>OX344727.1:20342452-21591958 GCA_947034835.1 Ballota nigra | reverse complement strand
TCAGTTCCTGGATCAAGAATTGTTTCTCGAGCAACATCACCAATATCAAGACGTGCCAGTCCTCCTCGTTCTACTACACCAACTCCCACTTTGGGAGGCCTTACATCACCTAAGGTTGCTTTGGATGATGCAAAGATGACTAATGATAACCTTAGCCAAGAAGTTATCAAATTAAGAGTGCAGGTAATTGATATTGTTTGAATGTTTCTGAGTACTAGCACTGCCCCCCCCCCCCCCCCCCCCCCCCCCCTCTCGCGCTTCCTTCACCCTTTTTTATCACATGCCTTACTTTAACTCTTCTGAGGGTCTGGTAAGTTAGTTGGTTGCAAGGTGAAGATATTTTTCATCTGGAATAAATGAGATCGTGGAAGGATACTCATGTGCTTAACTGAGAGTTATGTAATCTATTTTTTTGGTTTCTGATTTAAATAGTGAAGATAAGGCTAACTGTCCATGCTGGGATGGTGGATGCGCTTGAAATGTGTGACTTTACACTGTTTATACTTTCTACATTCAATCCTTGTCTGAAAATTCTTTAGGTAGTAGGAATCGAGTGAAATCTGCATGCTTGTGTTTCTACTTCTAAGATTATTTTAACATTGATATCATGGAGATTGGTGGAGAAGCATATCTTTACTCAAACTGAAGGGGGTGCAACACCCGAAAGAGTGATGGATCTGCTCCAATGGTTTTTTCTCTCTTTGTTTCATGCCACAAATGCTTGTTTGGAGGTTTGGATATGAATTTCTTTTTTTCAGGATTTTTGTTACGTATTCCCTCAATCCAGACAGGTTTTCCATTGCCTCTTTTCTCTAATTGGCCAGGGAAGCATGTTTGAGCAGTTTATGCTTTTGATTTTAGTTATGAGGAACACAATTTCTCTCTTAGATAGGTTAGATTAGTCATTTGAGGTTTTCTGATTTTTACTGCCGCTAATGAATGTAAATACAGTACATATATTCAGCAATTATATGACCTTTTGTGATAGTATTGGGAATTTGGACTTGACTTTTCGCTTATATAGGTGGAAAATCTCTCTCGCAAGGCTCAATATCAGGAGGCAGAGCTCGAAAGATCAACTAAACAACTGAAGGAGGCAATAGCAATTGCAGGGGAGGAGACAGCAAAATGCAAAGCTGCAAAAGAAGTTATTAAGTCGCTCACTGCACAGGTAAGAATAATATTTTGGGGCACTTATCTTAATGACGATATAGTGGTTTGTTTGCGTGTATTAATCTAACCTATCTAAGAAATAGTTATTAAAGGCGCGCCTTAAGGCGCAAGGCGCACCAGGCGCAACTTATTCAGTCGCGCCTAAGGCGCAAGGCGCACCAGGCGCAACTTATTGCGCCTCTCCATGTTGAGGTGAGGCGCACATACATGAAAAAAAAATTCTCTTCTTTTTTTAAGTTAAACATATATTTTGAAGGTTATAATAACAAGAAATTCACGTTTATGGTAGAGAATTATTAGGAAACTAAGTATCTTTAAGATTACAAATATATTTACAAGATATACAAAAAGAATATTCTTGAACAAGTCAAGGATTGACTTGGTCTTCATTGTTATCCTCATTATCAAAGATTACAAAATATTTAGAAGATATACAAAATCATTTTTCATATATACATCAACCCATTAAACGTTTTTCTGAATTCTTTTTAAATAATATTCAATTTTTTTATTTTTTTACTCTGGTCGAAAGGCGCGCGCCTTAGGCGCTAGGCGAGCTGTTGTGCCTAGTTGCGCCTTGGAGCCTTAACAACTATGATTGTATGGAACAAAAAAGTCCACCCCTAAAACCGCATTTAGAATAAGCCTATGTTATTTAGCGTGCTAGACAAGTTCACCTATCACGCTTCTTTTACTCAATACATCCTATTGTTTTGTAGGTGCTGTCTACTCTGTAGAGTGGGTTTGTTAGTTTTGAAGCAATACTGCATATTTGAAAATATATTAGTTTTGTCTGGATGTGAATCATTGAATTGATTATCTTGGCAGAAGGCTTTGTGGGAAGATTATGAAAAGTCTTGGAATTTTTGATGTATTAGATAGAGATTGCAGATTACGGAATATGTTTGCTTGTGCTTTGGGGGGATAGAATTGGGTTTAAAGAGTTAATGAGTGAAACTTCACCGACTTACATTCTTCATTTATGGTTATCGCCTCCATGCCACTTGAGAAACTAATTTTTCAGTTATCCTCTATGCTCTTATTGAACTACGGGATGGGAATTAGGATTCAACCTCTGTTATAACAACCCATGCTACATATTACCAGAAGATTGACACATTTATAGCAACTCATGGTCTGTAGTTAGTCACCACTATTCATGATATTTGTTTATACAATTTTTCTGTACTTGTTTGGATCTTAGTCTTTAAAGCTAATTGAGTGGTTCTTGCGGTGTAGAGAATGGCCCTCTGTAATTGATATGTATGATGTCTGCGGATTGTCCCTTCAATAGCCAAGTGGAATCTTGTTTTGTGATTTTCCTTTTATTCGTATTGCACAATCATGTTGGCATATAATGGATCAATATTGCTACAACTTGAAATGTATGTTATCTATGGTATACAGTAATGTAATGGTAGCATAGGCATTCTCCGCTCTATGAGTGCTACATACCACCCCATTATCATAAATTAAGCTACAAGTCTTCTACAGGGGACATTTCCTAGATTTGAGAGAACAAATCTATGATAGTGTCAGATCGCCATTCTGTTTAATATTGCCATTGTTTGGATCAGCTGTACCTTTTCATATATCTGTCTAGCATCCATATTTTCACATTTTGGTAGAGTGAAGGTTCTACCTCAGGTACTATAATTTGGGAGAATACTTGCTGGAAGGACGAGAAAAATCAATAAATTATTCATTATGGACAATGTTCTATAGGTTCTTTATATAGCTCCTATACTTCGCAATTATTCTGGGGATGGTGTAGTTTATTTTAACTAAAATATTTTCTCTGTATGCTGCTTTATTCAGTCGTTGAAGACCAATGTTCTCATCAGTCACTGTCTTTAAGAGCTGTATGGTTTGTTCTTAGTTATGTTATAGTTTCAACTTTCAAGGAAAGACTATAGATTAAACTAGAATGTCGAGTGACACACCATGTAAAATTATCCAACAAGTACTGTTACATATTTTAGAAGCTAGCTAATGACATGTGTGAATACTAGAGAATGATGAAGGTAACCTTGGTTTTTGAGCACGCTCTACTTTTTTCTATTTTGAAATTCTCGTTCATATTAAATGGTCACTTCTAGTTACAAGTTAATTCAAATGAGCTAATTATTTTGTTCTGCATCATTCGTCATTGATGCTTCTATTTCCTCTTCAGGACATAAATTATTTTACTCTTTTTTATTTTATTTTTTTGTGCCAAGGCTCTCAGTGTTCTGCACCATCCGTCAACAATGCTTCTATTTCCTTGTTAGGACATTCATAAATTATTTTTATTATTATTATTTTCCCCAAGACTCTCAATCTTGCAAAATCCTAATGCAAAATACAAAATTTTACTTTCAAAATTATATAACATGTTTGTTTATAGGATCATGAAAGCTTGAAACAGACATACCCTCAATGTTGTGCACCATATATCTCAGCTATTGCTTTTAATATTATCAAAATGCCAACATACCTGGAAATTTCTCTTCTTCAACTCATCTTTAAATTACATTTTGATTCAAATTAGGACTTCTAGTTTTGGATGCAAGGAGAAGCTTCTATATTTTTTACTACCCCCTTAGTAATTGGTTGGTGTATTTGAATTCTTATTTATACTTTTTAGCTATTTAATTTTTATATTATTTTATTTTAGTGGTCTTTAAGGAGCTTAAATATATAAGGATCGCCTGTATTTGAATTCTCATTTATATTTTTTAGTTATTTAATTTTTATATTATTTTATTTAATCTTTAAGGTGCTTAAATATCTAAGGGTCGCCCAGATTTATGTTACTGACCTTTGCTTGGTTTGAAATTTTACTGAAACTGTGATAAATTAGTGAGTATCAGACTAAAAGAATATGTGAAACTTTCTTAAACTTCATAAAAGTTAGGCTATAAATGTTCAATGGTCTCTAGTGGAAACTTGTTCTGCATCTGCCTTTATTCCTTTGTAGCATTCAAACGAATGACTTCATTTTGGAAAATTTGGAACTTAGGTTAAATAGTTATGGATATAAAGTTCGGAACAAATTAATGTTTGCTTTAAGTTGAAATAATAGAGGTAGTCTAATTTATGGAGGGCATAATTCTATGATAAACTTTCGAAATGAATGTAACAACGAAATAGGAATTTACTATATTAATCTATTAGGCTAATTTGAACTAAAAGCCATAATGGCTCCTAAGATTCGCTTTACATGATTGAACGTTTCTCATTTCTTCTGGTTTTTCTTATTTTGTGATTAAATATTAAAATTAATTGGTCGTATATAATGAATAAAACTTGTTTGTCACATAATTTTATTTCTATCTATTGGTACTAGTACTTTTCGGGATTGCTCATATGAGATGAGCTTGATCACTTTTATACATACTCCAATCTCTTGAATATTCAATTAGGTTAATCATATAATTCACAACTGTGCATGTATAATTATATTAATGTGGAAAAATGGAAACAAATATCTAACTTTGAATATTTGAAGATGTTGATAGATTACAAAATTTACAATTATCTTTCATGAAAGCCTTTTAGTATTACAATTATCACGTAGATCATAAAGCAATACCGTGAGGCTTTTTGGCCACCTGGTGACTTAATGGTTGCCTTTGTGTATTGTCTGCTAGCAGAATTTCTGTTTTAATTGCTATGGGTGTGCGCCTTATTATTAAGGATGCTGTATCATGTATATCGAAATAAAAATTCTCTCTAGTATATCAAAACTTTAGCAAAAGAACAGATACCTGTTTGGCAACAATGGGGTAATTCTGTTACATTTTTTTTTTCATGGAGAGTTAGCAGCTGGGAAGGATTATGTCTCATAAATTAACACGGACTTTACTTTGTTGGGTTGTATTATTGAGGTAATTAAAAGATTAAATTTCAACATCATAGATTGGGCTTGTGTTTTGCCATAACTATTCAATCATGTGTCGTGTTTGACAAGTCCATAAGTGATACCTTACGGTTATCTGTTTAACACAGTATCCTGGTGATGTACCTCTCTTGTGCTTTAAGATTGTTTCTTCAACAACTAGAAGTAGATCTGAGTATATCTGCTGTATTTGTTCTCTTTAATTCTTCTTTTTCTACATATGTTTTTGTGAGCTTTAAAGGAAACAGGAGTACAAGAGACCAATGCATCAATTGACTTTGCAGCTATAATTTTTTTGTTGTGTTTTATTTTTCTAGTTTATTTGTTGATGTTGTATCCTATTATGCAGCTAAAGGAAATGGCTGAGAGGCTCCCTGTGGGATCCGCCAAAAACATCAAATCTCCGTCCTTTAGTTCACTTGGTCCCCCTTCTATACCAAGTGATGTTTCAAATGCCTCTATTGATCGGGTAAATGGCCAAATAAATGGGCAGGATCTGGAAGCAATTGAGTCAAACAACTTGTTTTCTAACGGGTCCAGCACTGCTAGTAACCGTAGTTTGGGCCACAGCAGACTAGCTCAAACGGATGCAATGAGAAATGGAAATAAAACAAAAGAAAGTGATCTTCCAAAAGAAAATGAATGGGTTGAGCAAGATGAACCTGGTGTTTATATTACCCTTACCTCCCTACCTGGAGGGCTCAAAGATCTGAAGCGAGTTCGTTTCAGGTATGTAGCATTGAGCTTTGGCTTGGCTTTCCTTGATGTAATATTTTTTTTTTTTTTGAATTTATGTGAGGAGAGAGAAAGAGAGAAGTAGTTGATATAATTTTACATTATTTAAGGTCATACTTTCATTGCAATATATTCATGGATAAATGCTTGATTCTATTAAATTTTAGCATAAAAGTGAAAATGAGCCGTACTATTTTTAATGCAGCCGAAAGCGATTTAGTGAGAAGCAAGCAGAGCAATGGTGGGCTGAGAACCGGGCAAGAGTATACGAACAATACAATGTGAGGATGGTTGACAAATCGAGCATTGGGGTAGCAAGTGAGGATTTGGCACATTGACGCATCAGATATGTATATGATATTTTTTTTGCTTTCATCATTTTTCCACTCCTTGCGTTTCTGCTTCAAGAAAAATCATCATATTGATTAAGTAGGTCTGGCGTTTGTGTTGAAGGTTGGAAGAAAAGGTTTCGTTGTGGAGCTAGGTTTTCCTAATCTTTGTGTTTTTCTTTCTAACCCTCTTTAGTATTCTTGTGGCTTGACTCTATGGTTCATCATATTATTTTTGCCCCAAATGGTGATGTGGGTGGGGTGGGGGAGGGTGAGAAGTGTAAATTCTGGCTAGGATGGTGGCTCTAGTTGTGAGCAGCTTCCATGTAAATTCTATTATAAGCAAATGCATTGATCAGGGTTTTTCTTTTTTCCTTTTCTCCTAATATTATGTTGCATGAATGTTAGTGTGAGTAGTGTAAACATTTTCTTAGATCCAGATTTTCATATTCGATATACGTTACACACCCATACGAATAGAGATAGGATGCATCACTTGTTACCAATGTATTATTTTCAGTTCTTTTGATGTCACAAGTTCCTATATTCCAAGTAGTTTTTTTTTTTTCCTTTCCCTTTTTCCCAAAATGATCAAATCTTGATGTAAGGTTGGATGGAATGTGAAATTTACCAAATTTATTGATCTGGTATCTTGCCCACTAAAAACAGTACCCATTCACGTAAAAATAACGTTAAAATTGCCGATTTTGAATTTTCAATAAAAAAAAAAAATAGACATGGAGAACCGGCTGTTAGCCTGCCTATTTCCGTTTTAAAAATATTTAAGGGTCATTTGAAATGTAAGAGATTTGAAAATCTATGAATTTCAAATGATGTTTTGCTAGGTATTTAAAATTCCTAGATTTGAACTAGGATTAAACCTAGATACTTGAAATTTATCAATTTAAAATCTTACTTGTATAAATGGAGTGGATTTAGATTTTGAATTTAAAATTCATAATCCAAATTTCTCCATCCAAATATAACTTATTGTAACCTATTGACTCTACATAAGGTTTTGAGGAATTGGTATTGTGACATCTAATCTTATATTGTACTCTATCTGTTCCTTTATAATTTTCTTGTTTCTTTATGACTCTTTGTTTAAAAAATATATTTTATTAGAGGGGCTCTTTTGTGAAATATTCTCCCAATTCTGAAGGAACTTGCACACTACCTTTATTTTAGTGTTTTAGCGAGCAAGTTGTTTATTAATATTTGAAATGATAGAGTGACTTTTAAGGTAGGGTATGATAGATCAATATCTCCTATATTATAAAGTAACTTTAAAATTACTTTATCATTTTAAATACTAATAAAAACTCGCTCTTTAAAACACATGAAAACAGTAAATGGGCAAGTTCCCCTGGGACGGAGGTAGTATTTTTTCACATGTGAAATATACCTAAAATATGCAAATATTAAAAACATCATGGGTCGGGTCGCTCCTGGTAAAAATAAATCATGGATCTTGATCGGGTCGGGTTTGATGGGTTTTTTTCCAAAATCTCGCGCAAGTCAAGTTTCAGGAATTTTACTCCCAGTTTGTGTTACTGTATGAGCAAATGTATGTTACTATATGGCAAATGTATGTTACTAGTCATTAAAAAATAAGTTTTTCTACTTTAAAATAACAATAATGACAAATATATATTTTTACAAGAACAAATATGGGTTTTTCATTTATTTCTCATCCCTTTAAATTTAAATTTATTGTTTGATATATTAAAACATATTTGCTTCAACAATAACATAAATTTGCTCTAACATCAATACATTTTTGCTCCAACATTAACACACATTTGAAATAAGTACACATTTCCTCTAACATTAACATATTTTGCTTCAATAGTAACACATATTTCCTCTAACAATAACACACACTTGCTTCAATAGTAACACATATTTTTAGTAACACACATTTCCTCTAACATTAACACACTTTGCTTCAATAGTAACATATATTTCCTCTAACAATAACACACATTTGCTTCAATAGTAACACATATTTTAGTAACACACATTTACTCTAACTTTAACACTCATTTGCAATAATACACATTTACTCAAACATTAACACACTTTGCTTCAATAGTAACATATATTTCCTCTAACAGTAACATACATTTGTTTCAATAGTAACACACATTAACTCTAACTTTAACACTCATTTGCAATAATACACATTTACTCTAGCATTAACACACTTTACTTCAATAGTAACACATATTTCCTCTAATAGTAACACACATTTGCTCCAATAGTAACATATATTTTAAGTAACACTCATTTACTCTAACATTAACACACATTTGCAGTAACAAATATTTACTCTAATAGTAACATACATTTGCTCCAATTGTAACACACATTTGTTCTGGCAGTAACACACATGTGCTCCAATGGTAACACACATGTGCTCCAATGGTAACACATATTTTTAGTAACACACATTTACTCTAATAGTAATATATATTTTAAGTAACACACATTTTCTCCAATAGTAACACATATTTGCTCCAATAGTAACACAAATTTTTAGGAACTTTTTCGAGGCATTAAATCGAACAGGTGGCGTGCAAGGTTTGTTATGAGACTTTTGCATCCCTGTTAGCATATTGAGAATTGATTTGCAGAGGAAGGTTGAGGGGAGAAAGGAAAGAGAAAAATGAATTTTGGGATGGGGGTGGGACGGGCGAAGGGGAGGGAGGGGAATTGGGGGTGGGGAAGGGTGGTGGGGGGGGAGGGGTTGTTACGGGCGGGAGGGGGGAGAATTTGGGGTGGGCTGTTACCGACGACAGGGGCGGAGTTGCAGAGGTGACAATATGGATGATGATCCATATTTTCAATATGATTTATTCTACGGATCCAATTTTTCATATAACAATTTGCAATTTTATTATATATTGCGGATCTCTTTATGTGGTGGACTTACTTTTTAGTTGAAAAGTACTCCATCCGTTTTGGAATATTTACACTTTTGAGATTGCATGTGAAATAAGAAAAAAGGGTAAAGTAATGACATATGTGTAAATATATGTATATTTTTGTGAGTGTACACATAAATCAACATTTCCTTTTTAACTAGTGTGCAAATTGATGTGAGACGTCCAAAAAAGGAAAGTGTGCCTCGGAACGGAGGGAGTAGTTGGTGGGAAATGGTGAATTAATTTATGTAAACCTTAAAACCTCCCCCCACTATTCTAATAACTTGGGGATTTTTAAAAATTTGTAAAGTGTTCCACCAAAACAAAATCTGTAAATTTAAAAAGACTTGCAGATCACAAGTGAACTTTCCATCAGTACAAGTCCTAAAAATATTTAAAATACAATACTTTACTAACTTGAACCCAAAATACTTGCTATACCAGTAGTTACCCCACAAAAGTATGAGATCTCTGTAGTATGGGCAAGTATAGGGACCAAGTAGTATCGAACCCAAGGGAAGGTATGTATGTGAATAGAGCCCTGAAGATCTACGCGTCGTGTTTAATATGAGTGTGTGTTCTGGTTCAAGAATGGAATTAAACTACTCTAAAGTCTACTTCTAACTCTGGAATTATGATATCAAATAAAATAACTAAGGGTTTAATCAAATACAAGATGATGATGCTCAGGATAGGAATTCCTACGTATACTAACGGAGCTAGTATGATAATTAAAACAACCGTGATGTGCAAGTATTAATCCTAAGTGTACTAAAACTAGGCAATCAACTTCCATAATCTAGCACCAGATTGAAAGACTAAAAGCTCAAGAATTAACCCTAATACTTCGTTATATCAACCTACTTCACAACCCACTAAACAAGTTATATGGATTATGCTTAATTAATGGGACCCTTATTTACCCAAGGTGATACGGTCGTCCTCCCTAGATAAACCGGTAAATTATAAACCCCTTCTATAACTCTATCGTTAAGCCTATTCGTTATTAAAGAGTGATAAGAACGTCCTCTCTCTAATAATTTTCGTACTCAATTCCAAGATAATTCTAAGGTTTATTTTAAGAATTCAATTAATTAAGAGAATTAGCACTCAACATCACGAGTTATCCTAATTATGTACCAACATCCTACTTCTACGAGTTCATCCTACCCCAAGCATGCAAGGGTTCTAGCCTAACATGGTAAAAGAAATAACGAAAACAATTACAATAACGATGAATATTTGCATAATTGAATAATCAAAAGACTTGGAAAGTATAAACAAAAGAATATCTCAAAATCTCAATAAATCTATTAAAGTAGGGTTTAGAAGTCTCAAAGGTTCAAGAACGAAAGAATTAAATGAAAAGAATCAAATGAAGTATCTAAACTACGAATTCGTAAGATCAAAACCTCGTTTACAAGTGTGAAACTCTCCAAAATTTCTCTACCAAACTCTAAGTATCTAAAATATGAAAAGTGATAAAAGGGTATCTAAAAACGAGCTTGAGATCGGGTATACATAAGCAACGGACTGAAAACGGGTGAAAATGCCAAAATCACGCACATTTGAGTGATGGTCGAGCACTTGGTCGAGCAGGTGCTCTCGAGCCCTCCTTTGGTCAAATGGGCTACTCCTCTAGAACTCTTGGGACGCTCGACCATGGCTTGGTCGAGCGGGGGCGCTCGAGCTGTACTGGTCGAATGAAACAAGCGCTTGAATGGGGGCACCGAGCGGTGACGCTCGAATAGGACTGCTCGACCATGTCTTGGTCAAGCGCCCTTGCCTTCCAGAACGTAAAAGGCGCTCGATCAACCTCTTGTTCGAGCGGTGGTGCTCGAGCAACTCCTACTTTTGAGCCAAGTGATACTTTTCTTCGCACAAACTTATACTTTTCGAATTTCTTCAATATCTTCTCATTAGGGCATCCGTTTGAGTCGATTCAAAGTCCTACGAACTCTATTTTTTGCCCTCAATCCATCTATGAGCATCAAAGAGGAAAATTCATCAGTTTATGAAAATAGTATTCAATTGACTCTAAATACTCATCGAATTCACTCGAAACACAGGCAAAATGAGCTATAAATCATAACAATTCCACGCCTAATCAACCCCCTAAACTTACCATATTGCTTGTCATCAAGCAATGAAATAATAAGTCAAGAGAAATTGTTAGGAATGAATTAAAGAACAAAATCATGCAAGTAATCGATCGTCAAGCTTCAAAGATCGATCATTTATACACAAACTCACTCCCTTCATCATACTCATGCAATAACAATAAGAAAAACCAAGATCAAACATGGATGTGCACTCAACGATGTGTTTCACTCCCTCACAAGTGTATATCAATATTAAGGGACTTTCTCAATCAATCAATCACACGTATCAGCAGTCATAGGCTTGTAAGCATTCTCAACTTCGACCATACTATAAAATCCATGCCGAATCAAAAAGGGCTTTATCAAGGTTGTAATGTAGGCTCTTTGGACAGGTGGGGTAACTATATGGGATAAGTGACTCAAGTGAATGGAGAATAGAAAATCAAACTTCAATATTTCGAGACGAGGAACAAAATACTTCAAACATCTTCATGCAATACACTTTCAATTCCACTACTCTCAACACTTCAATTTTTTTTCTAACTCGTTTCACTTTTTCAATCACTTCACTCTCATTTTTTTTCTTTTTCACACTATACATATGAGCTCATTTTTCTTATGTTCAATCTCAAATTATTGTTCTTTTCCACAACTCACAATCTCATTACACCTTTTTCTCAGATACACTCAAACATTAATAATTCTCCTTTCTCAACTCAACTCGATCCCTTTTTTCATTCACAACTTTTCCTATTCTCCACTCAAATTTGGACAAAAAGAGTTTAAGAATTTGGTTAAGTTTAAATGTGCTAGCAAATAAAATAGGCTAAGTCTCAAATGGGCTAACAAGGGATAAATGTCATTGGTAGGGAAAATTTGGCTAAGTGGCTCAATCAAATCAAAGATAGCCTAAAATCACTTTCGACATTTCAAACTAGACACAATCAAGAAGTGAGAGCACACACAAGTTCTAGCATCCTCTAAGGTGACGATCCACTCACAAATGAAGAGATCAATTTATGCATTTTAATCTCACAAATGCTCAAATCTCACAGCTTTCACATCCATGCTAGTCCTAGTGAATTCTCACTTTTTACCACACTAGTATTCAAAAGAAAAATTCGTAAGTATACGAGTTCCCTCTCAAATCAACTCTAACTCCTACACTCACACAACTTAGACTCTAATTCAACTCCACAACTCACTAACTCATACTCACACTCAAAGATAGCAATCAACAAGCATAAGAGAATTGATAGGCATGCAATATGTAATAGTACATCAAAGCAATATCAGCTCAAGGAGCATTTCAAGGCACAATATATAACCAAACTCAACTCAAAGAGAGGGGGTGCGCATGTGCAATGTTAAATAAATCTCTCAAGTGCGCTGGTGCATATGTATGCCATAAAACATATAAATACTCCACTCCCCAAACTTCGACCTTGTGAAACGGTCTAAGTTTGGGGTTGTGGGTTACCTAATACGCATAATCCCCTTTGCACTTGAAAATGTAGCACACTCCCTTGCTTGAGTTCCTCCCTTTTGAATAACTCCATGATACATTTACTTCCTCGAGACAATCCTACAAGCAACTCACTCAATAACGAGGTTAAAACTTACGACTCAAAACAACACCCTAATAACTTAAAACACACAGAAGCAAATAAAAGTGGGTTGCCTCCCACTCAACGCTATTTTTAAGGTCCTAATGTCGGACCGAGCTCAAAGGAGCTTATAGGACATGATACTCAAATTTACCTCCCTTATTCTCATAAGAGAAGATTGACTTGAAGCGATTGTACTAACTTCTACCAGTCGCTCACCCGCAAGCGGACGGGTTCACTGTAGTAAGAGTAAGTATAATGGCCAAGTATTATCGAACCCACGAGATGGAGTGTATGCGAACAGATCCCTGAAGATCTATGCGTCGTAGCTAATATGAGTGTAATATTTTTTTTGGTTTTTGAAAAGATTAATTAAAAGACTAAAATAAACTAATTATACTAAAATACTAAAGAAGGTGAATTAACTAAGGGTTGTTTTCAAGTAAGAGGTGGTGATGCTTAGGATAGGAATCCCTACGTATACTGACGGAGCGGGTACATAATCAAAATAACTGTGGCGCGCAAGAAATAACCTAAGTAAAAGAATGCAAGGTGAAAGCTCAAGATTCTAAACCCTAATACTTTACCCTAACACTCGACTTCACTAATCCACTAACAATTTAATAGATTGTGCTTAATTAATGAGACCCTGATTTAACTAAGGTGATGCGGTCGTCCTCCTTCGCTAAACTGGTAGATGAATTAACCCTTCCTAAACCCTCTAGTTAAGTCTACTCGTTGTTGAAGAGTGATACAGTCGTCCTCTCTCTAACACCTTTCGAACGAAATTCAAAAGTAAAGTCTAGATTAATTTTAAGAATTCATTAACCAAGAGAATTAAAACCTAACGTCACAAGTTACCCTAATTACGTACCCACAACCTACTTCTACGAGTTCATCCTACCCCAAGCATACAAGGGTTTAGCTAGACATGGCTATAACGATAACGGAAACAATAAAAGAAACAACGAACATAAACATGATGAATTGAAGAAAGAAAATATGAAACATGAACTAGGGTTTAAAGAAATAAATACTAAGAACTGAATTTGAATTGATAAAAACAAAGTTTAAAGAGTTTAAAGTAATCAAGCTAATTGAAGGGAACTAAGAAACGAAAAGAAACTAAGAATTCGTATGAAAAACCTCAACAAAATGTAAAGTAAAGCTTGCTCGTCTCTTCTCCTCTTTCTCTCCCTAAAAACTAAGTCTAAAAGTGATTTGGTATGTGTTGGATGATGTCCCCCCTCTCAAAAAACGAGTTGGGAGAGGTATATATAGGCAACGGGCCGAAACGGGAGTTAATGGGCCAAAAAAATGCATCCGGAGGCAAAAATATGCAAGTGCTCGAGCTAACACACGCTCGAGCGGTCCCATTCGAGCATATAGGTCGAATGAAACAGGTGCTCGAGCGCTCCCGCTCGAGCTGGTAGAATGGCGAAATTTTTCTGCAAGTTTTTGATCATTCGAGCAACACGCTCGAGTGGTGGCGCTCGAGTTGCTCGAGTGGTCGAGCACTTTTTAGCAGCAGTACACTTGTTCGTAAAATCTTCATATCTCCACAACCGGGAGTCCGTTTTGGCCGATTCAAAATCCTACGAACTCCTCTTTTCGCCCTCTATCTATCTATGAATATCAAAGAGACAAATTCATTAGTTTATGAAAATGATACTCATTTAACTCCAAACACTAATCGAAAACACTCAAAACATGAGCAAATCGGGCACCAAAACATAACAATTTCACGCCTAATCAAAGATGTCTAAGTTTTTCGCTCGATTCCCATCCTCTTTCTTCTCCTCGGGTGGTGGTGTCACTTTCTTTTTCGCTCTCCACAGAGGTACCCACTTCTTGGATTTTTTCTTCTTAACATCAGCTCCTCATTTCCTCTCCAACTGGGCCACGTCCACACTTTTCAGCTCTCCATCCTTCAACTCCTTGCTTTTATCCCTATCAAAACAATCAAGATCATAATGCTCAAAGGTCATATTATTAAGTGAAGGATTATCATAATCACGTATATACGAAAGGTTAGGGATAGGTGGTGTGTCTTCAACACAAGTATCAATGGCATCAATGAAATGACATCTCTCATCCTCCTTTGGGTACTTCATGGCCTCATATAGGGAAATCTTTACTTCTTTATCATTAACTTTCAATGTGATCTTCCCATTCGTCACATCTAACACCATCCCGGCCGTGGCTAAGAACGGTCTTCCCAAGATCAAAGGCACTTGTTCATCTTTCTCCATGTCGAGCACTACAAAATTAGCTTGAAAAATATGATCTCCAACTTTAACAAGGACGTCTTCAACCACACCTTGAGGTCGAGTAATAGATCGGTCAGTGAGTTGAAGCGTCATCATTGTAGGCTGAAGTTCTCCACCCTCTAACTTCTTAAATAGTGACAACGACATCAGATTAATGCTTGCTCCAAGGTCGCACAACGCTCCCTTCTTGACTCCATTCCCGATATAACATCGTGAAGCTACCGGGATCCTTCAACTTCGGGGGCAGCACTTTGTACACTAATGGACTCACCTCATGGTTCAGCTGCATCAGCTTGGGCTCATCGACTCTTCTCCTCTTAGCTATAAAGTCCTTCAGGAACTTGGCATAATTAGGCTCTGTTCCAAAGCATCATAAAAAGGTATGTTAATATGCAACTGTTTAAAAACTGTTGGGAAAATAGGGGTGCCCGAAATCTATTCGGAATGAAATTTAAATACGAATTTATATTCAATTATTACTAGCATGAATTAATCATAATTAATTCAAATAATAATTACAACAACTAATTTAACATCATGCATGTTGAATTAATTCACATAAAATCTAGGCGGAATAAATAAGAATTTATGTGACTTACATACCTCTTGTAGACTTGGCCTTTGAATAAACGGGACAATCACGATCTCGCTTTATCAACCCAAAAATCTTCTCAAGTATTTCCCTTTCGCCTTACTTGATCACCGGTGGGAGATGCTTTCAAGTAATTTTAATAACTAAGGAAAAAGAAAAATATATGCTCTTGATTTTTCCAACACATGGAATTATGTACTTGGGGATGAAATAATCATCCCCTATTTATAAGTAGAGGTGGCCGAAAATTAGGAGTATTTGGGCCTTGGAGAAAATCTTTTCTTAGACTCTAAGAAATCTTGAATATATCTCATATATTCTTTTCTCCAAAATAAAATATTCCACAAAAATCTCACCCTCCTTATAAAACTTGTAATTCTCGAAAATCTTAGGAAAAGAATCCAAGATTTGGATCTTCTTGAATATATGAGATAATCTTGTATTCCAAGAATACTTATCTTCCATAATATCTTTCCAAGAAAATCAACAAAATCTTTTCTCTCCTAATATTGCAATTTTCGAAAATTCTAGGAAAAAATCAGCATATTATTTTCTTTTTATTTTAATCACCTTATCATTATTGGGCAACTTAATGGGCTACTTGAGGGGCCTTTAAGGAGAATTAAGATTGGACCTCCTAATGGACTTCTGAATTTCAATATTGAGCCCCAATATAATTCAATCCATTAATATTAATTATTACCACTAATAAATTAATATTGCACTATCCATCTTAATCCATATTACGATAATATGTGCTCCCGGTTATTATTTCCCACGTTTAAGGTTATCAATTCCATTAATTAATTAAACTTCTGAATAGCGCTAAATTAATTAATATATTTCACCTTGGAGTAAAGACAGCTCAACATTATTATCCGTACCGAAGAAACTAATTCTTCACTTGCAAGATTTGGTACGATAAAACTTCTGAGCCCACCAAGGGGACTAATCACACGAGTCGTACTCGCACGCGTTTCTCCGTATTAAATCTTAGCAACCGTCGTATGATTAATATTACTGCCCAAAGCACAAGGTTCGAAGTCACAATGATTCTCACCTAACGTGAATCAAAGCAGTAACCATTAAGCACACACGGTCCTATTTAAGTGACGGAGATTAAGAAATCAACAACCACTGAGGTCTAATTCTTCACATTTCAGAACATAAGAATTTATCATCGTTGTAGGTCCTCTTCAACACATACTAAATGTGCTAGTGCAATCTCTTAGTCAAGACAGACCAATCTGAGACTTACACATCGACCTTTCACGGCGGATTGTTCAATTCCACCTAGGTCGTAAAAATGTACGTTTAGTTACAAGGAAACTGTTAATGTTATCTTCCGTGGTCGGGTATAAAAGAATTATTCTCATAAAACAAATGTTTGATACACGAGTTATACAAAGTAAAAGCATACTTTCATGTATAACTCCAACAATCTCCCACTTATACTTAAAGTCTGCTTTTTAGTATACATCATGAATGTCTTAGTGTAGTAGCTCTACATGACATCTCATGTCAACCTACACTAAACTAATAATTCCTCCCACTTATACTTAAAGCAGATTGGCAATAGTCTTGACTCCCATTCCATCCACATGTCTCTCGAATGTACTCTGAAGCAGACCCTTTGTGAATAGATCAGCTAGGTTGTCTCCCAACGCTATCTTTGCCACCTCTATATCTCATCTCTTAACGATTTCTCGTATAAGATGGTATTTTCTTTCTATGTGTTTGCTGGCCTTGTGGGCTCTCGGTTCCTTTGAATTTGCAACTGCTCCGGCATTGTCACAAAAGATAGTTATCATGTCGGGCAAATTCGGAACAACGTCCAAGTCCACTAAGAAGTTCTTGAGCCAAACTGCCTCTTTCGCTGCTTCACAAGCAGCTACATACTCGACTTTCATGGTCGAGTCGGTGATTCATTTCTGCTTAACGCTTCTCCATGAAATGGCTCCTCTTCCCATGCAAAACACACTACCCGAGGTTGACTGTCTTGAGTTTATGTCTGATTGGAAATTCGAGTCCGTGTATCCCACGGGGACAAGACTATCTGACTGGTAAATCAGCATCCGCTCACGAGTTCTTTTCAGATACCTCAAGATGCACTTTACGGCAGTCCAATGGTCTTTCCCGAGATTACTTTGATATCTTGCTACCATACCCACGACAAAGCAGATATCCGGTCTCGTACACAGCATTGCATACATAAGGCTTCCTACGGCCGAAGCGTACGGAACACCTTTCATGTCATCTATCTCCGCTTGCGTCTTAGGGCTCATTTCTTTCGATAGATGGATTCCGTGCCTAAAAGGTACAAAACCTTTCTTGGAATCTTGCATGCTGAAACGCTTCAAAACAGTGTCAATGTATGAAGCTTGCGATAAGCCCAACATCCCCCTCTTGCGATCGCGAGTGACCTTGATCCCAAGGATGTGACCGGCTTCCCCTAAGTCCTTCATATCAAATTGTTTTGACAGCCATACCTTTACGTCTGACAATACCTTTACATTATTTCCAATGAGCAGAATATCGTCTACGTATAATACTAAGAATACCACCGCAGTTCCGTCACGTTTCTTATACACACAACTTTCGAACTCGTTTTGATCAAACCCATAAGACTTAATCACTTGATCAAAACACTGGTTCCAAGTACACGATACTTGCTTAAGTCCATAAATGGATCTCTTAAGCTTGCATACGAGATGCTCTTGTCCTTTTTCAATAAAACCTTTGGGCTGTTGCATATAGATATCTATCCCGTCAAGACTTCCGTTAAGGAAAGCTGTCTTGACATCCATTTGCCAGATCTCGTAATCTAGGTGCGCAACGAACGACAATAGAATACGAATGGACTTAAGCATAGCTATAGGCGAAAAGGTTTCCTCATAATCGATCCCTTCTTTCTGAGTATACCCTTTAACCACAAGCCTTGCTTTGAAGGTCTCTACCCTTCCGTCCGGTCCTCTTTTCCTCTTGTACACCCACTTACATCCAATGGGTTCTACCCCATTGGGTGGCTCAACCAACTCCCACACTTGATTATGATCCATCGAACCCATCTCGGTTTCCATTGCCGTTTGCCACGACTCCGCGTCTTTATCTTGGATTGCCTCGTCGTATGTCCATGGATCTGATTTATCGCCGGGAACCAAATCCGAAGATTCTCCTATCCCCATGAATCTCTCGGGTTGCCTAGCAATCCTCCCACTAAGACGGGGTTCTGGTTGTGAAGATGTGACGTGTGGTACATCATCTTGTATACTTGGTATCGAGGTTTGACCTCTCAATTCTTCTAAGGTAATTTCACTTTTAGGCTTTCGATTGTTCATATAGTCTTCCTCCAAAAATTTAAAGTGTGTACTAATCACGGTCTTTTGATCCTTGGGACTATAGAACATACACTCTTTCGTTCCCGCAGGGTATCCTATAAACAGCCTTAATTACGAACGTGGATCCAACTTACCGGCTTCCTTGTCTAGCACGTATGCCGGACAACCCCAAATCCGCAAATGTCTTAGACTGGGCTTGCGCCCGGTCCACAATTCCATTGGGGTTTTAGGAACCGATTTGGATGGCACCAAGTTTAGAATGTAAGCCGCTGTTTCCAAGGCATTACCCCAAAACAACTTGGGTAAATCCAAATAACTCATCATGGATCTGACCATCTCTAAAAGAGTCCGGTTTCTTCGTTCCGCCATACCGTTCTGTTGAGGGGTTCCCGGTGCGGTTAACTGGGATACGATCCCTTCGTCCGATAAGTAGTTCAAGAATTCATCGCTGAGGTATTCGCCTCCACGATCTGATCGTAGAAACTTGATACTCTTTTCCCCATGTTTCTCGGCTTCGGCCTTAAACTCCTTGAACTTATCAAAAATTTCAGACTTATGCCTCATAAGGTAAATGTACCCATATCTCGAGTAATCGTCAATGAAGGTGACGAAATACTCATACCCCAGTCTCGCTTTGATCGTCATTAGACCATACACATCGGTATGAATGAGTTCTAACACTTCCGTGGCTCTATTCCCCTTGGCTCCAAATGCCCTCTTGGTCATCTTACCCTCTAAACAGGATTCACAAGTTGGAAACGGTTCGTCTTGGAATGATTCCAAGGATCTGCCTTTCACCAATCTCTCTATCCGCTTTAGATTAATATGACCTAGTCTAAGATACCAAAGGAGTATTCCGTTCATCTCCGAAGAACGCCTTCTTTTATTACTCGAAATGATCGACGTGTTATTAGATTCATTATTTGAGTGGTGTGCACAATTAATTGTATAGAGATTGTTTACCAACGTTCCATGACAGATAGTAACATTCTTAAAAGAAACAGTAACAACTTTATTAAAAGTAACTGAATATCCACCAAAAAACAATTTAGAAACCAAAATTAAATTCTTCCTAAAGTTCGGAACGTATAAAACATCTCTTAAAATTAAAACTCTATCTTCAAAAGATAGGTGCACGACTCCCACTGCTTCGGCTGCCACTCTCGTAGCATTGCCCAAAGTGATGGTGATCTCATTCTTGCTAAGTCGCCGGGTTAGCTGGAACCCCTGAAGCGTGAAACAAATATGATCAGTTGCCCCGGTATCCACTACCCAAACGTGGGCAGCATGTTGGGAAAATAGGGGTGCCCGGAATCTATTCGGGATGAAATTTAAATACGAATTTAAATACAATTATTACTAGCATGAATTAATCCTAATTAATTCAAATAATAATTCCAACAACTAATTTTCATCATGCATGTTGAATTAATTTCACATATTAACTATGGCGGAATAAACAAGTAAATGTGTGATTAACGTACCTCTTGTAGAATTGGCCTTTGGATATACGGGACAATTACGATCTCGCTCTATCGACCCAAAAACCTTCTCAAGTATTTCCCTTTTCACCTCACTTGATCACCGGTGGGAGATGCTTTCAAGTAATTTAATAAACTAAGGAAAAAGAAAAATATCTATGCTTCTTGATTTTTCCAACACATGGAATTACGTACTTGGGGATGAAATAATCATCCCCTATTTATAATAGTGAGGGGGACGAAAATTACATATTTTATGGGCAAGAGAAAATCTTTTCTTAGACTCTAAGAAATCTTGAATATATCTCATATATTCTTTTCTCCATAATAAAATATTCCACAAAAATCTCACCCTTATTATTAAGCTTGTATTTTTCGAAATTTATTGAGTAAGAATCCAAGATTTGGATCTTCTTGAATATATGAGATAATCTTGTATTCCAAGAATACTTATCTTCCATAATATCTTTCCAAGAAAATCAACAAGATCTTTTCTATCTCCAAATAAGACTTTTTCGAAAAAGACTATGAAAAATCAGCAATAATATTTTCTTTTATTTTAATCACCTTATCATTATTGGGCTACTTAATGGGCTACTTGAGGGGCCTTTAAGGAGAATTAAGATTGGACCTCCTAATGGACTTCTGAATTTCAATATTGAGCCCCAATATAATTCAGCCCATTAATATTAATTATTACCACTAATAAATTAATATTGCACTATCCATCTTAATCCATATTACGATAATATGGGCTCCCGGTTATTATTTCCCGCGTTTAAGATTATCAAGTCCATTAATTAATTAAGCTTCTGAATAGCTCTAAATTAATTAATATATTTCACCTTGGAGTAAAGACAGCTCAACATTATTATTCGTACCGAAGAAACTAATTCTTCACTTGCAAGATTTGGTACAATAAAACTTCTGAGCCCACCAAGGGGACTAATCACACGAGCCGTACTTGCACGCGTTTCTCCGTATTAAATCTTAGCAACTGTCGTATGATTAATATTACTGCCCAAGACACAAAGTTCGAAGTCACAATGATTCTCACCCAACATGAATCAAAGCAGTAACCATTAAGCACACACGGTCCTATTTAAGTGACGGAGATTAAGAAATCAACAACCACTGAGGTCTAATTCTTCACCTTTCAGAACAGAAGAATTTATCCTCGCTGTAGGTCCTCTTCAACACATACTAAATGTGCTAGTGCAATCTCTTAGTCAAGACAGACCAATCTGAGCCTTACACATCGACCTTTCACGGCGGATTGTTCAATTCCACCTAGGTCGTGAAAATGTACGTTTAGTTACAAGTAAACTGTTAATGTTGTCTTCCGTGATCGGGTATCACCACATTATCTACAATGTAACATGTACTATATATTGAACGGTTTGCAATAGAAATTCAACATTCAATCATAACTAAAGCAAATGTGATAAAAGAATTATTCTCATAAAACGAGTGTTTGATACACGAGTTATACAAAGTAAAAGCATACTTTCACGTATAACTCCAACAATCTCCCACTTATACTTAAAGTCTGCTTTTAGTATACATCACGCATGTCTTAGTGTAGTAGCTCACCGTGACATCTCATGTCAACCTACACTAACCTAATAATTCCTCCCACTTATACTTAAAGCAGATTGGCAATAGTCTTGACTCCCATTCCATCCACATGTCTCTCGAAGGTATTCAAAGACAGACCCTTTGTGAATGGATTTACTAGTTTGTCCCCGATGCATATCTTTGCCACCTCTTTATCTCCTCTCTTAACGATTTCTCGTATAAGATGGTGTTTTCTTTCAATGTGATTGTTGGCCTTGTGGGCTCTCGGTTCCCTTGAATTTGCAACTGCTCCGACATTATCACAATGGACAGTGATTATGATGGGCAAATTCGGAACAACGTCCAAGTCCACTAAGAAGTACTTGAGCCAAACCGCTTCCTTCGCTGCTTCACAAGCAGTTACTTATTCGGCTTTCATGGTCGAATCAGCGATGCATTTCTGCTAATCGCTTCTCCATGTCATGGCTCCTTCTCCCATGCAAAACATACTACCCGAGGTAGGTATTTTGGAGTCTATGTCTGATTGAAAATTTGAGTCCGTGTATCCCATGGGAATTAGATTGTCTGATTGTTAAATCAGCATTCCATACCAAGTTCTTTTCAGAAACTAAAGAACGCATTTAATTGCAATCTAATGTGCTTTCCCGGGGTTACTTCGATATCTTGCCATCATGCCCACGACAAAGCAGATATCCGGTTTCGTACACAACATTGCATACATAAGACTTCCTATGTCCGAAACGTACGGAACGTCTTTCATGTCATCTATCTCCACTTGGTCTTAGGGCATATTTCTTTAGATAGATGGATTCCGTGTCTAAAAGGTACAAAACCTTTCTTGGAATCTTGCATGCTGAAATGCTTCAAAACAGTGGCTTTGTATGAAACTTGCGATAAACCCAACATCCTCCTCTTGTGATCTCGAGTGAACTTGATCCCAAGGATGTGACCGGTTTTCCCTAAGTCCTTCATATCAAACTGATTTGACAGCCATACCCTTACGTCTGACAATACCTTTACATTGTTTCCAATGAGCAGAATATCGTCTACGTATAATACTAAGAATACCACTGCAGTTCCGTCACACTTTTTACACCCACAACTTTCAAACTTGTTTTGATCACAAACCCGTAAGACTTAATAACTTGATCAAAACACTGGTTCCAAGTACGCGACGCTTGCTTAAGTCCATAAATGGATCTCTTAAGCTTGCATACGAGGTGCTCTTGGCCTTTTCCAATGAAACCTTTGGGCTGTTGCATATAGATCCCATCAAGACTTCCATTAAGGAAAGCTGTCTTGACATCCATTTGCCAGATCTCGTAATCTAAGTGCGCAGCGATCGACAAGAGAATACGGATGGACTTAAGCATAGCTACAGTCCACAGGCCACAAGCTTTGCTTTGAAGGTCTCTACCCTTCCGTCCGGTCCTCTTTTCCTCTTGTACATCCACTTGCATCCAATGGGCTCTACCCCACTAGGTGGATCAACCAACTCCCACACTTGACTATAATCCATAGAACCCACCTCGGTTTTCATTGCGGTTTGCCACGCCTCCGCGTCTTTATCTTGGATTGCCTCGTCGTACGTTCATGGGTCTGATTCATCGCCGGGAATCAAATCCGAAGATTCTCCAATTCCCATGAATCTCTCGGGTTGCCTTGCAATCCTCCCACTACGACGGGGTTCCGGTTGTGAAGGTGTGACGTGTGGTATATCATCTTGTATACTTGGTATAGGAGTTTGCCCTCTTAACTCGTCTAAGGTAATCTCACTTCTGGGCTTTCTTTTGTTCATATAATCTTTCTCCAAGAATTTAAAGTGTGAACTAATCACGGTCTTTTAATCCTTGAGACTATAGAACATACACCCTTTCGTTCCCATAGGATATCCTATAAACAACCTTAATTCTGAACGTGGATCCAATTTACCGGCTTCCTTATCTAGCACGTATGCCGGACAACCCCAAATCCGCAAGTGTCTTAGACTGGGCTTGCGCCCGGTCCACAATTCCATTGGGGTTTTAGGAACCGATTTGGATGGCACCAAGTTTAGAATGTAAGTCGTTGTTTCCAAGGCGTTACCCCAAAACGACTTGGGTAAATCCGAATAACTCATCATAGGTCTGACTATTTCTAAAAGAGTCTGGCTCATTCGTTCCGCCACACCGTTCTATTGAGGGGTCTCTGGTGCGGTCAAAAGGGATACAATCCCTTCGTCTGATAGATAGTTCAAGAATTCATCGCTAAGGTATTCGCCTCTACGATCAAATCGTAGAAACTTGATACTTCTTTCCCTATGCATCATAAGGTAGATGTATCCATATCTCGAGTAATCATTGAAAAAGATAATTTACTCATACCCCTTCTTGCTATGATCGTCATTGAACCACACATATCGATATGAACGGGTTCTAACACTTCTGTGGTTCTATTCCCCTTGGCTCCAAATGCCCTCTCGGTCATTTTACCCTCTAAACAGGATTCACAAGTTGGAAACGGTTCGACTTGGAATGATTCCAAGGATCCGTCTTTCACCAATCTCTCTATCCGCTTTAGATTAATATGACCTAGTCTAAGATGCCATAGAAGTGTTTCGTTCATCTCCGAAAAACGCTTTCTTTTATTACTCGAAATAATCGATGTGTTATTAGATTCAATTTTGTGAGTGGTGTGCCCAAATAATGGTATAAAGATCATCCATTGAAGTTCCGGAACAGATAAACTCATCGTTTCAAGCAATAATAACATCCTTATTAAAAGAAACTGAGTATCTATTCAAACAGTTTAGAAACTGAAGGTTGAGTTCTTTCTAAACTAGGAACATGAGGAACGTCTCTCAAGACCATAACTCTATCTTCACAAGATAGGCGCACTTCTCCCACTGCTTCAGCTGCCACTCTCGTAGCATTGCCCGATGTGATGGGGATCTCACTTCCGTTAAGTCGTCGGGTTAGCTTAAACCCATGAAACAAATGTGATCAGTAGCTCTCGTATCCACTATCCATGAATAGACAACATACGCCACTTCACAAGTTTCGACGACTAAGGTGTGTGAATTACCTAACTTTCCTAGCCTCTTAGGCTTGGAACAGGCAGACCTCCATTGTCCTCTCTCACCGCAACTAAAACACTTCCACTTCGATGCTAGCCTTTGCATTTGCCTTTCGCAACAATTAGATTTGCTTGGATCCGGCCTTTGGTTCTCTTCCTCTTTTTCCCTCCCTTGGGACCAAAAGAGGTAGACGAACCATTAGCCACCATAGCACTAGACTAGTGCTCCATTTTCACCTCCACCGAAACTAAAGCTTGCAAGAGCTCGGGCAAACGATTTGTCCGTTCATTCATCTGACAGTTCAGACGAAACTGCTCAAAGCTTCTTGGTAGAGAATGGTATATGAAATCAATCAAAATCCGCACCAAGTACTTCCAACTTGTTAAGGTATGCCATTATCTTGAGAACGTGCTCCCTCACGGGCGTTCCCTCCACCATTTCCAACTTGACCGAGTCATGTTTGGTGAACTGATTAGTCATGGGTTTGATGTGAAGACATCTCTTCAAGGTTTTCCATGATTTCAACAGCAGATACAATGTCTTCATGAACGCGTCTCACATCCTCAGACAGAGATGTCAAGATGATGCACTTCATATTGTCACGCTGTCAATCATAAAGTGCCTTTTTCCCATTGCTTGACTTATCATTAGGCTTGCCAGGTTTATTAACGTGAATAACCCAATTGTGTTTTCGTGCAGTAAGGACAAATTTAAAATTACATTTCCAATCGATATAATTCTCTCCAAAAAGTTTATTAACTTTAAGTATATTAAACAATGGATTAAAAGGTTGCGACATGATGAAATGAGAATAAAACATACATTCATATCAATATCTAGAAAAATATGAAATTATCACATAATTCGATCACATCAATTATATTGAAACCTTAAAACAATATAATCATTCATCAGCCAACATCTCGAAACAATTTAAATGCGCTAGAGGGGTGGTCTATACATTTAAATACATTCAAGCGGATCACAAACTTAAAAGTTACAAATCCTTAATTCAAAATTAATAGTTGGCTCCCACTTTGACCACATAGAAATTGACAGGGACTCCGAGGGGAGTAAGTTAATATCAATTTCCTATGCCTAAGTAATAACCATAATTAAATACAGGGTTATTATTTCGCTTTGAGCAAGCCACTCGTGGTGAGGGTCAATACCGCCACTAGTAATAATCCACAATCATCCTTTCGGAATTTATTCATGTGAAATCCGTTCTTTTGGCCGATCCGAGGGGGAAATGTATTCCAAAAGAACTTCACAAATAAATAAATTATGGATGTCAAAATAATCCAATTTTAATATCCGGAATAAAATTGCGATTAAATAAACATACTTAGTAATTTTCGAAAGTAAGGTTTTTTCTTGGACAATTAAATTCATGCAAACACATATTAACAAATAATAATAGGTGCACGAAGTAAAACATCCATCAAAATAAAATTAAACACATTGGAGCACTCAAATCCAATTGTCACGGTTTAATTTCGTCACGTCTTGATGCGAAAAATCGTCCTTGTTACTTTTCGACGTTCGTCTCGACGTGCTCCCACTCGAACAACAACACTTCTTCAAAAACAGCATCGTTTGGGGTTCGGGACGACGTTTAAAAATCACACGGAAAAAAAACACGAACTAAAAAAATTCCACGGTCCGAGATACGGCGCGCGTCGACCCACGAAGTGGGCCCGCGCGCCTCTCTGCCCTAAAAGCGCCGAAGTACTGCTGGAAGCGCGCCGAGGCGCACCCGAGGCGCTGCACGGAGGCGCACCCGAGGCGCACCCGAGGCGCTGCACAGAGGCACACCCGAGGCGCACCAGGCCGTGCCCGAGGCGCGCGCGCGCGTGCTCGCGGCGCCGGCCTCCCGTCGCGCCCGGGTCGTGCGCCGTGCACCCCGTGCGCCGTTTTTCGCCGTTCGTCTCCGTTTTCTTCACCCCTTGCATGATTTTACGTCCATACACGCGCCACGCTTGTATGCGTCGTCCGGGTACGCCGTTTTTAATTCTTCGTTCTTCGTCACGATCCGGTTACAATTTATTTTACAAAAAAATAAATACTAGATCTAGACTAGTCTATTACAATGATCGAATTAAAATAAAAACAACTAATTTACTCGTGGATTTTCTCACGAGAAAAACGAATTCGAACGAATCGAATTAAAAACAATTAATTCACACGCATGAAATTAACAACATTAAAACCATGACAATTGGATACCTGCAAAAAAGATCTAGCAATTCTACTATCCAATTTCAATTTAATGTTTAACAATTTAAATTCCAATTTAAAGATCAGAGCCCGAAACCGTGGCTCTGATACCAGTTGTTGGGAAAATAGGGGTGCCCGGAATCTATTCGGGATGAAATTTAAATACGAATTTAAATACAATTATTACTAGCATGAATTAATCCTAATTAATTCAAATAATAATTCCAACAACTAATTTTCATCATGCATGTTGAATTAATTTCACATATTAACTATGGCGTATTAAACAAGTAAATATGTGATTAACGTACCTCTTGTAGAATTGGCCTTTGGATATACGGGACAATTACGATCTCGCTCTATCGACCCAAAAACCTTCTCAAGTATTTCTCTTTTCACCTCACTTGATCACCGGTGGGAGATGCTTTCAAGTAATTTAATAAACTAAGGAAAAAGAAAAATATCTATGCTTCTTGATTTTTCCAACACATGGAATTACGTACTTGGGGATGAAATAATCATCCTCTATTTATAATAGTGGGGGGGACGAAAATTACATATTTTATGGGCAAGAGAAAATCTTTTCTTAGACTCTAAGAAATCTTGAATATATCTCATATATTCTTTTCTCCATAATAAAATATTCCACAAAAATCTCACCCTTATTATTAAGCTTGTATTTTTCGAAATTTATTGAGTAAGAATCCAAGATTTGGATCTTCTTGAATATATGAGATAATCTTGTATTCCAAGAATACTTATCTTCCATAATATCTTTCCAAGAAAATCAACAAGATCTTTTCTATCTCCAAATAAGACTTTTTCGAAAAAGACTATGAAAAATCAGCAATAATATTTTCTTTTATTTTAATCACCTTATCATTATTGGGCTACTTAATGGGCTACTTGAGGGGCCTTTAAGGAGAATTAAGATTGGACCTCCTAATGGACTTCTGAATTTCAATATTGAGCCCCAATATAATTCAGCCCATTAATATTAATTATTACCACTAATAAATTAATATTGCACTATCCATCTTAATCCATATTACGATAATATGGGCTCCCGGTTATTATTTCCCGCGTTTAAGATTATCAAGTCCATTAATTAATTAAGCTTCTGAATAGCTCTAAATTAATTAATATATTTCACCTTGGAGTAAAGACAGCTCAACATTATTATTCGTACCGAAGAAACTAATTCTTCACTTGCAAGATTTGGTACAATAAAACTTCTGAGCCCACCAAGGGGACTAATCATACGAGCCGTACTCGCACGCGTTTCTCCGTATTAAATCTTAGCAACTGTCGTATGATTAATATTACTGCCCAAGACACAAAGTTCGAAGTCACAATGATTCTCACCCAACATGAATCAAAGCAGTAACCATTAAGCACACACGGTCCTATTTAAGTGACGGAGATTAAGAAATCAACAACCACTGAGGTCTAATTCTTCACCTTTCAGAACAGAAGAATTTATCCTCGCTGTAGGTCCTCTTCAACACATACTAAATGTGCTAGTGCAATCTCTTAGTCAAGACAGACCAATCTGAGCCTTACACATCGACCTTTCACGGCGGATTGTTCAATTCCACCTAGGTCGTGAAAATGTACGTTTAGTTACAAGTAAATTGTTAATGTTGTCTTCCGTGGTCGGGTATCACCACATTAACTACAATGTAACATGTACTATATATTGAACGGTTTGCAATAGAAATTCAACATTCAATCATAACTAAAGCAAATGTGATAAAAGAATTATTCTCATAAAACGAGTGTTTGATACACGAGTTATACAAAGTAAAAGCATACCGTATAACTCCAACACAGCATACGCCGCAACATAAGTTTCAACGACTAAAGCATGAGACTTACCTTTCTTTACCGCCTTCTTAGGCTTAGAACAGGTCGCCCTCCAATGTTCCTTCTCACCACAATTGAAGCACTTACCCTTAGCAGTTTTCTTTCCATCTCCTTCTCCCTTGGCCTTGGGTTTCGCAGCGGTTGGATTTGCTTGGGTCTGGCCTTTCGTCCTCTTTCTCTTCTTCCCTCCCTTGGGGCCCGAAGAGGCAGACGGACCGTTTGCCACCATAGCAACAGTTTGATGATCCATTAAAGTCTCCGCCGACACTAAAGCTTGCAAGAGATTTGCCCGGTCATTCATTTGATAGTTCAACTGAAACTGTTCAAAGCTCTTCGGCAGAGAATGGAGAACAAAATCGATCTTAGTAGGGAGACCAAATTCTGCACCAAGTACTTCCAACTTGTTGAGATAACCCATCATCTCGATAATGTGATCCCTTATGGGCGTACCTTCCACCATCTTCAACGAAAGCATCTTTCGCATGGTGATTTGCCTAGCTGTACGGTTCTGATGTTTAAACATCGCTTCAAGATTGAGCATTATCTCAGAGGCGGTCTCCATTTGTTGGTGTTGGTGTTGCAACACATCTGACATTGAAGCCAGAATAGTACACCTAGCCATCTCATCGGAGTCAAACCAACTCTTATGCTCTTTCTTGACCGCCTTGGTCGCATCTTCGGCAGACTCTTGGGGCTTAGGAGTAGTAAGTACCCATTTGTGGTGTTGAGCGGTTAGGACAATATCAAGATTATGTTTCCAATCAACATAATTCTCACCGACAAGTTTGTTATCTTTAAGTATACTAAACAATGGATTAAAAGGTTGCGACATGACGAACTGAGAATAAAACATACATTCATATCAATATCTAGAAAAATACAAAATTATCACATAATTCGATCACATCAATTATATTGAAACCTTAAAACAATATAATCATGCATCAGTCAACATCTCGAAACAATTTAAATGCGCCACGAGGGGTGGTCTATACATTTAAACACATTCAAGCGGATCACAAACTTAAACGTTACAAATCCTTAATTCAAAATTAATAACTTTGACCACATAAAAATTGACAGGGACTCCGAGGGGAGTAAGTTAATATCAATTTCTTATGCCTAAGTAATAACCATAATTAAATACAGGATTATTATTTCGCTTTGAGCAAGCCACTCATGGTGAGGGTCAATACCGCCACTAGTAATAATTCACAATCATCCTTTCGAAATTTATTCATGTGAAATCCGTCCTTTTGGCCGATCCGAGAGAGAAATGTATTCCAAAAAAACTTCACAAATAAATAAATTATGGAGACCAAATTAATCCAATTTTAATATCCGGAATAAAATTGCGATTAAATAAACATACTTAGTAATTTTCGAAAGTAAGGTTTTTCTTGGACAATAAAATTCATGCAAACACATATTAACAAATAATAATAAGTGCACGAAATAAAACATCCATCAAAACAAAATTAAACACATTGGAGCACTAAAATCCAATTGTCACGGTTTAATTTCTTCACGTCTTGATGCGAAAAATCGTCCTTGTTGCTTTCCATCGTTCGTCTCGACACGCTCCCACTCGAACAACAACACTTCATCAAAAACAGCATCGTTTGAGGTTCGGGACGACGTTTAAAATCACACAAAAAATGCAGAACTGAAATTAATTTAAAAAAAAATCCACGGTCCGAGATACGGCGCTCGTCGGCCCACGGAGTGGGCCCGTGCACCACCCGGCACGGCGCCGAGCAGCTGGCCGCCGGGCGCCGCCTACTTGCACGCGCGCCCGTGCCATGCCGCGCCCCGTCGTGCTCCCGGGTCCTGCGCCTCGCGCACCCCGAGCACCGGGTTTCGCCGTTCGTTCTCGTTTCTCACCCCATGAATGATTTTACGTCCATGCATGCGCCGCGCATGCATGCGTCGTCCGGGTACGTCGTCTTTAATTCTTCGTTCTTCGTCTCGATCCGGTTACAATTTATTTAAAAAAAAAATAAATACTAGGTCTAGACTAGTCTATTACAATGATCGAATCAAAATAAAAAATAACTAATCTACTCGTGGATTTTCTCACGAGAAAAACGAATTCGAACGAATCAAATTAAAAAAATAATTAATTCACACGCATGAAAAATTAACAACATTTAAACCATGACAATTGGATACCTGCAAAAAAGATCTAGCAATTCTACTATCCAATTTCAATTTAATGTTTAACAATTTAAATTCCAATTTAAAGATCAGAGCCCGAAACCGTGGCTCTGATACCAGTTGTTGGGAAAATAGGGGTGCCCGAAATCTATTCGGGATGAAATTTAAATACGAATTTAAATTCAATTATTACAAGCATGAATTAATCCTAATTAATTCAAATAATAATTCCAACAACTAATTTAACATCATGCATGTTGAATTATTTCATATAAAATCTAGTCGGAATAAACAAGAATTTATGTGACTTACGTACCTCTTGTAGACTTGGTCTTTGAATAAACGGGACAATCACGATCTCGCTTTATCAACCCAAAAACCTTCTCAAGTATTTTCCTTTCGCCTTACTTGATCACCGGTGGGAGATGCTTTCAAGTAATTTTAATAACTAAGGAAAAAGAAAAATATATGCTCTTGATTTTTCCAACACATGGAATTATGTACTTGGGGATGAAATAATCATCCCCTATTTATAAGTAGAGGTGGCCGAAAATTAGGAGTATTTGGGTCTTGGAGAAAATCTTTTCTTAGACTCTAAGAAATCTTGAATATATCCCATATATTCTTTTCTCCAAAATAAAATATTCCACAAAAATCTCACCCTCCTTATAAAACTTGTAATTCTCGAAAATCTTAGGAAAATAATCCAAGATTTGGATCTTCTTGAATATATGAGATAATCTTGTATTCCAAGAATACTTATCTTCCATAATATCTTTCCAAGAAAATCAACAAAATCTTTTCTCTCCTAATATTGCAATTTTCGAAAATTCTAGGAAAAAATCAGCATATTATTTTCTTTTTATTTTAATCACCTTATCATTATTGGGCTACTTAATGGGCTACTTGAGGGGCCTTTAAGGAGAATTAAGATTGGACCTCCTAATGGACTTCTGAATTTCAATATTGAGCCCCAATATAATTCAATCCATTAATATTAATTATTACCACATATAAATTATTTGCACTATCCATCTTAATCCATATTACGATAATATGTGCTCCCGGTTATTATTTCCCGCGTTTAAGGTTATCAAGTCCATTAATTAATTAAGCTTCTGAATAGCGCTAAATTAATTAATATATTTCACCTTGGAGTAAAGACAGCTCAACATTATTATCCGTACCGAAGAAACTAATTCTTCACTTGCAAGATTTGGTACGATAAAACTTCTGAGCCCACCAAGGGGACTAATCACACGAGCCGTACTCGCACGCGTTTCTCCGTATTAAATCTAAGCAACCGTCGTATGATTAATATTACTGCCCGAAGCACAAGGTTCGAAGTCACAATGATTCTCACCCAACATGAATCAAAGCAGTAACTATTAAGCACACACGGTCCTATTTAAGTGACGGGGATTAAGAAATCAACAACCACTGAGGTCTAATTCTTTACATTTCAGAACAGAAGAATTTATCCTCGCTGTAGGTCCTCTTCAATACATACTAAATGTGCTAGTGCAATCTCTTAGTCAAGACAGACCAATCTGAGACTTACACATCGACCTTTCACGGCGGATTGTTCAATTCCACCTAGGTCGTGAAAATGTACGTTTAGTTACAAGGAAACTGTTAATGTTATCTTCCGTGATCGGGTATCACCACATTAACTACAATGTAACTAGTACTATTATGAACTGTTTGCAATAAATATTCAACATTCAATCATATCTAAAGCATATGCGATAAAAGAATTATTCTCATAAAACAAGTGTTTGATACACGAGTTATACAAAGTAAAAGCATACTTTCACGTATAACTCCAACAAAAACATCAAGAAACTTGGCAAATTTTTCATCTAATTTCTTTTTCATAAATCACTGTGGATATGAGACCGGTATCACAGATTTGGGTACCCCCCATTCATCTCGCTCAGTTTCCTTCACGTTCTTCCTTGCTTCTTTTGCCTTTTTCCACTTCGGAACTCTTTCAACCTCCTCAATCTCTCCCTCCTTGTCTTTACCTTTCTGAGCATCTTCTACCTCATCCTTCTTCTCAACTCATACCTCAACAGTCTCACCTCCATCTTTCTTATGTTCTTGTCCCTCCATCTCAATCTCCTTATGTATCTCCTCCAAATCAGCAGGCATTTGAGGACCGTCATACTTAGTTCCACTTCTTAGCTGGATAGCCTTGCATTGCTCTTTTTGATTCCCCTCCGGCATAGAAGGATATTTCCCGGGCTCTCTACCCAATGATTTCACAATCTGGCTAATCTGATACTCCATGGAAGTGAACCGTCTATTATTCTCTTGCTGAATTCTATTCAGCTCCATATCTCTCTTCTGGAGATCTTGATCACGCTGATCATTCTTCTTACTCACCTCTTTCACATCATACTCCAAAGAGGATAGCCTCTTGCTACCTTCTTCCACCTTCTGGAGAATGACACGTAACATCTCATCAGTGGTAGCACCTCCTCCTCCGGGGAGTTTTGAGCCAGGGTCGACATTTGGAGGTACAGTTATCCCCGCTCTCGGATTGGCATAAGAGAAATTCTCGTTCTTCCTCCATTGGTCTTGAGGAGGCTGCTGACCTCCTTGATACTCCTGAGTATTCCTCCATTGATTCTGAGGAGGTTGTGGACCTGGTGGTATAAATGGTTGACCATAAGTTGGTCGCCCCTGATAATTTCCACCTTGATAACCATTCTGATTATAATTAGGCCCTCCTATATAGTTGGCTTCCTCATGCTGGCTTGCTGGGTGGTCCACTTTCTCACTCACTGCAGTATTCCCTCCACTCAAATTATGCCCACCCTCTAGATTGCTGATCTTCTCCATCATTGCCATCAACTGCTTTCTAGTACCCTTACTCTCATCCATCTGATAAGCTCGCTTAAAATCTTGTGCCTCATCCTATTGCCCCGCATTCTCGACAATGTTATCAATAATCTCTCTACATCGAGCCACACCACAATTTAGGAATGCTCCACTAGCACATGCATCAAGGTGGTCTTGACCTGCCTTGCTGGCTCCACAGTAGAAATACGACATTATATCACCTTCGTTGTACCCATGCTGCGGGCACTCAATGAGTATTTTAGAGTATCACTCCCAAGCCTGACGTAATTTCTCTCCTGGCTTCTGCTTGAAATATGAGATCTCAAGCCTTGCTTTGATCGTTCTAGACGGAGGGTAGAATCGCTCGAGGAACAGACGCTCGAGCTTGGCCCATGTGGTTACACCTCCCCTTGGGAGCGTGTTATCGTACCACTCCTTTGCGATTCTAGTTAACGAGAACTGGAACAACCTGAGCCTCTTGGCATCTTCAGACATGCCATTATGGTTGGAAGTTGAGGCAATCATCAGAAAATTCCTCAAGTGATCGTATGAGGATTATCCTTTCCGACCTCCCCCTTAAATTGGTTCTCGACTAGCATCTTCAGGATCCCTGGGGAGATAGAAAAGTTATTTGCCTCTACTGGAGGCAATGCTACACCATCATAATACCGTTGCGGCTGTGCCACAAACATTCCTCTGATTGCCATTCCAGGGTCAGCGTTCTGAGGAACGTGCTGAGGATAGACTGGTGGTACAGGTACTTGCGGAATAGGAGATTGGTTATAAGTAGGGTGTGGAGGGTAGTATGGTGGGTACGGATATGGTGGGTATTGGTAAGGATAAGGTGGGTTGTTTTGTGGGTAGACAGGGTTGTTTAGAGGATGTTGGACTAAGTTTTGAGCTGGATCATTTTGATTATGTGGGACCGGGTTTTGGCTCTAGCTTTCCCCTGAAGGGGCTTGATTCTGACTGTCATTTCCTCCAGTTCCCTCAACCCGTTCCACTTCCTGATTGTACTTAGCCACAGCTGCATCCAACTTATTACTTATGTTCATGTTTTCGTTCTTACCACCGGCAGTGTTCATCCTTCTATTGAAGGCTCTGTTTCTTCTTGCGGTTATCTCAGGGTCTAACTTTGTTCGGTCTTCGCTCGATTCTCCTTGTGAGCGAATTTTCATAAACCTGAAACACCAAAAGAAATATCAAAACGCAACTGCTTGATGTCTACTAATAAAAACAGAAAAATAAAAGAACTCACTACTAACTACTAAACTATCTCCAAGTCCTACTCAATGGACATACATCGTCATTCCCCGGCAACGACGTCGTTGACTTGAACGCAAAATACTAGCTATACTAGTAGTTACCCCACAAGAGTATGGGATCCCTGTAGTATGGGCAAGTATAGGGACCAAGTAGTATCGAACCCAAGGGAAGGTATGTATGCAAATAGAGCCCTGAAGATCTACGCGTTGTAGTTAATATGTGTGTGTGTTCTGGTTCAAGAATGGGATTAAGCTACTCTAAAGTCTACTTCTAACACTGCGAATTATGAAATCAAACAAAATAACTAAGGGTTTAATCAAATACGAGATGATGATGCTCAGGATAGGAATCCCTACGTATACTAACGGAGCTAGTACGATAATTAAAACAACCGTGATATGAAAGTATTAATCCTAAGTGTACTAAAACTAGGCAATCAACTTCCCTAATATAGCACCAGATTGAAAGACTAAAAGCTCAAGAATTAACCCTAATACTTCGTCATATCAACCTACTTCACAACCCACTAAACAAGTTATATGGATTATGCTTAATTAATGAGACACTTATTTACCCAAGGTGATACGGCCGTCCTCCCTAGATAAACCGGTAAATTATAAACCCATTCTATAACCCTATCGTTAAGCTTATTCATTATTAAAGAATGATAAGATCGCCCTCTCTCTAATAATTTTCGTACTCAATTCCAAGATAATTCTAGGGTTTATTTTAAGAATTCAATTAATTAAGAGAATTAGCACTCAACATCACGAGTTATCCTAATTATGTACCAACATCCTACTTCTACCATTTCATCCTACCCCAAGAATGCAAGGGTTCTAGCCTAACATGGTAAAAGAAATAACGAAAACAATTACAATAACGATGAATATTTGCATAATTGAATAATCAAAAGACTTGGAAAGTATAAACGAAAGAATATCTCAAAATCTCAATAAATCTATTAAAGTAGGGTTTAGAAGTCTTAAAGGTTCAAGAACGAAAGAATTAAATGGAAAAAATCAAACAAAGTATCTGAACTACGAATTCGTAAGATCAAAACCTCGTTTACAAGTGTGAAACTCTCCAAAATCTCTATACCAAGCTCTAAGTATCCAAAATATGAAAAGTGATAAAAGGGTATCTAAAAACGAGCTTGGGATCGGGTATATATAAGCAACGGGCCAAAAATTGGTGAAAATGCCAAAATCACGCACATTTGGGTGATGGTCGAGCACTTGGTCTAGCGGGTGCTCTCGAGCCCTCCTTTGGTCGAATGGGCTACTCCTTCAGAACTCTTGGGACGCTCGACCATGGCTTGGTCAAGCGGGGGCGCTCGAGCTGTACTGGTCGAATGAAACAAGCGCTCGAATGGGGGCTCTCGAGCGGTGGTGATCAAGCAAATCCTCCTTTTGAGCCTAGTGATACTTTTCTTCGCACAAACTAATACTTTTCGTATTTCTTCAATACATTCTCATCCGGGCATCCGTTTGAGTCGATTCAAAGTCCTACGAACTCCATTTTTCGCCCTCAATCCATCTATGAGCATCAAAGAGGAAAATTCATCAGTTTATGAAAATAGTACTCAATTGACTCTAAATACTCATCGAATTCATTCTAAACACGGGAAAAATGAGCTATAAATCATAACAATTTCACGCCTAATCATTTACCATCAAAACAAAAAATTAAAAAACACATCAATCTCGTTAAGTACATCATTAATGGTCATTGAAGACATTTTACTTCATACAAAAGTCATATACGGTGGGAATAAAGCCAGATTAACAAATAAAGAGAGAAACAATATAGCTCAATATCTACTTGCACATAACACTAGTGATAAACCTAGGCAACTACAATTTTTTATGTCACCACAAGAACTATTGCCTCCATTTGGGATGCTGCAAAACAACAAAGAGCAAAAGGATATCGATCTTTTTAAGTTTAGAAAGCAGGTCGTGTGAAACCAACAAAAAGAATTGAGGTATTAATTCAAATGATTCTCTCAACAAATCATACAATTTCTTCAGTATAATTTGATTCAAAGTTTTATTCGACGCTTAATTATTTTGTTCTACATAAGTTTATAAATATTTTTTATATTATTAATTAAAAAATAGTTAAGTACATTTTGTACTAGAGGGTAAAATTATACTCCCTCTATCCACCAAATTTATACTCACTTTCTCTTTTTTGTTAATCATTCCTTTTTTGGAAATAAACAAAATTCACAAACAAATAAATGAGTCCCACAATACCCTTACTTTATCTACTTTTTCAACAAAATATTAATTTTCATTAAATCTTGTATCCAACAGTAATGCGGTATAAATTTGGTGGACGGAGGGAGTACCAGTTTTTAAATTAAAGAAAGTGATCCAACGGTTCGTTCGAGAAATTCCTGCCTCTCTATCTATCTCTGAGATGTTTGGATTTTTCAAAACTCCATGGACATGCAGAAGAGAAATGCTATCCCCACTCGGACCAAGATATAACTTTTACTTGTTCAAATAACAATTAAAGTAAAGCAGGGTCAGGAACGACGAATCTCTTTATGATAAACAAATCCATTTTGCAAGTTCGTTATTACGGATAGTTCCTACAAAGGATACGACTAATGACGTATACAATACTTGAATTCTCGATGTAGATGCTACATAGTTGGTTCTCATCCTTCAGAGACTAAAAGTGTAATAGGAGCATCCGTCGACAAAAGAAAATCCAAAGAAGTTAGTTGGGGGCTTACGAGTGTGCTCCTCTCTAGGTCTTAGGTTAAAAACGTCAAAGTACAATCAACTTTTGAGGGATCAATTCATGCAGAACAAAAAATATTTAAAATTAAAATGAATCTTCTCGTTAATAGACGGTGAATTATGAATACTCGAATTAGTCGATCCTTAAGCCAGATACCAAGTCATTAAAAAAAAAATGGGCGAGTGGCCTTTTAATTTTTGTTTGGTTTTAATTAGAGGTGGCAGGTGTCTTCTCGTGCCGGGTCGGGCCTGCCTATTTGCAATCAGGTCTCTATAAATTGAGCCCAGCCCGGCCCACTCTAGCCCAAGGGCTAACGGGCCGACCCGACCCATTTTAATATTTTTTTTTAATTTAATATATAATAAAATGGGCTCTTGGGTCATGGACTATTGGAGATAATAATGATGGGCTCATGGTAATTGACGGTTGACTTCGAAAGAAGTAATGGGCTCATTGTAAAGATGGGCTCATGGGCCATGCCCTATTGGAAATATTAACCAAATAATGTAGAAATAAGAGATGGAGATTCCTGGAGGATGAAAAGTGGAGAAGAAGTGACGGTTGACTTCAACAGAGGAGGCGGAGGTGGTGTTGTGGCCAATGGGCGACGACTGGCCGAGCCTAGGCTCCTCCCAGCGCCGTGCCTACTGTGGCGGCCTTCGGGGCAGTGGGGCGACGGCCCGACGGAGTCACAGAGGTGTGGGCGTGGTGGAGAGCGGTCGGCGATGGGCGGTTGTGATCTGAGAGGGAGTCGGGGGGCAGATCTGAGAGTGGCTTGAGAGTAAACTTGAATCTTATTTTCAGTTCTGTGGGCTGTGGGTCGTGGCCGCGTGAGCTCCTGTGGGGCGCCGATGCTACGTGGTGTGCGTGAGCGGAGAGAGCCAAGGCGAAGGCGGCGAGAAAACCCTAATTACTCTATTGGTAGTCTAGTACTGTTCTGTGGACTTGGTCCATTAGTTCAATTTTTTTCCTTTTATAATTAATATGAGCCAATAAAAAATTAATAATATGGGCCTAACCAAAACGGCCCAATTTTTTGGACCGTAATATAAATGGCCCAGCCCGGCCCATATCCTGGGCGGGCCAGTCGGGACGGGCCAAATTGCCAGGTCTAGTTTTAATAAATGGCCGTCAATATCATTTATGGCCCATTCATAATATTCATTTTCCATTTTACGATTTTGGCTCATTTGTTTCCAATGGTTGCGCCTTTTACTTTTTGAATTCCCGAAATTTGTGTGAATCACACAAGGTGGGTTTGCTTCCAGGTAATTCTTCGAACTTGATTTTCCGATTCTATTACAAATTCTCTTTTGGATTTTTACGATGAATATTGAATGATTCTATCATTGCTAATGAGTGGAAAATGGAAATCAAATGAGCCATAAGCACTTTGAAACGTGTAAGAATGTGCGTAATGAAGAACTGTTATAAATTATTGGCAAAAATTTGTATGAAACCGTCTCATGGCATGTGATGATACAAATTAACACCTACCCCTATCAAAGTGTTAATGAGTCAATGTTCTAGTTATATCAATTCACATTGTCTCATGACATGAGAAGTCTCGTACAAAACTTACTCCAAATTATTATTAATCAGAACCAATTGATTACATAATGCGGTAAAATGTGTGCTTGCGTTTTAATCTTCATTATGATTACATTTACAAATTTGATATGAATGCCAAGATAATTACACTTGTTGCTGCATTTCTTTTTACAAAGTTTTAGGTTTAAGCGTTCTTATCAGCAGAGGAAATTCCTTTTTATCAAAGTTGTTATAGTGGATAAATTCTTACTTTTTTTTTACTGACTAATTGATGAAACATGATCTCACAACACAATAATAGTATTCATATTTAAATTACTCGATTAAAATTGTAAGTTGAAATTGTTAGGGAAAATGCACGCACGCAATCACAAAAGACAGAAGAACACGAAATTTGTTCATCTAGTTCGTCTCATGACTACGTCCGGAGGCGATGCAAAGCCAGGGTTTTCACTATATTTTTGTGATAGCGAATACAAGGGGAAATCATCTGTTTATATAGATAGCAACAAGCCCTAACCCTAAACTCATTAGGATCAACTGGGCCGAAAAACGTGAGCCAAATAGTATTGGGTTTTAGTGTACAGTTCATTCAGCTTCCACACTCCAACAGAAATGGGAAAGTGCAGATTTAGGTTTCGCTTGTTTCAAATTCTTCAATGGTAATGGTAGTGAAAATTTATTTTTCATATATGCACCCGAAATAAAAATGATATGTTGGGGGAATGATTGTTTCAATGGTGATTGTGTTGCTAGTGTTATGCTCCAATTTTAGAATCGAAGTGGACAACAAATGGTTGTTGGCTAGGGAATACGAGAGGGATTGGGGAGGATGATTGTAAGAGAAAAGAAGGGTAGTGATTACCTTATTTAGGAGGAGAGACAATTGTTTTGTTTACATAATTACATTATTTTTTAACTCTCATTCCCATTGCCATTGAAAAGTTGTTTTAGATATAGTCATGGAAATTTTTGTTGTCACTATGCATGTAGCAGCAGCTGTTGAATTTGAAAGTGACAGTTTATACATGTTAATGTGGAAATAATGAAGGTCATTGTTTTGAGTGAAAAAATAGTCACTTCTTATGCAGTCTGATAAAGATATATGGAACGGCCCATCGAATTCGAGATGAAACTTCCACTATGCTTTCATTGTTTTTCTCTGTTCAGATACTGAAACAGAATCTTTACATAACCTCCAGCACTTTTGGCAATTTGAATCCTCATGTATAATCACTTTTAATGTCTCCTACCTTACTGAATTTGTAGAGGACACAGTTGATAGTAAATGCAAGACATCTAAACAAGGAGCAAAGAAAGGTGGATTTGCATTGGAGAGTCGAGTCGTAAAGCTCTGAATGACATTACAAATAAGTCATCTGAAGCATCCTCGCAGAAAAAGAAATGTAGTTGAAGATGGTGTTTTTGAGGGGTTGAAAAAAGAGGTTTCAGAAGAAGGCTTCTTGCATGATCACCATAAGTGCATCTAGTTCCGTTTTTCTTTGCTTCGTACCTTGTCCCGGGGTGTGGGCCACCTATCTTTTTTCTTTTTTCTTTTAATAACATTACCTTTATTTGCATCTAGTTCCGTTTTTCCTGGTTCAGATTCATAAAATGTTGTTTACATTTTCTTTCTTTGCATGGTTAAGTTTCATAAGTTAAACAGTTGAAGTATGCTTGGAACCTGCTCATATTAGTTTTAATGGTATATCTGTCTTGCAATGTTTCTCACTTATAGATCAAAGTAAACTATAGTTTCAATTCCTGAGAGATTAATTTTTGCAATCTTAATATGATGCAGATTCATCAGAACAGATAGTGGAAGAGGCTAAGGTATGGGGCATTGAATAATCAAATTATTTTTGACATCTGACTTTGGTTTTATATCTTTCGGCTCTGGAAGAGTTATCAATGTATTGAGTTTTCCGATTGGTTCACCAATACACCACTTGAATTCGACTTTTGCTGCGAGGATTGCTTATATTGTGATTGTACTGTGTAACTTGAATTAATATTCTGGATGAAATTGTTTTTTTTTTTTTTTTTTAATTTAGTGACTATATTAATACATAGTACCAGGCAAAATTTTATATAAAAATAAAAAACCCAAATGACCCTTACCAGACCACTTAACATTAAAGTGACAAATTATCCTAAGATTTAGTTTTAATAAATAAGATGCCTGAAGAGGAATGTTTGTAGCAAACCGCATTGATCTGATAAAAGTACACATCAACATCTTAGTAATCCATAAGATGATAGCTAGCTAGCTAGCAAAAGTTTATTTAAAGATGCACTTATTGGAAGATTGATTTTTCAGTGCAGTCCCTCCTCCACCAGAACTTTGCTCCGGCAACCAAGCTCGTCCCTCTTGTCCAGAAACTCGGAATTCTCCTTCCAAACCTCTCCATTCGTATAAACCTCCTTCTTCCATATCGGAACCGTTGCCTTAACCTCATCAATCACAAACTTACAAGCATCCAATGCATCTACCCTATGAGCGGACGACACCGCTATGAATATGCTCGTTTCTCCGACGGCAACTGGGCCTAAACGGTGGGCGACTGCGATGGCATTCAGATTCCAGGATGATCTGGCGGACGAGCATATTGAGTTGATGCACCGAACGGCCATGGGGACATACGCTTCGTACCTCAGCTCCAGGACCGTTTTGCCCTCGAAGGTGTCGCGAGTAGTGCCCGCGAAAGTTGCTATGGCGCCGCAGTGGGGGGCCTGGACGTAGGTCATGTATTTGGCCATGTCGATACGGGTATTCTCCTCCAATATCTCGATCATGTTCTGATTCATGATTTTGGCAAGACCTGAAAGAAATCCCAAAAATTACTGGAAAACACCATTTTTGATAGCCAACCAAAACGCATTGAATATCATTTTTCTTCATATATATAGGGATAGGGATAGGGATAGGGATAGGGATAGGGGTAGGGTTCCATCTCTTCAATTAATGATTAAGCCTATCCTATGAAAGACACCATTTTGTTTTATCCATTAGATCACCAATAATATCATTGTGAACAAGGAAATGCTATATTAGGATCGTGAAACAGGTATTTCCAAATTCACCTCATCGAATCAAAGCCTGGTTTCAAATTGGGGGAAATAAGAGAACAGGTAAAATCCATAAAAACAATCAAATAAAGTGAAACCTAGAGACCCATCATCGGTGAAAGTTGCAGTAATTAGCAAGTGAGAAAGGCGAAGAAGAAGAAGCAAAGCAGAAGGGGCGTTACCTTATACTAGTACTAGTAGTATAGAAGAGGATGGGAGCCGTGGACCAACATTCTATTCTTCTTCGCTTCGCACACTTTATAATTAAAATCTTGAGAATTATTCTAGCCTAGGTCTCGTCCACGTGGTGACTTGACAAATTACAAAACTCTCCTCCGCCAAATCTGGGTCTTTCATCATCATTCTGGTGATACTCATATTGCATATCCTCAATTCAATTCAACACCAAGTTTGGGAGAGGAGTGACGATGAAGTTAGCTTTCAATTTTTATTTTATTAATAATAATTAATTACAATCTGCGCCACACCAGTTACAAATTTATTCCTCAAGATTCAATTTTTCTTTTTTCATTCATATAATATTTTTTTCCAACTCATAATATATTAATATTATTTTATCTATTTAGATGCATTTATATGTACTTATATTCAAATTAATGTGTGCAAATTTATTAATATATTGATTATATATATATTATTTTTAAGTATTTGATGAATTCAAAAAAAAAATTGAAATTAAAGAATTATATGAGTTTTATTAAAAAAAATTAATTTAAAATCAAACGGGACGGGACAAGTAGGACCCGCTAGGTCCCGGGGCCAGTCCGGATTGCAAAAATTCTGGTGGGGCGGGTCCTGGGATTGACCAAACTCATCCCAAACCCGCCCGTTGCCATCCCCAGTCTTGAGAAATCACTCTCAATTATCACCACTGTGGATTAACAAAAACCAAAGTTGGAAGGTCAGCACTAGAAAAACTAGATGACAATAAAGAGAATATGTGAAATTCATGGAATGCAAAATTTCCCCAATTTGTGATTAACGAGAAAACAAGGCAAAGTTTTTCTGATACATTAGAACCCACCTGAGTTACGCTGTAATATCCATTAAAATTTATCACTGAATACAACAAATATTAATGATTTCAACTCACTATTTTAAAGACGGAAACACAGATACATATTCACGATTTCAAAACAGGGACAGATAATAGTATTATTCCACCCATTGTAGTCATCGTTAAAGATTATCATCAGCACTTGACAAAATGAAATGCTTCCTTCCATCCACCCAAGGAAATGATAATTTATGATTCATAAAAGTAGCCAATACAATATAAGACTAACAAAGTGATCCACAACTACTAAGCTCAAACATGAATCTAATAAGATTTTCCACAGTGTATTAAGCTTCCAGCTCCTAGGAAAAGTCCAAACACAGCAGCACTGCCAATCGTCGTCTGTCCAATATACCGTACTTTGAGAAGACCAGGAACCTGCAGTTTCACAAGGTAAATCTTTCACTTCAATGTCTAAAAACAAAACAACTCTCCTTCACACTATCTATTGTCACTAATATAATGCTCCTTTAACATCTTATAGACAATTAAAAAAGTATTACATTAACTGGAGAATTTACAATAATGGGACGTGTATGACCAACTAGAAAAGACCGAGTAATGACAGTGATAATAATGACCAATTCTCAGAGAATTCATACTATCTATGGTCACACTTTCTCTAGTCCCTTACCAAAACATTAGTTCCACATCAAACACATTAGATAATGATAATAATCAAACCCCGGCCCAACCCACCCCAAAAAAAATGAGAGAACATATCAACAACAAAGCTTCAACCATGACACATGACAAGAGAAAATCTGCATAATTTGGGTGTAACTTAAAATTTCAATACACCGAGTTCAAACTTCTATGCACAAAGGTAACCAGGAAACATTTATAAAAGGGTACTAAGAACTATAAATTACTTAACAAGTTATATTGTTGACACTACACCATGTCGATCGGTACTATGGATGGTCAAATGAAAGATGATATTCTGCCTGTTATAGGACAGAAGCTGAATCTCCTATATCCTGTGTTGTTCCCCATGATTGTAACATAATGTCACTTGCTTTATTGTTTCCTTGTATGTTTTTGTTATGCTCCTTTCTTCATCCTACTTTTTCTTTTTCCTGACTTTTATTTAGCATGATTAAGGTGCATTAGAAATTATAAAAGACATATTGACAATTTGCACAATAATGTAACAAATAGATGACAACATTCACTCACAACAAAAAAGATAAAGTTTTAGATACCACCGCCAAGCACAAAACTTTCATATGATAAATAAGAAAACTTCAGACTTCTAGAATCTGGCTACAACAAAGTCTAATCCAAGATAGCTAGAAATATAAAAACCTAGAATCCAATCCCCGGGGCTTGTCCCAGTGGTGAAGACTTGGGACTTAGGAGTATGCTCTCCTCTAGGTCTCAAGTTCGAAACTCACAAGGTGCTATCAATTCCTGAGATAGGTTGGTCCATACATAGCTTTGCTTTGGCTTGAAATGAGTCCCCCCACCCCCGAATTTGTCGGTCCTTGGGCCGGATCCCGAGTCATCAAAAAAATAATAACCTAGAATCCTCCAGCCCAAGCCAGAATCATGCATGAATTCTGTATCTTAAACCCAACAATATAACAGCCAAAAGTAGACTCATTAAAATTAAAGCCTAAATCAGTTCTGTTGTGGAGCTCTTATAACAACATAAATGAAGTTAAGTCGATTTAAAACTTTAAAACTCATTTTAGAGATGCAGAAAGAAATGCCCAGCAGTACATAATTATGGAATCAGTTAAAATCTGTCCAATCACAAAAAGATGAAGTATTTAGTATCATACTGTTTAAGGGGATGTTTTGAACCCCCAACACCGATAGCAAGAATTGCTTCTTCTTTTTGAAGTTGGTATCAACCAGCTTTTTTAAAAGAAAAAAAAGTTAACACTGTTCTTATTGTGATTTAGAACACCCTGTAATTATGATGTAAAAGCAAAGTTGGTACGCTCTTCCGTGGGGAAGCTTCTGACAAGCACTACTTAAACTCTGAGACTTGTGACACCATAGTAATGCAATTTGAGAACCCATTTTGAATGTGAACAAACTAGACATCTCATGCAGTAGCCAGTAGGAAGTTCTGTCAGATGCTTTATCAACATGTGAAGTTCTTTGTAAACATAGGCAAGTATTTCTACTGACATCCTATCATACAGAAGTCCAGAAGAGAGAGTCATAGGACCATTATGACTTTCATCAATGATAAAGCCACATAAAAATTTGTTCGCACATGGCCATTAAACATAACTATTTGGGGGAGAGGAAGGATATCAATTGGGATATATCAACTATGATCAATAAAGAAAAAACATATCTCTGAAATAGATATTTTTAGTAGAGATACAATCTCATAATAAATTCAAGAACACAAACACAGGAACCTACATTACAAGAAGCATGCTCTGCACAACAAAGAGTTCTTTAGATTGCAACCACCCAGTTTTTGTTTGTTTTTTTTTTTTTGGCATCACATCTGCGGCCCATGATCTATTAGAGCTCAACATACAATTAGAACTGGTCCTTAATTGTGAATCTGTTCTGCAATCTGAGGTCCTAAAAGTTCAAAATAACGACTTTGCAAAAGACCAAAGTACCCCTCAAGTATAAGAGCCTAAAACAAACATAATCCCTCTTCTTCCCTATAATGACACCTCTCTCTTCTCTGCCACACAGGTGAAAACCCCTTCCCCAAAACTCAAGAATAGCAGGTTTACGCTTTGAAGCCCAGTGTTGGTTGTGAAGGTGCTAAATGCTCCCACAGCTGGCTGTGACTGTGCTAGACGCTGTAACGTTGATACAGGAGATGGAATAGGTGTTTCATAGCTTAACAACCTTGATGAAAAAATTGGCACCACTTTCATTTTGAACAGCAGGAAATCTCAAAATACTCCTCCATGGGCTTAGTGTACATGGATCCATAGACCCACCATTCCCTAATTGATGGTAAAAGTAAAACAAAACACAGTATTCCATGGGTAAAATTTAAATTGAATGGGTTTCCGTTCAGATTTGAGTAGAGAATAAGTTCAAGGGTGAAACGGGAGTGATGAGAAACACTAAAGGTCAATTTTGGAAATTTTAGCACTAATCACATGAAGTCAAGGAAAGAAATTGTGAACCGTACACCCTAATAGGACATTTCCTCACTTGAAATCCATGAAAGGAGACAATATTTTGGATGGTAATGATATAAATTCTAGTTGATAGATCATGGACATCATGAAACCAATCCCTTACCTTGCAAGCAAAAAAGGCCTACAAGTAACACAAAGAAAGGAATACTGAAAGTCAATTTCAAATGTTTACGGAGAACCCTTCACAATGATCACATGTCATGCAAATGCATTGTAACTACTAACACCATTTCAAAGATTTCTCTCAAAATCCTTTTAATATGCAAACAACATTAGGATGGGCCAGTTAGGCTAAACATACCGATTTATAATAGAAGTGCACGTGGCTATATTATTCTCATGGGTATGTAATGAAAGTTAGTCGTAAATGGGAAGCAACCAGAGGACAGAAACTAGCACTCTGACCTAATGGTTAGCATTAGTTAATGCTATATTAAACAAAAATCTGAATTTTTCTTTTCTTTTAAGCATTCAGAAACTACTTTACCTTGTATCTTATAGCCTCATATGTTCCATAAACAGCACCTGCAGATAAAAGCAATTTGAAAACTCATGAGTACAAATAATCATAAACTTACTCGAAGATCACTGACCTTCTGGAAGTACAATTCAAAGAAAATTAGCACTTATATTTAATACAAGGGTTCACGGTAAGATTAGTACAAAAACAATGCAAATTTGGAGATTCAGAATATTAACAATGGCTTGATACAATATTCTGATTTTTTTCCTCCCTTCATGAGAATTTGATATCGGAGGTGCGATTGGATAAGCAGCTAGGTCGTGTGCCCTTGCGGATTATCAAAACTCGAATTGGGTATTTTATGATATAAATAACGAAAAAAGTCGAGATCTTATGCACAGGGGTATAGTGAGGAAAAAGAGGGATATATATAGTTGCAGCTAGGGTTTAAGGAAAATTTACCAACAGCGCCGCCGACAGCACCTCCGACGGCGACGCCCGTCATAACTCTTGCCAGACAGCTATCCCTCGCCATCTCCTCTCTCTCTCTCTGTCTCGCTACTGTTTCTCTTCCGATATCTAACGATGACTGAAGCGAATTAATTTGTTTTATTGTTCACAGTCTTTGAGCGAAACTGTACTAGGGCATTTTGGGTTTGGCTACAAGGTCGGACTTTTAATGCAAGCAATAACAGCGCGAAGTATCAATATCATGCGAATCACAACTATTACCGTAAAAAAAAAAAAAAAATTATTAACGTCAAATTAATATTTTAAATGAAATTAATTAATACCAATTGAACTAGGTTAATATGAAAAATGTCACTCCATAATTTTTTTACAAATATGCCACAAAAAAAAAAAAGGTCGTACAAGAGTTGCACGGAGCTTTTTTTTTTTTTTTTTTTGGTAAAAGTTAAATATTGAGTGACATTATTTAAAATGAAAACATGAAAGTAATATTTTTTCATATTTTTCCTTTGAACTAATATATTTAGTGACAACAATTAATACTCTTTGGAGCTAATATATTTAGTATGATATCTTATTATACTATATTTCTAAATATCTCTAAGATGATATGATAGCACCACATGCTGATATGATACTTTTCAAAACATTTCATTCAAAATCAAACATTTTCCTTAAAAGTTATTTTAGACATGTTTTAAATTAAATTAACATTTAATTTACACCATATATTTTATACTTTTAATCTCAACCATACATTTCATTTTATATTTTCTATAAATGTCAAATTCCACTTTAGTTTTCATTATGATTTACAACCCTAGTCCTCTTCTCTTGATTTTTTTCATTCGTTGTCTAATATGTGAAGAAATTTGATTTTATTTAGATTATTTTCATAATTTTTTTTGTAGATCATATCTTTTTTTTTTTTTACAAGTAAACTAATTTATTGTGCATATGTGCATATGGAAATGAGTTGATGCAAATTAAGAGAATTTATATGTGACCTCAATTTGATTTGAAGATCATTGGAGGAGCGTTTTAAAAATTATTCATAAGTTTCTAAAGTATATTCATATTCATATCTTTACATTCGTATTTTCTTTGAGAATCCACTATCAAGAATTTTTTCTCTTACAATAAGAAGATTCTCTCACCGCACGTCAATGATTTTCATCCAACTATTTTTTTTCCAAATAATGTGTATGAGTTATTCGTGGGATCTCATTATAAATAAATTATATTTCTTCGTTTTTTATTGCAGGTAACCTAAATGTGATGCAGAGACCTTTTTTTTAGAGTGGTTGATCTTTAGATGATAACAATTATTTGAAAGTTTTTTTGTTTAAGGATGATAGTATATGTTTTATTGTGGAGTTTAAGGATGTACATTCACGTATTTACTATGAAATATGTTCATACACAATTTTTTTACAAAATTACTTTATAATTTTCATGTCAATCATTAAACTTTGAATTTTTTGTTTATTTGGTATGTGAAATGAAAATCTTATGTTAAAGTTTTAGTATTTTAATTTTTTAACCTATTATATACATTGTTTTGTACAATTAATGTTTGTTTATTTTCTTACTATTAATATTATAGTTACCGTCATTTTAGATCCATAAATCATGCACTCTAATTATATTAACATCCAAATATGTAGTTGACTCAAATAGAAGTATATCTTTAGTTAGGAATATATCAATTATTATCAATTATCTTCGATTAGATCTAAAATTAAAAAATATGACTGGAATGCAAATATTTCAAATTTTATTTTTTACACATTTAATTGTTATTAATAGTAGATATACCATAATATAATAACGTAATTTTTAACAGTAAGAAAATTTTCAAGATACATTTTGAAACCATTCAATCTCATGGAATATTCTAGCTTTTATATAAAATTTTCAAGATACATTTTGAAACCATTCAATCTCATGGAATATTCTAGCTTTTATATACAATGTAATATAATAATACCTAAATAAATTATACATGGAAAGGGTTGAGAAAATGTATTTTGTGATGTTTATCATTAATAATAAAATATACTATCATCAATTATTTTTTGTTAGATCTAAATTTAAAAAAATATGATTTACATACCATTTTTTCAAAATTTTATTTGTTTCCATATTTAGTTGCTATTAAAAACATATATTATACATTATAAGAAAGTATTTCTAGCACAAATATAAGAGGACGTCATGAATCATATTTTTAATAATAATACAATCAGATATCATTTAATCTTAAGGAATATTTTAGGTTTTATATACAAGGTAAAATAATAATGACTAAATCAATTTTACATGGAAAGAATTTTGAAAATATTTTAACTGATTTGTGTCTTATCATATATAATAAAAAATTATTATCATCAATTATCTTTGGTTAGATCTAAATTTAAAAAATATATTTTTCAATTTTTTTTTTCATATTGAATTGTTATTTAGATTTTATATATTTTAAGAAAGTATTTATTCCCGCTAACGTCATGATATTTGTAAAATACAATCTGATATAGTTTAATCTTAAGGAGTATTCTAGTTTCTTGAAAGTGATATAGAGCCCACCGCCTAATTGGCAAAGTACGTGGCAATGCCACACAATAATATCTATTTTTTACATTTATCATCATATATATTTTTAGATTTACAAAGACTTGATTATATCTTTTATACCACAAGCCTAATTTTTTTTATCAAAGTCTAATTCAATAATTATTCTACCTTTCGGAGGTTCAACCCAGTGATGATGAGGTAACTGAAAATCATTGGACGAGACTCGTCAAATTTACAAAATTCTACTTCACAACTTTTTTCTCTGAAATTTCAGTCGATGTTCTATCAATCTTCGACGACTCATTTTTCTTTGCGATGATCGGAAGGAGATGGTTATCTGATTCATTTATGGACTTGTTTTCATCGATTATATTGATTATGATGTTGTTTTGCGGTTTAAATTTTGTTGGAGAATTGGTGGTATTAATGTTTATTTAATTGGTATTAAAGTGTGTTTGAGACTTTAATATTTAACCAATTAAATATGTGTGCTGAAATTAATTTTTTGGGAATTAATTGTTTCAAGTGCGATCTACTCGCGAAGTAGATATGAGTAACGTATTCATACTCACAAAATCGATTTTTGGTGATTGAGAAATTGAATCTAGAATTAAGTGGTTTAACACCTAATTATGGAATTAATGAAGGAATTAAATGAGTCAATGAATTCTTTATCCCACATTGGAAGTTTAGGATACTAATATACATGATATTAGTATGAGTACAATGGAGTAGGATAAGTTTTAATTGATTGCTAGACAATCAAAGTTGCCACATGCGCACGTGCGTCGAACCAAGTGTGACGCCCATGCACCTACGTCGGGGCCGTGGCCTTGGACTTGGTCTTGGTTCTTGGACTTTGGGTGGACTTTGTAATACCCCGAACCAAATTAGTATTATTAATATTATTATTATTATTATTTTATTTATAATACCCTTTTTAAAATAAAAGATTTCATGAAAGTTTTCGAAATGAAAAGCTTTGCGACTTAAGCCATATATCTTAACGACGGACGGATAAATCTGAACCGGCAGCACACCTAGCACTGTAACAATGAAACAAATCTATACAGACTGAAAAAATAAGCAAAAATGAAATCCTAGAATAGGAAATTTGAGGCCTTTAACTTAATGAAAAATTCTCGAACAAAATTATACTTTTGTCACCAAAAGTCGAACGAAAAATCCTAAAACTTCCAAATTTTGAATCCGAAGAATAAATATGAACCCAACACAAGATGTAATTGATAGAACAAAGATAAAAGTCAGTTTTAATAAAAGATATAAAAGCCTAAACTTTCGGATATCAAAACGAGTAAAAACGTTAATTTTCGGAGCCCAAAACGTAACCGAAAAACACAAACACCGAAAACTACACCGTGTCCAAAATACAAAGCAAGCCAATTGGCCTTCCCTCTGTGCCCCATCTTGACTGCCCAAACTGCTGGGAAAAGGCAGTAAAAAAGCTTGACCATACCCTTTAAAATATTCAGCCCCATTCCTAATAAAAATAATCAACAAACACACCACATACCTCCCCTTTCCTTTCCTACCTCCTCCTATCTCTCTCACAGCCAATTCTGGCCGATCACAGCCCTCTCTCTCACTTATATTATTTATCTTGCATTCCCTCAAATTATTTCAATAAAGCCAAGAAAAAAATCAAAGGAAAAAGAGCTCTCATTTCCCCTTCTCCTAGCTAGCTTTGGTCATCACCATTCCAAGGGAGAAGAAAATTTTCTTCTCCCATTTTCAACCATAGAAGAACTTCAATCTCAAGCCCCAAGCTTCCATAGGTGTTGGTGTGAAGGTTTGAAGCCATCTCCAAGCAAGAGATGAGCCATTCTTCTCCCTCTCTCTTTCAAATTCATGAAATCTTACATCTTCATCTTCTAACTTTATCTCTTGTTTTGTTTGAGCTCAAAACACGAAATTTATTTTAAGGAGCCCTCATCTACATTAATAACTACAAGATTGAAGAGCTAATACGACCCTTTAGCTTAAGAAAACAAGTCTACAAAGGTTCTAAACTCTTCAACACAAAACATAGCTAATATGAATATTTTCCTTGAAATGTCACTGTTTTTGTTGCTACTTATAAACCATGAAACCTTAGGGCTATCTTACTTTTGAATGTTCAAATAAATTCTAAATGGAGTCTTGAATGATGTGTATTAAGGTGTTAAAATGTTAGTGGCATGATAGTTGTGAAATAGAAAATACAAGTGAAAGTATGCACACATTTCACACTGTGAACAGTATTTTGAAGCTTCTGTACAAATATTTGAACTCGAAATGTTATGTATTTTGGGAAAGTGTTTATATGTCATGAAAGTAGATCAATTTAGCTTTCACTTGCCACTGGTTTGAGTCAATTCAGAATTTCCTTTGATAAAGTATGAATTTTTAAAGAATGTGTGACAAAACTGTTAGATTTTTCACTTTCATGGAAAAAAAAAATGTATCTTTCGAGTCAAGTTTGGATTTTATAAAAATTCTGATAAAATACTATATGAAGTTAGCCATCTCCATGAATTTTTCCATGATTTTTACATAAGTATAAATAGTACAATGTGAACTTCTGGAAAGTAATGTCACATTTTGAAAATGAACCTAGAACTCATATTTTTTAAAACCAAATGATATGAAACAAATTTTATATGTAAATTACACTTAAAAAGGTACATACTGTATAAATTTCATGGTGAACGGATGTGTTTTAGTATTTCCTCTAACTGTTTTTCTCATTTTAGCTTAAGAACAGACTATTTTCTTACTTAACTTGATGAACATGATAGAAATTAACTTATTACACTCGAATATTATGTGAATACATGTGAATGATGTATTGTTTAGTGTTAGTTTTAGAGTAAGGACTATATGTTTCTATGTGCGTCCCTAAAAGAGAAAAAGAATAAAGGAAAATCTTATAAAACCCTAAAATACTTAAATATACTAAACATGCCTAGATGAGGATTCATGTTCTCAGTAAACACTAGTCACGTTAAAAGCTTTTGGTAAACTCCATAAGCGATAAAACACTAAGTAAAATACAAGTCCTCATCGAATCAACGTGTATAAACTTTAAGAAGAATTTCTAAGACATCGATAACTAAAGTAAATAAGAATGTGCTAGGTTGTGTACGACCACGGTGATGAGAATTGACGGGTGAAAGAATGGGGGATAAGTTTTATGAAAGAAAAGCGTTTAAGGTGGGTGGTTTTTACTGCATTGCCTGGAATATTATATGATTTGTTGGTATTGTTGGAAAATTGAATAGATTTAAGTTTTGATTAAGATGCCAAAATATTCCTCATAAGTTATTTGTAAGTAAAATGTTCAGTAGAGTTAGTACTTAGTTAAGTCAGTTCAAATGTTGGAACTGGAGTGCAGTTATAAATTTCTAGAGTGTATTGAAGAAGGAAGCCCACTGAAGTCGAAGTCCGTTGAAGACAAGTGATCTGAGAATTAGTCTAAGTCTTGAATGTTTTCTAAGTACATTCTCACTAAGACTAAATCCATCAGGAGAGGACCAAGGTCCACTGATGAGAACTAACAAAGCACATCAAATGCTAAACACATTAAAAGCTGTTAGTTAATATGGTTGGAACAAGGCAAACCGAATTTCAGTGAAGCTTACAATAAATGAAGAATTAAGAAGGTTCTCTCAGAGGAGTTCCACCTTAAAGCAGGTCAGGATTTTGAGCAAGCAGACTGAATGGCCCAATGAGAAGATGACACGTAGGTGTACTCTACTGACAGCCGACCTGTCCCAGACTGACAAGTACCAAAAGTCTTTCCCTAACTTTCCAGAAAGTTGGTGAATAGGCATGGGTTTTTCAGCCGTTTCTTGACAAGACTTAAAACTTCAAAAAGAGTCGTTTGAACCTATCAGATACAAGAAGACTTACTTGAGAAGATTCAAATCCAACGGGAAGATTTTCTAGGAAGCCTATAAATACAGAAGGACGTGCTCAGTTCTATGTACGGGAAACTCACAAGATCAAAGCTATCTCTACATTCATAACCTTTTAGAAGCACTCGAAATTACCTTTGTTTCCCAAGTGTTTCACATTTGTAGAGAACATAACAAGCCTTCTGTAACCAAGCTTAAAAGTTATATCCAAACCTTAGAAAGAGATAATCCATCCTAAGCTTAGAGCTAAACTGAAAGGATTATCTCACAACAGTTGGAATCAAAACCCTACTCAGTTGTTAGGTTAAGAGTTAGTGTTAAGTGGTGTTAGTAAGCTGATTATTTGTATCAGTCTGAAAGCGGGTTTGTTTTGGGAACTAGGACCTGGAATTATCCTAGTGATCAATCATCCTAAGAGAGAATTAATTGATCAGTGCACCTTGGCACTATAACACAAGGAATTCCAAGTGAAAGGAATTCTCCTGTTTAATCAGGACAGTGGACGTAGGAGATTCATCTCTGAACCACTTTATATCTTGTGTACTTACATTCTGCTATTTCCTAAGTGTGTGTTATTCACTCAAAGTTTATCAAGTAAAACGAGTTTTCTAAAGGGCTCACTAATCCGTATTTGAAAGCTAATTAGATAGTAGTTCAACTGAAAGTCTTGAGCTTTCAGTGGAGGTATTATCAGGTATTATCTCAGTAAGCTTTCATAAGTAATTCTCTGCAGACTTAAAGTCCACTGATGAATTACTATCTGAAGTAACCTGATAAGTTTTCAAGAAGTTTAAATTTGTAACCACAGGTGTATTCCCCCCCCCCCATACACCTGTTTACTCGTTTCGGGACCAACAATTGGTATCAGAGCAGTGGTTCAAAAGACCATTGTTCTAAGTATACCTTGTGCTAAAAAGGTATTTTCTATTTGGTCATCTGAATTGATCTTATTGATAAACCTGTTTAGATATTATGGCTGACAATGCAGCTAGGGTAGCATCACCAACAGAGAACAATATGGGAGTTAATCCTTTGAACCATATGTTCCATCACAAACTTCCACACTTCTCAGTGGAAAATTATGACTTCTGGAAGATCAGAATGAGAGCTCATCTTGCCTGTGTGCATGATGAAATGTTAAGGGTAATTACTAAAGGTCCATTTATTTTTATGACCCCTGACCCTAGAACCACAGCTGAGACTATTGCAGATCCAAGAGAAGAATGGCCCAAGGATGAAGATAACTTCACTGCAGATGAAAGGAGGAGAAACAACCTCAACTTCATAGCCATGAGTATTCTCTACACCACCATTCTAGATTCTGTAATGGGCAGAGTGATCCATTGCAAGACTGCAAAGGAACTTTTCTCAAAGTTAAAAGGAGAGAAACGGGTCTCCAACAAAAATCAAAAGATGCGAGACTTTCAAAATATATAAAGATAGTATTAAAAGTAGTCAAGATATACATAATAAGTCGAACTGTGAAGGTTGCGAGACTACTATAAAGAAATAGCTCGAGCTACTAAAAGGCTAGCGTCTAAGTCAATCCACGAAATATCTTAGTTCCCAACGATAAGGGTCATCCGGCTACTACCGGGAGGTTATTTCCACAACTACCAAAATTCAAACATGTACTAGTTGACAAAGGATCCATGAAGGTGACTAGGTCATTTCTCGATGTCATGCCTGTCAGGGTCTATTTTGGGAGATTGATTGGTCCTCATGATCCGTATCCACCATGTCTTAGTCGGTGGTTCTTCCTCGACAACTAGATAAGGCGTGCAACAAAATCATTTAGGTCTCGAACTTAGACTACTGTATGGTCAAGTAGTAGGGCTTATATGCTAAAATTCTCAACCTAGAATAGATCTAAGGTCTATAGACAGAACACTTAAAGGAGAAAAGAAAATAGTAATACTATACACGACATAACAATTTTGCTCGCCAGAGAAAATGACGTCATAGAATAGCATAACATGAATAATCAAGTAATTTCACATACATGCGCAAATAGTATGAAATTCAAGCACTTGTCCTCATAAGCTTCTGTGTTCTTTCTTTCGTTTTTGGTTTTCTTATTTGTAAGGGTTTTGTTATTAGATTTCTCATAAGACATCACATACCTTGAGATTTTTCCGGTATGCTCGCTGTAGATAACCTTCCCACTAGTGATATTTAATTTGAAGTTTATAAAAATTTTCTACTTTACTAAGTGAAAGTTTTGAAATAAAGGAAAATAAATCATTTGGTCCGAAGTTTTGAACATAAGCTCTGATACCACCTGTAAAGCCCCGGAATTCAGAAAGTTGACCTTTGAGGTCACAACGTCCTAAACCCGAGTCATCACTCAGTGAACCATAAAAAACTGAGCCAGAAAATTTCTTATAAAAGATAAAACAATAAATATAATTATACAGATGCAGCGGAAGAACTTAACATAATACTTATTTGAGAAAATATCAGTTTGTTACATAATAAAAACCATCATCCCATTACTTAAATAAGGAAACATCCTGACGAGTCCTGGGTATGACTCTCGAGGCATTAGTGACAAAAGATTGACAGTAGTATTAAAATACCATATTGTCTCAATCTTGTTAAAAGCAGTTTATTTAATTAATAAGCGGGAGTGGGAAGCAGTCATCTACGGCAGCTCCCGAACCTCAGCATCATAACCTGAAAATGTTTAGAGAGAGGCGTGAGATAAAATCTCAGCGGGTAACCTATATGCTGTTATACAGATTGTCAGGAGATCCAAAATAATAATACTTTTAAAATTTTCACCTTTCAGTTGGTTCATTATAATTTTTGGTCATGTGTATTCGTTTTCTTTAACATAAAACTTATAAACACAGATTTTTAACAAAGCATTCATATGGCCCGAAGGCCCATCATTCATATGGCTCAAAGGCCCATCAATCATATGGCTCAAAGGCCCATCAATCTCCTTTCTTATTCATATGGGGGGACACCGGTGGCATTTCCACCGCATCCTTGTCCCTAAAAATATGGGGGCACTGGTACTCTTTCAACCACATCCTTATCCCTGTTGGGGGGGCACCGGTAGCGACTCTACCGCATCCTTGTCCCTTAAAGTTTGGGGGCACTGGTACTCTTTCAACCACATCATTATCCCTGTTTGGGGGGCACCGGTAGCGACTCCACCGCGTCCTTGTCCCTTCCGTCCTTATCCCTCCATCAGCTTCTCTTACAACTTTCACATAGTTCACAAATCACATACCACATGCTCACATTGTTATAATCGCATACTCGCATTCACATTCATAAGATTGTTCATGTCTTTTATTGATATTTATTATGTTTGTTTCTGAAAACTGACAACAGTCCATATAACATTAACTAGCTATACAGATAGTGTCACCCACCTGGAAACTTTTAGAGGTAAAGCTTAACTTCTTTATTGCTTAGAACACGGGCGATCTCCGAGCTTCCGAGCTAACCCCACTTTACCTAACACAGTCCGTTCATTTAGTCATCGTTCATTCTTTTAGTTTATTACTCAACTTCGCATCATACTTAGGACTCTTCTATAATAGGAAAAGTATTTATCCTATTAAAACAGTCCTAGGGTTTCGTTCAAGTTCAAGGAAGGCGTTGAATCTTGTTCATTCGGGTAGTAAGGTAACCCTAATTCAATACGGGTTCACCGGTTGGGGTTTTGGATCTTCCGGGTTCATTCAACACTCAAAAGCAAGTAAAACACTCAAACACATTCTTGGACAAGTAAGCACAAGTCATTTATATACCTAAAGCATGCTTGTTTATAAAAGTATCACTTATTACTTCTTCCTAGTGTTACTTATTTAACAAAAGACATACATATATGTATTAACTGAAAAAGATATTTATACTTACTGGAAAATTATGAAATTTTAGTATGTTATACAAAGGATGATATGGAACAAAGTTTATTAGGGGTACCAAGTCATTTGAGCTACGGAAATAGGGTACATTTGCATTTGAAAATAGAACAACAAGACATTCGCCAAAACAGTGTACATTGAAGTCTAAAAATCATATCTCACAGTAGGTGCATTCAAAAATCATGAAATTAGAATATATTATAGAAAACCTAAAAATTAACATTTTTCATTTAGAAACCTAAGTCATTTGAGTTATGAAACATTACCAGATATTTGATGGAAAACGGGTTTAAAATATAGTTTGTCATACAGTACATGCTTTACTTAAAAATATATAACTTATTGTAAACTTAATCAAAATTAACCAAATATTTTATAGAGCATTCCAAAATCAGTGAAAACATCTCTAAATTTTTCTAAGATTTTTAAACAAATATAAAAGGGTTAAATGAATTTTTCAAAACAAAGAATCAACCTCAGTCAAGTATTTACCACATAATATTAAAACATGCATATCTCATTATATTTTACACAAAATGCTAGGATATTTGGATATATCTTAAAATATAATAAGTGAAACAAACCCAAAATTTTATATAATTTTATCACTTTTAGAAATAGTCAAAAAGGTTAAATAGATTCGCTGCTCCCAGTTTCGCTTGGTTTCAAACATATATATTTCCATGAATTTATTCTCCCCGAATATAGATCAGATGACCACAAAATTTTCACAGATTCTTGTATACATAAAATAATACATCCAGGAATATTTTCATAATTTTTCAACATCAATAAAGGTCCGAAATGGGTTCGTCAAAAAAAGGACAGTAGCTAATCCGGGTAGAAACGAACTTTGTCAAACTTTCTCATAAATGATCATGTATGCTTAAAATCGTGGGGAATCTTAAACTCAAACCTCATACATCATTCTTACAGTTTAAATAAGCTTGAGAAAGGTTCTTATCATGCCATTTCTAAGGGTTTCATGCCCAAAACAAAATATGATCAAAGTATTAAGAGAAATGGGTTTATAGGGCTTACCCTTGTAGTTTTCCTCTCTTTCTTGGAAGATTAGGAACCAAAGATGAACACCCTAGCTTCTAACACTCCCTTGGCTTCAAGATGGTGGGGAGAACACCCTACTCTCACTTCTAACTTTCTCTCTTCCTTTCTTTCTTTTCTCTCTTGAGTGCAAGAACTAATGTGGCAAATGAAAGGGGTTTGGAGGGGTATATATAGGAGGAAAAGGGGAGGGTTGGCTGATCATAGGGAGAGGGGAGAGGGTGATGTGTTCTTGTGTGTATTAAACACAAGAGTTATGAGATGGGATGAGACATAGATTTAGGGTAGGCTTTAGGATATCATTACATGTACTTCTACTTACTATGGCTGAAAAAAATGGGTCAAAGGTGCAGGTTTTTACTGTTTTGGGACTGCCATTTATGGTAGTCCCGATTCTAGACGCGATTTTGGCTTCGACAGTGTATTTTTTATATTTTTCGGTTCGGTTTTTTGTTCCAAAATTTAATTCAAACATACCGTTAAATTCGTATGATTTTTGTGGTTCATATAAATGTTCTTATTTATCATTTTGAATTCTTTAAATTTTTATTATAAAAAGTCGACTCGTTTTACGAATAAAACTAAAAAAGTGCTAGTAGGGTTTTTCGGCTCGAAATGCTCGTCTGTCACCTGAAAAATTAGAACTTGCATGCACATATATTTAGATCAAACATTTCATTTAAACACATTATACATAAATCATGAAAATTCTAATTTGGTTTCGGGTCGTTACAAGGTTCAGCAGCATCATTCATCTCATGAATCTCAACTCCTCGAGCAGCAGTAACTGATACTCCCCCTGTTGTGGCAGAAAGTAGGTTTTCCCAGTAGTTCTTTAGGAATTGGAGTTCATCTATAGAGTCCTACAAATGCTTCAGTTGAGTTTGACTAAACTCAGGTGAGATATTTAGGGAAGGAGCTGTAGAAGCAGGAATGTTGCTAGGTATGCTCCCAACATTCTGTGCAGCATCTTGTGCAGGAGCAGGGTCAGGAATAGGTTGGTGTGGTTCTGCATCTTCTTCTTCAGCATTATCCTGCAAAGGTAAGTTTAACACTCTCTTTCCAGACAGTAAATAATGAGATATACCCATCAGATTGACTCTCCTCCTCAACAACTCATTCCTTCTGCGAACAAAGTTGTGACTCCTCAAATATCCATAAATCAGCACAGGGTAAGGCAAGTTGCCTTTCTCAGAGATCTTTCCAGAAAATTTCATCATGTGATGAAAAATAACCAATCCAAGGTTAAAGTTTTTCATCACACCAATTCTGTACATCAGTACAGTCTGATCTCTGGTCACCTACTGAGCAGAAAGTAGGTTTTCCCAGTAGTTCTTTAGGAATTGGAGTTCATCTATAGAGTCCTACAAATGCTTCAGTTGAGTTTGAATAAACTCAGGTGAGATATTTAGGAAAGGAGCTGTAGAAGCAGGAATGTTGCTAGGTATGCTCCCAGCATTCTGTGCAGCATCTTGTGCAGGAGCAGGGTCAGGAATAGGTTGGTGTGGTTCTGCATCTTCTTCTTCAGCATTATCCTGCAAAGGTAAGTTTAACACTCTATTTCCAGACAGTAAATAATGAGATATACCCATCAGATTGACTCTCCCCCTCAACAACTCATTCCTTCTGCGAACAAAGTTGTGACTCCTCAAATATCCATAAATCAGCACAGGGTAACGCAAATTGCCTTTCTCAGAGATCTTTCCAGCAAATTTCATCATGTGATGAAAAATAACCAATCCAAGGTTAAAGTTTTTCATCACACCAATTCTGTACATCGGTACAGCCTGATCTCTGGTCACCTTTGTGGAATTTGTAGAGGGTATCCAGTTATACACCACTAGTTTGTGTAAGACTGAATACATAGAGGTCAATGAGGCAACCAACATATTCTTCTTCCATTTGTTAACTCTCCCTCCAGTCAGGACATTTATGATCTCATCCATATGAGGAACATCTTCCTCCTCAACATCCTCAACATGCAGAAACTAATTAATCAACTTAGGAGTAAAAGGAACATTCCTATCCCTAAATCTCACATAACCATACCACTTAGAATTCCTTCTAGCATGATTCTTTCTCAAACAAGCATAAAATTCGTATACCCAATCAGTGACAAATGCATCAGCAAAAGTAACAGCATGCATCAAACTTCTTTCTTCCAAGTATCTAACTAGACCTTTAGACTCAAACTCATCAATGTTAATTTTTCTTTCAATTAACAAATTTCTCTTCCTTAGTCTTTCCAACTTTTGGTCTAGAGATTCATCATCATCATTATCAGAACTGTCATGCTCAACAGAATGTTCAGATGCATTACCTTGATCAGAATCAGTTTTGGTTTTGTCTGAGCTACTTTCAGAACTGTTGTCATCAGCTTCAGGTTCTGGTGCTGCTGCACTTGTTCCAGCACCACTAGTGGCATACTCAAACTTCCTCTTGGTTCTCATCTCAACTCTTGCTCTCCTCCTAAGTTCAAATATAGGTATATCACTCTCATCAGATTATTCCTTTTCCTGGCTTTGGAATTGATCAGTCTCTTTCTCAGATGAGTCTTTGGAGCTTGACTCCTTTTCAGATTCAGAAAACACTCGAATAGGTCGAGTAGCAACATCTCCTTCATCATCCTTTTTCTTCCTTGCGGTTTCAGAGTAGTTCACCATTTTCTTAGCTCTACCCGATCTCCTCCTTGATTGAACAGGGCTTCTTTTCCTCTTGCCACCCTTTTTCTTCACAGCTTTGGCTATTGGAGCAGGCTCAGAGTCCTCAGACATTGAAGAATCAGTTTTGGGTGATTCTTCTTTGTCTTCCTCTGACATCTCAACATCAGGGACCTCAGCATTAGGGCTTTTCTCCCTAGTTTCTTCAGCAACAGTCTCCTCGGCAATGTCAGCATTCTCCATGGTTTGATCACCCGTTTCAACATCTTTTGAAACATTAGCAGTAGGGTTATTGGTTTGGCTTGAGGATTTTGGAATTTCTGGTTGAGCAATCGAAGAAGTGCCTTCATTGTGAACAGTAGGTGAAGGGTTTTGAGTTTGATTCAGGTAGGATGCAACATCCACTTCAATAGAGCCAATGGTTAGCTTAGGAACCACAGGGATTCCTTGAAGGCTCTGCGCAATGCCTCGTGCGATCGACTCGAGTTGATCGACATTGGCTTCATCTGGGATGTAGATGTTTACGGGGAAAGCTTGAACAGGAGTTAATTTAAGAGAAATAACACTAATACCCTAGAATGCAAACACACTGAATTCAACACTTATACGAAAAATCTGAACTTTACTCAAATGCTAGAACACAGAAAATTAAACATAAGACACGAAGGATATTTATAGAAGAGAGTACGGAAGTTATTTTAATTACCCACAAAAGGAATATTCTGGATTTTAAGAAGTTGGAACCACCCACTCCCCCATAAAAGATCGTGGGTTATTCCAGAAATAAAAATCCGAATTTTAATTAATTAAACACACTAAATTATGCACTACTTGAATAAAATTGAAAACGTGGGTTATGCATGTGGAAATTAAAAAACAAATTCCTGAAAAATTGGTCCATAACTTGACTTAGAAAAATAAATACGAACTGCATATGATGTTGTATTCAAAATTGGAACACACACTTCAACATCGGTTTTAATATCCAATGTCGCACTTTTTATCAAACACTTTTAGCACTTTTTATTCACAATCGATCCATCTTTTCAAGAGAGTGCATCGTAGCAGCGAACTCCGTGCCCCATAATTAATCAATGGATTTGTGACATATTGATGTTTTACTAATCACCATTTGAAAAGAAGACATCGTAGTAGCGAACTCCGTGCTCCATAGTTACCCAATGAATTAGTTACATCTTGATGTGCTTTTTCAAAAACTTATTATGCGTTTGAGAATAGTGATTCCTCTTTATTTTTACACAACACACGTACTTAGTCCAGATTTATTTTACAAAGAAATTATGAATCAAAATACAAGAACAAGCTTTAATTAAAACATGCAAATACCCTGATGTTGTTATAGATGTTTTAACAACCATAACAACATCCGTTTCTCAGTTACTCAGATTGTGCACATACCAAGAGATTTCCTCAAGAATGAGAATCTCTCATGGTCTAATGCTTTAGTAAACACATTAGCAAATTGATTTTCAGTGGGTATGTATTCTAACTTCACAATATTCTTTTCTACAAGATCCCTTATGAAATGATGTCTAATACTTATATGTTTAGTAAGTGAGTGTTGAACTGGATTTTTCGAAATGTTGATAGCACTAGTGTTATCACAAAATACAGTTAAAGTGTCACTCTCTAAACTATAATCACTAAACATTTTACTCAACCAAAGAAGTTGTGTACAGCAACTACCTGTTGCAATGTACTCAGACTCTGCAGTAGATTGTGATACACAATTCTGTTTTCTGCTATGCCATGAAATCAAATTATTACCCATGTAAAAACAACCACCACTCGTGCTCATCCTATCATCAATGTCTCCAGCCCAGTCAGCATCACTATATCCAACAAGTGTACTGCTTGTGTCTTTGGTATACCATATACCAAGATCAGTTGTACCAGCCACATATCTTATGATTCTCTTGACTGCATTCAAATGAGACTCTTTGGGACAAGCTTGGTACCTAGCACAAACACAAACACTATACATAATATCAGGCCTGCTTAAAGTTAAGTACAGAAGACTACCTATCATGGATCTATACAAAGTTGGATCAACATCTTGACCAACAATGTCTTTACACAACTTTTGTGTAGATCCCATAGGAGTTTTCATGACTTTTGAGCTTTCTAAACCAAACCTTTTCACTAAATTCTTTGCATACTTACTCTAAGAGAAGAAAATACCTTTATCAGTTTGTTTGATTTGAAGTCCTAGGAAGTACAAATCACCTACCATGCTCATCTCAAATTTTGTTGTCATTGCTTCAACAAACTTGTTTAACATAATGTTACAAGTTGAACAAAAAACAATGTCATCAACATATATTTGAGCTATTAATAAATCTTCTCCAGAAGTTTTAATGAACAAGGTTCTATCAGCCTCTCCTCTTATGAAACCAAATTGCAACAGAAAGTCAGTAAGTCTACCATACCAAGCTCTAGGAGCTTGTTTGAGACCATACAAGGCTTTCTTTAGTTTGTACACATGATCAGGATACTGTGGGTTTTCAAAACCTTTAGGCTGTTCAACAAATGCATCTTCAATTAATATGCCATTCAGAAATGCAGCTTTTACATCCATTTGATGAAGATTAATGTTAATGTAACATGCAATTGCTAATAATAGTCTAATGGACTCTATCCTAGCAACAGGAGCAAATGTTTCATCAAAATCAATACCTTCAACTTTAGTGTAACCTTGTGCAACTAATCTAGCTTTGTTCCTAATTATGTTACTCGACTCATCAGTTTTGTTTTTAAAGATCCGTTTAGTTCCAATGACATTGACATTATCAGGTCTTGGAACTAATGACCAAACATCATTCCTCTCAAACTGATTAAGTTCCTCATGCATAACATTAATCCAATTTTCATCTTTTAATGCTTCTGTAACATTTTTAGGTTCAATTTCAGAATAGTAACACTGAGTATTCACAATATTGCATATTGAAGACATGCACACAGACCTTACCACATCAACACGATTTGCACTTACTCTCCTTCTTGTTTGAACACCAACTGAAGCATCTCCAATGATCTGATTCGAAGGATGGCTTTTTGTAATCCAAGTAGCTGGATTCTTCTTTAGGGTATACTGATTGTTTTGTGAAGTATCAATTGATTCTGCAGAGGATGTTGAACCAGATGCTGTAACATTTGGTGTAACATTCTCTGTTTTCAGTGATTCTTTTGGAACATCAGTAACTTCAGTCACATCTTCAGTGTCATTTCCATCTATCAGATTCCTGTCATCATCAAAAATAAATTCACAGTTTCTTGAACAGTGTTAGTTCTAAGGTTATAGACTCTATAGGTTTTGCTATTTCTAGAATAACCTAAGAAAAAACCTTTATCACTCTTAGAATCAAACTTATGCAGTTGATCCCTATCATTCAGAATGTAACACACACAACCAAAAACATGAAAGTATTTCAAATTCGGTTTCTTATTGTTCAAGATCTCATATGGGGTTTTGTTGCTTCCAAATCTAAAATAGACTCTATTAGCAATATGACATGTTGTATTCAATGCTTTAGCCCAAAATTTTTTTGCTAGATTTTTTGAAGTAAGCATTACTCTTGCCATTTCTTGAAGAGTTCAATTTTTCCTTTCAGCTATCCCATTTTGTTGTGGAGTTTTAGGAGAAGAAAACTCTTGCACAATTCCTTTTTTTTATTACAGAATTTTGAAAACATGCTATTTTCAAATTCTCTACCATGATCAGACCTAATCCTGCTTACTTTCAAGTTGAAAACAGTTTTAAATCTTTTGTAAAGAATTTTAAAGGTATCAAATGTTTCAGATTTCTCTCTTAAGAACTCAATCCAGGTAAACCTAGAGTAATCATCTACCACAACCAGTGAATATTTCTTACCACCAATGCTTTCAGTTTCCATAGGACCCATAAGATCCATATGCAGTAGTTCAAAACAACGATGTGTCATGCAATGTGATATCATTTTATGCGACATTCTTACATGCTTACCTTTTTGGCATGAACCGCATACAGTAGGTGTAACAATCTTCAGTTTAGGCAAACCTCTCACTGCTTCAGACTTAACCAATTTTTGCATGAATCTATAATTTGCATGTCCAAGTCTTTGATGCCATAGGACATTATCATCACAATTTGACAAATGACATACTTTGTTTGTTCCAATTAGATAACAGTTATCAGTTGACCTATTTCCAGTCATTAGACACTTATTATCCTTGTTTAGAACATAGCATGAATCTTTATCAAATTCAACATGCAAATTGTCATCACATAGTTGACTTATACTAAGCAGATTAGCAAGTAAACCATCAACATGCAAAACATTCTTAAGCCTAAGAAAACCTTCAACATTTAAGATCCCTTTACCAATAATTTTACCTTTTGATCCACCACCATATGTAACAATTCCACCATTACAAGGTTCATAATCAGACAAGTAGTTAACATGACCAGTCATATGTCTAGAACAACCACTATCAAAGTACCATAGATCAGGAACACATGCTTTCAGAGAAGTTTGAACAACATTACAAGTAACTTATTCTTTCTTTTTCTTAGCAGATTTTGACCAGTGTTTCTTAGAATGTGAAGACATTTCAGACAACACTCTTTGAATTTCCAGATCTCTTTTCATCTTTTGACAGTAAGGATGAATATGACCAATTTCAGAACAATAGTGACATACATACTTCCTAACAGGTTTTTCAATCACATGTACTTTTGTCTCAGCAAAAAGTTCAATTTTTCCCTTGACAAATTTTACAGGATTATTCACATGTTTAGAAGTAGTCTCACCACAATAGCCCAAACCATGTTTACTAGACTGTCCAGTAGTGAAAGAATCACTTACAATGGAAGAGCTTTTAGAAAACTTCTTAAAGCTTAAGGTAGAATTTTTCAATTCTTCCTTTAGCTTAGAAATTTCTAAATCCTTCCTTGTTAGAATGACTTCCAACTTTGTCACAGTCTCTCTGAGGTCATCATTCTCTTTGGCTATACTGGAATCATCATTCCTTATATCATTAGAACCTGTCTCATCAACACACCCATTAAAACAGTTCAAATCTGAATAATTTTTAACAAATGTTGTTTCTGATGTTGTAACATTGGAAACAACATCAGTGTCTAGATCATCCAGATCATCATCTAAAGAATCATCATAATCAATTCTTGCAGAAAAAGCTAATTCCTCATCTTTAGAACCTTCATGTTCATCATCATCTGAGTCATCACTTAAGGTAACATTAAAATTCAGTTTCTGTCTTAATCTGGTATTTGCACACTCATTTGCATAGTGTCCAAATCCAGTACATGCATCACATCTAACTGATTTTCTAAATTCAGGATCATACCTTGATTTATTACCTCTGAATTGCCTTGATTGATTCTGATCCTTCCTTTTCTCTGGGTCTGATGGTGTGATGTTGAAAGGAGTCCTCTGTTGGACATTTCCTCTGGATCTGTTCAATTTCTTCTTCAGGTAGGAATTAAACTTCTTTGTGAGGAAGGCAATGTGCTCAGGAGTGTTGTAACATTGGTCTAAAACATCTTCATCAGACTCAACCTTAGTCACAAAGGGCTGATTTTCAGTGTTAGAAGATGTTTCACCTTTGAAAACAACAACATTTTTTCCTTCACTTGTATCATCAGATTGAGTTGTGTTCATCTCATATGTTTTGAGAATACTTACAAGCTCATTCTGACTTAAAGTGTCAGTGTCCTTGGTTTCTTCAATAGCACAAATTTTTGCATCGAACCGTTTAGGAACAGATCGCAAAATCTTATGTAAAACTCGTACATTGGAAATTGGATCACCAAGTGCGTGTGATTCGTTGACAATCTCACTCAGTCTCTCATTGTAAGCCATGATTGTCTCATCATCCTTCATCCTTAGATTCTCGAACATGGTCCCAAGCATTCGAAGTTTGGTCCTTCGAACACTTCCACTTCCTTCAATGTTCTTGAAGCCTCTCCCATGCATCTTTAGCCGTGGTACATGTTGATATAATCTTGAACATAGATACATCAACAGAGGTAAATATAGCATTGAGAGCTTTGGAATTGTAGCTTGCCGTCGTGGTCTCCTCATTTGTCCATTCAATCTCCCGTTTGACTCTTGTCTCGCCATCATCATATGCTTGATTTCTGGGCCATTCTCAGCCGGCCAGAACACTTCTCCAAGCACGTTCATCAATTGACTTGATGTACATACGCATCTTAGGTTTCCAATAGGCATAGTTGTTTCCATCTAGTATGGGAGGCCTAAGTGGGGTGTTTACAGGATATTCCATAGCAAAAGTCACACTTAAAAATCTCAGGATCTAAACTTAGTATATTAAGTTTATGGCTCTGGTGCCAATTGAAAGTGTCCGTGTGTTAAAAAGTGCAGATGTTGTAACAAATGTTAAAACAAATATTACAACAAACTGGAAAATCAGAATATAAAATGTGTACAGCGGAAGACTTAAACACACAATTGCAAGACATAATACTTTTTAACACAAACTATATTAAATAGCTTGTGCTAGCCTTACGGCGAAAGATTCACTATAAAAAGATTAGTGATACAAAAGTTGTGTGAAGAGTATAATCGTTCAGAACGGAAACAAGACTCGATATCACATATCAAATCTAAATTGACTAAGTGCATAAAACTATACACCGTCAAAGTTGATATCACTCTATATCTATGATATCTCTATCTATATATATAGGATCGACCACAAGTTATACGAGAAGAACTCTACTTCAAGGTATAACAAAAATGTTGGAATAACTGCCCTATCACCTTTAAACTCAGGATCAACACTAGAGTAGGTGTACTCGTTTACTCCACACTTGGTACTGAAAGATTCGGCCTCTATTTATAGGCACAAGTCTTCAATCCAAAAATAACTTCTCTTTATAACCGCTCCATGATCTTTATGTAGTCCTCACGTTCTTATCTTTATTCATGGTGTTAATCAATGCAACCGCCTGATCTAGATCATTCAAAAACGTCCTGGATAAGTCTGGATCGTGTAGGCCTTTGTAGAATCCTGTAGATCCTTCTGGAAGCCGTAACCGCTCATATTGCAACTAATGTTATGCAACATTCACTGCAACATTGAGTATTCCAGAACCTTGTAGATCCTTCTAGATCTTCATCCTGCATGTTAAAACATCCAAGACAACATTTGATCATAAAGTATTGGTTAATGAGAAGAAAGGGCAAATTCATGTTGTTACAAAGTAAATAGTGAATACTTCACTACCAACAACATTAACAACTGCCCACTGCGTTGCCTGTTTGGGAGTAGTCTCAATCGGGGCGCTACATCCCGGACCTAGCCGGTCGTGCACATGGGTATGTGGGCGATCCTATCTCAGCGGCTCGCTTTGCGCGAAATTCAAATTCCTTTGGGCGGAATTTGCAAGGGAGATGTCCCTTGCCACTGGCACCTTGTGAGCGGATGATATGGTCAAAGAGCCCGTCTCATAGCTGGTGGGAGGGGCCGACGGGAATGGGCACCAGGAAGGGTCCGTACTCTCCAATCGGTTGAAAACCGACGTGGAGTGCATCTCTGTCCTGAGCCTTTGTCTCAAGCCGTAGCCCCACGAGCGGATTGGGCTACTTTTACCTTGTTGCTCAGTCATCTTCCGCTTGCCCTTGGCTGAACGGGTAAATCGTGGTTTCCTGGGGGCTGTTGGAGTGCTCTGGCTGGTCCTCGGCTCCTTCCCTCTCCTAGTGAGGGCGGCAATGACAGATGACACCTGCTCCGGGGTTTTGTATTCTTGGATCGTTATGCGGAGGGAGTCCCCTGGAGGAGATTCAGTCCCACATCCTCGTCCGGAAGTGGCCTCCTGGGTGCCGGGCCGGGCCGCCGCTTGTGCCGTGGTCCTGGCACGAGTTTTTGCAGCGGGGACGATGGTGGAATGTGAGTTTTTGCCACTTGTGCCGTGGTCCTAGGCTTTCTTTCTCGTGGAACAATGAGTGTTTCAAGAGATTTCTGTAGTGAGAGGTTTGATACCCTCCTTCTAGCGCCAATTATTGTTACCCGATTGATGATTTTGAGTGCTTTATGTGGCTATGCTCGGATAAAACAAGATAAAGAGTAAAAATGTAAAGACTCCAAGGTTTGCCGAGGGGTTTAGGCTCGGTCTTAAGTTTTATCTTTATTTATGAGCTCTTGGGCTCTATTTATAGTAACTCTTAGGTTACAAGTCATTGCCTTAACCATATTTTTCTTTATTTACAATGATTGCTCATGATTTGCTATCCATTGCTTGCGATTTGTCGTTGGTGTGAGGTGGCCCTTGCTGGTTGTATCCGCGGGCCGTCCTTGTCTAATGGGAGCATGGCAACTAGCCCGCAGGTACTGCCCTACAGGGCGCCCTTTAGTCATTTCCTGCGTCTGAAAACTCTGCTCCTGCAGTCGTCCTTTTCTCAGGCGCGGGCGCAATTTGCAGGCTGGCGGTTGCATCATTTCTATCCACTAGCACTCCAGTTGTATTATCCGTGACAGGCTTTATTTGAGCTCGTCCCAGTCCTCAAGGCGGGGTCCTATCTTGGTGCGGCCAGGATGAGCTGAGTCGCTTGGGGCAGCGAGGTCGCTTGGGAAAGCGAGATGGCCGCCCGATGTAACTGCTGGAAAGGTGAGGTCGTGGATCGTACGAGTTTATCATTGAGGAGAGGTCGCCTCATCCGTCGAGGTCGGGGTCGAATACTTTTTACCCCTACAACAAGAAGGCATACTCTTATTTTTGTACTAATATTATGGTACCAGAAATATATTTATTTGTAGATCAATTTCCGTAGCAATATGATCGGAAGACCATATTATTCTTAATGTGGCATCAAGTGAAATATCATATCTACTTCTGTCGGAAAGACGTACTGCTCATTCAAAATTTGTTATGCTACTTAATATTAATAAGACCTCCACGTGTAATATAAAACAGTGTACATATTTGTCTGAACTAATATTAAAGACAAAACTTATTATATGGGATGAGGCACCAATGATTAACAAATTTAACTTCGAAAATTAAACATCTATACGAACCATTGGTGATATTATCTATGATACCTATAAGGATGCTTGCTATTCGATGAGATTACTGGATAATGATCATGAGCACATTGATGGGATAGTAGAGGCAAGTTATTGGGTAACTGCTCATTACGTAATGAACTTATTCTCCATTTTTCTCATATCATCTTCAATGAACTCTCTAGAAACCGTATTCGAAAAAACATGGGAGTGTATGTCGAATGATATACTCTATAAAAGAAGACGAAAACTGAATACTCCAGGTATAAAATTACTTAAAAAATTAATTAATTTAGATTCTTAATATTTTACTACTATATTGTTTACTATTTATTTTTGTTTAGATTTACAGCTTAACAATGGAGAGTTGAAAATATTGATTTTAATTGAAATTGAAAAGTTGTTGCAGATGAATGGATCCACTTTGAGTTGATTTGCTTCAATATCAGTACCCGATTTTGAGTTTGGGAGTGATGGAGTAAATAAACTCATTCGTCATGAATTGCATTACGACAAACTGAACAAGTGGAGAATACGACAAGTTAAGTTCAACTCTAACACAAGAATAAAAATATGAAATACTTGAAGTTGTTTGGTTGCAAAAAGGAAGAGTCTTCTTTTTATACGGATATGGTGGAACTGAAAATACATTTATTTGGAGAAAAATTTCTGCAACAATACGATCGAAAGGCCATATTGTTCTTAATGTTGCATCAAGTGAAATAACATCTCTACTCCTGCCGGAGAATGTACTGCTCATTCAAAATTTTCTATACCACTTAATATTGATGAGACCTCTACATGTAACATAAAGCCCCAACACATTTGTCCGAACTATTATTGAAGATAAAACTTATTATACGGACTGAGGCACCAATGACTAACGGATTTAGCTTCAAAGCTTTGGCTAGAAGCTTGAGGGATATTGTTTGATCTCTAGATGGAACCATGAGGGATATGTCTTTTGGTGGTAAAATTGTTGTGCTTGGAGGAAATTTCAGACAAATATTGTTATAAAGAAAGTCGAGAGGATATTGTGCATCAACTATCAATGCTTCATATTTGTGGGATCATTACAAGATATTTTATGCATCTTTTATTAAAATAATTAATTTTTTAAAGAATTAATTAATGAAAAACTAAATACCTCTCATTGGTTTTCAATTTTAAGATTTTAAGATTGACGAAGAACATGAGATTTGAAAGTTCTGATCCCAATATGTCCTCAAATGATGATGATATTGATAACTTCTCGAGGTGAATTTTGAAAATTGATGATGGAAAAATTGGAAATAGGCAAGATGGTGTCGCTGAGATTGAGATTCCAAAAGATAATTTGATTTATGATGTCGTTGATCTAGTTGCATCTATAATCGAAAGTATTTATCCATCCTTGATTGATAATTTAATGACATATAAATACTTTGAGGATAGAGAAATACTTGCACATACTCATTGAGATGTGGAATCTATAGATGATGAGATTCTATCTATGATTCCAGGTAATACTAAAGTATGCTTGAGCCTAGACAGTGTTTGTGCCTCTGAATTTTGAGAAAGTGGTAATGGACAGATGGTTACAGTTGAATTTTTAAATTTTATTAGGTGTTATGGAATGTCAAATCACCGTTTGATCTTGAAAGAAGGAGTGTCTATAATATTACTAGATAATATTGATCACAAATATGGTTTGTGCAATGTAACAAGATTGATCGTCACCAAACTTGGCAACCACATTCTCGAGGCTGAAATAATATCTGAAAGGAATATTGAAAATAAAGTTTTCATCTTAAGAATGATATTGACAAATTCTGGACCTACAATGCCGGTGAATTTTACAAGGCGACAATTTACAATTCTATTGTGTCTTGTCATGACAATAAATAAAAGTTAAGAGAAATCGCTTTCTATTATTGGATTGTATCTTCCCAAGCCTGTTTTCACTCACGGTCAACTTTATGTTGCAGAATCTAGAGTTAGATCAAGTGGAGGATTGATGATTTTGTCACTTGATTCTAAAGGAAATCCATCCAAATATGCAACAAATGTTGTTTATAGGGAGATTTTCCGCAATTTGTAAGCATTGTTTTCTAAATATTTGGTTAATAATAAATGTCATGAATTTATAGTTTATTGTCCTTGGAATAAAATTATTTATTATTAACTAACATTTTTAAAAATACAATAAAAATATTGAATAAATAAAATAATAATAGTAACAACATTTATAAAATTAAAAAAAATTGGGTTATTACCATAAATTTTATGTACAGCTCCGCGAAAAGCGTGGGTTTAGCACTAGTATATATATATATATATATATATATATATAATTCTCAAAATATCCTTATAATATTTTATATTAGAAAAAAAGGGAATTGAATCTCAACATATCTCCCAGGATCAAATACACTCTAATTTATTTATTTATTTCCCTTCAAACTCTACATCTTATTTGGGGCTTGGCTGTAACGTGTGGGGAAGAAAGGGTTAGGGGGTAGGTGTGTGGGTACAGGAGGGAAGAATAACTCTCTTGTGCACTTAGATTATATTCTTTTTAGGTTTTAAGTGGTTTTTAAAAATCAATTTTTAAAAATTAGTGGTTTTTGTAATTCTTGGTATTTTTAAAATCTGTGTTCTTTTTGGGTTTTGTGTAGGGTAGATTTTAACTTTATTATGTAAAAGTAATGGAGTGTTGTATAGATTATTTATAAGGTTGTAGGCTTAGGATTCTAAAAACCTAATTTTAAAACTAAAACTAAAATGAGTTTTAGATTCCAAAATCTAAATCCGGGTTTTCAAAATCCAAAAAGAACATAACCTTAGTGTATGGTGCACTCACTCAACAGTTGATATTATTTATACTAAAAAAATATGATATAATTACACTGAAAAGTTTGGTTAAATTATACTTAAAAGTTTACACTGAAAATCAGTTTTAAGTGTAAACTTTTCAGTATAATCTAACATTACTTTTCAGTGTAATCAGCATACACTTTTTCAGTGTAAACAATTTCAACTGTTGAGTGAGTGTACCGTGCACCTGATGCATATGAGAGTGTGCTTAGGAGGAAGGGATAATTTTAGTATATTTATAATAAAATAATATTTTACACTTTAATAATATTATTAATAATTTCTTTAAAAAATATTATTAATAATATAATTTTATTTATTTATGTGCATTAAAAATTAAATTAAGAAAAATGTCACTCGATATCTACGTCAGCGTCAAGAACAAAAAACTCAGATTTTTGTAGGCAACACTTGTATTTTATTGGTGAAAACTAGGTTAAAATTGAACAATCAATTAAATTATGTGATAAAATTTAATTAGTTTAATTTTTTGGAGCAAAAATTGGACACTTGATAAGTAATGGGACAAAAAAGAATTCACAATATTAATGTAATTTTTAAAATAATTTTAAATTTGCAAGGGTATTTTTTTCCTTTTATATTTATTTTTTATATTATTATTAGGGTGATGTAGTGCGACTGCAATATGCATAGTGCAAGTGCTCTACTACAAATGGCAATCACTTAAGAAAAATTGTATATAGGATCGATGATCTAATGGTCTTAAAAAGATAAATTGACATTAGGAAGGGTGAAACCTTCTTGCTTATAGAAAATACTAATTTTCTGATATATTATTGACTTAATCACAATTTTAATTCACGACCTTTTTCAAAATTGCATTTTAAGCTAAACTTTTGGATCTTGTTAAAAAATCTTCAACTTAACATTTTTGGTAAATAATGTTGGTGATCAATTTTTATCGGGTGGATTAGTGACTGTTTAAGCTCGGTTTAAAGATCATCAATCAATTACATGTGATTGGTTACCACCGTAAATGGTAAATCGAGGGTTCGAGTTATGAACTAGTAATTGTGAAAGTCGAAATTGTAATAATTTCGTATGTGTGCACGTTTAGGTGTTTAAGTGTGTGTTTTTGGAGCATTAGTGAATTTGAACTTGTATTTCTTAAGCTGAAGAACAACTATTTATAGAGACTAGCAAGCATGAGGTGTCCATGACTCTTGGTCTCCCTAGCCTGCATGCTTGACAAGTGTCCTTTGACTACAATTTGACCTCATCTAAGCTGAATCTTAGTTACAAAGTCTTCTTTGGTCTAATCTCGGACTTCATTGTTGTTCGCCCAGGTCGGCTTAGCTAATCCTGGATGGCTTTTACATAAAAGTTGTTCGTCTTGTGGGTATATGGCTCTGAAGTTGTTCGCCTTCGTATTTTACACAGATTGGCCTTAGGATCTTGGTCCTTCGTTCGTTGTCATACACCTCTTAGGCTGGTAGATGCACCACTTTTGACAATGTTGCTCGTCATCAATGACCTAGCGGAATGTCCATATCTGGTCTCGGATCTTAAAACCTGTTCGCCAATATGTTGCTCGTCGGTAGAGTTGTTCGTCAGTTTGTACACTACCTGGATTGATTTATGCACCCCGACTTGATTTTCTTTATAGATCATCTTTGATTTGAGGTTGACTCTTCATAATCCTTGATAAGACTTTAATAATTGTTCGCCTATCAACAATTACCCCATATCCTGACTACATGTTGTCACAGACGAGCAACTTTGTGGCGAGCAACTGTAGTTAGGATATTATTCTAATGAGAGTTGGGACGAACATCATTGGTCCTGGCGAGCAACAATTGGTCCGTCGTTCCGTCTCCCCAAGGTCTGGGGGTTGTACGAAGATGATGTGGGCGGCATGATTGTGCGCCGCCCACGCGCGAGCAGTCCCGATGCCACGCGCCCCTGTGTTTGCATGTAAATCCTTCAAATTTCACACTTGCTCGAATTTTACCCCGTTTTTTGGGGTAATTACGGATTTTACCCCGTTTTTGCTTCGGGTATAAATACGGGAGAAACTAAAATTTTTCCCACTTTTTCCATCTTTGCTACAGTGCTCCGGCGATTCTTCCTTCTCCGGCGATTCCAAGCTTTTCCGGCATCCGTTCTTCCAGTATTTGGCTCCAAATTCCATCCCCCAGGTAGTCACTTTTCTTATTTCATCTTTTTCGTTCCTATTTTCTTCAAAAAGCCTCCATCGCCACCGTGTGGGACCGCGCGCCACCATCTCCTCCGGGAAATACGCCGCCGTCTGCAACTTCATCCGCCGCCATCTGGATTTTTTCCTTTTCTCTTCCCTTCTCCTCCTATGTGTTCGCATTCGAGCAACAAATCTGAGGAAACTCTTGAACCCCTCTTCCCTATTGTGGCACATGAGAATCGACCCCCTTTCGAAGTCTCTTAGACTTCGGATCCCCACGTGGACTCTGTTGTTCGATCGGTAGAAGATACGGGTGCTCGCCCATCAGGGAGGGAAGTGGTGGTCGCTGCGAACAGAGATTCCGACGAGGGCTCCTCGACCAGCGCTGAATCAGAAGATCCCCAATTTGACGAGTTGACTCATGAATTTTTGGAAGGGATAGGGTTCCCATCTCCAAAGATGATGGAAAATGAGATCCCAAATGGAGTTGCTCGGCCTTTTGAATGGCGAGCATATGCTGAGGAACACGCGAACAACTTTGCTCACCCACAGAGAGAAGTGTTGGATTTGGTGAAGTCCGAATTCCAGGCGAGCAAGATTAAAAGTGTTGTTCGCGAACATGAGTTGGACTCGATTCGGGAGACCTACAAGATTCCTTATGATATTCATATGTGGGCCCCCAAGAGAAAAGAGAGAGCTGATCGCCCACCTCCAGGATGCACGGCGATCAATATTCATACTCTGATTGCTGGATTGAAACTGCCTCTTCCACCCATTGTTGGTCGCTTCCTAGAGGCGACCAACCTTGCAATCACTCAAATTACTCCGATTGGGTGGATGAACTTGTTGGGGACAATGTGTCTGTTCGCACTGGAGGGGTATGTTGATCGTATAACTGCAGAAGAGATCAACTACCTTATGACGATCACAAGATGTCCCCCTGGAGAGGAAGGTTACTACTATCTCAAGGCCAGGACAGGATTGAAGATGGTAGAGGGAGTGCCGAACAAAATCCGCGATTGGAAACAACACTTTTTCTTCATCGGGGGCGATTGGCGAGCATCTTCTGGTCCATACGGTGGTGATGGACGAATAAATTCCCCAGCCTCTTATGGGAAATTTAAACGTAAGATTATTTTCTTGTTCGTCCTTGAACTGTACTGTTCTAATTTAACTTTTTTTGTTTGTTCGCAGGCCCTCGTTTACCCAAGTGGAACTCAGAGGAAGAAGAGATCGGCTCGGAGTTTCTATTCACCTCTTGCTTGGTCGGCCTTCGTAATAGAGCGGAAATGACCACTGAGTATTTGCGTGAGGGAAAGTGCCTGAGAGCTGCTCGCCTGCTTACGTACCCCCACCACTTGGAAGCTCAAGCTGAGGTGCCCCTAGGTACGCAAATTTCTAACTCCTAATACCAACTTTGCTTGTCATTTGACTTCCACAACTTGCTCGTCTAACTCTTCTTTTTTTTTAGCCGAGCAAGTCACTGTTGCAGTTCCCCCCTGTTTTTCTCTCCTCGAACAAAGAGTTTTCGAAATGGCGCCTCCGAAAGGACGAAAGAGGGGAGGTGACCCACCCACCAAGGTTCTGGGGATGACGAACAAGGCTGAAGGAGCCAAAGTTCCGCGACCAGCTGCTCCCCCTGGTCCTGCTCAGCCATCTTCTCCAATTTCTCCTCCTCGCGGGGGGAAACGTTTGAAAAAAGCCGATGGGACTCCGTTGGCCCAAGATATCCCCGGTGGTGGCAAGAGGAAGGAGAAGGTGGGCCACAGTCATGCTCGCCCTGAGGGGGATGCTGTTCGGCACTCCTCCATCGAGCCCACAGAGAAATCCGGCAAAGCGGGCAGAGATTCCACCCCTGTCCGTGGCCCTGAAGACCTTACCCATCTGGGTTGGGATGATCGAAAATTCAAAGAGTAAGTCTACCCCTACCTTTACCGAGTAAGATTCACTTTTTTTTCTAAGTATCCTTTACTTTCTTGTTCGCAGATATTGTGCTGACAATCATCCCGGTCGAGCAAGTGTTGTACATCAGTATGCTTGCTCGAAGACTCCCGTTAACATAAGGGAGATTCCTGGCGATCATGTTCGCAGGGCGACAGAGTTGATTGCCCGAGCCTGGACACGTCCCCTGGACAAAGCCATCTTCCAACAAGGGCTGGCGGACAACATCCATCTCTCTATGATGCTCCATGCTAATGGCCTCATCACGGCCCAAAGGGCAATGGCTCAGATTGCCGAGCAAGAAGAATCTGCTCGCCGCTACGCCAGCACTGCTCGGCAACTCACAGAGGAGAAGGACGGCCTCATCAGCCAATACGAGGCCAAACCTGCCCGTCTCAATAACCAGATCAATGTTTACATTGATACTGAGAAAAAGCACCTTGAAGAAATTCAGGGTCTATCTGGTGAATTGAGAGGCAAGGAGGCAATGCTCGGCGAGGGGGAGAAAAAATTGTCTGCAGCCGAACAAGAGATTGCCGAGCTCAAAGCTGAAAATACTCGTCTTTGGGAGGCGGAAGCCAAACTCTTCACAAGCGAGCAACTCGAAGCCGAAGTTCATGCTCGAACTGCCCCCATTTCAAACCTTGGGTACATTTGCGCCTACGCGGACAGCATCCACACGGCCGATGCTTACGATTACAAGGATATGGTGGAAGAAATGAGCAAGGACTTGAATGAATTCATGGAGAACTATCTACCGCCGAGCAATATTGAAATTCAGCTAGCGGATTTGGCTGTACTAGGGGTTAAACTTGACAAACTTGACCCCAGTATTGTCATTACTCATCCTCCGCCTCCAGTTGATGAAGGCGAACAAGAGGAAGAGGCGGCCGTGGCTGACGAGCAAAATGCTAAAGAGGCTGAGGATAAGGCTGCTGAAGACTTGGCTCGAGATATAATCGTTGAACCTCCCGTTGATCAAACTCAAGATCCTCTTCCTGCCGAGCAACAGTAGATATAGGACTTAGCTTTTTTCTTTTCACCTTCTTTGTAATAGTTGTTCGCTCCTTTTGTAGTACTTGACTTTTAGGATCATTGTACTATTTTTGAGGCTTAATGCCTTTTAATTAATGGAATGTCTTTCTTTGTTCGCTCATTTTCTTTATATGTTAATTGCCTTTATATTTTTATCAATGCCTTTGCAATTATAACATATAGTGTTGGGCTTTTGTTCGAATTGAACTTTGCCTTTAGTGGAATCAGGGTTCAGCCTTAGGTTCTGTTCATTTTAAAAAACGAACAACCTTTAAGTGGCTTTGGTCCTCAAAATGGACTTGTACCTCGAGCTTTTGGACTTTTCCTCTTGACGGACAACTACTATATTTACATAATGAAATTTACAAGTGTTGTAAGACTGCTCGTCACTAACAAATATAATCTGACGAACAACTTTGAACATTAACTAAAACATGCTCGCTTATAATATTTTTACCGAGCAACTTTATCTAAAATTTAAAAAAGAAACAGCACTAGGCTATACAATGTGTCGAACAACCTTACATTCTATACTTAGCAAAATTTTCAAAAAATTAGGCAAGTTTTTGGTTTGCCTTACTTGATTCACTGGCCCCCCAAGATATTTGTTCGCCCAATTAAGAACTTGTTCGTCTCATTGATAGTACTTCTTCAGATGTACAACATTTCAGGAGTATTGGGCCGGCTTGCCTTCCATATCTTCGATATCGTATACACCGTTAACGAATTTTTCCGTTATACGATACGGGCCCTCCCAAGTTGGTCCCAATACACCTGGAGGTTAGGCGAGCAACTTTCTTAGAACCATATCTCCAACTCTGAATTCCCTGATTTTAACATGGGAATTATAATAGCGTTCTGCTCGCTGCTTGTAGGTAGCATTTTTTAGCTCGGCATTCAGTCTTTTTTCCTCGAGCAAATCCATTTCTGTAGCTAGAGCAGAGTTGTTCGCCTGCTCATCAAAGTTGGTCGTCCGGTATGTGTTGGTCTTTAACTCGATTGGTATTACAGCCTCTGTTCCGAAAGCCATTGCAAAAGGTGTTTCTCCGGTGCTTGACCTGGGAGAAACTCTGTATGCCCATAAGACTTCCGGAAGCTCTGTAGACCAACTGCTTTTGTTTTCTGCTAGCCGTACTTTTAACGTATGCTTGATGATTTTGTTTACAGCTTCGACTTGTCCATTCGATTGGGGATGGTAGGGCATAGAGTAATGTTTTTTGATCCCCCACTTTGTACAGAAATCCCTCAACTCTTTTCCATCAAACTGCGGACCATTGTCTGTCACGATGGTTTGTGGAACTCCAAAACGACAGACAATGTTCTTCCAAATGAAGTTGATCATTTTATGTTGCGTGATTTTCAACATGGCCTCTGCTTCTGCCCATTTTGTATAATAGTCGACTGCCACAACGACAAATCGAACTCCTCCGACTCCCGCTGGGAAGGGACCAATAATGTCCATCCCCCATCTTGCAAATGGCCACGGGCTATAAACTGATATGAGCTGTTGGGCCGGGGTATGAATGTTTGGGGCAAAAATTTGACATTGATGACAAGTCTTTGCTTTCTTGATTGCATCCTGGCGCAAAGTCGGCCAATAGTAGCCTTGTCTGATAGTTTTGTATGCCAAGGCTTGCCCCCCAGTATGATTTCCGCATACTCCGGCATGTATTTCTTCGAGTATTGCTCGTCCTTGCCCCCTAGTCAAACATTTGAGAAGTGGGATTGATATTCCAGTTTTGTAAAGCTGCTCGCCCACCAGAGTATATCTGGCGGCTTGCTTTGTTAGCTTGGCGGCTTCAAAAGGGTTGTTTGGTTTTTCCCCATTTTTCAAATATTTGACTATGTTTGTTCTCCAGTCTTCTTCTTCACTTGCTTTTTCATCAAGTTGGGTGATATTATAACTTCTTGTTGATGGATCATTCATCTTTGTAATTATAATGTCTGCCAACTCTGCCGGTCCCTCACTTGTTGCTAGTCGGGCCAATGCATCTGCTTGTGTGTTGCTTGTCCTTGGAATTTGTTCAATGAAGACTTGTTCTAACAAGGACATCAGGTAAGCAACAATTCGCTGATATTCGATCATGTGATCGTCTTTTGCTTCGTATTCACCTCGGACTTGGTTCACAATCAATTGTGAGTCGCCGAATATTTGTAACCGTCTAACACCTACTGCAAGAGATAGGTGGAGATCAGCAATAAGAGCTTCATACTCAGCTTCGTTATTGGTTGCCATGAAACCAAATTTGATTGCCGAGGAGAATACTTGTCTGTCTGGACTGATTAAAACCACTCCTGCCCCCGAGGCTATATTGGTTGAAGACCCGTCCACGTAGAGATGCCAGGGGTGATCAAGTCCTCTCGTCGGATCTGGTGGGAAGGTTAGTTCGACAATAAAGTCGGCTAACGCTTGCCCTTTGATCGCAGTCCGAGGAGTATAGGTTACCCCGAATTGGCTAATCTCTAGTGACCACTTTAATAGGCGACCAGCTGTGTCGGGGCGATGGAGAATTTATCTGAGTGGGAAAGTTGTTAGTACTTCAACTTGATGATAAAAAAAAGTATGGTCGTAACTTCCTCACACTCATAACAAGTGCGTACGCCAGTTTCTCGGTTAGAGAGTATTTGATCTCCGCATCGTGTAAAGCTTGACTGACGTAGTAGATAGGTTGATGAAATTTGCCGTCCTCTCGCACTAAAATAGAGCTGATGGCCACTTCTGACGCTGCTAGGTATAAATATAGCTTCTCTCCCGGGATAGGTTTTGATAGGATTTTTACATCTCCCAGGTAATCTTTGAGTTGGTCGAACGGCTTTTGACAGTTGTTAGCCCATGTGAACTGTCCTTTCTTGATGGCTTCAAAAAATTGACGGCATTAATCTCCCGATCTGGATATGAACCGATTCAATGCTGCTAGGCATCCCGTAAGCCTTTGCACTTCTTTTATTGAACGTGGAGGTTGCATATCTACGATTGCTTTAACTTTTGTTGGATTGGCTTCAATCCCTCGTTGACTAACAAGATGACCCAGGAATTTTCCTGAATGAACTCCGAAACTGCTCTTCTTTGGATTCAGCTTCATGTTGTAATGTCGAAGGATTTCGAACACCTGGGTCAAATGTTGAAGATGGTCTTCCCTTCGGGGGCTTTTGACTACGATATCATCCACATAGACTTCTACCGTATCACCGATTTGTTCGTCGAACATCTTGTTCACCAACCTCTGGTATGTTGCTCCGGCGTTGATGAGGCCAAAGGGCATTCTTTTCCAACACAACAAGTTTTTGTTATAAAATGCTGTGTTCTCTTGATCGTCTGGATGCATTGGAATTTGATGGTACCCGGCAAAGGCATCCATGAATGTTAGCATTTCATGACCTGCAGTACTGTCCACCAACTGGTCAATGTGAGGGAGTGGAAAGTTGTCCTTCGGGCATGCTGCATTCAGATCTGTAAAGTCTATGCATAGCCTCCAGGTCCCGTTTGGTTTCCTCACAAGGACTGGGTTTGCTACCCATTGTGGACAGAGTGCTTGTCGGATTAGGTCGTTGTCTAACAACTTCTTTACTTCTTCGTTCAAAGCTTGATACTTGTCTGGGCCATATTTTCTTCATTTTTGATGGATAGGTCTTTTTGCTTGATTGATATTGAGCTTGTGACAAGTATGTTTTGGATCTATCCCCACCATGTCTGCATGAGACCAAGCAAAAACATCTAGATTTTTGCTGAGGAACTCTTTCATTCGGGATCTGTAAGGCTCAGGGAGCTCAGACCCTATGTATAATTCGAGATCCGGGTTTTCAGGATTAACTTTGAACGCCTCCAGCTCTTCAACTGGAGTTGCTCGTCGTTTTTGTCCTTTCCACCGAGGATCAAGTATTGGTCCCTCAGAGTTGAAATCATTTTTGATGTTCATTGGCTCTGCCCCCATGCGAGGATCTAGATCCTCTGTTGGCCCTGATTCGTTGCTGTTAGTCAACACCTGGCCCTCCAGGCCATCATATGAATGTTGCTCGTCACCACCCCTTTGTTGTTCGTCAGGATGATGTTCCTCATGGGTGATGAGGAGTTGTTCGTCCAACACCTGCTCGTTATGATGTTGTTCGTCAGTATCCATATGGTCTTCCTCTATGTCCATCATGTTCGCCAGTACTGATGGTTCATTAGCGGGATAGCTAGTTGTGGCTTCCATCATGGATACTGATACATGTTTGGCCTGCAACTGTAAGAGACATTCCCTGGCCTTTCTTTGATCTCCTTTGATAGTTCCTGCTCCACTTGCTGTTGGGAATTTCAAACAATAGTGATAAGTGGAACATGCATCTTTGAATTCATTTAAAAAGGGTCGACCAAGAAACCCGTTATAAGTTGAATCTTGGTATACAACCAAGAAGTCAACCATTCTCGTAATATTTTTCTCGGGTTCGTTGGCCGTTACAAGTTGTACTGCTAAAGTAACTATTCCCAATGGGTCCGTTACAGCATTTCCAAAGCCTATTATTCTGTGAGTCGTATCCTGAATATAGCCCGAATAATCTCCAAGATGATCGAGCGTCTTTTTGAATAGGATGTTGGTGTAGGCTCCGGTGTCCACTAACAATCTGTGGACTCGTGTTCCCATAATTTTTGCGCAAATTACGAGCGAATCGTTATGTGGAGTCAATATTCCTTCCAAGTCATTTTCAGTAAAGGTCAATTCTGCCGTCTACATGATAGATGGTTTGACCCCCATTTCTTGGACTTGATCGATCGCTCGTAGCTCAGCTTTTCTTTTCCGGTTGGAGATTGGTGGTCATCCATCAGAACATCCTCCTGCGGGACCTGCAGGTTCCATCATATACAAATATTCCAATGGACGAGTAGGAATGGCAGGAACTGGTCGCGTCAGTTTATTGTTCTTCTAAGGTTGATCATCTTCGTCCTCAGAGTTGTTCTCCCGGACTCTCTTCCCGGGTTGTCTTTTGACAAAGTCGGAGAGCTTTCCGTCCTCGTAGAAATGCCAGAGCTGCTTGAGCAAATCTCTACATTCACTCGTAAAGTGCCCCACGCTTTGATGGTAGGCACAATACTTGTTAGGGTTGAGTTTGCCAGTGTCTTGGCGAATTTTCCGGGGAGGGGAGAACAACTCCTTTTCCTTCACATTTTCATAAACAGTATCGACTGACACTGTTAGTACTTGGTTCAACTTTTCTTTGAGTTCTGTCCCTTCAGTGAACGGCTTCATATTTTTTGGGACTCGATAGCTTGTTGCACCAGGTTTCTTGTTGTTCTCCTTGGGATCAGTTTTGTTCTTCCCCAAGTTTGATTGCAAAGCCTCATGCATGGAAACGAATATGCCGGCTTGATTCCTGAATTCGGCATAAGTTCTTGGGCATTTCAGACGTACCTCTTTCCATAGCTTTGATCCTTTCTTCAACCCAGCCATAACGGCAAATATTTTCGTGTCTTCACTGGCGGGTTCACCTTCCAACAACACCTTGTCGAACCTTTCCATGAATGCCCGATCTGACTCGTCGTCATTTTGTTTTAGGTCCGACAACTGATGTTTCTGGGACAAGTATGATCCCGCCGTGGAGAAATGGGAAAGGAATTCTCGACTTAGTTGAGTGAAAGAGTGGATGGATGCTGGTGGCATCGCCGAAAACCACTTGTGCACCCGATCCCCCAAAGTTAAGGGGAAATTTCGGCATTGAGTGGCGTCACTGGCTCCCACCGAGACCATATAATCCGAACATTTTGTAAGATGAACTCTGGGATCAGCAACACCGTCATATTGTATGCCTGCCGGGAACTGGACCTTTTTCTGAATCGGGGCTTTCAGAATGACAGGTGATAGTGGTGAGGATGGCAAACTAGTTGTTCCCACACCTCTTTGTTGGTCCAACTGTCCCTGCATGTTCTCCACTGCCCTTCTTAAACTTGATAGCTCATCCAAAGATGCCCCCTGACTCGGAGGCTGTTCGGCGAGCAAAGGTACCAATCTTTCTGCTCGTCGCAGTCCCTCACTTGGAGTGGGCAACTCCTGGAGCTGTTTTCTAGGGTTGCTCGCCGCATTTGGCCCTAGACGCCTGAAGGCAGATTGAGAGAGCCTCTCATGAATTGATGGGCGTGGTTGCTCAAATGTTGCTCGCCCGCGCTCAGCTTCCTGGCGAGCAACTTTCTCCTGTTGCTGGGGCTGGCCAAGCCTGTCCTGGGCACTGGAGCGGGTTGTTCCGTGGCTCGACATTTATGTTCGCCCGCGAGCAGATTCAGCCTGGCCCTCTCTTGGTTCGACCATCTTAGCTTTGCCTTTATCCCGCCTGACCTGGGCACTGTTCACTTCATGTTGTTCGCCCCTGGTTGATCTACCCCTAACAACTTCCACGGGTCTGTCCTTAGGCCTCACTAGTGAAGGCCTATTTTGATCTTGCTGTCTCTGTAGAGCCTGGAGAGCAGCAATGGTTTTGGCTAATTCGTTAGGGTTGTTCGCCAGGGCCTCCATTTCAGATGGGATGTTATGGGTTATGGCCGTGTGTTGTGATCTATTCACATGTCTAGGATCACGATCCTGGTGGTCGGCCGATGATGCTCGGGTGGGAGACGCTCTCCTTGACAAACGTGATGCTTGGGTTTCCTTGGATTGAGGCATTCCGAATTAATTTATCTTAATTCTTATGATGAAGAACACCAAGAACACTTTTGTTTGAATCTTCAAGTATTTCTTGAGGTTTTATTTGAATCTTTAAGTTTTTAGCTTGAAGTTCTTGAGTAATCACACTAATCGAAGGTTCGAGCCCTCCTTCTAGAGCCAAAAATTGTTGGTGATCAATTTTTATCGGGTGGATTAGTGACTGTTTAAGCTCGGTTTAAAGATCATCAATCAATTACGTGTGATTGGTTACCACTGTAAATGGTAAATCGAGGGTTCGGGTTATGAACTAGTAATTGTGAAAGTCAAAATTGTAATAATTTCGTATGTGTGCACGTTTAGGTGTTTAAGTGTGTGTTTTTGGAGCATTAGTGAATTTGAACTTGTATTTCTTAAGCTGGAGAACAACTATTTATAGAGACTAGCAAGCATGAGGTGTCCATGACTCTTGGTCTCCCTAGCCTGCATGCTTGACAAGTGTCCTTTGACTACAATTTGACCTCATCTAAGCTGAATCTTAGTTACAAAGTCTTCTTTGGTCTTATCTCGGACTTCATTGTTGTTCGCCCAGGCCGGCTTAGCTAATCCTGGATGACTTTTACATAAAAGTTGTTCGTCTTGTGGGTATATGGCTCTGAAGTTGTTCGCCTTCGTATTTTACACAGATTGGCCTTGGGATCTTGGTCCTTCGTTCGTTGTCATACACCTCTTAGGCTGGTAGATGCACCACTTTTGACAATGTTGCTCGTCATCAATGACCTAGCGGAATGTCCATATCTGGTCTCGGATCTTAAAACCTATTTGCCAATATGTTGTTCGTCGGTAGAGTTGTTTGTCAGTTTGTACACTACCTGGATTGATTTATGCACCCCGACTTGATTTTCTTTACTGATCATCTTTGATTTGAGGTTGGCTCTTCATAATCCTTGATAAGGCTTTAATAATTGTTCGCCTATCAACAAATAAGACTTACGTGCAAATTTGCAGAGGACCGTCTTTGATGTGGCATCTACGTGGAAACAACCCAAAAAGAATTTAAATATTGTGGCAATAAACTTTAAATACATGAATTTTTTTAAAATTAAATTATCAATTTCCAAATAATTTTCCAAAATCCTACGTCATTTTCTTGGTAAAATGGATTATTAAATTTTTTTATGGTAAAATCGTTGTGTTTATCCTATTTGGTATCTTATTTATGCAAATATTCTTATTTATGCAAATATTTTGTATCTTAATTTCATCTTTTTTTTAATTATTTTCTTTCTATTTGGATTCATTTATTTATGTTCTCATTAATACAAACATTTGAAATTTGAAATTTTAATTTTAATTTTAAGTTAAGCCACGTACATTTTTGCCACATTACCACGTAGACGCCATGTCAACGACGGACTTCTGCAAATCTATCCGTAAATCTTAATAGCCAAGAAAAGTTAAATTAGAACTTTGTTTAAAATGATCCAAAAGTTTAGCTTAAAATCTAATTTCGAAAAAAAGTCATGATTTAAAATGCAATTAAATCTTAAAGTTATTTTCCACCTAATTTATATTTTTGGGCGGTTGCCACGTAGATGCCACGTCAGCAACGGGCAGAGACAAATCTGCCCGTAAGTCTTAGTTGCCAAAAAATGTTAAGTTGAAGTTTTTTTTAACAAGATCCAAAAGTTTAGCTTAAAATGCAATATTGGAAAAGATCGTGATTTAAATTGCGATTAAGCTTATATTATTTTGTTGTCAGTTATGTTGATGATCTTAAGTCTTGTTTGATGATCTTCATAAGTGTAAACAGTCACTAATCCATTATCTCCGAGATGATGGATTAGTGACTGTTTACACTCATGAAGATAATCAAACAAGACTTAAGATCATAGATTTGTGTAAGTAAAGATCAAGAAATAGAATTACAAGAGTTTGAGTGCGTTTTTTAATAATTGAACTTATATTTTTATTCATGAGATGAGGTATTTATAGGAGCACAAGCAAGTAGGAGGTGTTACTCTTATAGCCATTCTAATTTACATATTGACAAGTGTTAGGACACTTGTTTATCCCTAAGCCATCATATTTTATACAGATGACAAGTGTTAAGGCATTTGTTTGCCTCTAATACAATGCTAACATAGTGGGATTTGTGGCTGTTCTTCGAGGTGCTCAACTGCTCGCCTGTACATCCATGTGTTGGGTATTTGAACCTTCCTCTTTAGCTGCTCGCTCAACTATTCTTAAGCTTTGACCAGCTGCTCGCTCTTCGTCATGTTGTACGTCATTCTGCTCAGCTGCTCGACTGTCAGTCCTTTGCTCATAATTACTTTTTCCTTGTGCTAACCCCTGCTTAACTGCTTGCCTATTAACATTGCCCCCTAGCCTGACCTTATGTTGGGATAAAGATGGACCAACTAAGGTCAGGGTATAAATTTTTTAAGTATTACTTCATGGTCTTAGCGAGCGCCGAGCTAGAAAAGATTTAAACTTTTTAGGCAGGAACTTTTTGGCGAGCAGCTGTGCTCGGACCAACCTCGCGACTGCTGGAATCCCGAGATTCTCGGAAACCGAACAACATGGGCGGTGGTGACATCACCCGCCACCTACACGCGTAAGGAATTGCCTATAGTGGCCTATAATTTTCCAAAAAATTACATTTTTGCCCCCATTTTCCTCCTTATAAATAGCCAACTTCAATTTCATTTGTTCTTTTTCAATTTAACTATGAATTTCTGCCATTAACGAACCCTTCCAAGTTTTTCTTTGCACTTCTCATACTCAATTCAAGCGTCTACCGTGTGATTCGTCTTCCATTGGTAAAATAGCATCGGATTTCTTTACTTTCCTTTTTAACTTTTGTCTCTTTTTTCATTTTTTCCTTTTGGAAAGATCGCATTTGCGATTTTCTCTCTTTTCCGAATTTTAATCCGCCACCGTCGCCTGGGTTTTATTGCCGGAAAACCTTTGCCACTGTGAAACCGCCATTAAAGCCCAACTCTCTCTTCGAACTCTTCACCATCCTTTCGATTATCTATATTTATTCCGTAATTTCGACACAAATGACCTCTCCATCTTCAAGCGCCACCATCTCCGATAGGAACCTTGGGTGAAATCCTAGAAAAAGACCAATGGAGGATCCCGTTGTTGTACTACGAAGATTCGCTTGTCAGGCTCTTTCTAACAACCCTTACACCTTGCTACGAGATGAGGAGATAAAATCCAATAACAACTCTGTTGTTCGCTCAGTGGATGCGTACGCGGTCGAGTAATCGGGCGAGCAGCTGGTCAAGTATCCGGTTGCTCGCTCCCACAAAGAGGGAGACACAACATCAGACTTAGGCAAGGACTCTGAAGAAGTGGCCGCCTAAATTGACACCCCTGAAGTAGGAGAGGTTGAAATGACTCAAGCACCTTGAGGGCTTACTTGGGAATTTTTGGAAGCGTTCAACTTCCCGCTTCCTATAGAGACCCCTGAGTCGAGGATCCCAGAAGTCATTGCTTGCGAGCAGGAGTGGTCGGACTACGTTGCTTGCTACTCCAGGAGTTTTGTTCGCCCCCAAGGGAATTTATGGAAGCCCAAGAAACCGAATTCAAGGTTTGTAGAATTGTGAGTCTAATCACCGAGGATGATCTGGAGAGGATCCAAAAAGCGTGCAAGATTCCCTACATTATCCACCTTTATTCCCCCAAAAAATGAGAGACAGTTGATTGCCCCCCTCCGGGTTGTACTAACATGAACCTGGACATCCTGAATGTCGGTCTTCAGTTGTCACTTCATCCCCTTGTTGGTCATTTCCTCACTGACGTCAACCTGGCCGTGACTCAGATTACCCCCAACGGGTGGAGCAACCTGCTCACTTTCATGACTTTATTCGGGCTTGAGGGCAACAAAAACAAAATTAACTCCGTAAAGGTGCACTATGCCATGATGATCTCTGCCCATCCCGAGGATGGGAAGGATGGTATTACATCAAGGCGAGGAGCAGAGTGAAGTTGATCGAGGGAGTCCCTAATAAAGTGAAGAGCTGGCAAAAGCCATTTTTCTCTATCGGGGGTGATTGGCGAGCATCAGCCAGATTTGGTGGCGGGGAGGTGCGCACCTTCACACCAGAAGCTTATGGAAAAATAAGATGTAGGTTCCACTTTTTCTTTTATAGAATGAGTGGGACTAATTTTAATTTCTTTCTCTTGTTGTTTTGCAGGTCCGCGGATCTTGAAGTGGGGTCATCCAGACTTGAGCGAGGAGTTCCACTAAACTCTCTCAGTAATCTCCCTCTGCAACGCTGCTGATCGAGATCTACATCACCTCTCCAAGGAACATTGTCGCAAACTTACTCGCCTCACCACCAGCCCCTATCATCTTGAAGCATGAGCAGCTGTACCTGAAGGTGATATTACTCGCCACTTTTGTACGTCATTACCGATATATATATATATGTTCATTTTCCTAACACTTTCTCTTTGCTTTCTTTGTAGAGGAAGAAGTCACTGTTGTCGTGCCCCCAGCCTTTGCTTTACTTCAAGAGAGAGTTCGTGAGATGACCTCCCAAGAATCTACCAGGAAGAAGGTTGATCCTCCTCTTGCCCTAATAAAGCTTCGGCGAGGAGATGAGCCAGCACCTCCTTGATCTCGTGGGCAAGATGCTCACTCTCAGAAGCCTCCAAACTCTTCTCTCCAACCCAAGAAGCAAGGGAAAGGGAAGAAAAGACTTACGAAGGATGGGATCTATTGGTGACCGGTTCTAATCGCAAGGATTATTGGTTGTTTTTAACCGGTTTTGGGATCTCCAAACAAAAATGTGTTATTGATTACCAAACAAGAGGGACCTATTGTGACGTCCTCACTTAATATAGTACGGAAAATATGATGTGGCACAAGTAGGAACAACACTAAAATAGTACTTTGTATTAAAATATACACAAGCCACACATCTACACAGCGGAAATAGTAAGTAAGTATGATCGTAGCTTAAGTTACAATCCAAAATTCAAAATATTGTTCTTAAAACATAAAGTTTTTCAGAAGACTCCACAGCCTGCCGAGTTCATTCACCCACGTCCGGATCCACATCATCTGTAAAAATTTAAAAGTGGAAGGGATAAGTGCTTGAAAACACTTAGTGGGAAATCTCTTGTTAATTGCACAAACTAAACATCAACTGTTTATAATATGTGAGCCCCCGAAATTTCACCGGGTATATGCTTGGATGGCGTGACCAACCCGTGGTGCCGGAACGACCGGACTATATGCTTGCCAATATAAAGTTGGACTTATATGTGGGGCCAGTCGATAGCGGGCCAGACTTAAAATTTAACATTCAACGTTTAATAAGTGCAATTAAATAATACTAGAATACTCGATGAAGAGCGAAGTGATTCCCCACCTTGCAGGTTTGTACCTACAAGTAAAAATTTTAAAATAGAAACATTGTTACTTATCCCTTCACTTTTGTAAATTGTAAGACTTGAATTCAAAACTCCATACATATTCAAATATTGTATACTAACAACCAAATATCAATTAAGTGTATAAAATCATCAAATAACAAGTTATAAATAAATATCTAATGTAAAAAATATAATCGGACTATTTCGAACCTTTCATACAAAAATTCGATTTTGGCAGATTACATACCTAACTTTGAAAATTCATATTAACAGTAGATTCCAACTCAATAAAGTTTATCACCATATTTTCATATTTCTCAAACTCTTTACCAAACATCAAATATTTCGTAATGAACACACTATTATAGATTCTGGACACATAACTTTAAAAATTCACCATAAATCAACCATAAGTCCAATACTCCTGAAATTTTAACCATGAACTTCCAACTTCATGTAATTTATCAACATACTGTGTTTTTCTATAAAAACCTAACCGATTATTCTCAGATCATAGCAATCTTCTATCGTTCCTGTAATTACGTCCAAAACCCTAGCTCTACTTCGAAAAATCACCATGAATTGAATACTAGCCCAAAAATTATGAAATTTGAAACCTAAGTTCCTTCACAAGTCTATGTTCACATATAAAAGTTTCAGAATTTTCCACCAAATGAATTGGTTAAAACGAAATTTACCCCAAAGTTGGTCCAAAAATTCGGTTTTATGGATATATGAAGAACATAACATCTTAGACTCACTTTAAACCATATAATTTCATGATTTCCACTTCTATAGCATAGATAATCAAGTAATAAACATGATTTTGGTCATAACTCATGAAGAAATTTAATTAAACATTCAAACATGAAGTAAAACATGGATAACATGCAATTTACTCATCAAAACTCATTTTCCTATCATTTAATTCACACATCATGCATAAACTTCATACTACCACTTAAATAATTACTCAATCAAGAAGAGAAGCTTACTTAGAGATAGGTTGCTACAAGAAATCTCTTCTCCTTCTTTCTATAAGTGTAGTAGTAATATTTGTGAATTTTTTTTTCTTCTTCTTATGATTATTTTTGCATGCATGATCAAGTATTTATAGAAGAAATCAACCTTGGAGGCTACTCCATTCCTCTCTTGGCCGACTTTGAAGAAGAATGTGGAGGATTTTGGATAATCTTGGAGGTTAAGTCATTAAACACATGGCATTCTAGGATTAGTTGTGAATTTTGACTTTTATTCTACTAATTTTGACCTTTACTCTTAAAGTTTCACCACTCTTCCTAATCTATCTCTACTTGGCCGAAATTGTAGATTTTTCAAGAGGAAAATTTTGTGTCTTGTAGTTAAGACACATGTAAGCTTTGAATTTAATAAGTAAAATAAAAAAAATTATGATTTTCTAATTTATTTAATAATTTTAAGGTACATTATGCATAAAATTACTTATACTATCTTATGAAATAAAATTAAAACTCTTCTAGACTCTAAATAAATTACAAAGTCTATATACTAATCATAAAAATATATCGAGCAATCGATACGCAATTCGTTTCTTAAAGAAACGTTCATTTTACAACTTATAACTTATGAAATAAATTACTATTCTTAAGGACTACATTAATTCCTAAATTAAACACTTTAAGACATAAAATAAAGATCATATAAAAATTATAAAACTCAAGAAATAGCATGTATTGCGCAAGTAATACAGTAATTGTAATTATCGAGTAATTAAAACACATAAACGTGTCTTTGCATAAATTTGAATGTAATGCGTCACATAGATTCATGAAGAATTATAAAGTACTTAGTAAAGCAGATAAGGTCATGAAAATCTAGGATATTACAACCTACCCCCCTTAAATAAATTTCGTCCTCGAAATTTCAAGTGTTACCAGGATTATTGAGGTAAGGGTATTTGGCTAAGATTTCGTCCTCTCGCTCCCACGTAGCTTCTTTTGTTACATGCCTATCCCACTGAATTTTAACCATAGGAATATCTCTATTCATTAACCTATGAAGTTTTCTATCAAGTATGGCTGTGGGAATTTCCTCGTAGGTTAAGTCGGTATCTAGTTCTAATTCAGGTAAGTTTACTATGTGGGTAGGGTCAGGTACATACTTTCGGAGCATCGAAATATGGAATACATCGTGTACTCCTGCCAATGATGGTGGTAACGCCAATCTATAAGCTAATTCTCCAACTTTTTCCAATATCTCATAAGGTCCAATATATCTAGGCTTCAACTTTCCTCCTTTCCCGAAGCGGAAAATTCCTTTCATTGGAGATACCTTCAAGAATACCTTGTCTCCAATCTCAAAACTTAATTCTTTCCTTCGCCTATCCGCATACATTTTCTGTCGATCTTGAGCCGCTTGCATCTCTTCTTTAATTTTCTTTACCACCTTGTTAGTTTCTTCCACCAATTCCGGTCCTAACAATTTCCTTTCTCCGATTTCATCCCAGCATAGTGGAGATCTGCACTTCCTTCCATACAATGCTTCGTACGGTGCCATCTCAATTGTAGCTTGATAACTATTGTTATAGGCAAATTCTACTGAAGGTAAGTACCTTTCCCAACTTCCTCCAAAATCAATGATACAAGCTCTCAACATATCTTCCAAAGTTTGAATTGTTCTTTCCGATTGACCATTTGTTTGAGGATGAAAAGCTGTACTGAATTCCAACTTTGTGCCCATAGCTTCTTGAAGACTGTGCCAGAATCTTGATGTAAATCGTGGATCTCTATCTGACACGATAGAAATTGGAACTCCATGTAATCGGACAATTTCCTTAATATAAATCTGGGCCAATTTATCCAATGTGAACGTCATCTTTGTTGGTAAGAAATGTGCCATCTTGGTCAATCTGTCGATAATTACCCAAATAGCTCCATTTCCTTGTATTGACTTGGGCAATCCTACCACAAAATCCATTGTAATACGTTCCCATTTCCATTCAGGAATCTCAAGTGGCTTTAATAATCCCGATGGTCTTTGATGCTCAGCTTTCACCTGCTGACATGCCAAATATCTCTGTACGAAATTCCCAATATCGCTTTTCATATTTCTCCACCAGAACAATTTTTTTAATTCTTGATACATCTTTGTTCCTCCAGGATGAATTGTATATGGTGTAGAATGTGCTTCCTCCAATATTTCTTTCTTGAGTTCTTCTAATTCTGGTACACATATTCTTTCTCGACATACTAATGTACCATTTTCAAGTACTGAAAATTCTTTTGCTTTTCCTTTCTCGATCTTTTGCTTCATCTTCTTTAAGAATGTATCATCCATTTGAGCCTTTGCTATTTTTTCCTTCCATGTTGGTTTCACAACCATGGCATTGATCTTTATCTTCGCTTTGCGACTTAAGGCATCAGCCACTACATTTGCCTTTCCCGGATGGTATAATATTTCACAATCATAATCCTTTACCAAATCTAACCATCTTCTTTGCCTCATGTTCAACTCCTTTTGTTCGAAGATATACTTCAAACTCTTATGATCTGTGTAGATCTGACATTTACTTCCATACAAGTAATGCCTCCAAATTTTGAGTGCATGCATAACTGCTGCTAGCTCTAAATCATGCGTAGGATAGTTCTGCTTATGTGGTTTTAATTGTCTTGATGCGTACGCTACTACTTTCCCATTCTGTATAAGTACACATCCCAAGCCTTGTTTAGAAGCATCACTGTACACAATAAATCCTTCTGTATCTTCAGGAATTGTAAGAACTGGGGCCGTTGTTAATCTTTGCTTTAGTTCTCGAAAGCTCCTTTCACACTCTTCTGTCCATTCAAACTTTGTTTCTTTTCGAGTCAACTGAGTCAAAGGTTTTGCAATTCGAGCAAATCCTTCAATGAATCTTCGTTAATACCCGGCTAAACAAAGAAAACTCCTGACTTCGTTTACATTAGTTGGTGTCTTCCATTGGTTTACAACTTCTACCTTTGTTGGGTCAACTTCTATTCCCAAAGCTGAAACCGTATGTCCAAGAAATACAACTTTATCCAACCAGAATTCACACTTCTTGAATTTAGCATACAATTTCTCTTTTCTCAAAGTTTCCAATGTAATTCGAAGATGTTCTGCATGCTGCTTCTGATTTCTTAAATATACTAGAATATCATCAATAAAGACGATCACAAATTGATCCAAATATTGATGAAATACCCGATTCATCAAATCCATGAATATAGCTGGTGCATTACTGAGTCCAAATGGTAGCACCACGAACTCATAATAACCATATCAAGTCCTGAAAGTTGTCTTCGGAATATCGTTTTCCTTTATTTTCACCTGATGATACCCCGATCTCAAATCAATCTTTGAAAATCCACTAGCTCCTTTTAATTGATCGAACAGATCTTCAATTCTGGGAAGAGGGTATTTGTTCTTGATGGTAAGCTTATTCAATTCCCGATAATCGATGCACATCCTCAACGATCCATCTTTCTTCTTCACAAATAACACCGGTACTCCCCAGGGTGACACACTTGGTCGAATAAAACCCTTATCCAGTAATTCTTGCAGTTGCACCTTCAATTCCTGTAACTCCTTTGGTGCCATTCTGTAAGGTGCTTTAGAAACAGGCGCGACTCCAGGTATCAAATCAATAGTGAACTCCAATTGACGATCTGGGGGTAGTCCTAGCAAATCGTCTGGAAATACATCCTTGTATTCACATACTACCGACACATCATCCAATGTTGGACCATCGGATTCCGTTGCTATAATATTTACTAGAAATGCCGCATTATTTTATTTCCTCAATAATTTCCGGGCTTTCATTGCTGAAATTACTGAGGTATAGTTCCAATTCTAGCACCATATAGTGTAAAGTTCTCATCCTTTGATCTCCGTACTGATATTTCTTTTTCTGGACACTTGATGAGAGCATGATTAGCTATAAGCCAGTCCATTCCCAAGATAATATCAAAGTCCTTTATTTCTATTATATTTAGATTTGCCGGGAGTATTACATGCTCAAAATCAATCTTCACATTCCTACACAGTCCTAAGGATTGTGTCGTGCTACCAGAGGGAATATTTACTTCTAGGAAATTTTCTTCTACCTTAATATGGGTAGTCTTAATTCGTTCAAACATCTTTGTAGAGATGAATGAATGTGTAGCACCAGTATCGAATAACGTGAAAATATGTATTTGGAATATTTTGAACATACCTGCCATCACTTCCGGATTTACTGTCGCCTCCTGCTGACTCATGGCAAACACTCGAGCAGGTGCCATCTTCTGTTGTTCTTTCCACTTTGGACAATTAGTTATGACGTGTCCCGGTTCCTTACATCTGTAACTGTTGGGAAATTGTATAAACTTATGTTTTGATTAAGATGCCAAAATGTTCCTCCTAAGTTGTTTGTAAGTAGAATATTCAGTAGAGTTAGAGTTTAGTTAAACAAGTTCAAAGTGTTAAGAACTGGAGTGCAGTTAGTAAATTCTAGAGTGTATTGTAGAATAAAGTCTGCTGAAGTGAAGTCCGCTGAAGACAAGTGATCTGAGAAGTAGTCTAAGTCTTAAATGTTTACTAAGTGCATTCTCACTAAGACCAAAACCATCAGGAGAGGACCAAGGTCCACTGATGAGAACTAACAAAGCACATTCAATGCTAAACATATTAAAATCTGTTAGTTAATCTGGTTGGAACAAAGCAAAACAAATTTTAGTGAAGCTTACAATAAATGAAGAAATAAGAAGGTTCTCTCAGAAGAGTTCCACCTTAAAGCAAGATAAGAATCTGGGCAAGCAGATTGAAGGTCCAATGAGAAGATGACACGTCAGTGTACTTTACTGACAGCCGACATGTCCCAGACTGACAAGTACCAAAAGTCTTTCACCTAGCAATCTACAGAAAGTTGGTGAACAAGCATGGTCTTTCAACCGTTTCTTGACAAGACTTAAAGCTTCAAGTAGAGCTGTTTGAACCAATCAGATACAAGAAGACTTACTTGAGAAGATTCAAATCCAACGGGAAGATTTTCAAGGAAGCCTATAAATACAGAAGGACGTGCTCAATTACAAGCACGGGAAACTCACAAAATCAAAGTTATCTCTACATTCATAACAAACTAGAAGCACTCGAAATTACCATTGTTTCCCAAGTGTTTCACCTTTGTAGAGAGCCTAACAAACCTTCTGTAACCAAGCTTAAAAGCTATATCTAAACCTTAGAAAGAGATAATCCATCATAAGCCTTGAGCTACACTGTAAGGATTATCTCACAATAGTTGGAACCAAACCCTACTCAAAACCCTACTCAGTTGTTAGGTTGAGAGTTAGAGTTAAGTGGTGTTAGTAAGCTGATTATTTGTATCAGTCTGAAAGCTGGTTTGTTTTGGGAACTAGGACCTGGAATTTCCTAGTGATCAATCATCCTAAGAGAGGATTAGTTGATCAGTGCACCTTGGCACTATAACACAAGGAATTCCAAGTGAAAGGAATTCTCATGTTTGATCAGGACAGTGGACGTAGGAGATTCTTCTCTGAACCACTTTATATCTTGTGTACTTACTTTCTGCTATTTCCTAAGTGTGTGTTAATCTCATAGTTTATCAAAGTAAAATGAGTTTTCCAAAGGGCTCACTAATCCGCATCTGAAAGCTAATTAGATAGTGTTTCAACTGAAAGTCTTGAGCTTTCAGTGGAGGTATTATCTCAGTAAGCTTTCACAAAGTAACTCTCAGCAGACCTCAAGTCCACTGATGAGGTACTGTCTTAAGTAACCTGATAAGTTTTACAAGAAGTTTTAATTTGTAACCACAGGTGTATTCCCCCCCATACACCTGTTTACTCGTTTCGGGACCAACAATTGGTATCAGAGCAGTGGTTCAATAGACCATTGTTCTAAGTATACCTTGTGCTTAAAGGTATTTTCAAGGTCATCTGAATTGATCTTTTGATAAACTTGTTTATATACTATGGCTGACAATGCAGCTAGGGTAGCACCACCAGCAGAGAACAACATGGGAGTTAATCCCTTGAACCATATGTCTCATCACAAGCTTCCACAGTTTTCAGTGGAAAACTATGACTTCTGGAAGATCAGAATGAGAGCTCATCTTGCCTGTGTGCATGATGAAATGCTAAGGGTTATTACTAAAGGTCCATTTATTTTTATGACACCTAACCCTAGAACTACAGCTGAGACTATTGCAGATCCAAGAGAAGAATGGCCCAAGGATAAAGATAACTTCACTGCAGATGAGAGGAGGAGAAACAACCTCAACTTCATAGCCATGAACATTCTCTACACCACCATTCCAGATTCTATAATGGGAAGAGTGATCCACTGTAAGACTGCAAAAGAACTATGGGACACTCTTGCTCTCATGTGTGAAGGAACTGACAAGATAAAAGAGAATAAGCTTTCAGTAGCTGTTCAAAAGTATGAGCATTTCACCATGGAGCCCACTGAGACTATTGACCAGCTTGATGGGAGGTTCACTGACATCATGAATCAAATAAACTCTCTGGGAAAAGTCTATACCAAAAGGGAAGTTGCCTTAAAGATCCTGAGAGGTCTAACCTCAAGATGGGATGTGTACTCTGTGATGATGCAGAATACCAAGGATCTATCCAGCATGTCTATGCAACAGGTATTCTCTGAACTTAAGGCTTATGAGTTTGATCTGAACAGGAAAATGGCTCCTGATGAGACCTCAACTGAGAAGGGAGTTGCCTTCAAAGCTAAGAAGACTGGGCCAAAATCCCCAAGGCCTCAGAAGAGTACAAAGGCAAGCAAATCTCAAAGCAAGGCTGAGATGCAGGAGGAACTCAGCCTGATGGCTAGAAGGTTTGAGAAACTTAATAGCTGTTTTGGCAAATATAAGAGATTTTACAGGGATAACAGAGAAGAAAGAAGTTATCCTAAAAAAGACACCAGAGAAGGAGAGAAAAGCTCAACTGAGCCAGAGAAGAGAAAAGAATACAAGAACTATTCCAGAGGTGAAGGATCATCATCAAAGACCAAGGAGTCTACTGAGGAAAGAAATGATGATACCAATAGATGTTTCCAATGCAAGAAAGTTGGGCACTTTCAATATGATTGTTCTCAACTGAGCACCAAGGAAAGGAAGGAAAGACAAGCCAAAAGAGACAGGAGATATGGAGAAAGAAAAACCATGGAGGCTGAGGATGTTGATGAAGATCTGGAGTCATCTGATGGACTGTTCTCAGACAGCAGTGATGATGACATGTGCCTCATGTCAAGAGAAGAATAAGAGGTACAATCTAAACCATCCAATTCTCTAGGACACTCACCTGAGCTGAGCTCAGAGTCAACTGAGGAACTCAATCTTCAGTCCACTTTGGAACAATTGATGATTGATTTCTCAAGGTTGCAAGAAGCAAGTTTTTGTCTCCAAGATGAAAACAAAAATCTCCTGAGAGAAAACACTAATTTAATTGAGTCTGGGAATCAGGCAGATCTTAACTCAGCTAAGTCTACCATTGAATTGACAAAAGAGGTTGAAACCCTCAAGAGTCAAGGAAATGGCAAAGATCAACTGATAAAAGATCTTACTGAATCTAAGACAAGGTTAACAGAAGAGATTTTAAAATTGGTAAGCCAAGTAAAGGAATCTCTCCTGAAAATTGATGTCTTACAAAAACCTGAAGAGACTTTGTTAAAAAGGATTGATGCTATCAACAAACCCTCTCTTGCCATAGAGGAGATTCAAAACTTTCAAATCAATCCTAATAACAAATGTGGGATAGGCTTTATTCCAAAACCTTCAGAAGGTCCTCTGAGTGTTGCTTCTTCAAGTGGCACAAAGAGAGTTTTTGTTAAGTCTGTGACCTTTAAACCACAGATTTTGGATAAGGGAAAAAGACCAGTTGAGGTCCAACAAAAGAGAAGTCAAACTGAGCCAAAACCAAATGGAAAGGCTCAGGTGGCTAATCAGAATAGATCTCAACAAAGGTACTATCAGCCGAGGTCTTCACAGATGAAGCAACCTCAGTTGAGAGCACCCAGGCATGAGCATTCCTCAAGGAATGACTCATACAGAAGACCTATTCCTTTTGTGCCTAAAGGAAAAGGCCCTTCATACCCTTATCAACAAAAACTCAGGCCAGGTGTACCCAAGCCTAAGAGAAAGAATGTAAAGAAGGTTCCTGTTCCTTCAAAGGCTGACACCCATAGAAAGTTTACTCCCAAGGCACCAAGGGAGATAACAATCTATGTAGATCTTTATGGAAGACAAATTAGCCACTCTAAAGTGAATAGAACTGTGAGGCAAATTTGGATTCCGAAAGGTACAGCTAACCTGGTAGGACCCAACACCAAATGGGTACCTAAAGCTTGATTTTGAATGCAGGGCTCAGTGGACCTCAACAAAGAAGATACTCTAAAATCTTCAGTCTGGTACTTGGAAAGTGGATGTTCTAGACACATGACTGGCAACAAAGATCTCCTGACAGAATTTGTTGAGAGAGAAGGTCCACAAGTCACCTTTGGTGACAACTCACAAGGAGCCACTAAAGGTTATGGTACTTTAATCATTGGATCAGTAAGGGTAAGCAATGTATCCTTTGTCAGTGGACTTAAGCATAATCTTCTGTCCATAACTCAATTCTGTGATAAAAGATACAATGTTGAATTTTCATGTAATCTGTGTTTTGTCAAGAATATATCTTCACAACAGGTACTACTAACTGGGTCAAGGAAGGGAAATATCTATCTTGCAGATTGGAAGTCTTGCACACCAAATGCATGCCTTATTGCTAAGAGCTCAATTGACACTAATTGGCTGTGGCACAAAAGACTAAATCATCTGAACTTCAAGATGATGAACAAGATAGCAAGACATGGACTGGTAGAAGGAATGCCAAATGAAGTATACAACAAAGAACATATTTGCAAAGCCTGTCAGGAGGGAAAACAAGTGAAAACATCTTTCAAAAGCAAAGTAGCAACCTCTACTGACAGAATACTTCAAGTGTTACATATGGATCTCTTTGGTCCAATAACCCCTGTAAGTATCAATGGGAGAAAATATACACTTGTTGTTGTTGATGATTTCTCCAGTTACACATGGGTGATATTCCTAGCAAGAAAAAAAGAGACACAACTGAGGCTGCCAGAGCTCCTGAAGAAAGTTAGCAATGAAAAGAGCCTGAACATTGTAAAGATAAGATCAGATAAGGGCACTGAATTCATTAATTCTATTATATCTGATTATTGCAAAGAGTTAGGTATTGCACATGAGACATCAGTTGCAAGAACTCCACAACAAAATGGAGTAGCTGAAAGAAGAAATAGAACTCTCAAGGAGGCAGCAAGGACAATGCTTGCAGAAGCTCAAGTTCCTAAAAGATTTTGGGCTGAAGCTATGAACACTGCCTGTCATACTCAAAATAGATCCATGGTAACCAGACATCAAGGAAAAACTCCATATGAGTTATGGAATGGCAGAAAACCACATGTATCTTACTTTCATATTTTTGGTTGCAAGTGTTTCATTCACAACAATCGGAAAACTCAACTGAAAGCTTTTGATAGCAAAGCTGATGAAGGAATTTTCTTAGGATATTCCAAAATCAGTAGAGCCTTCAGAGTTTACAATTGTAGAACTCTTGTTGTGGAAGAAATACCTCATGTGGTCTTTGATGAATCTACTTTTGAGTCCAGGAGTAAGGAGAATGAGGAGACAATAAGCAAAAGACTAACCAGACTGAGTATCAAGTCTAAAGGCTATCCTGAGAATTGTGTTGATACATACATCCCAACCTGGGATAATTTAGATGATCAACAATTCAAGGAGGTCACCCAAAGTCAAACCACTCCTCAAAGCTCACCTGAGAGCTCTCCTGAACAAGCAACTGAACTGATGAACACTATCCCAGTTCAAGAGGTAAGTAATGTCAATGAAGATGTGGTCACAGCTGAGACATCCACTGAACCCATCATTCAAGGGGGAACCAATGACATTATCATTGAGAATGAAAACACCTTGGATGATGACTCAGGACTTCAACCCTCTGTCTTATTTCCTGAATTTGATTTTATTCCTATACCTAGTTACTCAACTTCAGAAGAGTTAAACTCTACTGAAGGGTATCAACCTAGGAGAACATGGCTCTCAGATCACCCTGTTGAGCAGATCCTAGGTGATCCTACCTCAGGAGTCAAAACTAGAAGTTTTCATGGAGAAAGTGCCTTGTTCTGTTGTTTCTTATCTAACCAGCAACCATTGAAGAAGCACTTAAAGACTCAAACTGGATCATTGCTATGCAAGAAGAGCTCAACCAGTTTACAAGGAATCAAGTATGGGAGTTGGTTGACATACCATATCACTGCAATGTGATAGGAACCAAGTGGGTATTCAAGAACAAGAAGGATGAAAATGATGTCATAGTCAGAAACAAGGCCAGGCTTGTTGCAAAGGGCTATTCTCAAGTTAAAGGATTTGACTATGATGAAACATTTGCCCCGGTGGCCAGATTGGAGGCAATAATGTTATTTCTTGCATATGCTGCTCACAAGAAATTCAAGGTGTACCAGATGGATGTTAAGAGTGCCTTCTTGAATGGAGTACTCAATGAAGAAGTCTATGTGGAGCAACCCCCAGGTTTTGAAGAAAGTCACAAAGTATATAGACTGAGAAAAGCTCTGTATGGACTGAAACAGGCTCCAAGAGCTTGGTATGATACTTTGTCACAATTCCTTTTGGATCATGGCTTTATCAAAGGAAGAGTAGATAGAACTCTCTTCAGGATCACAAAAGGAGAGGACACTTTGCTAGTTCAAATCTATGTGGATGATATAATTTTTGGTTGTCCTAACCCAGTCCTCTGTGAGAAATTTTCTCAACTGATGAAGGGAAAATTTGAGATGTCAATGATGGGAGAAATGAACTTCTTCCTAGGACGTCAAGGCAAACAGTCCCCTGAAGGAATCTTCATCAACCAAGCCAAATATACAAGGGAGCTGATCAACAAGTTTGGATGCCAGACCAGCAAAGTTGCAAGAGTTCCACTCAACACCAAGATGGAACCAGATGAAGATGGTGAATCAGTAGACCAGACTCACTACAGAGCTATTATTGGATCTCTACTGTATCTCACAGCAAGCAGGCCTGATATCACTTTTGCAGTTGGGATTTGTGCAAGATATCAAGCCAATCCAAAGAAAAGTCATCTGGAAGCTGCTAAAAGAATTCTCAAATACCTTAAGGGTACTGTGAATATGGGATTGTGGTATCCCTCAGATGACAATCTGGAACTCACAGGATACTCAGATGCAGACTATGGAGGATGCAGAATTGACAGGAAATCAACCTCAGGCACTTGTCAATTCTTGGGAAGTAAGTTGATCTCTTGGTTTTCCAAGAAACAAAATTCAGTAGCCACAAGCACTACTAGTGCTGAGTATATGGCGGCTGGAAGTTGTTGTGCTCAAATTCTGTGGCTAAGATAACAACTGAGAGATTACAACATCTTTGCCAATGAAGTCCCTATTTTCTGTGACAACAATAGTGCAATTGCTATTTCAGAAAATCCAGTTCTCCACACAAGATGCAAACATGTGGATATAAGGCATCATTTCATCAGAGATCATGTGGAGAAGAAGGACATCAAAATGCTCAAAATCCACACTGACAAGCAGAAGACAGATATCTTCACTAAACCTTTGGCTGAAGCAAGGTTTCAAGAGTTGTCAGTAGAGCTTGGACTCCTAGATCCAGGAGAGTAAAGAAAGGATTCAATCTCAGAAGAGTTATTTTCAACTCAGTGGAGGTTCATTTTCAGAGGAGGATCTTTCTCAGTAGAGGCTCCTCATCTCAGAAGAGTCTTGAATATCAGACGAGGTCAAACCTCAGTGGAGGTCAAAAGTTTATACTTATGATATTTTCAAATCTAAAGCCTCTTAGTTTTTTTTTAAAAATATATCTGGTTATTAATGAGTGCTTTCTGAAAATTAAATCTTTCTTATACTATTTCGAAGAGATTTTGGTATGGCAAGCATTTAATGCGCGTTGTACAAGTCAGGTTCACTTTTACAGTTACCTATCTCACGCGCCCTAAAAGCCGGATGATGTGACCTTCTAGCTACCAACTCTTTTAATCCATACCTCTCATTTTGGGCGGTTCTTTTCTAACCGTCAAGATCTCGTAAAAACTCCCCACTAACCCCTTCAACTATCCACGGCCTTTCACTCAAATTGATCTCAAGCGTTGATTGTGGGATTAAATCTCACCATTCATTACTCATATAAAAACCCCAAACTTCGCTTGTAAACCTTTTCGAACTCACTCACAAGCAAACACTTACTATCTATCCAAATACTCTCTGCAAAACTTTCTCTCAAATCATATTCCAAATATGGCCAAAATAAACCTAGGGTTTCTGAACAAAAAAGATAATTTATGGTATAAACCGATAAATCTTTTCAACAATCCAGAGGTTGAATCAAGACCGGAGTTTGCTCACATTAAAGAGGCCTTGGAGATGGTCAAGGCTGCTGGATTAGAGAAATTTTTATCAGTTCATCCAGAGCACTGTTATGATAGGCAGGTTCTTGAGTTCTTCTACAATGTTTCCAACTCTGACTCAAGAATCAAGTCTTGTCTATTCCTCCAGAGGAAGAAAAAGGTAATGAGAGACGACATGGAGGTCATTGAACACCAGAAGATCAGGAAGGAGATTCGTCTGAGTGGAGATGTTTTGAAGGAGTTATTTGAACTCCTCCCTGAAGGCCCAAATCCAGATACCTGTATCTTGGATAAGGAGGAGGACTGGGTCTACACCATCATGGAAAAAAGGGTGAAATACAGTCCCACGATGAACAGAAGTTTACTCTTACCAGTATACAATGTCCTTTGTGAGATTGCTGGTAAATGTATTTTGGGAAACCAGGGAAGCACTGAGCAAGTGAGCAAGCCAAAGCTGAGATTGATGAAGGCAATAGTTGAAAGCAAGGAGAAGACTTTCAACTAGCAACAGTTCTTCCTAAGGGCTCTAAACAAGGAGCATTCAAAATTCCAGTCTGACAAATCTCCCCAGTTGGCAAGTAAGCTAAATTACGCCACTAAGATCTTATACTTAATAGAAAATGTGGATGTGGGAGTCGACTGGATAAAGGATAGGAAATGGAGTAACCTGAAGACCTTGTTCAAATCTGGGAAGACACTGGAATCAAGGGTGATAAAGCCTGCTGAGGAGAGTCCAGAGGCAATAGCAGAGGAGGAAGAAGCTGGTTCTGCTGAAGGGAAGAAGACAAAGCTAAAGAAGAGGCTCATCAAGTTGAGTGATAAGATGGCCCTTCACAAGGAGGAGAAGGCAGAGAAGGCCTCAAAGAAAGAGAAGAAGAGGTCTTCTGAGGCTGAGAAGGAGAGTGCCTCTAAGAAAGTCAGAGTCACAAACTCTACTGATGAGTCTTCATCAGGTAACCCTGACTCTTCTCCGAATGTGAACTCAACTGAGTCTGACTCAGACATACCTGCCCCTACCCCCATCAAACCAAAAACCAAGCCCAGAATGCCTATGAAAACGAATAAAATCTAAAAAATGGCTAAAACCCCCACTGAAGGCTCTCAACAGCCTGAAAGTGGATCCCAAACCACCACCCCATCTGAAGCATCCTCAACCCCATCTGAACCCATTCCCTCAACCCCCACTGAACAAAACCCAACCTCTACTGAAACCCAACCTCAAACCTCATCTGAACCAAACCCTCCTGAAACACACACAACTCACCTGGAGTCTATCCAAGAGGAGCCAACAGATAGCAGATCCCCTACCCATTCCCTTCCATCAGACGATGAAGAAGAGTACTCATTCTTAAACACTCTTAAGGATGAGGTGGCCTACTCTTTGGAGTCTAAGTATCCTGAGCTTGATGGGTTTCCCACCCTGAAAGCAATATTCTTGAGACTGAGACTCCTTGTCCAGCTCAAAGACAGAAGATTGGGTGAAATTTTGATGGCTGTCAGAGGCAGCAATGCTGAGGAGTGGAAGAAGGAGGAGATATAAGTGATGAAATTTGCTGGGATGACCAAAACCAAACTTCTCTGTGATGAGAAGATATTTAAGAGTCTGGTTATGGACAAATTGGCTGAGGCAAAGAAGAGTGGAGGAGGAGAAGAGGCAGAGAAAGAGAAATAAGTAGAGAAGCCAGTAGAGGTTGAAGAGGAAGTGAAAGAAAAAGGAGAGGAGAAAGAGGAAGAGAAAGAAATTGAACAAGGAGTTACTTCACCAAAGGAAGGTGGTGGTGAAGTAGCCAAGGATGTATCCATGGCAAGGGATACTGAGGCACAAAATTTGCCACAAGAGAGCTCAGTAGAGGTGTCTACTGAAGTTCTCCCACAACAGCCCTCAGTGGTGACTAAGGAGTCAGCTGAGGTGTCTGGAAATGTTGGAGTTGAAAATGAAAAGGAGAAAGAAACTGAGGTTGAAGTAACTAGAGTTATAAGTGGTGAGATTAGAGCAATCATCCCTGTAAATGGTGAATTGGCTGAAAAGAATCTAGTTGAAAAAGAGAGAGAAAGTGAGAAAAGTGAGAAGAGAGAGGAGGAGGGAGTCCCAATGGAAGTAGATGCATCAGGAGATTTAGGACGTGAGGCTAAGGGGGAAAGAGCTAACCTTGTTTGTCATGCAGGTATTCAAACTGATGAGGTTCCCCCTGTAGAGGTCAACCTAAAACCTCTGAAAGATGCTGTTCACTCACTCCAAGAAGAAAGCCTTCCTTCTCTCCAAGCACAACTGAGGGATGTCCAGGAGATAGTGCAAGAAGAAGTAGATGAGATGGTCATCCTCTCAGACCATGTTGATGAACTCATGGAATCCACCACAACATCACTCAAAAATCTTACTCTTAAAGTTGAAGATTCTCAGTAGATGGTGATTGATGTTGTTGAAGGACAGAGCGTGCTTGTCATAGAAGCTTTGAAGAAGCTGGAGCAGAAGGAGGAAGAGGCCAGAACACAATTTCTTAAAGACTCAGTGGAGAATATCTCCATCAACCTAAAGTCCTCAGTAGAGGCTTTCTCAGCGGACCTACTTGGGAAGGTTAAAGGGTTGTGGAACTCAAAGCTGACAGAATTTGAGGCCAAACACGAGGAGCTAGGAGCCAAGTTGGGTGAAGTCCTGAAGAAGGCGGCAGAGGACTTCACAACCCAGGAGAAAACAAATGTATTGATAGATGAGAAGTTGGCTCGGTTTGTGAACTTTGGGCAAACGGCTGGAGCAACATTAGAGAGACTGGAGGATGAAGTTGACCATTGCTCAACTGAGTTAAAGGCCTTAGCTCATGATCAGCTGAAGCTCAACATTACTGTGGCCGAATGTATGATTAATGCCGGAAAGGGGGAAAAGAGGATAAGCGCTAAAGATATGAAGTTGGACCCCAAGAACAAAATGAAGATTATCTTTGAGACCCCTGATTTTGAGAAAGGCCAACAAGTGAAGAGCACATTGAAGAAGGTGGATGCTGAGGCTTGGAAGATTGCAGAAGCCAATAAAGGGAAGGAGAAGACCCCATCTGAGGACTTGTCAAAGTTTAAGGAAGCTCATCTGATGGAAAAAGAAGAGAGAGCTGCACAGAAGGGGAAAACAACCAAGAGAAAGGCAACTGACGTCCTCTCAGCAGAGGTGGCCAAGAAGACCAGAACCTCAGGGAGGTTGGCAGCTAAGTCCACTGGCTCATCTGAGTCAGTTGAGGTACTTCCTATTCTGAACCCTGATCCCATCTCTTCTGAAACTCCTAAATCTGCCCCCACCAGAGTGACAGAGCTCACTGAGCTAATCAAGGCAGCTGGGGGTATGAATGAAAGAACCCAAAAGCTAACTGCTCAACATCAAGAAATGAGAGACAAGGTTGTTGGGAAGATGGAAACTATTGCTGAGATGGCTGAAAGGAAAAGGAAGGAGAGGTTGACCACCTTTGATAAGACTACATCCAAGAAGTTCAGAAGCAGTTATCAAAGGTGGGCTGCTAAGCTAAAGAAAGAAAAAATCACTCCTTCAAAGGACAGGTTTCCTCACCATGATGCATGGGTGCCTAAGAAGCTCAATGATGCATGGAAAACTGCTAAAAGGGAATTTGTGTATTCCTATTATGTCAGTGGAGAATTGGGAAAAGACAATGTGCAAGAAGTCTTTAACTCATGGATGTTTGAAGTCTACCCCAAGCTCTTTCCTGCCATCATGGAAGCTTGGAATGATAAGTTCCCTAATCAAGCCTTGAAGGCCCCTGAGCCAATCACCTACTGGCCTCCTCAAGATGCAATTGGAGCTGTTGATAGAGATCAAATCACAGAAGAATGGGTGTCTTTGTGTGAGCATCTTGGTCTTAAAGGTCATTCAAAGGAGGTGATGGAAAGGAAGAATGAGCTGAAGATCCGAGTCTTCAAGCAATATGGACTGGAGCCTTTGTTTGAATCCATTTGAAGAAGTTAAGTGTTTTGTACTGGGAATTTGTTTATAAGTCCCAGATGATTTTAAGTTTGAACTTTTGATAGTAGACTTCATATAATCTGTACTTCTCATATTTATCATGAAAGGAAACTCTACTGATGTTTTTGCCCAAGATAATATCTCATTATCATTTAGGCTTATGTACTTGAATGTTTTTACTTACAAAATCCTTGAACTTTTATGTCATCTGAAGAACCTCGTCTGAATGAAGATATGTAATAAGATAGGTTCCGACATAATCAAAAAGGGGGAAATTGTTGGGAAATTGTATAGACTTATGTTTTGATTAAGATGCCAAAATGTTACTCCTAAGTTGTTTGTAAGTAGAATATTCAGTAGAGTTAGAGTTTAGTTAAACAAGTTCAAAGTGTTAAGAACTAGAGTGCAGTTAGTAAATTCTAGAGTGTATTGTAGAATAAAGTCTGCTGAAGTGAAGTCCGCTGAAGACAAGTGATCTGAGAAGTAGTCTAAGTCTTAAATGTTTTCTAAGTGCATTCTCACTAAGACCAAAACCATCAGGAGAGGACCAAGGTCCACTAATGAGAACTAACAAAGCACATTCAATGCTAAACATATTAAAAGCTGTTAGTTAATCTGGTTGGAACAAAGAAAAACGAATTTTAGTGAAGCTTACAATAAATGAAGAAATAAGAAGGTTCTCTCAGAAGAGTTCCACCTTAAAGCAAGACAAGAATCTTGGGCAAGCAGATTGAAGGTCCAATGAGAAGATGACACGTCAATGTACTTTACTGACAGCCGACCTGTCCCAGACTGACAAGTACCAAAAGTCTTTCACCTAGCAATCTACAGAAAGTTGGTGAACAAGCATGGTCTTTCAGCCGTTTCTTGACAAGAGTTAAAGCTTCAAATAGAGCCGTTTGAACCAATCAGATACAAGAAGACTTACTTGAGAAGATTCAAATCCAAAGGGAAGATTTTCAAGGAAGCCTATAAATACAGAAGGACGTGCTCATTTACAAGCACGGGAAACTCACAAGATCAAAGCTATCTCTACATTCATAACAAACTAGAAGCACTCGAAATTACCATTGTTTCCCAAGTGTTTCACCTTTGTAGAGAGCCTAACAAACCTTCTGTAACCAAGCTTAAAAGCTATATCTAAACCTTAGAAAGAGATAATCCATCCTAAGCCTTGAGCTACACTGTAAGGATTATCTCACAATAGTTGGAACCAAACCCTACTCAAAACCCTACTCAGTTGTTAGGTTGAGAGTTAGAGTTAAGTGGTGTTAGTAAGCTGATTATTTGAATCAGTCTGAAAGCTGGTCTGTTTTGGGAACTAGGACCTGGAATTTCCTAGTGATCAATCATCCTAAGAGAGGATTAGTTGATCAGTGCACCTTGGCACTATAACACAAGGAATTCCAAGTGAAAGGAATTCTCCTGTTTGATCAGGACAGTGGACGTAGGAGATTCTTCTCTGAACCACTTTATATCTTGTGTACTTACTTTCTGCTATTTCCTAAGTGTGTGTTAATCTCATAGTTTATCAAAGTAAAAAGAGTTTTCCAAAGGGCTCACTAATCCGCATCTGAAAGCTAATTAGATAGTGTTTCAACTGAAAGTCTTGAGCTTTCAGTAGAGGTATTATCTCAGTAAGCTTTCACAAAGTAAATCTCAGCAGACATCAAGTCCACTGACGAGGTACTGTCTTAAGTAACCTGATAAGTTTTACAAGAAGTTTTAATTTGTAACCACAGGTGTATTCCCCCCCATACACCTGTTTACTAGTTTCGGAACCAACAGTAACAGATTCCTGTTCCCTTCAGGCATTGCCCAAAGTGTTCCTTCCCACAATTTCTGCACTTAGGTGGCCTCTGTTGTTGTCGTGGCACTATTTCTGTCTTTTTAACTTGCTTAGAATTTCTTCCTTGGTTCGTACCCATCCACTTGCTTTTGTTTTGTTGTGATTCTGACGTTCTTACATCCTCTGATTTCATATATGCTGCTATCATCTGAGCTTTCTCGAATGCCGAGGCATAAGACTTAATATTTTGTGCCGCTAAGATAGTACTGATTTCCGGTCGTAAATTCTGCATAAATCTCTTTGCTTTCCTTTCATCAGTATTAATCAAATGAGAAGCATATCTTCCCAATTGATTAAATTTCCTTTCATATACCTGTACTGTCAGGTTTTGTTATTTCAACTGTAGAAATTAGGTCTCTTTCTGATCTAAGAACGACTGTGGTATATAATTCTTAACCACTGCTTCTACAAATTTTTCCCAAGTAACTGTAGTTCGTTCTTCTTCCGTCATTGTTCTACAATGAGCTTCCCACCAAAAATCTGCATCCTCAGTCAGCTGAAATATAGCGCAAGAAACTTTCTGCTCATCGGTGCACTTAAGGTAAGCGAATATCTTCTCCAAGCTCCGAATCCAGTTTTCTACTTCCATAGGGTTTTCTTTCCCGGTCAGGGTTGAGGGTCTAAATTTCTTAAATTGGCTAACAATATCATAATTTTGGGATGAAGATACAAGTGTTTGGGAGGATTGGCTTTGCTGACCTAGTTGCTGAGCTAACCCCCTTAAAACGGAAGCTAGATCCTCACCCATGCCTGAGTTGTTTTGGTTTCCCCTACGACTCATAGTTCTATTCAATAACAAATTCATTAGTAACAAAATTTTAACATATATTTCATACATTCAAAATACATCATATATTACATGCATAAATGTTACATACAAAACATAATACATATATATTACATTCAAAAGCACATGATACATCAAGAGCATTTAGTACATATTAAGTACATATATCTACTAACATCATACATCTATTACATCCAAAAGCATTTAGTACACACATCATCATATATAGCCATATAGTATACATATCAGGTAAAACACATAGTTTTAATCATCATCATCATCAATGATGATTATATCTGGTTCATCCTTTTCTTCTTCCCACATCTCGATGGAACTGTCGTTGCTATCTTCCTCAATTTTAGAACTTTCATAGCTACTATCCTCCTCCATTTCAGAACCTTCCTATCTTCTCCTCCATTTCAGGACTTCCACAGCTTTCTTGTACTGGTTCCCTCTCAAGCTGCCTTTCCTGGTTTTCCCTTATCTCAAATCTTGGACGTAGTGGTGTAAAATGGACTGTTTCTGATTGGGCCCACTCACAATATAGCATCGAAGTAAAACACGGAAAGCACAGGTATCCATGTTTATCAAATACATAGTCAAGTATATCCAAAGACACACGTATCCAAGTAGATGGCAGGGTGTCAAGAAGCAAGTGACAAAAATAATCATCAGTTATGTGATATCTGTTCATTAACGCGTGTCTATACTGTGATGATATTTCCCCGATATGAGCCCGTAGATCTTCTATCTCGGTTCTACCCATCTCATGTACTCGTTCTAATCTTTTAGCATTTTGTCTTCTAACATCTTCGTCCATTTCTGTTTACTTTACACACTTTACTGGTTAGTTTAAACAATAAAAACAAACTTTCAAATAATCAATCACACTTTCAAATAAATAACATAATTTAAGCACATATAAAGCATTTACCTGATCCCATCATGGAGAATGATCTCGGTGCGGCTGTTTCCTTTTAAAATTTTAAAACACACTCTTTTTTAAAATACTTTAGCAGGCGAACCTGCTCTGATACCACCTGTGACGTCCCCACTTAATATAGTACATAAAATATGATGTGGCACAAGTAGGAACGACACTAAAATAGTACTTTGTATTAAAATATACACACGCCACACATCTAAGAAGCGGAAGTAGTAAATAAGTATGATCGTAGCTTAAGTTACAATCCAAAATTCAAAATATTGTTCTTAAAACATAAAGTTTTTCAGAAGACTCCACAGCCTACCGAGTTCATTCGTCCACATCCGGATCCACAACATCTGTAAAAATTTAAAAGTGGAAGGGATAAGTGCTTGAAAACACTTAGTGGGAAATCTCTTGTTAATTGCACAAACTAAAAATCAACTGTTTATAATATGTGAGCCCCCGGAATTTCATCGGGTATATGCCTGGGTGGCGTGACCAACCCGTGGTGCCGGAACGACCGGACTATATGCTTGTCAACATAAAGTTGGACTTATATGTGGGGCCAGTCGATAGCGGGCCAAACTCAAAATTTAACATTCAACGTTTAATAAGTGCAATTAAATAATAATAGAACACTCGATGAAGAGCGAAGTGATTCCCCACCTTGTAGGTTTGTACCTACAAGTAAAATTTTTATAATAGAAACATTGTTACTTATCCCTTCACTTTTGTAAATTGTAAGACTTGAATTCAAAACTCCATACATATTCAAATATTGTATACTAACACCCAAATATCAATTAAGTGTATAAAATCATCAAATAACAAGTTATAAATAAATATCGACTGTAATAAATGTAATCGGACCATTTCGAACCTTTCATACTAAAATTCGATTTTGGCAGATTACATACCTAACTTTGAAAATTCATATTAAATTATACATACGTTCAAAAATTATGAAATTTTAACAGTAGATTCCCAACTCAATAAAGTTTATCACCATATTTTCAGATTTCTCAAACTCTGTACCAAACATCAAATATTTCATAATGAACACACTGTTACAGATTCTGGACACTTAACTTTAAAAATTCACCATAAATCAACCATAAGTCCAATACTCCTGAAAATTTTAACCATGAACTTCCAACTTCATTTAATTTATCAACATACTTTGTTTTTCTATAAAAACCTAACCGATTATTCTCAGATCATAGCAATCTTCTATCGTTCCTGTAATTACGTCCAAAACCCTAGCTCTACTTCGAAAAATCACCATGAATTGAATACTAGCCCAAAAATTATGAAATTTGAAACCTAAGTTCCTTCACAAGTCTATGTTCACATATAAAAGTTTCAGAATTTTCCACCAAATGAATTGGTTAAAACGAAATTTACCCCAAAGTTGGTCCAAAAATTCGGTTTTATGGATATATGAAGAACATAACATCTTAGACTCACTTTAAACCATATAATTTCATGATTTCCACTTCTATAGCATAGATAATCAAGTAATAAACATGATTTTGGTCATAACTCATGAAGAAATTTAATTAAACATTCAAACATGAAGTAAAACATGGATAACATGCAATTTACTCATCAAAACTCATTTTCCTATCATTTAATTCACACATCATGCATAAACTTCATACTACCACTTAAATAATTACTCAATCAAGAAGAGAAGCTTACTTAGAGATAGGTTGCTACAAGAAATCTCTTCTCCTTCTTTCTATAAGTGTAGTAGTAATATTTGTGAATTTTTTTTCTTCTTCTTATGATTATTTTTGCATGCATGATCAAATATTTATAGAAGAAATCAACCTTGGAGGCTACTCCATTCCTCTCTTGGCCGACTTTGAAGAAGAATGTGGAGGATTTTCGATAATCTTGGAGGTTAAGTCATTAAACACATGGCATTCTAGGATTAGTTGTGAATTTTGACTTTTATTCTACTAATTTTGACCTTTACTCTTGAAGTTTCACCACTCTTCCTAATCTATCTCTACTTGGCCAAGATTGTAGAGTTTTCAAGAGGAAAATTTTGTGTCTTGTAGTTAAGACACATGTAAGCTTTGAATTTAATAAGTAAAATAAAAAAAAATTATTATTTTCTAATTTATTTAATAATTTTAAGGTACATTATGCATAAAATTACTTATACTCTCTTATGAAATAAAATTAAAACTCTTATAGACTCTAAATAAATTACAAAGTCTATATACTAATCATAAAAATATATCGAGCAAACGATACGCAACTCCTTTCTTAAAGAAACGTTCATTTTACAACTTATAACTTATGAAATAAATTACTATTCTTAAGGACTACATTAATTCCTAAATTAAACACTTTAAGAAATAAAATAGAGATCATATAAAAATTATAAAACTCAAGAAATAGTATGTATTGAGCAAGTAATACAGTAATTGTAATTATCGAGTAATTAAAACACATAAACGTGTCTTTGCATAAATTTGAATGTAATGCGTCACATAGATTCATGAAGAATTATAAAGTACTTAGTAAAGCAGATAAGGTCATAAAAATCTAGGATATTACACCTATAATGTCCATCCCCCATCTTGCAAATGGCCATGGGCTGTAAACTTACACGAGCTCTTGAGTCGGTGTGTGAATGCTCGGTTTACCGTCGTGACAGTCAATTATTATAAAAAATGGGCAGAAGCAGAAGCCATGGTGAAAATCACGCAGCAGAAGATGATCAACTTTATATGGAAGAACATTGTCTATCGTTTCAGAGTTCCACAAACAATTGTGATAGACAATGGTCCGCAGTTCGATGGGAAAGAGTTGAGAGACTTCTGCACAAAGTGGGGGATCAAAAAGCATTATTCTACTCCTTATCATCCCCAATCTAATGGACAAGTCGAAGCTGTTAATAAGATTATCAAGCATACATTAAAAGTACGGTTGGCAGAAAGCAAAGGCAATTGGTCTGAAGAACTTCCGGAAGTCTTGTGGGCATACAGAGTTTCTTCCAGGTCTAGCACCAGAGCGACACCTTTTGCAATGGCTTCCGAAACGGAAGCTGTTATACCAATCGTGTAAAAGACTAATACAATAAGGACGACCAACTTTGATGAACAAGCGAACAATTCTGCTCTGGCTGCGGAGATGGATTTGTTCGAAGAAAAAAGATTGAATGCCAAGCTAAGAAATGCTACGTATAAGCAGCGAGCAGAGCGTTACTATAATTCCCATGTCAAAGTTAGGGAATTCAGAGTTGGAGATTTGGTTCTAAGAAAGTTGCTCGCCCAACCTCCAGGTGTATTGGGACCACTTGGGAGGGTCCGTATCGTATAACGGATAAATTCCTTAATGGTGTATAGGACATCAAAGACATGGAAGGCAAACTTGCCCAATACTCCTGGAATGTTGTACATCTGAAGAAGTACTATCAATAGGCCGAACAAGTTCAGCTCTTGGGCGAGCAAATATCTTTGGGGGCAAGTGAACTAAATAAACCAAAAACTTGCCTAATTTTTGAAAATTTTGTTAAGTATAGAATGAAAGGTTGTTCGGCACATTGTATAGTTTGGTAGTATTCAAATTTTTGGTTTTAGATAGAGTTGCTCGGCAAAAATAATATAAGCGAGCAACAATTTTTTTGTTAATGTTCAAAGTTGTTCGTCAGATTGTATATGCTAATGATGAACAATTTTAAAACACTTGTAAATTTTCATGATGTAAATGTAGTTGTTCGTTGGAAAATAAGTCTAAAGCTCAAGGTATAAGTCCAATTTTAAGGATCAAGGCCACTTAAAGGTTGTTCGTCTTTTAAGATGAATAGAACCTAAGGCTAAACCTGTATTCTATTATTTAGGCAAAGTTCAAATTCACAAACACTCTAAATACACACACTTATACACCTAAATGTGCACACACACGAAATAAATACGAAATCAATACTCGTATTTACGATTTCATAACCCGAACAATCGAATTTACCATTTACGGTGGTAATCAATCACACATTCTTATTTGGTGATCCCAAAACCGGTTAAAAACAACCACTAATCCTCGCGATTAGAACCGATCACCAACAGGGTCCCTGTGGGTCCATTTGATGACAGAGGCTCCAAACGTTCCAAAACCAGCAAGGAGCCAAGCAAGAAAGAGACGGCTCCTGCATCTTTGAAGTCCACTTCCTTGGAAGTGGTGGGTGAACAACCGGTAGCCTCAGGTGCAGAGGTGGGCAAGAGGAGAAGTTTTACTCAGGACACCTCTTACCTGGGCTGGGACCCGTCAAGGGTCAGAGAGTAAGTTGCTCGCCTCTTAGCACACGTAATCCTTTTCTACTCACCTCTATATTTGTTATTTTTAAAAGATTTTTTAGGTACAAGCCGGAGAATTACCCTGGCCGCAGTATAACTCTTCACAACCCCAGCTGCGTGAATAACGCCCCCTCCTCGCTACAAGATATCCCAGATGCTCACGTGTGCCACGCAGCCGAGAATATCTCCAAGTTCTGGACCAAATCTGCCAACACCCTTGTCCTAGGCCAGAGTCCAAGTGACCATGTTCGCTTGATGAGTTACAACGCCAGTCATGAGGCGGTCATGGCCCAAATGGTGCTCGACCAGGTGCTAGAGCTCGAGGAAACAAATCGGAGTCTAGGTCGGAGAATTGAAAAGATGGAGGAGGAGAAGGCCGTCGCGTTGAAGGGAAATGAATCTAAGTTTGCCAAAGAGCGAGAACATTTGGAGAGAAAAATCACTACTTTCCTAGCAAACGAGCAAGCTGCTCTGGCGAACTCTGAGAAAATGTTGCTCACTCAAGCACTGCTGAGGAGGAAGAGCGAGCAGATTTGGTTGCTCACCTCAAGACTGCTGAGGAGAAAATAGAGCATTTGGAGAGGGAGAGGAAGTCCATGGCTACGCACGAAGTTCTTACCCATGAAGTAATGGAGAAAACTAACTTTGGGCAGATATGCTCCTTCACAGAGTGTATCAGGTTTGTGCGCTTTACCTTAGACCATGGCAAGGATATGTTCGACTCAGTGAAGGTGAACGTCATCGATTACATTAAAGATAGTCCTCCTGCCCCCGGGTCTACACTCTTCATCACCGATCTGGCTGATATGGACTTTCCTCTGGACATCTTTGACAAGGATGTCCAAATAGTGCCTCCACAGTATGCTGGTGAGGGTGGCGAGGAAGGGACTCCAACTGACGAAGTCTATGATGGCTTATTTTCTCTTCCTCTCACTCTGATTGATGGAGTGGGCACCTCTGTAGCAGTTAGCGAGCAACTGATCCCTGAAGTGACCACCAATGAAGCTCCTCTTACTAACGCTCCTTTGCCTTCGCCAACTCCCAATGCTTGAAGATCTTCTCTGTTTTACAACAGAATTTGAAATTTTCATGTATTATTCAACCATTTCTATTGTAAAGTTCTTTTGCTAATGAAATGAAATCCTCCTTTCTTTATAACTTGTGTACATACAATCTTTTATATTACTTATTTCCTCGCCCCTTATTGTATTCTAGTCTTTATTGGAATTTGCTTAAATATCTCCCTCATTCCTCTAAGGTAAAATACTTAGCATAATATTTTTAACATATGGGTCATTTTGGTTCCCAAATAACTTGACCTTTTAATTATATGGGCCTTCGGTCTCATGGACTTGGCCTAATGATAATATCTATTGAACATACCTGGTCGCCACACATACTTATCCAATCCAACTGGTCGCTGCATGTGTGAACTCGTATGTCTCAGGCTACTTTTTAGAGGCGAGTGACTGAGTTTTTAACTAACATACACATCTGACTAACGTGACATATATGACTAATAACATATAATACACAACTGTTCACCTGACTCATAAGCGTTATATTCAAGATAAAAAATTTGAAATTTACACAAAATTTACATCTTCAAAATTACAACCTTATAACCATATTGTTAGTATCTCTTCGGCAAGGCTTCATTCCAGGAGTAAGTTACCTTCCATGTCTTCTAGATCATAAGTGCCATTGTGCCACTTGTTGGTCACCTTGAACGGCCCCTCCCAAGTCGGTCCAAATACTCCTAGTGGGGGAGCTAGCACTTTACAAAGTACCAAGTCTCTAATTTTGAAATCTCTGATCTTCACCTGAGAATTGTAGTATTTTGCAACTCTCTTTTTGTAGATGGCATTCCTTATTTCAGTTGAAATTCTTTTTTCTTTAAGTAAATCCATTTCTGCTGCTAATGCTGAGTTGTTTGCCTCCTCATTGAACATGGTTGTTCGCTCTGTTGGTACTTTTAACTTAACTGGTATTACGGCTTCGGTCCCAAAGACCATGTTGAATGGTGTTTCTCCGGTGCTTGTTTTGTATGAAACCCTGTAAGCCCATAACACTTCTGGTAGCTCTTCGGACCATTTTCTTTGTTTATCAGTCAATCGGATCTTCAGTATGTGTTTTATTATATTGTTTACTGCTTTGACTTGACCATTTGATTGGGGATGATAAGGAGTTGAAAAATATTTCTTTATTTCCCATTTATCACATAAATCCCTTATCTTTTTCCCTTTGAACTGCTTTCCATTATCTATTAAGATTGCTTGTTGTACTCCAAAACGACAGAGAATATTTTTCAATATGAAGCCGATTATTTTTTCTTGTGTAATCGTCACGAGTGTTTCTGCTTTGGCCCATTTCATGTAATAGTCCACGACCACTACTGCAAATCTCACACTTCCTTTTCCTGGTGGGAATGGTCCGATGATATCGATCCCCCACTTTGCAAATGGCCATGGACTATTCAGTGGTGTCAACTCTTGCGGAGGTTTGTGAATGTTTGGAGCGAACAGCTGGCATCTGTGGCATGTCCTAGCAACTTTGATTGCTTCTTGGAGTAGGATTGGCTAATAGTATCCTTGCCTTACTATTTTGTACGCCAGTGCTTGCCCCCCAGCATGGTTACCACAGACTCCTTCATGGATTTCTTTCAAGACCGCCTGTCCTTGCTCCCTGGCCAAGCACTTCAAGAGTGGGAGTGAAAACCCTCTTTTGTGCATCTGTCCATCTACCAATGTTTACCTTACTGCTCGCCTGGTCACCTTGGTAGCCTCCAAGGGGTCTTCCGGCTTTTCACCATCCTGAGGTATTTGATTATGAGTATCCTCCAGTCATTGTCTTCCATCTCTTCACCAACTTGATTAATCTTGTAGTCATAGCTTGATGGATGGAGTATCTTTGTCAATGTGACTCCGAATAACTCTGTCGCTCCTATGCTGGTCATTAGGCGAGCAAATGCGTCTTTTTCGGCATTGTTGTCTCTTGGTACCTGTTCAATGTAAATCTGCTCGAACATTGAGGTCAGGTGAGCAACAATCTTCTGGTATAAGGCCATGTTTTCATCTTTTGCTTCGTATTCACCCCAGACTTGGTTGACAATCAGTTGTGAATCTCCAAATATATGAAGTCTTCTTAGCCCCACAGCCAGTGCCAAATGGAGTCCGGCAATCAGAGCTTCATACTCAACTTTGTTGTTTGTTGCCATAAATCTGAAATAAATGGCTGAGGTAAACACCTGTGTTGGTCCCGGCACAAGACTGAGGAATACGTGTATGGGGGGGGGAATACACGTATACCAATTTTTCAACTTAAAACTGACTGAGTCCCCTTTACTCAGAGTGGTAAAGAACTAGGAGCTGATAACACACCTACTGACTACACTTGGTGCGGGTCAGTTGGCTAACTATCAATTCAAGTTCAGTGCGGAAAGTTTGAGCCCTGAAAGTTTAAAGTCTTATTTAGTTTGCTTTCTGAAAAACTTGTTTTACTCAATTCAGAATAGTGTTTAGTAGGGCAGTGCTCTTTTGAAGATCAGCCTGATTGATTCAGGTCTGATAAACTTGAATGCAGTGAATGAACAAATAATATGGCAAGTATGCACAAAATCAAAGCAGTAAGAACACAAGGAGTTTAACGTGGTTCAGAGTCTCAAGCTCCTACGTCCACGACCTGACTTAACAGGAAATCCACTCAAGGGATTCTTATTTTTAACGTGCCAAGGTGCACCAAGACCAGCTATCCTCACTGATCTATACAACTCCACTTACTGACACACTAACTGACTTACTCCCAACAAACCTAACTTAGGGTTTTGGTTTCAGTTTGGATTCCAACTAAGTTGAGATTATCCTTACAAGGCAAAGCTATGCTAAGGATTGGATAATCTCTCTAAGCTTAAGATAATGTTTTTTTGCTCTTGGAATACAGAATAACTCTCGGTTGCTAAGAAATACTTGGGAAATTTAGATGGTTTCGAGTGCTTCTTCTTAAGGGTTGAATGCTTTGAATGCTTGAGAGTTTGAGTAATTTCTGGCTTGGAAATTTCCCGTAACCTTGAATGGGTTCAAGGCCTTCTGTATTTATAGGTGATTTGAAAAACTATCCGTTGGAGAGATAGCCTTCGAGTCATCTATGTAGAGTGGCTTCAAACGGACATATCTTCATGCAGCAGCCGTCCTTGCATGGATTTGGTATTTGCATTAAATGCCCATTAAATGCTTGCCCGTTGAATGTGCAGTCTGAATTCAGTCTCCATATCAGGTTCCGTAAGTGCGTGTCCTACTCGGATTGGTCCACGTCATCAGGTTGGTGAGAATGTCAGAACTTATTCCTGTGCTTCAGGCTTATCTTATTAAGTTCATTTTGTCTTGAGCCCACCAGTCTTGTCCTGACGCTGAAATTTCTTTTGCATTGCTTGGCTCTACTCCAAGTCTTCCCATTAACTCAGTGACCTCCTGTTCCCTTCAGGACTGAGTTAGTAATGACCTCAGGGTCATACTCTTCATCACTGACACTTACTCAGCCAGCTTAGAGGACTGCCATAAGTTCAGGATGGTGCTTTTCGTCTTCAGGCTCTGAGTCTTGATTGTCTCCAGTGAGTTCTCCTCTCACTGAGTACCTGTGAAGTGTAAAATGACTAAGTGCTAATCCTAATCAAGACTAGCCTGACAAAGACAGATTAAGGCAAACATCTTTTCAGGGCCTTTGGGATCTTAATCAAAACTGACAATGTCCCAACAATTTCCCCCCTTTTGATGATGCCAAAACACTGAAAAGATCCTCAAAATATTTAGAGGAAATATGATAAACCTATCTATAAGATAAGACAGTGTTAGAGCAGTTCTTGATAAAGTACAGAATTTAAAATAAACAGCCAAAAAGACAATGAGTTTTTGTCTGTGGGCAAAAGTAATAGATTTCATTGATAGATGATGAAATGATTACAGTGAATCTAATCTATTACAAAGAAGCCTGTGAACACCTAGACTAATCTCATTTCAGGCTTGAGTCCATATCCTGCATAAACTCTTGCCTTCAGCTCGTCAAGTCTTCCAGGTTGGTTCACGTATCCTTCAGCTTTAGCTATCTTCAACACTTCCATCATTATGGCCTTTGTATCATGCTTTTGAGTTCCAGGAACCAAGGGAGGATCTCGAATGGTGAACTCAGGAGCCTTCACTTGAACTTGAGCTGTATCAGCCTCCTCCAAGATCTTCTGGAATAACTCAGGATGATTGTCCATCATGTAGTCAGTGAAGTGGGCATTGATATCGTCAGTGTCGCCCCACTTCTTCACAACATACCACAGTCTAACAAATTCATCCCTTGCATCAGTCCAAAACTCCTTCAATGCCTCTGAGACGAACTCATCGACAAAAGCTTCCCTTACTCCTGATTCTGGCCTACTGACTTGAAGAATTGTTGATTTCCTAACTGTTGGCTTCTTCCTGTACTTCCTCGGCTCAGGCTTCGCCTTCTTCCTCCTTAGCAAGCTGATCACTGCATCATCCAGTTCTCGTTGTTGAAACTCAGTGATATCTGTCAGCTTCTCAACCTTTTTCTCTAGGATGCGCATCTTCTCCTCCTGAGCAATTTCAGCTCTGCGCATAGCCTCAGATTTCTCAGAGTGATCTCCCCATGCTTCAGCACATAACTCCGCCACCAACTCCCCTGAGTAAGTGATGTGATTCTTCCTTGAGCTCATGGGAGACGATCTTTGAACAGGCTCAGGTTGTTGCTTGGAAGGTTCATCAGCCTTTGCCTTTGTTGCCTCCTCCCTCAGCTTGGCAACAACTTCCTTTCCTTCCTTCTCCACTGCCGCTAACCTAGCTGACTTCCTCACCCTTAATATGTTCCCTTCAGGATTGGCTTCAGGGTCAGCTAGAATGGTCTCACCTTGATTGACTGCCTTCGATGCCTCAGGGCGGGATCTTTTCTTCTTCTTTTCCCCCTTTTTGGCATCATCATTGGCCTCGGATGGGAATGCGTCAGATCCGTTGTTGATTACGAAGGAGGCTAGGGAATGTACATCATTAATTCCCTGCTTCAATAATTCAACTCCCATCGAAATTCCAGTGCCTGCGTAAGAAACCGAACTGATAACAGCATTGACTTTCTTCCCAAAGACCTCCATAGAGAGTTGGAGACTTTGTTCAGCCTTGGTGATCCTTTCCTCCACCTTCAAGGACTCACCGCTGACTCTGCTGGCCTCAGTTAGTATCTTTGAAAACTCGTTAGTGGCCTTTGCCAAAATGTCTGCCACTGACCGAGAGATGCGATCCAACTTCCCTGACTCCAGCTCCAGTTTGGACGCTGAGTCCTTCATGGCCTGAGTGACAATAGCTCCAGTCTGAACTGTAAGCCTGTCAACTGCCTGATTCAACTTCTCATCCCTGATCGCATCCCTCTCATCAAGTTTCTTGAGAGTGTTCCTGAGCATCTTCTTGGTGCGCTTCCTCTCATTCTTCACTGACTTGGCCGTGTCAGTCATCGTTCTCTTTAGCAAAATCAGCTCCCTATTGGCAAGGGTGTTGTAGGCTGACTTTGTCCACCTGATGTGTTTTGCTAGGGTCTTGGAGTCTTCTTCCTTTTCAGCTCGTAGCCTCATCACTTCCTCCTGAAGTTTAGCTAGATTTTCTGTGGTTTTCTCTTACTTGACCTCCACTATGCTTGTAAATTCAGCACGTCCGACCCCGGTTATTATCACATCTTCATCATCAACGGCCGCATCGGTGATTGGCTGCTTTCCCTTGTCAGCCCCTGCCGCATCAGTCCCTTCTTCAAGGTGCACAGAAGGCAGTTGTGAAGTAGTCAAAGCCGCCTGCTCAGGCTCAGCTAAGCTAACTTGAACCTTAGGAACTTGTCCCTCGGAACTGAGAGTCTCCTTGGATGCCTCAACATCTTCCTCTCTTGTCTCAGGGCAGGGAATCCCTTCATCGACAGATGTCTCATTGGCAGCTGAGATGTTCAAAACATCCTCAGCCACTGGTCCACCCTTGGCACCAGTGTCCTTATCACCTCCCCCCTGAGCCTGAGGCTCAGAGATCATCTCATCAACTTCTCTCACAGTCTCCTCCACTACATTCTCCACAGCTCCACCCTGAGCTTCATCATCCTCCTCACCATCCTTCTCGTCATCAGACAGGAGGCCAGCCTTGCTCTTGGACATCATATCAGCCACTAGCTGCTTCAGGTTATCAAAGTTCAAGAGTTGAAGCCAGCTAGTTAGTCCAAAGAAAGAGCAGATCTTGGCCTCCTCAGTCTCCCAATGATCCCAGCCACGAGCGTCCACTAGCAGATGCTGCTCCTGCATGTTTGATTGTTTGAAATCCAACCAAACCTTGAGCTCAATCACATACGCTAGCAGCTCAGTGTACTTGTACAGCCCAGGCCAGCACTTTCCTTCCCATTCTGTGGCATTCCCCCTGAGGGTGTTCTCAAGAATCCCACCAGCCATGTGCTCATCTAACTCCTCCTCCTCCACTTCAAGGAATTCATCCTCTTCAGCTGAAATGGATTTTGGACAGTCTTTGGGATTGGGGTATGATGGAAAGTCTGCGGGGTTTGGAAGATTCGGCTCTGCTGACTGGTCAGGCTCATTCGTGTGTGAAGTTGATGGCGCTGACTCAGTAGGCTGATTTGGCTCTGAGGTTTGGGGTGATTTGGGGGTTTGAGGTGTGGGGTCAGGGATGGAAGGGTTTTGGGTTTCAGGGTGTGGGAGTGTTTGAGTGGGTGTTGTCTCAGGCTGCAATGACTCAGCCGTCTCGACAGTCTTTCTTACTTCCTCCAAGTCAGAGGCTCCAGGAGAGCTTGACTTCTCCCTCTCACTCACCTCAGGTAGCTTCTTAGCTGGGGACTTTCTGGTTCCCTTTCTAAGCCTCTTTAGGGGCCTCTCTCCCTGAGCATCTTCCTTTCTGACGTCATCGTCAGTTCCCTCAGCTTCAGACCTGGCCTTCTTGGGATCAGACTCAGTCCCTGATTTCGTGCTCTTCCCAGACAGCACGATCTTCACCCTCTTCTTCTTCTTAGCCGCATCCACCTCAGGCTGCTCCACCTCCTCAGCTGCAACCTCCTCACCGTCCTTACTCCTCTCAAGGAGCTCATCTACCATTTCAATGAGACTGGTTGCCACTCTCTTGGCCTTACCAGCTGGCTTTTTGGCCTGACCCTTTGCTTTCACATTGGGATCAGTCAGCCCTAGCACTGAATAGGTATCACTCAGTGAGGAAAACATTACCTTCTTTGAGGAGAGACTGTCCTCAAAATCGAAGGTATACCCATGGCAAGCATGAGCAATCAGGATGGACATTCTCGTGCCGAACGGCAAGATGGCACTGACGGATATGTGCTTCTTCTCCTCATCTCACGTAAGCTTGTCCAACCCGGCCTGATGGAGTTGATCGAGGAAGAACTGCTCCCAGTTCGCTTCCACTCCATCAGCAATTGCTCCCATGAGTCTCAGCTTGGGCAGACTCAACTGCTCGTGAGAGCCAGTTGCTCCCATTACTATCTTGGACACCAAATCCACCATAGCCCTGTACTCAGGCTTCAGCGTATTCTTGTTCTGACGGGCCTTGAACTCTGATGACCCAGATTTGGTCCATTTCCCAAGGAATTCTCCCTCCGAGTTTTCCTTGTACGTTTTTGGGTTGATGCCTGAGAATGGCAATTTGAAGACTTCCCTCACCGCCTGCCCGATGTTAATAGTGACCACCTCTGCATTGTAAAGAGGCTCCCCGTCGCCTTCCTTCTCTCCCGTCGGCTTCAGCGCAGTCACCTTCGTGAAAACTTCCCCTTTCCGCAAGAACAAGTTTAAGTATGCTTCCACAACTGTCCTTGGGAGCACGGAGATGGGGCGGGTGGTGAAGTATGTTTCCAACCCGGCATCGGAAATCCACTTGAATACTGGTTTGATTTCCTCAACTGTGAGACAGATACCTTCCATGGAGATGACTTGCTCCATGTGTATCAGTTTCTTTTCGACAACGTCCACGATCTTGTCGGTTGTCCAGTTGGAATCAAGGAATGCCATTGTTTTGGAAGAAGAGGTTTTTGAAATTTCTGTGTTTGAGCAAGAGATAACTCAGTGTGCAGATTGTGCGTTGTGTTTGCGTAAAAACCTCAAATGGCACTCTTGATTGATAAGACTAAGTCAGTTACTCAAACGTGGGGTTGAGATTGATCCCTGAAATCGAAAGGTTTTGAAATGAAGGACCAGGATTAATCTCAGCTTCAATTAAACCCCATGTCAGTCATATTCCGTATAAAATGGACACGTATATGAAAAAGTAACTGTAGCATTAAATGCTCCGTGCGCGTGGGTTTTAAATATGAAAAGACGCGCTTTTAATGAAAACGCAATGCATTTAATAAGGATTTTCAGGACGAAGGACTCAGGGAGACGCTTGAAATTCACAAGAGTCAGGTTAGAACTCATACCTGTCAGGGAGACATTGTAGCACCCTGATACCTCGTTGAGTCGAGTCTGGCCTGAGTTCCCCCTAGAACCCTACGCTGACTGCTCTCCCGGATCTAAGAGTCCTAACTCCACTGACAGTTCCATAAACCTTGCTTCAGCCAAAGGCTTAGTCAAGATGTCAGCTCTTTGCCTGTCAGTGTGAATCTTCTCCATCCTAATATCTTTCTTCTCCACATGATCTCGAATGAAGTGGTGTCTAATATCCACATGCTTGCACCTTGTGTGAAGCACTGGGTTCTGAGTAATTGCTATAGCACTATTGTTATCACAATAGATTGGAACCTGATTAGCAAACACTTGGTAGTCCCTCAACTGTTGCCTCAACCATAAAATCTGAGCACAACAACTACCTGGAGCCATATACTCAGCCTCAGTCGTGGATGTCGCCACTGAATTCTGCTTCTTACTAAACCACGAGATCAACTTACTTCCCAAAAACTAACATGTCCCTGAGGTTGATTTCCTATCAATCCTACAACCTCCATAATCTGCATCTGAATAACCTGTCAGTTCTAAGTTGTCATCTGAAGGATACCATAGTCCCATATTGACTGTCCTTTTCAAATACTTAAGTATCCTCTTAGCAGCCTCCAAATGACTTCTTTTGGGATCAGACTGATACCTAGCACACACACCAACTGCAAACGTAATGTCAGGCCTACTTGCAGTCAGGTACAACAAAGAACCTGTCAGCCCATGATACTCAGTCTGATTTACTGAAGTCCCTTCAGTGTCAGGATCCATCTTCCAATTTGTGTTCATTGGGATCCTGGCTGGATTGTTGTTCTGAACACCAAACTTATGAATAAAGTCTCTTGTATACTTGGCCTGATTAATGAATATACCTTGATCAGTCTGCTTGACCTGCAATCCTAAGAAGAAGTTCATCTCTCCCATCATGGACATCTCAAATTTACCAGTCATCAACTTAGAGAATTTCTCACAGAGCTGATGATTTGGTGATCCAAATATTATGTCATCCACATAAATCTGGACCAATAGAATGTCATCACCTTCAGTGATCCTGAACAAAGTCCTATCCACAGTTCCCTTCTTGAACCCATGATCTGTCAGGAATTGAGAGAGGGTATCATACCAAGCTCTTGGTGCTTGCTTAAGTCCATAGAGTGCTTTCTTCAAATGGTATACTCTATCTCCAACCTCAAACCCGGGAGGTTGTTCAACATATACCTCTTCATTGAGTACACCATTCAGGAAGGCACTCTTGATATCCATTTGATACACCTTGAACTTCTTATATGTTGCATAGGCAAGGAACAACCTGATAGCTTCCAACCTAGCCACTGGAGCAAAAGTCTCATCATAGTCTATTCCTTCAGACTGACAATACCCTTTTGCAACCAGTCTAGCCTTGTTCCTTACCACAACACCATTTTCATCCTTCTTGTTCTTAAAGACCCACTTGGTACCAATCACACCTTGATGCCTAGGTCTATCTACCAGTTCCCAAACCTGATTCCTTGTGAACTGATTCAACTCCTCTTGCATGGCAATGATCCAGTTCGAGTCAGTGAGAGCTTCTTCAATGTTCTGAGGCTCTTGCTCAGAGAGAAAGCAACAGAACAATGCACTCTCACCATGGAACCGTCTGGTCCTGACTCCCTCAGTTGGATCACCAATGATTTGATCAATGGGATGATCTTCTAACCATGTTCTCTTGCCAGGAGTAGTTCCTGAAGTACCTGCAATGTTAGTGTCTACAGGCTCATGAAATTCAGGAAATTGAACAGGAGGGGATGATCCTGAGTCAATTCCAAAGGGATTAATGAGTTCAATGTCAGGGACATTGATTCCCCCTTGATTAGGTGACTCAGGAACCGTCTCAGCTGCAACAGCATCTTCATAGACGGAGCTTACCTCAGGTTGAGCCTGTTCCTCAGTCTGAGGCTCAACAATCCCTGATGTGCTGGGCTTAGGATTGGCACCTAATTCATCATCCTGATCGTCATCATCATCCCATCTCGGAATTGGCACAGTCTTGATCTTGGGATCAGGTTGATTCTTCAAGCTCAGCCTTGTCACACTCCTTGTGACCTCCCCAGTGTCAGGATTCAACACCTTTGCCCTAGACTCGTTAGCAGACTCATCAAAGACAACATGAGGTGATTCTTCCACAACAAGGGTCCTACAATTGTAAACCCTGAAGGCTTTACTAACTTCAGAATATCCTAAGAATATTCCTTCATCAGATTTGCTATCAAAGGCTTTCAATTGGGTCTTCCCATTGTTGAGTATGAAGCACTTACAACCAAATACATGAAAATAAGAAATACGAGGTTTCCTTTTGTTCCATGTCTCATATGGGGTCTGAGCATGTTGTTTGTTCAGCATGGATCTGTTCTGAGTGTAGCATGCAGTGTTGATTGCCTCAGCCCAGAATTTCTTGGGCAATCCTGACTCAGCCAGCATGGTCCTTGCTGCTTCCTTTAGTGTCCTGTTCCTCCTTTCAGCGACACCATTCTGTTGTGGGGTTCTAGCTGCAGAAGTCTCATGAGCTATACCAAGTTCATTACAAAAGTCAAAAATATATGAATTTATAAATTCAGTGCCCTTGTCAGATCTGATCTTAGTAATGGACTGATTCTTCTCATTGCTGAGTCTCCTGAGCAACTCTGGAAGCTTCACCTGTGTTTCCTTTTTATTTAACAAGAAAATAACCCAAGTATATCTAGAATAATCATCAATAACCACAAGGGTATACTTTCTACCATTCATACTCACAGGTGTTATGGGACCAAACAAATCCATGTGCAAGAGCTGAAGTATCCTGTCAGTGGAATAGGAAGCTTTCTCTTTGAATGATGCTCTGACCTGCTTCCCTTCCTGACAAGCTTTGCACACGTGATCTTTGCTAAAAACTTCATTAGGTAGACCATCAACAAGTGACTGTCTAGAAATTTTGTTAAGAATCTTGAAGTTCAGGTGGCTTAATCTTTTATGCCATAACCAACTGAGCTCTAGAGAGCTTTTAGCAACAAGACAAGTATTAAGAATAGTGCTGCTCCAATCAGCGAGATAAACATTACCTTTCCTTATACCTGATAGAAACACTTGTGTTGATTTGTCCTTGACTGAACATATATTCGATGAGAACTCAACACTGAACCCTTTGTCACAGAATTGACTTACTGACAACAGGTTATGCTTCAGTCCTTCCACAAAGGACACATTTTCCACTCTGACTGTACCTATTATCAAAACACCAAAACCTTTAGTAACACCTTTTGAGTTATCACCAAAGGTTACCTGTGGACCATCTTTAACTTGATATTCTTGGAGAAGACTCTTCATTCCAGTCATGTGCCTTGAGCAACCGCTGTCTAGGTACCAAACAACTTTGATTGAGTCTCCTCTCCTCTTGTTGTGATCCACAGCCGCCTGCAAGCAAATCAGGCTTTAGGTACATATTGGGTGTTGGGTCCTATTGTGTCAGCTGTACCCTTCGGGATCCAGACTTGCTTCACAACCCTGATTGCCTCAGAGTGGTAAATCTGTCTCCCTGAAACATCGACATACACAACTTTCTTCTTCTTTGCCTGAGAGGAAGATGGTGCATGAGTGTTAGACTTAGGCTTCACAGGAGCCTGAGTGGGTGCCTTTTGGGCTGGCTTCCTGTTCTTCCTAGGTCTGGGTGCAGCAGGTCTTGGGCCTTGTTCTTGATAAGGACCCTGATTTCTATTCCCCCTAGGCAAGTGAGGGAAAGGAAAACAGTTAAAGGCCTCAGGATGCCAAAACCACGGGGGTGTCATCATGTTTGGCCTTCCCTATTGGTATTGCCAAACATGATGGTACCCTCGCTGACCAGTCTGAGGGCTCTTGGCCTGAGTCTTCCTCTGCTTTCGCTGAGGTTTTCCCTGGCCTGAGCTTTCAGGGGCTTCCTTAGGTTGCTTCGCCTTTCCTTTGGGTTTTGGCTTAGCTACCTTAGGAGCTACCCTGACTGTGTCAACGGTTTCTTTGCCCTTATCAGTTTGACGGGCCTGGAGTACAACCTTAGGTGCACTCTGGCCTGTCTGAACAAATACCCTCTCAGTGTTGCTCCCTGACGCAACATGAGACTGACCTTGTGAGGATTTCTCAGGAACATATCCAAGTCCCTTTTTCTTGTTCCCAAGAATCTGGCTGCTATTTATTTCCTCTCTAGCCACTGAGGATTTATTCATTGTTGCAACCTTTTTCTTGAGAGATTCCTCACTCTTTTTCAGGATTTCATGTCTGGTAAAGAGGTCATCAAACTTACTCTTAAGTACTTTCAGTTCTTCCTTCATGACCAGCTCTTCGTCAGCCAGTTCCTTCAGAATCTTCTCTCTTGGAAGACGCTCAGCATTGATTAAATCAATCTCCTGAGTTAGTCTCACAATTTGAGCTGATTCTTTAAGATCAGACTGAGTGAGTTGTTCGTTCAGGTTTTGAACCTCAGTACTCAATTTCTTGTTCTCCTCTACCAAGAAGACATTAGTTTCCTGCACTCTGGAGAAATCAACCATCAATTGATCAAGGCAGATCTGAAGGTTCATTTCTCTAACTGACTCTGAGCTAAGCTCAGGATTTTGACCAATGTAAGAAGCACAAACAAAATTTGATGTTACCTCAGGCTCATCCCTAGCTATCAGACAGACATCATCGTACTCGTCATCTGAGAAGAGTTCAGGTGACCTTTCAGCAGGACCGTCAGAATCTGTTGCATCTTCAACGACCATCGCTCTCCAATCAGCAGATCTTAGATCCCTAGTGGCTCTCCTTTCCTCTCTCTCCCTTGCACTCAGCTCCGGGCAGTCGTACTGATAGTGACCAATCTTGTTACAGTTGTAACATGCTACCTGCTCACTAACTCTTTCTTTTCTTGGTTCAGGGTTCCTCCTTGAGTCAGGTTCCCTGGTTCTTGGTGAGCTTTCAGCCTTGGTTGGATATCTATCATCGCGAGTACGTCCCTGTTCGTCTCTTCTTTCAGGTTTTGGTTCAGAATATCTCCTTTCATCACCACGTTCTCTCCTCTGGTCAGTGTTCCTTCGCTCCTCATATCTCCTCGAGCTTTGGTGGGTTCCTTCAGGTTTCCTGTCACGTGAGTCCTGATAAAACTTTTTATAACGACCAAACCTGGAATTGAGCTTGTCAAATCATCTGGCCATCAGGCTGTACTCCTCAGCGAGTTCTTCCCTGCTCATCTCCATCAGCGACTTTGATGAAGAGTTTGATGGGGGCTCAACAGGTTCAGACCTGGCCTTGAACGCCACACTTTTCTCAGGAGTTTTCTCCTTCACTTCCTCTTCTGACTGAACTTTCTTTTTTCTTTTGTTAAGATCGAATTCAAGCGCTTTGAGCTCTGAAAAAAGTAAAGCAGAAGTTATGTTACTCATATCCTGAGTGTTTTTAAGCATAATTACACTGTTGTCCCATCTCTCAGGAAGGGCATTCAGGATCTTCGAAGCAACATCTCTCCTTGGGACATCCTTGTCCAGCATCACCAACTCATTCATCAACTTGATGAATCTAGACTCCATTTGATCTATGCTCTCGTTAGGCAGCATCTCGAACGCCTCGAATTTCTGAATGGCAATGTTTCTCTTGTTCTCCTTGATCTTTTCAGATCCCTCACACATCCTTGTCAGCTCATCCCAAACCTCCTTTGCCGTCTTTAAGTTCATCAGCCTAGCTGACTCCTCGATGGGCACCGTATGCAAGATGATGTTTCTGGCGACGTTGTCAAGTCCCACCATCTTGATTTCATCGTTGGTCATGTCTTTCCTTTCTTTAGGAACCTGCACGCCAATCGCAAGATCCTCATATCCCAGTCCTCTGACGTTAGGAATAGTGATCTTGATCGGTCCCTCCCTGAGTACACGCGACATCTGGTCATGGATGGCATCTAGATGTGCTTCTAATCTGAACTTCTAATAGACAAAGTTAGACACAGAGAATTCAGGTAACGAAGCTTCAAGCCTCCTCGAAGTCATGATGATGCAAGTTTTATGAAAAGCAAACTCAGATCTGTTCAGTGACCACCAACAGTTTCTCCTCTGAAACTATTAGTATTCAAAGTCAATGGTCTTTCGAACCACTGCTCTGATACCACTTGTTGGTCCCGGTACAAGACTGAGGAATACGTGTATGGGGGGGAATACACGTATACCAATTTTTTAACTTAAAACTGACTGAGTCCCCTTTACTCAGAGTGGTAAAGAACTAGGAGCTGATAACACACCTACTGACTACACTTGGTGCGGGTCAGTTGGCTAACTATCAATTCAAGTTCAGTGCGGAAAGTTTGAGCCCTGAAAGTTTAAAGTCTTGTTTAGTTTGCTTTCTGAAAAACTTGTTTTACTCAATTCAGAATAGTGTTTAGTAGGGCAGTGCTCTTTTGAAGATCAGCCTGATTGATTCAGGTCTGATAAACTTGAATGCAGTGAATGAACAAATAATATGGCAAGTATGCACAAAATCAAAGCAGTAAGAACACAAGGAGTTTAACGTGGTTCAGAGTCTCAAGCTCCTACGTCCACGACCTGACTTAACAGGAAATCCACTCAATGGATTCTTATTTTTAACGTGCCAAGGTGCACCAAGACCAGCTATCCTCACTGATCTATACAACTCCACTTACTGACACACTAACTGACTTACTCCCAACAAACCTAACTTAGGGTTTTGGTTTTAGTTTGGATTCCAACTAAGTTGAGATTATCCTTACAAGGCAAAGCTATGCTAAGGATTGGATAATCTCTCTAAGCTTAAGATAATGCTTTTTAGCTCTTGGAATATAGAATAACTCTCGGTTGCTAAGAAACACTTGGGAAATTTAGATGGTTTCGAGTGCTTCTTCTTAAGGGTTGAATGCTTTGAATGCTTGAGAGTTTGAGTAATTTCTGGCTTGGAAATTTCCCGTAACCTTGAATGGGTTCAAGGCCTTCTGTATTTATAGGTGATTTGAAAAACTATCCGTTGGAGAGATAGCCTTCGAGTCATCTATGTAGAGTGGCTTCAAACGGACATATCTTCATGCAGCAGCCGTCCTTGCATGGATTTGGTATTTGCATTAAATGCCCATTAAATGCTTGCCCGTTGAATGTGCAGTCTGAATTCAGTCTCCATGTCAGGTTCCGTACGTGCGTGTCCTACTCGGATTGGTCCACGTCATCAGGTTGGTGAGAATGTCAGAACTTATTCCTGTGCTTCAGGCTTGTCTTATTAAGTTCATTTTGTCTTGAGCCCACCAGTCTTGTCCTGACGCTGAAATTCCTTTTGCATTGCTTGGCTCTACTCCAAGTCTTTCCATCAACTCAGTGACCTCCTGTTCCCTTCAGGACTGAGTTCGTAATGACCTCAGGGTCATACTCTTCATCACTGACACTTACTCAGCCAGCTTAGAGGACTGCCATAAGTTCAGGATGGTGCTTTTCATCTTCAGGCTCTGAGTCTTGATTGTCTCCAGTGAGTTCTCCTCTCACTAAGTACCTGTGAAGTGTAAAATGACTAAGTGCTAATCCTAATCAAGACTAGCCTGACAAAGACAGATTAAGGCAAACATATTTTCAGGGCCTTTGGGATCTTAATCAAAACTAACAATGTTCCAACAACCTGCCTATCTGGGCTTATTAGGACTATTCCGGCCCCCGATGCTGCATTGGTAGATGAGCCATCAATGTACATGTGCTAAGGATGATTATGTCCTCTCGTCTGATCTTGATGAAAGGTTAGCTCAACTAAGAAGTCGGTCAATGCTTGTCCTTTGATCGCTGTTCGAGGAGCATATGATATCCCAAACTGGCTTATTTCCAAGGACTATTTTAGGAGGCGACCAACTGTGTCAGGACTGTGTAGAATTTGTCTTTGTGGAAATGTTGTCAGGACTTCCACTTGATGATAAAAAAAGTACGGGCGAAGCTTTCTCATGCTCATCACCAGTGCATATGCCAACTTCTCCATTGGTGAGTATTTAATTTCTTCTTCATGGAGAGCCTGACTTACATAGTAGATGGGTAGGTGAAATTTCCCGTCTTCTCGCATAAGAACCGAGCTAATCTCCGCCTCTAAAGTTGCCAAGTACAAGTACAACTTCTCTTCTGGAGTGGGTTTTGCCAGAATTTTCGTATCACTGAGATACTCCTTCAACTGCTCGAATGCTCGTTAGCAGCTGTCTGTCCACTGGAACTTTCCCTTCTTGATAGCTTCAAAGAAAGATCGGTATTTATCACCGGATCTCGATATGAACCTGTTCAAAACTGCTAGGCATGCAGTGAGCCTTTGAACCTCCTTGACTAATCTCGGTAGCAGCATATCTATGATTGCCTTCACTTTTACCGAATTTTCCTTGATCCCACGTTGAATAACTAAATATCCGAGGAACTTTCCTGAGTGGACTCAAAAAATGCTCTTTTTCGGGTTTAGTTTCATGTTATAGGCTTGGAGTATCTCGAACGCTTGAGCTAGGTGTTGTAGGTGATCTTCCTTTTTAGGGTTTTTAACAACAATGTCATCCACGTACACCTCTATTGTTTTTCCAATGTGCTCATCGAACATCTTGTTGATAAAGTCTTTAGAATGTGGCTCCCGCGTTGATCAACCCAAACGACATTCTCTTCCAGCATAACAGGTTTTTGTTGGTGTAGAATATTGTGTGCTCCTGATCGTCTTTTGCAATTTGGTGATATCCGACGAACGCGTCCATGAAAGTTAGGAGTTAATGACCGGTGTTGTCCACCAGTTGATCAATACGGGGTAATGGGAAGTTGTCCTTTGGATAAGTAGCAATCAATTCTGTAAAATCGATGCACAACCTCCACGTTCTGTTCAGTTTTTGCACTAACACTGGGTTGGCTACCCATTTTTTACATAGGGCCTGTTGGATGAGGTCATTTTCTAGCAGCTTCTTGACTTCAACATCAAGTGTGTCATACTTATCGGGTCCGTATCTCCTCTTCTTTTGTTGGACTGGTTTTTTCGTGGGATCAATATTGAGTCTATGGCAAGCATGCTCAGGGCTAATGCCTACCATATCTGCATGTGACCATGCGAACACATCGAGATTGACTTTAAGAAACTCCTCCATCTTAGATCTATATGGCTCCGGGAGCTCAGATACGATGAAGAGTTCTAAGTCTTCTCAGTTCGGGTCAACTCTTATTGCTTCCAAATCCTCAACTGGGGTTGCCCTTCGCTTTTGCCCCTTCCAGCGAGGATCTATAATTGGCCTTTCTAAATTTAGTTCATCTTCTATCTCCATCAGCTCGACACCTAATTGAGGCTCCACATCCTCTCATTCGTTACTGGCTGGTATCATATTCTCGACTCCATTCTCAGTTCGGTGCAGCTTTTTCATTTCTTCCTTCACTCTACTAGGGTTTAGAGGCACGTAAACACGTAATACATGTGTTGGTCCCAAAAGTCAATCAAGGTCTAGAGGGAGGGGGTAAGAATAGACCTTGAGTTTTAAAACTTATTACTTTTTCAAGAGCAAGACTTAACTCTGCAGCTGTAGAGTTGAAATAAGTTTGCAGCTGCAGACTTAAATATATTTGTTGGTCCTGGGCAAGTCTAAGTGATACGTGTATGGGGGGAATACACGTATACAAATCTTTTTCGAAATTGAGTCCCTCTTACTCAGAGTTAAGTGCTAGGCACTGAATAGATAACAAAGCCACTAAAAGCACTGAAGCAGGTCAGTTGGCTAACTATCTATTTATGCCTAAGTTCAGAAATATGTGAGCCCTGAAAGATTTAGACTTTTTAAGTTATTTCTGAAAACTGAGTTTTTCCTTTCAAGAAGCCGTAGTTAATGGGCAGTGCAACGAGTTTACAAATTCAGACTGATTGATTCAACACTGACAAATATGCAATGAATGAAAGATAATCAATATAATCACAATATCAAAGCAGTAAAGACTCAGAGCAGTTTAACGTGGTTTAGAGACTCAAGCTCCTACGTCCACGGTCCTGATTGAACAGGAGAATCCCTTAATGGATTGGCTTATTTTTAACGTGCCAAGGTGCACAATGATCAATCACACTGATCCCTAGAATTATTGAGTTCTAGTCCTCCTTCCTTAACCACTTTCTACCTCAACCAACAAGCCTAACACTGACTCAGCTTAGGGTTTTGGTTTTGGTAAGGATTCCAAATAAGGTGTGATAATCCTTACAAGGCAAAGCTATGCTAAGGATTTGATTATCACTCTAAGCTTAGGATGTATATGTTTAAGCTTTTGGAATACAGATGACTTTAGACTATAAGAAACACTTGAGAAATTTAGAGGGTTTCGAGTGCTTCTTTGAATGCTTGAATGCTTGATAATCTGAGTAATTTGTTGGCATCAAAAATTTGCGTAACCTCAGTGTTAGGTTTGTTGGTGGAGGTTAGTTAGTGAGTTAGAAGGAAGAGGATCAGTGAGCTGGCCTTGTGCACCTTGGTACGTTAAAAATAAGCCAAACCTTTAGTGGATTCTCCCATTGAATCAGGACCGTGGACATAGGAGCTTGACTCTCTGAACCACGTTAAATGCTCTAAGTTCATTTACTGCTTTGATTATTACTTTGTATTGATTATTCATTGTCATTGTCATTCATTGCATACTTTGTCAGTGTTGAACCAATCAGCCTGACTATTGAACTCATTGCACGACCCTTCTAACTATGGCTTCTTAAAAAGGAACATTCAATTTTCAGAAAATACTTAAACAAGTCTATAAACTTTCAGGGCTCACACATTTTCGTACAAAGCATAAATAGATAGTTGGCCAACTGACTTGCCTCAGTGCTGTTAGTAGGTCTATTATATATTCAGTGCTTAACACTACTCTGAGTTAAAGGGGACTCAGCTTTGAAAAAAAAAGTGAAAAATTATATACGTGTATCCCTTCCCCCAATACACGTATTACTCAGACTTGTACGGGACCAACAATCATGGTCAAAGTCCATCACTCCGCACATGTCGTGTGTATTGACCTCAAATCAGAGGAGTATCACATTGCTCCTACTAACCGAGACACCCGTAGACACATTATGTGGAATTACATCAAACAGTTTCTCAAATAGGTATACTAATACCCTCTAAGGTATTTGTGTATCCATTATGAGATACCTAGTATCTCGTACTAAGTGAGATCTTACTACACTCTCCCATAGAGTATAATGCAGATCGCACATATATCTCAATTGCATCATCAATATCCTATTCTTGATGATCCTTGATTGGGTCTATTTGAGAATCATACTTAACTCATCTGAGTTCTCACTCACTCAATGACAGTACTGATTCATGGGAACACATATATGAATAAATGTAAACAATCAAACATAATATTCAAATAGTGTAATGACATATACTTAATATTAAATCAATCAATAATATTAAACCATAAACAAAATATCATCTTAGTATTACGTCCTCACAAAGGATTGTCTCTAGGACACTAATACTAACACACTCAGATGTTCGTCCCCACGATTCTGCTCATCTTCGCAAACCTGCTCGTCCACTTTTATCATCTCCGTATCAACGGATTCCATGATCTCATCAAGGACCGAGGGCTCACCTTCAGCACTGCTGCTTGGTTGCTCGGCCATCATGGAGATCCTCTGCTCCTTTGCTTATAATTGGAGGATGCATTCGCGAGCCTTCTTCTGATCACCCTTAACAGTATCTGTACCTTTTGACGTAGGGAATTTTACATAGTAGTAGTACATTAAAATAGCTGCTTTTAATTCATTTAAAAGGGAAGGTTGAGGAACCCGTTGTAGGTAGACTATTGATCTACAACTAGGAATTCTACCATTCTAGACAGCCTCCTCTCCGAGTTCTCGGCCGATGCAAGTTCGACTGACAATTTGATAATCCCTAGGGAAATTGTTACAGCATCTCCAAAACCTAGGATTCTATAGTTGCAGTCTTCGATGTAACTTGCATAGTCACCCAGCTGATCCAACGTCTTCTTGAATATAATATTTGTGTAAGCACCGGTGTCAACAAGTAGGCGGTGCACCTTTGTTCCCATTATGTTTGCACTATTGACTAAAGAGCCTTTGTGAGGAGTTAAAAATCTATCCAAGTCCTTTTCAGAAAAGATTAAACCTACGGTTTGCTTGTGTTGGGATATGGTTTAGTTTTGATGATTTTCCAAAACCTCATGTAATAAGTTTGAAAGCAGTCAGGATAGTATCCTTAGTTTCAGGACAGGCTAGGTTATTTCTCAGTAGAATAGGTTGTCAGTTGAGAAGAACTCAGTTGAGGAAGCACTCAGTTGAGGGGGAACACAGCAAGGGGGAACTCAGCAACACAGCCTGAGGAAATCAAGATGACATCAAAAGAAGAACTGACTGAAGCCATAGCAGAGACCTGAACCTGAAGAGAAGCTTGAAGGATGTCCCACTGAGTATAAACATGGCTGATCTAAGCTAAGTCAGTGGACTACTCAGTGAAGAGCATGATCAGGAGGATCAGTGCTGTACCAAGTAGGCCCTGAAGAAGTCAGTCTACTGTGGTCAGGGAAGTTTGTCATTCAACCTTATGACAAACTTCCTGGAAAAATCTTCAAAGGTCTACTAAAGGACAACTACACTGAAGACAGTCAAATCTACTGAAGATCATCAAGTCAGTGGAGGATAAGCCATCTGAAGTCAGTGCACCCAGATCAAGCTCACTGAACCAAAGATTTGTTGGATTTAGACCACGTGGACCAATCAAGTCAAGACAGCATATCTGACACTAACAAGGCCGCATTCCAAGAAAAGCAGGTGAAACCTATTAATTGAATGGATTCAAATGTAATTTTCTCCAACGGTTACATTTGAATCCACACTATAAATACAAGCTCATAACTGCGGTTTGAAGGTGTGAGAATTATGAAAAAACAACACCTACGAGCTGTGAAGGTGTGAGATGGTAGTGCGTTTCATGGGAGATATAAGGAGGCAATTCTTACACCTTGTTCACTGACCATTAAGGTCTACACAGATATAAATTGAGTGTTCAGCTTGTAACTCATAGCTTAGAGAGGTTTTCCCAATCTTAGCTTTAGGCTAACACATTGTAAGGGAAAACCTCACCTAGTTGGAGCAAACCTAACTGAAACCAAAACCCTACTTGTCAGGTTTGTTGGTAGAAGTTGTTATTAAGTTAGGAATGAAGAAAGCAAGATCAGAGTTGTATAGATCTGGGTGCACCTTGGCAGGTTAAAAACAAGAATCCCAAGTTAGTGGATTTCCTGTTAAATCAGGCCCATGGATGTAAGAGCTTAAGTCTCTAAACCACGTTAAACTAACCGTTGTTTATTATTTAAGTACTTACTAAAGTGTTGTGTAAAATCTGCTCACTGAGAGCATCGTTAAAGAAACTTTTGTTGGGATATTTAAGTTTTGATGATTTTCCAAAACAACGTGTAATAGGTTTGAAAGCAGTTAGGATAGTATCTTTTAGTTTCAGGTCAGGCTAGTTTGTTTTTCAGTAGAACATGTTATCAGTGGAGGAAGAACTCAGCTGAGGGGGAACTCTGCTGAGAGGAACTCAGCTGAGGGAAGAACTTTACTGAGGGGGAACTCAGTGAGGGGGACTCACTGATAGAGCCTGAGGAAGTCAAGATGACATCACAATGAGAACGACTGAAGCCATGTCAGAAGAGCTGAACCTGAAAAGAAGCCTGAAGGAAGTCCCACTGAGTATAAACCTGACTATTCTAAGCTAAGTCAGTGGACTACTCAGTGAAGAGCATGATTAGGAGGATCAGTGCTGGGCCTAGTAGGACCTGAAGGAGTCAGGCTACTGAGACTGGGAAGCTTGACAAATAGCCTTATGTCAACTCCCCTGAGTGGACTTCAAGTCTACTGAAGGAAGGTATCCTGAGAGGATTACAAGTCAGTTGAAGACAAGTCGCCTGAAGTCAGGACTACCCTGATCAAGTACCCTGAACAAAAGAGCCGTTGGACTTAGTCCACGTGGACCAATCAAGTCAAGACAACGAATCTGACAAAAGCTGACAGGGCCATACTTCACTGAAAAGGAGGATTTCACTCCAAAGATAGTCTGGATTTGAATGTTACTCTCTCCAACGGTAACATTCAAATCCACACTATAAATACAAACTCAAGCTTCATTTGTAAGAGAGCGAATGCAAGAGCTGGAGGTGCGAGAGTGGTGCAAGTTCATAGGGAGGCATAAGGAGGCACCATCTCCATCAAGAACACTGACATTGAGTTCTTCATAGTCATATTTGAGTGTTCCAGTTTGTATACTCGAGCCTATCATATACATCCTAAGCTTAGAGAGGTTTTCCCAACCTTAGCTCAGAGGCTAAAACCATGTAAGGGAAAACCTCACCTAGTTGGAGAGAACCAAACCAAACTAAACCCTTTCCAGAAGAGTGTTAGGAGTTTTAATGAGGGGAGGAGAGGCAGTTCCTGAGAGAAGAGGGATGTGAGGCCAGTTCGAGAGGCAGCTCCGCGGAGGGGTGTGAGTCCAGTTGTGAGTGCACCTTGGCACGTTAAAAACAAGAATCCCGGGTAGTGGATTTCCTGTTAAATCAGGCAGTGGATGTAGAAGCTTGAGCCTCCGAACCACTTTACATTGTTGTGTTCTTCATTGCCTTACATTAAGTGTACATCAGTGTTAAAACAAAAATTTCTCCAAAATTCCCATATTGTCCTTGTTTGTGAAAGAAAAACGGGATCAACAACTTTGGTTAAGTAATTTAGTCAGGGAGAACCAATCTCACTGACATGCTTAAGCAAGCACTCGAGAGTTCAGTCTCTCGAGTCACTGCGTTGCTTAGAGCATGAGTCTCCAAGTCTCCACACTGACTTGGTAGCTCAGCCTCTAAGCAGTGCAGTGACTTGAGTGTTCCCTCACTGAACTCATTCAGGGCGCAATCCAAAGATTAAAAAAAATTCCTAAATTCCCATTTTGGTATTATAAAATGGGACTTTCAATTGGTATCAGAGCGGGTTGTTCACATGACCACTGATCCAACTTTGTTAAGAAAAATGGTCAACCGAACAGATCTTAAACGTTTTAAACTATGGGAATTTCTGCATTCTTCAAACTATTACTTACGTTCTGACATCATTCATGTAATAGAACATCTTTTTTGTTAGAAGTTTTGGAATAATCAAAAAAGGGGAAATTGTTGGGATATGGCTTAGTTTTGATGATTTTCCAAAACTTCATGTAATAGGTTTGAAAGCAGTCAGGATAGTATCCTTAGTTTCAGGTCACGCTAGGTTATTTCTCAGTAGAATAGGCTGTCAGTTGAGAAGAACTCAGTTGAGGAAGCACTCAGTTGAGGGGGAACTCAGCAACACAGCCTGAGGAAATCAAGATGACATCACAAGAAGAACTGACTGAAGCCATGGCAGAGACCTGAAGAGAAGCCTGAAGGATGTCCCATTGAGTATAAACCTGGCTGATCTAAGCAAGTCAGTGGACTACTCAGTGAAGAGTATGATCAGGAGGATCAGTGATGTACTAAGTAGGCCCTGAAGGAGTCAGGCTACTGTGGTCAGGGAAGTTTGTCATTCAGCCTTATGACAAACTTCCTGGAAAGATCTTCAAGAGTCTACTAAAGGACAACTACACTGAAGACAGTCAAGTCTACTGAAGATCATCAAGTCAGTGGAGGATAAGCCATCTGAAGTCAGTGCGCCCTGATCAAGCTCACTGAACCAAAGATCCGTTGGATTCAATCCACGTGGACCAATCAAGTCAAGACAGTATATCTGACACTAACAAGGCCGTATTCCAAGAAAAGCAGGTGAAACCTATTAATTTTATAGATTCAAATGTAATTTCCTCCAACGGTTACATTTAAATCCACACTATAAATACAAGCTCATAGCTGCAGTTTGAAGGTGTGTGAATGAGAAAAATAAACACCTACGAGCTGTGAAGGTGTGGGAGGGTAGTGCGTTTCATGGGAGATATAAGGAGGCACTTCTTACACCTTGTTCACTGACCATTAAGGTCTACACAGATATAAATTGAGTGTTCAGCTTGTAACTTATAACTTAGAGAGGTTTCCCCAATCTTAGCTTTAGGCTAACACATTGTAAGGGAAAACCTCACCTAGTTGGAGAAAACCTAACTAAAATCAAGACCCTACTTGTCAGGTTTGTTGGTGGAAGTTGTTATTGAGTTAGGAAGGAAGAAATCAAGATCTGAGTTGTATAGATCTGGGTGCACCTTGGCACGTTAAAAACTAGAATCCCAAGTTAGTGGATTTTCTGTTAAATCAGGCCCATGGATGTAAGAGCTTGAGTCTCTGAACCACGTTAAACTAAGCGTTGTTTATTGTTTAAGTACTTACTAAAGTGTTGTGTAAAATCTGCCACTGAGAGAATCGTTAAAGAAACTTTGGTTGAGTAATTTAGTCAGGGAGAACCAATCTCACTGACATGCTTAAGCAAGCACTCGAGAGTTCAGTCTCTCGAGTAACTGCATTGCTTAGAGCATGAGTCTCCAAGTCTCCACACTGACTTGGTAGCTCAGCCTCTAAGCAGTGCAGTGACTTGAGTGTTCCCTCATTTAACTCATTCAGGGCGTAATCTAAAGTTTAAAACAAAATTTCCTAAATTCCCATTTTGGTATTAAAAAACGGGAAATTCAATTGGTATCAGAGCGGGTTGTTCACATGACCACTGATCCAGTTTTGTTAAGAAAACTGGTCAACCGGACCGATCTTAAATATTTTAAACTATGGGAATTTCTGCATTCTTTAAACTATTACTTGTTTTCTGACATCATTCATGTAATAGAACATCTTTTTGTTAGAAGTTTTGGAATCATCAAAAAGGGGGAAATTGTAGGGATATAGTTTAGTTTTGATAATTTTCCAAAACTTCATGTAATAGATTTGAAAGCAGTCAGGATTGTATCATTAGTTTCAGGTCAGGCTAGGTTATTTCTCAGTAGAATAGGCTGTCCGTTGAGAAGAACTCAGTTGAGGAAGCACTCAGTTGAGGGGGAACTCCGTGAGGGGGAACTCAGCAACACAGCCTGAGGAAATCAAGATGACATCACAAGAAAAACTGACTGAAGCCATGGCAGAGTCCTGAAGAGAAGCCTGAAGGATCTCTCATTTAGTATAAACCTGGCTGATCTAAGAAAATCAGTGGACTACTCAGTGAAGAGTATGATCAGGAGGATCAGTGATGTACTAAGTAGGCCCTAAAGGAGTCAGACTACTGTGGTCAGGGAAGTTTGTCATTCAGCCTTATGACAAACTTCCTGGTAAGATCTTGAAGAGTCTACTAAAGGACAACTACCCTGAAGACAGTCAAGTCTACTGAAGATCATCAAGTCAGTAGTGGATAAACCATCTAAAGTCAGTGTGCCCTGTTCAAGCTCACTGAACCAAAGATCCGTTGGATTCAATCCACGTGGACCAATCAAGTCAAGACAGTATATCTGACACTAACAAGGCCGCATTCCAAGAAAAGCAGGTGAAACCTATTAATTGTATGGATTCAAATGTATTTTCCTCCAATGGTTACATTTGAATCCATAAATACAAGCTCATAGCTGCGGTTTGAAGGTGTGTGAATGAGAAAAATCAACACCTACGAGCTGTGAAGGTGTGGGAGGGTAGTGTGTTTCATGGGAGATATAAGGAGGCACTTCTTACACCTTGTTCACTGACCATTAAGGTCTACACAGATATAAATTGAGTGTTCAGCTTGTAACTCATAGCTTAGAGAGGTTTTTCCAATCTTAACTTTAGGCTAACACATTGTAAGGGAAAACCCCACCTAGTTGGAGAAAACCTAACTGAAACCAAAACCCTACTTGTCAGGTTTGTTGGTGGAAGTTGTTATTGAGTTAGGAAGGAAGAAAGCAAGATCACAGTTGTATAGATCTGGGTGCACCTTGGCACGTTAAAAACAAGAATCCCAAGTTAGTGGATTTCCTATTAAATCAGGCCCGTGGATGTAAGAGCTTGAGTCTCTAAACCACGTTATACTAAGCGTTGTTTATTGTTTAAGTACTTACTAAAGTGTTGTGTAAAATCTGCTCACTGAGAGCATCGTTAAAGAAACTTTGGTTGAGTAATTTAGTCAGGGAGAACCAATCTCACTGACATGCTTAAGCAAGCACTCGAGAGTTCAGTCTCTTGAGTCACTGCGTTGCTTAGAGCATGAGTCTCCAAGTCTCCACACTGACTTGGTAGCTCAGCCTCTAAGCAGTGCAGTGACTTGAGTGTTCCCTCACTGAACTCATTCAGGGCGCAATCCAAAGATTAAAAAAAATTCCTAAATTCCCATTTTGGTATTAAAAAATGGGACTTTCAATTGGTATCAGAGCGGGTTGTTCACATGACCACTGATCCAACTTTGTTAAGAATAATGGTCAACCGAACAGATCTTAAACGTTTTAAACTATGGGAATTTCTGCATTCTTCAAACTATTACTTGTGTTCTGACATCATTCATGTAATAGAACATCTTTTTGTTAGAAGTTTTGGAATTATAAAAAAAGGGGAAATTGTTGGGATATGGTTTAGTTTTGATGATTTTCCAAAACTTCATGTAATATGTTTGAATGCAGTCAGGATAGTATCCTTAGTTTCGGGTCAGGCTAGGTTATTTCTCAGTAGAATAGGCTGTCAGTTGAGAAGAACTCAGTTAAGAAGAACTCAGTCCAGGAAGCACTCAGTTGAGGGGGAACCCAGTGAGGGGGAACTCAGCAACACAGCCTGAGGAAATCAAGATGACGTCATAAGAAGAACTGACTGAAGCCATGGCAGAGACCTGAACCTGAAGAGAAGCCTGAAGGATGTCCCATTGAGTATAAACCTGGCTGATCTAAGCAAGTCAGTGGACTACTCAGTGAAGAGTATGATCAGGAGGATCAGTGATGTACTAAGTAGGCCCTGAAGGAGTCAGGCTACTGTGGTCAGGGAAGTTAGTCATCCAGCCTTATAACAAACTTCCTGGAAAGATCTTGAAGAGTCTACTAAAGGACAACTACACTGAAGACAGTCAAGTCTACTGAAGATCATCAAGTCAGTGGAGGATAAGCCATCTGAAGTCAGTGCGCCCTGATCAAGCTCACTGAACCAAAGATCCGTTGGATTCAATCCACGTGGACCAATCAAGTCAAGACAGTATATCTGACACTAACAAGGCCGCATTCCAAGAAAAGCAGGTGAAATATATTAATTGTATGGATTCAAATGTAATTTCCTCCAATGGTTACATTTGAATACACACTATAAATACAAGCTCATAGCTGCGGTTTGAAGGTGTATGAATGAGAAAAATCAACATCTACGAGTTGTGAAGGTGTGGGAGGGTAGTGCGTTTCATGGGAGATATAAGGAGGAACTCCTTACACCTTGTTCACTGATCATTAAGGTCTACACAGATATAAATTGAGTGTTCAGCTTGTAACTCATAGCTTAGAGAGGTTTTCCCAATCTTAACTTTAGGCTAACACATTGCAAGGGAAAACCCCACCTAGTTGGAGAAAACCTAACTGAAACCAAAACCCTACTTGTCAGGTTTGTTGGTGGAAGTTGTTATTGAGATAGGAAGGAAGAAAGCAAGATCTGAGTTGTATAGATATGGGTGCACCTTGGCACGTTAAAAACAAGAATCCCAAGTTAGTGGATTTCCTGTTAAATCAGGCCCGTGGATGTAAGAGTTTGAGTCTCTGAACCACGTTAAACTAAGCGTGGTTTATTGTTTAAGTACTTACTAAAGTGTTGTGTAAAATCTGCTCACTGAGAGCATCGTTAAAGAAACTTTGGTTGAGTAATTTAGTCAGGGAGAACCAATCTCACTGACATGCTTAAGCAAGCACTCGAGAGTTCAGTCTCTCGAGTCACTGCGTTGCTTAGAGCATGAGTCTCCAAGTCTCCACACTGACTTGGTAGCTCAGCCTCTAAGCAGTGCAGTGACTTGAGTGTTCCCTCACTGAACTCATTCAGGGCGCAATCCAAAGATTAAAAAAAATTCCTAAATTCCCATTTTGGTATTAAAAAATGGATTTTCAATTGGTATCAGAGCGGGTTGTTCACATGACCACTGGTCCAGCTTTTTTAAGAAAAATTGTCAACCGAACAGATCTTAAACGTTTTAAACTATGGGAATTTCTGCATTCTTCAAACTATTACTTGTGTTCTGACATCATTCATGTAATAGAACATCTTTTTTGTTAGAAGTTTTGGAATCATCAAAAAAGGGGAAATTGTTGGGATATGGTTTAGTTTTGATGATTTTCCAAAACTTCATGTAATAGGTTTGAAAGAAGTCAGGATAGTATCCTTAGTTTCAGGTCAGGCTAGGTTATTTCTTAGTAGAATAGGCTGTCAGTTGAGAAGAACTCAGTTGAGGAAGCACTCAGTTGAGGGGAAACTCAGCAACACAGTCTGAGGAAATCAAGATGACATCACAAGAAGAACTGACTGAAGTCATGGCAGAGACCTGAAGAGAAGCCTGAAGGATGTCCCATTGAGTATAAACCTGGATGATCTAAGCAAGTCAGTGGACTACTCAGTGAAGAGTATGATCAGGAGGATCAGTACTGTACTAAGTAGGCCCTGAAGGAGTTAGACTACTGTGGTCAGGGAAGTTTGTCATTCAGCCTTTTGACAAACTTCCTGGAAAGATCTTCAAGAGTCTACTAAAGGACAACTACACTGAAGACAGTCAAGTCTACTGAAGATCATCAAGTCAGTGGAGGATAAGCCATCTGAAGTCAGTGCGCCCTGATCAAGCTCACTGAACCAAAGATCTGTTGGATTCAATCCACGGGGACCAATCAAGTCAAGACAGTATATCTGACACTAACAAGGCCGCATTCCAAGAAAAGCAGGTGAAATCTATTAATTGTATGGATTCAAATGTAATTTCCTCCAACGGTTACTTTTAAATCCACACTATAAATACAAGCTCATAGCTGCAGTTTGAAGGTGTGTGAATAAGAAAAACCTACACCTACGAGCTGTGAAGGTGTGGGAGTGTAGTGCGTTTCATGGGAGATATAAGGAGGCACTTCTTACACCTTGTTCACTGACCATTAAGGTCTACACCGATATAAATTGAGTGTTCAGCTTGTAACACATAGCTCAGAGAGGTTTCCCCAATCTTAGCTTTAGGCTAACACATTGTAAGGGAAAACCTCACCTAGTTGGAGAAAACCTAACTAAAATCAAGACCCTACTTGTCAGGTTTGTTGGTGGAAGTTGTTATTGAGTTAGGAAGGAAGAAAGCAAGATCTGAGTTGTATAGATCTGGGTGCACCTTGGCACGTTAAAAACTAGAATCCCAAGTTAGTGGATTTCCTATTAAATCAGGCCCGTGGATGTAAGAGCTTGAGTCTCTGAACCACGTTAAACTAAGCGTTGTTTATTATTTAAGTACTTACTAAAGTGTTGTGTAAAATCTGCTCACTGAGAACATCGTTAAAGAAACTTTGGTTGAGTAATTCAGTCATGGAGAACCAATCTCACTGACATGCTTAAGCAAGCACTCGAGAGTTCAGTCTCTCGAGTCACTGCGTTGCTTAGAGCATGAGTCTCCAAGTCTCCACACTGACTTGGTAGCTCAGCCTCTAAGCCGTGCAGTGACTTGAGTGTTCCCTCACTAAACTCATTCAGGGCGCAATACAAAGTTTAAAAACAAAATTCCTAAATTCTCATTTTGGTATTCGAAAATGGACCATCAGCTTGGTTGATGGGTTTACTCCGACTTCCTTCACTTGTGCAACTGCCATTAACTCTGCCTTCCTCTTTCTTTTTTAGATGGGTGGCCTTCCATCGGAGCAAACACCAACCGGTCCAGTTGAATCGAGTATCAAGACTTCCCGAACTGGTTCCGCAGGGGCCATTGGCACTCTTCTCCCTTGTTTGTTCACCCTGCTCGACTCCTCGTCAGTTTCTTCATCATTGGAGCTGGATAGCGCAGCTGCTCGAGGCCTCTTCCCCGATGTTCTCTTCACAAACTTTGAGAGTTTTCCTTCCTCATAAAACCTCCACAACTACTTTAACAATTCTCAGCACTCACTTGTGAAATGATCGATGTTCTAATGATATGCGCAATATTTATTTGGGTTCAACTTTCTCCTTTCTCGTCTGATTTTCCGGGGTGCGGACTACATGTCTTTGTCTTTGATGCTGTTGTACACCGTATCTACGGACATTGTGAACACTTGATTCAGTTTTTCTTTTAACTCAGCTCCTTCATTAAACGCCTTCATATTCTTTGGAGCTTTGTAGTCAGTTCCACCAGACTTCTTTCCGGATTTCTTTGGGTCAGCCTTTTCACCCAACTCTTTTTGGAGTGCTTCTTGCATTAACACATGGATCCTGGCTCGATATCTGAATTTGGCATAAGTCTTGGGACAGGTCAGGTGCATCTCTTTCCAGAGGCCGGTTCCTTTCTTTAATCCTGCTCTCACTGCTACAATCTTGGTATCCTCGCTTACCATTTCACCTTCAAGAAGAACCTTATCGAATCTTTCCAAGAATTTTCTATCCGACTCCTCATCTCCTTGCATGATATCTGCCAACCGATGTCTTTGTGTCAAATAAGACCCGAAAGTTGAAAAATGTGACATAAATTCCTTACTTAGTTGTGCAAATGAGCTAATGGACCTGTGAGCTAACAATGAGAACCATCTGTGAGGTCTGTCGCCAAGGGTAAGCGGGAAGTTTTGGCATTGAGTAGCATTTGTTGCCCCCATTGAAATCATAAAGTCTGAGTACTTCGTCAAGTGGACTTTAGGGTCTGACGTTCCCTTGTACAAGCTGATAGCCGGGAACTGAATCTTCTTTTGAATTGGGGTGTTCAGAATTGATAGAGCTAGTGGTGAGGATGGGAGAACAGTTGTCCCGACTCCTTTATGGGCTTCCAACTGCTTTTGCAATTCCTCGATTGCTTTCTTCATAGCCTATAACTCGTCTGGAAGAGTCCTCTCGTTGGAAGGTTGTTCGTCATGATTGAGTTTAGTGGCTCTTTCTTGACATAGTCCCTCGCCAATGGGATGCTTCTCTTGAGTTTTTCTTTTAGCAACGTTGCTAGCCCTTTTTGGTCCAAGTCGGCCAAAAGCCGATCTCCGGATACGGTCATGTACTGAGGGGCGAGCAGCTATATGTGCTCGCTTCTCTTCATTCTGGGATAGCTCTCTACTTTCTTTATTTTGACTTCCCAATCTATCCAAAGCACTAGGGCGAGAAGTTTTCTTGCTTGACTCCTCGACCCGGCTGGGGATTGATTCTCCCCGGCTTCCTAGCCGCTAGCTTATCAGAGTCTTCCCTTTGTTCATATGAACCTCAGCAATGTTTGCTTCTTCCTGCTGCCTATCTTCCCTTCTCTTACTTCGCTGCTCACCAGCCTTATTGTTCATCACCGAGGCTCCTGATGGTTCGGCCTTTTACTGCCGCCTTTATAGCAATTGGACCATGGCTATTGTTTTCGCCAATTTCTCGGGATTTTGGGAGAGAGCTTCCACTTCCGGAGGGAGAGCATCTATGGTAACTTTAACATTCCTCCGAGAAGTTGACCGGACTGTTCTTGCATGTTCACTTGTTGACGAAACCCTAGTTTAAGGTTTACGACTCGGTTGTGTACTCGATGATTGAGCCTCTTGCGATCTTGCCATTCCGGATGTTTAGGTATTTGTTAAGGATGATTTGTGTTTGACACTGCTTGTTCTAAGAGCAAATAGCCTTGCATATATGAATATGGTTGTTTACAAACTCTAATTCACATATGCATGCATTCAAATACCCTTAGAATGGTGTACAAATGTTCAAACTTTGTCACAAATAATGTACAACTCAAGATTCCGGCAACTTTTTCCAGTTTTTTACCAAATTTGCCAGATTCCGGCCAACAAATTGAACACAACTTTAACTTTTTCAACACACGGAGGCTCGACCCTTCTTCTAGCGCCAATTGTTGATGACCCTAATCCGAGATGAGTTTACACTCATGAAGATCATCAAACAAGGTTTAAGATCATAGATTTGTGTAAGTAAAGATCAAGAAATAGAATTACAAGAGTTTTGGTGTGTTTTTGAATAATTAAACTTATATTTTTATTCATGAGATGAGGTATTTATAGGAGCACAAGCAAGTAGGAGATGTCACTCTTTTAGCCATTCTAGTTTACATATTGACAAGTGTTAGGACACTTGTTCCTTAAGTCATCATATTTGATACAAATGACAAGTGTTAAGTCACTTGTTTGCCTCTAATACAATGCTAAGATAGTGGGATTTGTGGCTGTTCTTCGAGGTGCTCAATTGCTCGCCTGTACATCCATGTGTTCGGTATGTGAACCTTTCTCTTCAGCTGCTCGCTCTTTCCTTTCCTAAATCTCTAATTTTCGAAATTTACAAGAAAAAATCAGCTAATATATTTTCTTTTATTTTAATCAACATATTATTATTGGGCTACTTAATGGCCTACTTGAGGGGCCTTTAGGAGAAATAAGATTGGACCTCCAGTGGACTTCTGAATTTCAATATTGAGCCCCAATATAATTCAGCCCATTAATATTAATTAGTACCACTAATAAATTAATATTGCACTATCCATCTTACGATAATATGGGCTCCCGATTATTATTTCCCGCGTTTAAGATTATCTGGTCAATTAATTAATTAAACTTCTGAATAGCTCTAAATTAATTAATATCTTTCACCTTGGAGTAAAGACAGCTCAACATTATTATCCCTACAGAAGAAACTGATTCTTCACTTGCAAGATTTGGTACCATAAAACTTCTGAGCCCACTAAGGGAACCAATCACACGAGCCGTACTCACACGCGTTTCTCCCTAATAAATCTTAGCAACCGTCGTATGATTAATATTACTGCCCAAAACATAAAGTTCGAAGTCACGATGATTCTCACCCAACATGAATCAATGCAGTAACCATTAAGCACACACTATCATATTTAAGTGACGGAGATTAAGAGATCAATAACCACTGAGGTCTAATTCTTCACATTTCAGAACAAAAGAATTTATCCTCGCAGTAGGTCCTCTTCAACACATACTAAATGTGCTAGTGCAATCTCTTAGTCAAGACAGATCAATCTGAGATATACACATCGACCTTTCACAAGCGGATTGTTCAATTCCACCTAAGTCGTGAATTTGTACGTTTAGTTACAAGGAAACCGTTAATGTGGTCTTCCGTGATCGGGTATCACCACATTAACTACAATGTAACACGTTCTACTTATAATGAACTGGTTCCAATAAATATTTAACATTTAATCATATCTAAAGCAAATGCGATAAAAGATTTATTCTCATAAATAAGTGTTTAATACGTGAGTTATATAAAGTGAAAGCATACTTTCACGTATAACTCCAACAATCTCCCACTTATACTTAAAGTTTGCTTTTTAGTATACATCATGCATGTCTAGTGTAGTAGCTCTACGTGACATCTCATGTCAACCTACACTAACCTAATAATTCCTCCCACTTATACTTAAAGCAGATTGGCAATAGTCTTGACTCCCATTCCATCCACATGTCTCTTGAATGTACTCTGAGTCAGACCCTTTGTGAATGGATCCGCTAGGTTGTCTTCCGATGCTATCTTTGCCACCTCTATATCTCCTCTCTTAACGATTTGTGTTTGATGGCCTTGTGGGCTCTTGGTTCCTTTGAATTGCAACTACTCCGGTATTGTCACAATAGACAGTGATTATGTCGGGCAAATTCGGAACAACGTCCAAGTCCACTAAGAAGTTCTTGAACCATACTGCCTCTTTCGCTTCTTTACATGCAACTACATATTCGGCTTCCATGGTCGAATCGGCGATGCATTTCTGCTTAATGCTTCTCCATGAAATGGCTCCTCCTCCCATGCAAAATACAATACCCGAGGTAGACTTTCAGGAGTCTAGATTTGATTGGAAGTCTGAGTCCGTGTATCCCACGGGAATTAGACTATCTGACTGGTAAATCAACATCCTATCACGAGTTCTTTTCAGATACCTCAAGATATACTTTACGGCAGTCCAATGGTCTTTCCCGGGATTACTTTGATATCTCGCCACCATGCCCACGGCAAAGCAGGTATCGGATCTCGTACACAGCATTGCATACATAAGGCTTCCTACGGCCGAAGCGTACGGAATGCCTTTCATGTCATCTATCTCCGCTTGCGTCTTAGGGCTCATTTCTTTCGATAAATGGATTCCGTGCCTAAAAAGTACAAAACCTTTCTTGGAATCTTGCATGCTGAAACGCCTCAAAACAGTGTCAATGTATGAAGCTTGCGATAAGCCCAACATTGCGATCGCGAGTGATCTTGATCCCAAGGATGTGACCGGCTTCCCCTAAGTCCTTCATATCAAATTGTTTTGACAGACATACCTTTACGTCTGACAATACCTTTACATTGTTCCTAATGAGCATAATATCGTCTACGTATAATACTAAGAATACCACCGCAGTTCCGTCACACTTTTTATACACACAACTCTCGAACTCATTTTGATCAAACCCATAATACTTAATCACTTAATCAAAACACTGGTTCCAAGTACGCGATGCTTGCTTAAGTCCATAAATAGATCTCTTGAGCTTGCATACAAGATTCTCTTGAACTTTTTCAATAAAACCTTTGGGTTGTTGCATATAGATATCTAACCCGTCAAGATTTCTGTTAAGGAAAGACGTCTTGACATCCATTTGCCAGATCTAGTAATCTAGATGCGCAGCAATCGACAAGAGAATATGGATGGACTTAAGCATAACTACAGGCGAAAAGGTTTCCTCATAATCGATCCCTTCTTTTTTAGTATACCCCTTTGCCACTAGCCTTGCCTTGAAGGTCTCAACCCTTCCATTCGGTCCTTTTTTCCTCTTGTATACCCACTTGCATCCAATGGGTTCTACCCTATTGGGTGGTTCGACCAACTCCCACACTTGATTATGATCCATCGAACCCATCTCGGCTTCCATTGTTGTTTGCCATGACTTTGTGTCTTTATCTTGGATTATCTCGTCGTATGTCCATGGGTCTGATTCATCACCGGGAATTAAATCTGAAGATTCTCCTATTCCCATAAATCTCTCGAGTTGTCTAACAAGCCTCCCACTGCGATGGGGTTCCGATTATGAAGGTGTGACATGTGGTATATCATCTTGTATACTTGGTATCGGGGTTAGCCCTCTCAATTCTTCTAAGGTAATTTCACTTTTAGGCTTCCGGTTGTTCATATAGTCTTCCTCCAAAAATTTAAAGTGTGTACTAATCACGGTCTTTTGATCCTTGGGACTATAGAACATACACCTTTCGTTCCCGCGGGGTATCCTATAAACAGCCTTAATTCCGAACGTGGATCCAATTTACTGGCTTTCTTGTCTAGCACATATGCCGGACACCCCCATATCCACATGTGTCTCAGACTGGACTTGCGCTCGGTCCACAATTCTATCGGGGTTTTAGGAACCGATTTGGATGGCACCAAGTTTAGAATATCATCATGGATTTGAGAATTTCTAAAAGAGTCCGGTTCTTTTGTTCCGCCACACCATTCTGTTAAGGGGTTCCCGGTGCGGTTAACTGGGATACGATCCCTTCGTCCGATAGGTAGTTCAAGAACTCATCGCTGAGGTATTCGTCTCCACGATCTGATCGTAGAAACTTGATACTCTTTTCCCTATGTTTCTCGGCTTCGGCCTTTAACTCCTTGAACTTGTCAAAAGTTTCAGACTTATGCCTCATAAGGTAGATGTACCCATATCTCGAGTAATCGTCAATGAAAGTGACAAAATACCCATACCTCATTCTTTCTTTGATCGACATTGGACCACACACATCGGTATGAATGAGTTATAACATTTCCGTGGCTCTATTCCACTTGGCTCCAAATGCCCCTTGGTCATTTTACCCTCTAAACAGGATTCAAAAGTTGGAAACGGTTCGACTTCGAATGATTCCAGGGATCCGTCTTTCACCAATCTTTCTATCCGCTTTAGATTAATATGACCTAGTTTAGTCTAAGATGTCATAGAAGTGTTTCATTCATATCCGAAGAACGCTTTCTTTTATTACTCGAAGTGATCGACGTGATATTAGATTTATTATTTGAGTGGTGTGCACACTTAATCGTATAGATATTGTTACCAACATTCCATGACAAATAAAATCATTCTTAAAAGAAATAGTAACAATTTTATTAAAGGTAAATGAATATCCATCAAAGAACAACTTAGAAACTGAAATTAAATTATTTCTAAAGTTTGGAACGTATAAAACATCGCTTAAAATAAAAAATCTATCTTCAAAAGATAGGTGCATGACGCCCACTGCTTCGACTGCCACTCTCGTAGCATCGCCCAAAGTGATGAGGATCTCATTCTTGCTAAGTCGTCGGGTTAGCTAGAACCCCTGAAGAGTGAAACAAATATGATCAGTTGCCCCGGTATCCACTATCCAAACGTGGGTAGCATACGCCGCAACATAAGTTTCAGCGACTAAAGCATGAGACTTACCTTTCTTTACCATCTTCTTAGGCTTAGAACAGGCAGACCTCCAATGTCCTTTCTCACCGCAATTGAAGCACTTACCCTTAGCGGCCTTCTTTCCACCTCCTTCGCCCTTAACCTTGACTTTTGCAACGGTTGGAATTGCTTGGGTCTAGCCTTTTGTCCTCTTTCTCTTCTTCCCCCCCTTGGGACCAGAAGAGGCAGATGGACCGTTTGCCACCATAGCAACAGTTTGATGCTCCATTATAGTCTCCGCCGATACCAAAGCTTGCAAGAGCTCAGGCAAACTATTTGCCCGTTCATTCATTTGATAGTTCAATTGAAACTGCTCGAAACTTTTCGGAAGAGAATGGAGAACGAAATCGACCTTAGTAGGGAGATAAAATTCCCCACTAAGTACCTCCAACTTATTGAGATAAGCCATCATCTCGATAACATGATCCCTTACGGGCGTACCCTCCACCATTTTCTGCGAAAGCATCTTTCGCATGGTGATTTGCCTAGTTGTACGGTTCTGATGTTTAAACATCGCTTCAAGATTGAGCATTATCTTAGAGGCGGTTTCCATATGTTGGTGTTGGTGTTGCAACACATCTGACATTGAAGCCAAGATGGTACACCTAGCCATCTCATCGGAGTCTACCCAACTCTTATGCTCTTTCTTGACCGACTTGCTCGCATCTTCGGCAGGCTCATCAGGCTTAGGAGTAGTAAGTACCCATTTGTGGTGTTGATCAGTTAGGAGAATATCAAGGTTACGTTTTCGATCAACATAGTTCTCACCAACAAGTTTGTTATCTTTAAGTATACTAAACAATTTATTAAAAGGTTGCGACATGATGAACTGAGAATAAAACATACATTCATATCAATATCTAGAAAAATACGAAATTATCACATAATTTGATCACATCAGTTATATTGAAACCTTAAAACAATATAATCATGCATCAACCAACATCTCTAAACAATTTAAATGCGCAACGAGGGATGGTCTATACATTTAAACACATTCAAGCTGATCACAAACTTAAAAGTTACAAATCCTTAATTCAAAATTAATAGTTGGCTCCCACTTTGACCACATAAAAACTGACAGGGACACCGCGGGAAGTAAGTTAATATCAATTTCTTATGCTAAGTAATAACCATAATTCAATACAAGATTATTATTTCATTTTGAGAAAGCCACTTGTGGTGAGGGTCAATACCGCCTCTAGTAATAATCCACAATCATCCTTTCGGAATTTATCCATGTGAAATCCGTCCTTTTGGCCGATCCGAGGGGGAAATGTATTCCAAAATGACTTCACAAATAAATAAATTATGGAGGTCAAATTAATCCAATTTTATTATCCGGAATGAAATTGCGATTAAAGAAACATACTTAATAATTTTCGAAAGTAAGGTTTTTCTTGGACAATTAAAATCATGCAAACACATATTAACAAATAATAGGTGCACGAAAAAAAACATCCATCCAAATAAAATTAAAACACATTGGAGCACTCAAATCCAATTGTCACGGTGTAATTTTCTTCGCGTCTTGACGCGAGAAATCGTCCTCGTTGCTTTCATCGTTTGTCTCAACAAGCTCCCACTCGAACAACAACACTTCATCAAAACTTCGTTTGGCGGGACGACGTTTGGAATCACACAAAAAAAAGAATGGAAAAAAATTCATGGCTCGAGATCCGGCGCGCGTTGGCCCACGGAGGTGGGCCGCGTACCTCTCGGTGCAATGGCTGCTAAGCACCGAGCGCCAGGCCGGCAGCACTACGGGCACACGAACCGAGCACCATGGCACGCGCCGAGCGCCACGACACCTGCCGTGCACGGCGCCATGCGCCGCGTGCACGCTGTGCTTCGAGTTTTGCCGTTCGTCCTTATTTTCACCCAATTCATGATCCACCTCCATGCACGCGCCACGCATGCATGAGTCGTCCGGGTACATCGTCTTCAACTCTTCGTTTCAGTCTTCGTTTCGATCTGGTTACAATTTATTTACAAAAAATAAATAAACCTAGATCTAGACTAGTCTATTACATTGATCAAATCAAAATAAAAACAACTAATCTACTCGTGAATTTTCTCACGAGAAAAATGAATTTGAATGAATCGAATTAAAAATAAATAATTCACACGCATGAATAAAATAAACATTAAAAACCATGACAATTGGATACCTGCAAAAAAGATCTAGTAATTCTAATATCCAATTTCAATTTAATATTAAACAATTTAAATTCCAATTTAAAGATCAGAGCCCGAAAACCGTGGCCCTGATACCAGTTGTTGGGAAAATAGGGTGCCCGAAAACTATTCGGGATGAAATTTAAATACGAATATAAATTCAATTATTATTAGCATGAATTAATCCTAATTAATTCAAATAATAATTCCAACAACAATTTTATCATCATGCATGCAGAATTAATTCACATAAAATCTATGGCGGAATAAGTAGGAAATTATGTGATTACGTACCTCTTGTAGATATGGCCTTTGATCAATCACGGGACTATCACGAACGTGCTACCAACAAAAAGACCTTCTCAAGTATGTCCCTTTCTCCTTGCTTGATCACCGGTGGGAAGTGCTTTCAAGCAATTAAAATAACCAAGGAAAAAGAAAAATATTTTTGCTCTTGATTTTTCCAACACATGGAATCATGTACTTGAGGATGAAATAATCATCCCCTATTTATAAGTGAGGGAGGCCGAAATTTTTAATATTTTAGAGGTGGAGATTTTTTTTTTCTTAGCCTCTAAGAAATCTTGAATATATCCCATATATTCTTTTCTCCATAATAAAATATTTCACAAAAATCTTACGCTCCTTATTAAGGGGTATTTTTCGAAATTAATAGGAAGAAATCACAAGATTTAGATCTTCTTGAATATATGAGATAATCTTGTATTCCAAGAATACTAATCTTCCATAATATCTTCCCAAGAAAATCTACAAAATCTTTTCTTTCCTAAATCTCTAATTTTTGAAATTTACAAGAAAAAATCAGCAAATATATTTTCTTTTATTTTAATCATCTTATTATTATTGGGCTACTTAATGGGCTACTTGAGGGGCCTTCAGGAGAAATAAGATTGGACCTCCAATGGACTTCTGAATTTTAATATTGAGCCCCAATATAATTCAACCCATTAATATTAATTGGTACCACTAATAAATTAATATTGCACTATCCATCTTAATCAATATTAAGATAATATGAGCTCCCGATTATTATTTCCCGCGATTAAGATTATCTAGTCCATTAATTAATTAAGGTTCTGAATAGCTCTAAATTAATTAATATATTTCACCTTGGAGTAAAGACATCTCAACATTATTATCCGTACCGAAGAAACTAATTCTTCACTTGCAAGATTTGGTACGATAAAACTTCTGAGCCCACCAAGGGAACCAATCACACGAGCTGTACTCGCATGCATTTCTCCGTATTAAATCTTAGCAACCGTCGTATGATTAATATTACTGCCCAAAACACAAAGTTCAAAGTCACAATGATTTTCACCCAACATGAATCAAAGTTGTAACCATTAAGCACACACGGTCCTATTTAAGTGACAGAGATTAAGAAATCAATAACCAATGAGGTGTAATTCTTCACATTTCAGAACAGAAGAATTTATCCTCCTTGTAGGTCCTCTTCAACACATACTAAATGTGCTAGTGCAATATCTTAGTCAAGACAGACCAATCTGAGATATACACATCGACCTTTCACGGTGGATTGTTCAATTCCACCTAGGTCGTGAATTTGTACGTTAGTTACAAGGAAACCATTAATGTGATCTTCTATGATCGGGTATCACCACATTAACTACAATGTAACATGTACTACTTATAATGAACTGGTTGCAATAAATATTCAACATTCAATCATATCTAAAGCAAATGCGATAAAAGATTTATTCTCATAAATAAGTATTTAATACATGAGTTATACAAAGTAAAAGCATACTTTCACGTATAACTCCAACACATTTTTACTAAGGGAAGTACCATCAGTAGAGGTACTGGAAGTCTACTGATGAAGACTAACAAATCATTTAAGGCAAAACATATTTAAGGCTGTTAGTTATTCTGGTTGGAACACAAGGCAAAAGGAATGTCAGTAAGGTTACAATAAATGAAGGAATAAGAAGGTTCCTTCAGTCGAGTTATACCTTAAACCCAGATAAGCTCTGCACAAGTTGACTGTTCAGTCCAATGAGAAGATGACACGTAGGTGTACTTTACTGACAGCCAACCTACAGACTGGCAAACACCAAAAGTCAGTCCTTACCTTTTGCAGAAAGTTGGTTACAGGCAAAGACTTCCAAGCCAATTATTGATGCGACATAAAGCCAAAAAGAGTCATTTGAGCCAATCAGATACAAGAAGACTTACTTAGGAAGATTCAAACTCCAACGGGAAGATTTTCAAGAAGTCTATAAATACAGAAGGACGTGCTTATTATCATTCACGGGAAACTTCAAAGATATACTCTTTCTCTACACTCACAAACGCACAATCGAAGCACTCGAAATCACTCAAGTTTCTCAAGTGTTTCACTTTTGTAAAGAAGCTTACAAAACCTTCTATAAATGTACTTAAAGCCATATCCAAAGCTTAGAATGAGATAATCCATCCTTAAGCTCTTGAGCTCACCTTGTAAGAATTATCTCAAAATAGTTGTAAGGATTATCACCTTGTGTTTCAGTGGTCTTTGAACCACTTCTCTGATACCACTTGTTGGTCCCATTACAAGAGTGAGTGATACGTGTATGGGGGAATACACTTATACAAAATTTTCTTTCTTAAGACCTTACTGAGTCCCCTTACTCAGAGTGGTGTTGAACACTGAGTAGATAATACACCTAACTATCTGCTTAATTATGTTCAGTGTGGAATGTGTGAGCCCTGAAAGATTAAAGTTTTGTTAAATGTTTACTTTCTGAAAACATGATTATCTTTTTATGAAGCTGTGGTTAGAAGGGCAGTTATCTGAGTTCAATGATCAGGCTAATTGATTCAAGCCTGATAAAGTATGCAATGAATGACTTAATCAAATAAACAATTAAGAATAGATATCAATGCAGAACACAGGGAGTTTAACATGGTTCAGAGACTCAAGCTCCTATGTCCATGTTCCTGATTGAACCGGAAAATCCACTAAGGATTTGCTTATTTTAATGTGCCAAGGTGCACCAAGATCAGTCTTACTCACTGACCCTTGCTTACTTCCTTCTAACTCACTTACTAACTTCCACCAACAAACCTGACTAAGAGGGTTTGGGTTTCAGTTTGGTTTCCAACTAAGGTGTGATTATCCTTACAAGACAAAGCTATGTTAAGGGTTGGACAATCACTCTAAGCTCAGGATATATCTAATGAGCTCAGTAGAATACATAATAACTCTCTAACTCAAGAAACACTTGGGAAATTAAAGGCTTTTCGAGTGCTTCTTTGTGAATGCTTGATTGTTTGAATGCTGAGAGTTTGAGTAATTTCTGGCTTCAAAATTTCCCGTAACCTTGCTTGGGTCCAAGGTCTTCCGTATTTATAGATGATTTTGAATAACTTTCCGTTGGAGAGATAGCCTTCTGACTATCTTCGTGTAGGATACCTTCAACGGACATATTTCCCATGCAGCTGTCGTCCTTACATGAATTTGGTAATGTGCATTTAATGCTTGCACGTTGAACTATGCAGGGATATCAGGTTCAGGTCAGTGTCCGTACATGACTTAGCGCGCTTTGATTGGTCCACGTAATCAGGTAGGTGGGAATTTCAGAACTCATTCTTCCATTCAGTCTTGTCTTTACTGAGTTCAGGTTTATCCTCATCTACGTACATCTTCCAGCGCTGACATTCCTTTTGCATTGCTTGGATCCTACTCCAAGTCCTTCGCAATAACTCAGTGCAGTTCTGTTCCCTTCAGGCTGAGTTAGCATTGATCTCAGGATCATGCTCTTCATCCTGACACTTACTCACTCAGCTTAGATGAACTACCATAAGTTCAGGATGGTGCTCTTGTGTCTTCAGGCTTCAGTCTTGATTGCCAACAATGAGTACTCCTCTCACTGTGTACCTGTGAATATAAAATATTATAACCTGTAACCTAACCAAGACTAGCCTGACTATTCCAACAATTAGGTAAGTCATCTTTTCAGGGTATTTGGGATCTAATCAAAACTAACATTGTCCCAACACACACTTAGGTTGAGAGTTAGAGTTAAGAGGTGTGAGTAAGCTGATAAGTTGATATCAGTCTGAAAGCTAGTTGTTGGAAACTAGGACCTGGATTTATCCTAGGGATCAAATATCCTAAGAGAGGATTATTTGATCAGTGCACCTTGGCACTATACACAAGGAATTCCAAGTGAAAGAAATTCTCCTATTTAATCAGGGCAGTGGACGTAGGAGATTTATCTCTGAACCACTTTACATCTTGTGCATTTACTATTCAGTCATTTCTTAAGTGTGTGTTGGATAAACTAGCTTTGAATAACTAAAACGAGTATTTCTTAAAGGGCTCACTTTCCGCATCTGAAAGCTAATTAGATAGCATCTCAACTGAAAGTCTTGAACCTTCAGTGGAGGTTATATCTCAGTAAGCTTTCTTAAGTAAATCAATAGAAAACTTAAAAGTCCACTGAAGGTTTATTGTCTTGAGTAATCTGTTAAGCTTTTAAAGGAAAAAAATTAATTTGTCACAACAGGTGTATCCCCCCCCCCCCAAACACCTGTATCACTCATTTCGGGACCAACAAGTGGTATCAGAGCAGTGGTTCAAAAGACCATTGTTCCAGTATACTTTTGTTCTCAAAAGGTAAACTCTTGTTCAACTGAATAGATCTCTAACAAACTTGTTTATCCATTATGACTGACAATACAGCTAGGGTTGCACCACCAGCAGAAACCAACATGGGAGTTAATCCTTTGAATCATATGTCCCATCACAAGCTTCCACAATTCTCTGTGGAAAACTATGACTTCTGGAAGATAAGGATGAGAGCACGTCTTGCATGTGTTCATGATGAGATGCTGCAAGTCATCACTAAAGGTCCCTTTGTGTTTATGACTCCAAATCCAAGGACCACAGCTGCAACTATTGCAGATCCTAGAGAGGAATGACTCAAAGATGAAGACAACTTTACTACAGATGAGAGAGGAGGCACAACCTCAACTTCATTGCCATGAACATCCTTTACACCACCATTCCAGACTTATTCATAGGAAGAGTGATCTATTGTCAAACTGCAAAAGAAATCTGGTATACTCTTGCTCTTTTGTGTGAAGGAACTGACAAGATTAAAGAGAACAAGCTCTCAGTAGCTATTCAAAAATATGAGCAGTTCACCATGGAGCCATCTGAGACAATTGATCAACTTGATGGAAGGTTTACTGTTTTTATGAATGAGATTAACTCTCTGGGAAAGGTTTATACAAAGAGAGAAGTGGCTTTGAAAATCCTAAGAGGTCTAACCTCAAGATGGGATGTGTACTCTATGATGATGCAGAATACCAAAGATTTGTCTAACATGTCTATGCAACAGGTATTCTAAGAATTAAAGCCATATGAGTTTGATTTTAACAGGCGAAGGGCTCCAGATGAGACCTCAGCTGAGAAGGGAGTTGCCTTCAAAGCTAAAGAAACTGAGCCCAAATCTCCAAAGCCTCAAAAGAGTACAAAAGCAAGCAAGGCCCAGAGCAAAGCTGAAATGCAAGAGGAGCTAAGCTTAATGGCTAGAAGGTTTGAAAAACTTAACAGTCGATTTGGTAAATATAAAAGATCTTATCAGGATAACAGGGAGAGAAGAAGCTACCCCCAAAGGGACACAAGAGAAGGAGAGAAAAGCACCACTGAAAAGGAAAAGAAGAAAGATTACAAGAACTACACCAGAGCTGAAGGATCATCATTAAAGACCAGAGAGACTACTGAAGAAAAAGATGATGATGCCAACAGATGTTACCAGTGTAAAAAGCTTGGTCATTTTCAATACGATTGCCCTAAACTGAGCACCAAGGAAAGAAAAGAAAGGCAAGCCAAAAGAAATAGAAGATATGGAGAGAGGAAAGCCATGGTTGCTGAGGATATTGATGAAGAGCTGGAGTCTTCTGATGCACTGTTCTCTGACAGCAGTGATGATGACCTTTGCCTCATGGCCAGAGATACAATCTAAAACTCCAAATTCCTCAGCTCAGAGTCAACAGGAGAACTCAACCTTCAGTTCACTTTGGAACAATTGATGATTGACTTCTCTAGGTTGCAAGAAGCAAGTTCTTGTCTTCAAGATGAGAACAATAAACTCTTGAGTGAAAACTCCAAGTTAATTGAGTCAGGGAATCAGGTTGATCTTAACTCAGCTAAATCAACCATTGAACTGACAAATGAGGTGGAAACCCTCAAAAGTCAGGTAAATGGTAAAGATCAACTGATCAAAGATCTTACTGATAACCAGACAAAGTTAACTGAAGAAAATAAAAAATTGGTAAGCCAAATAAAGGATTCTCTCCTGAAAATTGATGTCTTAGATAAGTTTGAAGAGACCATGTTAAAAAGGATTGATGCTTTAAACAAACCCTCTCTTGCTATAGAGGAGATTCAAAACATTCAAGTCAATCCCAATAACAAGTGTGGAGTTGGCTACACTTTGAAATCTTCAGAAGGTCCTCTAAGAATTGCTTCTCAAGTGGTACAAAGAGAGTTTTTGTTAAATCTGTGGCCTTTCAACCACAAATTTTGGATAAAGGAAAAAGACCAGCTGAAATTCAACAAAAGAATAGTCAAAACCAGCCAAAACCAGTTGGAAAGGCTCAAATGACTAATCAACCAAGAATTCAGCAGAGGTACTCTCAGTCGAGGTCTTCACAGATGAGGCAACCTCAATTGAAAGTATCCAGGCATGAGTATTCCTCAAGGAATGTCTCATATAGGAAACTTATTCCATTTGTGCCTAATGGAAAAGGTTCCCCATACCTTTATCAACAAAAGCTAAGGCCAGGTGCACCCAAGCCTCAGAAGAAGAACAGTAAGAAGGTTCTTGTTCCTTCAAAGGCTGACACCCGTAAACAGTTTACTCCCAAGGCACCTAGGGAAGTAATTGTTTATGTAGATATTTATGGAAGACAAATTGGCCACTCTAAAGTAATTAGAACTGTAAGGTAAATTGGATTCCAAAAGGTATAGCCAACCTCATAGGTGTTGGAGTTATACGTGAAAGTATGCATTTACTTTGTATAACTCATGTATTAAACACTTATTTATGAGAATAAATATTTTATCGCATTTGCTTTAGATATAATTGAATGTTGAATATTTATTGCAATCAGTTCATTATAAGTGGTACATGTTACATTGTAGTTAATGTGGTGTTACCCGATCACGGAAGATCACATTAACGGTTTCCTTGTAACTAAACGTACAAATTCACGACCTAGGTGGAATTGAACAATCCGCCGTGAAAGGTCGATATGTACATCTCAGATTGGCTTGTCATGACCAAGAGATTGCACTAGCACATTTAGTATGTGTTGAAGAGGACCTACAACGAGGATAAATTCTTCTGTTCTGAAATGTGAAGAATTAGACCTCAGTGGTTATTGATTTCTTAATCTCTGTCACTTAAATAGGACTGTGTGTGCTTAATGGTTACTATTTTGATTCATGTTGGGTGCGAATCATAAAGTTTTATCGTACCAAATCTTGCAAGTGAAGAATTAGTTTCTTCGGTACGGATAATAATGTTGAGCTGTCTTTACTCCAAGGTGAAATATATTAATTAATTTAGAGCTATTTAGAAGCTTAATTAATAAATGGACTTGATAATCTTAAACCTGGGAAATAATAATCGGGAGCCCATATTATCGTAATATGGATTAAGATGGATAGTGAAATATTAATTTATTAGTGGTACTAATTAATATTAATGAGCTGAATTATATTGGGTCTCAATATTGAAATTCAGAAGTCCATTGGAGGTCCAATCTTAATTCTCCTTAAGGCCCCTCAAGTAGCCCATTAAGTAGCCCAATAATGATAAGGTGATTAAAATAAAAGAAAATATTATTGCTGATTTTTTCATGAGATTTTCGAAAATAGCTTATTTAGGAGAGAAGATTTTGTTGATTTTCTTGGAAAGATATTATGGAAGATAAGTATTCTTGGAATACAAGATTATCTCATATATTCAAGAAGATTCAAATCTTGGATTCTCCTCTTATATTTTTTTAAAATCACAAGTATTATAAGGAGGGTAAGATTTTTGTGGAATATTTTATTATGGAGAAAGGAATATATGAGATATATTCAAGATTTCTTAGAGACTAAGAAAATATTTTTTCCAATCCCATTTCACATGAAAATTTCGGCCACCGAACTTATAAATAGGGGATGAGTATTTCATCCCCAAGTACATAATTCCATGTGTTGGAAAAATCAAGAGTAAAAAAATATTTTTCTTTTTTCTTAGTTATTTAATTGCTTGAAAGCACTTCCCACCGGTGATCAAGAGAGGCGAAAGGGAAATACTTGAGAAGGTCTTTTGGTTGGTAGCACGTCCCGTGATAATCAAAGGCCATATCTACAAGAGGTACGTAGTCACATAACCTCTTAGTTTTTCCGCCATAGATTTTATGTGAATTAATTCAATTTGCATGATGATAAACATTGTTGTTGGAATTATTATTTGAATTAATTTGGATTAATTCATGCTAGTAATAATTGAATTTAAATTCGTATTTAACTATCATCCCGTATAGTTCCCGGGCACCCCTATTTTCCCAACAACTGGTATCGGAGCCACGGTTTGGGGCTCTGATCTTTAAATTGGAATTTAAATTGTTTGACATTAAATTAAAATTGGATAGTAGAATTGCTAGATCTTTTTTTTGCAGGTATCCAATTGTCATGGTTTTAATGTTTATTTTTTTTCATGCATGTGATTTAATTATTTTTAATTCGATTCGTTCGAATTCGTTTTTCTCGTGAGAAAATCCACGAGTAGATTAGTTGGTTTTATTTTGATTTGATCATTGTAATAGACTAGTCTAGATCTAGTATTTATTTTTTGTAAATAAATTATAACCAGATCGAGATGAAGACGGAAACGAAGAATTAAAGACAGCATACCCAGACGATGCATGCATACATGGCGCATGCATGGATGTAGAATCATGCACGGGGTGGAAAATAAGGATGAACGGCGAAACTCGGTGCACGGCGTGAGCGAGGCGCACGGCGCCGTGCACGACGGGTGCCCGACGCTGCACGGGCGTGCGCGCGAGGTGTCGCCTCTCGGCGCTCGGCGTCTCGGCAGCCGTGCCCGAGAGGCGTACGGCCCACCTCTGTGGGCCGATGCGCGCCGTATCTCAGGCCGTGAATTTTTTCTTTTCTCATTCTTATTTTTTTTTGTGATTCCAAACGTCGTCCCGAACCTCAAACGAAGTTATTTTTGATGAAGTGTTGCTTTTCGAGTGGGAGCGTGTCGAGGCGAACGATAGAAAGCAACAAGGACGATTTTTCGCATCAAGATGTGAAGAAATTAAACCGTGACAGTTGGATTTGAGTGCTCCAACATGTTTAATTTTGTTTTGATGGATGTTTTATTGCGTGCACTTATTATTATTTGTTAATATGTGTTTGCATGATTTTAATTGTCCAATAAAAACCTTACTTTTGAAAATTACTAAGTATGTTTCTTTAATCGCAATTTTATTCCGGATATTAAAATTGGATTAATTTGGCCTCCATAGTTTATTTATTTGTGAAGTCTTTTTGGAATACATTTCCCCCTCGAATCGGCCAAAAGGGCGGATTTCACATGAATAAATTCCGAAAGGATGATTGTGGATTATTACTAGTGGCGGTATTGACCCTCACCACGAGTGGCTTGCTCAAAGCGAAATAATAATCATGTATTTAATTATGGTTATTACTTAGGCATAAGAAATTGATATTAACCTACTCCCCTCGGAGTCCCTTTCAATTTTTATGTAGTCAAAGTGGGAGCCAACTATTAATTTTGAATTAAGGATTTGTAACTTTCAAGTTTGTGATCCGCTTGAATGTGTTTAAATGTATAGACCACCCCTCGTGGCGCATTTAAATTGTTTCGAGATGTTGGCTGATGCATGATTATATTGTTTTAAGGTTTCAATATAATTGATGTGATCACATTATGTGATAATTTTGTATAGTTGATATGAATGTATGTTTTATTCTCAGTTCATCATGTCGCAACCTTTTAATCCACTTTTAGTATACTTAAAGATAACAAACTTGTTGGTGAGAACTATGTTGATTGAAAATGTAATCTTGATATTGTCCTAATCGCTTAATACCAAAAAGGGTACTTACTACTCCTAAGCCCGATGAGCCTGCCCAAGATGCGAGCAAGTCGGTCAAGAAAGAGCATAAGAGTTGGGTAGACTCCGATGAGATGGCTAGGTGTACTATTCTGGCTTCAATGTCAGATGTGTTGCAACACCAACACCAACACATGGAGACCGTCTCTGAGATAATGCTCAATCTTGAAGCGATGTTTAAACATCAGAACCGTACAGCTAGGCAAATCACCATGCGAAAGATGTTTTCGCTGAAAATGGTGGAGGGTACGCCCGTAAGGGATCACGTTATCGAGATGATAGGTTATCTCAACAAGTTGGAGGTACTTAGTGTGGAATTCGATCACCCTACTAAGGTCAATTTCGTTCTCAATTCTCTTCCGAAGAGCTTTGAGCAGTTTCAATTGAACTATCAAATGAATGAACTGGCAAATAGTTTGCCCGAGCTCTTGCAAGAGACCATAATGGAACATCAAACTGTTGCTATGGTGGCAAACGGTCCGTCTGCCTCTCCTGGTCCCAAGGGAGGGAAGAAGAGAAAGAGGACAAAAGGCCAGACCCAAGCAAATCCAACTGTTGCAAAACCCAAGGCGAAAGGCGAAGGAAGTGGAAAGAAGGCTGCTACGGGTAAGTGCTTTAATTGCGGTGAGAAAGGACATTGGAGGTCAACCTGTTCTAAGCTTAAGAAGACGGTAAAGAAAGGTAAGTCTCATGCTTTAGTCGTTGAAACTTATGTTGCAGCGTATGCTACCCACGTTTGGGTAGTGGATACCAGGGCAACTGATCATATTTGTTTCACTCTTCAGGGGTTCCAGCTAACCCGGCGACTTAGCAAGAATAAGATCCTCATCACTTTGGGCGATGCTACGAGAGTGGCAGCCGAAGCAGTGGGAGTCGTGCACCTGTCTTTTAGAGATAGAGTTTTAATTTTAAGAGATATTTTATACGTTCCAAACTTTAGAAAAAATTTAATTTTGGTTTCTAAGTTGTTTTTTGATGGATATTCAGTTACTTTTAATAAAGTTGTTACTGTTTCTTTTAAGAATGATATTATCTGTCATGGAACGTTGGTAAACAATCTTTATACGATTAAGTGTGCACACCACTTAAATAATGAATCTAATAACACGTCGATCATTTCAAGTAATAAAAGAAAGCGTTCTTCGGAGATGAACAAAACACTTCTATGGCATCTTAGACTAGGTCATATTAATATAAAGCTGATAGAAAGATTGGTGAAAGACGGATCCTTGGAATCATTCGAAGTCGAACTGTTTCCAACTTGTGAATCCTGTTTAGAGGGTAAAATGACTAAGAGGGCATTTGGAGCCAAGGGGAATAGAGCCACGGAAGTGTTAGAACTCGTTCATACCGATGTGTGTGGTCCAATGGAATTAAGGTTGTTTATAGGATACCCTGCGGGAACGAAAGGGTGTATGTTCTATAGTCCCAAGGATCAAAAGACCATGATTAGTACACACTTTAAATTCTTGGAGGAAGACTATATGAACAATCGGAAGCCTAAAAGTGAAATTACCTTAGAAGAATTGAGAGGGCAAACCTCGATACCAAGTATACAAGATGATATACCACACGTCACACCTTCACAACCGGAACCCCATCGCAGTGGGAGGATTGCTAGGCAACCCGAGAGATTGATGGGAATAGCAGAATCTTCGGATTTGATTCCCGGTGATGAATCAGACCCATGGACATACGAGGAGGCAATCCAAGACAAAGACGCAGAGTCATGACAAACGGCAATGGAAGCCGAGATGGATTCAATGGATCATAATCAAGTGTGGGAGTTGGTTGAACCACCTAATGGGGTAGAACCCATTGGATGTAAGTGGGTGTACAAGAGAAAAAGAGGACCGGACGGAAGGTTTGAGACCTTCAAAGCAAGGCTAGTGGCCAAAGGGTATACTAAAAAAGAAGGGATCGATTATGAGGAGACCTTTTCTCCTGTAGCCATGCTTAAGTATATCCGTATTCTCTTGTCGATCGCTGCGCACCTAGATTACGAGATCTGGCAAATGGATTTCAAGAAAGCTTTCCTTAACGGAAGTCTTGACAGGTTAGATATCTATATGCAACAGCCCAAAGGTTTCATTGAAAAAGGCCAAGAGCACCTCGTATGCAAGCTTAAGAGATCTATTTATGGACTTAAGCAAGCATCGCGTACTTGGAACCAGTATTTTGATCAAGTGATTAAGTCTTATGGGTTTGATCAAAACGAGTTCGAAAAATGTGTGTATAAAAAGTGTAACGGAACTGCGGTGGTATTCTTAGTATTATACGTAGACGATATTCTGCTCATTGGAAACAATGTAAAGGTATTGTCAGACGTAAAGGTATGGCTGACAAAACAATTTGATATGAAGGACTTAGGGGAAGTCGGTCACATCCTTGGGATCAAGATCACTCGTGATCGCAAGAGAGAATGTTGGGCTTATTGCAAGCTTCCTACTGTAATGCCCCCACTTAAAATAGTACGGAAAATATCATGTGGCACAAGTAGGAACGTTACTAAAATAGTACTTTGTATTAAAATATACACACGCCACACATTTACACAGCAGGAGTAGTAAATAAGTATGATCGTAGCTTAAGTTACAAACTCAAAATTTAAACTATTATTCTTGAAAATATAAAGTCTTTAAGAAACTTCACAGCCTGCCGAGTTCATTCGCCCACGCCCGGATCCACAGCATCTGTAAAAATTTAAAAGTGGAAGGGATAAGTGCTTGAAAACACTTAGTGGGAAATCTCTTGTTAATTGCACAAATTAAACATCAATTGTCTATAATATGTGAGCCCCCGGAATTTCACCGGGTATATGCTTGGGTGTCGTGAACAACCCGTGGTGCCGGAAAGACCGGACTATATGCTTGCCAACATAAAGTTGCACTTATATGTGGGGCCAGTCGATAGCGGGCCAGATTCAAAATTTAACATTCAACGTTTAATAAGTGCAATTAAAGAATAATAGAACACTCGGTGAAGAGCGAAGCGATTCCCCACCTTGTAGGTTTGTACCTACAAGTAAATTTTTTTAAAATAGAAACATTGTTACTTATCCCTTCACTTTTGTAAATTGTAAGACTTGAATTCAAATCTCCATACATATTCAAATATTGTATACTAACACCCAAATATCAATTAATTGTATAAAATTATCAAATAGCAAGTTATAAATAAATATCGACTGTAAAAATGTAATCGGACCATTTCGAACCTTTCACACAAAATTCGATTTTGGCAGATTACACGCCTAACTTTGAAAATTCATATTAAATTATTCTTAAGTCCAAAAATTATGAAATTTTAACAGTATATTAAAAATTTAATAAAGTTTATCACCATATTTTCAGATTTCTCAAACTCTTTACCAAACATCAAATATTTTATAATGAACAAACAGTAACAGATTCTGGTCACTTAACTTTAAAAATTCACCATAAATCAACCACATGTCCAATACCCATGAAATTTTAACCATGAACTTCCAACTTCATGTAATTTATCAAGATACTTTGTTTTTCTATAAAAACCTAACCGATTATTCTCAGATCATAACAAACTTCTACTGTTCCTGTTATAGAGTCCAAAATCCTAGTTCAACTTTGAAAAATCACCACGAATTGAATACCAGTCCAAAAATTATGAAATTTTAAAATTATGTTCCTTCACAAGTCTATTTTCACATATAAAAATTTCAGAATTTTCAACCGAAAAATTGGATCAAAAACGAAATTCCTTCACAAGTTGTCCAGATTTTCGGTTTTCATGCATATATGAAGAACATATCATCTTAAACTCACTTTAAACCATATAATTTCATAATTTCTACTTCTAAAGCATATATAATCAAATAATAAACATGATTTTGATCATAAATCATGAAGAAATTGAATTAAACATTCAAACATGAAGTAAAACATGGATAACATGCAAATTTACTCATCAAAACTCATTTTCCTATCAATTAATTCACATATCATGCATAAACTTCATACTACCACTTAAATAATTACTCAAAAAAGAAGAGAAGCTTACTTAGAGATAGGTAGCTACAAGAAATCTCTTCTTCTCCTTTCTCAACTTCTAAGTATAAGAGTAGTAGTATTTTTCTTTAAACTTTTTCTTATGATTAATTTTGCATGAAAGCTCATGTATTTATAGATGGAACCATGCTTGGAGGCTACTCCAAAATCCCTCTTGACCAACTTCAAGGAAGAGTGTGGAGGAAATTGGATGATTTTGGAGGTTAAGCCATTAAACACATGGCATCTTACAATTAGTAGCAAATTTTGACTTAAATTCTTCAAATTTTGACTTTAATTTCTTGAAACTTCACCACTCTTCCTCCTTTCCTCATATTGGTCGAAATTTTGAGGACAATTCAAGAGAATTCTTGTGTCTTGTAGTTAAGACACTTGTAGGCTTTGAATTTAATAATTAAAAATAAAAGAAATTATGATTTTCTAATTTATTTAATGCTTTTAAGGTACATTATGCATAAAATTACTTATACTATCTTATAAAATAAAATTAAAACTCTTCTAGGACTCTAAATAAATTATAAAGTCTATATACTAATCATAAAAAAAACATCGAGCAATCATTTCTTGAAGAAACGTTCATTTTTCAACTTATAACGTGTAAAATAAAATACTAGACTTAAGGACTATATTAATTACTATATCAAATACTTTATGACATAAAATAAAGAACATATAAAAATTATAAAGTTTCAAGAATAAGCATGTATTGAGCAAATAATATGTTAATTGTAAGTATCGAGTAAATAAAACACATAAACGTGCCTTGGCATGAATTTTAGATGTAAATGCATCACATAGATTCATATAGAAATATAAAGCATTTAGTAAAGAAAATAAGGTCATGAAAGTCTAGGGTATTACATCCTACATTGACACTGTTTTGAGGCATTTCAGCATGCAAGATTCCAAGAAAGGTTTTGAACCTTTTAGGCATGGAATCCATCTATCGAAAGAAATGAACCCTAAGACGCAAGCGGAGATAGATGACATGAAAGGCGTTCCGTACGCTTCAGCCGTAGGAAGCCTTATGTATGCAATGTTGTGTACGAGATTGGATATCTGCTTTGCCATGGGCATGGTAGCAAGATATCAAAGTAATCCAGGGAAAAACCATTGGAGTGCCGTAAAGTGCATCTTGAGGTATCTGAAAAGAACTCGTGATAGGATGCTGATTTACCAGTCAGATAGTCTAATCCCCGTGGGATACACGGATTCGGATTTCAAATCAAACCTAGACTCCAGAAAGTCTACCTCGGGTAGTGTGTTTTGCATGGGAGGAGGAGCCATTTCATGGAGAAGCGTTAAGCAGAAATGCATCGCCGATTCGACCATGGAAGCCGAATATGTAGCTGCTTGTGAAGCAGCGAAAGAGGCAGTATGGTTCAAGAAATTCTTAGTGGACTTGGACGTTGTTCCGAATTTGCCCGACATGATCACTGTCTATTTTGACAATGCCGGAGCACTTGCAAATTCAAAGGAACCGAGAGCCCACAAGGCCAGCAAACACATAGAAAGAAAGTACCATCTTATACGAGAAATCATTAAGAGAGGAGATATAGAGGTGACAAAGCTAGCATCGGGAGACAACCTAGCGGATCCATTCACAAAGGGTCTGCCTCAGAGTACATTCGAGAGACATGTGGATGGAATGGGAGTAAAGACTATTGTCAATCTGCTTTAAGTATAAGTGGGAGGAATTATTAGGTTAGTGTAGGTTGACATGAGATGTCACGAAGCGCTACTACACTAGACATGCATGATATATACTAAAAAGCAGAGTTTAAGTATAAGTGGGAGATTGTTGGAGTTATGCGTGAAAGTATGTTTTTACTTTGTATAACTCATGTATTAAACACTTATTTATGAGAATAAATCTTTTATCGCATTTTCTTTAGATATAATTGAATGTTGAATATTTATTGCAACAAGTTCATTATAAGTGGTACATGTTACATTGTAGTTAATGTGGTGATACCCGATCATGGAAGATCACATTAACGGTTTCCTTGTAACTAAACGTACAAATTCACGACCTAGGTGGAATTGAACAATCTGTCGTGAAAGGTCGATGTGTACATCTCAGATTGGCTTGTCTTGACCAAGAGATTGCACTAGCACATTTAGTATGTGTTGAAGAGGGCCTACAACGAGGATAAATTCTGTTGTTCTGAAATGTGAAGAATTAGACCTCAGTGGTTATTGATTTCTTAATCTCCGTCACTTAAATAGGACCGTGTATGCTTAATGGTTACTGCTTTGATTCATGTTGGGTGCGAATCATCGTGACTTCAAACCTTGTGCTTTGGGCAGTAATATTAATCATACGACCATTGCTAAGATTTAATACGGGGAAACGCGTGCGAGTACGGCTCGGTTGATTTGTCCCCTTGGTGGGCTCAGAAGTTTTATCGTACCAAATCTTGCAAGTGAAGAATTAGTTTCTTCGATACGGTTAATAATGTTGAGCTGTTTTTACTCCAAGGTGAAATATATTAATTCATTTAGAGCTATTCAGAAGCTTAATTAATTAATGGACTTGATAATCTTAAACGTGAGAAATAATAACAGGAGCCCATATTATCGTAATATGGATTAAGATGGATAGTGCAATATTAATTTATTAGTGGTACTAATTAATATTAATGGGCTAAATTATATTGGGGCTCAATATTGAAATTCAGAAGTCCATTGGAGGTCCAATCTTAATTCTCCTTAAGGCCCCTCAAGTAGCCCATTAAGTAGTCCAATATTGATAAGGTGATTAAAATAAAAGAAAATATTATTGCTGATTTTTTCATGAGATTTTTGAAAATAGCTTATTTAGGAGAGAAAATATTTTGTTGATTTTCTTGGAAAGATATTATGGAAGATAAGTATTCTTCGAATACAATATTATCTCATATATTCAAGAAGATTCAAATCTTGGATTCTTCTCTTATAATTTTCGAAAATCACAAGTATTATAAGGAGGGTGAGATTTTTGTGGAATATTTTATTATGGAGAAAAGAATATATGGGATATATTCAAGATTTCTTAGAGACTAAGAAAATATTTTTTCCAAGCCCATTCCACATGAAAATTTCGGCCACCCCACTTATAAATAGGGGATGATTATTTCATCCCCAAGTACAGAATTTGATGTGTTGGAAAAATCAAGAGGAAAAAAATATTTTTCTTTTTCCTTAGTTGTTTAATTGCTTGAAAGCACTTCCCACCGGTGATCAAGCGAGGCGAAAGGGAAATACTTGAGAAGGTTTTTTGGTTGGTAGCACGCCCCGTGATAATCAAAGGTCATATCTACAAGAGGTACGTAGTCACATAATCTCTTAGTTTTTCCGCCACAGATTTTATGTGAATTAATTCAACTTGCATGATGATAAAAATTGTTGTTGGATTTATTATTTGAATTAATTTGGATTAATTCATGCTAGTAATAATTGAGTTTAAATTCGTATTTAATTATCATCCCGAATAGTTCCCGGGCACCCCTATTTTCCCAATAATAGGACCCAACACAAAATGGGTACCTAAGGCTTGATTTTGATTGCAGGGCTCAGTGGACCTCAACAAAGGAGAAGCTCTCAACTCATCAGTCCAGTACTTGGACAGTGGATGTTCCAGGTATATGACTGGTAATAAAAGTCTCCTGAGGGATTTTGCTGAGAAAGAGGGTCCACAAGTCACTTTTGGTGACAATTCACAAGGAACCACCAAAGGATATGGAACTTAGTAATTGACTCAGTAAAGGTAAACAGTGTATCCTATGTCGGTGGACTTAAGCATAATTTATTATATATCAGTCAGTTTTGTGATAGAGGATACAGTGTTGAATTTTCATGCAACCTGTGTTTTGTTAAGAATACATCTACACAACAGGTATTACTAACTAGGTCAAGAAAGCAAAATGTCTATCTTGCAGATTGGAAGTCTTGTACCCCCTATTCATGCCTCCTAGCAAAAAGCTCAAATGATACCAACTGGCTATGGCATAAGAGACTTAGTCATCTGATCTTCAAGGTGATGCACAAAATTGCAAGACACTCCCTGGTAGAAGGAATGACAAATGAAGTATACAACAAAGATCATATTTGCAAAGTCTGTCAGGAGGGAAAGCAAGTGAAGGCTTCTTTCAAAATCAAAGTGGCAACCTCCACTGACAGAGTACTTCAACTGTTACATATGGATCTTTTTGGTCCAGTAACCCCTGTAAGTATCAATGGGAGAAAATATACCCTTGTTGTTGTTGATGATTTCTCCAGGTACACATGGGTGGTATTTCTAGCAAGCAAGAAGGAAACTCAAGTCAGGCTACCTGAATTACTCAAGAAAGTTAGCAATGAGAAAAGCCTGAACATTTGAAGACCAGGTCAAATAAAGGCACTGAGTTCATTAACTCAATTATATCTGATTTCTGCAAGGAGCTAGGGATAGCTCATGAAACCTCAGCTGCAAGAACTCCTCAACAAAATGGATTAGCTGAAAGGAGAAATAGGTGTTGGGGAATTGTATAGACTTAAGTTTTGATTAAGATGCCAAAATATTCCTCCTAAGTTATTTGTAAGTAAAATATTCAGTAGAGTTAGTGTTTAGTTAAACAGTTCAATTGTTAGGGAACTGAAGTACAGTTAGTAATTTCTAGAGTGTATTGAAGAATGAAGTCTGCTGAAATCAAAGTCCGTTGAAAACGGAGTCCACTGAAGACAAGTGATCTGAGAAATAGTCTAAGTCTTGAATGTTTTCTAAGTGCATTCTCACTAAGACTAAAACCATCAGGAGAGGACTAAGATCCACTGATGAGAACTAACAAAGCACATTCAATGCTAATTATATTGAAAGTTGTTAGTTAATCTGGTTGGAACAAGGCAAAATGAATTTTCAGTGAAGCTTACATTAAATGAAGGAATAAGAAGGTTCTCTCAGAGGAGTTCCACCTTAAAGCAAGATAAGAATCTGGGCAAGCAGGCTGAAGGTCCAATGAGAGGATGACACATCAGTGTACTTTACTGACAGCCGACCTGCCCCAGACTGACTAGTACCAAAAGTCTTTCCCTAGCAATCTACTGAAAGTTGGTGAACAGGCATGGTCTTTCAGCCGTTTCTTGACAAGACTTAAAGCTTCAAATAGAGCCGTTTGAGCCAATCAGATATAAGAAGACTTACTTGAGAAGATTCAAATCCAACGGGAAGATTTTCAAGGAAGCCTATAAATACAGAAGGACGTGCTCATTACTATGCACGGGAAACTCACAGATCAAAGCTATCTCTACATTCATAACTATCTAGAAGCACTCAAAATTACCATTGTTTCCCAAGTGTTTCACATTTGTAGAGAGCCTAACTAACCTTCTGTAACCAAGCTTAAAAGCAATATCCAAACCTTAGAAAGAGATAATCCATCCTAAGCATTGAGCTACTTTGTAAGGATTATCTCACAACAATTGGAACCAAACCCTACTTAAAACCCTACTCAGTCGTTTGGTTAAGAGTTAGAGTTAAGTGGTGTTAGTAAGCTGATTGTTTGTATCGGTCTGAAAGCTGGTTTGTTTTGGGAACTAGGACCTGGAATATGTTGGTCCCAAAATGGTTATCCAGCGGAAAGCGTTTTGAGTTTATTTTTAATGAAAACCCAATTTAAGTACTAAAATTAAAATGCAGAAATCTAAATTGCAGAAAAGTAAATAACACCGGAATTTATAGTGGTTCGGATATAACGATCCTACGTCCACTCTCCCTTTCTCCAAAGGGGACTTTCTCTCTCTCCAACCAACTAACTCACGAACCACTGGAATTCGGAAGTACCAGCTCCTTCATACAACAACTTACAACAACCTTTCAAGATGAACATGTTAATTATAAGATCCAACTGAAACTCCTAAAGAGTGTATAAACGTTAATGAACAAGGTGAGTGTTTGGAAGAGTTCGTGTATCTTTTTGTGTGTTCTCGCGCGACTCTTGTTATTTGAACTAATCCAAGCACTCCTATTTATAGTTGTAGGAATTAACTAGCCGTTGGGAACTAGCAATTCAAACAACCATAATTGGAGGGATATAATCAATCAAAGATTGATTATATGATTGATTAGTTGACATTAATCAATCAATCAGATCCTCCATCAGTTGACTTCCAGATTGCCTTATTCTCCATCATGAATTTCCAAAGTCTCCTTGTCTCCAGATTATACGCAGCCTCTAAGTGGGTGAACTAATCCGTCTCTCTCATCTGGTCGGCACTCGTCTGGTCTGGGGTCTGGTGACATATCTGCTCTGGTCCTCATCTGGGAGAGGTCTTCTGGGGAGTCCTCTGGTGAAGTCCTCTGGTGGGGTCTTCTGGTGACTCTTCTGGTCAGGCTCCTCTAGTCCAAGCTCATCTGGTCAGACTCCTCTGGCAGACTCCTCTGGTCAGACTCTTCTGGACCTCATCTGCTCTGGCGACTCTTCTGCTCTGGTGACTCTTCTGCTCTGGACATCTCATCTGGTCACCTCTCATCTGGTACCTTCTCTGGTCACCTTCTCTGGTCACCTTCTCTGGTACCTTCTCTGGTCACCTTCTCTGGTACCTTCTCTGGTCTGCACAGATTTCTTCCCCCTTAATCAAGGACCTATTCTAGACCTAGACTAATCTGTAGCTGACTAACAGGTTCAGCTAGTCCTATTACAAGTTCTTGTTTTAACATCTTCAAAACATCTAATCTATATCCTAACAATTTCCCCATTTTTGATGATGTTAAAACTGGAAGAACTTTAAATAAAACAAGACAAGAATTTTTTTGAAATAACTAAGTAGAGATTCTAGCAGGCTGGGTCAACTGATCTTCCCCCTCAAAGTATGCTCAGCTGATATTGGGGCAAAACATCAGCTGGTCTTCTTGTGTATCTGCAGGCAATCAACTTTTTGGTACCCTACTGGGTCCAGGGGGGTTAGCATAACATTTAGGAAGCCACAAGAATAGATCATCCCTTTTTGAATCAGGTGATCTTATCTTTCTTCCATACATATCAACAAAAACACACTGAACATAAGAAGCTTCGACATGGTTATTTCTTCTAGAGGCTCTTCTTCTCTTACGAGCTTGTCCAGTAGAAGGAATAACTTGTCTTAAAGCAACAGACTTGAAATTTTTTTGATAAGGATAAGTCTTACTAGAACCATCAAAGGTTCCAGCTGGTCTGGCAGATGACTTGAAAGTCTTCTGCAGGTGAGTAGGAGTCATCTGGTTCTGCCTCTTTTGAGAAGATCCAGATTGTCTTCTACTCTGCTGGCCTGGCTGAGGTCTTTTATTCTGGGTATAGCCCTTCTTAAAATTCCTCCTCTGCCTTTTGGGTTTTTGAGCTTTAGGACTCATCTGCCCATTAGGCTGAGTTGCCTGGTCAGCTGGCCTTTTACCCTTATCAATAAAATTACTAGTCTGTTCTTCTTTCTGAACATGTGAGGATTCAGGTTTGGAATAACCAGGGCCTGTTTTATCATGCTCTCTTTGAGATGAGGCAGCTATATGTGACACAGCATTGTTTGCTATAGTCAGCTGCTCCAGTCTCAGCTTGAGCTTGTCCTCACTATCTTTTACAATTTTGTTTTGATGGAAGAGTTCATCGAACTTAGCTTCCAGCAGAGTATATTCATTATCTTTCTCAATGTTTTCAGCAAGCAACTTTTCTATTAGCTTAGTTTGTTCATCACATCTGGTTTTCAAGTCAGTGGACTCTTCTACCAGAGTTTGAACTTGTTCAGCTGGTAGATCAGTTGGGTTGCTAAAACATTGTGAAAGCTTCTGATTTTCTGCTTTCAACTTTGTGTTCTCTTCTTCCAACTTTTGACAAAGTTGTATAGAAGATTGGAGATCTAATAACATTTTCTGCATATCAGACTCCTCTGATTGTCCAGAAAAAGAAGAATATGAGGAAGAGGGAGTTCGATTACATACCTCGTCTGTTATAAGACAAACCTCTTCGTCTGGTCCAAAATTTGATGATGAACCAGAAGTGGATACCTCATCTTCCTCATCTGCTAAGCTTCTTTTGGAGTACCTCCTGGTGTCTCTTCTGCTGCATCTCTTTGAGCCCATTTCTGCAAAATTTGTTAGCACAACAAATATTTGGGTTTTTCAAAAAAATATGGATCTGCCCTGGTGACCACCGAGATAATTTCAAAACAGTAGTCTGTAGGACACACTGCTCTGATACCACTTGTTGGTCCCAAAATGGTTATCCAGCGGAAAGCGTTTTGAGTTTATTTTTAATGAAAACCCAATTTAAGTACTAAAATTAAAATGCAGAAATCTAAATTGCAGAAAAGTAAATAACACCGGAATTTATAGTGGTTCGGATATAACGATCCTACGTCCACTCTCCCTTTCTACAAAGGGGACTTTCTCTCTCTCCAACCAACTAACTCACGAACCACTGGAATTCGGAAGTACCAGCTCCTTCATACAACAACTTACAACAACCTTTCAAGATGAACAGGTTAATTATAAGATCCAACTGAAACTCCTAAAGAGTGTATAAACGTTAATGAACAAGGTGAGTGTTTGGAAGAGTTCGTGTATCTTTTTGTGTGTTCTCGCGCGACTCTTGTTATTTGAACTAATCCAAGCACTCCTATTTATAGTTGTAGGCATTAACTAGCCGTTGGGAACTAGCAATTCAAACAACCATAATTGGAGGGATATAATCAATCAAAGATTGATTATATGATTGATTAGTTGACATTAATCAATCAATCAGATCCTCCATCAGTTAACTTCCAGATTGCCTTATTCTCCATCATGAATTTCCAAAGTCTCCTTGTCTCCAGATTATACGCAGCCTCTAAGTGGGTGAACTAATTCGTCTCTCTCATCTGGTCGGCACTCGTCTGGTCTGGGGTCTGGTGACATATCTGCTCTGGTCCTCATCTGGGAGAGGTCTTCTGGGGAGTCCTCTGGTGAAGTCCTCTGGTGGGGTCTTCTGGTGACTCTTCTGGTCAGGCTCCTCTAGTCCAAGCTCATCTGGTCAGACTCCTCTGGCAGACTCCTCTGGTCAGACTCTTCTGGACCTCATCTGCTCTGGCGACTCTTCTGCTCTGGTGACTCTTCTGCTCTGGACATCTCATCTGGTCACCTCTCATCTGGTACCTTCTCTGGTCTCCTTCTCTGGTCACCTTCTCTGGTACCTTCTCTGGTCACCTTCTCTGGTACCTTCTCTGGTCTGCACAGATTTCTTCCCCCTTAATCAAGGACCTATTCTAGACCTAGACTAATCTGTAGCTGACTAACAGGTTCAGCTAGTCCTATTACAAGTTCTTGTTTTAACATCTTCAAAACATCTAATCTATATCCTAACAGAATTATCCTAGTGATCAATCATCCCAAGAGAGGATTAGTTGATCAGTGCACCTTGGCACTATAACACAAGAAATTCCAAGTGAAAGGAATTCTCCTGTTTGATCAGGACAGTGGACGTAGGAGATTCATCTCTGAACCACTTTATACCTTGTGTACTTACATTCTGCAATTTCATAAGTGTGTTTTTACTCTCTCAAAGTTTATCAAGTAAAACAAGTTTTCTAAAGGGCTCACTAATCCGCAGTTGAAAGCTAATTAGATAATAGTTCAACTGAAAGTCTTGAGCTTTCAGTGGAGGTATTATCTCAGTAAGCTTTCACTAAGTAACTCTCAGCAGACTTAAAGTCCACTGACGAGTTACTCTCTGAAGTCACCTGATAAGAATTAAAGAAGTTTTAATTTGTAACCACAGGTGTATTCCCCCCCCCATACACCTGTTTGCTTATTTTGGGACCAACAATTGGTATCAGGGCAGTGGTTCAAAAGACCATTGTTCTAAGTATACCTTGTTCTTAAAGGTATTTTCAAGGTCATCTGAATTGATCTATTGATAAACTTGTTTATATACTATGGCTGACAATGCAGCTAGGGTAGCACCACCAGCAGAGAACAACATGGGAGTTAATCCCTTAAACCGTATGTCTCATCACAAACTTCCACAGTTCTCAGTGGAAAACTATGACTTCTGGAAGATCAGAATGAGAGCTCATCTTGCCTGTGTGCATGATGAAATGCTAAGGGTTATTACTAAAGGTCCATTTATTTTTATGACACCTAACCCTAGAACTACAGCTGAGACTATTGCAGATCCAAGAGAAGAATGGCCCAAAGATGAAGACAACTGCACTGTAGATGAAAGGAGGAGAAATAACCTCAACTTCATAGCCATGAACATTCTCTACACCACCATTCCAGATTCTGTAATGGGAAGAGTGATCCACTGCAAGACTACAAAGGAACTATAGGACACTCTTGCTCTCATGTGTGAAGGAACTGACAAGATAAAGAAGAACAAGCTTTCAGTAGCTGTTCAAAAGTATGAGCAGTTCACCAATGGAGGCCACTGAGACAATTGACCAGCTTGATGGGAGGTTCACTGACATCATGAATGAAATAAACTCTCTGGGAAAAGTCTATACCAAAAGAGAAGTTGCCTTAAATATCTTGAGAGGTCTAACCTCAAGATGGGATGTGTACTCTGTGATGATGCAGAATACCAAGGATCTTTCCAGCATGTCTATGCAACAGGTATTCTCTGAATTTAAGGCTTATGAGTTTGATCTGAACAGGAAAAGGGCTCCTGATGAGACCTCAACTGAGAAGGGAGTTGCCTTCAAAGCTAAGGAGACTGAGCCAAAATCCCCAAAGCCACAAAAGAGTACAAAGGCAAGCAAATCTCAAAGCAAGGCTGAGATGCAGGAGGAACTCGGCCAGATGGCTAGAAGGTTTGAGAAACTTAACAGCCGTTTTGGCAAATATAAAAGATTTTACAGGGATAACAGAGATGGAAGAAGCTATCCACAAAAAGACACCAGAGAGGGTGAGAAAAGCTCAACTGAGCTGGAAAAGAGAAAGGATTACAAGAACTACACCAGAGGTGAAGGCTCATCATCCAAGACCAAGGAGTCTACTGAGGAAAAGAATGATGATGCCAATAGATGCTTCCAGTGCAAGAAGGTTGGACACTTTCAATATGATTGTCCTCAACTGAGCACAAAGGAGAGAAAGGAAAGGCAAGCCAAAAGAGACAGGAGATATGGAGAAAGGAAAGCCATGGTGGCTGTGGATGGTGATGAAGATCTGGAGTCATCTGATGGACTGTTCTCAGACAGCAGTGATGATGACATGTGCCTCATGGCAAGAGAAGAACCAGAGGTACAATCTAAACCATCCATTTCTCTAGGACACTCACCTGAGCTAAGCTCAGAGTCAACTGAGAAACTCAATCTTCAGTCCGCTTTGGAACAATTGATGATTGATTTCTCAAGGTTGCAAGAAGCAAGTTTATGTCTTCAATATGAGAACAAATAACTCTTGAGTGAAAACTCCAAGTTAATTGAATCTGGGAATCAAGCAGATCTTAATTCAGCTCAGTCTACCATTGAATTGACAAAAGAGGTTGGAACCCTCAGGAGTCAAGGAAATGGCTAAGATCAACTGATAAAAAATCTTACTGAATCTAAGACAAGGTTAACAGAAGAGAATTTAAAATTGGTAAGCCAAGTAAAGGAATCTCTCCTGAAAATTGATGTCTTACAAAAATTTGAAGAGAATTTGTTAAAAAGGATTGATGCTCTCAACAAACCCTCTCTTGCCATAGAGGAGATTCAAAACTTTCAAATCAATCCTAATAACAAATGTGGGATAGGCTTTATTCCAAAACCTTCAGAAGGTCCTCTGAGTGTTGCCTCTTCAAGTGGCACAAAGAGAGTTTTTGTTAAGTCTGTGACCTTTCAACCATAGATTTTGGATAAGGGAAAAAGACCAGCTGAGGTCCAACAAAAGAGAAGTCAAACTGAGTCAAAACCAAATGGAATAGATCAGCCAAGGTCTTCACAGATGAAGCAACCTCAGCTGAGAGCACCCAGGCATGAGCGTTCCTCAAGGAATGACTCATACAGAAGACCTATTCCTTTTGTGCCTAAAGGAAAAGGCCCTCCATACCCTTATCAACAAAAACTCAGGCCAGGTGCACCCAAGCCTAAAAGAAAGAATGTAAAGAAGGTTCCTGTTCCTTCAAAGGCTGACACCCATAGAAAGTTTACTCCCAAGGCACCTAGGGAGATAACAATCTATGTAGATGTTTATGGAAGACAAATTAGCCACTCTAAAGTGATTGTGCTTGCAGGGCTCAGTGGATCTCAACAAAGGAGAAACACTAAAATCTTCAGTTTGGTACTTGGACAGTGGATGTTCCAGGCACATGACTGGCAACAAAGATCTCCTGACAGAATTTGTTGAGAAAAAAGGTCCACAGGTCACCTTTGGTGACAATTCACAAGGAGCCACAAAAGGTTTTGGTACTTTGATTATTGGCTCAGTAAGAGTAAGCAATGTATCCTATGTCAGTGGACTTAAGCATAATCTTTTGTCCATAAGTCAGTTTTGTGATAAAGGATACAGTGTTGAATTTTCTTGTAACTTGTGTTTTGTCAAGAATATATCTTCACAGCAGGTACTACTAACTGGGTCAAGGAAAGGAAATGTCTATCTTGCAGATTGGAAGTCTTGCACACCAAATGCATGCCATCTGACCTTCAAGATGATGAACAGGATAGCAAGACATGGACTGGTAGAAGGAATGCCAAATGAAGTATACAATAAAGAACATATTTGCAAAGCCTGTCAGGAGGGAAAGCAAGTGAAAGCATCTTTCAAAAGCAAAGTAGCAACCTCTACTGACAGAGTACTTCAACTGTTACATATGGACCTGTTTGGTCCTGTAACCCCTGTAAGTATCAATGGGAGAAAATATACACTGGTTGTTGTTGATGATTTCTCTAGGTACACATGGGTGATATTCCTAACAAGCAAAAAGGAGACTCAACTGAGGCTGCCAGAGCTCCTGAAGAAAGTTAGCAATGAAAAAAGCCTGAACATTGTAAAGATAAGATCAGATAAGGGCACTGAATTCATTATCTCTATTATATCTGATTTCTGCAAAGAATTAGGCATTGCACATGAGACCTCAGCTGCAAGAACTCCACAATAAAATGGAGTAGCTGAAAGAAAAAATAGGACTCTCAAAGAGGCAGCAAGGACAATGCTTGCAGAAGCTCAAGTTCCTAAATGATTTTGGGTTGAAGATATTAATACTGCCTGCCACACTAAAAATAGATCCATGGTAACCAAACATCAAGGAAAAACTCCATATGAATTATGGAATGGCAGAAAGCCACAGGTATCTTACTTTCATATCTTTGGTTGCAAGTGTTTCATTCACAACAATGGGAAAACTCAACTGAAAGCTTTTGATAGCAAAGCTGATAAAGGAATCTTCTTAGGATATTCCCAAATCAGTAGAGCCTTCAGAGTTTACAATTGTTGAACTCTTGTTGTGGAAGAAACACCTTATGTGGTCTTTGATGAATCTACTTTTGAGTCCAGGAGAAAGGAGAATGATGAAGTGATAAGTCAAAGACTAACTAGACTGAGTATCAAGTCTAAAGGCAATCCTGAGAATTGTGTTGATACATACATACCAAACTGGGATAACTTCAATGATCAACAATTCAATGAGGACACTCAAAATCAGACCACTTTTCAAAGCTCACCTGAAAGCTCTCCTGAACAAGCTACTGAACTGATGAACACTATCCCAGCTCAAGAGGTAAGTAATGACGATGAAGATGTGGTCACAGCTGAGACATCCTCTGAGCCTATCATTCAAGGGGGAACCAATGAGATTACCATTGAGAATGAGAATATCTTGAATGATGACTCAGGACTTCAACCCTCTGTTTTATTTCCTGAATTTGATTTCATCCCTGTATCTAGTTACTCAACTTCAGAAGAGTTAAACTCTACTGAAGGACATCAGCCTAGGAGGACATGGCTCTCAGATCACCCTGTTGAGCAAATCCTAGAAGATCCTACCTCAGGAGTCAAAACTAGAAGTTTTCATGGAGAAAGTGCTCTGTTTTGTTGTTTCTTATCGAACCAGGAACCAGGTTCAATTGAAGAAGCACTTAAAGACTCAAACTGGATCATTGCTATGCAAGAGGAGCTCAACAAGTTCACAAGGAATCATGTATGGGATTTGGTGGATAGACCATATCACTGCAATGTGATAGGAACCAAGTGGGTATTCAAGAACAAGAAGGATGAAAATGATGTCATAGTCAGAAACAAAGCCAGACTAGTTGCAAAGGGCTATTCTCAAGTTGAAGGCTTTGATTATGATGAAACTTTTGCCCCAGTAGCCAGATTGGAGGCAATAAGGCTATTTCTTGCATATGCTGCTCACAAGAAATTCAAGGTGTATCAGATGGATGTTAAGAGTGCCTTCTTGAATGGAGTACTCAATGAAGAAGTCTATGTGGAGCAACTCCCAGGTTTTGAAGAAAGCCACAAAGTATATAGACTGAGAAAAGCTCTATATGGACTGAAACAGGCTCCAAGAGCTTGGTATGATACTTTGTCACAATTCCTTTTAGATCATGGCTTTATCAAAGGAAGAGTAGATAGAACTCTCTCCAGGATCACAAAAGGAGAGGACACCTTGCTATTTCAAATCTATGTGGATGATATCATTTTTGGTTGTCCCAACCAAGTCCTCTGTGAAAAGTTCTCTCAACTGATGAAGGGAAAATTTGAGATGTCAATGATGGGAGAAATGAACTTCTTCCTAGGACTTCAAGTTAAGCAGTCTCCTGAAAGAATCATCATCAACCAAGCAAAATATACTAGGGAGTTGATCAACAAGTTTGGATGCCAGACCAGCAAAGTAGCAAGAGTTCCACTCAACACCAACACCAAGATGGAACCAGATGAAAATGGTGAATCAGTAGACCAGACTCACTACAGAGCTATTATTGGATCTCTACTGTATCTCACAGCAAGCAGGCCTGATATCACATTTGCAGTTGGGATTTATGCAAGATATCAAGCCAACCCCAAGAAAAGTCATCTGGAAGCTGCAAAGAGGATTCTCAAATATCTCAAGGGTACTGTGAATATGGGATTATGGTATCCCTCAGATGACAATCTGGAACTCACAGGATACTCAGATGCTGACTATGTAGGATGTAGAATTGACAGGAAATCAACCTCAGGCACTTGTCAATTCTTGGGAAGTAAGCTGATCTCTTGGTTTTCCAAGAAACAAAACTCAGTAGCCACAAGCACTACTGAAGCTGAGTATATGGCAGCTGGAAGTTGTTGTGCTCAAATTCTTTGGCTAAGATAACAACTGAGAGATTACAATATCTTTGCTAATGAAGTCCCTATTTTCTGTGATAACAATAGTGCAATTGCTATTTTAGAAAATCCCGTTCTCCACACAAGATGCAAACATGTGGACATAAGGCATCACTTCATCAGAGATCATGTGGAAAAGAAGGATATCAAAATGCTCAAGATACACACTGACAAACAAAAAGCTGATATATTTACAAAACCTTTGGCTGAAGCAAGGTTTCAAGAATTGTCAGTAGAGCTTGGACTTCTAGTTCCAGGAGAGTAAAGGAAGAAGCCAATGTCAGATGAGTTGTTTTGGAATCAGTTGAGGATCCAACACAGAAGAGCTTATGGTTCTCAGAAGACGTTAGACCTCAGTGGAGGTCAAAAATTTTTAACTCCTCTATTTCAAGTCTAAATGCTATTAGTTTTTATACTATAAAACTCTTATAAAAAATAGCTAATGAGTGCTTTCTGAAAATTAAATCTTTCTTACACTATTTCGAAGAGATTTTGGTATGGCAAGCATTTAATGCGCGTTGTACAAGTCAGGTTCACTTTTACAGTTACCTATATCACGCGCCTTAAAACCTGAATGATGTGACCTTCTGGCTACCACTTTTTCAATCTAAACCTTCCATTTTAGGAGGTTCTTTTCTAACCGTCAAGATCTCTTAAAAACTTCCCACTAACCCCTTGGACTATCCACGATCTCAAACCAAATTAATCTCAGACGTTAATCTCTCCTCTCAATCTCACCGTTCATTACTCATATAAAAACCCCAAATTTACGCTTGTAAACCTTTTCGAAATCACTCACAAGCAAACACTTACTCTCTATTCAAAACACTCTCTGTAATTCTATCTCTACTACCTTTCCAAATCCTATTCCAAAAATGGCCAAAATTAACCTAGGGTTTTTGAACAACAAAGATAACTTCTGGTATGAACCCATAGTGGTTTTTGATAATCCAGAAATTGAATCAAGACCAGAGTTCTCTCACATTAAAGAAGCTTTGGAGATGGTCAAAGCTACGGGGTTGGAGAAATTTTTATCAGTTCATCCTGAGTATTGCTACGATAGACAGGTTCTTGAGTTCTTCTACAACGTTTCCAACTCTGACTCAAGAATCAAGTCATGTCTATTCCTCCAAAGGAAGAAAAAGGTGATGCGAGACGATATGGAGGTTGTTGAACACCAGAAAATCAGAAAGGAGATTAGAATCAGTGGTGATGATTTGAAGGAGTTATTTGATCTCCCCTCTGAAGGTCCAAACCCAGATACCTGTATTACTGACAAAGAGGAGGACTGGGTGTACACTATTATGAAAAAGAAGGTGAAATACAGTCCCACGATGAACAGAAGTTTACTACTTCCCGTATACAATGTCTTGTGTGAGACTGTTGGGAATGTATATTGGGAAATCAGGGAAGCACTGAACAAGTAAGCAAGCCCAAGCTGAGATTGATGAGGGCAATAGTTGAAAGCAAAGAGAAGAGCTTCAACTGGCAGATGTTCTTCTTGAGATCATTGAACAAAGAACACTCAAAATTCCAGGCTGACAAAACTCCCCAGTTGTCAAGTAAGTTAAATTTTGCCACTAAAATCTCTTACTTGATAGAGAATGTGGATGTGGGAGTAGACTGGTTAAAGGAGAGGAAGTGGAGTAATCTAAAGGCCCTGTTCAAGTCTGGAAAGGCATTAGAAACAAGAATTATAAAGGCAGCTGTAGAGAGCCCTGAAGCGGCAGAAGAGGAGGAGGAAGCTAGGTCTACTGAGGGAAAGAAGACCAAACTTAAGAGGAGATTGGTCAATTTAAGTGATAAGATGGCACTGCACAAGGAGGAGGAAGCACAGAAGGCTTCAAAGAAGGAAAAGAAAAGGTCTTTTAAGGCCGTGAAGGAGAATGCACCCAAGAAAGTCAGAGTCACAAACTCCACTGATGAGTCACATCAGGTAACCCTGACTCTTCTCCCAATATAATCTCAATTGAGTCTGACTCAGATGTACCTGCACCTACCCCCATCAAACCAAAAACCAAGCCCAGAACGCCCATGAAATCTAAGAAAATATCCAAAATATCAAAAACCCCCACTGAAGGCTCTCAACAGCCTGAAAGTGGATCCCAAAACACCACCCCATCTGAGGCATCTGCTGAGGCAACCTCAACTCCTTCTGAACCCATCCCCTCAACCCCCACTGAACAAAATCCTACCCCTCCTGAAACTCAAACCTAACCCTCATCTGAACCAAACCCGCCTGAAACTCATCCAACTCAATTAGAGTCCATCCCAGAGGAACCCTCTGATCTCAAATCCCCTACCCCTTCCCTCCCATCAGACGATGAAGAAGAGTACTCATTCTTAGACACTCTTAAGGATGAGGTGGCCTACTCTTTGGAGTCGAAGTACCCTGAGCTTGATGGCTATCCCACCCTTAAAGAAATGTTCATGAGACTGAGACTCCTTGTCCAGCTCAAAGATAGAAGATTGGGTGAGATTTTAATGGCTGTCAGAGGCATCAGCTCTGATGAATGGAAGAAAGAAGAGATAGAGGTGATGACATTTGCCGGTATGACCAAAACCAGGCTTCTCTGTGATGAGAAGATATTTGAGAGTCTGGTTATGGAAAAACTAGCAGAGACAAGGAAGGGTGATGATCAAGAGACAGCTAAAGTTGAAGCTGAGAAGGAGAAAGGAGAAGAAGGAGTACAAAAATTGGAAGGAGGAGAAGGTACTTCACCTAGGCAAGGTGATGGTGAAGTAGTCGAGGATGTATCTGTGGCAAGAGATACTGAGGCTCAAAATTTGCCAAAGGAAAGCTCAGTAGAGGTGTCTACTGAAGCTATCCCACAACAGCCCTCAGTGGTGACTAAGGAGTCAGCTGAGGTGTCTGGAATAAAAGGAGTTGAAAAAGAGATTAAAAAACCTGAGGGAGGAGAAAAAGATGTGGAAATTATTGCAGTAGTAAGTGGTGAAATTAGAGCAATCATTCCTGTAAAGGATGATTTGGCTGAAAAAATAATAGTTGAAAAGAAAGAAGAGGATGAGAAGAGTGAGAAGAGAGAGGCGGAGGGAGTAGCAATGGAATTAGATGTGACAGGAGACTTAGGATGTGAGATTGAGGGGGAAGGAACTAACACTGTTTGTAATGCAGGTGTTCAAACTGATGAAGTTCCCCCAATCCAAGTCAACCTAACTCCTCTGAGGGATGCTGTTCATTCACTCCAAGAGGAAAGCCTGCCTTCTCTCCAAGCACAACTGAGGGATGTCCAGGAGATAGTGCAAGAAGAAGTGGATGAGATGGTCATCCTCTCAGACCATGTTGATGAACTCATGGAATCCACCACAACATCACTAAAAAATCTTACTCTTAAAGTTGAAGATTCTCAGCAGATGGTGATTGTTGTTGTTGAAGGACAAAGCGTGCTTGTAATAGAAGCTTTGAAGAAGCTGGAGCAGAAGGAGGAAGAGGCCAGAACTCAATTTCTTAAAGACTCAGTGGAGAATGTCTCCATCAACCTAAAGTCCTTAGTAGAGGCTTTCTCAGGGGACCTACTTGGGAAGATTGAAGGGTTGTGGAATTCAAAGCTGACAGAATTCGAGGCCAAGCACGAAGAATTGGGAGCAAAGCTGGGAGAAGTCCTGAAGAAGGTGGCAGAGGACTTTCCCACACAGGAGAAGACAAATGTGCTAATTGATGAGAAGTTAGCACAGTTTGTACAGTTTGGACAAACAGCTGGAGCCACTCTGGAGAGGTTAGAGGATGAAGTGGACCACTGCTCCACTGAGCTAAAGGCCCTTGCCCATGATCAACTGAAGTTAAACATCACAGTGGCTGAGTGCATGATTAATGTCGGAAAGGGGGAAAAGAGGGTAAGTGCTAAAGAGATAAAGCAGGACCCCAAGAACAAGATGAAGATTATCCTCGAGACCCCCGATTTTGAAAAAGGCCAACAAGTTAAGAATACGTTGAAAAGGGTAGATGTTGAGGCTCAGAAGGCTGCTGAAGCCAAGAAAGGGAAGGAGACCCCATCTGAGAACTTGTCAAAGTTCAAGGAAGATCACTTAAGGGAAAAGGAAGAAAGAGCAGCTCAGAAGGGGGAATCTGCCAAGAGGAAGGCCACTGATGCTCTTTCAGCAGAGGTTACAAAGAATACCAGAACCTCAGGAAGGTTAGCAGCCAAGTCCACTGGCTCAACTGAGTCAGTTGAGGTACTCCCCATTCTTAACCCTGAACCTCTTTCATCTGAACCTCCTAAATCTGCCCCCACAAGAGTCACAGAGCTCACTGAGATTATCAAAAAGGCTGGAGGGATGAATGAGAGAGCACAGAAGCTGGCTGCTCAACAACAAGAAATGAGGGATAAGGTGGTTGGAAAGATGGAGACCATAACTGAGATGGCAGAGAGGAAGAGGAAGGCTAACCACCTTTGATAAGACTACTTCCAAGAAATTCAGGAATAGTTTTCAAAGGTGGGCTGCTAAGCTAAAGAAAGATAAAATCACTCCCTCAAAGGCCAAGTTTCCTCGCCATGATGCATGGGTACCTAAGAAGCTCAATGATGCATGGGAAACTGCTAAAAGGGAATTCGTGTATTCCTATTATGTCAGTGGAGAATTGGGAAAAGACAATGTGCAAGAAGTCTTCAACTCATGGATGTTTGAAGTTTACCCAAAACTCTTTCCTGCCATCATGGAAGCCTGGAATGATAAGTTCCCTGATCTTGCCTTGAAGGCCCCTGAGCAAATCACCTACTGGCCTTCTCAAGATGCAACTGGAGCTGTTGATAGAGATCAAATCACAGACGAATGGGTATCTTTGTGCGAGCAACTAGGTCTCAAGGGACACTCAAAAGAGGTCATGGAGAGGAAGAATGAGCTGAAGATCCGAGTCTTCAAACAATATGGACTAGAGCCCTTGTTTGAAACTATTTAAAGAGGTTAAGTGTTTTTGCTGGGCGTTTGTTTATAAGTCCCAGATGTTTTAAATCTGAACTTTTGATAGTAGAATTCATGTAATCTGTACTTCTCTACTTATCATGAAATGAACTCTACTGATGTTTTTTCCCAAGATAATATCTCATTATCATTTAGGCTTATGTACTTGAATGTTTTTTACTTACAAAATCCTTGAACTTTTATGTCACCTGAAGAACCTCATCTGAATGAAGATATGTAATAAGATAGGTTCCGGCATAATCAAAAAGGGGGAAATTGTTGGGAAATTGTATAGACTTAAGTTTTGATTAAGATGCCAAAATGTTCCTCCTAAGTTATTTGTAAGTAAAATATTCAGTAGAGTTAGTGTTTAGTTAAACAGTTCAATTGTTAGGGAACTGAAGTACAGTTAGTAATTTCTATAGTGTATTGAAAAATGAAGTCTGCTGAAATCAAAGTCCACTGAAAACGGAGTCCACTGAAGACAAGTGATCTGAGAAATAGTCTAAGTCTTGAATGTTTTCCAAGTGCATTCTCACTAAGACTAAAACCATCAGGAGAGGACCAAGATCCACTGATGAGAACTAACAAAGCACATTCAATGCTGATTATATTAAAAGCTGTCAGTTAATCTAGTTGGAACAAGGCAAAACGAATTTTCAGTGAAGCTTACATTAAATGAAGGAATAAGAAGGTTCTCTCAGAGGAGTTCCACCTTAAAGAAGACAAGAATCTGGGCAAGCAGACTGAAGGTCCAATGAGAGGATGACACGTCAGTCTACTTTACTGACAGCCGACCTGCCCCAGACTGACTAGTACCAAAAGTCTTTCACCTAGCAATCTACAGAAAGTTGGTGAACAGGCATGGTCTTTCAGTCATTTCTTGACAAGACTTAAAGCTTCAAATAGAGCCGTTTGAGCCAATCAGATACAAGAAGACTTACTTGAGAAGATTCAAATCCAACGGGAAGATTTTCAAGGAAGCCTATAAATACAGAAGGACGTGCTCATTACTATGCATGAGAAACTCACAAGATCAAAGCTATCTCTACATTCATAACTATCTAGAAGCACTCAAAATTACCATTGTTTCCCAAGTGTTTCACATTTGTAGAGAGCCTAACAAACCTTCTGTAACCAAGCTTAATAGCAATATCCAAACCTTAGAAAGAGATAATCCATCCTAAGCATTGAGCTACTTTGTAAGGATTATCTCACAACAATTGGAACCAAACCCTACTCAAAACCCTACTCAGTCGTTAGGTTAAGAGTTAGAGTTATGTGGTGTTAGTAAGCTGATTGTTTGTATCAGTTTGAAAGCTGGTTTGTTTTGGGAACTAGGACCTGGAATTATCCTAGTGATCAATCATCCTAAGAGAGGATTAGTTGATCAGTGCACCTTGGCACTATAACACAAGGAATTCCAAGTGAAAGGAATTCTCCTGTTTGATCAGGACAGTGGACGTAGGAGATTCATCTCTGAACCACTTTATACCTTGTGTACTTACATTCTTCTAAAGGGCTCACTAATCCGCAGTTGAAAGCTAATTAGATAGTAGTTCAACTGAAAGTCTTGAGCTTTCAGCGGAGGTATTATCTCAGTAAGCTTTCACTAAGTAACTTTCAGCAGACTTAAAGTCCACTGACGAGTTACTCTCTGAAGTCACCTGATAAGAATTAAAGAAGTTTTAATTTGTAACCACAGGTGTATTCCCCCCCCATACACCTGTTTGCTCATTTCGGGACCAACAATAGGACTATTAAGGAGGCAGCAAGAACAATGCTTGCTGAAGCTCAAGTTCCCAAAAGGTTCTGGGCTGAAGTTATCAACACTGCCTGCCACACTCAAAACAGATCCATGATAACCAAACACCAAGGAAAAACCCCATATGAATTATGGAATGGTAGAAACCCACAGGTATCTTACTTTCATATTTTTGGTTGCAAGTGTTCATTCATAACAATGGAAAATCTCAACTGAAAGCCTTTGACAGTAAAGTGGATGAAGGAATATTCTTAGGATATTCTCAAATCAGTAGAGCTTTTAGAGTCTACAATTGTAGAACCCTTGGTGTGGAGGAAACACCTTATGTGGTCTTTGATGAATCTACCTTTGAATCCAGGAAAAAGGAGACTGGTGAGGTAATAAGCAAGAAACTAACTAGACTGAGTATCAAGGCAAAGGGCTATCATGAGAACAGTGTGGATGCATTCATTCCAACTTGGGACAACCTTACTGATCAACAGTCCACTAAAGAAACTCTGTCAAACAACTCACCTGAAAAGTCTCCTGCCCAGATAACTGAACTGATGAACACTGTCCCAGTTCAAGAGGTAAGTGATGTCAATGAAGATGTGGCCACAGCTGAGATATCCAATGAGCCCATTATTCAATGGGGAACCAATGAAAATATCATTGAGAATGAAAACACCTTGAATGATGACTCAAGCCTTCAACCTTCTGTCTTGTTTCCTGAATTTGATTTTGCTCCCATATCTAGTGACTCAACTTCAGAAGAGCTAGTCTCTACTGAAGGTAATCAACCTAGGAGACATTGGCTCTCAGATCATCCTGTTGAGCAAATTCTATGTGATCCTTCCTCAGGAGTCAAAACTAGAAGTTTTCATGGTGAAAGTGCTTTGTTTTGTTATTTCTTATCAAACCAGGAACCAAAGTCCATTGAAGAAGCACTTCAAGATTCAAATTGGATCATTGCTATGCAGGAAGAACTGAATCAATTTACAAGGAACCAAGTATGGGAATTGGTGGATAGGCCTTACCACTGCAATGTGATAGGAACCAAATGGGTGTTTAAAAACAAAAAGGATGAAAATGATGTTATAGTCAGAAACAAAACCAGACTAGTTGCAAAGGGTTACTCACAAGTTGAAGGTTTTGACTATGATGAAACTTTTGCCCCCATGACCAGATTGGATGCAATAAGGTTGTTCTTAGCATATGCAGCTTATAAAAGGTTCAAAGTCTACCAAATGGATGTTAAGAGTGCCTTCTTGAAGGGAGTTCTCAATGAAGAAGTTTATGTGGAGCTGCCACTAGGTTTTGAAGAAAGCAACAGGATGTACAGGCTAAGGAAAGCTCTATATGGACTGAAACAGGCTCCAAGAGCTTGGTATGACACTTTTCCCAATTTTTACTAGATAATGGTTCTTGGTCCCGAAACAAGTAAACAGGTGTATGGGGGGGGGGAATACACCTGTTTACTCGTTTCGGGACCAACAATTGGTATCAGAGCAGTGGTTCAAAAGACCATTTTCTAAGTATACCTTGTGCTTAAAGGTATTTTATATAGGTCATCTGAATTGATCTTATTGATAAACTTGTTTAGATATTATGGCTGACAATACAGCAAGGGTAGCACCACCAGCGGAGAACAACATGGGAGTTAATCCCTTGAACCATATGTCCCATCATAAGCTTCCACAGTTCTCAGTGGAAAATTATAACTTCTGGAAGATCAGAATGAGAGCTCATCTTGCCTGTGTGCAAGATGAAATGCTAAGGGTTATTACTAAAGGTCCATTTATTTTTATGACACGTAACCCTAGAACCACAGCTGAGACTATTGCAGATGAGAGGAGGAGAAACAACCACAACTTCCTAGCCAAGAACATTCTCTACACCACCATTCCAGATTCTGTAATGGGAAGAGTGATCCATTGCAAAACTGCAAAAGAAATTTGGGACACTCTTGCTCTCATGTGTAAAGGAACTGACAAGATTAAGGAGAACAAGCTTTCTGTAGCTGTTCAAAAGTACGAGCAGTTCACTATGGAGCCCACTGAGACCATTGACCAGCTTGATGGGAGGTTCACTTACATCATGAATGAGATAAATTCTCCGGGAAAAGTCTACACCAAGAGAGAAGTTGTCTTAAAGATCCTGAGAGGGTTAACCTCGAGATGGGATGTGTACTCTGTAATGATGCAGACTACCAAGGATTTGTCTAGCATGTCTATGCAACAGGTATTCTCTGAACTTAAGGCTTATGAGTTTGATCTTAACAGGAAAAGGGCTCCTGATGAGACCTCAGCTGAGAAGGGAGTTGCCTTCAAAGCTAAGGAGACTGAGCCAAAATCCCCAAAACCTCAGAAGAGTACAAAGGCAAGCAAGTCTCAAAGTAAGGCTGAGATGCAAGAAGAACTCAGCCTGATGGCTAGAAGGTTAAAGAAACTTAACAGCCGTTTTGGCAAGTATAAAAGATTTTACAGGGATAACAGTGAAAGAAGTTATCCACAAAAAGACACTAGCGAAGGAGAGAAAAGCTCAACTGAGCTGGAGAAGAGAAAGGATTACACGAACTATAACAGAGGTGAAGGATCATCATCAAAGACCAAGGAGTCTACTGAGGAAAAGAATGATGATGCCAATCGATGCTTCCAGTGCAAGAAGGTTGGGCATTTTCAATATGATTGTCCTCAACTGAGCACAAAGGAGAGGAAGGAAAGGCAAGCCAAGAGAGACAGAAGATATGGAGAAAGGAAAGCATGGTGGCTGAGGATGTTGATGAAGATCTGGAGTCATCTGATGGACTGTTCTCAGACAGCAGTGAAGATGACATGTGTCTCATGGCAAGAGAAGAACCAGAGGTACAATCTAAACCATCCATTTCTCTAGAACACTCACCTAAGCTGAGCTCAGAGTCAATTGAGGAACTCAATCTTCAGTCCGCTTTGGAACAATTGATAATTAATTTCTAAAGATTGCAAGAAGCAAGTTTTTGTCTCCAAGATGAAAACAAAAATCTCCTGAGAGAAAACTCTAAGTTAATAGAATTTGGGAATCAGGCAGATCTTAACTCAGCTCAGTCTACCATTGATTTGACAAAAGAGGTGGAAACCCTCAAGAGTCAAGGAAATGGCAAAGATCAACTGATAAAAGATCTTACTGAATCTAAGATAAAGTTAACTGAAGAAAATTTAAAACTGTTAAGCCAAATAAAGGATTCTCTCCTGAAAATTGATGTCTTACATAAATCTGAAGAGACCTTGTTAAAAAGGATTGATGCTCTTAACAAACCCTCTCTTGCCATAGAGGAGATTCAAAATTTTCAGATTAATCCTAATAACAAGTGTGGAATAGGTTTTATTCCAAAACCTTCAGAAGGTCCTCTGAGTGTTGCTTCTTCAAGTGACACAAAGAGAGTTTTTGTTAAGTCTGTGACCTTTCAACCACAGACTTTAGATAAGGGTAATAGACCAGCTGATGTCCAACAAAAGAGAAGTCAAACTCAGCCAAAACCAAATGTAAAGGCTCAGTTGACTAATCAAAATAGACCTCAGTAGAGGTACTATCAGCCGAGGTCTTCACAGATGAAGCAACCTCAGCTGAAAGCACCCAGGCATGAGCACTCCTCAAGGAATGACTCATACAGAAGACCTACTCCTTTTGTGCCTAAAGGAAAAGGCCCTTCATACCCTTATCAACAAAAACTTAGGCCAGGTGCACCCAAGCCTAAAAGAAAGAATGTAAAGAAGGTTCATGTTCCTTCAAAGGCTGACACCCATAGAAAGTTTACTCCCAAGGCACCTCGGGAGATAACAATCTATGTAGATGTTTATGGAAGACAAATTAACCACTCTAAAGTGATTAGAACTATGAGGCAAATTTGGATTCCGAAAGGTACAGCTAACCTGGTAGGACCCAACACCAAATGGGTACCTAAAACTTGATTGTGATTGCAGGGCTCAGTGGACCTCAACAAAGGAGAATCTCTCAAATCTTCAGTCTGGTACTTGGACAGTAGATGTTCCAGGCACATGACTGGCCACAAAGATCTCTTGTCAGAGTTTGTTGAGAAAGAATGTCCACAAGTCACTTTTGGTGACAATTCACAAGGAGCCACTAAAGGTTATGGTACTTTAATAATTGGCTCAGTAAAAGTAAGCAATGTATCCTATGTCAGTGGACTTAAGCACAATCTTCTATCCATAAGTCAGTTTTGTGATAAAGGATACAGTGTTGAATTTTCATGTAACCTATGTTTTGTCAAGAATATATCTTCACAACAGGTACTACTAACTGGGTCAAGGAAAGGAAATATCTATCTTGCAGATTGGAAGTCTTGCACCCCAAATGCATGTCTTATTGCAAAGAGCTCAACTGATACTAATTGGATGTGGCACAAGAGACTAAGTCATCTGAACTTCAAGATGATGAACAGGATAGCAAGACTTGGACTGGTGGAGGGAATGCCAAATGAAGTATACAACAAAGAACATATATGTAAAGCCTGTCAGGAGGGAAAGTAAGAGAAAGCATCTTTCAAAAGCAAAATAGCAACCTCTACTGACAGAGTACTTCAACTGTTACATATGGATCTCTTTGGTCCAGTAACCCCTGTAAGTATCAATGGGAGAAAATATACACTTGTTGTTGTTGATGATTTTTCCAGGTATATTTGGGTGGTATTCCTAGCAAGCAAGAAGGAGACTCAACTGAGACTACCAGAGCTCCTGAAGAAAGTTAGCAATGAAAAGAGCCTGAACATTGTAAAGATAAGATCAGATAAGGGCACTGAATTCATTATCTCTATTATATCTGATTTCTGCAAAGAATTAGGCATTGCACATGAGACCTCAGCTGCAAGAACTCCACAATAAAATGGAGTAGCTGAAAGAAAAAATAGGACTCTCAAAGTGGCAGCAAGGACAATGCTTGCAGAAGCTCAAGTTCCTAAATGATTTTGGGTTGAAGCTATTAATACTGCCTGCCACACTAAAAATAGATCCATGGTAACCAAACATCAAGGAAAAACTCCTATTGAATTATGGAATGGCAGAAAGCCACAGGTATCTTACTTTCATATCTTTGGTTGCAAGTGTTTCATTCACAACAATGGGAAAACTCAACAGAAAGCTTTTGATAGCAAAGCTGATGAAGGAATCTTCCTAGGATATTCCCAAATCAGTAGAGCTTTCAGAGTTTATAATTGTAGAACTCTTGTTGTGGAAGAAACACCTCATATGGTTTTTGATGAATCTACTTTTGAGTCCATGAGTAAGGAGAATGAGGAAGTGATAAGCAAAAGACTAACTAGACTGAGTATCAAGTCTAAAGGTTATCCTGAGGAGTGTGTTGATACATACATCCCAACCTGGGATAACTTCAATGATCAACAATTCAAAGAGGTCACCCAAAGTCAAACAACTCCTCAAAGCTCACCTGAGATCTCTCCTGAACAAATAACTGAACTGATGAACATAATCCCAGTTCAAGAGGTAAGAGATGTCAATGAAGATATGGTCACAGCTGAGACATCCACTGAGCCAATCATTCAAGGGGGAACCAATGAGATTACCATTGAGAATGAAAATACCTTGAATGATGACTCAGGACTTCAACCCTCTGTTTTATTTCCTGAATTTGATTTCATTCCTTTATCTAGTGACTCAACTTCAGAAGAGTTAAACTCTGCTGAAGGACATCAACCTAGGAGGACATGGCTCTCAGATCACCCTGTTGAGCAAATCCTAGGTGATCCTACCTCCGGAGTAAAAACTAGAAGTTTTCATGAAGAAAGTGCTTTATTTTGTTGTTTCTTATCTAACCAGGAACCAGGTTCCATTGGAGAAGCACTTCAAGATTCAAATTGGATCATTGCTATGCAAGAAGAGCTCAACCAATTTACAAGAAATCAAATATGGAGGCTGGTTGACAGACCATATCACTGCAATGTGATAGGAACCAAGTGGGTATTCAAGAACAAGAAGGATGAAAATGATGTCATAGTCAGAAACAAGGTCAGGCTAGTTGCAAAGGGCTATTCTCAAGTTGAATGTTTTGACTATGATGAAACTTTTGCTCCAGTAGCCAGATTGGAGGCAATAAGGTTATTTCTTGCTTATGCTGCTCACAAGAAATTCAAGGTGTATCAGATGGATGTTAAGAGTGCATTCTTGAATGGAATACTCAATGAGGAAGTCTATGTGGAGCAACCCCCAGGCTTTGAAGAAAGTCACAAAGTATATAGACTGAGAAAAGCTCTATATGGACTGAAACAGGCTCCAAGAGCTTGGTATGATACTTTGTCACAATTCCTTTTAGATCATGGCTTAACAAAGGAAGAGTAGATAGAACTCTCTTCAGGATCACAAAAGGAGAGGACACCTTGTTAGTTCAAATCTATGTGGATGATATCATTTTTGGTTGTCCTAACCAAGTCCTCCGTGAGAAATTTTCTCAGCTGATGAAAGGAAAGTTTGAGATGTCAATGATGGGAGAAATGAACTTCTTCTTAGGACTTCAAGTCAAGCAGTCTCCTGAAGGAATCTTCATCAACCAAGCCAAATATACAAGGGAGCTGATCAACAAGTTTGGATGCCAGACCAGCAAAGTTACAAGGGTTCCACTCAACACCAACACCAAGATGGAACCTGATGAAGATGGTGAATCAGTAGACCAGACTCACTACAGAGCTATCATTGGATCTCTACTTGTTGGTCCCGAAATGAGTAAACAGGTGTATGGGGGGGGAATACACCTGTGGTTATAAATTAAAACTTCTTCCAAAAACTTATCAGGTTACTTCAGATAGTAACTTGTTAGTGGACTTTAAGTCTGCTGAGAATTACTAGAGAAAGCTTATTGAGATAATACCTCCACTGAAAGCTCAAGACTTTCATTTGAACTACTATCTAATTAGCTTTCAGATGCGGATTAGTGATCCCTTTAGAAAATTCGTTTTACTTGATAAACTTTTAGTAGATAACACACACTTAGGAAATAGCAGGAGGTAAATACACAAGATATAAAGTGGTTCAGAGATTAATCTCCTACGTCCACTGTCCTGATCAAACAGGAGAATTCCTTTCACTTAGAATTCCTTGTGTTATAGTGCCAAGGTGCACTGATCAATTTATCCTCTCTTAGGATGGTTGATCACTAGGATAATTCCAGGTCCTCGTTCCCAAAACAAACCAGCTTTCAGACTGATACAAATAATCAGCTTACTAACACCACTTATCACTAACTCTCAACCTAATAACTGAGTAGGGTTTTGAGTAGGGTTTGGTTCCAACTGTTGTGAGATAATCCTTACAGTGTAGCTCAAAGCTTAGGATGGATTATCTCTTTCTAAGGTTTGGATATAGCTTTTAAGCTTGGTTACAGAAGGTTTGTTATGCTCTTTACTGATTTGAAACACTTGGGAAACAAAGGTAATTTCGAGTGCTTCTTGAAGGTTATGAATGAGAGATGGCTTTAATCTTGTGGGTTTCCCATGCATAGAGATGAGCATGTCCTTCTGTATTTATAGGCTTCCTTGAAAATCTTCCCGTTGGATTTGAATCTTCTCAAGTAAGTCTTCTTGTATCTGATTGGTTCAAACGGCTCTATTTGAAGCTTTAAGTCTTGTCAAGAAACAGCTGAAAGACCATGCCTGTTCACCAACTTTCTGTAGATTGCTAGGGAAAGACTTATGGTACTTGTCAGTCTGGGGCAGGTCCGCTGTCAGTAAAGTACACTGACGTGTCATCATCTCATTGGACCTTCAGTCTGCTTGCCCAGATTCTTGTCTTGCTTTAAGGTGGAACTCCTCTGAGAGTGCCTTCTAATTCCTTCATTTATTGTAAGCTTCACTAAAATTCGTTTTGCCTTGTTCCAACCAGATTAACTAACAACTTTTAATATGTTTAGCATTGAATGTGCTTTGTTAGTTCTCATCAGTGGACCTTGGTCCTCTCCTGATGGTTTTAGTCTTAGTGAGAAAGCACTTAGAAATTATTCAACACTTAGACTACATCCTCAGATTACTTTGTCTTCAGCGGACTTCGTCTTCAGAGGACTTCGCTTCAATACACTCCTGAAGTTTATAACTGCACTCCAGTTCCTTAACAAATTGAACTGATTAACTAAACTCTAACTCTACTGAATATTTAACTTACAAATAACTTAGGAGGAATATTTTGGCATCTTAATCAAAACTTAAGTCTATACAATTTCCCAACAATTTCCCCCTTTTTTATTATGCCAGAACCTATCTTATTACATACCTTCATTCAGATGAGGTTCCTCAGATGACATAAAATTTCAAGGATTTTGTAAGTAAAACATTCAAATACATAAGCCTAAATGATAATGAGATATTATCTTGGGCAAAAACATCAGTAGAGTTTCATTTCATGAGAAATATGAGAAGTACAGTTTACATGAAGTCTACTATCAAAAAAAGGTTCAAACTTAAAATATCTGAGACTTATAAACAAATGCCCAGCAAAAACACTTAATATCTTCAAATGGTTTCAAACAGAGGCTCAAGTCCATATTGTTTGAAAACTCTGATCTTCAGCTCATTCTTCCTCTCCATCTCCTCCTTTGAATGACCTTTGAGACCAAGATGCTCACATAAGGACAACCACTCTTCTGTAATGCGGTCTCTGTCAACTGCTCCAGTTGCATCTTGAGGGGGCCAATAGATGATTTGCTCAGGAGCCTTCAGGGCAAGATCTGGGAATTTATCATTCCAGGCTTCAATGATGGCAGGGAAGAGTTTTGGGTATACTTCAAACATCCAGGAGTTGAAAACTTCTTGTACATTATCCCTTCCCAATTCTCCACTGACATAATAGGAATACACAAATTCTCTTTTAGCAGTTTCCCAAGCATCATTGAGTTTCTTGGGTACCCACTCATCATGGTGAGGGAACTTGGCCTTTGAAGGAGCAATTTTGTCCTTCTTTAGCTTGGCAGTCCACCTTTGATAACTGTTTCTAAATTTCTTTGAAGTCGTCTTATAAAAAATGGTCAGCCTCTCCTTCCTCTTCCTCTCAGCCATCTCAGCAATGGTCTCCATCTTCCCAACCACCTTGTCTCTCCTCTCTTGTTGTTGAGAAGCAAGCTTCTGTGCTCTCTCATTCATCCCACCAGCCGCCTTGATAAGCTCAGTGAGCTCTGTAACTCTTGTGGGGGCAGATTTAGGAGTTTCAGAAGTGATAGGGTCAGGATTCAAAATAGGAAGTACCTCAACTGACTCAGTTGAGCTAGTGGACTTAGTAGCCAACCTCCCTGAGGTTCTGGTCTTCTTTGCTACCTCCGCTGAGAGGACGTCAGTGGCCTTCCTCTTGGTTGATTCACCCTTCTGAGCAGCTCTCTCTTCTTTCTCCTTCATGTGAGCTTCCTTGAACTTTGATAAGTCTTCAGATGGGGTCTCCTTCCCTTTCTTGGCTCCAGCAATCTTCTGGGCCTCAGCATCTACCTTCTTCAATGTGCTCTTGACTTGTTGGCCTTTTTCAAAATCAGGGGTCTCAAGGATAATGTTCATCTTGTTCTTGGGTTCCAGCTTCATTTCCTTAGCACTTATCCTCTTTTCCCCCTTTCTGGCATTAATCATGCATTCGGCCACAGTTATGTTTAGCTTTAGCTGATCATGGGCAATGGCCTTCAGCTCAGTTGAGCAGTGGTCAACTTCATCCTCTAGCCTCTCCAGAGTTGCTCCATCTGTTTGCCCAAACTGCACAAACTGAGCTAACTTCTCATCAATTAGCACATTTGTCTTTTCTTGTGTAAGGAAGTCCTCTGCCGCCTTCTTCAGGACTTCACCCAGCTTGGCTCCAAGCTCCTCGTGCTTAGCCTCAAACTCTAACATCTTCTGGTTCCATAACCTCTCAACTTTCCCAATAAGGTCAGCTGAGAAAGCCTCAACAGAGGACTTTAGGTTAATGGACACATTGTCAACTGAGTCCTTTAGGAATTGAGCTCTTGCATCTTCTTCTTTCTGTTCCAGCTTCTTCAGACCTTCAATTACCAGCACACTTTAACCTTCCACCACATTCAGCACCATCTGTTGAGAGTCTTTAATCTTTAAGGTCATGTTCTGAAGTGATTTGGTTGTGGACTCCATCATTTCATCTACATGGTCTGAGAGGATGACCATCTCATCCACTTTCTCTTGCACAATCTCTTGTACATCCCTCAGTTGAGCTTGAAGAGAGGGAAGACTTTCCTCCTGGAGTGAGTGAACAGCATCTTTCAGAGGAGTTAGGTTGATTTGGACTGGGGGAACTTCATCAATTTGTACACCTGCATGACAAACAATGTTAGTCCTTTCCCCCTCAATCTCACAGCCTAAGTCTCCTGTCACATCTACCTCCATAGCAACTCCCTCCTCCTCTCTCTTCTCACTGTCTTTCTCACTCTTTTTTTCTTCAACTATTTTCTTTCCAGCCAATTCATCCTTTACAGGAATGATTGCTTTTATTTTTCCACTCACAACCCCAGTTATTTCAACATCTTTTTCACCTCCCTCAGATTTTTCAATTTATTTTTCAACTCCATCAGTTCCAGACACCTCAGCTGACTCCTTAGTCACCACTGAGGGCTGTTGTGGGAGAACTTCAGTAGACACCTCTACTGAGCTCTCATTTGGCAAATTTTGTGCCTCAGTATCCCTTGCCAAAGATATATCCTCGGCTACTTCACCATCACCTTGCTTTGGTGAAGTACCTTCTCCTTCTTCTATCTCTTTTTCTTTCTCTCCTTCTTGCTCTCCCTCCTTCCCTCCCTCCTTCTCTCTTTCTTTCTCAGCAGCTTTCTCCTTTTCACATTCCTTCTTGGCCTCAGCCAGTTTGTCCATAACCAGACTCTCAAATATCTTCTCATCACAGAGAAGTCTAGTTTTGGTCATCCCAGCAAATTCTAAGACCTTCCTCTCCTCCTTCTTCCACTCATCAGCATTGCTGCCTCCAACAGCCAGCAAAATTTCTCCTAACCTTCTGTCCTTGAGTTGGACAAGGAGTCTGACTCTCAAGAACATTGCTTTTAGGGTGGGAAACCCATCAAGCTCAGGATACTTGGACTCTAGAGAGTAAGCCACCTCATCTTTAAGAGTATCCAGGAAGGAGTACTCTTCTTCATCTTCTGATGGCAAGGAAGGGGTAGGGGACCTGACATCTGTGGGCTCTTCTGGGATAGACTCCAGGTGAGTTGAATGGATTTCAGATGGGTTGGGTTCAGACGAGGGTTGGTCTTGAGTTTCAGGAGAGGTTGGGTTTTGTTCAGTGGGGGTTGAGGAGATGGGTTCAGAGGGGGTTGAGGATGCCTCAGCAGATGCCTCAGATGGGGTGGTATTTTGGGGTCCACTTTCAGGCTGTTGAGAGCCTTCAGTGGGTGTTGGTCCCACTAGATTGATAAATTACGGAAGCTTAAGTTAAATGTCTTAGACAACTTCTTTTTACAAGAGCAGACTATAAAAACAGAAATTTAAATGCAGAAAATATTAAATAAGACCGGATATATAGTGGTTCGGATCTGAATATCCTACGTCCACTCTCCCTTGATCAAAGGGGTCTCACTATCCAACCAACAGCAAACTTACTTACTGGAATTGAGAAGTACCAGTTCCTTCTTACAAACTCTTTAGATTTAACTTCAATCTAAAGATCAACAGCCTTCAACCTTATCTTGTAGATGAACAGGTTGAGGTCCAACAACTCCTTAAGAGTAGATATATAATATGAACAATAAGAGTGCTAAGAGTGATTATCAAAAGCTTGGATTGTGACTTATGCGCGTAGGGTCTCTCTAGAGCTTTTTCTTGTGAATGCACTCTTGTATTTATAGAGGGGATTAGGGAATAGCCGTTGGAGAGCTAATCCAATCAGATCCTCTATTTAGGGAAGCTTCAATCAATCAATTCCCTAATTGATTGATTGGGTTGGTGGGATCCTTGGATTGATTGACTTCAAGACTTTCCAATCCTGGTCTTGTTGACTTGATTTGAATCACCAATGGTCAAATGCTTCCTCTGCCTAACTCTGATTCTCTCCAGAGAAGGCAAGACCAGACACCAGGCAACCTCAGTGTCTTCTGGTCCTGATCTGGTTAACAACCAGAATACTCAGTAGAAACAGGGGATCAAACTGAGCATCTTTTGTTCTACCAGACTCGTCTGGTCTGGACTCGTCTGGCTGGGGTAGGTCCTCTGCCTCTGGTCAGATCTCATCTGGTGAAGTCTTCTGGTGGAGTCCTCTGGTGAAGTCCTCTGGTGGGGTCTTCTGGTGACTCTTCTGGTGAAGTCTTCTGGTCTGGCAGTTCCCCCTAGACTAAGTCCTAATCTAGATCATCATCTGGCTAACAGGTTCAGATGGTCCTATTACATCTTCTGGTTTATTTTAACTCATCAAAACTATATAACTTTTATCCTAACAGTGGGGGGATTCTGGAAATTTTCTTTGTTTTTACCGGGGTTCTTGGTTTGGTTTTGGGTTTGATGGGGGTAGGGGCGGGTACATCTGAGTCAGACTCAGTTGAGATCACATTAGGAGAAGAGTCAGGGTTACCTGATGAAGACTCATCAGTAGAGTTTGTGACTCTGACTTTCTTAGGTGCACTCTCCTTCATGGCCTCAGAAGACCTCTTCTTCTCCTTCTTTGAGGCCTTATGTGCCTCCTCCTCCTTGTGACGAGTCATCTTATCACTCAGCTTGACCAGTCTCCTCTTAAGCTTGGTCTTCTTCCTCCTCTTGAACTGCCTCAGGGCTCTCTACCGCTGCCTTGATCATCCTTGTTTCTAAGGCCTTTCCAGGCTTGAACAAGCCCTTCAGGTTACTCCACTTCCTATCTTGTATCCAGTCCACTCCCACATCCACATTCTCTATCAAGTAGGAGATTTTAGTTGCATAGTTCAACTTACTTGATAGTTGGGAAGTCTTTTCTGGTTGGAATTTAGAATGTTCTTTGTTCAGAGCCCTTAGGAAAAACGGTTACCAATTGAAGGACTTCTCCTTGCTCTCCACAATTGCCTTCATCAGCCTAAGCTTTGGCTTGCTTACTTGCTCCGTGCTCCCTTGATTTCGCAGTATACATTTACCAACAATCTCACAAAGGACATTGTAAACTGGTAAAAGTACACTTTTGTTCATCGTTGGGTTGTACTTTATCTTCTTCTGCATAATGGTGTACACCCAGTCCTCCTCTTTCTCCGCAATGTAGGTATCTGGGTTTGGACCTTCAGAGGGGAGTTCAAATAACTCCTTCAACTCCTCACTATTCAGACAAATCTCCTTCTTGATCTTCTGGTGCTCAACAACCTCCATATCGTCTCTTACCACCTTTTTCTTCCTTTGTAAGAATAGACATGACTTAATTCTTGAGTCAGAATTGGATACATTGTAGAAAAACTCAAGAACCTGTCTATCGAAGCAGTTCTCGGGATGAAATGATAAGAACTTCTCCAACCCAGCAGCTTTGACCATCTCCAAAGCTTCCTTAATGTGTGCGAACTCCGGTCTAGATTCAATTTCTGGGTTATCAAAAACCACGATGGGTTCATACCAGAAATTATCTTTGTTAGTCAAAAATCCAAGATTTACTTTGGCCATTTAGAAAGTTTGCAGAGAGTGTTTAGGAAAGATAGCAGGGGTTTGCTTGAGAGTGTGTTCGAAAAGGTTCTTAGTCTGAATTTAGGGGGTTTTATATGAGAAATGAACGGTGAGATCTAATCCCGTAATCAACGTCTGAGATTGATTGGATGAAAGGTCGTGGAAAGTTGAAAGGATTAGTGGGGAGTATTTGAGAGATCTCAACGGTTAGAAAAGAACCGCCTAAAACGAGGGGTATGGATTAAAAGAGTTGGTAACCAGAAGGTCACATCATCTGGCTTTTAAGGCTCGTGAGATAGGTAACTGTAAAAGCAAAACTGACTTGTACAACGCGCATTAAATGCTTGCCATAAAGAAATCTTTTTGAAACAGAGTAAAAAGATTTAATTTCCAAGAAAATACTCATTAGCTATTTTTTATAAGAGTTTTATAATATGAAACTAATAGCCTTCAGACAAGGAAAAATAGCAGAGTAAAAACTTTGACCTCTACTGAGGTGGAACCTCTTCTGAGAGACATGAGCTCTTCTGTGATCAGTGACTCCACTGAGGTGATCCTCTTCTGAGGTTGAACCTCCACTGACTCGAAATCAACTTATCTGAGATTGGCTCCTTCCTTCACTCTCTTGGATCTAGAAGTCCAAGCTCTACTGACAGTTCTTGAAATCTTGCTTCTGCCAACGGTTTTGTGAATATATCAGCCTTTTGTTTGTCAGTGTGTATCTTGAGCATTTTGATATCCTTCTTCTCCACATGATCTCTGATGAAATGATTCCTTATATCCACATGTTTGCATCTTGTGTGGAGAACTGGATTTTCTGAAATAGCAATTGCACTATTGTTGTCACAAAAAATAGGAACTTCATTAGCAAAGATATTGTAATCTCTCAGTTATTGCCTTAGCCAAAGAATTTGAGCACAACAACTTCCAGCTACCATATATTCAGCTTCAGTAGTGCTTGTGGCTACTGAGTTTTGTTTCTTGGAAAACCAAGAGATCATCTTACTTCCCAAGAATTGACAAGTGCCTGAGGTTGATTTCCTGTCAATTCTACATCCTCCATAGTCAGCATCTGAGTATCCTGTGAGTTCCAGATTGTCATCTGAGGGATACCATAATCCCATATTCACAGTACCCTTAAGATATTTAAGAATCCTCTTAGCAGCTTCCAGATGACTTTTCTTAGGATTTGCTTGATATCTTGCACATATCCCAACTGCAAAAGTGATATCAGGCCTACTTGCTGTGAGATACAGTAGAGATCCAATGATAGCTCTGTAGTGAGTCTGGTCTACTGATTCACCATCTTCATTAGGTTCCATCTTGGTGTTGATGTTGAGTGGAACTCTTGCAACTTTGCTGGTCTGGCCTCCAAATTTGTTGATTAGCTCCCTTGTGTATTTGGCTTGATTGATGAAAATTCCTTCAGGAGACTGCTTAACTTGAAGTCCTAGGAAGAAATTCATTTCTCCCATCATTGACATCTCAAACTTTCCATTCATCAGCTGAGAGAACTTTTCACAGAGGACTTGGTTTGGACAGCCAATATATGATATCATCCACATAGATTTGAACTAGCAAAGTGTCCTCTCCTTTTGTGATCCTGAAGAGCTCGTTGTGTTTGGGAATGCTGAGAGTGATCGAACGCAGGCAGAATAAGTTGATCGGATGTGAAAAGCATCCACACTATGTTGCTACCATTAGTCGTGGAAGTAGTATAAGCAGCTGCTTGACAAGGCTCGCCATGAGTGAAACTGCCCTTCTTTATTGATTCTATTTTTAATTTTCCACTGAGAATTGTGGAAGTTTGTGATGGGACATATAGTTCAAAGGATTAACTCCCATATTGTTCTCTGCTGGTGGTGCTACCCTAGCTGCATTGTCAGCCATAATATCTAAACAAGTTTATAAACAAGATCAATTCAGATGACCTAATAGAAAATACCTTTAAGCACAAGGTATACTTAGAACAATGGTCTTTTAAACCACAGCTCTGATACCAATTATTGGTCCCGAAACGAGTAAACAGGTGTATATGGGGGGAATACACTTGTGGTTATAAATTAAAACCTCTTCCAAAAACTTATCAAGTTACTTCAGATAGTAACTCGTCAGTGGACTTTAAGTCTGCTGAGAATTCCTAGAGAAAGCTTACTGAGATAATACCTCCACTGAAAGCTCAAGACTTTCAGTTGAACTACTATCTAATTAGCTTTCAGATGCGGATTAATGAGCCCTTTAGAAAACTCGTTTTACTTGATAAACTTTGAGTAGATAACACACACTTAGGAAATAGCAGGAGGTAAATACACAAGATATAAAGTGGTTCAGAGATGAATCTCCTACGTCCACTGTCCTGATCAAACAGGAGAATTCCTTTCACTTGGAATTCCATGTGTTATAGTGCCAAGGTGCACTGATCAATTTATCCTCTCTTAGGATGATTGATCACTAGGATAATTCCAGGTCCTAGTTCCCAAAACAAACCAGCTGTCAGACTGACACAAATAATCAGCTTACTAACACCACTTAACACTAACTCTCAACCTAACAACTGAATAGGGTTTTGAGTAGGGTTTGGTTCCAACTGTTGTGAGATAATCCTTACAGTGTAGCTCAATGCTTAGGATGGATTATCTCTTTCTAAGGTTTTGATATAGCTTTTAAGCTTAGTTACAGAAGGTTTGTTATGCTCTCTACCGATTTGAAACACTTGGGAAACAAAGGTTATTTCGAGTGCTTCTTCAAGGTTATGAATGTAGAGATAGCTTTAATCTTGTGAGTTTCCCGTGCAAAGAGATGAGCACGTCCTTCTGTATTTATAGGCTTCCTTGAAAATCTTTCTGTTGGATTTGAATCATCTTAAGTAAGTCTTCTTGTATCTGATTCGTTCAAACGGTTCTATTTGAAGCTTTAAGTCTTGTCAAGAAACGGCTGAAAGACCATGCCTGTTCACAAACTTTCTGTAGAATGCTAGGGAAAGACTTTTGGTACTTGTCAGTCTGGGGCAGGTCGGCTGTTAATAAAGTACACTGATGTGTCATCTTCTCATTGGACCTTCAGTCTGCTTGCCCAGATTCTTGTCTTTCTTTAAGGTGGAACTCCTCTGAGAGTGCCTTCTTATTCCTTCATTTATTGTAAGCTTCACTGAAATTCATTTTGCCTTATTCCAACCAGATTAACTAACAGCTTTTAATATGTTTAGCATTGAATGTGCTTTGTTAGTTCTCATCAGTGGACCTTGGTCCTCTCCTGATGGTTTTAGTCTTAGTGAGAAAACACTTAGAAAACATTCAACACTTAGACTACATCCTCAGATTACTTTGTCTTCAGCGGACTTCGTCTTTAGGGGACTTCGCTTCAATACACTCCTAAAGTTTATAACTGCACTTCAGTTCCTTAACAAATTGAACTGGTTAACTAAACTCTAACTCTACTGAATATTTAACTTACAAATAACTTAGGAGGAACATTTTGGCATCTTAATCAAAACTTAAGTCTATACAATTTCCCAATACTACTGTATCTCACAGCAAGCAGGCCTGATATCACTTTTGCAGTTGGGATATGTGCAAGATATCAAGTAGATCCTAAGAAAAGTCATCTGGAAGCTGCTAAGAGGATTCTTAAATATCTCAAGAGTACTGTGAATATGGGATTGTGGTATCCCTTAGATGACAATCTGGAACTCTCAGGATACTCAGATGCTGACTATGGAGGGTGTAGAATTGACAGGAAATCAACATCAGGCACAAAAACCTCCCTCGATCCCAGTCCCAATGACCATGCCCACGCTCTATATTAAATCTGTAACTTGCCATTTAATCTTGGCCGTCAGATTTAATTACTGTGCAATATGTCAATCAAATCTAAAATTGATTTTGTTCCCTAAATTAAATTTTACAATTACACGCGTTCACACTTCATTAATTGATCAAGCCACGCGTCTTGACCTATTTAAATCAAACTTTTCTTCAATTTGTCCTTTCACGTTTCCTTTCTCTCAAATCCCTAACATCTCTCTGCAAGTTCTCTCTCTCTCTCTCTTACACAGAAATGGCACCCAAATGCAATTTCGATCCAGAGCACGTATGCAAGAAATTGAAGTCAGAAATGGTGGTGGATTTCTATTCCACCAAGAATCTAGCCGCGCTAGAGATTCTGGAACTATTGAGGAAATCTGGAGTGGAGGAGTTGATCTCCAAAGTTCCCAAAGGTCTGCGCACTTTGGATGGGTACGCTGCCCAATTTTTGGTCAGGATGAAGATCCACGATGACCACATCTCCTCCAAGCTTGACAAGGAGGATGTCGTCTTCTCGAAGCATGACTTCTGCAGACTTTTTGGGAATCTTTCTTTAGAAAGTATGGACCCTTTGAAGTACAAGGAAGGAGAAGCTTTGGAGTCGTTCAAGTTGTTTGCCAGGAATTCTTGCCAGAATTTGACCAAGGGCTTTTTGGATAAGCACTTGAGGCAAAGGTACAAGATTCTATTTGACATTGTTGTCAAAGTTTTGATGTGTGAGAGCCATAGCACAGATGTCATCTTCACTGGCAGGCTCTGTGTTATGAGGGTTATTCTGGATGGTGTCCAATGCAATTGGCCTGAGTTCTTCTGGGGAGTTTTGAGAAAGAACAAGTTAAAAGTGTAGAAGGAGGAGTGTCCCAGCTTGCCTGGAGAGCAATAGTACTTTTTCAATACCAACGTGTCTCTTGGCACCAAGCTTACTCTGATCTTGGACTCCATCTTCCCAGAGAAGAAGTGGAAGGAGTCATGGTGCAAGGGCTTTCACAAGTCTAAGATTCTGTTCTCCAAGGATGGGCCTCTTCATGGCCATCCTGATTCTGATGGAGAGCAAGCTATCCCTGCCCCTCCTCTCCAAGCAGTGCCTTCACATACTAAGGGGCAGAAGCAGCAGAAGAGCAAGAAGAAGACTACTGAAGCTACTGGTTCCTCAACCATAGCTTTCTCTGGCTTCTCAGAGGAGGACCAGATTCCCCTTCAAGATGTTTTGAAGAAGAAGGGTGATGGTGAAAAAGCTGCCAAGAAGGCTGGTGCAGCTAAGAGGAAGAGGCCTGATGAAGCCAAGAAGGTCTCTGCTAAGAAGTCCAGAACAAACAGAAGGGCTAAGAAGATACTTCTGGTGGATGAGCCATCAGAAGAGGAGGAAGAAGAAGAGGTTGAGCCTCTTAAGAAGAAGAAGTCTCAGGCCAAGAGAGCTATCTTTCAGGAGTCAGACTCTGGCTCTGACCTGGGAGATGCTTTGGAGCAGGCCATTGAGGAGGCCTCCCATCTGATGGAGGAAGCCACGGCTTCAGAGTAGGTAAATCTTTCTAATCCCCCATCAATCCCCATTAACCTTGTAACCCCCTCTACTTCTCCCCCAGAAAACATTCCCCACAACCCCTCTGGTGCCCCTATTTCCCCACCAGAGCAATCCTTACCTGATACACCCCAATACACTCCCTCCACCATTCCTACACAAATACCCTCTCCCTACTCTTCACAAATCCCTCTCCCCACACACCCTTCTCCCCCAGCCCCTGTACCAGAGGTTCCATCAACCTCTGGTGTAGAACAACCCATTCTACCCTCCTCCTCTTCTCAAATTCCCTACCAAGCCTCTGTGCCAGAAGTTCTTTCTACATCTTCTGGTACAGAACAGCCTCTACCCTTCATCTCTACCTCACAAATACCTACCCCTCCCCAATCTCATACAGAACAGACCCCTTCCATGGTTTTGGGATTCTCTGCTCTCCCTCCCTCTCCCACATGCCTATCTAGCGATGATAGTGAAGATGAGGATGCTTCACTTGAGCCTGCTGGCTTAGCCCCATCCTCCTCTGCCTTTGGGCCCAAACCCTTTTCTTTCTCTTCTACAGAAATGGGTCCCATCAGGCAGAGCATGAGTGTAAGTGCTCAGCTCTGGCTAAGAGAGCACTTTCCAGTCCTGTTGGAGCACTTACCCCTCCTGGCAGATTTGACGGATGCCAAGGTCTGGAGCAAGGCCAGACTGGAGGATGTGGAAGATTTATTTTGCTGTTGGAGGAGATGACCACAGCAACCTTCAATGCTTGGGAGATAGATCTCAAGCAGAAGCTCAACCTTCAAACCCCTGCAGAGCTTGAGACCCCAGAAGCAGCTAAGGTGGTGATTCGCACCTTGCTGATCCAGAGGGGAGTGATGATCTCCCCAGAGGGCTCCTCTTATACTTTTGGCCCTCACTTCACCTTTCCTCCAGAACTCTATTCCGATGAGGAGGACTTTGATATGACCTCTGCCGTGCTACAGAAGATGAAGTTGTTCTTCAATGAATAAATCATGCAGATAGGGCGATTTTCTAAGGCAATGCAGCATCTGGCGCCTGCTTTGGTTGAGCACCAGATTAAAGTTGAGAGGAGAAAATTCTTGAAGCAGATCAAGGATGTTTTTACCTCTGCCAAAGCAGTTTTCAAGTCTGACTGCCTGTACCTGAAGATGGATGTGCATGAGAGCCAGAAGCAGATCCAACAATATGTTATGGACCAGGTGCGACCTGTTTCTGTGCTCAAGGTGGAGATGGCTTCTCAAATGCTGCAGACTGCAAAGCTCAAAGACTCCCTCCAGGAGATGCTCGAGAAGCAAGAGAAGCTGGTAGCTGAGTCTAAGGCCTACCTAGATGAGGCCAGGCAACTACGTGATCTTCACTCTTCCTCCTCCACTGCCTTGCCTGATCTCATAAGGCAGGTAGTGCAGCCCCTTATTGATGAAGTTAAAAAGGGGGGAGAGCAGGCCAAAACTGACCTGGCGAAGACCACTCTGGAGACTCTATTTAGCCATGGGGCGCGCCTGGACCTGCTGGAGAATACATTAGCCCAGGCGGAGCTGTAGAAGAAGAAGAAGGAAGAGTTGAAATCTCTTACCATGGCGAAGCAGCTGGCGGCAGAAGAGAAGTCCACTGACACAGAGCAGGATCCTATGGCCATTTCTGGACCTGCCAAGAGGAAGATAAGAAAAGTGAAGAAGAGCTTCCTTGAATCTGTCATTGAAGAGGCAGAGAAGAGATTCAAGGAAGAGACGCCTGAAGAGAGGCAAGCCAGAATAAGGAAGAACATAGATGAAGAGCAAAGGCTCCGATATGTTAGGAGGCAGAACAAGAAGACCAGAGAAGCTGGCATCTCTTCTGGTGCCAGTGGATTCAGCCAGAGAAGAAAAGCTCATGTTGAAGTGATGGAGATATTACCTCTCAGGACAGAAGGGTCCTTTGACTCTACTGTGCCTGTGCCCCTGATTGAAAGATGGAGAGAGGCAAAGACTATGTGGTTCATCCAGCACTACATCCAAAGGCCCCCACCAGAGGATGATGCGCTCATCAACAGAACCTTCCATTCTTGGATGAAGGCTTACGATGCAGGTCTCTACAAGCAGCTGATGGACTCAACCATTGAATTCAACCTGGAGGTCACTGCCCCTGAATTCCATTATCTCAACACTCCAATGATAGGGGATCAGGTTGATTGGGCTGAACTGAAGAAGTTGTACAAGACCAAGGTGTTGGCAAACTTTACTCCAACATCTTCTGCAGAACTCAAGGCCATTCAAGACAAGTTCTTCGACTGGTTCCTGGTGCCTAAAGAGAACAGAAGATATGCATAGTTTAGGACTCTGAAATGCAATGTCACATGTAATCTTTTGTCCTATATTATTAATGAAAAGTCATATCTTCTCTGTTCAAAAGACAACCTCTTGTTGTCTTATTTGTTTGCCTGATAAGATCTATTCTAAGGTCTTATCCTTTTATTGTTTTCATGCTTAAATGTTTATGTTTTGATCAGTTCTGGTTAAGTTTTAACTCCATCAAAAAGGGGGAAATTGTTAGGATAAAAGTTATTAGTTTTGATGAGTTAAAACAAACTAGAAAATGTAATAGGACCATCTGGACCTGTTAGCCAGATGAGGAACTAGATTAGGACTTAGTCCAGGGGAATTTCCAGACCAGAAGAATCACCAGAAGAGTCACCAGAAGACCTACCAGAATACCCTCCAGAAGACTTCACCAGATGAGACTGACCAGAGGCATAGAACCTTTCCCAGACCAGACGAGTCCGGACCAGACGAGTCTGGTGAACCAAAAGATGCTCAGAATCATCTCTTGATTCTACTGAGTATTCTGGTTCTTGTCAAGATCCAGACCAGAAGACACTGAGGTTGTAAGGTACCTGGTCTTGCCTTCTCTAGAGAGAATCGGAGTTAGGCATTGGAAGCACTTGACCGTTGGTGATTTAAATCAAGTCAACAAGATCAGGATTGGAAAGTTTTGAAGTCAATCAATACAAGGATCCCACCAACCCAGTCAATCAATTAGGGAATTGATTGATTGAAAGCTTCCCTAAATAGAGGATCTGATTAGATTAACTCTCCAACGGCTATACTCTAATCACCTCTAAAAATACAAGAGTGCAGTTTCAAAGAAAGGCTCTAGAGATTCTCACGCGCAAGAAGACATCTACCAAGCCTTGTTCATTCACTCTTAAGCACTCTTATTGCTCTCATATTTTGTATTGTATTCACTCTTAAAGGAGTAGTTGGATCTCAACCTGTTCATCTCTAAGAAAAGGTCGAAGGTTGTAGACTTTAGATCGAAGGTAGATCTAAAGGGATTGTAAGAAGGAACTGGTACTTCACAATTCCAGTACGTAAGTGGTTTGTTGGTTAGTTAGTGAGACCCCTTTTGATCAAAGGGAGAGTGGACGTAGGATATTGATATCCGAACCACTATAAACCTGGTCCATTTACTGCTTTCCTCATTTCTGTCTTAATTTTATTTTTAGTGCTCTTATAAAAGATCTTGATATAAAGACATAATCTTTAAAGCTTCTGTAATTAATCTACTTAGTGGAACCAACAAGAGCCGTTTGAACCAATCAGATACAAGAAGACTTACTTGAGAAGATTCAAATCCAACGGGAAGATTTTCAAGGAAGCCTATAAATACAGAAGGACGTGCTCAGTTATATGCACGGGAAACTCACAAGATCAAAGCTATCTCTACATTCATAACTACCTAGAAGCACTCTAAATTACCTTTGTTTCCCAAGTGTTTCACATTTGTAGAGAGCTTAACAAACCTTCTGTAACCAAGCTTAAAAGCTATATCCAAACCTTAGAAAGAGATAATCCATCATAAGCCTTGAGCTACACTGTAAGGATTATCTCACAACAGTTGGAACCAAACCCTACTCAAAACCTTACTCAGTTGTTAGGTTGAGAGTTAGTGTTAAGTGGTGTTAGTAAGCTGATTATTTGTATCAGTCTGAAAGCTGGTTTGTTTTGGGAACTAGGACCTGGAATTATCCTAGTGATCAATCATCCTAAGAGAGGATTAATTGATCAGTGCACCTTGGCACTATAACACAAGGAATTCCAAGTGAAAGGAATTCTCCTGTTTGATCAGGACAGTGGATGTAGGAGATTCATCTCTGAACCACTTTATATCTTGTGTATTTACATTCTGTTATTTCCTAAGTGTGTGTTATCCACTCCAAGTTTATCAAGTAAAATGAGTTTTCTAAAGGGCTCACTAATCCGCATTTGAAAGCTAATTAGATAGTAGTTCAACTGAAAGTCTTGAGCTTTCAGTGGAGGTATTATCTCAGTAAGCTTTCTCTAGTAATTCTCAGTAGACTTAAAGTCCACTGACGTATTACTATTTGAAGTAACCTGATAAGTTTTAGAAGAAATTTTAATTTGTAACCTCAGGTGTATTTTCCCCCCCCCCCCCTACACCTGTTTACTCGTTTCGGGACCAATAATGGCTTCATCAAAGGAAGAGTGGATAGGACTCTCTTCGGAATCTCATATGGAGAGGACACACTGCTTGTACAAATCTATGTGGATGATATCATTTTTGGTTCTCCAAACCAAGTCCTCTATGAAAGGTTCTCTCAACTGATGAAGGGAAAATTTGAAATGTCCATGATGGGAGAAATGGATTTCTTCTTAGAGCTTCAAGTCAAATAGTCCCCTGAAGGAATATTTATCAATCAAGCCAAATATACAAGGGAGTTGATCAACAAATTTGGATGTCAAAGTAGCAAGAGTTCCACTCAACACCAACACAAAGATAGAACATGATGAAGATGGTGAATCAGTGGACCAGACCAACTATAGAGCTATCATTGGATCTCTTCTCTATCTCACAGCAAGCAGACCTGACATCACCTTTGCTGTTGGGATATGTGCAAGATATCAAGCAAGCCCAAGAAAAGTCATCTGGAGGCCACCAAAAGAATCCTCAAATAACTTAAGGGTACTGTGAACTTAGGTTTATGGTATCCCTCAGATGACAACTTTGAACTCACAGGATACTCAAATGCTGACTATGGAGGATGCAGAATTGACAGAAAATCAACCACTGGCACTCGTCAATTCTTGGGTAATAAGTTAATTTCTTGGTTCTCCAAGAAACAAAGCTCAGTAGCCACAAGCACCACTGAAGCTGAGTATATGGCAGCTGGAAGTTGTGCACAAATTCTTTGGCTTAGACAACAGCTGAGGGATTATAACATAATCTCAAATGAAGTTCCTATCTTTTGTGACAACAACAGTGCCATTGCTATCTCAGAAAATCAAGTTCTCCACATAAGATGCAAACATGTGGACATAAGGCATCGTTTTATCAGAGATCATGTGGAGAAGAAGGATATCAAGATGCTCAAGATTCATACTGACAAGCAAAGAGCAGATATCTTCACCAAGCCTTTGGCTGAAGCAAGATTTCAAGAACTCTCAGTAGAGTTAGGACTTCTGGATCCAGGGGAGTAAGAAGTCTCAAAAGAGTTTTAACAAATTTGTACTAAAAATACAATTTCAGTAAAGATACATCTTCAGTAAAGAAGAAGGCTCGGTGGAGATGAGGTCTCAGTGGAGATAAAGCCTCAGTAGAATTAAAATTTTCAATAAAGGTCAAGTGTTCTTAACCTTTATTTTATAAGTCCACTGTTATTTATCATACAAAAACTTATTTTTTTTTCAAACTCTTGATAAGTTACTTTTCGTATATACAAGGAAATCCTTCAAAACTATTCATTATGTACCTTCTGAAAAGGTAAAATCTTTTCATCTTCTGGGAAAGGTTTTTGAAAAAGGTGTAATGATGGCACTGCTATTAATGTCAGAGTCGCAGTTTCATTTTTCCATACCATGCACCCTAAAAGTCGGACGATGTGACTTCCTACATGATGGTCAAACCTAATCTCATTCGTTCATTTTTTATTTTTCAAACTCGGCCGTTTAGATTCCTCAAACCCCCTCCCCCCACCCCCCACTCCCCCTTATCTCCCATGATCTTTTTTGAATTAATCCTATCCATTGATCTGGATCAATCTACACCGTCCAGACTTACTATATAAAGACTATCATCTCCTTCACTAAAACCTTTCCAAACATTCACAAGTCCTAAACCCCCTTTCTTATTTTCTTGAAAACCTAACCCCTTCCGAAATCTCTCAAATGGCAAGAACCTGCTATATCGATTTTGTGAAATTATCTCACAAGGATAATTTCTGGTATGAGCCAATAGTTCAATTCGATAACCCTGAAGTCCTCACCAAGCCTGAATACAAACATATCAAGGAGGCATTAGAGTTGGTAAAGGCAGTTGGGCTGGAATAATTTCTCTCGGTTTATCCTGAATTCTGTTATGATAGGCAGGTTCTAGAGTTTTGTTTCAATGCCCATAACACAGACTCGGAAATTAAGTATGTCTTGTTTCTAAAGAGGGAGAAAAGAGTGAAGAAGGATAGAGAGGTGTAACGGTGATCAAAATGGTAGAGGATGATTTCTTCTTGGAAGAAGAACATGTGAAGCAACTTTTTGATCTTCCCTCAACGAGTGCGAATCCAGACACCTGCATTGCTGACAAGGAGGAAGACTGGGTTTACAATATTATGAAGAAGAGGGTCCCCTATCACCCAGCTCTCAACAGAAACACCTTGAAGCCAGTCTACAGCATACTGTGTGAGATTGTTGGGAAATGCATTCTAGCTAATCAAGGAAGCCAAGAACAAGTAAGCAAGCCTAAACACAGACTGATGAAGGCCATATGCGAAAGCCAAGAGAAGCAGTACAACTGGAAAATGTTTTTCTTGAGGTGCTTGAACAAGTAAACTCAACTATAGCACAAAGATATCTTACATGATTGAAATTTTGGATCTTGGACAAGAGTGGAAGGATGTGAGAAAATGGAGTACACTGAAGACGTTGTACAGGCCAGGAAAGGCCTTGGAAAGCAAGATAGTGGAAAGCAGTAGTGGTGAGAGGAGGCAGAGGTAGAAGAAGAGGACAACCAAACTGAAGGGCAAAAGAAGAGGAGGAGGTTGGTAAAAGTGAGTGTCAAAATGGCTCGTCACAAGGAAGAGTCGGTTGTGCAAGCCTTGAAGAAGAAGGAACGAAAGTCAACTAAGGCAGGCAAGGAGGCTACTCCCACAAAAAAGTCCATGAAAGCCATTTTATCTTCAACCTCAACTGATGAAACAGTGTCAGGTAATCTTGAAACATCTCCTATTCATTTACTGGCTGATACTGCTGTTGAGGAGGAAATACCCCAACCCCAAACCAAACCCCGCACCCCACTAAAAATCACTTTTAAATCTCCAACAAAAACCCCCCACTGAAAGGCTCTCAATAGCCTGAAAGTGAAGTCCAAACGATACCAACCCCCACTGAACCCAACCCCACTGAACCCAACCTTACTGAATCTATCACAGACCCAACCTCACCTGAACCTCAATCACCCATACCCTCTGATGACTCAGATGATGGTGAAGGGTATTCCTTCTTGGATACCCTCAAGGATGAAGTTGCATATTTTGTAGAATCTAACTATCCTGAGTTGGACAACTATCCTGAATTGAAAGCCATGATATTGAGGGTCAAGCTATTGGTCCAACTCAAGGATAGGTCCTTAGCTTAAATGATGATGGCAGTAGGTAGAAGTGGTGTGGAGATGTGGAAGAAGGAGGAGAAAGAGGTTAGTGAGTTCACTGGCTTGTCAAAAACTAGATATCTCTGTGAAGAGAAGATGTTCAAGAATCTAGTTTTTGCCGAGATCAATGAGCAAAAGAATGCTGAGAAAGTGGTGGAGAAGGAAACTGATAGAGTGGTGGAATAGGAGGCTGAGAAGGTGGTGGAGAAGGTAGTTGAAAGGGAAGATGAGAAGGCAACTGAAACCGAAGGAGGGATCTCACCTGGGCAAGGTGAAGGTGAGATGGCCAAGGATGTATCCGCCAAGGACGGGTCAACTGACCCTGAGGTACATGCAAGGGATAATGATGCACAAAACTTGCCTAAGAGCAGTGCGTAGAGGTGCTGTAGACCTCTACTGAGACTACTCCACAACAGCCCTCAGTGATGGCGTCTGAGTCAACTGAGGTGACTGGTTCCGATGGAGTTGAAAAAATGAGTGATGAAAAAGATACTGAGGTGGAGGTTGTGAAAGTTGTTATTGGTGAGATTACAACAATCATTCCTGTAAAGGATGAATTGGCTGAAAAGAACTTAGTTAAAAATCAGAGTGAGAGAGAGGAAAAGAGAGTAGAAAATGAGGGCGTCAATATGGAGATAGCAGAGGTGCAAGCATGGTTAGGAGGTGAGTTTGAGGGGGAATTTGCTAACCCTTCTCTGAGTGCAGGAAATCCAGCCCAAGAGGAGACCAAGACTGTACCCAGTTTGAGTCCACTGAAGCTTACCCTCAGAAAATTTGAAGAAATAATGTTACCCTCAATCGAAGCTCAATTGAGAGATCTGGAGGATCAGTTGGAGGAGAATGTAGATGAGAACATCTTTCTCTCAGATCACATTGATGAAATGATGGATGTCACAACTGCCTCCCTTCAAAATTTATCACTCAAAGATGAAGATTCACAGCAGATGGTACTTGATGTTGTGGAAGGACAAAGCATGTTAGTTGTGCAAGTTATCACTGACATGGAAAAGAAGGAAGAGGAAGCAAGGGAAAAATTCTTGGAGTCTTCAGTGGAGTCTGTCTCCACCAGCCTGAAGACCACAGTGGAGGCATTCTCAACTACACTGATGGAGAAAGTTGAAGACTTCTGGAACAAGAAAGCAGCTGAGACAGAGGCCAAGAAAGAACTGTTGAAGGAGAGTCTCAAGAAGGTCTTGAAGGAAGCAGCAGAAGGCTTTCCCACCCAGGAGAAGACTAATGTAATCATCAGTGAAAAGCTTGACCAGTTTGTGAAATTTGGTCAACCAGTTGGAACGACTCTGAACAGACTGGAAGATGAGGTAGATCATTGCTTTACTCAGTTGAGGGTGTTGATGTTGTTGGTAGTGAAGTATTCAATATTTGCTTTGAAACAACATGAATTTGCCCTTTCTTCTCATTAACCAACACTTTATGATCAAATGTTGTCTTAGATGTTTTAACATACAGGATGAAGATCTAGAAGGATCTACAAGGTTCTGGAATTATCAATGTTGCAGTGAATGTTGCATAACATTGGTAGCAACATGAGCAGTTACGGGTTCCAGAAGGATCTAAAAGGATCTACAAGGGCCTACACGTTCCAGACTTATCCAGGACATTTTAGAATTGTCTAGATCAGGCGGTTGCATTAAGAAGCATGAGGAATAAAGAAAGAGATGTGGGACAACATGAAGATCATGGAAGCGGTTACATAGAGAAGTTATTTTTGGATTGAAGACTTCTGCCTATAAATAGAGGCCGAATCTTTCAGTACCAAGTATGGAGTAAACGAGTACACCTACTCTAGTGTTGATCCTGAGTTTAAAGGTGATAGGGCAGTTATTCCAACGTTTATGTTATGCCTTGAAATAGAGTTTTTCACGCATAGCTTGTGATCGAACTTATGTCCATAGATAGTAAGATCATTGATATAGAGTGAGATCAATTTTGACGGTGTATTATGTTATACACTTAGCCAATTTAGATTTGATAGGTGATATCGAGTCTTGTTTCCGTTGTGAACGATTATACTCTTCACACAACTTTTGTATCACTAATCTTTTTATAGTGAACCTTTCGCCATAAGGCTAGCACAAACTATTTATGATAGTTTGTGTTAAAAAGTATTCCCTTTTGCAATTGTGTGTTTAAGTCTTCCGCTGTATACGTTTTATATTCTGATTTACCAGATTGTTGTAATATTTGCTTTAACATTTGTTACAACATCTGCACTTTATAACACACGCACACTTTCAATTGGCACCAGAGCCGTAAACTTGATATACTAAGTTTAGATCCTGAGTTTTTAAGTGTGTCTTTTGCTATGGAATATCCTGTAAACACCCCACTTAGGCCCCCTATACTAGATGGAAATAACTATGCCTATTGGAAACCTAAGATGCGCATGTACATCAAGTCTATTGATGAACGTGCTTGGAGAAGTGTTCTGACCGGTTGGGAATGGCCCAAAAACCAAGCAGATGATGATGGCGAGACAAGAGTCAAACGGGATATTGAATGGACAAATGAGGAGACCACGACGGCTAAAGATGCTATCTTTACCTCTGTTGATGTATCTATGTTCAAGATTATATCAACATGTACTACGGCTAAAGATGCATGGGAGAGGCTTCAAGAGCACTGCGAAGGAAGTGGAAGTGTTCGAAGGACCAAACTTCGAATGCTTGGGACCAAGTTTGAGAATCTAAGGATGAAGAATGATGAGACAATCACGGCGTACAATGAGAGGCTGAGTGAGATTGTCAATGAATCACACGCACTTGGTGATCCAATTTCCAATGTACGAGGTGTACACAAAATTTTGCGATTTGTTCCTAAACGGTTCGATGCAAAAATTTGTGGTATTGAAGAAGCCAAGGACACTGACACTTTAAGTCAGAATGAGCTTGTAAGTATTCTCTAAACATATGAGATGAACACAACTCAATCTGATGATACAAGTGAAGGAAAGAAGGTTGTTGTTTTCAAAGGTGAAACATCATCCAACTCTGAAAATCAGCCCTTTGTGACTGAAGTTGAGTCTGATGAAGATGTTTTAGACCAATGTTACAACACTCCTGAGCACATTGCCCTCCTTACAAAGAAGTTCAATTCCTACCTGAAGAAGAAACTGAATAGATCCAGAGGAAATGTCCAACAGAGAACTCCTTTCAACAACACACCATCAGACCCGGAGAAAAGGAAGGATCAGAATCAATCAAGGCAATTCAGAGGTAATAAATCAAGGTATGATCCTGATTTTAGAAAATCAGTTAGATGTGATGCATGTGCTGGATTTGGACACTATGCAAATGAGTGTGCAAATACCAAATTAAGATAAAAATTAAATTTTAATGTTACCTTTAGTGATGACTCAGATGATGATGAACCTGAAGGTTCTAAAGATGAGGAACTAGCTTTTTCTGCAAGAATTGATTATGATGATTCTTTAGATGATGATCTGGATGATCTAGACACTGGTGTTGTTTCCAATGTTATAACATCAGAAACAACATTTGTCAAAAATCATTCAGATTTGAACTGTTTTAATGGGTGTGTTGACGAGACAGGTTCTAATGACATAAGGGATGATGATTCCAGTATAGCCAAAGAGAATGATGATCTCAGAGAGACTGTGACAAAGTTAGAAGTCATTCTAACAAGGAAGGATTTAGAAATTTCTAAGCTAAAGGAAGAATTGAAAAATTCTACCTTAAGTTTTAAGAAATACTCTAAGAGTTCTTCCATTGTAAGTGACTCCTTAACTACTGGACAGTCTAATAAACATGGTTTAGGCTATTATGGTGAGACTGCTTCTAAATTGGTGAATAATCCTGTAAAATTTGTTAAGGGAAAAACTGAACTTTTTGCCAAAACTAAAATACATGAGATTGAAAAACCTGTGAAGAAGTATGTATGTCACTACTGTTCTGAAATTGGTCATATTCGTCCTTACTGTCAAAAGATGAAAAGGGATCTAGAAATTCAGAAAGTGTTGTCTGAAATGTCCTCACATTCTAAGAAACACTGGTCAAAATATGCTAAGAAAAAGAAAGAACATGTTACATGTAATGTTGTTCAAACTTCTCTGAAAGCATGTGTTCCTGATCTATGGTACTTTGATAGTGGTTGTTCTAGACACATGACTGGTCATGTTAAATACTTGTCTGACTATGAACCTTATAATGGTGGAACTGTTACATATTGTGGTGGATCAAAAGGTAAAATCATTGGAAAAGGGACCTTAAATGTTGAAGGTTTTCCTAAACTTAAGAATGTTTTGCATGTTGATGGTTTACTTGCTAATCTTCTTAGTATAAGTCAACTATGTGATGACAATTTGCATGTTAAATTTGATAAAGATTCATGCTATGTTCTAAACAAGGATAACAAGTGTCTAATGACTGGAAATAGGTCAGCAGATAATTGTTATCTAATTGGAACAAACAAAGTATGTCATTTGTCAAATTGTGATGAGAATGTCCTATGGCATCAAAGACTTGGACATGCAAATTATAGATTCATGCAAAAATTGGTTAAGTCTGAAGCAGTGAGAAGTTTACCAAAACTGAAGATTGTTACACCCACTATATGTGGTTCATGCCAAAAAGGTAAGCAGGTGAGAATGTCGCATAAAATGTTATCACATTGCATGACACATCGTTGTTTTGAATTACTGCATATGGATCTTATGGGTCCTATGGAAACTGAAAACATTGGTGGTAAGAAATATTCACTAGTTGTGGTAGATGATTACTCTAGGTTTACATGGATTGAGTTCTTAAGAGAGAAATCTGAAACATTTGATATTTTTAAAATTCTTTACAAAAGATTTAAAACTATTTTCAACTTGAAAGTAAGCAGGATTAGATCTGATCATGGTAGAGAATTTGAAAATAACATGTTTTCAGAATTCTGTAGTAAGAAAGGAACTGTCCAAGAGTTTTCTTCTCCTAAAACTCCACAACAAAATGGGATAGCTGAAAGGAAAAATAGAACTCTTCAAGAAATGGCAAGTGTAATGCTTACTTCAAAAAATCTTGCAAAGAAATTTTGGGCTGAAGCATTGAATACAGCATGCCATATTGCTAATAAAGTCTATTTTAGATTTGGAAGCAACAAAACCCCATATGAGATCTTGAACAATAAGAAACCGAATGTGAATTACTTTCATGTTTTTGGTTGTGTGTGTTACATTCTGAATGATAGGGATAAACTGCACAAGTTTGATTCTAAGAGTGAAAAAGGTTTTTTCTTAGGTTATTCTAGAAATAGTAAAACCTATAGAGTCTATAACCTTAGAACTAACACTGTTCAAGAATCTGTGAATGTTGTTTTTTATGATGACAGGAATCTGATAGATGGAAATAACACTGAAGATGTGACTGATGTTACTGATGTTTGAAAAGAATCACTGAAAACCGAGAATGTTACACCAAATGTTACAGCATCTGGTTCAACATCACCTGTAGATTCAGTTGATACTTCACAGAACAATCAGTATACCCCAAAGAAGAATCCAGCTACTTGGATTACCAAAAGTCATCCTTCGAATCAGATTATTGGTGATGCTTCAGTTGGTGTTCAAACAAGAAGAAGAGTAAGTGCAAATCGTGTTGATATGGTAAGGTCTGTGTGCATGTCTTCAATATGCAATATTGTGAATGCTCAGTGTTACTATTCTGAAATTGAACCTAAAAATGTTACAGAAGCATTAAAAGATGAAAATTGGATTAATGCTATGCATGAAGAACTTAATCAGTTTGAGAGAAATGATGTTTGGTCATTAGTTCCAAGACCTGATGATGTCAATGTCATTAGAACTAAATGGATCTTTAAAAATAAAACTGATGAGTCTGGTAACATAATTAGGAACAAAGCTAGATTAGTTGCACAAGGTTACACTCAAGTTGAAGGTATTTATTTTGATGAAACATTTGCACCTGTTGCTAGGATAGAGTCCATTAGACTGTTACTAGCAATTGCATGTTACATCAACATTAATCTTCATCAAATGGATGTAAAAGCTGCATTTCTGAATGGCATATTAATTGAAGATGCATTTGTTGAACAACCTAAAGGTTTTGAGAACCCACAGTATCCTGATCATGTGTACAAACTAAAGAAAGCCTTGTATGGTCTCAAACAAGCTTCTAGAGCTTGGTATGGTAGACTTACTGACTTTCTATTGCAATTTGGTTTCATAAGAGGAGAGGCTGATAGAACCTTGTTCATTAAAAATTCTGGAGAAGACTTGTTAATAGCTCAAATATATGTTGATGACATTGTTTTTTGTTCAACTTGTAACATTATGTTAAACAAGTTTGTTGAAGCAATGACAGCAACATTTGAGATGAGCATGGTAGGTGATTTGAATTACTTTCTAGGACTTCAAATCAAACAAACTGATAAAGGTATTTTCTCCTCTCAGAGTAAGTATGCAAAGAATTTAGTGAAAAGGTTTGGTTTAGAAAGCTCAAAAGTCATGAAAACTCCTATGGGATCTACACAAAAGTTGTGTAAAGATACTGTTGGTCAAGATGTTGATCCAACTTTGTATAGATCCATGATAGGTAGTCTTCTATACTTAACTTCAAGCAGGCCTGATATTATGTATAGTGTTTGTGTTTGTGCTAGGTACCAAGCTTGTCCCAAAGAATCTCATTTGAATGCAGTCAAGAGAATCATAAGATATGTGGTTGGTACAACTGATCTTGGTATATGGTATACCAAAGACACAAGCAGTGCACTTGTTGGATATAGTGATGCTGATTGGGCTGGAGATATTGATGATAGGAAAAGCACTAGTGCTGGCTGTTTTTACATGGGTAACAATTTGATTTCATGGAATAGTAGAAAACAGAATTGTGTATCACAATCTACTGCAGAGTCTGAGTACATTGCGGCAGGTAGTTGCTGTACACAACTTCTTTGGTTGAGTAAAATGTTTAGTGATTATGGTTTAGAGAGTGACACTTTAACTGTATTTTGTGATAACACTAGTGCTATCAACATTTCGAAAAATCCAGTTCAACACTCACTTACTAAACACATAAGTATTAGACATCATTTCATAAGGGATCTTGTAGAGAAGAATATTGTGAAGTTAGAATACATACCCACTGAAAATCAATTTGCTGATGTGTTTAAGCATTAGACCATGAGAGATTCTCATTTTTTAGGAAATCTCTTGGTATGTGAACAATCTGAGTAACTGAGAAGCAGATGTTGTTATGTTTGTTAAAACATCAATAACAACATCAGGGTATTTGCATGTTCTAATTGAAGCTTGTTCTTGTATTTTGATTCTTAATTTCTTTGAAAAATAAATCTGGACTAAGTATGTTTGTTGTGTAAAAATAAAGAGGAATCACTCTTCTCAAACGCATAATAAGTTTTTGAAAAAGCACATCAAGATGTAACTAATTCACTGAGTAACTATGGAGCACGGAGTTCGCTACTACGATGTCTTCTTTTCAAAAAGTGATTAGCAAAACATCAAAATGTCACAAATCCATTGAGTAATTATGGGGCACGGAGTTCGCTGCTACGATGCACTCTCTTGAAAAGATGGATCAATGTGAATAAAAAGTGCTAAAAGTGTTTGATAAAAAGTGCGACATTGGATATTAAAACCAATGTTGAAGTGTGTGTTCCAATTTTGAATACAACATCATATGCAGTTCGTATTTATTTTTCTAAGTTAAGTTATGGACCGATTTTTCAGGAATTTGTTTTTAATTTCCACATGAATAAACCCACATTTTTTCAATTTATTCAAGTAGTGCATAATTTAGTGTGTTTAATTAATTAAATTTCGGATTTTTAATCATGAAATAACCCACGATCTCTTATGTGGGAGTGGGTAGTTTCAACTTCTTAAAAATTCCAGAATATTCATTTTCATGGGTAATTAAAATAACTTCTGTACTTTCTTCTATATATATTTCCTTCATGTCTTATGTTTAATTCTCAGTGTTCAGCAAATGAGTGAAATTCAGATTTTTCGTATAAGTGTTGAAAGTTGTGTGTTCACATCTTAGGGTTTTAGTGTTATTTCTTTTAAATTTTATTTTTTTGCTTAATTTTACTATCTACGTAATGGCTGGAAATCAAAAGAAGACCTCTCACAGTTCAAAAACTCGCGCAAACCCTTCAACTCCTCCACATTCAAATCTGAACCTTCTTGCAGAAATGGCCTCAAGCCAAAACCCAAATGCTGCCTCTGTTGCTCCATCATCGAGCACAACACCTCCTACTACTCTAACACCTGTTCAAGCTTTTCCCGTAAACATCTACATCCCAAATGAAGCCACTGTCGATTAGCTTGAGACGATCGCACGCGGCATTGCACAAAGCCTTCAAGGAAGCCCTGTGGTTCCCAAACTAACCATTGGCTCTATTGAAGTAGATGTTGCATCCTACTTGAACCAACCTCAAAACCCTTCTCCTACTGTTCATGTCAAAGGCCATTCTTCGAATATACAACCAGAAATTCCTAAATCCTCTAGCCAAGCCAAAAGCCCTACTGCTAATGTTTCAAAGAGTGTTGAAACAGGTGATCAGGCTACAAAGAAGACCCCCAATGTCAAGGAAATTGTTGCTGAAGAAACTAGGGAGAAAAGCCCTAATGCTGAAGTCCCTGATGTTGAAATGTCAGAGGAGGACAAAGAAGAATCACCCAAAACTGATTCTTCAATGTCTGAGGATTCTGAGCCTGCTCCAATAAACAAAGCTGTTAAGAAAAAGGGAGACAAAAGGAAAAAAAGCCCTGTTCAATCAAGGAGGAGATCAGGTAGAGCAAAGAAAAGGGTAAACTATTCTGAAACCGCAAGAAAGAAGAAGGATGATGAAGGAGATGTTGCTACTCGACCTATTCGAGTGTTTTCAGAATCTGAAAAGGAGTCAAGCTCCAAAGACTCATCTGAGAAAGAGACTGGTCAATCTGAAAGCCAGAAGAAAGAAGAAACTGATGAGAGTGATGTACCTATTTTTGAACTGGGGAGGAGAGCAAGAGTTGAGATGAGGACTAAGAGAAAGTTTGAGTATGCTACTGGTGGTGCTGGAACAAGTGCAGCAGCACTAGAACCTGAAGCTGATGACAGCAGTTCTGATAGTAGCTCAGACAGAACCAAAACTGATTCTGATCAAGGTAATGCATCTGAACACTCTGTTGAGCATGTTAGTTCTGATAATGATGATGATGATGAATCTTTAGACCAAAAGTTGGAAAGGTTAAGGAAGAGAAATCTGTTAATTGAAAGAAAAATTAACATTGATGAGTTTGAATCCAAGGGTCTAGTTAGATTTTTAGAAGAAAGAAGTTTGATGCATGCTGTTACTTTTGCTGATGCATTTGTTACTGATTGGGTGTATGAGTTTTATGCTTCTCTGAGAAAGAACCAGGCTAGAAGGAATTCTAGGTGGTATGGTGCTGTAAGGTTTAGAGATAGGAGTGTTCCTTTTACTCCTAAGTTAATTAACCAGTTTCTGCATGTTGAGGATGTTGAGGAAGAAGATCCTCATATGGATGAGATCATTACTGTTCTTACTGGGGGAAGAGTTAACAAATGGAAGAAGAATATGTTAAGCTGCCTCATTGACCTCTCTGTATTCAGTGTTACACAAGCTAGTGGTGTATAACTGGATACCCTCTACAAACTCCACAAAGGTGACCAGAGATCAAGCTGTACTGATGTACAGAATTGGTGTGATGAAAATTTTTAACCTGGGCTTGGTTATTTTTCATCACATGGTGAAGTTTGCTGGGAAGATCTCTGAGAAAGGCAACCTGTCTTACCCTGTGCTGATTTATGGATATTTGAGGAGTCACAATTTTGTTCACAAAAGGAATAAGTTGTTGAGGGTGAGAGTTCATCTGATGGGTATATCTCACTATTTACTGTCTGGAAATAGAGTGTTAGACTTACCCCTGCAGGATAATGCTGAAGAAGAAGATGCAGAACCACACCAACCTGTTCCTGACCCTGCTCCTGCACAAGATGCTGCACAGAATGCTGGGAACATACCTAGCAACATTCCAGCTCCCACAACCTATTCTCTGAATATCTCACCTGAGTTTATTCAAACTCAACTAAAGCACTTGCAGGACTCAATTGATGAACTTCAATTCCTGAAGAACTACTGGGAGAACCTCCTTTCTGCCACAACAGGGGGAGTACCAGTTGCTGATGCTGCTGCCAGGGGAGTTGAAATTCATAGGTAAATGCTGATGAGCCTGTTGCTGAGGAAGGTGGTGCAACTGGACCTGATGAGACTGGTGGAGGTGCAGATGCTGCTGCAGATGTTGTTGCAAACTTTGCAACATTTGATATCCAGGAGGAAGCTGAACTATATGGTGATCTGCCTGACATCTCTGCCAAAGTTTGAAGTTATCTTAGAGACTGGAGGAAGCACAATTTATGGGGGAGCTTAGTGCAAGATGCTTGAAGCTGCAGCTGTATATTTTATACAGTGATATCAAGTTCTTTTTTTGTGATTGCCTCTAAGTACTCTTGGTTGATTTATGTTTTTAATTATTGTTGCTATGATAGGATGTTTTTAATTTCTAAAAAGACAGTATTATATTAGTTGTTAGGTTATTATATTAGAATTGTTAGGATTGATTTCAGTTAATTTTATTTTGAAGTTGTAATTTGAATGGGTAAAACATTATGTTACTCATTTTGTTGATTTTGATGAGCATATATGATGATGTTCATTCTGTTTTGGTGAAATTAACTTAGTGTTATTTCATCTTGTTTTTGGTGGTTCAACTTACAGTTGATCATCTTGTTTTTTGGCTGTTTTGCTACACAAGGTTGAAAAGATGAGTGTACAATACGATGTTGATCTCTATTGTACATACATCACTGACTTATATATTGAACAAATATATACATCAGGTGTGTTGTAGCAGAAAGGTCAAATTGGGGGAGATTGTTGATGTTGTTGGTAGTGAAGTATTCACTATTTTCTTTGAAACAACAAGAATTTGCCCTTTCTTCTCATTAACCAACACTTTATGATCAAATGTTGTCTTAGATGTTTTAACATGCAGGATGAAGATCTAGAAGGATCTACAAGGTTCTGGAATTATCAATGTTGCAGTGAATGTTGCATAACATTGGTAGCAACATGAGCAGTTACGGGTTCCAGAAGGATCTACAAGGATCTACAAGGGCTTACACGTTCCAGACTTATCCAGGATGTTTTAGAACTGTCTAGATCAGACGGTTGGATCAAGAAGCATGAGGAATAAAGAAAGAGACGTGGGACAACATGAAGATCATGGAAGCGGTTACATAGAGAAGTTATTTTTGGATTGAAGACTTCTGCCTATAAATAGAGGCCGAATCTTTCAGTACCAAGTGTGGAGTAAACGAGTACACCTACTCTAGTGTTGATCCTGAGTTTAAAGGTGATAGGGCAGTTATTCCAACGTTTATGTTATGCCTTGAAATAGAGTTTTTCACGCATAGCTTGTGATCGAACTTATGTCCATAGATAGTGAGATCATTGATATAGAGTGACATCAATTTTGACGGTGTATTATGTTATACACTTAGCCAATTTAGATTTGATAGGTGATATCGAGTCTTGTTTCCGTTGTGAACGATTATACTCTTCACACAACTTTTGTATCACTAATCTTTTTATAGTGAACCTTTCGCCATAAGGCTAGCACAAACTATTTATGATAGTTTGTGTTAAAAAGTATTCCCTTTTTCAATTGTGTGTTTAAGTCTTCCGCTGTATACGTTTTATATTCTGGTTTACCAGATTGTTGTAATATTTGCTTTAACATTTGTTACAACATCTGCACTTTATAACACACGCACACTTTCAGAGGGTAGTGGAACACGAGCAGAAGCAGTTGAACATGACCTTCGCCAAAGTGTTGATAGATGCCGAAAAGGGGGGAGAATTGATATCAGGGAAGAAGATGAAAGAAAATCCCAACAACACTATAGAGCTCATCTTGGAAATATATGATTTTACTGAGTCCCAACGAGTAAAGAAAACAATGGCCAAAGCAAAGAAGGAAGCTCAACTGAGAGCAGATAAGGAAGCTCTACTGACAAAAGGAAAAGAAGTTGAGCCTGAGGTGGATCTCTCAAAGTTCAGAAAGGAAGTTGTTGCAGCCAAAGGAGAAAGGATGGCGCTAAGAGGAGAATCCGCCAAGAGGAAGATAACTGATGAGCTTTCAGCTGAGGTGGTGAAGAAGACTAGATCTTCATTAAGGTTGGCTCCCAAACCAACTGATGTAGAGTCAGCTGAGATTCTCCCAGTCTTGAACCCAAAGCCCATCTCTTCAAAGAAGTCTGATGAAGAGAACCCCACTGAAGCCCCCAAATCTGCTCCAACAAGAGTTACTGAGTAAACTCAACTGATCAAAGAAGCTGGAGGAATGAATGAAAAGGCAAAGCAGATAGCAGCTCAACAGAAGGACAGGCTGGACAAAATAGTACAAAAGATAGAGTCTGTTGCTGAGCTTGCTGAGAGGAAGAGGAAAGAGAGGCTGGCCACTTTTGACAAGACTACAACAAAGAAGTTCAAGAATGGATATCAAAAGTGGGCTACCAGACTGAAGAAAGACAAGGAAGCTTAACCCACAGCCAAGTATCCTCATCATGATACTTGGGTGCCCAAGAAGCTCAACGACAAATGAGAATCAGTAAATTGGGAGTTCATATATGCTTATTATGTAACTGGAGAACTGGGTAGGAAAATCCGCAGGATCTGTTCAATCATTGGTTGTTCGACTCCCACCCAAATCTCTATCCCAATATCATTGAGGCCTGGAACGATACTTTTCCAGGTAATGCCCTCAAAGCTCCTGAACCCATTGTCTTCTGGCTACCAGTTGATGCTACTGGAGCTGGCGATAGAGAGAAAATCACCCTTGAATGGGTTGCTTTGTGTGAACATTTGGAGCTTTGAGGTCACTCCAAGGAAGTGATGGAGAGGAAGAATGAACTGAAGGTTAGAGTGTTTAAACAGTATGGCTTGGAGCCTGTGTTAGACTCTATTTAAAAAGGTTGTAAGTGTTTTGCTGGGCATTTGTTTATAAGCCCCAGTTTCTTTTATTTTTTACTAAGTCAGTAGACTCCTTGTACTTGTACCTCTCTTGAAGTGAAATGAAAACTCTACTGTCTTTTATGGCCCAAGATAATATCTCATTATCATTTAGGCTTTGCACTATAGAATAAATTTACTTACTATAATTTACTAAGTATGCCAAAGTGATAATCTCAACTGAAAAAAAAAACCTTATAATAGATAGGTTTCGGCATCATCAAAAAGGGGAAAATTGTTGAGAAATTGTATTGATATAAATTTTGATTAAGATATCAAAAATATTCTCCCTAAGATAATGTAAGTAAATTATTCAATAAAGATAGACTAGAGTTAGTCAGTTCACTTGTTAGGGGACTGGGTACATTTACTAGTTTTAGTAGTGTATATTGTTCTAAGTAAACTGAAGAAGTTACCTGAAGCACGAATGTTTTCTAAATACATTTATGCTAAGGGAAGTACCATCAGTAGAGGTACTGGAAGTCTACTGATGAAGACTAACAAAGCATTTAAGGCAAAACATATTTAAGTTTGTTAGTTATTCTAGTTAGAACACAAGGCAAAAGGAATGTCAGTAAGGTTACAATAAATGAAGGAATAAAAAGGTTCCTTCAGTCGAGTTATACCTTAAACCCGGACAAGCTCTGCACAAGTTGACTGTTCAGTCCAATGAGAAGTTGACACGTAGGTATACTTTACTGACAGCCGACCTGCGCAGACTGACAAACACCAAAAGTCAGCCTTACCTTTTGCAGAAAGCTGGTTACAGGCAAAGACTTCCAAGGTAATTATTGATGCGACATAAAGCCAAAAAGAGTCGTTTGAGCCAATCAGATACAAGAAGACTTACTTGGAAAGATTCAAACTCCAACAGGAAGATTTTCAAGAAGTCTATAAATACAGAAGGACGTGCTCATTATCATGCACGTGAAACTTCAAAGATATACGCTTTCTCTACACTCACAAATGCACAATCGAAGCACTCAAAATCACTCAAGTTTCTCAAGTGTTTCACTTTTGTAGAGAAGCTTACAAAACCTTCTGTAAACGTACTTAAAGCCATATCCAAAGCTTAGAACGAGATAATCCATCCTTAAGCTCTTGAGCTCACCTTGTAAGGATTATCTCAAAATAGTTGGAACCAAACCCTACTCAAAACCCTACCCACAGTTAGGTTGAGAGTTAGAGTTAAGAGGTGTGAGTAAGCTGATAAGTTGATATCAGTCTGAAAGCTGGTTGTTGGGAACTAGGACCTGGATTTATCCTAGAGATCAAATATCCTAAGAGAGGATTATTTGATCAGTATACCTTGGCACTATAACACAAGGAATTCCAAGTGAAAGGAATTCTCCTGTTTAATCAGGGCAGTGGACGTAGGAGATTCATCTCTGAACCACTTAACATCTTTTGCATTTATTATTCAGTCATTTCTTAAGTGTGTGTTGTATAAACTAGCTTTGAATAACTAAAACGAGTATTTATTAAAGGGCTCACTTTCTGCATCTGAAAGCTAATTAGATAGCATCTCAACTGAAAGTCTTGAACCTTCAGTGGAGGTGATATCTTAGTAAGCTTTCTTAAGTAAATCAATGGCAGACTTCAAAGTCAATTGAAGGTTTACTATCTTGAGTAATTTGTTAAGCTTTAAAAGGAAAAGTTTTAATTTGTCACAACATGTGTATTCCCTCCCCCCCTCCCCCCTCCATACACCAGTATCACTCGTTTCGGGACCAACAATAAATGTAAGAAAGATAGGAGATAGAATGAATGATTAAAACATAGTAACCTAATTGTTTTATGTATACATGTGTATAATATGAGTGAATATGTATTTTAATGGAAAATTAAATTTGTAAATCTAAGTGGATGAGATAAGAAAATCTTATTATAATATATTTCCAAACATCTCTAAGATGATGTGTCAACACCACCTTATTCTAAGGATGAGGTGGCATGTCTCAAATCTCTCCATTTCGAAATATTGCGCTGTCAGTAAAAGTTGGATTAAGTTTTTTATCTCAACCATTCATTGTATATCATTACATCTGAACCATAAATTTGTAACTAGGATTAATATAATTATTTATCATTTTCATTCGTCCATAAGCCATCTCTCTCTCCCTTTCGATCTCTCTCACACCGCCACACCCCTCTTCGATCTTTTTCACAGCGTCCCTTTCGCCCCCTCTCCAATCAGCGCGGACCAGCCGTGGATGTCAGGTTATAACTTTCTCTGTTATTTTTAGCTTTTCATTTCTACTCATCTCACGATTCATTTCCTCAATTTTTTTCATTTCCTAATGCCTTTACGGTACTGGTTTCTTTGCCGCTGCCTGTCATGACTCCGCCCCAGTCTTATTCTCTGTACACGCCGCCTCATTCTCAGAATCTTCCAAAGGTTAGAGTTTTTTTATTTAATTCACGATTTTTTGCAAACTTATCATCGGTATTAAGTTTTCTCTGTGTATTACGTCGTTCCTCCGCCTAGCCCAGCGTCGTGCAAGGTATGTAGGTGTCGCCTCACTGCTCTACTCCCGCCGCCTCAAACCGCATCGGATACTGTGGTCTTGAACCGAAGGTATGATACTTATTTTTTATAGTATTTTTTTGGTCTTAGGTTTTTTTTCTTCTCGCCTCCGTTTTTAGTTTTTGTCATCCTCCATTGAACAGTCTCGGCGCCGCCGACATGTCCTCTAAGATGTAAAATATATATTTTTTCCACAGTTCAACGATTTTCTTACTTAGATATTTTTGGAATTTTTTTTTTTTGCAAAATATTTATATATGCTAATTTTTGTAGGAGGATATTGAAATATTTTGCAAAAGATATTGTCACGTAAAAGATGGCAAGATTCCCAAAAATCTTGTCATCCAATACCATATCTCACCATGGATAATAGATTGTAACATTTTTTTTTTTTTTTGGACAAAATTTTACTATCTAAAAGATATTGTCAATGAAATAACATATTATTCCCAAAAAAATCTTGTCATGAAATGCAATATCTTACCATGTATAATACAATAATAGTTATTTTTGGAATAAATATTATTACAAAATATTTATAAATGCTAATTTTCCAAGATGATATTGAAATATTTTGCAAAAGATATTGTCACGTAAAAGATGGCAAGATTCACAAATAATATTGTCATCTAATATCATATCTTACCATGGATAATAGATTATAACATTAATTTATTTATTTTTTGGACAAAATTTAACTACCCAAAAGATATTGTCACTGAAATAACACATTATTTCTAAAAAAATCTTGCCATGATATATAATATATTACCTTGTATAATACTATGATACTGAAAGTTAATAATTATTTTTTTAGTTTTCGATTTTTTTAATATTTTCTTTTCAAAATACATGTATACATGAAATGTTTAGAAGGTAATTGAATTTTTTTAAATAATTCGAATTGACGTTTAATATTATATTGAAATTACAAGATATTTAAAATAAAAAATATTTATACTGATAATTTGAAAATAAAAATAACATTTTTTTTCAGTCCGCAAAATTCGCAGGGATACGCACTAGTAAAATTATAATCCTAACTCCGCAACCCCCAAAAAAAAAAAAATATATATATATATATATGATCTAACATGTTATAAATAAACAAGTAATACTACTAACCCAAAACTGCTAATAATGCCAGAAATAATTGACTCTCTAGGGCACTAGTAAAATTATAATCCTAACTCCGCAACCCCCAAAATACAACGCAGCTGCGCGGTGATCATGCCAGAAATAATTGACTCTCTAGTCCCCACCTCGATCTTTTGGCTTTATGATTTATGACCCCCCAAGTGGTATTCTTCCTTCTCTCATTGTAATTTGTACCGTCAAAGCATTTGCCTCATTTAAAACTATTTAAAAAAAAAAATTATGTATGAAACGGTTTTATATATGAGACAACTCTCCAACATAATATTTGAATTATATGATTACAATAGAGCTTCATAAATCCACAAATCATATAACGCGAGTAAATAAATCCGTGCCATATAAACTTTTGTCATTTTGAAAATACAATTTAATTTATATTTAAACTTTTCTAAATAAATTAATTATCGATTCAATTAATACACTGAAATAAGATTGTTACTGTTATCGGACTATCAGTTAGAAGACAACTTCTTTTGCACATATGATTTTTTTTTTTTAACTTATTATTATAACTACATAAAAAAGAGGTGTTGACATAACCTAATAACCAAAAATATAATTCATCATATTTTTCTCGGTCAAATGATATTATAGCAACAAATCTATCTAAATTGACATGTTTTAATGATTGGTCCCTACATCCTAAAAACAATCAATTAACTAATCAATGTGAGCAAACATAGCATGGAGTGGAAATGCAGAGCTTCTTATGCCTGGAGTGAAAGGAGTAGGGGGGGTGGGGGTGGAAATTTAATCACATTACCTCTGCACATGAAGTTTACACTCAAACATGTTTAAGAATTCCATATAGAATTACAGAGTACCATCATGTCATTGTCACATTACGCTTATCCAAAGTTTATACGAGATTCTAAATCAAAACCGGGACAACAATAAGGTCCAACGGTGTGCATTGTTGTCTCATCTTTTCACTTCTTGCGACCCAACACTGCTGCTGCAATGCCACCCGCCAAAAGTCCAACAGCAGTTGTAGCAATTCCAATTCCAATTACTCCATCTACTTTGAATTTCAAGAGTTATATATGTGAGCAAATCAAATTCTTCATAAAAGAAATTCACGTGAGCAATAGTCATTACAGATGAGTTGAAGTAACCAGGCGAAATGAAATAAGCTCAAGTGGTTAGAGCCCCATTACCTATGAGGCTATGACCATGAAGTCTTGAATTTGCGTCAACAAAAGAAAAGATGAGCCGAAGTTTACCTTTTGTAATTTTATCTTCAATTGCTTTTTTGAGGGTTGAGGCCTGCCTCCAGTCAGGTGCAACCTGTGACATATCGAACAAAATTACAAATTTACCTACAAGGCGTATGGTTTGAAATGCCACCAAACATCAGGTAGTAGCTATATAAATGCAACTATGAATTTAAAAATTTAAATAAAAAACATAACACAAATGGAGACAAAAATCTGAATATAATAAACAATATATATACATTTCCCCTTCAGAAATAAAAGAACCCAACTATACAGCAAATATGATTGCTTTAGGAACTCATACCTCCAAACAACGCTCAACAAGTTGTCTGCTCCTAGAGTAATCCCCACTTCTGTAGTATCCAACAGCCATAAGATAGATCTTTTCCCTATCCAGCAGGGGGCTGCTAGAGCCGGCTAAAGAAGCTGCAAGCAACGAGTTTAAAAGTTAAAAAAAAAAAAAAAAAAAAATGTGTGAAACCTAATATTACAATATAAGGGTAAAGTAACGACAAGTAAATACGCGATAGCCCATGAGACATCATATAATAGATAAGGATATCAATACGGTATTGACAAGGATTGAGGAGTACTCCTTCTAACCCTTTGCTCCAAAAGAGATTTGCTCAAATTTAAAAAAAAAAAAAACAAACAAACACACAGACATATTTGAAACATTCCTAAAGGACCTAAACCATATACCTTCAAGCATAGCTATTCCACGCTGTACATCCTCTGGCCGTTTTGAGTGAACAAGGGCCCAGGACAAGCGCATGATGCATTCACTCTTTAATTTATCAGAGGAACCTTTCTCAGCTTCAGCAACCTCACGTTCACATCCCTGTACATAAATAATGCTCAGAATAGGCTTGGAGAAAGGGCAAGAAAGGAATACAAGTATTAGAAAACCATAACGTCCTTCATGCATGATAGCATTGGAGAAAAGGGCAAGAAAGTGAAGTATAGCTGCAGTCATCTAACCTACTCTCCGACTCTCCACTCAGAAGTAGTCTGTAAACGCTATTATGGTGATGGATCATAAAAAGGATTGCAGCTACACCATAACTATTTAACTATTGAAAAATCATGAACACGTGCACATATATAAGACTTATGTACCCTTTATAGAAATTGCAACACAAACATATATTGCAGGTATACCACCTGAACCTATTGCCAAACTCGACACCGTAAATACATATAGTTCAGCATTTTAAAATTGTGCACCCCTCTCTCATCCACTAAATCGTGCTCAAACTTTTATCCCGCCATTTTAAGGAGTTCTATAGCCAAAAGAGTATACAAGAAAGCAGTGATACCCACATTCCATTAGTATAAACTAATTTTTCAAAAGAAAAGACCAGATCCCTTCGAAATCCAACTTCATTTAGAGCAAATTGTACAACGGATCAATCAAAAGTAACCGACAAAACGAAAACAAGAGTTTTAGGTACGCTGAGAGGCAAATCATGCTTCAATTGATATCGTCAATCAAACCCGTCGAATATTTCGACAGGTTTTCTTTCGAGGACAAACTCTCAAAGCAAAGCTATACGTATCAAATAATAATTCAAGCCGCTAAAATACCTCTTAAACCCAACCTAACTTGAGAGTATTTCCGTCAATATAAAGAATACTTACCGCAACGATATCGGACTCGCACCATGGAATTTGATCGCCGCTGCTGAAGAAGTTGCCCACTGAATCGAAGAATTTCCCAATTTTCCTTTCCATGTTTCTGTTTGAGCAAATTTAAGCTAAGAAGCAAATTATTTTTGTAAGAGGGATTATTGAGATATTTGAATGAATTTGACCGATTTGGGAAACTTGGGGGTTGAGGAACGTCGAGGGATGAGTGGGTCCACTCCAAATAAGTGAAATCAAGTCATACGCAAATTATTCGGTCTAAGCTAATAAAACTAAAGATTAATATCATTTATAATCACTAAATTGTATATTTTTTATTTTTATTTTTTAAATAGTCACTAAATTATATATTTTTAATTAGATTTAGTGTCCATATTAGTTGACCGTCTATTGACTAATATAATTAATTAGGATTGAAAGTGTAATTATTGAAAATAATATGTATTTAAAATTAATATAAAGAATATTAAAAGACTTCAAAAATATTAAATGAGTTAATATCAAAAAATAAAATTTCAAAATTTTAAATCAGATATATTAACTATATATATACATTTAAAAACTATTTAATTAAATTGAAATATATCAATTAACATATAATCGACTTATAAGTTTTGAAATATTTTAACAAATATTAACTTTATTTTAAAAAAAAAACTTATAATGGTATAAAAATTATTATAAAATTATGATGATATCTAAAAAATTTTAAAATCTTGAATAAAGCATCAACAATTTAAAAATAAAATTTAGAAAATTACTTAATTTTTATTTAAAAGTATATATATCAAAAGTTAAAAAAAATATTATTAGTATAAAATAAAAAAAACAAGGGTAAAACAAAATATGTAAACTATTAATCATTTAATGATCTTTTAACAAAACTATTTCATAAATTTATTTTTAGTGGCATATTACTTCATATAATTATATATTTTAATCCCTAGATAGTTTATTTCGTTAGTCAATAGACTGTCAACTAATAGCGTGACCAAAACTGATTTAAAAAATATAGTTTAGTGACTAATTTTAATGAAGGCTGGAACTCAGTGGCCAAAATGAAGTTGAGGTAAACTTTGGTGAGTGAAAATGATATTAACCCATTAAAAAAAAAGTCAAATGTGATTAACATTTTAGGACCCCCATCTAATTCGAGTTAAAGATTTAAAATTCAATTTTTTGGTGAGGACAACAGGATACATAGAGGATGATCAATTGGGTTGCTTGGGAAATGTTGTGCAAGTCGAAGAAGAAGAAGAAGGGCAGTCTGGGCTTGAGAGATTTATTCTCTTTCAATAGAGCATTGTTAGCAAAGCAGGGTTGGAGGTTGTTTTCACATATGAAATCCATCTTGGCTCGATCGTTGCAAGCCCGTTATTTTCCAAGAGGGAATTTCATGTCAGCAACTTTGGGCTTCATTCCTAGCTATGTATGACAGAGTTTGTTGGATAGGAGGGAGGTTTTGAGTAGGGGTGTGTTGGTTGATGGGAAATGGGAGGTCTGCTCGGATTTGGAAGGATCTGTGGTTACTTTGTAACCACGATTCTCGTGTCCAATCATCGAGGTTTGATGCAACGGAGATCTCATATGTTTGGGAGTTGTTGAATAATGATGGTATTAGTTGTAATGTGGAGTTGATTGTGAGTCTCTTTTCACAGTAGGAGACCTGTTGGATTACGCGAATCCTTTTTTCTACTCTTGAGAGGGGAGATAGTAGGGCTGAAGATTTACTCACCATATTGAATATACTGTCAGATTAGGGTATTGAGTGCAAAGGGTTGTAATTGAGATGAGGGAATAAGAAGATAAAGTGTTGTGGAGGCAGTGTCGGATCTTGATGTGGCTCCAAAATCAAAGTTTCTACTTGGAGATGTCTTAAGGAAGTGGTTCATGTGGCGGCTAATTTGGTGGGAAGGCATGTAGATGTGGAGCCATGGTATGTTTGTTGCCTGATGAAGTTGAGACTCTTGAGCACTATTTTAGAGATTGTCCATGGGCACGCCAACTATAGGCTCCATTTCGTGGGAGGTTGAGGATGGAGGTTCTAATTTCCGCGATGGATCACTTACATAAAGGGTAAGCTCGATCCGGATGTGCATGTCAAGTTTTGCACTATGTTGTGGATTCTTTGATAATGCTAGAAACTGATTGATTTTTGAAGGTAAGGAGTTAGATATAGCTTTTGCATGATCATAAGTTTTGTCCCTATTAGACGAGTATCATATGGCTATGATTAGGCGTGAAATTGTCATGATTCGTCGCTCGAAATGCCTTTGTTTTGATGGATTCATATAAGTATTTAGAGTCATTTGAGTATTATTTTCTCAAACTAACAAATTTGTGTCTTTGATGCTTATAGATGGATAGAGGGCAAAAAGAGGAGTTCGTAGGACTTCGAATCGACTCAAACGGATACCCGGATGAGAAGATATGGAAGAAATACGAGAAGTATTAGTTCGAGCGAGCAAAAGTGTCATTGAAGTACTCAAGATGAAGGTGCTCGAGTAAACACTACTCATGCACTCGAGTAGACTACTCGAGCCAGCTTCGGTCGAGTAGCCAATACTCAGGCACTCGAGTAGTGCACTCGAGCAGAAGCTGGTCGAGTAGGCAGTACGCGGGCACTCGAGTAGACTACTCGAGTAAGGTCCGGTCGAGTAGCACTACTCGATCTAAGGGGCTCGAGTACTTTTCATGTTTTGTACAATTTTAACACTCGAGCTTGCATTGCTCGAGTACTTTTACTCGACCTCTACTCGAGCTCGACGGAATTTTGGCCCATGAGATCCCGTTTCGACCCGTTGCCTATAAATACCTCTTCCAAACACGTTTTGAAGAAGCCCCGAACTTTAGAAATAACTTTTAGACTTAGTTTTTGGAGAGGAAGGAGAGAAACAAGTTTACGTTTACATTTCGTTGAGGTTTTGCATACGAATTCTTAGTTTCTTTTCGTTTATTAGTTTCTTTTCGTTAGTTTGATTTCTTTAAACACTTTGAAACTTCGTTTGAGTTAATTAAATTTCAGTTCTCAGATTTATTTTCTTTTAAAAACCCTAGTTCATGTTTCTTATTTTCTTCGTTCAATTCATGATATTTACGTTCGTTGTTTCTTCTATTGCTTTTATGTTTGTTAAAGCCATGTCCGGCTAAAACCCTTGTATGCTTAGGGTAGGATGAACTCGTAGAAGTAGGTTGTGGGTATGTAATTAGAGTAACTTGTGACGTTAGGTTTTAATTCTCTTGGTTAATGAATTCTTAAAATTAATCTAGACTTCGCTCTTGAATTTCGTTCGAAAGGTGTTAGAGAGAGGACGATCGTATCACTCTTTAACAACGAGTAGACTTAACGAGAGAGTTTAGGAAAGGTTAATTCATCTGCCGGTTTAGCGAAGGAGGACGACCGCATCACCTTAGTTAAATTAGGGTCTCATTAATTAAGCACAATCTAGTAACTCGTTAGTAGATTCGTGAAGTCGAGTGTTAAGGGTAAAGTATTAGGGTTTAGAATCTTGAGCTTTCACCTTGCATTCTTAGACTTAGGTTAATTCTTGTGTGTCACAGTTATTTTGATTATGTACCTGCTCCATTAGTATACGTAGGGATTCCTATCTTAAGCATCACCATCTCATACTTGAAAACACACCTTTTGTTATTTCGTTTAATTTTCCTTTTGCATACGTAGGATAATTTAGTCTAGTTTAATTAATCTTTCCAAAAATCCAAAAACAATACACTCATATTAACTACGACGCGTAGATCTTCAGGGATCTATTCGCATATACACTGTCCCTTGGGTTCGATATACTTGGTCGTTATACTTGCTAATACTACAGTGAACCCGTCCGCTTGCGGGTGAGCGATTAGTAGAAGTTAGTAAAATCGCTTCAAGTCAATGGCGTCGTTGCTGGGGATGGCGTTATATGCTTTTTGAATAGGACTTGTAGATAGCTTAGTAGTTAGTAGTGAGTGCTTTCTTTTCTGTTTTATTTGTATTATTATTTATTCGGCAGTTGCGTTTTGATCCTTCTGCTAGTGTTTCAGGTTTATGAAAACACGCTCACAAGGGAATACGAGCGAAGAGAGGTTACCTGCAGATCCTAAGACAATAGCTAGAAGGAACCGAGCCTTCCTGAGAAGAATGACTACTGCCGCGGGAAACAAAGACAAGATTTCTGATGAACTTGGGGAGTTAGACAAAATAGCTGCAGAGTATACTGCTCTTGTGGAACGGGCAGAGGGTGCCAATGGAAACAACAGTAATCAGCAGATACCCATAGGGGGAACTGAGAGCCCACACCCGAACCCACAAGACACAATCAACTCTGCACAAACACAACCCCAAAACCAGATCCAAAACCCTGCTTACCCACAAAACCCAAATAACCCTTTCAACAACCCAGTATACCAACATTACCCATACCCACCTTACCCTTATCCACCATACCCATATCACCCACCACTTATGTACCAACCACCTCCAGTTCATCAAGTACCAGCACCACCTGCTGCTAACCCTCAACACGTTCCTCAAAACGTAGATCACAATATGGCTATTCGAGGGAGGTTTGCAGCGCAGCCACATCGGTACTATGATGGAGTGGCTTTGCCTCCGGTTGAGGCGAACAACTTCTCGATATCCTCGGGGATTTTAAAGCTGCTTACCGAGAATCAGTTCAAGGGGTTGATCGGGAAGAAGAATTCACATACACATCTGAGGAGCTTTCTCATGATAGCATCTACTTTCAATTACAATGGCATGACTGAAGATGCCAAGAGGCTTAGACTGTTCTCATTCTCATTGACGGGAATAGCCAAGGAGTGGTACGATAATACGCTCCCGCGGGGAGGTATTACCACTTGGGCTGAGCTCGAGCGTCTGTTCCTCGAGCGATTCTACCCTCCATCTAGGACGATCAAGACTAGAATTGAGATCTCGTCCTTTCGCCAGAAGTCTGGAGAGGATTTACGCCAAGCGTGGGGGAGATACTCAAACATGCTGATTGAGTGCCCGCAGCACGGGTACAACGAGGGAGACATTATGACATTCTTCTATAGTGGTGCCAACAAGGCGGGGCAAGACCATTTAGACGCCTGTGCGGGTGGAGCATTCCTGAATCAAGGCATAGAAAGGTGTAGGGAGATCGTGGACAACATTGTCACGAATGCCGGTGCTTGGGGTGTGGATGCAGATTTTCAGAGAGTGCATCAGGTTGAAGAGGGAGAAGGAACGAGAAGGCTATTGATGGCCATGATGGAGAAGATCAACAACCTCAAGTTGGGGAACGCAGTAGAGAATGAGAGAGTAGACCAACCAAGTGGACAGCAAGAGGTAGCCAATTACATGGGAGGTCCGTATTACAATCAGAATGGCTACCAAGGTAGTAATTAGTATGGAAGGCCTTCTTATGGCCAACCATTTGTACCTCCAGGCCCACAGCCACCTCAAAATCAATGGAGGAACACACAAGGAGTTCAAGGAAGCCAGCAGCCTCCTCAAAACACATGGAGGAAAAATGAGAATTTTTCTTATGCTAACCCAAAAGCTGGTATTACTGTTCCTGTAGGTGTTGATCCGGGGTCTAAACCTCCCGGTGGAGAAGGCGGTGCATCAACCGAGGAGATGTTGAGAGTGATCCTTCAGAAGGTGGAGGAAGGAAGTAAGAGGTTGTCATCCTTGGAGTACGATGTGAAGGAGTTGCATAAAAAGGGTGATCAACGTGATCAAGACCTCCAGAAGATGAACGTTGAGTGGACTAGAACTCAACAAGAGAACAATCGAAGGTTCACTTCTATAGAGTTCCAGATGAGCCAGATTGCAAAGATGGTGAATAGAGAGCCGGGAAAATATCCTTCCGTGCCGGAGGGGAACCCGAAAGAGCATTGCAAGGCGATCCAGCTTAGAAGTGGAACCAACTATGAAGGTCCTCAGATGCCTGCTGATTCTGAGACGCCCCAAGTTGAGAAGGGGATTGAAAGTGAAGGGATTGAGAAGCATGAAGATATGGATGAGTCCCAGAAGGGCAAGGAAAGTAAGGAGAGTGAGAGAGTTCCAAAGTGGAAGAAGGCAAAGGAAGCAAGAGAGAAAGTGAAAGTGACCGAGCGAGATGAATGGGGGGTACCCAAATCTGTGATACCCGTCCCGTATCCACAACGCTTTATGAAGAAAACGCTTGATGAGAAATTCGCTAAGTTCCTTAATGTTTTTAAACAATTGCATATTAATATTCCTTTTTATGATGCTTTGGAACAGATGCCGCATTATGCAAAGTTTCTGAAGGACTTGATTGCGAAAAGACGGCGAGTGGATGAGCCGAAGTTGGTGCAGCTGAACCACGAGGTGAGTGCATTAGTGCACAAGGCGCTTCCACCAAAGTTGAAGGATCCCGGGAGCTTCACGATCTTATGTGACATTGGGAACGGGATCAAGAAAGGAGCGTTGTGCGACCTTGGAGCGAGCATCAATCTTATGCCGTTGTCGTTTTTCAAGAAGTTGGAAGGTGGAGAACTTCAACCCACAATGATGACGCTTCAACTTGCCGATCGGTCTATTACTAGACCTCAAGGTGTAGTTGAAGACGTCCTAGTGAGAGTTGGAGATCACATTTTTCCAGCCGACTTTGTAGTGCTAGAGATGGAGGAAGATGAGCACGTTCCATTGATCTTGGGAAGACCGTTCTTAGCTACGGCGGGGATGGTGCTAGACGTGGCAAATGAGAAGATTACGTTGAAGGTTGATGATCAAGAAGTGGAGATCTCCCTATATGAAGCCATGAAGCACCCGAAGGAGGACGAGAGCTTGTATTGCATGGATGCAATTGATCCTCGTGTTGAAGACACACCTTCTATCCCTAAACCTTCTCATATTCATGAATTTTATAATCCTTCACTTAATTATTTAACCCATGAGCGTTATGATCTTGATTATGTTGATAGGGATAAAGTGAAAAAGTTGAAGGATGAAGAGGTGAAAAGTGTGGACGTGGTCCAGCTAGAGGGAAAAGGAGGAGTTAAGAAGAAGAAGTCAAAATTCAAGAAATTGTTTAGTAAGACTCCTCCAGATAAAGGTGAGAAGGAGTTGAGACTTATACCACTTGAGGTGGGGAAGGACGCAAAAGAGCTCATGATGGAGGGGCAACAAGGAAAGAAATTCAAACACCACTCTTATGAGAGTAAGGGAGGTAAGTTCGAGTATGATGTCCCATAAGCTCCTTTGAGCTTGGTCCGGCATGAGGACCTTAAAAATAGCGCTGAATGGGAGGCAACCCATTATTTTTGTTTATTTATTTGCTTTGAGTTTTTTTTAGTTATTAGGGAGTTATTTTGAGTCGTATGTTTAACCTCGTATTTGAGTGAGTTGCTTGTAGGCTTGTCTCTAAAGGAGTAAAGGTATCATGGAGTTATTCAGATTGAAGGAACCAACTTGAGACAAGGGAGTGTGCAAAGCTATTGAGAGAAACGGAATTATTTGGTTGAGGTAACCCACAACCCCAAACTTAGACCTCTAGCAAGGTCGAAGTTTGGGGGGGTGGAGTTTTTTTATGTTTCTTGTTACATTGCACATGCATGCACGCCCTTATCTTTTGAGTTGAGTTTGATTGATTATTGGTTTGTTGAGATACTCCTTGGGGTGATTTTGAGTTAACTCGCTATTGCATATTTCATGCCTATCAATCATCTTATGCTTGTTGATTGCTATCTTTGAGTATGATTTGATGAGTAGAGTGAGTTGTAAGGGTGAGTTAGAAATTCTTTGGTGTGAGTGTTTGAGCTGATTTGAGAAAGAACTTGTATGCTTATGAATTTTTCTTTTGAGTACTTGTGTGATGAGAGTGAGAATGCACTAGACTAGCATGGATGTGAAAGCTGTGAGATTTGAGCCTTATGAGATTTTGATGCATGAATTAATCTCTTCGTTTGTGAGTGGATCGTCACCTTAGAGGATGCTAGAACTTGTGTGTGCTCTTGCTTCGTGATTGTGTCTAGTTTGATATGCCGAATATGATCTTAGGCCATCTTTGATTTAATTGAGTCACTTAGCCAAAATTTTCCTTACCAGTGACATTGATCCCTTGTTATCCCCTTTGAGCCTAAAGCCTATTTTATTTGCTAGCACATATGAACACTATTCCAATTCCTAAGTTTTTTTTTTGTCCCAATTTGAGTGGAGAATAGGAAAGTGTGAATGTGAAGGGAGTGAATTGAGTTGAAAAAGGAAAAGGTTGTTTGTTGAGTGAATATGAGAAGAAGGAGTGATGAAGTTATGAGACGTGGGAAAGAAAAAAATTGAGAATGAGCAAAAGAAAAAAAAAAGAGCTCATGTGTTTGTGCGAAAAAAAAAGTGAAGTGATTGAAAAAAAAAAGTGAAAAGAGTTAGAAAAAAATTTGAAGTATCGAGAGTATGGAATTGAAAGGGTGTTGATTGAACATGTTTGAAGTAGTCTGTTCCTTATTTCGAAGTACCGAAGTTTGATTTTCTATTCTCCATCCACTTTAGTCACTTTACCCATATTGTTATCCCACCTGTCCAAAGAGCCTACATTACAACCTGGAGAAAAGTCCTTTTTGATTCGGCATTGATTTCTAGAGTATGGTCGAAGTTAAGAGCACTTACAAGCATATGGCTGCCAATTTGTGTGATTGATTGTTTGAGTGAGTCCCTTGATCATTGTTATACACTTGTGAGGGAGTGAAACACATCGTTGAGTGCACATCCATGTTGGATTTTGGTGTTTCTTGTTGTTGTTGCATGAATATGATGAAGGAAGGTGAGTGAGTATACTTGTGATGCATCTTTGAAGCTCGAATTTATGTACTTGCATGATTGGATTCCTTGACTCATTCCTAACAATTTCACTTGACTTATTATTTCGTTGCTTGAGGACAAGCAACATGGTAAGTTTGGGGGGGTTGATTAGCCGTGAAATTGTCATGATTCGTCGCTCGAAATGCCTTTGTTTTGATGGATTCATATAAGTATTTAGAGTCATTTGAGTATTATTTTCTCAAACTAACAAATTTGTGTCTTTGATGCTTATAGATGGATAGAGGGCAAAAATAGGAGTTCGTAGGACTTCGAATCGACTCAAACGGATACCCGGATGAGAAGATATGGAAGAAATACGAGAAGTATTAGTTCGAGCGAGCAAAAGTGTCATTGAAGTACTCAAGATGAAGGTGCTCGAGTAAACACTACTCATGCACTCGAGTAGACTACTTGAGCCAGCTTCGGTCGAGTAGCCAATACTCAGGCACTCGAGTAGTGCACTCGAGCAGAAACCGGTCGAGTAGGCAGTACGCGGGCACTCGAGTAGACTACTCGAGCAAGGTCCGGTCGAGTAGCACTACTCGATCTAAGGGGCTCGAGTACTTTTCATGTTCTGTACAATTTTAACACTCGAGCTTGCATTGCTCGAGTACTTTTACTCGACCTCTACTCGAGCTCGACGGAATTTTGGCCCATGATATCCCGTTTCGACCCGTTGCCTATAAATACCTCTTCCAAACACGTTTTGAAGAAGCCCCGAACTTTAGAAATAACTTTTAGACTTAGTTTTTGGAGAGGAAGGAGAGAAGCAAGTTTACGTTTACGTTTCGTTGAGGTTTTGCATACGAATTCTTAGTTTCTTTTCGTTTATTAGTTTCTTTTCATTAGTTTGATTTCTTTAAACACTTTGAAACTTCGTTTGAGTTAATTAAATTTCAGTTCTCAGATTTATTTTCTTTTAAAAACCCTAGTTCATGTTTCTTATTTTTTTCGTTCAATTCATGATGTTTATGTTCGTTGTTTCTTCTATTGCTTTTATGTTTGTTAAAACCATGTCCGGCTAAAACCCTTGTATGCTTAGGGTAGGATGAACTCGTAGAAGTAGGTTGTGGGTATGTAATTAGAGTAACTTGTGACGTTAGGTTTTAATTCTCTTGGTTAATGAATTCTTAAAATTAATCTAGACTTCGCTCTTGAATTTCGTTCGAAAGGTGTTAGAGAGAGGACGACCGTATCACTCTTTAACAACGAGTAGACTTAACGAGAGAGTTTAGGAAAGGTTAATTCATCTGCCGGTTTAGCGAAGGAGGACGACCGCATCACCTTAGTTAAATTAGGGTCTCATTAATTAAGCACAATCTAGTAACTCGTTAGTAGATTCGTGAAGTCGAGTGTTAGGGTAAAGTATTATGGTTTAGAATCTTGAGCTTTCACCTTGCATTCTTAGACTTAGGTTAATTCTTGTGTGTCACAGTTATTTTGATTATGTACCTGCTCCGTTAGTATACGTAGGGATTCCTATCTTAAGCATCACCATCTCATACTTGAAAACACACCTTTTGTTATTTCGTTTAATTTTCCTTTTGCATACGTAGGATAATTTAGTCTAGTTTAATTAATCTTTCCAAAAATCCAAAAACAATACACTCATATTAACTACGACGCGTAGATCTTCAGGGATCTATTCGCATATACACTGTCCCTTGGGTTCGATATACTTGGTCGTTATACTTGTTAATACTACAGTGAACCCGTCCGCTTGCGGGTGAGCGATTAGTAGAAGTTAGTAAAATCGCTTCAAGTCAGGCTACTACAACAATTTCGGTGGAGTGGGGTACTACAAGTAGGGTGTCAACAGTGGAAGAGGCCTTTGGAGGGAGTTGTAAAGATTAACACGGATGCTTCGCTCCAGCCCGGGGGTATTGCTAGGGGTGGGGGATTGGCGAGGGACCATAATGATGTGGTGTTGTGGGGTTTTATGAAGAGTTTTGATGTAGGGGATGATGTTGAAGTGCGTGAGGCTTTGGCTCAAGGCGGGGTGTTCTAGTTGCTCGTCAACAGGGTTGTGCTCGGGTGGTGTTGGAATCAGATTTTAAGGTTATTATCTTTGCACTAAAACAGGGTAGTTGCCTGAGGACGTATGTTGGAGGATTTTTAGCTAAGATTAGATCGATCAAGGCGATTTTGAGTTGGTCCAATCCCGATGGGTTCGTCGAATGGCCAGTAGGGTTGTGCATGCTTTAGCCATTTATTCATCCTCGTTCTTTGTTTTTTTAGAATTTACCGCCAAAGACATTAAACTGTGTAATGCTAACTTTGTTTCCGGGTTAATGCATTTTGTTTTGGTGTTAAAAAAAATTAGTACTATCTCTACCCGCACTTCGTGCGGAAGTCATTTTTATAACTAAAATTTTACACAAGTTCTTGTATGCACCCAAGTGCATAGCATGCACTTGGATTTTGAAAATTTCAAATCAATATCGATTTTTCAAAACTCATTAAGTAAATTGTGCTTTGAAAAATCAAAATTAATTTAAAATTAAACTTAAAATTCAAGTGAATGCTTTACACTTGAGTGCACACAAGAATCAATCAAAATTTTAGTATAATTACTTATTTTTTTATATTACAACTGTCACAATTTTATCTGACAATAATTTATAACAAAAAAATTATTAAATTTTTTTCTAATTATCGTAAGTGTAACATGAACAAATATTCATTTTATTATAATATTTATATTAATAAAGAATAACAAATTATTTTACAATTTTTATCTTGAACCCTTCGTACTTAATGACATGTTTGATAAAAATCATAGATACAAATTGAAATTGTACAATTTCAATTTATTGATAATATAATATTGAATACTCTCCGGAGGCAATAGAACATCCCTCTTTTGTAGTCAATATTTATATCTCAACTAGTGATATCTCCGGCGAATTTTGCAGGCTGAAAATAAAATTGTTATTATTAATGTAAATTATAATAATTAATGTTTTTATTTAAATATTTAGTAATTTTAATATAATATTAAAATTCTAATTGTAATTTAACGAATACTGAAATTACTAAATATGAATAAATAAATATATTTAAAAAATATTATAAAATACAGACAATCAATCTCAAAATACTATAAGACAATATTATTTCAAATTGCAAATTTCTAAAAACTTATCTATAGACAATATTTATTGTATACATGCATTGTCTTCCACTGAAATTAAGGTAAAGAATTTTTTTTTTTTTTTTGCTTTTAACTCTCGGGGCTATACCATGTAATTATCCATGTGTAAAAACAGGTTTGGGAAGGTACACACCCACAGTCAATAATGATTGACCTTGACTTTTATTTATAGTTATTGTGAAATACAAAAGAACCGAAAACAATATCCTTTAAATCCTAAACGACAAAGTATCCGTCGAACGGGATCATTCTGGAGGTGCATATACCTTACTTCCAATATTTATTTCAAAAATGATCTTAGCTTTTAGAATATGACTTTCAAGTTTCGTAACTACCAATTTGGTTCCATTACACAACCCTGACTTTTGGTCAATATTTCTGAGAAGCATTATACACACACAAACCTTTAGAGCCATTAAAGTTAATTCGACCCGTTTGGCTGAACCGCACCTTATACATAAATTGAGGGTTAGGTGAAATATTTTTTAGACCGTTTGAAGGTAGGCCTTAACGGGTTGGTCTGTTTGGGGAGCGAGCTTTGGTAGGTTTGGGGTGGGCTTTGTCGGGCTGGCCAACCTTCAAATTTATTTTCCATTGTTTTGTACATACTTAACCATTATAATATTAATTTTAGGACTATTTTTTACAATTTATTTTTATAGATGATATTGGAAGATTATTTTTATGAATTATTATGGTTAATATATTGTGAACTTCAATTTATAGAAATTTATTTTTTTATTAATGAATTATGAACCTTATTTGTAACATATTATTTTAATATTTTTATAATGATAAATATGAAGATAAATTGTTTGTTTACATTTGATTCCAATAAATTTTATGTAACAACCCCAAAAAAAAACTCCATATGTAGAGTCGAATTATTATTATTTTTTTATATGAAAATATTTTTATAATTATTGAAGAATAAGAAAATTAAATTACATGATATAAAATATTATACTTTATTGTATCATTAATCAGTTGATTTTATAATATGACTAATATTTGGAGATAATAAAATTGTTCTGGGCTTAGAACTAGATGATATTTTTTTCCCTTAAACTTATTTAGGGAAGAAACCCATACTAAAGATAGGATAAGGACCTTTTAGGGCCCAATAAGGAAGGAACCCTAGCCTTGAGGGGACAATATAAATAAGGGATTGCAGCCATTTTGCACACTTTCCGCACTCCACTTAGGGTAAGTCATTCTCACACACACATACACATCTTGCATACACAAAAATATTTGCACTTCCAGTAGCATTTCGGTAAATTTTCCAGTATCTGATTAATAAACGGTCGATACCATCTGAAAGCTGATATTAAGAGCTTTCTGGAACATCTTCTCGTTTCTCGATCGGGGTTCTAGATCTCCGGTGATCGCCGGTCAAAGTTGGGGGATGCTATTGTAGGTGGACCAACTTCTAAAGACCATAACTCTTTTTTCGCTGGTTCAAATCTTTTTATTTTAGTTTCATTGGAAAGCTGCTGTTATAAGCTTTCCAAAACATCTTTTCTTTTACAATTTAAAGTTGTAGAACTCTAGTTATGCTAGATCGAAGTTGGAGGGATGTTATTTAGGCAGACCAGCTTCTACAGCTCATAACTCTTTGCTCATTTATCCAAATCTTTTGGTTTTAGTCTTATTGGAAAGATGGAATCAAAAGATTTCCAGAACATCTTCCCTTTTTTAAATCGGAGTTATATACCTCTGTTGGTCCCGAAACGAGTAAACAGGTGTATGGGGGGGGGGGGAATACACCTGTGGTTACAAATTAAAACTTCTTGAAAACTTATCAGGTTACTTAAGACAGTAGCTCGTCAATGGACTTGAGGTCTGCTGAGAGTTACTTAGTGAAAACTTACTGAGATAATACCTCCACTGAAAGCTCAAGACTTTCAGTTGAACTACTATCTAATTAGCTTTCAGATGCGGATTAGTGAGCCCTTAGAAAACTCGTTTTACTTTGATAAACTTTGAGATTAACACACACTTAGGAAAGCAGATAATAAGAACACAAGGTATAAAGTGGTTCAGAGATGAATCTCCTACGTCCACTGTCCTGATCAAACAGGAGAATTCCTTTCACTTGGAATTCCTTGTGTTATAGTGCCAAGGTGCACTGATCAACTAATCCTCTCTTAGGATGATTGATCACTAGGAAATTTCAGGTCCTAGTTTCCAAAACAAACCAGCTTTCAGACTGATACAACAATCAGCTTACTAACACCACTTAACACTAGCTCTCAACCTAAACACTGAGTAGGGTTTTGAGTAGGGTTTTGGTTCCAACTATTTTGAGATAATCCTTACAAGTTTAGCTCAAGGCTTAGGATTGGATTATCTCTTTCTAAGATTTGGATATAGCTTTTAAGCTTGGTTACAGAAGGTTTGTTAGGCTCTCTACAAATGTGAAACACTTGGGAAACAAAGGTAATTTCGAGTGCTTCTTAGTTGTTATGAATGTAGAGATAGCTTTGATCTTGTGAGTTTCCCATACTTGGAAATGTGCACGTCCTTCTGTATTTATAGGCTTCCTTGAAAATCTTCCTTGGCTCAAACGGCTCTATTTGAAGCTTTAAGTCTTGTCAAGAAATGGCTGAAAGACCATGCCTGTTCACCAACTTTCTGTAGATTGCTAGAGAAAGACTTTTGGTACTTGTCAGGCTGGGGCAGGTTGGCTGTCAGTAAAGTACACTGACGTGTCATCTTCTTATTGGACCTTAAGTCTGCATGCCCAGATTCTTGTCTTGCTTTAGGTGGAACTCCTCTGAGAGAACCTTCTTATTCCTTCATTTATTGTAAGCTTCACTGAAATTCGTTTTGTCTTGTTCCAACCAGATTAACTAACAGCTTTTAATATGTTTTAGCATTGAATGTGCATTGTTAGTTACCATCAGTGGACCTTGGTCCTCTCCTGATAGTTTTAGTCTTAGTGAGAATGTACTTAGAAAACATTCAAGACTTAGACTTATTCTCAGATCACTTGTCTTCAGCGGACTTTACTTCAGTGGACTTCATCTTCAGCGGACTTCATTCTTAAATACACTCTAACAATTACTAATTGTACTCCAATTCTTAACACTTTGAACTGTTTGACTAAGTACTAACTCTACTGAATAATTTACTTACAAAACAACTTAGGAGGAACATTTTGGCATCTAATCAAAACATAAGTCTTATACAATTTCCCAACAATTTCCCCCTTTTTGATTATGCCGGAACCTATCTTATTACATATCTTCTTTCAGATGAGGTTCTTCAGATGACATACAAAGTTCAAAGATTTTGTAAGTAAAACATTCAAGTGCATAAGCCTAAATGATAATGAGATATTATCTTGGGCAAAACATCAGTAGAGTTCATTTCATTGATAAAATGATGAAGTACATATTACATGAAGTCTACTCTTAAAAGTTTCAAACTTAAACACACCTGGGACTTATAAACAAATGCCCAGCAAAAGATACAACCTTCTCAGATGGACTCGAAAACGGGTTCAAGTCCATACTGCTTGAAAACTCTAACCTTCAGTTCGTTCTTCCTCTCCATTATCTCCTTCGAATGTCCTCTGAGTCCAAGATGCTCACACAAGGATGTCCACTCTTCAGTGATCCTTTCTCTATCAACAGCACCTGTTGCATCTTGAGGAGGCCAGTAGGTGATTTGCTCAGGGGCCTTCAGGGCTTGATCAGGGAAGGCATCATTCCAAGCATCACTAATCTCAGGATAGAGTTTGGGATAGGCATCAAACAACCATGAGTTGAAGACTTCTTGAGCATTGTCCCTTCCTAACTCTCCACTGATATAAAAGAAATACACAAATTCCCTTTTAGCAGTCTCCCAAGCATCATTGAGCTTCTTAGGAACCCAGGCATCATGATGAGGAAATCTGTTCAGAGATGGTGTGATCTTATCTTTCTTCAGCTTAGCAGCCCACCTTTGATAACCACTCCTGAATTTTTTAGAAGTAGTTTTGTCAAAAGTGGCCAGCCTCTCTTTCCTTTTCCTTTCAGCTAGCTCTGCAATGGTCTCCATCTTACCAACCACCTTATCTCTCCTTTCTTGTTGTTGAGTTGTTAGCTTCCTTGCTCTTTCATTCATTCCTCCAGCCTCTTTGATTAGCTCAGCGAGCTCTGTGACTTTTGTGGGTGCAGACTTGGGAGGTTCAGAAGATAAGGGTTCAGGATTGAGAATAGGAAGTACCTGAACTTCATCAGTAGAGGTTGTGGACTTAGCTGCCAACCTCCCTGAGGTTCTTGTCTTTTTGGCAACCTCTGCTGAGAGGGCATCAAATGCCTTTCTCTTTGTGGTTTCCCCCTTCTTCGCAGCTCTCTCTTCCTTCTCCTTTAGGTGCTCCTCTTTGAACTTTGAAAGGTCAGCCGAGGTGGTCTCCTTGCCTTTCTTGGCTTCTGCTATTTTCTGAGCTTCAGCATCAACTTTCTTCAAGGTGCTCTTCACCTGTTGGCCTTTCTCGAAGTCAGGGGTTTCAAGGATAATGTTCATTTTATTCTTAGGATCAAGCTTCATGTCCTTAGCACTTATCCTCTTTTCCCCCTTTCCGGCATTAATCATGCATTCGGCTACAGTGATGTTGAGCTTCAGTTGATCATGGGTCAATGCCTTTAGCTCAGTTGAGCAATGGTTTACCTCATCTTCAAGCCTTTCCAAAGTAGCTCCAACTGTCTGCCCAAATTGAACAAACTGCGCTAGCTTCTCATTGATCAGCACATCAGTTTTCTCTTGTGTTGGGAAGTCTTCAGCTGCCTTCTTCAGTACCTCTCCCAGTTTGGCTCCTAGCTCAGCATACTTGGCCTCGAATTCAGACATCTTAGAGTTCCATAATCCTTCAACCTTTCCAAGTAGGTCTTCTGAGAAGGCCTCTACTGACGACTTCAGGTTGATGGATACGTTCTCTACTGAGTCTTTGAGGAACTTGGTCCTGGCCTCTTCTTCAGACTTCTCCAGCTTCTTCAGGGCATCAATGACTAACACACTTTGTCCCTCAACTACATCAATCACCATTTGCTGAGAGTCTTCAACTTTAAGTGTGAGATTCTGAAGTGATGTAGTTGTGGACTCCATGAGTTCATCAATGTGGTCTGAGAGAATAACCATCTCATCTACCTCCTCTTGTACAATCTCTTGGACCTCCCTGAGCTGAGTTTGAAGAGATGGAAGGCTTTCTTCTTTGATAGAGTGGACAGCATCACTCAGTGGAGTTAGGTTGACCACAGCTGGGGGAATTTCTATGGTTTGAGTACCTGCATGGCAAACAGTGTTAGTTCTAACTCCCTCAACCTCACCACATAGGTCTCCTGATGCCTCTATCTCCATGGGGACTCCCTCCTCCTCACTCTTCTTACTTTTCTCTTCCTCACTTTCCTTTTCAACTGCTATTTTTTCAGCCAATTCACCCTTTACAGGGATGATTGCTCTTATCTCTCCACTCTTCACAGTAGTGATTTCTACCTCTTTTTCTTTCTCACTCGGTTTTTCAACTCCTTCAGTGCCAGACACCTCAGTTGACTCTATAGCCACCACTGAGGGCTGTTGTGGGAGAGCTTCAGTAGACACCTCTACTGAGCCCTCCTTTGGCAAGTTTTGTGCCTCAGTATCCCTTGCCATGGATACATCCTTGGCTGCTTCACCACCACCTTGCTTAGGTGAAGCACCTCCTTCATGTTCAGACTCAACTACCTTCTCCTTTGCACTCTTCTCCTTCTCCTCCTCCTTCTCAGCTATGGGTTCAGCTGGCTTTTCTCCATCAGCAGCCTTTTCTCCCTCCTTCTTTGCCTCTGCAATCTTCTCCAAGACCAAAATTTCAAAGATCTTCTCATCACAGAGAAGTCTGGTCTTGTGCATCCCAGCAAAATGCAGCACTTCAGCTTCCTCCTTCTTCCACTCCTCTGCATTGCTGCCTATTACAGCTAGAAGGATTTCACCAAGTCTTCTATCCTTGAGTTGGACAATGAGTCTCAGTCTCAAGAACAAGGCTTTGAGTGTGGGGAATTGATCAAGTTCAGGGTATTTAGACTCTAAAGAGTAAGCAACCTCATCCTTGAGAGTATCTAGGAATGAGTACTCTTCTTCATCGTCTGAAGGAAGGGAAGGGGTAGGGGATCTGCTATCGGTTGGCTCTTCTGGGATAGACTCCAGTTGAGTTGAGTGTGTATCAGGAATGCTTGGTTCAGTGGGGGTTTGGTTTAAAGTATCAGTGGAGGTAGAGTCTTGATCAGTGGGGGTTGAGGTAGGTTCAGAAGGGGTCGAGGGGATGGGTTCAGTAGGGTTTGATGGAGTGGTTTCAGTGGGGGTTGGGATAGGTTCAGTGGGGGTTATTTGGGATCCACTTTTTGGCTGTTGAGAGCCATCAGTGGGGGTTTTGTTTATTGTGGAAATGCGTTTGGTTTTGGCAGGAGTGCGAGGTTTAGTGGTTTTAGGTTTGATGGGGGTGGGTGCAGGGACATCTGAGTCAGACTCAGTTGAGATGATGTTAGGGGAAGAGTCTGGGTTACCTGATGAGGATTCATCAGTGGAGTTGGTGACTCTGACCTTCTTGGAGGCACTGTCCTCCTCTGCCTCAGGAGACTTCTTCTTCTTCTTCTTAGAGGCTTTCTCTGCCTCTGCTTCTTTGTACTGGGCCATCTTGTCACTCAGTTTAACCAGCCTCCTCTTTAGCTTGGTTTTCTTCCCTTCAGTAGGGTTAGCCTCCTCTTCCTCAACTGCCTCCGGGCTCTCCTCAGCAGGCTTGAGCATTCTTGTTTCCAGAGTTTTTCCAGACTTGAATAGGGTCTTTAGGTTACTCCACTTCCTATCCTTTAACCAGTCTACTCCCACATCCACATTCTCAATTAAGTAAGAAATTTTAGTGGCAAAATTTAGATTACTTGCCAACTGGGGAGTTTTGTCAGCCTGGAATTTTGAGTGTTCCTTGTTCAAAGCTCTCAAAAAGAACTGCTGCCAATTGTATGGCTTCTCCTTGCTCTCCTCTATTGCCTTCATCAACCTGAGCTTCGGCTTGCTCACTTGCTCAGTGCTTCTTTGGTTTCCCAAAATACATTTACCAACAATCTCGCAAAGGACATTGTATACTAGTAATAGTAGGCTTCTATTCATCGTAGGACTGTATTTCACCCTTTTCTCCATGATGGTGTAGACCCATTCCTCCTCATTATCCAAGATACAAGTATCTGGATTTGGGCCTTCAGATGGGAGTTCAAATAACTCTTTTAACTCATCTCCGCTTATCCGAATATCCTTTCTAATTTTCTGGTGCTCAACAACCTCCATATCGTCTCTCATCACCTTCTTCTTTCTTTGCACAAATAGACACGATTTAATTCTTGAGTCAGAGTTGGATATGTTGCAGAAAAATTCAAGAACCTGCCTATCATAACAGTACTCTGGATGTACTGATAGAAATTTCTCTAAACCAGCGGCTTTGACCATTTCCAAAGCCTCCTTAATGTGAGAGAACTCTGGTCTTGATTCAATCTCTGGGTTGTTGAAAAGAATTATAGGTTCATACCATAAATTATCTTTGTTGTTCAGAAACCCTAGGTTAATTTTGGCCATGTTTGTAAGTAGGATTTGAAAAAGTGTGTTTGCAGAAAATGTTTGAAGAGATAGTAAGTGTTTGCTTGGAAGTGTATTCGAAAAGGTTTACAAGCAAACGTTTGGGGTTTTTATATGAGTAATGAACGGTGAGATTAAATTCTGCAATCAACGTCTGAGATTATTTTGAGTGAAAGGTAGTTGCAAAGGTAGTGGGGAGGTTTTAAGAAATCTTGACGGTTAGAAAAGAACCGCCTAAAATGGATGGCATGGATTGGAAAAGTTGGTAGCCGGAAGGTCACATCATCCGGCTTTTTTTAGGGCGCGTGAGATAGGTAATTGAAAAAGCATGTCTGACTTGTACCACGCGCATTAAATGCTTGCCATACCAAAATATCTTCGGAACAGTGGAAAAAGATTTAATTTCCCAGAAAGCACTCATTAGTAAGTTTTTGAAACCATATAAATATATATAAAACTAAGAGGCTTTAGATTTGGAAAATAACATAAGTATAGACTTTGACCTCCACTGAGGTTCGACCTCGTCTGATATTCAGACCTCTTCTGAGATGAGGAGCTTCTTCTGAGAAAGATCCTCTTCTGAATATGAACCTCCACTGAGTTGAAGGTAACTCTTCTGAGATTGAATCCTTTCTTTACTCTCCTGGATCTAGGAGTCCAAGCTCCACTGACAACCCTTGAAACCTTGCTTCAGCCAAGGGTTTTGTGAAGATATCTGTCTTCTGTTTGTCAGTGTGGATTTTGAGCATTTTGATGTCCTTCTTCTCCACATGATCTCTGATGAAATGATGCCTTATATCCACATGTTTACATCTTGTGTGGAGAACTGGATTTTCTGAAATAGCAATTGCACTATTGTTGTCACAGAAAATAGGGACCTCATTGGCAAAAATGTTGTAATCTCTCAGTTGTTGTCTTAGCCAAAGAATTTGAGCACAACAACTTCCAGCTGCCATATACTCAGCTTCAGTAGTGCTTGTGGCTACTGAGTTTTGTTTCTTGGAGAACCAAGAAATCAGCTTACTTCCCAAGAATTGACAAGTGCCTGAGGTTGATTTCCTGTCAATTCTACATCTTCCATAATCAGCATCTGAGTATCCTGTGAGTTCCAGATTGTCATCTGAGGGATACCACAATCCCATATTCACAGTACCCTTAAGGTATTTGAGAATCCTCTTAGCAGCTTCCAGGTGACTTTTCTTGGGGTTGGCTTGATATCTTGCACAAATCCCAACTGCAAATGTGATATCAGGCCTGCTTGCTGTGAGATACAGTAGAGATCCAATGATGGCTCTGTAATGAGTCTGGTCTACTGATTCACCATCCTCACCTGGTTCTATTTTGGTGTTGGTGTTGAGTGGAACTCTTGCTACTTTGCTGGTCTGGCATCCAAACTTGTAGATCAGCTCCCTTGTATATTTGGCTTGATTGATGAAGATTCCTTCAGGGGACTGCTTAACTTGAAGTCCTAGGAAGAAATTCATTTCTCCCATCATAGACATCTCAAATTTTCCCTTCATCAGTTGAGAAAACTTTTCACAGAGGAGTTGGTTGGGACAACCAAAAATGATATCATCCACATAGATTTGTACAAGCAAAGTGTCCTCTCCTTTTGTGATCCTGAATAGAGTTCTATCAACTCTCCCTTTGATGAAACCATGATCCAAAAGAAATTGTGACAAAGTATCATACCAAGCTCTTGGAGCCTGTTTCAGTCCATATAGAGCTTTTCTCAGTCTATATACTTTGTGACTTTCTTCAAAACCTGGGGGTTGCTCCACATAGACTTCTTCATTGAGTACTCCATTCAAGAAGGCACTTTTGACATCCATCTGGTACACCTTGAATTTCTTGTGAGCAGCATATGCAAGAAATAACCTTATTGCCTCCAATCTGGCTACTGAGGCAAATGTTTCATCATAGTCAAATCCTTCAACTTGAGAGTAGCCCTTTGCAACTAGCCTGGCCTTGTTTCTGACTTTGATATCATTTTCATCCTTCTTGTTCTTGAATACCCACTTGGTTCCTATCACATTGCAGTGATATGGTCTGTCCACCAACTCCCAAACTTGATTCCTTGTAAACTGGTTGAGCTCTTCTTGCATGGCAATGATCCAGTTGGAATCTTGAAGTGCTTCTGCTATGGAACTTGGTTCCTGGTTTGATAAGAAACAACAAAACAAAGCACTTTCTCCATGAAAACTTCTAGTTTTGACTCCTAAGGAAGGATCACCTAGGATTTGCTCAACAGGGTGATCTGAGAGCCAAGTTCTCCTAGGCTGATGCCCTTCAGTAGAGTTTAACTCTTCTGAAGTTGAGTCACTAGATATTGGAATGAAATCGAATTCAGGAAATAAAACAGAGGGTTGAAGTCCTGAGTCATCATTCAAGGTATTCTCATTCTCAATGGTAATTTCATTAGTTCCCCCTTGAATGATGGGTTCAGTAAATGTCTCAGCTGTGACCACATCTTCATTGACATTGCTTATCTCTTGAACTGGGATAGTGTTCATCAGTTCAGTTGCTTGTTCAGGAGAGCTCTCAGGTGAGCTTTGAGGGGTGGTTTGACTTTGGGTAACCTCCTTGAATTGTTGATCTTCTAAATTGTCCCATGTTGGGATGTATGTATCAACACAATTCTCAGGATAGCCTTTAGACTTGATACTCAGTCTGGTTAGTCTTTTGCTAATTACCTCCTCATTTTCCTTACTCCTGGACTCAAAAGTAGATTCATCAAAGACCACATGAGGTGTTTCTTCCACAACAAGAGTTCTACAGTTGTAAACTCTGAAGGCTCTACTGATTTGGGAATATCCTAAGAAAATTCCTTCATCAGCTTTGCTATCAAAAGCTTTCAGTTGAGTTTTCCCATTGTTGTGAATGAAACACTTGCAACCAAAAATATGAAAGTAAGATACCTGTGGCTTTCTGCTATTCCATAATTCATATGGAGTTTTTCCTTGATGTTTGGTTACCATGGATCTATTTTGAGTGTGGCAGGCAGTGTTGATAGCTTCAGCCCAAAATCTTTTAGGAACTTGAGCTTCTGCAAGCATTGTCCTTGCTGCCTCCTTGAGAGTTCTATTTCTTCTTTCAGCTACTCCATTTTGTTGTGGAGTTCTTGCAGCTGATGTCTCATGTGAAATACCTAATTCTTTGCAGTAATCAGATATAATAGAATTAATGAATTCAGTGCCCTTATCTGATCTTATCTTTACAATGTTTAGGCTCTTCTCATTGCTAACTTTCTTCAGGAGCTCTGGCAGCCTCAATTGAGTCTCTTTTTTGCTTGCAAGGAATATCACCCATGTGTACCTGGAGAAATCATCAACAACAACAAGTGTATACTTTCTCCCATTGATACTTACAGGGGTTACTGGACCAAAAAGATCCATATGTAACAGTTGAAGTACTCTGTCAGTAGAGGTTGCTACTTTGCTTTTGAAAGATGTCTTTACTTGTTTTCCCTCCTGACAGGCTTTGCAGATATGTTCTTTGTTGTATACTTCATTTGACATTCCTTCTACCAGTCCATGTCTTGCTATCCTGTTCATCATCTTGAAGTTCAGATGACTTAGCCTTTTGTGCCATAACCAATTAGTGTCAGTTGAGCTCTTAGCAATAAGACATGCATTTGGTGTGCAAGACTTCCAATCTGCAAGATAGACATTACCCTTTCTTGACCCAGTTAGTAGTACCTGTTATGAAGATATATTCTTAACAAAACATAGGTTACATGAAAATTCAACACTGTATCATTTATCACAGAATTGACTTATGGACAAAAGATTATGCTTAAGTCCACTGACAAAGGATACATTGCTTACCCTTACTGAGCCAATGATTAAAGTACCATAACCTTTAGTGGCTCCTTGTGAGTTGTCACCAAAGGTGACTTGTGGACCTTCTTTCTCAACAAATTCTGTCAGGAGATCTTTGTTGCCAGTCATGTGCCTAGAACATCCACTGTCCAAGTACCAGACTGATGATTTAAGAGCTTCTCCTTTGTTGAGGTCCACTGAGCCCTGTAATCACAGATCAAGCTTTAGGTACCCATTTGGTGTTGGGTCCTACCAGGTTAGTTGTACCTTTCGGAATCCAAATTTGCCTCACAGTTCTAATCACTTTAGATTGGCTAATTTGTCTTCCATAAACATCTACATAGATTGTTATCTCCCTAGGTGCCTTGGGAGTAAACTTTCTATGGGTGTCAGCCTTTGAAGGAACAGGAACCTTCTTCACATTCTTTCTCTTTGGCTTGGGTGCACCTGGTGTTGGTTTTTGTTGATAAAGGCATGAAGGACCTTTTCCTTTAGGCACAAAAGGAATAGTTCTTCCATATGAGTCATTCCTTGAGGACTGCTCATGCCTGGGTGCTCTCAGCTGAGGTTGCTTCATCTGTGAAGACCTCGGTTGACAGTACCTCTGCTGAGATCTAGTTGGATAAGTCACCTGAGCCTTTCCATTTGGTTTTGGCTTAGATTGACTTTTCTTTTGAGTGATCTCAGCTGGTCTTTTTCCTTTATCCACAGTCTGTGGTTGAAATGTCACAGACTTGACAAAAACTCTCTTTGTGCCACTTGAAGAAGCAACACTCAGAGGACCTTCTGAAGGTTTTGGAATAAAACCTATCCCACACTTGTTATTAGGATTGATTTGAAAGTTTTGAATCTCCTCTATGGAAAGAGAGGGTTTGTTTAGTGCATCAATCCTTTTTAACAAGGTCTCTTCAGATTTTTGTAAGACATCAATTTTCAGGAGAGAATCCTTTATTTGGCTTACCAATTTTAAATTCTCTTCAGTTAACTTTGTCTTAGATTCATTTAGATCTTTTATCAGTTGATCTATACCATTTCCTTGACTCCTGAGGGTTTCCACCTCTTTTGTCAGTTCAACGGTAGATTTGGCTGAGTTCAGATCTGCTTGATTCCCAGACTCAATTAACTTGGAGTTTTCACTCAAGAGTTGTTTGTTCTCATCTTGAAGACAGAAATTTGCTTCTTGCAACCTTGAGAAATCAATCATCAACTGTTCCAAAGCAGACTGAAGATTGAGTTCCTCAGTTGACTCTGAGCTTAGCTCAGGTGTGTGTTCTAGAGAAATGGATGATTTAGATTGTACCTCAGGTTCTTCTCTTGCCATGAGGCACATGTCATCATCACTGCTGTCAGAGAACAGTCCATCAGATGACTCCAGATTTTCATCCACATCCTCAGCCACCATGGCTTTCCTTTCTCCATATCTTCTGTCTCTTTTGGCTTGCCTTTCCTTTCTTTCTTTTGTGCTCAGTTGAGGACAATCATATTGAAAGTGCCCAATCTTCTTGCACTGAAAACACCTATTAGCATTATCATTCTTTTCCTCAGTGGACTCTCTGGTCTTTGATAATGATCCTTCAGCCTTGTTGTAATTCTTGTATTCCTTCTTCTTTTCCAGCTCAGATGAGCTTTTCTCTTCTTCTCTGGTGGTCTTTTGTGGATAACTTCTACCTTCCCTGTTATCCCTGTAAAATCTTTTATACTTGCCAAAGCGGCTGTTATGTTGTTCAAACCTTCTTGCCATCAAGCTGAGTTCCTCCTGCATCTCAGCCTTGCTTTGTGACTTGCTTGCCTTTGTACTCTTCTGAGGCTTTGGGGATTTTGGCTCAGACTCCTTGGCTTTGAAGGCAACTCCCTTCTCAGCTGAGGTCTCATCAGGAGCCCTTTTCCTGTTCAGATCAAACTCATAAGCCTTGAGTTCAGAGAATACCTGTTGCATAGACATGCTGGATAGATCCTTGGTATTCTGCATCATCACCGAGTACACATCCCATCTTGAGGTTAGACCTCTCAGGATCTTTAAGGTAACCTCCCTCTTGGTATAGACTTTTCCCAGAGAATTTATTTCATTCATGATGTCTGTGAACCTCCCATCAAGCTGGTCAATGGTCTCAGTGGGCTCCATGGTGAACTGCTCATACTTTTGAACAGCTACTGAAAGCTTGGTCTCTTTTATCTTGTCAGTTCCTTCATACATGAGAGCAAGAGTGTCCCATAGTTCCTTTGCAGTCTTGCAGTGGATCACTCTTCCCATTACAGAATATGGAATGGTGGTGTAGAGAATGTTCATGGCTATGAAGTTGAGGTTGTTTCTCCTCCTCTCATCTGCAGTGAAGTTGTCTTCATCTTTGGGCCATTCTTCTCTAGGGTCTGCAATAGTTTCAGCTGTAGTTCTAGGGTTAGGTGTCATAAAAATAAATGGACCTTTAGTAATAACCCTTAACATTTCATCATGCACACAGGCAAGATGAGCTCTCATTCTGATCTTCCAGAAGTCATAGTTTTCCACTGAGAATTGTGGAAGCTTGTGATGAGACATATGGTTCAAGGGATTAACTCCCATGTTGTTCTCTGCTGGTGGTGCTACCCTAGCTGCATTGTCAGCCATAGTATATAAACAGGTTTATCAAAAGATCAATTCAGGTGACCTTGAAAAATGCCTTTAAGCACAAGGTATACTTAGAACAATGGTCTTTTGAACCACTGCTCTGATACCAATTGTTGGTCCCAAAACGAGTAAACAGGTGTATGGGGGGGGGGGAATACACATGTGGTTACAAATTAAAACTTCTTGAAAACTTATCAGGTTACTTAAGACAGTAGCTCGTCAGTGGACTTGAGGTCTGCTGAGAGTTACTTAGTGAAAGCTTACTGAGATAATACCTCCACTGAAAGCTCAAGACTTTCAGTTGAACTACTATCTAATTAGCTTTCAGATGCGGATTAGTGAGCCCTTAGAAAACTCATTTTACTTTGATAAACTTTGAGATTAACACACACTTAGGAAAGCAGATAATAAGAACACAAGGTATAAAGTGGTTCAGAGATGAATCTCCTACGTCCACTGTCCTGATCAAACAGGAGAATTCCTTTCACTTGGAATTCCTTGTGTTATAGTGCCAAGGTGCACTGATCAACTAATCCTCTCTTAGGATGATTGATCACTAGGAAATTCCAGGTCCTAGTTCCCAAAACAAACCAGCTTTCAGACTGATACAACAATCAGCTTACTAACACCACTTAACACTAGCTCTCAACCTAAACACTGAGTAGGGTTTTGAGTAGGGTTTTGGTTCCAACTATTTTGAGATAATCCTTACAAGTTTAGCTCAAGGCTTAGGATTGGATTATCTCTTTCTAAGATTTGGATATAGCTTTTAAGCTTGGTTACAGAAGGTTTGTTAGGCTCTCTACAAATATGAAACACTTGGGAAACAAAGGTAATTTCGAGTGCTTCTTAGTTGTTATGAATGTAGAGATAGCATTGATCTTGTGAGTTTCCCGTACTTGGAAATGTGCACGTCCTTCTGTATTTATAGGCTTCCTTGAAAATCTTCCCGTTGGATTTGAATCTTCTCAAGTAAGTCTTCTTGTATCTGATTGGCTCAAACGGCTCTATTTGAAGCTTTAAGTCTTGTCAAGAAATGGCTGAAAGACCATGCCTGTTCACCAACTTTCTGTAGATTGCTAGAGAAAGACTTTTGGTACTTGTCAGGCTGGGGCAGGTCGGCTATCGGTAAAGTACACTGACGTGTCATCTTCTCATTGGACCTTAAGTCTGCATGCCCAGATTCTTGTCTTGCTTTAGGTGGAACTCCTCTGAGAGAACCTTCTTATTCCTTCATTTATTGTAAGCTTCACTGAAATTCATTTTGCCTTGTTCCAACCAGATTAACTAACAGATTTTAATATGTTTTAGCATTGAATGTGCATTGTTAGTTACCATCAGTGGACCTTGGTCCTCTCCTGATAGTTTTAGTCTTAGTGAGAATGTACTTAGAAAACATTCAAGACTTAGACTTATTCTCAGATCACTTGTCTTCAGCGGACTTTACTTCAGTGGACTTCATCTTCAGCGGACTTCATTCTTAAATACACTCTAACAATTACTAACTGTACTCCAGTTCTTAACACTTTGAACTGTTTGACTAAGTACTAACTCTACTGAATAATTTACTTACAAAACAACTTAGGAGGAACATTTTGTCATCTAATCAAAACATAAGTCTTATACAATTTCCCAACAACCTCCAGTTATGCTTGGTCAAAATTTTGAAAATGAGTTTTTAGTTTTATCTTCTCTCGCTTCACTTCAATCTTTTTCTCTCTCCTGTTTTGTGTTCTGATCCACCACACTGCCGCAACCCATGATAGATGTTGGTGTCATCTAAGTTTCTGGTGATGGTGGTGGTGGAAGAGGAGAGGTGAAAGTAATAGTTATATATTTTTTTTTTTAAAAAATTCCTTAGAACTTCTAATTTACCTAAAATGTTCATTTTTCATCCGTTTTAGACGAAAACAACGTTTTATCATAAATTTCGCAAGATAGTAGCTTTTCTATAAAAAAAAAGTTTATATAAGCTTGTGAGCAGCCCCAAAACTTGAGCAAAATGTATAGTATAATTTGTTGTCATATATTTTGACTCATATTTTCACAATTTCTAGTACATAGTCTCAATCACACTCACTAATTAAATTATCATTATCACTCATAAATAAAAAATAAGAGATAGTATTTTTGTGGTAGGAATTGGGGATCGAAAAGTAGAAAGAGTTTTGGAACTAGGAGGAGACGATACGACTTAACCCGTGGAAACTACTAGGTGGGGTAACTCTTAGTGGATCCTTCATTGTCTACTTTCCTGTCATATGATTTATTGTTTTAAATGTCATATGTGAATTGTCGTATATGATGTGTTGAAATGTGAAATGTATACTTTATGGATATGCAAGTGTTTACGTGTATGCACGATCGAATGTGAAAATGTATGCTTTATAGATACATGATTATCTATATATATGCATGCTCTAAGGACAAGATGTATGATATACGGTTGAGACCGTACAATGTGTAAGATACACGATTAAGACCGAACAATGTGTATGATACACGATTAAAACCGTACAATGCGTATGATATACGGATAATGTCGTAATAACTATGATAAGCTCACGGGTAAAATCATACAAGATTTGATCGAAAGATCACTTTCGGGTAGCTCCCGAACAAGATGCTCGAGCGGGGTAAAGCATGCCTGATTAGGCGTGAAATTGTTATGTTTTGTAGCCCGATTTGCCAATATTTTGAGTGTTTTTATGAGTATTTAGAGTCATTTGAGTATAATTTTCATAAACTAATTAATTCGTCTTTTTGGTGTTCATAGGTGGATATAGGGTGAAAAGAGAAGTTCGTAGGACTTTGAATCGACCAAAACGGACTCCCGGTTGAGAAGTTATGAAGGTTTTACGAACATGTGTACAACCATCGGTCGAGTGCCACCGCTCGACCAAATGTGGTCGAGCGCCACTGCTCGACCTGCACCAGTGCTCGAGCGTTTTTGCGTATTTTCGGCCCAAAAATGCCCAAATTCGATCCCAGGCCTATATATACCCCTTCTAAGCATATTTTTACATATAAACACATATCTACACATATTTACATTCGTTTTTCGAAGGAGAAAGCTTAGAGAGAGTTGAGAAGAGTTTTACAACTTGTAATCGAGGTTTTAGCTTACGAATTCATAGTTTAATTATTTCTTTTGAACCTTTTAGTTTAATTCTTTCCTTCTTGAAACTTTTAGACTTATAAACCCTAGTTTTCCCAGATTTATATTGAGATTTTGAGTTATTCTTTTGTTTATGCTTTTCAATTCTTTTGTTAATTCAATTATGCATATGTTTATTGTTCTTGTTATTGCTTTCCTTATCCAAACCACCATGTTAAGCTAGAACCCTTGCATGCTTGGGATAGGATGAACTCGTAGAAGTAGGACGTTGGTGCGTAATTAGGATAACTCATGATGTTTAGTTTTGATTCTCTTAATTAATGAATGCTTAAAATAAACCCTAGAATTATCTTTGAATTGAGTACAAAAATTGTTAGAGAGAGGACGATCTTATCACTCTTTAATAACTAATAGGCTTAACGAGAGGGTTTTAGAAGGGGTTTATCATCTACCGGTTTATCTAGGGATGACGACCGCATCACCTTAGTTAAATTAGGGTCTCATTAATTAAGCATAATCCATATAACTTGTTTAGTGGGTTGTGAAGTAGGTTGATATGACGAAGTATTAGGGTTAATTCTTGAGCTTTTAGTCTTTCAATCTAATACTTAGGATTATTTCTTGCACATCACGATTATTTTAGTTACCGTACCAACTCCGTTAGTATACATAGGGATTTCTATCCTGAGCATCACCATCTCATATTTGCATACAAACCCAAGTTATTTAGTTTGCTTTAATTATTAGCATAAGAATAGTAGAATATAGAGTAGTTTATTACAATTTTCAATCCCAGAACATACATTCATATTAGCTACTAGACACACATCTCCAGGGATCTATTCGCATACACACTTTCCCTTGGGTTCGATACTACTTGGTCCCTATACTCGCCCATACTACAGTGATCCCATACTCTTGTGGGGTAACTACTATTATAGCTAGTATTTTGCATTCAAGTCAATGGCGCCGTTGCCAGGGAAGACGATGTATGCTCATTGAGTAGGACTTGGAGATAGTTTAGTAGTTAGTAGTTAGTGTGTTTATTTTTATTTTGAGTTTAGTATTTCTCTATTGTTTGCCTGGTTGCATTTGATCTTTCTTGTTGAGTACTCAGGTATATGAAAACACGCTCGAAGGGAGAAACGAGTGACGATAGAACTAAACAGGACCTTGAGACTATAGCTAAAAGGAATCGAGCCTTCCAGAGAAGGATAAATACCACAGGAGGCGATGATATGAATTTGGATTTAGGTTGAGATTTGAGTCTTGAGACAGAAGGGCTTAATTAGAATGTGAAGAGGGTTGAGGGGACTGAGGGAGTCAATAGTCCAAAGCTAGCACCCCAAGGGGAAGGAACCAACCAAAACCCAACCCCACATAACCAAAACAATCCCGCACCAAACAAGAATCATGTCATCAACCAAAATCCACAAAACTCAAATAACCCCTTCAACAACCCTGTCTACCAACACAATAACCCATACCATCCATACCCATACCCACCATACTACCCCTCACAACCCAACTATAACCAACCACCAATCCCACATATACCTCCACCACCTGTTTATCCTCAGAACGTTGATCCTGGTATGGCAATTCAAGGAAGGTTTGCAACACAGCCGCAACGGTATTACGATGGAGTAGCATTGCCTCCAGTAGAGGCAAACAACTTTTCTATCTCCCCAGGAATCCTAAAGATGCTAGTTGAGAACCAATTTAAGGGGGAGGTCGGAAAGGATAATCCTCATACTCACTTGAGAATTTTTTTATGATTGCCTCAACTTTCAACCATAATGGCATGTCTGAAGATGCCAAGAAGCTCAGGTTGTTCCAGTTCTTTTTAACTGGAATCGCGAAGGAGTGGTATGATAACACACTCCCAAAGGGAGGTGTAACCACATGGGCCGAACTCGAGCGTCTGTTCCTCGAGCGATTCTATCCTCCGTCTATAATGATCAAAGCAAGGCTAGAGATCTCGTCTTTCAAGCAGAAGCCAGGAGAAGAATTACGTCAGGCTTGTGAGAGATACTCTAATATGCTCATTGATTGCCCGTAGCATGGGTTCAATGAAGGTGATATAATGGCTTATTTCTACTGTGGAGCCAGCAAGGCAGGTCAAGACCACCTTGATGCATGTGCTAGTGGAGCGTTCTTGAATTGTGGTGCAGCTCGGTGTAGAGAGATTATTGATAACATTGTCAAGAATGCGGGGCAATGGAATGAGGCACAAGGGTTTCAGCGAGCTTATCAGATGGATGAGAGTGAGGGTACTAGGAAGCTGTTGATGGCAATGATGGAAAAGATCAGCAATCTAGAGGTTGGACAAAATCTGAGTGGAGGGAATACTGTAGTGAGTGAGAAAGTGGATCAGCCAGCAAGCCAGCATGAGGAGGCCAACTTTATGGAGGGCCTAATTATAATCAGAATGGCTATCAAGATGGAAATTATCAGGGGCGGCCAACTTATAGTCAACAGTTTGTACCACCGGGTCCACAGCCTCCTCAGAACCAATAAGGAATACTCAGGGGTATCAAGGAGGCCAGCAGCTTCCTCAGAATCAATGGAGGAAGAATGAAAATTTCTCCTACAGTAACCTGAGAGCAGGGATAACTGTACCTCCAAATGTCGACCCTGGCTCAAAACTTCCCGGAGGAGAACGAGGTGCTACCACTGATGAGATGTTACGTGCCATTCTTCACAAGGTAGAAGAAGGTAGTAAGAGGCTATCCTCTCTGGAGTATGATGTGAAGGAGATGAGTAAGAAGAATGATCAGCGTGATCAAAATCTCCAAAAGAGGGATATGGAGCTGAATAGAATTCAGCAAGAGAACAATAGGTGGTTCACTTTGATGGAGTATCAGATTAGCCAGATCGTGAAATCATTGGGTAGAGAGCCCGGGAAATATCCTTCTATGCCGGAGTGGAACCCGAAAGAGCAATGCAAGACGATCCAACTAAGAAGTGGAACCAAATATGATTGTCCTGAGATGCCTGCTGACTCAGAGACGCCCCAAGAAGAGATTGAGATGGAGGGACAAGAACATAAGAAAGATGGAGGTGAGATAGTTGAGGTAGAAGTTGAGAAGGAGGGTGATATTGATGAGTCCCGGAAGGGCAAACACCTTGAGGAGGTTGAAAGAGTTCCAAAGTGGAAAAAGGCAAGAGAATCAAGGAAGCACGTGAAAGAGACCGAGCGAGACGAATGGGGGGTACCCAAATCTGTGATACCCGTCCCATATCCGCAGTGTTTTATGAAAAAGAAATTAGATGAAAAATTTGCTAAGTTTCTTGATGTTTATAAAAAGTTGCATATTAACATACCTTTTTATGATGCTTTGGAATAGATGCCTAATTATGCCAAGTTCCTGAAGGATTTGATAGCTAAGAGGAGGAGAGTTGATGAGCCCAAGTTGGTGCAGCTGAACCATGAGGTGAGTGCATTAGTGCACAAAGCGCTTCCCCCGAAGTTGAAAGATCCCGGGAGTTTTATGATCTTATGTGATATCGGGAATGGAGTTAAGAAGGGAGCATTGTGTGATCTTGGAGCGAGCATTAATCTGATGTCATTGTCGTTATTTAAGAAGTTAGAAGGTGGAGAACTTCAGCAGACAATAATGACGCTTCAACTCGCCGACCGGTCTATTACTCGACCTCAAGGTGTAGTTGAAGACGTCCTTGTTAAAGTTGGAGATCATATTTTTCAGCTGATTTCGTATTGCTCGACATGGAGGAAGATGAGCACGTGCCCTTGATCTTGGGCAGACCTTTCTTAGCTATGGCCGGGATGGTGTTAGATGTGGCGAATGGGAAGATTACGTTGAAATTGATGATCAAGAGGTGAAGATTTCCCTATACGAGGCCATGAAGTACCCGAAGGAGGATAAGAGATGTCATTCCATTGATGTCATTAACACTTGTGTTGAAGACACACCTCCTATCCCTAACCTTTCTTATATACGTGATTATGATAATCCTTCACTTAATAATTTGACCTTTGAGCATTATGATCTTGATTGTTTTGATAGGGATAAAGGCAAGGAGTTGAAGGATGGAGAGCTGAAAAGTGTGGACGTGGCCTAGTTGGAGAGGAAAGGAGGAGTTGATGTTAAGAAGAAAAAAATCCAAGAAGTGGGTACCTCCGTGGAGAGCTAAGAAGAAGTTGACACCACCACCAGAGGTAAAAAAGGTATTTAGTAGTAGATGCCTTGAGGTTGAGAAGGAAGCAAAGGAACTCATGATGAAGGGGCATCAAGGAAAGGAATTCAAACACCACTCTTATGAGAGTAAGGGAGGTAATTTTGAGTATCATGTCCCATAAGCTCCTTTGAGCTCGGTCCGGCATGAGGACCTTAAAAATAGCGCTGAGTGGGAGGTAACCCATTTTTATTTGCTTTTGAGTGTTTTTGTTGTAGGTGTTTTATTCTGAGTCGTATGTTTTAACCTCGTACTTGAGAGTTTTATTTTGTAGGCTTGCCTTGAGGGTGAAGGAGTGCCAAAGAAGTGGAGATTGAAGGGACCAACTCGAGACAAGTGAGTGTGCTACGTTGTTGAGAGAAACTGAATTATTTGGATGAGGTAACCCACAACCCCAAACTTAGACCGCTTCACAAGGTCGAAGTTTGGGGGGTGGAGTTTTTATATGTTTTATGGTTACATTGCACAGGCGCACACCCCCTCTATGGGTTGAGTTTGGTTATATATTGAGCCTTGAGATGCTCCTTGAGCTGATATTGCTTTGATGTGCTACTACATATATCATGCTTATCAATTCTCTTATGCTTGTTGATTGCTATCTTTGAGTGTTTTGATGAGTTGGTGTGTTGTGGAGTTGAGTTAGAGTCTGAATTGTATGAGTGTAGGAGTTAGAGTTGATTTGAGAGGGAACTCGTATGCTTGTGAATTTTTCTTTTGAGTACTTGTGTAGTAAGAGTGAGGATTCACTAGGACTAGCATGGATGTGAAAGCTGTGAGATTTGAGCCTTTGTGAGATTGAGATGCATGAATTGATCTCTTCGTTTGTGAGTGAATCGCCACCTTAGAGGATGCTAGAACTTGTGTGTGCTCTCGCTTCTTGATTGTGTCTAGTTTGATATGCTGAAAGTGATATTAGGCCATCTTTGATTTGATTGAGTCACTTAGCCAAATTTTCCCTACCAATGATATTTATCCCTTGTTAGCCCGTTTGAGCCTTAGCCTATTTTATTTGCTAGCACATTTAAACTTAACCAAATTCTTAAACTCTTTTTGTCCCAATTTGAGTGGAGAATAAGAAAAGTTGTAAATGAGAAGGGATCGAGTTGAGATGAGAATGCAGAAATGTTTATGGTTGAGTGTATCTGAGAAGAAGGTGTAATGAGATTTTGAGTTGTGTGAAAGAGAAAAAGAGTGAGGTGATTGAAAAAGTGAAACGAGTTAGAAAAAAAATTGAAGTGTTGAGAGTAGTAGGAATTGAAAGTGTATTTCATAAAGATGTTTGAAGTATTCTGTTCCTCGTCTCGAAATATTGAAGTTTGATTTTCTATTCTCCATTCACTTGAGTCACTTATCCCATATAGTTATCCCACCTGTCCAAAGAGCCTACATTACTACCTAGATAAAGTCCTTTTGATTCGGCATGGATTCTAGAGTGTGGTTGAAGTAGAGAGTGCTTACAAGCCTATGGCTGGTGATATGTGTGATTGATTGATTGAGTGAGTCCCTTATTATTGATATACACTTTTGAGGGAGTGAAACACATCGTTGAGAGCACATCCATATTTGATCTTGGTGTTTCTTATGGTTATTTCACGATGTATGATGAAGGGGGTGAGTTTGTGTATGAGTGATCGATCTTTGAAGCTTGAGCTCTATTACTTGCATGATTTGGTTCTATGATTCATTCTTAACAATTTCAGTTGACTTATTATTTCATTGCTTGAGGACAAGCAATATGGTAAGTTTGGGGGGGTTGATTAGGCGTGAAATTGTTATATTTTGTAGCCCGATTTGCCCATGTTTTGAGTGTTTTTATGAGTATTTAGAGTCATTTGAGTATCATTTTCATACTCATTAATTTGTCTTTTTGGTGTTCATAGATGGATAGAGGGCGAAAAGAGGAGTTCGTAGGACTTTGAATCGACCAAAACGGACTCCCGGTTGAGAAGTTATGACGGTTTTACGAACATGTGTAAAACCATCGATCGAGCGCCACCGCTCGACCGGAAGAAATGCTCGACCAAATGTGGTCGAGCGCCACTGCTCGACCTGCACCAGTGCTCGAGCGTTTTTGCGTATTTTCGGCCCAAAAACGCCCAAATTCGATCCCAAGCCTATATATACCCCTTCTAAGCATATTTTTACATATAAACACATATCTACACATATTTACATTCGTTTTTCGAAGGAGAAAGCTTAGAGAGAGTTGAGAAGAGTTTTACAACTTGTAATCGAGGTTTTAGCTTACGAATTCGTAGTTTAATTATTTCTTTTGAACCTTTTAGTTTAATTCTTTCTTTCTTGAAACTTTTAGACTTATAAACCCTAGTTTTCCTAGATTTATATTGAGATTTTGAGTTATTCTTTCGTTTATGTTTTTCAATTCTTTTGTTAATTCAATTATGCATATGTTTATTGTTCTTGTTATTGCTTTCGTTATCCAAACCACCATGTTAGGCTAGAACCCTTACATGCTTGGGATAGGATGAACTCGTAGAAGTAGGACGTTGGTGCGTAATTAGGATAACTCGTGATGTTTAGTTTTGATTCTCTTAATTAAAGAATGCTTAAAATAAACCCTAGAATTATCTTTAAATTGAGTACGAAAATTGTTAGAGAGAGGACGATCTTATCAATCTTTAATAACTAATAGGCTTAACGAGAGGGTTTTAGAAGGGGTTTATCAACTACCTGTTTATCTAGGGAGGACGACCGCATCACCTTAGTTAAATTAAGGTCTCATTAATTAAGCATAATCCATATAACTTGTTTAGTGGGTTGTGAAGTAGGTTGATATGACGAAGTATTAGGGTTAATTCTTGAGCTTTTAGTCTTTCAATCTAATACTTAGGATTATTTCTTGCACATCACGATTATTTTAGTTACCGTACCAACTCCGTTAGTATACATAGGGATTTCTATCCTGAGCATCACCATCTCATATTTGCATACAAACCCAAGTTATTTAGTTTGCTTTAATTATTAGCATAAGAATAGTAGAATATAGAGTAGTTTATTATAATTTTCAATCCCAGAATATACATTCATATTAGCTACGAGACACACATCTCCAGGGATCTATTCGCATACACACTTTCCCTTCGGGTTCGATACTACTTGGTCTCTATACTCGCCCATACTACAGTGATATCATACTCTTGTGGGGTAACTACTAGTGTAGCTAGTATTTTTCGTTCAAGTCAGTGCCCCAACAAAATTGATGTGCTCTTATGTGTATTATATATTATGTATACACTATATAGATTAACACGTGATGTTGAGCATGCTCTATGATTACTGAAACTAGAATGACACAATTTGAATTAACTTTATGTGAACTTGATGCTATGTTTTGTTATTTAGTATGTCTCTAGTTGACTTCAAATATGGTATAGGATGATTCATGTACTTGACTTTTATTCCAATAATTTGTATAATATTCGAGTGGGCAATCGAGCGAACCCACTGAGTATTTTCGAACGCTCACCCCCTTCCATTTTCAGGTGGGAACAAGCAGGAGGATTGAAGATGATGTGAGCCCTCGATCTCGAAAGTGCAACACTCTTGAGTTATGCTTTGAACTTGGAATTTTTGTTGTCTATTCAAATTATTTTGTTTACTATTGTAAAAACTTTAAGGACTTATTAGATTAATTTATTTCCGCTTCTACAAATTTCATGGGTAGTAACATTCCTTGACATTGATTCATGATTTTTGAAAAAAAAAATCATTAGAAAAAATTGTTACTTTAATTCTAAATTTTGGGGACATTACAATTTGGTATCAGAGCAGGTCTACTTTTTTGGAGACTTGCTCACTAGTACTTTTTATAAAATATCTTTTAAAAGTTGAAAGTTCTTATGAAGTCGCATTTCGAGACGAGACTCACATCCAACTTTAGCCACTACTTAAAATTAGTACGTTTAAATTCATATATATGGTATATGGTGATTGGTCTGACATGCATACCTTCTCATGTTATGTTGTGAGTAATGATATAGTTGAAATTTGAACAATTTTGAGATAAGATGGGACTCATGGTCCCCTTTAGAGATTTTAAGAACATAAGATGATAGAGGTCTTATAAGTCGTACTTCCCATGTGATGTCACTATAAACTGGTATACCATTGCTTGATCCCTGTCACTGAGCCACTGACTGCGGTAGCATGTGCTCGTGAATTGGCGGTCGCATACGTGTATTGGTAGTAGTGCATCTATGGTAGGTTCTGATTAACGAGCTTTAATAATCGGGTTATAGAATATTATTTGAGTTTATTAACTTTATTATACTATAACACTCACGAGACATCAATGAGTCGAACCTAGAGCATGAATTTTGATAATTTATTTCAAAACAATTGGGTAAGAATGATACATTTCATATCACATCTTCTTCGACTTTTTAGAGAAGAAAACTCTTTGACGCTATACAACTTCGTGTGAGAAGCAAAGTACATTATGTCTACCTCTATGGTTCACCACCCTTCAAAGTTTTCAATCACCAAACTTTAACAGGAAAAAAAAAACTGTAACTCTTCACCCACATGAACATGAGCCAACTAACTGAGGGCTTGAACTTTAGCTAATGTAGGAGTCATGACTTGGAATGACTTCAAGGAGGTGGTCATACAAACTAATTATCACCCTCTTATCGCAAGAAGAAGATAAAAATCTATGTATCTCAAGTAAGGGACTAAGAAAGTGATGGAGTACGAGCATAAATTTGCCTAACTATTATGCTACATCACCCCCATGGTAAACTCTAAGGAAATGAAAGTTCATTGTTTTGAAAGGGTGTTAATACCATAAATTGGTTGTATCCTCGCCGGACAAGGAGTTATGACATATGGTGAAGTGGTTGAGCGGGCTCATGGAATTGCTTCTAGACTGAAGTTGGACAACACTATTAAGAAACCTACTAAAGCTTCTAGTAGGAATATGTGGGGAAAACCACCATAGACTAACAACAAACTAACTAAGGTTGAAGGGAAACATGTGCCTAATGTCGGAAAGGTCAGGACAATCATAATGACTAGAGGAGAAGCAGTTAAGAAACCTGGAACCATGGAAGATATGTTACCCGTTTTAAGTATACCTGCTCTTACACTTTTTGATATAGGAGCCACTCACTCTTTTATATCTACTAAGTTGTATGAACTTTTAAGGAGCAAGGACCTCAACATTTCAATGCTAGTTTAGAAGTTAATAGACCTTTTAATAGGATTATCCTAACTAATAAACTGTGTAAGAACATCGAAATTGACTTTGGAAATAGAGTCTTATGGGCTGACCTAAACGTTATTAAAATGAAAGATTTGGATGTGAGTTTGGACATAGATTGGCTCCAAACCAACCATGTTACAATCAAGTGTCCTTGAAAAAAAATATCATTTCTGATACCGGGGAAAGAAGAGTTTACATTCCTTGAGGTAAAGGTTGTGGTTATGCCTCAAGCTATATCGGTAATGAAGGCGGTCAAATTGATGAGAAAGCAAGGCGTAGAAGCTTACTTGGTGCATATGACAAGACACCAAACCATTGGAGATGTCCTTGGATGAGGTGCCAATAGTGAGAGAGTACAAGGATATTTTTCCCTGAAGACTTGTTAGGTTTACCCCGAACTGACAAGTGGAGTTTACAATCGACCTTCTCCCTGGAACTGCACCTGTATTAAAAGCACCCTATCGCATAGTGCCCAAGGATAAAGACTTAACTACAAGAGCTTCTTGATAAAGGATTCGTGCGACCTAGTGTATCTCTATAGGAAGCTCTAGCATTGTTCGTCAAGAAGAAGGATGGAACATTTCGAATGTGCATTGACTACCGTGAGTTGAACAAACTCACAATAAAGAATAATTACCTGCTCCCACGGATTGAGGACCTAGTTGACCAGTTTAGAGGATCAAGTGTGTTTAAAAAATTATTTTGCATTTGGGTTACCACCAATTGACGATTAAGGAGGAAGATATACCTAAAATTACTTTTAGGACGCGCTATGAGCACTACGAGTTTGTGGTCAAGCCCATCAGGATTAGTAATGCACCTGTAGTACTTATGGATCTTAAGGACCAAGTTTATAATCTGTTTCCTGATAGTTTTTTTATTCTTTCCGTCGACTATATATTGGTTTACTCTCATGACAGGAGACAACACAAGGAATGCCTAAGGATCAAATTGCATACTCTTCATTAGAAGATACATTTTAACCTTATTTAGAAAGTATGAAATTTAGTTGGATAAATTATTTCTTTTTTTTTTATACTATGACGGCATGGAAGTAGACCCAACCAAGATAAATATAGTTTAGGACGCTGACTAATATAAGAAAAGTTCATAGTTTCATTGGTTTAATTAGATATTAAGGAGGATGCATTAAAAAGTTTGCAAAGATTCAAGTACCACTTACTCGTCTTACCCAAATGGGAGTTTGTTTTATTAGACGGAAAAATATAAGAATATTTTACAAGAACTTAAAGTAAGGTTAGTTTTAGATATCATCCTAGCTATACCTGATGGTGCCGAAGGATTCGATGTCTATAGTGATGCTTATAAACTTTGGCTTGATTATGTTTTAATGCAACACGGAAGGGTGATGGCATATGCCTTGAGACAATTAAAGACTCATCGAAAAATTACCCAAAACGTGATTTAGAATTTGCTACAGTTGTTCAAGCTTTAAAAATATGGCGAAATTACCATTACGATGGGAGATGCAAAATCTACACTGTTCATAAGAGTCTCAAATACTTATTCGAGCAAAAAGAGTTGAACATGAGATAGAGAAGGTAGCTAGAATTCATTAAAGATTACAATTGTGCTATCCTGTATCACCCTGGAAAAACTAATGTAGTAGCTGACGCTTTGAGTCGTAAGGGTAGGGGAAGTGTAGCCTGCTTATTGACCCCTCAAGAGCAACTGCTGGCAGAATTTAACAAGATGGAGTTGGAAGTTATAATACCACCTGCAAATACCAACACCATCATAGTAGCCTTGGTAACGAAGCCTACATTACGAGAAAGGATCATTGAGACTCAAAGTAGAGATGCATTTTTGGAGAAGATGAGGGATAAGGTCATCGTTGGTGTCACGAAGATTTTTAACATAAACATTGATGGGGCACTATCGTATGGAAGGAGAGTATAACTTTCTTTGTCCAAAGATGTTTAACTTGTCAAAAAGTCTAGGCGAAACATCAACGACCCAAAGGTCTCCTACAACCACTCAAAATTCCAGAGTGAAAGTGGGAACACATTAAAATGGATTTCATTGTTGGTTTGTCGAGGTCAACCCGGGGCAACCATATAATTAGGGTTATTATTGATTGTTTAAGTAAGTCGGCCCATTTCCTACCAATCAAGATGATTTACAATATATATAAGCTAGCCCACATATATCTTGAAGAGGTGTTGAAACTTCATGGAGTACCTGTATCGATAGTTTTTTATCGTGACCCGAGGTTCACATCTCAGTTCTGGCAAAGCTTGCATATGGCTATGGGAACTAAGCTCAACTTCAGCACCGCTTTCCATCCACAATCAGATGGTCAGTCAGAAAGGACTATACAGACATTAGAAGATATGCTAAGGGCATGCGTTTTAGGTTTTGAAGGAAATTGGGAGGATTACTTACCCCTAGTGGAATTTGCTTACAACAATAGCTTCCAGGCAACTATAGGGATGTCATCTTATAAAGCACTCTATGGGAGAAAGTGTAGATTAGCATTGTATTGAGATGAGGTTGGAGAAAAGAGAATCCTAGGACCCGAGCTTGTCGAAAGAACTATTGAGGCTATAGATAACATTAGAGCAAGGATCAAGACAACCCAGGATAGGCAAAAATCCTATGCTGACCAAAGGCAGAAGGATTTAGAGTTCGTAGTCGGAGAAAAGTTTTTCTAAAGTGTCACCCATTAGAGGTGTTATCCGTTTTGGGAAAAAGGGGAAATTGCGATCAAGATTCATTGGATTATACGAGATCTTAGAATGAGTCGGGGAAGTTGCTTATCGTCTTGCAATACCACCAGACCTATCTGGAGTGCACGATATTTTTCATGTTTCGATGTTGAGGAAGTATGTTTCTGATTCGAGTCACGTAATCCACCATAAAGAACTTTATGTCAAGAAAGATTTATCTTACGAGAAATCACCAACTGCCATACTAGAGCACAAGATCAAAAAATTTCATAATTGTGAAATTCGTCTAGTCAAAATTCAATGGAATCATCATAACAAGGATGAGGCCACTTGGGAACTCGAGAGCAAAATCATTGCAAAGTACCCTCTTTTATCGCAATAAGGTAAATTTCTGAATGTCGAGGACGAAATTTTGTTTAGGGGGGAAGGGTGTAACAACCCAAAAAAAAATCCATAAGTAAAGTCATATTGTTATTTTTTTTTATATGAAAATATTTGTATAATTATTGAAGAATAAGAAAAATAAATTACATGATATAAAATATTATACTTTATTGTATCATTAATCAATTGATTTTATTATATGACTAATGTTTGGAGATACTAAAATTGTTGGGGGCTTAGATGAAATTTTTTCCCTTAAACTTATTTAGGGAAGAAGCTCATACTAAAGTAGGATAAGAACCTTTTAGGGCCCAATAAGGAAGGAACCCTAGCCTTGAGGGGACACTATAAATAAGGGTTTGTAACCATTTTGCACACTTTCAGCACTTCACTTAGGGTAAGTCATTCTCACACACACACATATCTTGCACACATAAAAATATTTGCACTTCCAGTAGCTTTCTGGCAAACTTTCCAGTATCCGATCAACAATTGGTTGATACCATCTGAAATCTGACATTAAGTGCTTTCTGAAACATCTTCCCGTTTCTCGATCGGAGTTCTAGATCTCCGGTTATCGCCGGTTAATGTTGGGGGATGCTATTGTAGGTGGACCAACTTCTAAAGACCATAACTCTCTTTTCACTGGTTCAAATCTTTTGATTTTAGTTTCTTCGGAAAGCTCCTATTATAATCTTTCCAAAACATCTTTTATTTTGCAATTTAAAGTTGTAGAACTCTAGTTATGCTAGATCGAAGTTGGAGGGATGCTATTTAGGTGGACTAAATTCTACAACTCATAACTCTTTACTCATTTATCCAAATCTTTTGGTTTTAGTCTTGTTGAAAGCTGGAATCGAGAGCTTTCCAGAACATCTTCCCTTTTTCAAATTGGAGTTACATAACTCCAATTATATTTGGTCAAAATTTTGAAAATGAGTTCTTAGATTTATCTTCTCTCACTTCACTTCAATCTTTTTCTCTCTCTCATTTTTTGTTCACATCCACCACACTGCCGCAACCTATGATAGATGTTGGTGTCATCTAAGTTTCTGGTGGTGGTGGTGGTGGAAGAAGAGAGGTGAAAGTAATAGTTATATTTTTTTTTTAATTCCTTAGAACTTCTAATGTACCTAAAAATTCGTTTTTCATCTGTTTAAGACGAAATCAGTAGTGTTTTATCATAAATTGCGCAAGCTACTGTTTTTCTATAAAAAAAATTATAAAATATCAATTTATATAAGCTTGTGGGCAGCCCCAAAACTTGAGCAAAATGTATAGTGTAATTTGTTGTCTTATATTTTGACTCATATTTTCACAATATCTAGTACATCGTCTCAATCACACACACTAATTAAATTATCATTATTACTCATATAATGAAAAATAAGAGATAGGATTTCTTGTGGTAGGAATTGGGGATCGAGAAGTAGAAAGAGTTTTGGAACTAGGAGGAGATGATACGACTTAACCAGTGCAAACTTTTAGGTGGGGTAACTCTTAGTGGATCTTTCATTGTCTACTTTCCTATCATATGATTTATTGTTTCAAATATCATATGTGAATTGTCGTATATGATGTGTTGAAATGTGAAATGTATGCTTTATGGATATGCAAGTGTTTACGTGTATGCATGATCGAATGTGAAAATGTATGTGTATGATACATGGTTAAGACAGTACAATGTGTATGATACACGGTTAAGACCGTACAATGTATATGATATGCAGATAATACCTCAATAACTATGATAAGATCACGGGTAAAACCGTACAAGATTTGATCGAAAGATCACTTTCGGGTAGCTCCCGAACAAGATGCTCGAGCGGGGTAAAGCGTGCCCCAACAAGATTGATGTGCTCTTATGTGTATTATATATTAGGTATACACTATATATATTAACACGTGAACGTTGAGCATGCTCTATGATTATTGAAACTAGAATGACACAATTTGAATTAACTTTATGTGAACTTGATGCTATGTTTTGTTATTTAGTATGTCTCTAATTGACTTCAAATATGGTATAAGATGTTCATGTACTTGACTTTTATTCTAATAATTTGTATGATATTTGAGTGGGCAATCGAACGAACCCACTGAGTGTTTTCGAACGCTCACTCCCTTCCATTTTCAAGTGGGAATGAGCAGGAGGATTGAAGATGACGTGAGCCCTCAATCTCGAAAGTGCAAAACTCTTGAGTTATGCTTTGAACTTGGAATTTTTTTGTCTATTCAAATTAGTTTGTTTACTATTGTAAAAATTTTAAGGACTTATTAGATTAATTTATTTCGGATGCTACTAATTTCATGGGTAGTAACATTCCTTGACATTGATTCATGATTTTTGAAAAAAAAAATCATTAAAAAAATTGTTACTTTAATTTTAAATTTTGGGGATGTTACATTTTAAGCATTAGAACTTTTAGATTACATTTTTTAATATTTAAAATTTAAAATATATTAAAAAATTTAAAATTGGCGGGCCCGCCTAAACCCACACCAAACAATAAGTGGATTGGGTTAGGGGTTTTTCAGCCCGCCAAATTTTCGGTATGCATCAACCGATGTCCCGTTGGAATTTGAAAATTATGTGGGAAAAAATGTTAAAACGACATTTAATTTATATGTATTAATACATAGATATAAGATTTCTAGGAATAAAAGCATGAATTTTACCCTGCATAAATGTATTAATTATATAGAATTCATAAAAATATAACTTTTAAAGAAATTATCAATATGTAATGTAGCAATTAAAAAAATTATCAATATGTATTAATAAATCATCAAAAATTATTTTGAAATACAATTAAATGTATAACTTGTAAAACTCAAACTTGTAAATCTCTCAATATCATGACCATGCCCAACCTCGTCAAACGAACACCTTTAATTTTAAAGATAGAATCACATATTTCAGATCTAATAATATTTGACCAAAGTGATGTCATTGTTAAAATGCAATACTATGCGAAAGTTTGTGCAGAAACAACTAATCAATGTGATGATATTTATGTTGGAGTTATACGTGAAAGTATGATTTTACTTTGTATAACTCGTGTATCAAACACTCGTTTTATGAGAATAATTCTTTTATCACATTTGCTTTAGTTATGATTGAATGTTGAATTTCTATTGCAAACCGTTCAATATATAGTACATGTTACATTGTAGTTAATGTGGTGATACCCGATCACGGAAGACAACATTAACAGCTTACTTGTAACTAAACGTACATTTTCACGACCTAGGTGGAATTGAACAATCCGCCATGAAAGGTCGATGTGTAAGGCTCAGATTGGTCTGTCTTGACTAAGAGATTGCACTAGCACATTTAGTATGTGTTGAAGAGGACCTACAGCGAGGATAAATTCTTCTGTTCTGAAAGGTGAAGAATTAGACCTCAGTGGTTGTTGATTTCTTAATCTCCGTCACTTAAATAGGACCGTGTGTGCTTAATAGTTACTGCTTTGATTCATGTTGGGTGAGAATCATTGTGACTTCGAACTTTGTGTCTTGGGCAGTAATATTAATCATACGACGGTTGCTAAGATTTAATACGGAGAAACGCGTGCGAGTACGGCTCGTGTGATTAGTCCCCTTGGTGGGCTCAGAAGTTTTATTGTACCAAATCTTGCAAGTGAAGAATTAGTTTCTTCGGTACGAATAATAATGTTGAGCTGTCTTTACTCCAAGGTGAAATATATTAATTAATTTAGAGCTATTCAGAAGCTCAATTAATTAATGGACTTGATAATCTTAAATGCGGGAAATAATAACCGGGAGCCCATATTATCGTAATATGGATTAAGATGGATAGTGCAATATTAATTTATTAGTGGTAATAATTAATATTAATGGGCTGAATTATATTGGGGCTCAATATTGAAATTCAGAAGTCCATTAGGAGGTCCAATCTTAATTCTCCTTAAAGGCCCCTCAAGTAGCCCAATAATGATAAGGTGATTAAAATAAAAAGAAAATATGAATGCTGATTTTTCTAGTATTTTTCGAAAATAAGGAATATAGATTGAGAAAAGATTTTATTGATTTTCTTGTAAAGATATTATGGAAGATAAATATTCTTGGAATACAAGATTATCTCATATATTCAGGAAGATCCAAATCTTGGATATTCTCTCTATAATTTTCGATCAATGTGGGTATGAAAATAAGAGTGAGATTTTTGTGGAATATTTTATTATGGAGAAAAGAATATATGAGATATATTCAAGATTTCTTAGAGACTAAGAAAAGATTTTTTCCAAGCCCATATCTCCTCTAATTTTCGGCCACTCCCCTCTATAAATAGGGGATGATTATTTCATCCCCAAGTACATAATTCCATGTGTTGGAAAAATCAAGAAGCATAGATATTTTTCTTTTTCCTTAGTTTATTAAATTACTTGAAAGCATCTCCCACCGGTGATCAAGTGAGGTGAAAATGGAAATACTTGAGAAGGTTTTTGGGTCGATAGAGCGAGATCGTAATTGTCACGTATATCCAAAAGCTAATTCTACAAGAGGTACGTTAATCGCATATTTACTTGTTTATTCCGCCATAGTTAATATGTGAAATTAATTCAACATGCATGATGAAAATTAGTTGTTGGAATTATTATTTGAATTAATTAGGATTAATTCATGCTAGTAATAATTGTATTTAAATTCGTATTTAAATTTAATCCCGAATAGATTCCGGGCACCTCTATTTTCCCAACAACTGGTATCAGAGCCACGGTTTCGGGCTCTGATCTTTAAATTGGAATTTAAATTGTTAAACATTAAATTGAAATTGGATAGTAGAATTGCTAGATCTTTTTTGCAGGTATCCAATTGTCATGGTTTTAATGTTGTTAATTTCATGCGTGTGAATTAATTGTTTTTAATTCGATTCGTTCGAATTCGTTTTTCTCTTGAGAAAATCCACGAGTAGATTAGTTGTTTTTATTTTGATTCGATCATTGTAATAGACTAGTCTTGATCTAGTATTTATTTTTTTTGTAAAATAAATTTTAACCGAATCGTAACGAAGAACGAAGAATTAAAAACGGCGTACCCGGCCGACGCATACAAGCGTGGCGCGTGTATGGTCGTAAAATCATGCAAGGGGTGAAGAAAACGGAGACGAACGGCGAAAAAGGCGCACGGGGTGCACGGCGCACGACCCGGGCGCGACGGGAGGCCGGCGCCGCGCGCACGCGCGTGCGCGCCTCGGGCGCGGCCTGCGGCGCCTCGGCGCGCCTCCGTGTAGCGCCTCGGGTGCGCCTCCGTGCAGCGCCTCGGGTGCGCTTCCGTGCAGCGCCTCGGGTGCGCCTCTGTACTGCGCCTCGGCGCGCCTCCTGCAGCGCTTCGGCGCTTCTGGTCGAGAGGCGCGCGGGCCCACTTCGTGGGCCGACGCGCGCCGTATCTCGGGCCGTGGAATTTTTTGGTTCGTGTTTTTTTTCCGTGTGATTTTAAACGTCGTCCCGAACCCCAAACGATGTTGTTTTTGATGAAGTGTTGCTGTTCGAGTGGGAGCATGTCGAGACGAACGTCGGAAAGCAACAAGGACGATTTTTCGCATCAAGACGTGAAGAAATTAAACCGTGACAATTGGATTTGAGTGCTCCAATGTGTTTAATTTTGTTTTGATGGATGTTTTATTTCGTGCACCTATTATTATTTGTTAATATGTGTTTGCATGAATTTAATTGTCCAAGAAAAACCTTACATTTGAAAATTACTAAGTATGTTTAATTTAATCTCAATTTTATTCCGGATATTAAAATTGGATTAATTTGGCCTCCATAATTTATTTATTTGTGAAGTTCTTTTGGAATACATTTCCCCCTCGGATCGGCCAAAAGAACGGATTTCACATGAATAGATTCCGAAAGGATGATTGTGGATTATTACTAGTGGCGGTATTGACCCTCACCCCGAGTGGCTTGCTCAAAGCGAAATAGTAATCCTGTATTTAATTATGGTTATTACTTAGGCATAGGAAATTGATATTAACTTACTCCCCTCGGAGTCCCTGTCAGTTTCTATGTGGTCAAAGTGGGAGCCAACTATTAATTTTAAATTAAGGATTTGTAACTTTTAAGTTTGTAATCCGCTTGAATGTGTTTAAATGTATAGACCACCCCTCGTGGCACATTTAAATTGTTTCGAGATGTTGGCTGATGCATGATTATATTGTTTTAAGGTTTCAATATAATTGATGTGATCGAATTATGTGATAATTTCATATTTTTCTAGATATTGATATGAATGTATGTTTTATTCTCATTTCATCATGTCGCAACCTTTTAATCCACTGTTTAATATACTTAAAGTTAATAAACTTTTTGGAGTGATTTATATCGATTGGAAATGTTTTTTTTAAATTTGTCCTTACTGCACGAAAACACAATTGGGTTATTTATGTTAATATACCCGGCAAGCCTAATGATAAGTCAAGCAATGGGTAGAGGCAGTTTATGATTGGAAGCGTGACAATGAACACATGAAGTGCCTCATCTTGACATCTTTGTCTGAGGATTTGAGGCGCGTTCATGGAGACATTGTATCCGCTGTTGAAGTCATGGAACACCTTGAAGAGATGTCCTCACATCAAACCCATGACTAATTAGTTCACCAGATATGACTCGGTCAAGTTGGAAATGGTGGAGGGAATGCCCGTGAGGGAGCACGTTCTCAAGATAATGGCATACCTTAACAAGTTGGAAGTACTTGGTTCGGATTTTGATTGAATTCATATACCATTCTCTATCGAGAAGCTTTGAGCAGTTTCGTCTGAACTGTCAGATGAATGAACGGACAAATCGTTTGCCCGAGCTCTTGCAAGCTTTAGTTTCGATGGAGGTGAAAATGGAGCACCAGTCTAGTGCTATGGTGGCTAATGGTCCGTCTACCTCTTTTGGTCCCAAGGGAGGGAAAAAGAGGAAGAGAACCAAAGGCCGGATCCAAGCAAATCTAATTGTTGCGAAAGGCAAATGCAAAGGCTAGCATCGAAGGGGAAGTGTTTTAGTTGCGGTGAGAGAGGACAATGAAGGTCTGCCTGTTCCAAGCCTAAGAGGCTAGGAAAGTTAGGTAATTCACACACCCTAGTCGTCGAAATTTATGAAGTGGCGTATGCTGTCTATTCATGGATAGTGGATACGAGAGTTACTAATCACATTTGTTTCATGGGTTCAAGCTAACCCGGCGACTTAACGGAAGTGATATCCCCATCACATCGGGCAATGCTACGAGAGTGACAGCTGAAGCAGTGGGAGAAGTGCACCTATATTTTGAAGATAGAGTTATGGTCTTGAGAGACGTTCGTCATGTTCCTAGTTTAGAAAGAACTCAACCTTCAGTTTCTAAACTGTTTTGAATAGATACTCAGTTTCTTTTAATAAGGATGTTATTATTTCTTGAAACGATGAGTTTATCTATTCCGGAACTTCAATGGATGATCTTTATACCATTATTTAGGCACACCACTCACAAAAATTAAATCTAATAACACATCGATTATTTCGAGTAATAAAAGAAAGCGTTCTTCGGAGATGAACGAAACACTTCTATGGCATCTTAGACTAGGTCATATTAATTTAAAGCGGATAGAGAGATTGGTGAAAGATGGATCCTTGGAATCATTCCAAGTCGAACCGTTTCCAACTTGTGAATCCTGTTTAGAGGGTAAAATGACCAAGAGGGCATTTGGAGCCAAGGGGGGAATAGAACCACGGAAGTGTTAGAACTCGTTCATACCGATATGTGTGGTTCAATGACGATCATAGCAAGAAGGGGTATGAGTAAATTGTCTTTTTCAATGATTACTCGAGATATGGATACATCTACCTTATGATGCATAGGGAAAGAAGTATCAAGTTTCTACGATATGATCGTAGAGGCGAATACCTTAGCGATGAATTCTTGAACTAGCTATCAGACGAAGGGATTGTATCCATGTTGACCGCACCGGGAACCCCTCAATAGAACGGTGTGGCGGAACGAAGGAGCCAGACTCTTTTAGAAATAGTCAGATCCATGATGAGTTATTCGGATTTACCCAAGTCGTTTTGGGGTAACGCCTTGGAAACAACGACTTACATTCTAAACTTGGTGCCATCCAAATCGGTTCCTAAAACCCCAATGGAATTGTGGACCGGGCGCAAGCCCAGTCTAAGACACTTGTGGATTTGGGGTTGTCCGACATACGTGCTAGACAAGGAAGCCGGTAAATTGGATCCACGTTCGGAATTAAGGTTGTTTAAAGGATATCCCATGGGAACGAAAGGGTGTATATTCTATAGTCTCAAGGATTAAAAGACCGTGATTAGTTCGCACTTTAAATTCTTGGAGGAAGACTATATGAACAAAAGAAAGCCCAGAAGTGAAGTTACCTTAGACGAGTTAAGAGAGCAAACTCATATACCAAGTATACAAAATGATGTACCACACATCACACCTTCACAACCGGAACCCCGTCGTAGTGGGAGGATTGCTAGGCAACCCGAGAGATTCATGGGGATAGGAGAATCTTTGGATTTGGTTCCCGGCGATGAATCGGACCCATGGACGTACGACGAGGCAATCCAAGACAAAGACGCAGAGTCGTGGCAAACGGCAATGGAAGCCGAGATGGGTTCGATGGATTATAATCAAGTGTGGGAGTTGGTTGATCCACCTAGTGGGGTAGAGCCCATTGGATGCAAGTGGGTGTACAAGAGGAAAAGAGGACCGGACGGAAGGGCAGAGACCTTCAAAGCAAGGCTTGTGGCCTGTGGCCTGTAGCTATGCTTAAGACCATCCGTATTCTCTTGTCGATCGCTGCGCACTTAGATTACGAGATCTGGCAAATGGATGCAAGACAGCTTTCCTTAACGGAAGTCTTGATGGGATCTATATGAAACAGCCCAAAGGTTTCGTTGAAAAAGGCCAAGAGCACCTCGTATGCAAGCTTAAGAGATCCATTTATGGACTTAAGCAAGCATCGCGTACTTGGAACCAGTGTTTTGATCAAGTTACTAAGTCTTAAGGGTTTGTGATCAAAACAAGTTCGAAAGTTGTGTGTATAAAAGGTATGACGGAACTGCGGTGGTATTCTTAGTATTATACGTAGACGATATTCTGCTCATTGGAAACAATGTAAAGGTATTGTCAGACGTAAGGGTATGGCTGTCAAATCAGTTTGATATGAAAGACTTAGGGAAAACCGGTCACATCCTTGGGATCAAGTTCACTCGAGATCGCATGAGGAGGATGTTAGGTTTATCGCAAGTTTCATACAAAGCCACTGTTTTGAAGCATTTCAGCATGCAAGATTCCAAGAAAGGTTTTGTACCTTTTAGGCACGGAATTCATCTATCTAAAGAAATATGCCCTAAGATGCAAGTGGAGATAGATGACATGAAAGACGTTCCGTACGTTTCGGACGTAGGAAGTCTTATGTATGCAATGTTGTGTACGAGACCGGATATCTGCTTTGCCGTGGGCATGATGGCAAGATATCAAAGTAACCCCGGGAAAGCACATTAGATTGCAATTAAATGCGTTCTTTAGTTTCTGAAAAGAACTTGGTATGGAATGCTGATTTAACGATCAGACAATCTAATTCCCATGGGATACACTGACTCAAATTTCCAATCAGATATAGATTCCAAAATAACTACTTCGGGTAGTGTGTTTTGCATGGGAGAAGGAGCCATGACATGGAGAAGCGATTTGCAGAAATGCATCACCGATTCGACCATGAAAGCCGAATAAGAAACTGCTTGTGAAGCAACAAAAGAAGCGGTTTGGCTCAAGTACTTCTTAGTGGACTTGGACGTTGTTCCGAATTTGCCCATCACAATCATTGTGCCGGAGCAGTTGCAAATTCAAGGGAACCGAGAGCCCACAAGGCCAGCAAACACATTGAAAGAAAACACCATCTTATACGAGAAATCGTTAAGAGAGGAGATAAAGAGGTGGCAAAGATAAATGTCGGAGGACAACCTAGTATATCCATTCACAAAGGGTCTGCCTCTGAATACATTCGAGAGACATGTGGATGGAATGGGAGTCAAGAATATTGCCAATCTGTTTTAAGTATAAGTGGGAGGAATTATTAGGTTAGTGTAGGTTGACATGAGATGTCACGGAGAGCTACTACACTAAGACATGTGTGATGTATACTAAAAGCAGACTTTAAGTATAAGTGGGAGATTGTTGGAGTTATACGTGAAAGTATGCTTTTACTTTGTATAACTCGTGTATCAAACACTCGTTTTATGAGAATAATTCTTTTATCACATTTTCTTTAGTTATGATTGAATGTTGAATTTCTATTGCAAACCGTTCAATATATAGTACATGTTACATTGTAGTTAATGTGGTGATACCCGATCACGGAAGACAACATTAACAGCTTACTTGTAACTAAACGTACATTTTCACGACCTAGGTGGAATTGAACAATCCGCCGTGAAAGGTCGATGTGTAAGGCTCAGATTGGTCTGTCTTGACTAAGAGATTGCACTAGCACATTTAGTATGTGTTGAAGAGGACCTACAGCGAGGATAAATTCTTCTGTTCTGAAAGGTGAAGAATTAGACCTCAGTGGTTGTTGATTTCTTAATCTCCGTCACTTAAATAGGACCGTGTGTGCTTAATAGTTACTGCTTTGATTCATGTTGGGTGAGAATCATTGTGACTTCGAACTTTGTGTCTTGGGCAGTAATATTAATCATATGACGGTTGCTAAGATTTAATACGGAGAAACGCGTGCGAGTACGGCTCGTGTGATTAGTCCCCTTGGTGGGCTCAGAAGTTTTATTGTACCAAATCTTGCAAGTGAAGAATTAGTTTCTTCGGTACGAATAATAATGTTGACCTGTCTTTACTCCAAGGTGAAATATATTAATTAATTTAGAGCTATTCAGAAGCTCAATTAATTAATGGACTTGATAATCTTAAACGCGGGAAATAATAACCGGGAGCCCATATTATCGTAATATGGATTAAGATGGATAGTGCAATATTAATTTATTAGTGGTAATAATTAATATTAATGGGCTGAATTATATTGGGGCTCAATATTGAAATTCAGAAGTCCATTAGGAGGTCCAATCTTAATTCTCCTTAAAGGCCCCTCAAGTAGCCCATTAAGTAGTCCAATAATGATAAGGTGATTAAAATAAAAAGAAAATATGAATGCTGATTTTTCTAGTATTTTTCGAAAATAAGGAATATAGATTGAGAAAAGATTTTGTTGATTTTCTTGGAAAGATATTATGGAAGATAAGTATTCTTGGAATACAAGATTATCTCATATATTCAAGAAGATCCAAATCTTGAATATTCTCTCTATAATTTTCGATCAATGTGGGTATGAAAATAAGAGTGAGATTTTTGTGGAATATTTTATTATGGAGAAAAGAATATATGAGATATATTCAAGATTTCTTAGAGACTAAGAAAAGATTTTTTCCAAGCCCATATCTCCTCTAATTTTCGGCCACTCCCCTCTATAAATAGGGGATGATTATTTCATCCCCAAGTACATAATTCCATGTGTTGGAAAAATCAAGAAGCATAGATATTTTTCTTTTTCCTTAGTTTATTAAATTACTTGAAAGCATCTCCCACCGGTGATCAAGTGAGGTGAAAAGGGAAATACTTGAGAAGGTTTTTGGGTCAATAGAGCGAGATCGTAATTGTCCCGTATATCCAAAGGCCAATTCTACAAGAGGTACGTTAATTGCATATTTACTTGTTTATTCCGTCATAGTTAATATGTGAAATTAATTCAACATGCATGATGAAAATTAGTTGTTGGAATTATTATTTGAATTAATTAGGATTAATTCATGCTAGTAATAATTGTATTTAAATTCGTATTTAAATTTCATCCCGAATAGATTCCGGGCACCCCTATTTTCCCAACAATTTATAATGCAAAAAAAAAAAAAAATCAAAGCATAAGAAATACGTTCTTAGCGGAATTTTTAAAAAAACTCGATTTCACCATGCAAAGTTAAGATCTTAAATTCCCCCCCCCCCCCCCCCCTACAAAATATGAATTCATACATATAAATATCGAATCCCCCCTCTAATTTTTTTCCTAAATTATCTAAGAAAAACTCTTTTAAAATTATGAAAATTTATATCTATATTTTACAATTTAGTATTCTATTTCGATAATAAAATTTTCTCCCAAAAAAATTGGGTAAAAAATATCGAATTAAATAGCAAGATATAAAATTTGGTGGCAAAATTTTTTGGAATCAAACAATATTTTTATGATAATACTATTTTTAAAATCATAAAAATAGAATATTAAAAAATAAAAATAAATCTTTAGCCAAACATGTTGCAAATGTTCGGTAATGCATACTTTACTTTGCATCAGATAAGTGATATTCAAAACTGCAACAGACGAATATATTAACAATTAAACAATTTAGATTTGAACAAATAAGAACCTTCAATAGCTACAGAGATGACCTCCATGTGCAATACTGGTGGAGATGACGACCCTGTGCAGTAGATGCGGCGAGGCGGTATTCAAGGCGAAAGAAAAGAGAAAATATAAAATATCATATTTAAGAAAACAAATCAGATCAATAATACTCAGAAAAAACGACGAATGTATAGACGATTATAAAATTTAGATTTGAACAATTATGAACCTACTATAACGATAGAGACGATAGCCGCGTATAATAATAGCGGAGGCGGCGGACGGTGGATGTATGAAGTATATGTGGCGGAGCGTGGCCGTGTGAAGTAGATGTGGTAGAGACATGGCCGTGTAAAAATAGATATGGTAGAAGCGCGACGTTTGATATAAATGTTGCGGAGGAACGTTCATGTGAAGTAGATGAGGCAGAGACAACATTCAAGATGAAAAAATGAGAATGAAACTTTGTGATTAAGGTTTAATTATATAGGATTTTATTATAAAATTACTAAATTAATTTTAATAGTGTAGATTTAATTGTGTAAGTTCAAGAGTCAAGATCAAAAGTTTAACCAACTTTTAATGAGAGCACAGTATTTCGAAATAGAGAGATTTTAAACATGCCACACCAGTCTAAAAATAAGGTGGTGTTGACACATTATCTTATTGAGGTTTGGAAATATAATATTATAAGATAGAACAAAACAGAAGATAATTACTTATGATAAAGTTACAGAAGTACAATATTGACATAATATTCTCAAACATATACTTATTTAAAATGTTTCACAATTTCTTATAAAACATAGCAATATACAAAAGACTCAAACAATTTACATCACAAAACTAATAATCAGTTTTTGAATAATAAATACTCCATATGTCTTGTTTTAGATTGCTCAAAACTACGAAGAAATAGATCTACCCTCTAAAACTAACTACTTCCAAACATTCCTTATTTACATCTCATGTCACCACATCAATCAATCAATCAATACTTATATATAGACAAAACATTTTGTGCCTATGTGGCAAGTGCCTTTAGCCTATATTTTAAGATCCTTGGCCTCTCATTTAATCAATAATGAACTTTTGATCTTGACCGTTGTTTCCTAAAGTTTTAGTCTTATTCGTTGATTTTGTTTTAAGATTTCTATAAATTTCTAAATTCCCCCACCACTTTCAATTGTCTTCTTCTCCTCCGCCTTTATTTTTTTCCGGCATGATTTGTGCATTGTTTTGGTTATCGGTGTGGTCATTTGGTACGTATGCATTTTTTTGCTAACACTCTCCTCATATTCACTTTTTGTATTCTTTTTATGTTGCAAGTTGTTTTTTTTTCTTTTTAATTAGGTCATTTAACTTGAGATGTCTATTGTTCGCCCAGGTTGAAGATTTTGTATTCTCTAGAGTTCGTCGGTGTAAAGATCGCGTGTGTTCTATTTTTGTAAAATGTCGTATTAATGTTTTAATTAGATTATGTAGATGAATTTTTTTCTCTTTCTGAGTTGATTTTTTTTCCAGCAAAGTGTATCTTTCGCTTATCTAATTATTCAAGTGTATATATTATTACTCAATTCTTTGAATAAATCATCGTTTTTTCTATGGTCAAATTTCGATTTTCATGTTTTTTTAGGACAGATTGTGCAGCCAATATATCTCATGTCCTATGATGTCAATTTATTATTAGTATTCGTAACATATACTTTAAAGAATATTATTTTATTAATTAAAGGAATATGCAAATTAGTGAGCAATCTACGGGTTTTTTATCTCTCGAATTAAGGTCTCAAAGTTGTGATAATCATTAGCATGTGCATTTTAATTTCATGCAAGATATATCTAAAGCAGATCATTTTTTCTAATAGTTTATTAGAGTATGAAATTAGTTGGTCAATGAATTTTATATTTTTCTAATTAAGGTTCCGAAATTGTGGCAACACACTCCATAAACATTCTATTTTATTATGATCATTTAATATAATTCCGATAAGTAAGTCTATTGTAAACCACTTTTATCTTGCAAGGTCAAAACGATATTAATGTTTTTTAATAAAACAACTGATACCGATTAAAAAGTATATACAAAATATTATTCTTACCATCAGGAATTATTACAAATTTTGGAAAGATGGACTATTAAAAATTCAGTTTGTTGCATAATATGGGCTGGTTTTAAAATTTATGTCTTGCTTTAATTTAGCTTTTGTAATTTCTTTAATTATGGTTCCGTAATTGAATTTGTTAATTTAAGTTCCCTAATGTTTAATTTGATTTTTTTGGTATTATCTATCTATGATATATATATATATATATATATATATATTTGGGCAAAACTTTTCGTAGCCCTATTTGGGCAAAACTTTTCAAAAACTAATTCTTTAAATAAATTTGGGCAAAACTTTTCGTAGCCCTATTTCAACATGTCCTGACTATACGATCTCTGTTCATTTTTTATTATTAAGTAATTAAGATAGATTAGAATATACTTCCTCCGTCCCAGTTTTGTTTTCCCATTTGCCAAAAAGGTCCGTCCCAATTTTATTTTCTCATCCCTAAAATGGAAACTACTTTATTCATTTAAATAATACTTTATTCATCATTCACCATTCTCAATACTACTTTATTTATTTAAATCCTATTTTATTCATCATTCATCATTTCCAATACTACTTTATTCATTTAAATACTAAAATTCAACTCTCGCATTAAACTCAGCGCACAGTCAAATGGAAAAACAAAACTGGGATGGAGGGAGTAGTAATTCAATATTTTAAAATATATATGTAGATTTATTAATTCATTAGGGATTTAATTTGTAGGATTTTTTTCATGCTAACTATAAGGACTTATTGTTCAACTAGTGATTTACCCCGTTCGTGCGTTGCACGAATGTCTGCATTGTATAAATTATTGTTTGCATTACAAATATCGTATTACTATAGTGTATTGTCTATATTAGATAAAAAAAATTATATATTTTATTCAATATACATTCTTGTAATACATCATAATATTTTTTTATAATTATTAAGTATGATATTAAAATGTTATTTCATTTTAAAAATATATTTGTTTCTTATTTTTTTAAATAAAATTTATTTTAATTTGTTACCCTCTCCGTCCCACATCAATTTGCACACTTTATATTTTGGTCCTCCAAGTCAATTTGCACACTACCAACAAAGGAAATATTAATTTGTGTGCACACTAAAAAACATATATACACATATTACCCACACGCTACTACTTTATACAAAAAAATACATCTTTCTTAAAAAAATGTGCAACCCCTTAAGGTGAAACCCCTTAACTCTCACAAGACAATGTTTTAATGCATCACATTATTGCATTTCACTAATTTTAGAGAAAACTCAATTACTTCACCAACCTTCACTAATTTTTATTTTCCTTTAAAAAAATATGTTCAAAATGATAAATTTGACTTTCAGCTGATACATTTGGAGAAAAAGTTAAATTGTCTAAAAATGGTTCATAACATTCTTCATTGATCAAACAAAAAGTAATAAAAAATAAAATATAATAAAAATAAAAAAGTAAAATTTCATTAACTTTGAAAAAAAAATCATACATCTAAATAAATTACTTTTCTTTGTTGGTTTATTTCACACCCAATTTTAAGTCTTTCTGACTTACAGACACTCTTGTACAATTACACTAATCATGTTTCCCACCGTTGGTTTGAAGAAGTAGAGAACTCGATATGTTTGATGATATTGAAACTGATTGAAATTAATTTCAGCAAAAGTATTTATAGAAAAACTTAAATTACTTATACATTATCCAATATTTTTTTTTTATCATTTTTCAAATAGAAAAAAAAAATACAAATTGAAGTCAAATCAGCCCAAGTCAACCCAAATCGGGATATGCTACATGATCCGGTTTAGGTTGATTTTGATTTGAATTCAGGCTAATTGATCTGATTTTTTTTCTAAATGACGACTAAATTCTATCCCAATTTGGGTTTATTATGACAGATTGTGCGTAAATTTACGTCTTTTAAAAATTACATTCCTTAATTGTCATCCTGAAAAACAATGGTCCTCATTTTGTTCACCTAAAAAATTATGGTCCTCTCTTTGTCATCCCCAAAGTCACAATCCTTAAAAGTATTTTAAAAAAATCAACTTTATATTAATAAAGTAACAAACACACAAACAAAATTAAAAATCAAATGTTTAAGTAAACTATGAAAAAAAAACATCAGGCCATAAAAAATCACTAAATTCAAATCTCTGTAACCCGACAATAAACTGTATTTAAATATTAACATCCACATAAATAATAAATCTTCGATACAATAAAAATATTATATTGTTGTTAAAATATTGTAATACAAATAAAAGATTAAACAATTTAACTTAATTTAAGAAGTCAACATAAAGTATTCTACCTTTGTACACAAACAATGGAAATCAATTTTGCTTTAACACCAATATTTATTATAGTTTCTACAAAAAAATAAAAATAATATATATATATACATACACACACACACACACACACACACACATATATATATATATATATATATATATATATATATATATATATATATATATATATATATCTTTACACAATCCAACATTTCTAATAAATTTATACCAAGTTTTAGCTAGACAATGAATATGATAATTTATATCACCAATAAACATTGATTCATAATAAATTGGGAACAAATTTTAAGTTCTAATACATTTCAATATAATTTACCCGTGTCCATTTAGGTGTTCACCCTACACTGGTATATACTAAGAAAAAACAAAAAAATAGAAAAATATGTTAAATTTACAATTTCAATAAGAAATTAAATGAAATACATCCAAAGAAATATAACTCCACCAGACAACGTTTAAATTCAATATTATTGCATTTCACATAAAGCTCAATTACTTTTCCAACATTTTCTGGTTCTAATTTTCCTTCAAAACAATCTTTAAAAAATTAATTTGACTTTCAGCTGAACATTTGGAGGAAACCTACATTGCCTTTAAGCAGTTCAAGAACATTCTTCACTGTTCAAATAGAAAGTAACAAAAAAAAAAATTATAATACAATGAAAAAAAGACAATTGCATTAACTTAAAAAACGTCTGAACAAATTATTCTTCTTTGTTGGTTTCGTTAACACCTAATTTTATTTCTCCCCAACTTATAAACACTCATGTATAATGATATTAACCATGTTTTCGCCGTTGATTTAAAGAGGTGAGAGTGTCGATATGCTTGATGATAATGAAATTAAATGAGATTGACTTTAGCATAAATATTTAGAGAAAAAAAATTGCCTATAGATGATCCATCTGTTCAAATAGAAAGTAATAATAATACAAAGAATAAAAGTTTATTACTTTAACATTAGAACACATAATACATATTAACAAATTACATTGTTTTGTTGGTATCATTCATACCAAATTCTCAATTCTTTACCTAATACTAATAGATAGTCTTGTGCAAAGACGCTAATCATTTTTTTCCTTGCTAGAGTAGAGAACTAATGGAGTAAGCATTTGGAATTAAAGAAATTAAAGAAGATTGGTGATCAGTGATTATCTTTAGAAAGTGAGTGCAAGTTTTATATGTTGGATAAAGTTATAATTTTAAAAAAGTCATATATTAAAAAAAAAAGATTGAGTTTAGAAATGGGTGAACTTAATAAGCCAGTGTGAGAATATAGCTACATTCTATATAAAAAAATCTATAAAAATATTGTATTTAGTTTGATTAATAATTTATAATTTTCATATTTTTATATATATATAAAAAATGTAATTTACTTTCAAAATGTTACAATTCTATAAATAATATTCTTTATGAGAAGTTATAATTTTTATTTTTTTTAATTCTAAGATGATGAAGAATCGTTCAAATTTGGATGATGGATATCTTTTATATATATTCATCTTCGATTCGATGAATATATCTTTCGAAATCTTCGTATGAATATATCTTTCGGAATATATATTCTTGAAAAATAATAATGGATTATTGAAAGCAAGATTTGAGTCCATGAATCCTTTGAAAACATGAGTTTTCAAATTATGTATATGATGATGTACTTTGAATATAGTTGGAATGTTAATACAATTAATCTCACCTTTTAGATTTCCTTCTAATTAACAACTAAGATTTATTGACCTTTTCTTTTATACTATTTAATAAACTAAGATATTTTTAATGTCTTTACTAAAATTAATTAACATAAAACGTTTTTGTTAATTTTCAAAATGAATCTTTCCAATGTGGTGGATACAATATTTTTTTTCATGTGTACAACATTTCCTTAAAATTAATATAGAATAATAATATATATACCAAATAATTATGAATACATAATTTTTAATTTTTTTGTTAAAATATGGTCTAATAGAGAACATGTTTACGTGTGTATCTCATGTCCCTTAAAATACGGATGAATATTTATTAAACATGTTTGAATAAAATTAAAATTTTATTTTTAAATTAAAGAACTATTTGTATTAAGATATTATTATTTTTTAAATTAAGAAAATTTGACTCTTTTTTAAAATATGTAATTTAATTAACAAGTCATATATCAATCCATCCATCAACTTTTCAATTTATTCACTTAACTTATGTACCTCAATTATATATTTGATTGTATCTTGATATTATCTCACATTCAATGTTGATTATAAAATTTAAAAAAAATTGACCTGTGTGTAAATCATGTGATCCAATTAACAAGTCATATATCAATCTATATATATATATATATATATATATATATATATATATATATATATATATATATATATATATATATACTTTTATTATTTGGATCAATTTTATAGTTAACTATATTCTATTATTTCATATAATTTAATACAAATTAATTATATTAAGAAAAATTCTTGTGTAGGAAAAAATCTGACGGGATTGTTATATTTGTTACATAATTAAATGTCATAATTCAAAAATGTGGACCGATAATTATTATATGAAATAATGAATGGTTTGTAATTAAATCTTCCAATTAATTTTCGTATATCATTTTATAGTTTGAGTGATTCTTCTATACACCCAAGTACATGATATGCACTTGAATTTTAAAAGTTAATTCCGAAAAATACATAGTTCAGTATGTAATATATGTTTTGAATCAGTAAAACCCAAAATAATAATCAACAATATCTTAAAGTAATAATCGGGAATATCATGAGCAATAATTAACAATACCCTAAGTGGTAATCAATAATACCTAAAGTAGTAATCAATAATATCTTAAAACATGATATTAATAGTTTCATATCATGCTACCAATTCGTTTACATATATGTAAAATACAAAATATAATATATAATCTTTCCAATTAGAAAATATTGATCAAATTAATATTTACTTTCTAAATAACAATTAATACATAAATTATAGCATTCAACTGGATTTTAAGTTTATTTTGACTTCAACTTTAATATTTTCAAAACATGCACTAAGCCACTAACACGTCGAACTATGTATATATATATATATATATATATATATTTTTTTTTTTTTTTTTTTGCAATTGGAGTATTATTAATTACTTTTTTGGGTATTAATAATTACTTCTTGGACTATTACTGATTTCTTCTTGATTTTTTTTCTTCAAAATCTAAGTGCATACAATACACTCAAATGCACACTATAACTACTCTAATTAATTACTTTTTAAAATATAATCTTTCAATACTCACCTCCTAAAATCTCCAGCAAACACCTCCTTAATATATTAGAATGGGGTTATCAAATGGAATGAGAAAATAATATTATACTTATCTGTGTACTGTTTACATGTAAAATTTTAATATATGTTAATTAAAATATAATGTTTAGTATAATAATTATTTTTATAGTGCACCACAAATTTGAACAATATGTTTTAATTTGATATCTTATTAAATGACCAACAAAAAATCATGATTTACGATCTAAACTCATTTAATAAGCATTTGCAAATTAACTAAATATTATATTTAATTTTTTTTACTATATTGTAATTATTTTAGTAAATTAAAACAATTCTATTAATTGTGTAACTATTTTTTTAAGATTAAGTATAGAGTAAAATTGGTTTATACATGAATTATTGAAGGATATTAGTTATTTTCACTAAAGAATATTAATTTTTTTCACTGAAGAGTATTACTTATTTACATTGAAGAGTCTTAGTTGTTAAGTGAAAATAAACTAAAACTCTTTGATGAAACAACTAAAACTCTTCAGTGAAAACAACTAATACTCTTCAATGATTTATGTATGAACCAATTTCACTCGATACATACTTTTTTTTAACATGATATATTGTAATTTATATTGTTATGGTGCTAGATTAAAATATTATTATGTCTTTGTTGGTGTCGTGTATTATAAACTTAACGAGTTGTATGTGTATTTTATTATTTTTCATTACACATAATGTTCATATGATATAATTTTATGTGTAATGTTATTTATGTTTTTTTATATTAGTAATATATTCGTGTTTACATCAAACAAGAAGAGAATTGAATATAAATTGGACATAACACATTAATACTTTAACAAGGGTGAGTGTTAATTTATACTGTCTCATGCCATGCAATGATCACACAAATTTGTGTTATAATAAATAAGATAAAATATTATATAACAACAGTTCATGATAAGCTTATCATGAAACAGTTTTTTAGTATCATTAATTCCATCAGGAGTATCATTAATCTCATCAGGAGCATCATTAATCTGGGTCAGTGATATTATATTGTAATTGTTGTAATTTTCTTGAACTCAAATTTATGTTACTCCTGATGAGATTAATGATACTCCACGACAAATGTTCAATACTTTAATTCATGATAAATTTATCATGAACCATTTTTATATAAAACCTACTCAATAAATAAATCTATACTATGAAATTCTTGAAAATTTTACCCAGATTTATTTATCACAATTACTTGCTATCCGAAATGGCCTGAGATTACAAGATTCTTAAATGAGAAAGGTTTTGAATCTGTTGATGGGCCAGATATTCTCCGCAGAGTGTTTAAGATGAAACTTGATCGTATCATGAAGGATTTTAAGGAACTTCAAATATTTGGAAAAATTGATGCATGTAAGTTTATCTTTTTTATATTTTTAAATTTTTAGTTCCATAATATTTATCTTTCATGAACAAAATAACGTTACAATTCTGTTGAATTTTTTAGTATATAACTTGATTCAATCATTTTCAATCTGCAGTGTTATACGCAGTGAAATTTCAGAAAAGAGGATTGATGCATGCTCATATTCTTTTGTTTTTAACCATGAAAATAAAATTTCAAATTCAGAGGATGTTGTTCGTATGATATCTGCAGAAATGCCAGATAAAGATGATGGTGTATTTTTGTATGATTTGGTAAGTGACTACATGATTCACGGACCCTGTGGATTGGCAAAAAGAATTTCTCCTTGCATGGTCAACAACGTTTGCTCAAAGAACTTCCCAAAGAGTTATAATTAGTTTACATCTGTTGATGACGAAGGTTTCCCACTGTACAGAAGAAGAAATACAAGGGTCACTGTTGATAAAGGAATTGTTCATTTGAATAACCATTTTGTGGTTCCTTACAGTCCAATACTACTACGAAGGAGCTGATAGAGTTACTGCTACTGTGGAGAAGGAAAGGGTCATTAAAGGTTAATCAAAATTGAAAGATAAAGTGAAAATTTTTATAAACTGCAGATACATATCTCCGTGTGAAGCAGTTTGGAGAACTTTTCAGTTCGATATACATTATGGGTATCCACCGGTTATGAGATTGAATTTCCATCTTCCTAATCAGCAGAGAGTTGTTTTTCGAGATGAAGATTACATTGATGATGTACTCGAAAGACCATCTTCAGGTAAATCAATGTTTCATGGTGTGAATGGATAAAAATAAAACCAATGATGAGGATGCAAAAAAGTTGGCCTATGTGAAATTTTCAAAAATCTATGTTTGGGATAGAAAAAAATACCAGTGGAAAAAGAGAAAAAGTAATAGATTTTCTTTGAGAAGACTATACAGTGTTCCAGAAGGGGCTGGTGAAGAGTATTATTTGTATCTCTTACTGTCTTATAATAAGGGATCAACATCTTATGAGATGATACAGACCATTGGTGATTGTTGGTCCCGAAACGAGTAAACAGGTGTATGGGGGGGGGGGGGGGGGAAAACACCTGAATACAAATTAAAACTTCTTTTAAAACTTATCAGGTTACTTAAGACAGTAGCTCGTCAGTGGACTTGAGGTCTGCTAAGAGTTACTTGTGAAAGCTTACTGAGATAATACCTCCACTGAAAGCTCAAGACTTTCAGTTGAACTACTATCTAATTAGCTTTCAAATGTGGATTAGTGAGCCCTTTAGAAAACTCGTTTTACTTTGATAAACTTTGAGATTAACACACACTTAGGAAAGCAGAGAATAAGTACACAAGATATAAAGTGGTTCAGAGATGAATCTCCTACGTCCACTGTCCTGATCAAACAAGAGATTTCCTTTCACTTGGAATTCCTTGTGTTATAGTGCCAAGGTGCACTGATCAACTAATCCTCTCTTAGGATGATTGATCACTAGGAAATTCCAGGTCCTAGTTCCCAAAACAAACCAGCTTTCAGACTGATACAACAATCAGCTTACTAACACCACTTAACACTAGCTCTCAACCTAAACACTGAGTAGGGTTTTGAGTAGGGTTTTGGTTCCAACTATTTTGAGATAATCCTTACAAGTATAGCTCAAGGCTTAGGATTGGATTATCTCTTTCTAAGATTTGGATATAGCTTTTAAGCTTGGATACAGAAGGTTTGTTAGGCTCTCTACAAATGTGAAACACTTGGGAAACAATGGTAATTTCGAGTGATTCTAGTTGTTATGAATGTAGAGATAGCTTTGATCTTGTGAGTTTCCCGTTCATAGAAATGAGCACGTCCTTCTGTATTTATAGGCTTCCTTGAAAATCTTCCCGTTGGATTTGAATCTTCTCAAGTAAGTCCTCTTGTATCTGATTGGCTCAAACGGCTCTATTTGAAGCTTTAAGTCTTGTCAAGAAACGGCTGAAAGACCATGCCTGTTCACCAACTTTCTGTAGATAGCTAGGGAAAGACTTTTGGTACTTGTCAGTCTGGAGCAGGTCGGCTGTCAGTAAAGTATACTGACGTGTCATCTTCTCATTGGACCTTCAGTCTGTGTGCCCAGATTCTTGTCTTGCTTTAAGGTGGAACTCCTCTGAGAGAACCTTCTTATTCTTCATTTATTGTAAGTTTCACTGAAATTCGTTTTGCTTTGTTCCAACCAGATTAACTAACAGCTTTTAATATGTTTAGCATTGAATGTGCTTTGTTAGTTCTCATCAGTGGACTTTGGTCCTCTCCTGATGGTTTTAGTCTTAGTGAGAATGTACTTAGAAAACATTCAAGACTTAGACTTTTTCTCAGATCACTTGTCTTCAGTGGACTTCATCTTCAGCAGACTTCATTCTTAAATACACTCTATAAATTACTAACTGTACTTCAGTTCCTTAACAGTTGAACTGATTAACTAAGCACTAACTCTACTGAATAATTTACTTACAAATCAACTTAGGAGAACATTTTGGCATCTAATCAAAACTTAAGTCTTATACATTTTCCCAACAATTTCCCCCTTTTTGATTATGCCGGAACCTATCTTATTACATATCTTCTTTCAGAGAGGTTCTTCAGATGACATACAAAGTTCACAGATTTTGTAAGTAAAAACATTCAAGTACATAAGCCTATAATGAGATATTATCTTGGGCAAAACATCAGTAGAGTTCATTTCATGATAAATGGTGAAGTACAGATTACATGAATTCTACTATCAAAAGATTCAAACTTAAAAACATCTGGGACTTATAAACAAATGCGCAACAAAGATATTTACCATCTCAGATGGATTCGAAAATGGGTTCAAGACCATAATGCTTGAACACTCTGACCTTCAGCTCGTTCTTCCTCTCCATCATTTCCTTTGAGTGTCCTCTGAGTCCAAGATGCTCACATAAGGATGTCCACTCTTCAGTGATCCTTTCTCTATCCACAGCACCAGTTGCATCTTGAGGAGGCCAGTAGACGATTGGCTCAGGAGCCTCCAAGGCATGATCTGGGAAGGCATCATTCCAAGCATCAATGATCTCAGGATAGAGTTTTGGATAGGCTTCAAACAACCATGAGTTGAAAACCTCTTGAGCATTATCTCTTCCTAATTCACCACTGACATAAAAGGAATACACAAATTCTCTTTTAGCAGTTTCCCAAGCATCATTGAGCTTTTTAGGAACCCAAGTATCAAGATGAGGGTATTTGGGCTTTGACAAAGTCATTTTGTCCTTTTTAAGCTTAGCAGCCCATCTTTGATAACCACTCCCGAACTTCTTTGAAGTTGTTTTTATCAAAGGTGGACAGCCTCTCCTTCCTTTTCCTCTCAGCTAGCTCGGCAATGGTTTCCATCTTCCCAACTAACTTGTCTCTCCTTTCCTGCTGCTGAGTTGTTAGCCTTCGAGCTCTTTCATTCATCCCTCCAGCCTCTTTAATTAGCTCAGTGAGCTCTGTGACTCTTGTGGGGGCAGACTTAGGAGATTCAGATGAAAGAGGTTCAGGGTTAAGAATGGGGAGTACCTGAACTTCATCAGATGAGGTTGTGGACTTAGCTGCCAACCTCCCTGAGGTTCTGGTCTTTTTGGCTACCTCAGCTGAGAGGGCATCAGATGCCTTTCTCTTGGTGGTTTCCCCCTTCTTTGCAGCTCTCTCTTCCTTTTCTTTCAGATGCTCTTCTTTGAACTTTGACAGGTCATCTGAGGGATCTCCTTGCCCTTCTTGGCCTCTGCAATCTCCAGTGCCTCAGCATCCACCTTCTTCAAAGTGCTCTTCACCTGTTGGCCTTTCTCAAAGTCAGGGGTCTCAAGGATAATCTTCATTTTGTTCTTGGGATCAAGCTTCATATCCTTAGCGCTTATCCTCTTTTCCCCCTTTCCGGCATTAATCACACTCAGCCACAGTGATATTGAGCTTCAGTTGATCATGAGCTAAGGCTTTCAGCTCAGTTGAGCAATGATCAACTTCATCTTCCAGCCTCTCCAAGGTTGCTCTAGCTGTCTGCCCAAATTGTACAAACTGTGCTAGCTTCTCATCAATTAGCACATTTGTTTTCTCCTGGGTGGGGAAGTCTTCTGCTGCCTTCTTCAGAACTTCTCCCAGCTTTGCTCCCAACTCAGCATGCTTGGCCTCGAATTCTGTCAGCTTTGAATTCCACAACCCTTCAACCTTCCCAAGTAGGTCCGCTGAGAAAGCCTCTACTGAGGACTTTAGGTTGATGGAAACATTCTCCACTGAGTCTTTGAGAAATTTAGTTCTGGCCTCTTCCTCCTTCTGCTCCAGCTTCTTCAAGGCTTCTATGACCAGCACGCTTTGTCCTTCAACAACATCAATCACCATCTGCTGAGAGTCTTCAACTTTAAGAGTGAGATTTTGAAGTGATGTTGTTGTGGATTCCATGAGTTCATCAACATGGTCTGAGAGAATGACCATCTCATCTACTTCTTCTTGCACAATCTCCTGGACATCCCTCAGATGTGCTTGAAGAGCAGGAAGCTTGTCATCTCGAATGGAGTTAACAGCATCACTCAGGGGAGTTAGGTTGACCTCTACTGGGGGAATCTCAACAGTTTGAGTACCTGCATGGCAAACAAGGTTAGCTTTATCTCCCTCAGCCTCACAACCTAAGTCTCCTGATGCTTCTACTTCCATTGTGACTCCCTCCTCCTCACTTTTCTCTCTTTTCTCACTCTCACTCTCTTTTTCGACTATATTTTTTTCAGCCAATTCACCCTTTACAGGGATGATTGTTTTAATCTCTCCACTTTTAACTCCAGTGATTTCCACCTCATTTTCTTTTTCATTAGTATTTTCAACTCCAACAGTACCAGACACCTCAGTTGACTCCTTAACCACCACTGAGGGCTGTTGTGGGAGAACTTCAGTAGACACCTCTACTGAGCTCTCATGTGGCAAATTTTGTGCCTCAGTATCCCTTGCCATGGATACATCCTTGGCTGCTTCACCATCACCTTGCTTAGGTGAAGCACCTCCTCCTTGTACACTCTCTTTCTCTTTTTCCTCCTCCTCCTCTTTCTCCTTCTCTTCAACACCCGCCACAACAGTTTGCACACTTTCAGCTCCTCCTTCAGCTAAGACCTCAGCTGGCTTCTCCTTATCACCTCCATCAACCTTCCTCACCTCCTCTTCCTTCCTAGCCTCAGCTAATTTATCCATAACCAGACTCTCAAAGATCTTCTCATCACAGAGAAGTCTGGTTTTGGTCACACTGGCAAACTGCATCACTTCCACCTCCTCTTTCTCCTTCTCTTCAACACCCGCCACAATAGTTTGCACACTTTCAGCTCCTCCTTCAGCTAAGACCTCAACTGGCTTCTCCTTATCACCTCCATCAACCTTCCTCACCTCCTCTTCCTTCCTAGCCTCCTTGAGAGTTATATTTCTTCTTTCAGCTACTCCATTTTGTTGTGGAGTTCTTGCAGCTGATGTCTCATGTGCAATACCTAACTCTTTGCAATAATCAGATATAATAGAATTAATGAATTCAGTGCCCTTATCTGATCTTATCTTTACAATGTTCAGGCTCTTTTCATTGCTAACTTTCTTCAGGAGCTCTGGCAGCCTCAGTTGAGTCTCCTTTTTGCTGGCTAGGAATATCACCCATGTGTACCTGGAGAAATCATCAACAACAACGAGTGTATATTTTCTCCCATTGATACTTACAGGGGTTACTAGACCTAAGAGATCCATATGTAACAGTTGAAGTATTCTGTCAGTAGAGGTTGCTACTTTGCTTTTGAAAGATGCTTTTACTTGCTTTCCCTCCTGACAGGCTTTGCAAATATGTTCTTTGTTGTATACTTCATTTGACATTCCTTCTACCAGTCCATGTCTTGCTATCCTGTTCATCATCTTGAAGTTTAGATGACTTAGTCTTTTGTGCCACAGTCTAAGACATGCATTTGGTGTGCAGGACTTCCAATCTGCAAGATAGATATTTCCCTTCCTTGACCCAGTTAGTAGTACCTGTTGTGAAGATATATTCTTGACAAAACATAGGTTACATGAAAATTCAACACTGTATCCTTTATCACAGAATTGACTTATGGACAGAAGATTATGCTTAAGTCCACTGACAAAGGATACATTGGTTACTCTTACTGAGCCAATGATTAAAGTACCATAGCCTTTAGTGGCTCCTTGTAAGTTGTCACCAAAGGTGACTTATGGACCTTCTCTCTCAACAAATTCTGTCAGGAGATCTTTGTTGTCAGTCATGTGTCTAGAACATCCACTGTCCAAGTACCAAACTGAAGATTTTAGAGCTTCTCCTTTGTTGAGGTCCACTGAGCCCTGCAATCAAAAATCAAGCTTTAGGTACCCATTTGGTGTTGGGTCCTACCAGGTTAGCTGTACCTTTTGGAATCCAAATTTGCCTCACAGTTCTAATCACTTTAGATTGGCTAATTTGTCTTCCATAAACATCTACATAGATCGTTATCTCCCTTGGTGCCTTGGGAGTAAACTTTCTATGGGTGTCAGCCTTTGAAGGAACATGAACCTTCTTTACATTCTTTCTTTTCGGCTTGGGTGCACCTGGCCTTGGTCTTTGTTGATAAAGGTATGAAGGACCTTTTCCTTTAGGCACAAAAGGAATAGGTCTTCCATATGAGTCATTCCTTGAGGACTGCTCATGCCTGGGAGCTCTCAGCTGAGGTTGCTTCATCTGTGAAGACCTCGGCTGATAGTACCTCTGCTGAGATCTAGTTTGATAAGTCACCTGAGCCTTTCCATTTGGTTTTGGCTTAGTTTGACTTTTCTTTTGTGTGATCTCAGCTGGTCTTTTTCCTTTATCCATAGTCTGTGGTTGAAATGTCACAGACTTAACAAAAACTCTCTTTGTGCCACTTGAAGAAGCAACACTCAGAGAAATCAATCATCAATTGTTCCAAGGCGGACTGAAGATTGAGTTCCTCAGTTGACCCTGAGCTTAGCTGAGGTGTGTGTTCTAGAGAAATGGATGGTTTAGATTGTACCTCTGGTTCTTCTCTTGCCATGAGGCACATGCCATCATCACTGCTATCAGAGAACAGTCCATCAGATGACTCCAGATTTTCATCAACATCCTCAGCCACCATGGCTTTCCTTTCTCCATATCTTCTGTCTCTTTTGGCTTGCCTTTCCTTTCTTTCTTTTGTGCTCAGTTGAGGACAATCATATTGAAAGTGTCCAATCTTCTTGCACTGGAAACATCTGTTGGTATCATCATTCTTTTCCTCAGTAGACTCTCTGGTCTTTGATGATGATCCTCCAGCCTTGGTGTAATTCTTGTATTCCTTCTTCTTTTCCAGCTCAGATGAGTTTTTCTCTCCTTCTCTGGTGGTCTTTTGTGGATAACTTATGCCTTCCCTGTTTTCCCTGTAAAATCTTTTATACTTGCCAAATCGGTTGTTAAGTTGTTCAAACCTTCTAGCCATCAGGCTGAGTTCCTCCTGCATCTCAGCTTTGCTTTGAGATTTGCTTGCCTTTGTACTCTTCTGAGGCTTTGGGGATTTTGGCTCAGACTCCTTAGCTTTGAAGGCAACTCCCTTCTCAGCTGAGGTCTCATCCGGAGCACTTTTCCTGTTCAGATCAAATTCATAAGCCTTAAGTTCAGAGAATACTTGTTTCATAGACATGTTGGATAGATCCTTGGTATTCTGCATCATCACAGAGTACACATCCCATCTTGAGGTTAGACCTCTCAGGATCTTTAAGGCAACTTCCCTTTTGGTATAGACTTTTCCCAGAGAGTTTATTTCATTCATGATGTCAGTGAACCTCCCATCCAGCTGGTCAATAGTCTCAGTAGGCTCCATGGTGAACTGCTCATACTTTTGAACAGCTACTGAAAGCTTGTTCTCATTTATCTTGTCAGTTCCTTCACACATGAGAGCAAGAGTGTCCCATAGTTCCTTTGCAGTCTTGCAGTGGATCACTCTTCCCATTACAGAATATGGAATGGTGGTGTAGAGAATGTTCATGGCGATGAAGTTGAGGTTGTTTCTCCTCCTCTCATCTGCAGTGAAGTTATCATCATCCTTGGGCCATTCTTCTCTAGGATCTGCAATAGTCTCAGCTGTAGTTCTAGGGTTAGGTGTCATAAAAATAAATGGACCTTTAGTAATAACCCTTAGAATTTCATCATGTACACAGGCAAGATGAGCTCTCATTCTGATCTTCCAGAAGTCATAGTTTTCCACTGAGAATTGTGGAAGCTTGTGATGAGACATATGGTTCAAGGGATTAACTCCCATGTTGTTCTCTGCTGGTGGTGCTACCCTAGCTGCATTGTCAGCCATAGTATATAGACAAGTTTATCAAAAGATCAATTTAGGTGACTTTGAAAATACCTTTAAGCACAAGGTATACTTAGAACAATGGTCTATTGAACCACTGATCTTATACCAATTGTTGGTCCCGAAACGAGTAAACAGATGTATGGGGGGGGGGGGAATACACCTGAATACAAATTAAAACTTCTTTTAAAACTTATCAGGTTACTTAAGATAGTAGCTCGTCAGTGGACTTGAGGTCTGCTGAGAGTTACTTGTGAAAGCTTACTGAGATAATACCTCCACTGAAAGATCAAGACTTTCAGTTGAACTACTATCTAATTAGCTTTCAGATGCGGATTAGTGAGCCCTTTAGAAAACTCGTTTTACTTTGATAAACTTTGAGATTAACAAACACTTAGGAAAGCAGAGAATAAGTACACAAGATATAAAGTGGTTCAGAGATGAATCTCCTACGTCCATTGTCCTGATCAAACAGGAGAATTCCTTTCACTTGGAATTCCTTGTGTTATAGTGTCAAGGTGCACTGATCAACTAATCCTCTCTTAGGATGATTGATCACTAGGAAATTCCAGGTCCCAGTTCCCAAAACAAACCAGCTTTCAGACTGATACAACAATCAGCTTACTAACACCACTTAACACTAGCTCTCAACCTAAATACTGAGTAGGGTTTTGAGTAGGGTTTTGGTTCCAACTATTTTGAGATAATCCTTACAAGTATAGCTCAAGGCTTAGGATTGGATTATCTCTTTCTAAGATTTGGATATAGCTTTTAAGCTTGGATACAAAAGGTTTGTTAGGCTCTCTACAAATGTGAAACACTTGGGAAACAATGGTAATTTTGAGTGCTTCTAGTTGTTATGAATGTAGAGATAGCTTTGATCTTGTGAGTTTCCCGTTCATAGAAATGAGCACGTCCTTCTGTATTTATAGACTTCCTTGAAAATCTTCCCGTTGGATTTGAATCTTCTCAAGTAAGTCTTCTTGTATCTGATTGGCTCAAACGTCTCTATTTGAAGCTTTAAGTCTAGTCAAGAAACGGCTGAAAGACCATGCCTGTTCACCAACTTTCTGTAGATAGCTAGGGAAAGACTTTTGGTACTTGTCAGTCTGGAGCAGGTCGGCCGTCAGTAAAGTATACTGACGCGTCATCTTCTCATTGGACCTTCAGTCTGTGTGCCCAGATTCTTGTCTTGCTTTAAGGTGGAACTCCTCTGAGAGAACCTTCTTATTCCTTCATTTATTGTAAGCTTCACTGAAATTCGTTTTGCTTTGTTCCAACCAGATTAACTAACAGCTTTTAATATGTTTAGCATTGAATGTGCTTTGTTAGTTCTCATCAGTGGACTTTGGTCCTCTCCTGATGGTTTTAGTCTTAGTGAGAATGTACTTAGAAAACATTCAAGACTTAGACTTTTTCTCAGATCACTTGTCTTCAGTGGACTTCATCTTCAGCAAACTTTGACTTCAGCAGACTTCATTCTTAAATACACTCTATAAATTACTAAATGTACTTCAGTTCCTTAACAGTTGAACTGATTAACTAAGCACTAACTCTACTGAATAATTTACTTACAAATCAACTTAGAAGAACATTTTGGCATCTAATCAAAACTTAAGTCTTATACATTTTCCCAACAGTTTTACTGTGTATGATACCTTAAAGGATGCTTGCTATTCAATGAGATTGCTGGATGATGATCGTGAGTACATTGATAGGATAGCAGAGGCAAGTTACTGGGCAAACACTCATTACTTAAGGAACGTATTCACTGTTCTTCTCATGTCATCTTAAATGAACTCTCTAGAAATTGTATTCGAAAAGACGTGGGAGTGTATGGCTGATGATATAACCTATCAAAGAAGACGAACATTGAATAATCCAGGTATAATATTTTTTTAAAAATTAATTTGATTTAGATTGTAAAATTATTTTATAATTATGTTTTTTTCTATTTTTTTTAAGATTTACAGCTTAACAGTGAAGAGTTGAAAAACTTGGCTTTAATTGAAATTGAGAAACTACTGCAGATGAATGAATCCACTTTGAGTAGATTTACATCAATGCCAGTATCAGATTTTGAGTTTGAGAATGATGTATTAAATAAACTCATTCGTCAAGAATTGATTTACGATCAGTCTGAACAAAGAGAAGAATATGACAAGTTAAGTTCAACTCTAACTCAAGAACAAAAACTTGTGGTTAGTGAAATACTTGAAGTTGTTTGGTTGCAAAAATAAATAGTCTTCTTTTTATTTGGATATGGTGGAACTGGAAAGACATTCATTTGGAGAACGATCTCCACAATAATACGCTCGAAAGGAAATATTGCTCTTAATATTGCATCAAGTGGAATATGATCTCTACTTCTGCCTGGCGGACGTACTGCTCATTCAAGATTTGTTATACCGCTTAATATTGATGAGACCATCATGTGTAATATTAAGCCGGAGACACATTTGTCCGAACTATTATTGAAGATAAAATTTATTATATGAGATGAGGCATCAATGATTAACATATTTAGCTTTGAAGCTTTGGATATTGTTAGATCTCCAGATGGAACCATGAGCGATATATCTTTTGGCGGTAAAATCATTATGCTTGGAGGAGATTTTAGACATATACTTCCTGTTATACCAAAAGAAAGTCGAGAGGATATTGGGCACTCAACTATCAATGCTTCATATTTGTGGGATCATTGCAAGGTATTTTATGCATCTTTTATTAAATAATAATATTTTTTTAAAGAATTAATTATTGAAAAACTAAATACATCTAATTAGTTTTCAATTTTAAGGTTTTAAGATTGACGAAGAATATGAGATTACAAAGTTCTGATCTCAATACGTCCTCAAATGATATTATTAACTTCTCGAGGTGGATTTTGAAAGTTGGTGATGGAAAAATTGAAATAGGCAAGATGGTGCCGCTGAGATTGAGATTCTGAAAGTTAATTTGATTTATGATGTCATTGATCCAGTTGCATCAATAATCGAAAGTATTTATCCATCCTTAATTGATAATTTAAGGACACAAAAATACTTTGAGGAACAATACATGCACCTACTCATCGAGATTTGGAGTCTATAAATGATAAGATTCTATCTATGATTCCGGGTGATACTAAAGTATACTTGAGCTCAAACAGTGTTTGTGCCTTTGAATTTCGAGAAGGAGATAATGGACAAATGGTTACAGTTGAATTTTTTAATTTTGTTAGGTGTTTTAGAATATCAAATCACCGTCTGATCTTGAAAGAAGGAGTGCCTATAAAGTTACTAAGAAATATTGATCACAAATCCAGGTTGTGCAATGGAACAAGATTGATCATCACCAATCTTGGCAACCACATTCTCGAGGCTGAAATAATATCTAGAAGGAATGTTGGAAATAAAGTCTTCATCCCAAGAATGACATTGACAAATTCTGATCCTACAATGCCGGTGAATTTTACAAGACAATAATTTTCAATTCTACTGTGTTTTGCCAAGTGCAATCGCTTTCTGCTGTTAGATTGTATCTTCCCAAGCCTGTTTTCACTCATGGTTAACTTTAAGTTGCAGTATCCAGAGTTAGATCAAGTAGATGATTGAAGATTTTATCACTTGATTCTAACGAAAATTCTTCCAAACACGCAATAAATGTTGTTTATAGGGAGATTTTCCACAATTTGTAAGCATTATTTTCTAAACATTTGGTTAATAATAAATGTCATGAATTTATAGTTTATTGTCCTTGGAATATAATTATTTATTATTAACTAACATTTTTAAAAATATAATAAAAAAATTGAATAAATAAAATAATAATAGTAACAACACTTATAAAACATAAAAAAAAATTGATTAATAACTTTACCATAAATTTTGTGTACAGCTCCGCGATAATCGCGGGTTTAGCACTAGTATAATATAATACAAATAAAAAAAGACCACCACATTACCATTAATATATATATATATATATATATATATAATAAAAATATGTATTATCTTTTAGATGAAACTATAATTTTATAGTGGGTATATTTAGTAAAAATATAAAATAAGACGGTAATAAAAATTGTGGGTGTAAAGCTACGCCAAATAATAAATTTATCTATTAACAATTTTATATTTAATCTAATTAAATTTTAATAATTTAAAATAATTTACATGTGATATATAAATTTAATTAAAAGAAATATTTTACATAAATAAATTATAGATACAAATTATACAATAAATGCATGTACCTTATATAATACATGCACACCTATGACAAAATAATAATATAAATAAATTAAATAATGTAACCAATCAAGTACTATGATTTATTAATGAGTAAGAATTTTGTACACCAAGTGTACCATGAAATTTAAGTGTAGTTTTTAAAAATTGCACCTATTATTACTAAAAAGTTAAATAAAATATTATTGAAAGGTGTAATTCTAAAAAATGACTTTTTAGTAATAACAAATGTGTCTTTCACTAATAATAGGTGTAACATTTTAAAATGTCCTAAAGTTGCACGGTACATCGGGTGCACACAAGACTTAACCTTTATTAATTAAGTCAAAATAAAAGGAAGACCTAATCAATAATTTTATATATTAACTAATAATAAAATATGTGTTGAAAAAAGTCAATGGAAAAAAACAACTTTAGTTTAAAACCAAAGCAATTCGTAGCCAAGATTAATGCAAACTTATTTAATTATATGATTTGCATGTATAGAAACACACAAAATAAGCAAATAAAATGAAAAGTCCTTATCACGACATTTTATAATAATGGAGTCATATGAATTTCACCCTCAATTACAATAAACTTATATTATTACATAACATTTGACACAGTTAATTACATCAGTAAATCTGATATATTATATTGCTATTTATTTTACTGATATTTGAATATGCTCTTCGATTATGAATTGCCAAAATACAATAATGCATACTCATAATTTAAGCAATAAAAAAAATCACCCAAATTATAAATATACACACACAATAATTCATACTCATAATTTAAAAAATACACCCAAATTAATCTCAAGAACTTTATTGATATAAATTTTAATATTTACAATGACATTCGACAATACATTAAAAACAACACTACATGTTTGTTTATACATAGAAATGAAATTAAAACCAAACATCCTAAATTTGATTCAATAAAAGAAAAAAAATCCACAAAAACACAGGATCTGAACGGTACACAAAATTACATCGAACAAACTAATAACAAAAAAATATATAAACATTAATCTTCACAAAAACCTTGGATACACAAAGATAAAAAAAACTCCATAACACCCTGTTCTTCGAAAAATCTTGTCACCGCTACAATAGTCTCGGGCGTAAACACTATAAAATAAGAAGTTTCAGATGATATTCAAAATGTAATCTCAACTGATAACCAAATTGGTGATGAAGAGAAATAACATGTGTATATATATTACAAAAATAATATAACGGCCACTACAATCAAGGAACTAAAAGAAATGCAACATTAAATGTCCAAAGATTTTCCTGCCAATGGTCATCATTCATGCAATTAATAATAAAAAAATAAAAAAATTACTGAAAGAATTCCAAATTTAGCACCCAAGAAATCCAATGGACACAATACAACAAAGTACAATATGATCGACGACCATAACATAATCCCGCCAAAACTATAAATGGAAAGGTAAGTGCTATTATATATTATAGATTATAGATATAGATGTACATGACAACTTGATTTGGCTGGATAATTATATGATGTATTTTTTAATAATTTATATTTTTAAACAATTTCATCATGCACATTATTATAACTAATTTCCTATGATTATGCATTGATTTTTAAACTAAAAGTAGTTGCATAATTTACGCTTATTCCAATTGATTTGATCATTAATGGTTTGTATATTAGGTACGTGCAATGTTAGGAAATATAAAAATAATATTAATTGATCTATTGCAAATAATTAATAGTACATATAATACGTTCGAGATTTAATCATGAATTTTACAAAAATATAGTTATTAAATATACAAAAAAATATATTATAGCATCCTGGAGTATACTATGTGAATTTATTGCCAAACTATTTTATTATAATAATTAAATTAAACAAAAAAATCACATCTAAGATCAAATATGCCAACTTTCGATATAATCTTTGATATATATTATGTTCCCATATTTTTATATTATTTTTGGAATAAAAAGAGAATATCAATGTCATTGATATTAATGCATTAATAATTTAATAGAAGGTGCCATCATATTTATATTCAGATTTACAGTTACTTAATAAATGAATTTTTTTATTTGTTATTTATTTTTCAATTTCTAGCATATCGATATATTTCAATTTATGTCGTGGAATATATTATTGTTCAATTATTGTGCAAGTTTATATATATATATTTATCGAATCATATGGTTGCTTAATTTATATTAAGATTATGCTTGGCACAATTTAATTTTGATTAGTTATATTTTCATTATTTATATTGCATTATTGCACATGTTTATTATTCATAAATTTTTTGCTCAAATGTAGTAATTCTCTTATTAGCTCCTCCACTCAAGCAGCGTGGTATTTAAATGTGGTGATGCATCATGTTATTCTTATTAGATGCATGTAAATTATATAGTGGTTAAGTGTGTTATGAATATATTTGACTATATTCAATTCTGATTGGTTATATATATTTGGTTATAAATTATAATTAATTTGTAAAGTAGACACTTAGTGTTGAAACAATAATTAGTTCTGATACTCAAACAACGATTGTGATGGGTTCAAGGAAATTAATCTAAAGAAATCGGCTTATCGTACTTGATTGGTATGCACATTTATATATAAATAATTTTTTGGTCTTAAATGGTAATTATTTTATTATTTTTGTACCATTAAAATATGTGGTCAACTAATCTATATTAAGAGTATCGTTGATACATTATTTAGGTGGTTTATTATATTTTAATGCATGGTTAACTTACTATAATTGGACGTGAAATGTAATTATTTTCACATTATTATTCATAATTTTTAACACTTTTATTCATATTTTCACATTATTATTTTCACATTATTATTCGTAATTATTCACTTAAAGAAGGACTATTATTATTATACATGTTTATTATTCGTAATTTTTGGCTCAAAATGTTGTAATTGTCGTATCACTTTTATAGTGATGGATGCATGTAGATTATATAAAGGATAGGTGTGTTCAGAGTATATTTGACTCTATTTAATTCTGATTATTATATATGTTTGGTCATAAATTGTAATTAATTAATTTGGAAAAGTAAATTATTAGTCTTGAATTCGTGTGGCTAGATAAATTGAATCAGATGCAATGAATGCGAAGACCGTTTCTGTCATGAAGTCTGTAAGGAAAGAGAGAGTTATGTGCAAAGGGGATCAAACACACAATTGAGAATAGGGAAAAACATAAGGTTAAATTGTATTTTATTTATCTGATACCATATAAGTTTTTTTAATCATTACGTAAAATGAATGTCTCATCGTGAAGAGTGCTTATGCGGTTTACATTATTATTATGGTATACTGGATAGTAGAATAAAAAAACACAATTTTTTGTATGTTATAGGACGAAATTAAAAAATTTAAAGTTAAAAGGACGAAAACAAAAATAAAAAAATAAAAAAAAATAGGACGAAAACAAAATTCAACCAAAATTAAAAGGAAAAAAATGTATTTTTTTCTATGTTTGACAACACAAATATTTAAATCCATACTTTTATTAAATTTACCCACTTTCTTTTTAGAAGTGAGTATATTCATCATTTTTGTGGGTGTCATTTGTAGATATTTAGGTGTGTGTGTATGATGGGTGGATGTATTTTAGAATTTCATATATAGGGTGATGCAGGTTTTAAAATATTATTATACAAGGTTTAACATAGTGGTACGAGACTAAAGAATATGATTAAATTGTCTTTAAAATCGTGGTCATGTTGGGCCAAAAACTAAAGTTATACGATTATTAAGGTGGCGTGGACTTAAAATAAGGTGGTACAAATATAATAAAATGTGGTGCGAGGTGTACTAATGGTGGTGCATGCTTAAATAAATTGTAGTACGATGTTAATTAATTGTGGTTACAAATTTAAATAAATTGTAATAAGATTTTAATAAAGTGTGGTACAGAGTAAAATGATGGTATGTACTTAGATAAAGTGAGGTACATGATGAATTAATTCTGATACAAACTAAATATTGGATTGTACATGGTTAAATTAAGTTGTGTACATGTTGATTAATGTATCAAATCTTTTATATTGACAAAGCCAAAATTGTCTATGTGGCATCCTTCAAATGTACTCATTCTAGCACCCTTGACTCCTCATTGATTAGAGGTGTCAAATCATCTTAACCATTGATTCATCTCGACCGTTGATCATTGTCAATTTTTTCTATAAATTTGTTCATTCGTCATTCTCATTTTTCATCCTTGGTTATCTCCTCATGTTTTGTTTCCCTTTTTTTGTTTTGTTGCCCGTCTGTATTTCCGTCATATTGATTCCGGTGTATCGTCCGCCTGTGTTTCCATCGTGTCATTTCTGGTGTCCCGTGTAATTTATTCTATACGTTTGCTATTTGGCTTTTGGGTGTATTTTGCGCTGATTTGTGGCTGATCATTCTTAGTTGATCGAGTATACCATTGTTTATGTAATTTTTATTCTTATTTTTCATTATTCGCCTTTACTTCTATGATAGGATTGTTCGTCGCATGTCTTGTACCGGCGGAAATGGATATAACGTTTTTAATTCGGTCTAAATTATAATAGAATTTGATTGTTTAATTGTTGTATTTGTTATTTTTTTTTTGTGTTTTCCTTTTGGATACATGTTTCACAGTAATCAATTTTTTATGATCGTTGCCTTTATCGGATGTTGGATTAACGGATATTTATTTACTGATGCTTGATCGCTCAACTTAAAAAAAGTAGCCGGACTGCGACGTAATTTTTTCGTATTGTAGTTTGCATGAACGATCGTTACACGTTCTGATGTTTCTGTCGGACGTCGTGTCCGTATATTAGGGAAATGTATTAGCAAAGAGTATACTTTTATCTGCACTATTTTAATTTGTAATAATTTTAATCATCAATCAATATATTGAAATCATAAACAATTAGATCCTCAACTTCCTATGTATAAACTCAGTTTCTCGCAACTATTCTGGATGAAAAAAATTTCTTTGTACAAGCGTTGATGAATGTTGGTGGCCCTCTATAGTATTCATGATGAGGATCTGGAGTGTGAATCGCGGTTTTCTTGATCGGTCCCTTCCAAATCGATCCCGTATTTTCCATCGTGGTGACAACTTGTCTTTGTTATGCATAGTTGTTATTCTTTTGGATGAAGATAATTTTAAATCTATGGCCCCATCCTTGGATAATTTTTCTCCCTTGGATTTAACTTGAATGATACATAAATTGTAATTATTTAAAAATCATTGTGTTTAAGTCTCTTAATTATTAGGGATTCATATATTTTGGAATGTTAATTTCAATGCATTATTTGTGTTTGTATCATAATTGTTATTTAATTTTATAATGGATGTAGTTGAATTTATATGGGTGTTAGCTTTTCAGCGTTTTTTATTTTGGTCCTCCAAGGTAGATGGTGTTAATTTTGAATCTATGGCCCCATACATGGACAAATTTTCTCCCTGGATTTAATTTGAGGGCTCTATAAATTGTATTTAATTCACTTAATTGTTTTTAATTCTCATAATTATAGACATTTCTATTATTTGGAATATTAGTTTCAATTTATTATTGGTGTTTGTATCATAATTGTTCTTTAATTATATAGTGTAGGTAGGTGAAAGTTGTTAATTTTTCAGTGTTTTGATTTTGGTCCTCCAATCTTAAGTTTGGTAGACATATTGGTTACCCAAGATGAAGATAAATATTTGTGAATGGAGGTGAGTTTTGGCACTTGCAGGATACTTGCTCTGTAATTTTATGTTGGAATTAATTTGAAGACTACATAAATTGAATTTAATTCCAGTAAATTGTGTTTAAGTCTTATAATGGTCTATGTCTAATTATGGTCCATGTCTAAAATGGTCTATGTTAGTGATGAGTGCTACTACATTAGATGATGTTAATTATGGAAGGCCTTCGATTTATTTTGAAGGTACATAAATTGTATTAATTTCAAATGAATTGTGTATAAGTCTACATAAATTGTATTTAATTTAAATTAATTGTCTTTAAATCTCATAGTTATTGGGCATTCTTATTTTTTGGAATGTTAATTTTGATGCAATATTGTTGTTTGTATCGTAATTGTTATTTAATTTTATAATGGAGTAGTTAAATTGATATGGCTTGTTAACTTTTTAGTGTTTTGATTTTGGTCCTTCAATCTTGATAATTTAATGTCCCTTGATATTAAATTCCCCTTAATTTAATGTGTCGTTTAAAGGATTATTTTTAAATGGAATCATTTATATTGGACTAATGGTATAAAATTCTAATTGACTTTGTAAGATGTATGTAACCATGTATTAGGAAGACAACAATTTTAGTCCATGGCATAAAAAAAGATTTTGTGACAGAACGTTCAATGTATGTTTGTGTTCATCGTCCATGAACCGCTTTTTGCATTATGTTGATGGATAATAATTGGACATAATTTCCTACTACATTTTTACACCTTTGTGCATCATCATGGTGAGTTGATTGAGAATGAATGTTATTGTCTAATTAATGCTATATAAATATGATTTAATTGAAATTAAATCCTATGCCCCATGCTATTTTATCCAATAAATTTTAGTTAGGTCTCATAATTATATGATTTAATTTGAATTGTTGTTATATTCTTATATAAGGGAAAATCCATGCATGGTATATTACTAAATTGTTTTAGGTTTGTATAGGTTTTATAAAAAAAAATTGGCAATTCAAATGAAGATTTTGTTGCCCATGATGATTATTTTATCTAGAGGCCTTTGTTTAAATTAATTCCATGTCAAAGAGTCGTTAAATATTTTATTTCAACGTAAAATATATATATAACGTCTTAGTAAAACATAACTTCAACAACTTAATATGACCACGTGAGATTTAGGGAGCATTTGGCTCAATCTTTTCAATGAAAATGTGAAAATTATTGAATAATAGTAAATTACAATAAAATTGTTGTTAATTTATTGATATTTTATTTTAAACACTAATCTTGAAATAATTGGGGTCGAAAATGATTATTGGGAGTATTTAATACAAATTAATTATTTTTTAAATTTAATAATTATTTGTCATTTATGGTTTTAAAGTCTAATAATTATTTAACATTTATGATGGTTTTTGACAAATTAGTCGCATGAGTATTTGTAGTAATGTTTGTATCATAATTATTGTTTAATTTGGATTAATATTATTTACATATTTATATAAATGAGGATGCATACATGTTATGGTAATAAATTGTTCTATGTCTATATGAGTTGTTAACTTTTCGGCATTTTGATTTTGGTCCTGCGGTTTTGGGTTTAGTAAACAACCTGACCATCTTTGCGGATTTAATTGTACATGGTAAATTAGTGTTTGTATCGTAGTTTGAATTAGTGTTTGTATCATAGTTTGTATCATAATTTTCGGACATGTATTCGGTCCTAGGCAAAGCAGGCGAACACCACTGCACTCAAACCAAATCAATTCATTAAAATGTTTGGGTTCACTTCACCAAACTCATCAGACTTCGGTACTTGTGAAAAAATTATTTAGAAATGATTTTGTGCGATGAAATATTAATTAGGAAGATATTTGTTGGTATCCAAGGTTTTAATGTTACTGGCATTCTGCTATTAATGGAATTTGAAGGATTTTTCAATTCATTTTTTAGTACTTTATCAACGAACAACCAAAATAAAATTTCTATATATTTTCAGAAATTTTTGGTTTGTTGATTTTTTCGGTCTTTTTAATCACTTCCATGAAAATTACTTTCTACTATTAGAAATTAAAAAAAAAATTGAGGAATTATTCCTACCTAAATAATAGTACTACAATTTGTCCAATGCATCTGAATCAAATTAAGTGTGGCAAGTGTATGAAAAAATGACACTAACTATTTTGTAGAATTCACAATAATATGAAAATTTTGATAGTCAAATATACTTAGATAACATCTAATAATTTTCATTGGTGTCGTATCAATGAGGAGATCTTTTGTGGATTCAAATTTACGTGGAGTTTTTCTTCTCAAATATCATTGTTTTATATTTGTATATATGTAATAATATTGATAAATAAATAAAAACTCAATTTATTTTGATATATTTGACAAGTATATCGTGTTAGACATTATATTCATTTTGGCAAGCATTGAAGTTGCAACCACTATTATTAACCTGTTATCCTTCTAACTGTTCCACCACAGAATAAAAGAATGTCCCCCTTATATGCTTGCCGTCAAGTAAGACTCTCACTTAGGAGGTGTATTATCCATGGAAAAATGCTCCAGAAGTTCATTGGGTTTGTAAATTAAATAATTGTTTTGGGTAGTAATTTTATTTTATTCTAATTTCTTTTTTAGCCGGGTTTTTGGCTTCAAACGACACTAAATGTATAAGCTTGAAGTTTGAAAATATATAACTTACATTATATTTTTATATGGGCATGTGTTATTATGATTTGTATATTTATTCTTTACAATCCATTGTTAATTACACGTTCATTTTTCTTTCTTACACGTTCATTTTTCTTTCTTACAAAGACAATCATCCCCTGCAGGTTGGTCATGTACATCTTGCGCACGTTCCTACAACTAATGGTGAGGTCATTATCTATTAAATAACATTTTTTGTCGTTGGGTTTGTTATATTTTTTTCTTTGTATTCATTTTTTTTAAATAGAGTTGCCATCGACCTCAACTGCCGGTGTTGATGGAAATTTTAATTTGTTGAAAAAAATACACTAATATAATTCAAATACAATAAAATATTAATTTAGTTTTAAAACTGTATTAATTATCGAATCGGGATTAAACTCATGAACCAAACGATCCCTAAGCCGTATCTAGTGGGAACGAAAATATCTGAAATTGTAGGATTAATCCCTAACCACATAATATAATTTCCCTTTTTGAATTAAATTAATTTGAGAATTAATCTCACCCACATAATTATTCCTTCCCTTTAAATTAATTTATTAACTAATTAATTTTCTTTCCTAAGAGATACATACGGGTTTTTCCTCCTCATTCATCACCCATTTCCTTCTCTCTCTACTCAACAAATTCCCTCTTTCTCTCTCTGTAAATCGGCGAGCAAGCGTCGATCGCCTCTCTCATCCAACGGCGCCACCAAGCCTCGTTCTGATCGACGCCGATCGCCGTCTCCAGCTATAGCCGTGCCGCCTCTTCGATCGCGATGCCATCTCCTACTCCCAGACACAGCATCACGCGCCGTCGTACCCAGGCCGAAGCGCCACCACCTCTCGGTTCCGGCGCCGCTTCCCCTTCCAATCTATGGCGCCGCGTCGCTCCCGCTACTGCCGCAATCGGAACCGGCCGCTGCCTCCCCCTATTTCGAATCGATGAGCGCCTCCCCCTCCAACCCAGACGACCGCCGTGCGATGCCCATGAAGCAGCGCCGCCGTCCATCTCGCCTCTCGGTTCCAACGCTGTCTGATTGTTAATTAAATGAGTCCTCTCTTCCTATTTCGTTGCTAATTCCTTTCCGACTTTAGTTCTTGATTTAATTCCCTCAAAAAAAATACTCACGATTCTATTTTGTTTCCTTTCATATCAAATTGAGACGTCATCGACTCTGTCGTCCTTTCCGATGAAGCCACGAACCACTGCCCATTTTATTTCGGAGAAACCGAAACTGTGCCGTTAGGCTGTCCAAAATATCCGACAAACAATCAAATACTTATACGACGCCGTTAGGCCGCTTGAATTTATCCGATGAGTCACCAAACTACGCTTGGAACTCATAAGGTTGCTAACCTTCTCTCTATTTCTTGTACTAGTTGGGATAGGAATTGATCAAGTCTTAGTTTCCTATTGAGGCCGTGTAAGTCTGAGGTATGTTATTTGGATTTGAGATTTGTAGATGGACTTGGATAATGTTGGTTTTACATAATATTAATGGTGAATTAGTTGTCTGTTGTGATGAATTAGATGATTAGGGTGATGGTTGTGTTTTAGCGGGATGGTGGGAATGATTTAGCTTGTTTTAAATGGGGCGTTGATTATATTAGCTGAATGGCAATATTGATGAGATGGAATTAGTTTGGATCCTGCCTACTATTCGAATTAAGGGCAAGGTGGGAAGTTTATCTCCTTTAAAATTTAGTTCCGGGAAAAAGACTAATGATGTTGGATTTTAAAAATAATACTTTTGATTATCAAAATTATCATACTAGATGAAATTAGAAAATCGTACGAAAAAGACAAGTCTTCAATATTCAAAATTAGTAACAAATGAATATGAGTATTTTTGGGAAATTAATATAATTCTTTTAAAAGTAACACTAATCAACTTTAGAAGTATTACTAATATTGAGAAAAGAGGAATATATTTATATACTATCTTAGATTAAAATATAAACTTCTTAGAAAGTCAAAGTTTATTAATAATATTAATAAAAGGGAATTTTATTAAGAAAATATAAATTATATTCAAGAGTTCTTTTAAAATATAATATAGAATTTTATTAGAAAGAAAAATATTAATTTGGGAATTATATTATATTAGTATTATTTAAATAACTTTCTTTTCTTTATTTTTGGAAAATATTAGATGGATATAATTTTAGGTATCAAAGCTTTTAGTTATAAAAGTCTTAAAATATTAAGAGATTGTTTTATTAAGATCAAAATAGGCATACAACAATGAAATTAGTAAGTACACTCCCCAATACACCAACCTTTTAGAAGTGGTGTATTTACCAAGATAGTGTGTGACTTAGAGTAAGTCTATCCAATAGGTTTATAAGATAACGATCTCCTCGATTCTCGTAACACAAACTCTCAACTTTTCCTAATAATTCAAAGGTCAACTTTTAATCAAATGGTTTCGTATTAGGGTTCTGTGCTAATCGGAATACGCACGAGGGATTCGACCTTCTATTTGTATATCACTCTCAGGACGTCTCTACAACGCGAGTTATCTTCCAAAGGAATTTCAAGACAGTTGTAACTTAGCTATAAAGTTAACAGGTGAGTGATGATCTGTTGATTGATCTGCTAATAATAACGTTGTGCCGGTATTTTCTGAACTTGACTAAATCAATCAAAAATATCTAATCCAACATAAATGTAACACCTATTATATATAACTGTTTGAATTGTGTGATATAACTATATATGATATATAATGCCTGTTGTTTTATAAATCGATCACCATTGTATGAGTAAGTACCTTATGTGAGCATGAATCAGTTCAGTTGTCAATCAAGTAATTTTTCTCTATAAAGTTTGATGTGTCAGTTTTATGGAAAGTTAGTAAGTACGGAGTTGGGATCGAGTTTTTAATCCAACCTCCGGGGAGCTGTCGGGGACACCCTCGGAATGTAGGTTGTTGATTCAAACATATCTGGTCCCCGGGTCAGCCGCCTACGTTGCGCACTGGGAATAAGGCCATTGATGGTTTGCTATTATTTTGAGGGTTGTTGTGGTTGGATGAAGTAAGTTTGATGGTGATTGGAAGGAGTAAGTTTGTTGTGGTTGAAAAGAGCAAGTTTGTTTGAAGTGGAATGGTCGTACGAATATGGTTTGACAGTTTGTGATAATACGTGAACATAACTTTGGGCTTTGCCCTAATGTGAACCAACTTGTGCTATTTTAATTATACTACGTGAAATGTGTTAATGCTGATCAATTATTACATAAACTGTTACTTCTATGATATATCGTAATCATGTATATATGTGAAACTGATTAAATGGAATAAACACTTTATTAATGAGTATAACTTAATATATTTTGGATTTACCAATCCCGTGACGTTGCGAATCACCCATACGTGAGAATTCAAATCTCACGCCCCATTTTTACAACCCTTGCAGATTATGATTTCGTGGAGCAAGGACAGTAATAGGGACGACACGGAGTTCCCCGCTTAAATAAAACGTTACTGTTAATACTATATTTTATGTACACATATATGTGTGTGAGATACTTATTAAAATTATTCTACTCATTTCTTCCGCTGCATAAAAACTCATCATCTCTTATTTCTGTTATATTTCCTTCAAAAATTTTATAGTTCGGACTTTTGATCACAATAATACTTCGAATCCGATATAATTAATATATTCTGGATTCGGGGTGTTACAGGTGGTATCAGAGCCTAGGTTCAAAACTTTCGGACCAAAACCCAAATCATTATTTTCATCAAACCAAAATTCTTTTTCTCTAATTAAAATTTCCTTATTATGTAAGTATAGATCACTAATTAAATCACTTGAGGGGAAATGTGTCTCCTATTACCGTCAGAAGCTCCTCGAAGGTATGTTCTTATTTTATTGCCTAAAAGTTTATGATAGCGACAACTTGACTTTCATAACAAAACTCCAATCAAAAGATCGCAAACTCGAAATAACACCTACGAGGTGTAGAAAGAACCACTAAATGTCATTTATATTACTATTTAAATGCAGATAATTAGTGAATGATAGAAATAAATATATTTGTGTAAAATTATAAACTTCATAAATGATGTTATATGATTATTTGAACTATGTGCTTTAATTATTTAAATTATGTTTCTGCATAACTAAAATTTTGACTAGGAATTTCCTTTCCATATAAGAACCACCTAAGATAGTTATATCCCGATAATTAGAAGACACTTAGCTAACCTTAGAATTTATAAGTGTGTTTATAACCCAGTTCACGAGACTGCATGCAAAGGCAAGAGCCACTCCGATATCCCACGAGGAGATATATTTGACAGCCGTGATTCATTTTGCTAGAAGGATTACTGAGTTGTTCTCCGTCCTATTGCCGTAAGACTACTCGAATGGACAAGAATAGAAGACCCAGTTCAAGGGCCCCACACTCACTTGGAGACATACCTAGAAGAAGTCGATGATGAAGATTTCCATATGATAGTAGCGATCAGTCAGAGTGATCAAATCCTTTTAAACAGTTATCCTTTGGATGTAGTCACAAATACATATAACATAGATGTGCCACCCTTTCCTGACATATAGTAGTAGTCAGATGTATGACCGTTTTACTTAGACCATAGCAGCATAGTTCTAGCCTGCTCCTTTTATCGCTCGTGGCTCGTACTGATGCAAGAATACGATGCGTTAGAATTATACTTAGAAGCCTATTGTATTCTATAGCGTAATGTAAAGAGACTGACTTCGTAGAACCAAAACTTTTTAGATATATATATATACTTATTACGTGCTCACTGCTTGTCAATATGTTTTACTTGCTTTATATATTGACTGTCACATATTTTATCTGATTATCACTTAATGACACATTACTGGTTCCTATTATATTGTGCGAATGTGAGCACTGTACCATTGGGGCCCGATGTGTCGCGGTGAATTACGTACCACACGTGTTTTCAGTGCTAACATTGTGTTAATTTGGTTAATCCGATTATATTTTTATAACTTTCTCACACCTATACATACCGTAAAAATATTATTCTTTTCTCTTCGGAACCACCTTTAGAATGGCACCAGAACGTAGACGTGGACGACCCCGCATTAATCCCATTCATGTACTAATGGATCCTATAGGATAGAACCCACCTCCTCAGGTTGAACCTGAGCCACCTCAGCAGGCCACACCAAGAAATGCCTGGAACTACTATGGAAATTGAGGGCCGAATTAGAGGTTTACCCATAACGCTAAGCGATCACTTGGTAGAGTTCGATCTTCACATCTTTGAGATGAAAACCTTTGTTATAATCTTAGGCATTGACTAGTTAACAAAGGACAAAGCGATAATAAAATGCGCAGAACGAGAGGTCGACCTCGAAACCCGTGATGGTCAACACTTCACATTTTGTGAAATCAAGAGTAAGAAGAAAAGAGATATTACGAAAGGAGGAATGCCAAGCTTACCACGTCCACATCTCAGCAAGAGAGAAAGACGACAAGTTGCGCATCAAGGTGCCAATCGTGGATGAATATCTTGATGTGTTCCCCGAGGAATTAATCGGGTTGCCTCCGGATCGTCAGATAGAGTTCTCCATCGACTTGATACCTGGGGCAGCACCAGTATCTAAAGCACCCTATCGAATGGCACCAAAGGAATTAGAAGAACTGAAGGATCAACTGCAAGACTTGCTTGAAAAGAAGTTCATCAGGCCTAGTACATTACCATGGAAAGCACCCATGTTGTTCGTGAAGAAGAAAGATGGGACTTTCCGTATGTGCATAGACTACCGAGGTCTCAAGCAACTGACCATTAAGAACAAATATCCTCTTCCGAGGATAGAAGACTTGTTCGACCAGTTGAAGAATGCTACCATATTCTCAAAGATCGATCTGAGGTCTGGTTACCACCAGCTAAAGGTCAAGAGCGAGGATATCCCGAAGACAACATTTCGAACTCGGTATGGACATTACGAGTTCACCGTGATGCCTTTCGGAGTAACAAATGCTCCGACAATTTTTATGGATCTGATGAATAGAGTGTTTCATCCGTACCTGGACCAATTCGTCATCGTCTTCATTGACGACATACTTGTGTACTCTAAGAACAAATAGCAATACGAAGAACATCTCAAGGCAGTCTTAGAAACAATGAGACGAGAGAAGTTGTATGCCAAATTCAGCAAGTGTGAATTTTGGATCGACCGTGTTATGTTCTTAGGGCATCTAATCTCCGCAAAAGGAATTGAAGCGGACCCAACAAAGGTAGAAGCCATCATGAATTGGAAGGCACCTACTAACATCAATGAAATTCGAAGCTTCCTTGGGTTAGCAGGATACTACCAAAGGTTCATACAGGACTTTTCCAACATTGTGAAAGCACTGACGAAGCTGACCAATAAAAACCGAGAAGTTTGTTTGGGATTCAACTTGTGAGGAAAGCTTACAAGAGCTAAAGAAGAGGCTAACCACGTCGCCTGTGTTAACCATCCCAGACGGATCAGAAGGGTTCGTCATTTACACAGACGCTTCTTTGTCAGGCTTGGGTTGTGTTCTGATGCAGAATAAGAAAGTTGTAGCTTATGCATCTCGGCAACTTAAGGACCACGAATAAAACTACCCAACGCACGACTTAGAACTAGCCGCAGTGGTTCACGCATTGAAGATTTGGAGACACTACTTATATGGAGGAAAGTGTGAGATCTACACTGACCATAAGAGCCTAAAATACTTCTTCACGCAGAAGGAATTGAACATGCGTTAAAGAAGATGGCTCGAATTGGTAAAAGATTACGATTGCACTATCCACTATCACCCCGGAAAGGCAAACGTAGTGGCAGACGCTTTAAGTAGAAATGAAGATACAAAACTAAGCGTCGTTCCAACCACACAGTTACCACTAATAGGAGAACTCTCTCGATTAAACCTAGAATTTTCCATACAGTGTTGTGCAGATTCCATGGTTTACACTTTCACCCTACAACCGACCTTACGAGAAAGGATCCTAGGAGCCCAAAATAACGATAAATTCTTGAGAGAAATATGTAAGCACACTGATGAAGGAACCATCAAAGATTCGTGTTGAGTACTGATGGAGCTTTAATGTTCGATAACAGAATCTGTGTGCCTAAGGATGAAGGAGTGAGGAACAAAATCCTAAAAGAGGCATATGACACTCCTTACACCGTTCACCCGGGAGAGATGAAGATGTACCGGGAACTGAAAGAGAACTTTTGGTGGAGGGGTATGAAGAGGACGATAGCTCAATTCGTCAAGAGTTGTTTAACATGCCAACGGGTTAAAACAGATCATCAATGACCCCAGAGTTGTTACACCCTCTGAAGATGCCAGAGTGGAAATGGGAGAACATCACTATGGATTTTGTCACCGGATTTCCGAAAACGGTGAAGAATCACGATGTCATCTAGGTTATCGTAGATAGACTTACGAAGACTACCCACTTTATCCCTTTTAGAATAACGTATACGTTAGACAAGATTGTGCAACTATATATAGCTGAGATAGTCAGACTACATAGTGTACCAGTCTCGATAGTGTCCGATATAGACCCCCGTTTTACCTCCAAGTTCTGGGGAAGTCTGCAACGAGCCTTGGGGACTGAATTGAAATTCAGCACTGCATACCACCCGCAGACCGATGGACAATTGGAAAGAACTATCCAGACACTCAAAGATATGCTGAGAGCTTGCACTCTGGATCTTGAAGGAAGTTGGAAAATCCACCTTCCCATGGTAGAGTTCGCTTATAACAACAGTTATCAGGCAACAATACAAATGGCACCGTACGAAGCACTCTACGGGAAGAGGTGTAGATCGCCAGTTGTTGGGATGAAGTCGGGATTCGAAAGATTCTCGGATCCGAGCTAGTCGAAAGATCAGCTGAGATAGTTGCGAAGATTAAAGAAAGAATCAAGATAGCCCAGGACCGTCAGAAGTCATATGTAGACACTCAGAGAAGAGATTTACAATTCGACGTTGGCGAGAAAGTATTTCTCAGACTTGCACCAATGAAGGGTCTAATCCATTTTGGGAAAAGAGGTAAGCTAAAGTCACGATACATCGAGCCATTTGACATACTGAACAGAATCGGGGATGTGGCTTATCGATTAGCACTACCACCAGAGTTATCACGAGTGCATAATGTGTTCCATATATCTACACTCAGGAAGTACATAAGCGATCCAAACCATGTTATTAGTCATATAGATTTAGGTTTAAGCTGTGATCTGACTTATGAAGAAGTTCCAGTTACTATCCTGGGAAGGAAGTTACACTTATTAAGGAATCGAGAAATATCATTAGTCCTTGTCCAATGAAGCCGACACTGGAAGGAAGAAACGACATGGGAAAGAGAAGTTCAAGTCCTAGCCAAATACCCTCAATGCTTAAGCAATACCTAGGAGATGAATTTCGGGGGCGAAATTATGTTAAGGGGGTGAGGATGTAACACCCCATCCCGTTTTATACCTTTTATATTCCTAGAACCCTTATTTTATATTATTATCTTTGTTTCTTTTTATTTTATTATTTTGTGTGCTATTGTGTAATTTAAATATATACCCTTTTATAAATTCCTAAATTCAAAGAAAGGAATCGAATCTTTCAAACGAATAAAGGACTACGAGAAATTTAATATTCAAGTTTAATTAAGGATTTTGATCCGTATAATTTGTTGAAAAAAATACACTAATATAATTCAAATACAATAAAATATTAATTTAGTTTTAAAACTGTATTAATTATCGAATCAGGATTAAACTCATGAACCAAACGATCCCTAAGCTGTATCTAGTGGGAACGAAAATATCTGAAATTGTAGGATTAATCCCTAACCACATAATATAATTTCCCTTTTTGAATTAAATTAATTTGAGAAATAATCTCACCCACATAATTATTCCTTCCCTTTAAATTAATTTATTAACTAATTAATTTTCTTTCCTAAGAGATACATACGGGGTTTTCCTCCTCATTCATCACTTATTTCCTTCTCTCTCTACTCAACAAATTCCCCCTTTCTCTCTCTGCAAATCGGCGGACAAGTGTCGATCGCCTCTCGCATCCAACGGCGCCACCAAGCATCATTCCAATCGACGCTGATCGCCATCTCCAGCTATAGCCGCGCCGCTTCTTAGATCGCGATGCCATCTCCCGCTCCCAGAAGCAGCGTCGCGCACCGCCGTACCCAGGCCAAAGCGCCACAGCCTCTCGGTTCTGGCGCCGCTCCCCCTTCCAATCCACGGCGTTGCGTCGCTCCCGCTACTGCCGCAATCGGAAATGGCCGCTGCCTCCCTCTGTTTTGAATCGACGAGCGCCGCCCCCTCCAACCCAGACGACCGTCGTGCGATGCCCACGAAGCAGCGCCGCCGTCCGTCTCACCTCTCGGTTTCAACGCTGTCTGATTGTTAATTAAGTGAGTCATCTCTTCCTATTTCATTGTTGATTCCTTTTCGACTTTAGTTCTTGATTTAATTCCCTCAAAAGAAAATACTCACGATTCTATTTTGTTTCCTTTCATATCAAATTGAGACGTCATCGACTCCGTCGTCCTTTCCGATAAAGCCACGAACCGATGCCCGTTTTATTTTGGAGAAATCGAAACGGCGCCGTTAGGCTGTCCAAAATATCCGACAAACAATCGAATACTTATACGATGCCGTTAGGCCGCTCGAATTTATCCGACGAGTCACCAAACTACGTCGTTAGACTGCCCGATTTGGAACTCGTAAGGTTGCTAACCTTCTCTCTATTTCTTGTACTAGTTGGGATAGAAATTGATCAAGTTTTAGTTTCCTGTTGAGGCCGTGTAAGTTTGAGGTATTTTATTTGGATTTGAGATTTGTAGATGGACTTGGATAATGTTGGTTTTACATAATATTAATGGTGAATTAGTTGTCTGTTGTGATGAATTAGATGATTAGGGTGATGGTTGTGTTTTAGCGGGATGGTGGGAATGATTTAGCTTGTTTTAAATGGGGTGGTGATTATATTAGCTAAATGAAAATATTGATGAGATGGAATTAGTTTGGATCCTGCCTACTGTTCGAATAAAGGGCAAGGTGGGAAGTTTATCTCCTTTAAAATTTAGTTCCGGGAAAAAGACTAATGATGTTGGATTTTAAAAATAGTACTTTTGATTATCAAAATTATCATACTAGATGAAATTAGAAAATCATATGAAAAAAGACAAGTCTTCAATATTCAAAATTAGTAACAAATGAAAAAGAGTATTTTTGGGAAATTAATATAATTCTTTTAAAAGTAACACTAATCAACTTTAGAAGTATTACTAATATTGAGAAAAGAGGAATATATTTATATACTATCTTAGATTATAATATAAACTTCTTAGAAAGTCAAAGTTTATTAATAAGATTAATAAAAAGGAATTTTATTTATAAAATATAAATTATATTCAAGAGTTCTTTTAAAATAAAATATAGAATTTTATTAGAAAGAAAAATATTAATTTGAGAATTATATTATATTAGTATTATTTAAATAACTTTCTTTTCTTTATGTTTGGAAAATATTAGATGGATATAATTTTAGGTATCAAAGCTTTTAGTTATAAAAGTCTTAAAATATTAAGAGAATGTTTTATTAAGATCAAAATAGGCATACATAAATGAAATTAGTAAGTACACTCCCCAATACACCAACCTTTTAGAAGTGGTGTATTTACCAAGATAGTGTGTGACTTAGAGTAAGTCTATCCAATAGGTTTATAAGATAACGATCTCCTCGATTCTCATAACACAAACTCTCAAGTTTCCCTAATAATTCAAAGGTCAACTTTTAATCAAATGGTTTCGTATTAGGGTTCTGTGCTAATCGGAATATGCACGAGGGATTCGACTTTCTATTTGTATATCACTCTCGGGACGTCTCTACAACGCGAGTTATCTTTCAAAGGAATTTCAAGACAGTTGTAACTTAGCTATAAAGTTAACAGGTGGGTGATGATCTGTTGATTGATCTTCTAATAATAACGTTGTGCCGGTATTTTCTGAACTCGACTAAATCAATCGAAAATATCTAATCCAACATAAATGTAACACCTATTATATATAACTGTTTGAATTATATGATATAACTATATATGATATATAATGTCTGTTGTTTTATAAATCGATTACCATTGTATGAGTAAGTACCTTATGTGAGCATGAATCAATTCAGTTATCAATCAAGTAATTTTTCTCTATAAAGTTTGATGTGTCAGTTTTATGGAAAGTTAGTAAGTACGGAGTTGGGATCGAGTTTTTAATCCAACCTCCGGGGATCTGTCGGGGACGCCCTCGGAATGTAGGTTGTTGATTCAAACATATCTGGTCCCCGGGTCAGCCGCCTACGTTACGCACTGGGAATAAGGCCATTGATGGTTTGCTATTATTTTGAGGGTTGTTGTGGTTGGATGAAGTAAGTTTGATGGTGATTGGAAGGAGTAAGTTTGTTGTTGAAAAGAGCAAGTTTGTTTGAAGTGGAATGGTCGTACGAATATGGTTTGGCAGTTTGTGATAATACGTGAACATAACTTTGGGCTTTGCCCTAATGTGAACCAACTTGTGCTATTTTAATTATACTATGTGAAATGTGCTAATGCTGATCAATTATTACATAAACTGTTACTTCTATGATATATCGTAATCATGTATATATGTGAAACTGATTAAATGGAATAAACACTTTATTAATGAGTATAACTTAATATATTTTGGATTTACCAATCCCGTGACGTTGCGAATCACCCATACGTGAGAATTCAAATCTCACGCCCCATTTTTACAACCCTTGCAGATTATGATTTCGTGGAGCAAGGACAGTAATAGGGACGACACGGAGTTCCCCGCTTAAATAAAATGTTACTGTTAATACTATATTTTATGTACACATATATGTGTGTGAGATACTTATTAAAATTATTCTACTCATTTCTTCCGCTGCATAAAAACTCATCATCTCTCATTTCCGTTATATTTCCTTAAAAAAATTTATAGTTCTGACTTTTGATCACAATAATACTTCGAATCCGATATAATTAATATATTTTGGATTCGGGGCGTTAAAAAGGGTATTGTCGTAAATATACATCTTATCCCCAAATATGAATTATCACACCTATTTTGTTGTGATATCATATCTAGGAAGTTAAGTAAAAATCTGGGTTATCCCCGAGTCATGGGATTTAAAAAAAAAACATCACTCAAAGTAAATAGTTAATAATATTAGATATGTAATCCTTATCTAACCTTATCAACTAAAGTAAACGCAGCCTTGTTGGGAAAATAAGGGTGCCCGGAAACTATTCGGGATGAAATTTAAATACAAATTTAAATACAATTATTACTAACATGAATTAATCCTAATTAATTTAAATAATAATTCCAACAACAATTTTATCATCATGCATGTTGAATTAATTCACATAATATCTATGGCGGAATAACTAAGACATTATGTGATTACGTACCTCTTGTAGATTTGGCCTTTGATTAATCACGAACGTGCTACCAACCGAAACACCTTATCAAGTATGTCCCTTTCGCCTTACTTGATCACAGGTGGGAAGTGCTTTCAAGCAATTAAAATAACCAAGGAAAAAAAAATTTGCTCTTGATTTTTCCAACACATGGAATCATGTACTTGGGGGTGAAATAATCACCCCCTATTTATAATGTGTAGTGGCCGAAATTTTCATGATATTTAAAGGTGGAGAAAATCTTTTCTTAGCCTCTAAGAAATCTTGAATATATCTCATATATTTTCTTTTCTCCATAATAAAATATTCCACAAAAATATCACTCCACATTTAAGGGTGTAAATTTCGAAATTCTTAGGCAAGAAATCACAAGATTTGGATCTTCTTGAATATATGAGATAATATTATATTCCAAGAATACTTATCTTCCATAATATCTTTTTTATAAAATCAACAAAATCTTTTCTCTCCTAAATCATTAAATTTCGAATTAAGCATGAAAAGTCAGCAAATATATTTTCTTTTATTTTAATCACCTTATTATTATTGGGCTACTTAATGGGCTACTTGAGGGGCCTTTAGGAGAATTAAGATTGGACCTCCAATGGGCTTCTGAATTTCAATATTGAGCCCCAATATAATTTAGCCCATTAATATTAATTAGTACCACTAATAAATTAATATTGCACTATCCATCTCAATCCATATTACGATAATATCGGCTTCCGATTATTATTTCCCAAATTTAAGATTATCAAGTCCATTAACTAATTAAGCTTCTGAATAGCTCTAAATTAATTAACATCTTTCACCTTGGAGTAAAGACAGCTCAACATTATTATCCATACCGAAGAAACTGATTCTTCACTTGCAAGATTTGGTACGATAAAACTTCTGAGCCCACCAAGGGGACAAATCACACGAGCCGTACTCGCACGCATTTCTCCATATTAAATCTTAGCAACCGTCGTATGATTAATATTACTGCCCAAAGCATAAGTTTCAAAGTCACGATGATCTCACCCAACATGAATCAAAGCAGTAACCATTAAGCACACACGGTCTTATTTAAGTGACAGAGATTAAGAAATCAATAACCACTGAGGTCTAATTCTTCACATTTCAGAACAGAAGAATTTATCCTCGTTGTAGGTCCTCTTCAACACATACTAAATGTGCTAGTGCAATCTCTTGGTCAAGACAAGCCAATCTGAGATGTACACATCGACTTTTCACGGCGGATTGCTCAATTCCACCTGGGTCATAAATTTTATACGTTTAGTTACAAGGAAACCGTTAATGTGATCTTCTGTGATCTGGTATCACCACATTAACTACAATGTAACACATATTACTTATAATGAACTGGTTGCAATAAATATTCAACATTCAATTATATCTAAAGCAAATGCGATAAAAGATTTATTCTCATAAACAAGTGTTTAATACATGAGTTATACAAAGTAAAAGCATACTTTTACGTATAACTCCAACAATCTCCCACTTATACTTAAAGTCCGCTTTTTAGTATACATCATGCATGTCTAGTGTAGTAACACTACGTGACATCTCATGTCAACCTACACTAACCTAATAATTTCTCCCACTTATACTTAAAGCAGATTGGCAATAGTCTTGACTCTCATTCCATCCACATGTCTTTCGAATGTACTCTGAGGCAGATCCTTTGTGAATGGATCCGCTAGGTTTGTTGGGACAATGTCAGTTTTGATTATATCCCAAAGCCCCTGAAAAGATGTAATACCTTAGTAGTCATGCTAGTCTCGGTTAGATTAGTACTTAGTCATTTTATAATTCACAGTAACTCAATGAGAGGAGTACTCATTGATGACAATCAAGACTGAAGCCTAAAGACGCAGAGCACCATCCTGAACTTTACGATAGTCTTTCTAAGTTGGCTGAGTAAGTGTTAGTGATGAAGAGTATGACCCTGAGGTCATTACTAACTCAGTCCCGAAGGGAACAGGATGATACTGAGTAATGGGAAAAGACTTGGAGTAGAGCCAAGCAATGCAAAAGGAATGTCAGCGTCAGGACAAGATCCTTGTGCTTGAGACAAAAAGAACTGAATGAGACAAGCCTTAAGCCCAGGAATGAGTTTTGACATTCTTACCTACCTGATGACGTGGACCAATCCAGGAAGGACACGCACGTATGGACTTGACATGAAGACTGAGTTCAGACTGCACTTTACAACGGGCAAGCATTAAATGAGCATTAAATGCTTTACCAAATCCATGCAAGGACGACTGCTGCATGTGAGATGTATCCGTTGAACAACCCTACGAAGATGACTAGATGGCTATCTCTTCCAACATATAGTTTTCAAATCCATTTATAAATACAGAAGGCCTTGAACCCATTCAAGGTTATGGGAAATTTCCAAGCCAGAAATTACTCAAACTCTCAAGCGTTCAAAACATTCAGCGTTCTAAAAGAGGCACTCCAAACCAGATAAATTTCCCAAGTGTTTCTTAGAAAAGAGAGCTATTTTGTATTCCACTGAGCGAACCTAGTTATATCATAAGCTTAGAGTGATTATCCATCCTTAGCATAACTTTATCTTGTAAGAATAATCACAATCTTACTTGGAACAAAACTGAAACCAAAACCCTCTTGTTAGGCTTGTTGGTTGAAGTCAGTTAGTGAGTTAGGAAGGAGTTTGTAAGGGTCAGTGAGTAAGCTGATCTGGGTGCACCTTGGCACGTTAAAAATAGGCTAATCCATAGTGGATTATCATGTTCAATCAGGACTGTGGACGTAGGAGCTTGAGTCTCTGAACAATGTTAAACTCCTTGTGCTCTTTACTGCTTTGATATTGTCTTATTGCTTATTCGTTAAGGTATTCATTGCATCAGTTTTATCAGGCTTGAATCAATCAGCCCGATCATTAACTTGGACACTGTCTTACTAATCACTACTTCATAATTGAGTAATCAAGTTTTCAGAAAGCAAACATCAAATAAGACTATAAACTTTCAGGGCTCACACATTTCAGCACTGAACTCAAGTTGATAGTTTGCCAACTGACCAGCACTCAGTGCAGTTAGTAGGTGTGTTATCAACCCTGAGTTCTTTATCACTCTGAGCAAAGGGAACTCAGTCAGTTTGAAAGTGCACTCAGTGCAGTTAGTAGGTGTGTTATCAACCCTGAGTTCTTTATCACTCTGAGCAAAGGGGACTCAGTCAGTTTGAAAGTGAGAAAAAATTGTATACGTGTATTCCCCCCCCCCCCATACACGTGTCCCTCAGTCTTGTACCGGGACCAACAAGTGGTATCAGAGCAGTGGTTCAAAAGACCACTGACTTTGAATACTAATAGTTTCAGAGGTAAAATTGTTGGTGGTCACTTAACAGATCTGAGTTTGCTTTTCATAAAACTTGCATCATCATGACTTCGAGGAGACTTGAAGCTTCATTACCTGAATTCTCTGTTTCTAACTTTGTCTACTGGAAGTTCAGACTTGAGGCACATCTAGATGTCATCCATGACCAGATGCTGCATATTATCAAGGAAGGACCCATCAAGATCACCATTCCTAATGTCAGAGGACTGGGGTGTGAGCATCTTGACATTGGCGTATAGGTTCTTAAGGAGAGGAAGGATATGACCAATGATGAGATCAAAATGGTGGGACTGGACAATGTGGCCAGAAATATCATCTTGCATACGGTGCCTTTCGAGGAGTCAATGAAGCTGATAAACCTAAAGACGGCTAAAGAGGTCTGGGATGAGCTGACCAGGATGTGCGAAGGGTCAGAAAAGATAAAGGAAAACAAGAGGAATATTTCCATTCAGAAGTTCAAAGCATTCGAGATGCTGCCTGATGAGACGATAGATCATATGGAGTCAAGATTCATCAAGTTGATGAATGAGTTGGTGATGTTGGATAAGGATGTTCCAAAGATAGATGTTGCTACTAAGATCCTGAATGCCCTTCCTGAGAGATGGGACAACAGTATAATTATGCTAAAGAACACTCAAGATATGAGTAACATAACTTCTGTTTTACTTTTTTTCAGAGCTTGAAGCACTGGAATATGATCTCAACAAGAGAAAGAAGAAGGTGCAGCAAGAAAAAGAGGAGAAAGAGAAAGCTCCTGAGAAAAGCGTGGCGTTCAAAGCCAAGTCAGAACATGTCGAGTCTCCATCAAAATCACTGATGAAGATGAGCAAGGAAGAGCTTGCTGAGGAGTACAGCCTAATGGCCAGACGCTTTGAGAAGCTGAATTCCAGGTTTGGTCGTTATAAGAAATATTATCAAGATACTCGTGACAGGAAACCTGAAGGAACCCACCAAAGCTCACAGAGATATGAGGAAAGAAGAAACACTGACCAGAGAAGAGATCGTGGTGATGAAAGAAGATATTTAGACCCAAAACCAGATCGAAGAGATGAACAGAGACGTACTCGTGATGACAGGCACTCAGGCAAGACCGAAAGCTCATCTAGACCAATGGAACCTGACTCAAGAATGAACCCTGAGCCAAGAAAGGAAATAGGAGATGAGCAAGTTGCATGTTACAACTGTAACATGAATTGGCACTATTAGTATGACTACCAGAGCTGAGTGCAAGGGAAATAGAAGACAGGAGGGCCAAGAGAGACCAGAGGTACGCTGACCGGAGAGCCTTGCTCACTGGGGAAGCTACAGACTCAGATAGTCCTGAGGAGAGGTCGTCTGAACTCTTTTCTGATGATGAGTACGATGATGTGTGTCTAATGGCTAGGGAAGAGTCTGAGGTAACATCTAACTCTATTTGTGGTTCATACACTGGTCAAAATCCTGAGCCTAGCTCAGAGTCAACTAGAGAAATGAACCTTCAGATCTGCCTGGATCAATTGATGGTTAATTTCTCCAGGTTGCAGGAAACTAATATCTTTGTGGTAGAGGAAAACTAGAAATTGAGTACTGAGGTTCAAAACCTGAATGATCAACTCACTCAGTCAGATCTGAAAGAATCAGCTCAAATTGTGAGACTAACTCAGGAAATTGACATGATCAATGTTGAACGTCTCCCAAGAGAGAAGATTCTAAAATAACTGGTTGATGAAGAGCTAGTCACGAAGGAAGAGTTAAAGGTACTCAAAAGTAAGTTTGATGACCTCTTTGCCAGACATGAAATCCTGAAAAAGAGTGAGGACTCTCTTAAGCAAAAGGTTGAAGCAATGAATAAATCCTCAGTGGCTAGAGAGGAAATAAATAGCAGTCAGATGCTTGGGAATGGGAAAAAGGGACTTGGATATGTTCCTAAGAAATCCTCACAGGGTCAATCTCATGTTGCTTCAGGGAGCAACACTGAGAGTGTTTTTGTTCAGGCAGACCAGTATACAAAGAAGGTTGTACTTCAGGCCCGTCAGACTGATAAGGGCAAAGAAACTGTTAACACAGTCAGGGTTGCCCCCAAGGTTGCTAAGACAAAACCCAAGGGAAAGACCAAGCAACCAAAGGAGGTCCCTGAGAGCTCAGGCCAGAGAAAACCTCAGCGAAAGCAGAGGAAGACTCCGACCAAGAGTCATCAGACTGGTCAACGAGGGTATCATCATGCATGGCAATACCAGCAGAAAAGGCCAAGTATGATGACTCCCCCATGGTTTTGGCATCCTGAGGCCTTTAAATGTTTTCATTTCCCTCACTTGCCTAGGGGGAATAGAAAATAGGGCCCTTATCTAGAGCAAGCCCAAAGACCTGATGCATCAAGTATTAGGAAGAACATGAAGCCAGCCCAAAAGGCACCCACTCAGGCTCCTGTGAAGCCTAAACCTAGCACTCATACACCATCTTCTTCTCAGGCTAAGAAGAAGAAAGTTGTGCATGTTGATGTTTCAGGGAGACAGATTTACCACTCTGAGGCAATCGGGGTAGTCAAACAAGTCTGGATCCCGAAGGGTACAGCTGACACGATAGGACCCAACACCCAATGGGTACCTAAAGCCTGAATTATTTGCAGGCGGCTGTGGATCACAACAAGAGGAGAGGAGACTCAACCAAGGTTGTTTGGTACCTAGACAGTGGTTGCTCAAGGCACATGACTGGAATGAAGAGTCTTCTCCAAGAATTTCAAGCTAAAGATGGTCCACAGGTAACCTTTGGTGATAACTTAAAAGGTTTTACTAAAGGTTTTGGTGTCTTGAAAATAGGTACGGTCAGAGTGGAGAATGTGCCCTTTGTGGAAGGGCTGAAGCATAATCTGTTGTCAGTAAGCCAGTTCTGTGACAAAGGTTTTAGTGTTAAGTTCTCATCGAATATATGTTCAGTCAAGGACAAATCAACACAAGTGATTCTATCAGGTATTAGGAAGGGTAACGTTTATCTCGATGATTGGAGCAGCACTATTCCCAATACTTGTTTTGTTGTTAAGAGCTCTTTAGAGCTCAGTTGGTTATGGCACAAAAGACTAAGCCATCTGAACTTCAAGATTCTTAACAAAATCTCTAGACAGTCACTTGTTGAAGGTCTACCTAATGAAGTTTTTAGCAAAGATCATGTGTGCAAAGCTTGTCAGGAAGGGAAGCAGGTTAGAGCATCATTCAAAGAGAAAGCTTCCTTCTCCACTGACAGAGTTCTTCAGCTGTTGCACATGGATTTATTTGGCCCTGTAACACCTGTGAGTATGAATGGTAGAAAATGCACTCTTGTGGTTATTTATGATTATTCTAGATATACTTGGGTTATTTTCTTGTTAAATAAAAAGGAAACACAGGTGAAGCTTCCAGAGTTGCTCAGAAGATTCAGCAATGAGAAGAATCAGTCTATTACTAAGATCAAATCTGACAAGGGCACTGAATTTATAAATTCATATATTTCTGATTTCTATAATGAACTTGGTATTGCTCATGAGACTCCTACAGCTAGAACCCCACAACAAAAAGGTGTGGCTGAAAGGAAGAACATGACACTGAAGGAAGCTGCTAGGACCATGTTGGCTGAGTCAGGATTGCCCAAGAAGTTTTGGGCTGAGGCAATCAACACTGCATGCTATACTCAGAACAGATCCATGCTGAACAAACAACATGCACAGACTCCATATGAGACATGGAACAAGAGGAAGCCTCACATTTCTTATTTTCATATATTTGTTTGCAAGTGTTTCATCCTCAACAATGGGAAGACCCAGTTAAAAGCCTTTGATAGCAAATCTGATGAAGGAGTATTCTTAGGATATTCTGAAGTCAGTAAAGCCTTCAGGGTTTATAACTGTAGGACCATTGTTGTGGAAGAATCACCACATGTTGTGTTTGATGAATCTGTCACTGAGTCTACGATAAGATTGTTGGATCCTGACACTGAGGAGGTCACAAGAAGAGTGACAAGGCTGAGCTTAAAGAATCAACCTGATCCCAAGGTCAAAACAGTGCCAATTCCAAAATGGGATGATGACGACGATCAGGAAGATGACTCAAGAGCCACTCCTAAGCCCAGCGCATCAGGGACAGTTAAGCCTCAGACTGGGGAACAGGCTCAACCTGAGGTAAGCACCGTCTATGAAGATGTGGTCACAGTTGATAGGGTTCCTGAGTCACCTCATCAAGGGGGAATTGACGTCCTTGACATTGAGTTGGTAAACCCCTTTGGTATAGACTCAAGAGCATCCGCTTCTGTTCAATATCCTGAATTATATGAACTTGTAGACACTAACATTGCAGGTACTTCAGGAACAACTCCAGGTAAGAGAACATGGCTAGAGAATCATCCCATTGACCAGGTCATTGGTGATCCAACTGAGGGAGTCAGGACCAGACGGTTCCATGGTGAGAGTGCACTGTTCTGTTGCTTTCTCTCTGAGCAAGAGCCTCAGAACATTGAAGAAGCCCTCACTGACTCGAACTGGATTATAGCCATGCAAGAGGAGTTGAATCAGTTCACAAGGAATCATGTTTGTGAACTGGTAGATAGACCTAGGCATCAAGGTGTTATTGGTACCAAGTGGGTCTTCAAGAACAAGAATGATGAGAATTGTGTTGTAGTAAGGAACAAGGCAAGATTGGTTGCAAAAGGGTATTGTCAGTCTGAAGGGATAGACTATGATGAGACCTTTGCTCCAGTGGCTAGGTTGGAAGCTATCAGGTTGTTCCTTGCATATGCAACATACAAGAAGTTTAAAGTGTATCAAATGGACGTCAAGAGTGCCTTCCTGAATGGTGTACTCAATGAAGAGGTATATGTTGAACAACCTCCTGGGTTTGAGGTTGGAGATAGAGTATACCATTTTAAGAAAGCACTCTATGGACTTAAGCAAGCTCCTAGAGCTTGGTATGATACCCTCTCTCAATTCCTGACTGACCATGGGTTCAAGAAGGGAACCGTGGATAGGACCTTGTTCAGGATCACTGAAGGTGATGACATTCTCTTGGTCCATATTTATGTGGATGACATAATATTTGGATCACAAAATCATCAGCTCTGTGAGAAATTCTCTAAGTTGATGACTGGTAAATTTGAGATGTCAATGATGGGAGAGATGAACTTTTTTTTAGGATTGTAGGTCAAGCAGACTGATCAAGGGATTTTCATTAGTCAGGCCAAGTATACAAGAGACTTGATTCAGAAGTTTGGAGTTCAGAATAGCAATCCAGCCAGGATCCCAATGAACACCAATTGGAAGATGGATCCTGACACTGGAGGAACTTCAGTAAATCAGACTGAGTACCGAGGGCTGATAGGATCATTGTTGTACCTGACTGCAAGTAGGCCTGACATTACTTTTGCGGTTGGTATGTGCGCTAGGTATCAGTCTGACCCCAAGAAAAGTCATTTGGAGGCTGTTAAGAGGATACTCAAGTATTTGAAAAAGGACAGTTAATATGGGACTATGGTATCCTTCAGATGACAACTTAGAACTGACTGGTTATTCAGATGCAGATTATGGAGGTTGTAGGATTGATAGGATATCTACCTCAGGGACATGTCAATTTTTGGGGAGTAAATTAATCTCGTGGTTTAGTAAGAAGCAGAATTCAGTTGGCGACATCCACAACTGAGGCTGAGTATATGGCTGCAGGTAGTTGTTGTGCTCATATTCTATGGTTGAGGCATCAATTGAGAGACTACCAGGTATTTGCTAATGAGGTTCCAATCTATTGTGACAACAATAGTGCAATAGCAATCACTCAGAACCCAGTGCTTCACACAAGTGCAAGCATGTGCATATTAGGCATCACTTCATTCGAGATCATGTAGAAAAGAAGGACATTAGGATGGAGAAAATCCACAATAACAGGCAAAGAGCTGACATCTTGACTAAGCATTTGGCTGAAGCAAGATTTATGGAATTGTCAGTGGAGTTGGGACTCTTAGATCTGGTAGAGCAGTCAGTATAGGATCAAGGGGGAACTCAGGCCAGACTCAACTCAGCGAGGTATCAGGGAGCTACAATGTCTCCCTGACAAGTATGAGTTCAATCCTGACTCTTGTGAATTTGAAGCGTCTCACTGAGTCCTTCGTCCTGAAAATCTTCATTAAATGCTGACCATTTTCATTAAAATGCGCTTTTTTATATTTAAACCCATGCGTGTCGAAGCATTTAATGCACACAGTTACTTTTTCATATATGTGTCCATTTTATACTGAATATGACTGACTGGGGAAATGATTGATGCTGAGATCAATCCTGACCCTTCATTTCAAAATTCTTCAAATTCAGGATTAATCTCAACCCCACGTCTGAGTAACTGTTCATTTCATATCAATCAAGAATGTCATTTGAGAAATTTATGCAAACACAAACGCACTAAGCACACTGAACTTTCTCTCGTTCAAACTTTCATCTTGCAAATTTCTCAAAACCCTAATTCTCGAAATGGCATTCATTGACACTACTTGGTCTACGGACAATCTTGAGGAGGTTGTCAAGAGAAAGCTAGTAAACATGGAGCATATTTTATCCATGGATGGACCCGGCCAAATAGTTATCGAGATTCAACCTGTCTTCAAGTGAATTTCAGACGCCAAGATGGAGAGATTTGTAACAAAGAAACCCGCCTCTGTGCTTCCAAAGGCAGTGGTGGAGGCGTACTTGAATCTATTCACTCGCAAGGGTGAATTATTCACTAGAGTAACAGTCTTGGTGCCTACTGGGGAAAAGGACCAAGATGGTGAGGATTTGTTCAACGTTGAGACCAGGACAATCGACTTGAGGAAGACCGTGAAGGAGGTGTACAGACTTCCATGTTCTGGAATCAACCCCAGGACCTATAAGGAGAATAAGGAGGGTGAGCTCCTTAAAGAGTGGTCGAAAACTAGGTCGCCGGAGTTCAGGGTGAGGCAACATAAGGAGATCCTCAAGCCAGAATATCGTGCCATGGTGGATATCATCTCCAAGATGATCATGGGCATGACTGGGTCTCACGAGCAGTTGAGCCTGCCAAAGCTGAGAATTATGGGAGCTTTGGTAGATGGCATTGAGGCCAATTGGGAGCAGTTCTTCATCGACCAGATCAGTCAGGCTGCGAAGGACAAGCTGAAGAAGGATGAGGAGAAGGAACATATTTATGTGGGAGCCATCCTTCCCTTCGACACAAGATTGTCTATCCTGATTGCTCACGTGTGTCAGGGCTGCACCTTCGATTGGGAGGATGATCTGTCATCCAAGAAGGTGATGTTCTCCACAGCTGCTTACACATATATCATCCTTGGCATCCCTGACCCCAATGGTCCTCCCAAGGTTCAGAAGAAAAAGCCAGCATCTAAGGGCAAGAAGGTTGTGCCTGCCCTGCTGGAGAAGGTGGAAAGTCTCCTGGAGAAAGGAAAGGAGACTGAGGGCGAGAAGGCAGCTGAGAAGGAGAGAAAGGAGAAGGCCTTGGAGGAGAAGTCGGCCAGGCTGAAAGTGGTGCTAAAAAGAAAGGCCACGGCTAAGGGGGAAAGGAGAGGGACTAAGAAGGTCTCCAAGAAGGCCAGTTCTGAGGCTGAGGAGACTGACGTTGACGTCAGGTCAGGGGGAGAAGAGCTGGTGGACAGGCCGCTGAAGAGGCTGAGGAAAGGGCCCAAGAGATCTCCAGCTAAGAAGCTGAGGGATATCAATACGATCCAGGAGGAGTCAAGCTCTCCAAGAGCCTCTGACTTGGAACAGGTTCGAGAAACAATAAACTGTGCAGAGCTGCTGCAACATGAGTCCAATCCCACTGAACCCCAACCCTCAACCACACCCATATCTGAGCCTACCCAAATTCACCCTGACCAACCCTCATCTATCCCTGAGCCTACCCCAATACACACTGAACCTCCCCCAACCCTCACTGAACCTACCACTCACCCCACTTAAACCACCCTACCTTCATCTAACCCTAACCCTACCCCTCCACAAACTGAGTTAATGCCCATCACTTCAAATATTACTGAGCCTGACCAAAACCAAGAGCCAAACAATTCCACACCTAACCCTGAAGACTTCCCATCTTACCCCAACCCTAAAGACTGCCCCAATACCACTACCGAAGGAGACTCAACTGATGAGTTTATGGACATGGCGGAGGAGGAGGAGGAGTTGGATGTCGGGCTGATGGGTGGAATGTTTGAGAATACTCTTAGGGGGAATGCCTGTGAGTGGTCTTCAAAGTGTTGGCCCGGTCTGCATAAATACAGGGAGTTGTGCTCCAATGTAATTGAATTGAAAGTCTGACTCGACTTCAAGCAGTCAAATATGCAGGAGCAGCATATGCTTGTCGATGCCAGAGGCTGGGAATACTGGGAGAAGGAGGAAGCCAGGTTGTGCTCGTATTTTCAAATCACCAGTTGGCTGCAGTTGCTCAACTTTGAAAATTTAAAGCAACTGGTTGATAGGCTGAAGGTTGGGATGCAGGAGGATTTTCAGGATGAGCCCAAGGAGGATGATGATGAGGATGATAACCCTCAGGGCGGAGTGGATGAGAAGGAGGTGGAAGAAACTGCGAAGGAGATTGATGCAGTAGTCTCTGAGCCTAGTGCTCAGGGGGAAGGTGATTCAGGGATTGTGTCCAAGGGTGGAGCAGTTGATGAGACCAACAAGGTTGGTTCATCTACCAATGACACATCAGCCAGTGAAGGGATTCCCTGCCCTGAGGCAAAGGAGGATGATGTGGAGGCACCTAAGGAGACTCCTAGTTCTGAGGATATTTTATCCAAAGTTCGAGATGGCTCAGCTGTGCCTGAGCAGGCGGCTGTGACCACTCAACAACTGTCTTCAGTGCACCCTGAAGAGGGGACTGATGCAGGGGCTGACAAGGGAAAGCAACCAATGATAGAGGAGGCTGATGAAGACGTGGTCATCACTGACGTCCGGAAAGGCAACTTCACCAGCATAATCACAGTGAAACAAGAAAAGACTACAAAGAACTTGGCTAAACTCAGGGCAGAGATCCAGAGGATCAGGGACGAAAATGAAGAAGCAGTCAAGGCTCTCCGCAAGCACATCCGGTGGACCAAGTTAGCCTACAACACTCTCGCCAAAAAAGAACTTATTGCACTGAAAAAGACCATGGTTGGCACTGTCAAGTCAGTAAGGCAGGAGAGAAGGAAGATGAAGAAGCAATTCAAGCAAACGCTGACCCTGCTCGAAGAGAAGCATGAGCACAGAATGACAAAGGCAATGGAGCTTCTAGCAAGTCAGGCTGGGGAGCTTTTCACTCAGGCCCTTAATGACTCAGTGGCCAAGTTGGCACTGGAGTCAGGGATTGTTCAGATCTCTGAGAGTGTCACTCAGGGATTGGCCCAGGCAACTCAGGAGTCTGCTAGAATTGTCTCAAAGGCCAACAGGATCAGTGATGAGACTGGGAAAGTGGAAGCCAGGATCACAAAGGCTGAGGAGAAACTCCACAACAATATGGAAATTTTTGGAAAGAAGGTGGAGGCGACCATAACCAGTGTCTCGTTCGCTGGATCCGGGATTGCAAGTGGAGTTGACATGTTGAAGGAAGGTTTGCTGGAGGTTCAGTCCTTAGCATCTTTCATAGTCAACAACGGGGCAGGAGATCCTCACGGAGGCTCTGCCTGGGTCCAAGGATGATGTCATAAAGGGGGAAGAGAAGAAGAAAAGATCCCGCCCTGAGGCATCTGGGGCTCAGTCCACTCCAAGGAAGTCAGTAAGGTTGGCTGCAGTGGCAAAGGCTGATGACCCTTCTGTGAAACAAATTCAAACTCAACTTCCATCCATCCCTGAAGGAAGCTCAGAGCGCTCACCTCTTAGCACAAGGAAGAATCTGTTTTCCTTAGACACCAATGAAGTGGCGTCCTTGTGCGAAGAAGCTTCGGGTCTGCCCCATGAGAAAAGTGAGGCTCAGCGCAGGACTGAAATAGCTGAAAAGGAGAAACTGCGCATCCTTGAGAAGAAGGTTGAAAAGCTTTCAGAGCTTACTGAACTTCAACAAAGGGAGCTGGATGATGGAATTTTGAGCATGCCGAGGAGGAAGAAGGCGAAGCCTGAGCTAAGGAAGTACAGAAAGAGGCCAACAACCAGGAAATCAACAATTCTTCAATTCAAAAAGCCGGAGGCGACACTGAGGGAAGCTCTTGTCGATGAGTTCATCTCAGAGACGTTAAAAGAGTTTTAGGTTGATGCAAAGGATGAGTTCGTCAGACTCTGGTATGTAGTGAAGAAATTGGGCGACACTGAAGACATCAATGCCCACTTCACTGACTACATGATGGACAATCATCTTGAACTCATTCAGAAGATCTTGGAGGAAGCTGAAGCAGCCAATGTCCAAGTGAAGGCTCCTGAGTTCATTGCTCGACCACCACCTCTAGTCCCTGGAACAAGCAAGCATGATACCAAGGCAATTATGACTAAAGTATTGAAGATATCCAAGACTGAAGGATATGTGAACCAACCTAGGAGAGTAGATGAATTGAAGGTCAGAGTCTATGCTGGTTATGGACTCGAGCCTGAAATGAGATTAGTATATGTGTTCACAACCTCTTGTAATAGATTAAGTCATTGTACTCATTCTCATATTATCAATGAAATCTATTACTTTGCCCACAGACAAAAACTCATTGTCTTTTTGGCTGTTATTTAAATTCTGTACTATATCAAGAATTGTTCTAACATTGACTTATCTTATAAATAGGACTTTATTTTTCCTCTAAGTGTTTTGAGGATCTTTTCAGTGTTTTGGCATCATCAAAAAGGGGGAAATTGTTGGGACAGTGTCAATTTTGATTAGATCCCAAAGCCCCTAAAAAGATGTAATGCCTTAGTAGTCAGGCTAGTCTCGGTTAGATTAGTACTTAGTCATTTTGAAAAGCAGCTACAAAGCACCAGTTTCTGAGGATCATATGAGTCAAGGGATCCTGTGGAGTTCACAGGAACTCAATGAGAGGAGTACTCATTGATGAAAATCAAGACTGAAGCCTGAAGACGCAGAGCACCATCCTGAACTTTACAGCAGTCTTTCTAAGCTGGCTGAGTAAGTGTCAGTGATGAAGAGTATGACCCTGAGGTCATTACTAACTCAGTCCTAAAGGGAACAGGATGATACTGAGTAATGGGAAAAGACTTGGAGTAGGGTCAAGCAATGCAAAAGGAATGTCAGCGTCAAGACAAGACCGTTGTGCTTGAGACAAAAAGAACTGAATGAGACAAGCCTGAAGCCCAGGAATGAGTTCTGACATTCTCACCTACCTAATGACGTGGACCAATCCAGGAAGGACACGCACGTACGGACTTGACATGAAGACTGAGTTCAGACTGCACTTTACAAGGGGCAAGCATTAAATGGAGCATTAAATGCTTTACCAAATCCATGCAAGGATGGCTGCTGTATGGGAGATGTATCCGTTGAACAACCCTACGAAGATGACTAGAAGGTTATCTCTTCCAACGGATAGTTTTCAAATCCATCTATAAATACAGAAGGCCTTGAACCCATTCAAGGTTATGGGAAATTTCCAAGCCAAAAATTACTCAAACTCTCAAGCGTTCAAAGCATTCAGCGTTCTAAAAGAGGCACTCGAAACCAGATAAGTTTCCCAAGTGTTTCTTAAAAAAGAGAGTTATTATGTATTCCACTTAGCGAACCTAGTTATATCATAAGCTTAGAGTGATTATCCATCCTTAGCATAGCTTTGTCTTGTAAGGATAATCACAATCTTACTTGGAACTAAACTGAAACCAAAACCCTCTTGTTAGGCTTGTTGGTTGAAGTCAGTTAGTGAGTTAGGAAGGAGTTTGTAAGGGTCAGTGAGTTAGCTGATCTGGGTGCACCTTGGCACGTTAAAAATAGGCTAATCCATAGTGGATTATCATGTTCAATCAGGACTGTGGACGTAGGAGCTTGAGTCTCTGAACAATGTTAAACTCCTTGTGCTCTTTACTCCTTTGATATTGTCTTATTGCTTATTCGTTAAGGCATTCATTGCATCCGTTTTATCAGGCTTGAATCAATCAGCCTGATCATTAACTTGAACACTACCCTACTAATCACTACTTCAGAATTGAGTAATCAAGTTTTCAGAAAGCAAACATCAAACAAGACTATAAACTTTCAGGGCTCACGCATTTCCGCACTGAACTCAAGTTGATAGTTTGCCAACTGACCAGCACTCAGTGCAGTTAGTAGGTGTGTTATCAACCCTGAGTTCTTTATCACTCTGAGCATAGGGGACTCAGTCAGTTTGAAAGTGAGAAAAATATGTATACGTGTACCGGGACCAACAAGGTTGTCTTTCGACGCTATCTTTTCCACCTCTATATCTCCTCTCTTAACAATTTCTCGTATAAGATGGTATTTTCTTTCTATGTGTTTGTTGGCCTTGTGGGCTCTCGGTTCCTTTGAATTTGCAACTGCTCCGGCATTGTCACAATAGACAGTGATCATGTCGGGCAAATTTGGAACAACGTCCAAGACCACTAAGAAGTTCTTGAACCATACTGCCTCTTTCGCTGCTTCACAAGCAGCTACATATTCGGCTTCCATGGTCGAATCGGCGATGCATTTCTGCTTAACGCTTCTCCATGAAATGGCTCCTCCTCCCATGCAAAACACACTACCCGAGGTAGACTTTTTGGAGTCTATGTCTGATTGGAAATCCGAGTCCGTGTATCCCATGGGGATTAGACTATCTGACTGGTAAATCAGCATCTGATCAAGAGTTCTTTTCAAATACCTCAAGATGCACTTTACGACAGTCCAATGGTCTTTCCCGGGATTACTTAGATATCTTGCTACCATGCCCACGGCAAAGCAGATATCCGGTCTCGTACACAGCATTGCATACATAAGGCTTCCTACGGCCGAAGCGTACGGAACGCCTTTCATGTCATCTATCTCCGCTTGCGTCCTAGGGCTCATTTCTTTTGATAGATGGATTCCGTGCCTAAAAGGTACAAAATCTTTCTTGGAATCTTGCATGCTGAAACGCCTAAAAAAAGTGTCAATGTACGAAGCTTGCGATAAGCCCAACATCCTCTTCCTGCGATCGCGGGTGATCTTGATCCCAAGGATGTGACCGGCATCCCCTAAGTCCTTCATATCAAATTGTTTTGATAGCAATACCTTTACATTGTTTCCAATGAGCAGAATATCATCTACGTATAATACTAAGAATACCACCGCAGTTCCGTCACACTTTTTATACACACAACTTTCGAAGACTTAATAACTTGATCAAAACACTAGTTCCAAGTACGCGATGCTTGCTTAAGTCCATAAATGGATCTCTTAAGCTTGCATACAAGGTGTTCTTGGCCTTTTTCAATGAAACCTTTGGGTTGTTGCATATAGATATCTAACCCGTCAAGACTTTCGTTAAGAAAAGCCGTCTTGACATCCATTTGTCAGATCTCGTAATCTAGGTGCACAGCGATCGACAAGAGAATACGGATGGACTTAAGCATAGCTACAGGCGAAAAGGTCTCCTCATAATCGATCTCTTCTTTTTTAGTATACCCTTTGGCCACTAGCCTTGCTTTGAAGGTCTCAACCATTCCGTCCGGTCCTCTTTTCCTCTTGTATACCCATTTTCATCCAATGGGTTCTACCCCATTGGGTAGTTCGACCAACTCCCACACTTGATTATGACCCATTACCGTTTGCCATGACTCTGCGTCTTTATTTTGGACTGTCTCGTCGTATATCCATGGGTCTGATTTATCACCGGGAATTAAATCCGAAGATTCTCCTATTCCCATTAATCTCTCGGGTTGCTTAGCAATCCTCCCACTGCGACGGGGTTCCAGTTGTGAACGTATGACGTGTGGTATATCATCTTGTATACTTGGTATCAGGGCTTGCCCTCTCAATCTTCCTCCAAGAATTTAAAGTGTGTACTAATCACGATCTTTTGATCCTTGGGACTATAAAACATACACCCTTTTGATCCCGCAGGGTATATCCTATAAACAGCCTTAATTCCGAACGTGGATCCAACTTACCGGCTTCCTTGTCTAGCACGTATGCCGGACACCCCCATATCCGAATGTGTCTCAGACAGGGCTTGCGCCCGGTCCACAATTCTATCGGGGTTTTAGGAACCGATTTGGATGGTACCAAGTTTAGAATGTAAGCCACCATTTCCAAGGCGTTACCCCAAAAAAATTTGGGTAAATCTGAATAACTCATCATGGATCTGACCATTTCTAAAAGAGTCTGCTTTCTTCGTTCCACCACACCGTTCTATTGAGGGGTTCCCGGTGCGGTTAACTGGGATACGATCCCTTCGTCTGAAAGGTAGTTCAAGAACTCATCACTGAGGATTCGCCCCCACGATCTGATCGTAGAAACTTGATACTATTTTCCCTATGTTTCTCGACTTCGGCCTTAAACTCCTTGAACTTGTCAAAAGTTTCAGACTTATGCCTCATAAGATAAATGTACCCATATCTCGAGTAGTCGTCAATGAAAATAACAAAATACTCATACCCTATTCTTGCTTTGATCGGCATTGGACCACACACATCGGTATGACCGAGTTCTAACACTTCCGTGGCTCTATTCCCCTTGGCTCCAAATGCCCTCTTGGTCATTTTACCCTCTAAACAAGATTCACATGTTGGAAACGGTTCGACTTGGAATAATTCCAAAGATTCGTCTTTCACCAATCTTTCTATCTGATTTAGATTAATATGACCTAGTCTAAGATGCCATGAAGTATTTCGTTCATGTCCGAAGAACGCTTTCTTTTATTACTCAAAATGATCGACATGTTATTAGATTCATTATTTGAGTGGTGTGCACACTTAATCGTATAGAGACTGTTTACCAACGTTCCATGACAGATAATATCATTCTTAAAAGAAACAGTAACAACTTTATTAAAAGTAACTGAATATCCATAAAAATACAACTTAGAAACTAAAATTATATTCTTTCTAAAGTTCGGAACGTATAAAACATCTCTTAAGATTAAAACTCTATCTTCAAAAGACAGGTGCACGACTCCCACTGCTTCGGCTGCCACTCTCGTAGCATCGCCTAAAGTGATGAGGATCTCATTCTTGCTAAGTCACCGGGTTTGTTGGAACCCCTGAAGAGTGAAACAAATATGACCAGTTGCCCCGGTATCCACTACCCAAATGTGGGCAGCATATGCCGCAACATAAGTTTTAATGACTAAAGCATGAGACTTACCTTTCTTTACCGTCTTCTTAGGCTTAGAACAGGCAGACCTCCAATGTCCTTTCTCACCGCAATTGAAGCACTTACCCTTAGCAGCTTTCTTTCCACCTCCTTCACCTTTGGCCTTGGGTTTCGCAACGGTCGGATTTTCTTGGGTCTGGCCTTTTGTCCTCTTTCTCTTCTTCCCTCCCTTGGGACCAGAAGAGGTAGACGGACCATTTGCCACCATAGCAACAATTTGATGCTCCATTATAGTCTCTGCCGATACCAAAGCTTGCAAGAGCTCGGGCAAACTATTTGCCCGTTCATTCATTTGATAGTTCAATTGAAACTGCTCAAAACTTTTCGGAAGATAATAGAGAACGAAATCGACCTTAGTATGGAGATCAAATTCTGCACCAAGTACCTCCGACTTGTTGAGATAACCCATCATCTCGATAACGTGATCCCTTACGGGCGTACCCTCCACCATTTTCTGCGAAAGCATCTTTCGCATGGTGATTTGCCTAGCTGTATGGTTCTGATATTTAAACATCGCTTCAAGATTGAGCATTATCTCATAGGCGGTCTCCATGTGTTGGTGTTGGTGTTGCAACACATCTGACATTGAAGCCAAGATGGTACACCTAGCCATCTCATCGGAGTCTACCCAACTCTTAAGTTCTTTCTTGACCGACTTGCTCGCATCTTCGGCAGGCTCATCTGGCTTAGGAGTAGTAAGTACCCATTTGTGGTGTTGAGCGGTTAGGACAATATTAAGGTTATGTTTCCAATCAATATAGTTCTCACCGACAAGTTTGTTATCTTTAAGTATACTAAATAGTGGGTTAAAAGGTTGCGACATGATGAACTGAGAATAAAACATACATTCATATCAATATCTAGAAAAATAAGAAATTATCACATAATTCGATCACATCAATTATATTGAAACCTTAAAATAATATAATCATGCATCAGCCAACATCTCGAAACAATTTAAATGCGCCACGAGGGATGGTCTATACATTTAAACACATTCAAGCGGATCACAAACTTGAAAGTTACAAATCCTTAATTCAAAATTAATAATTGGCTCCTACTTTGACCACATAAAAACTGACAGGGATTCCAAGGGGAGTAAGTTAATATCAATTTTTTATGCCTAAGTAATGACCATAATTCAATACAGGATTATTATTTCACTTTGAGCAAGCCACTCGTGGTGAGGGTCAATACCGCCACTAATAATAATCCACAATCGTCCTTTCAAAATTTATTCATGTGAAATCCGTCTTTTTGGCCGATCCGAGGGGGAAATATATTCCAAAAAGACTTCACAAATAAATAAAATATGGAGGTCAAAATAATCCAATTTTATTTTCCGGAATAAAATTGCGATTAAAGAAACATACTTAGTAATTTTAGAAAGTAAGGTTTTTCTTGGACAATTAAAATCATGCAAACACATATTAACAAATAATAATAAGTGCACGAAATAAAACATCCATCAAAATAAAAATTAAAACACATTGGAGCACTCAAATCCAATTGTCACGGTTCAATTTTCTTCACGTCTTGATGCGAGAAATTGTCCTTGTTGCTTTTCATCGTTCGTCTCGATAATCTCCCACTCGAACAACAACACTTCATCAAAACCAACTTCATTTGGCATTCGGGACGACGTTTGGAATCACACAAAAAAATAAGAATGAAAAAAATTCCACGGCCCGAGATCCGGCGCGCGTCGGCCCACAGAGGTGGGCTGCCCGCCTCTTGCGCCACGGCAGTCAAGGCCAAACGCCGAGCACCGAGGAGCAGCGCCCCAGTGCGTGCGCCGCTCGCCATGCCCGGCACCCGTCGTGCATGGCGCCGTGCGCCTCGTGAACGTCGTGCTTCGGGTTTCGCTGTTCGTCCTTATTTTCAACCCCGTGTATAATCCCACATCCATGCACGCGCTACGTATACATGCGTCGTCCGGGTACGTCATCTTTAATTCTTCGTTTCCATCTTCGTCTCGATCCGGTTACAATTTATTTACAAAAAATAAATGAAAACTAGATCTAGACTAGTCTATTACAATGATTAAATCAAAATAAAACCAACTAATCTACTCGTGGATTTTCTCACGAGATAAACGAATTCAACCTAATCGAATTAAAAACAAATAATTCACACGCATGAATAAAATAAACATTAAAAACCATGACAATTGGATACCTGCAAAAAAAGATCTAGCAATTCTACTATCCAATTTTAATTTTAATGTTAAATAATTTAAATTTCAATTTAAAGATCAGAGCCCGAAAACCATGGCTCTAATACCAGTTTTTGGGAAAATAAGGGTGCCCGGAAACTATTCGGGATGAAATTTAAATACAATTATTACTAGCATGAATTAATCCTAATTAATTCAAATAATAATTCCAACAACGATTTTATCATCATGCATGTTGAATTAATTCACATAATATCTATGGCGGAATAACTAAGAAATTATGTGATTACGTACCTCTTGTAGATATGACCTTTGATTACTTACGAATGTGCTACCAACCGAAAGACCTTCTCAAGTATGTCTCTTTCGCCTTGCTTGATCACCGGTGGGAAGTGCTTTCAAGCAGTTAAAATAACCAAGGAAGAAGACAAATATTTTTGCTCTTGATTTTTCCAACACATGGAATCATGTACTTGGGGATGAAATAATCACCCCCTATTTATAATGTATAGTGGCCGAAATTTTCATGATATTTAGAGGTAAAGAAAATCTTTTCTTAGCCTCTAAGAAATCTTGAATATATCTCATATATTCTTTTCTCCATAATAAAATATTCCACAAAAATCTCACTCAACATTTAAGGGTGTAAATTTCAAAATTCTTAGGCAAGAAATAACAAGATTTGGATCTTCTTGAATATATGAGATGATCTTGTATTCCAAGAATACTTATATTCCATAATATCTTTTCAAGAAAATCAACAAAATCTTTTCTCTCCTAAATCATTAAATTTCGAATTTAAGCATGAAGAATCAGCAAATATATTTTCTTTTATTTTAATCACCTTATTATTATTGGGCTACTTAATGAGCTACTTGATGGGCCTTTAGGAGAATTAAGATTGGACCTCCAATGGGCTTCTGAATTTCAATATTGAGCCTCAATATAATTCAGCCCATTAATATTAATTAGTACCACTAATAAATTAATATTGCACTATCCATCTTAATCTATATTACGATAATATGGGCTTCCGGTTATTATTTCCTGCATTTAAGATTATCAAGTCCATTAATTAATTAAGCTTCTGAATAGCTCTAAATTAATTAACATATTTCACCTTGGAGTAAAGACAACTCAACATTATTATCCATACCGAAGAAACTGATTCTTCACTTGCAAGATTTGGTACGATAAAACTTCAGAGCCCACCAAGGGGACAAATCACACGAGTGGTACTCGCACGCGTTTCTCTGTATTAAATCTTAGCAACCGTCGTATGATTAATATTACTGCCCAAAGCACAAGGTTCGAAGTCACGATGATTCTCACCCAACATGAATCAAAGCAGTAACCATTAAGCACACACGGTCCTATTTAAGTGACGGAGATTAAGAAATCAATAACCACTGGGGTCTAATTCTTCACATTTCAGAACAGAAGAATTTATCCTCGCCGTAGGTCCTCTTCAACACATACTAAATGTGCTAGTGCAATCTCTTGGTCAAGACAAGCCAATCTGAGATGTACACATCGACCTTTCACGGCGGATTGTTCAATTCCAATTGGGTCGGGAATTTTATATGTTTAGTTACAAGGAAACCGTTAATGTGATCTTCTGTGATCTGGTATCACCACATTAACTATAATGTAACACATACTACTTATAATGAACTGGTTGCAATAAATATTCAACATTCAATTATATCTAAAGCAAATGCGATAAAAGATTTATTCTCATAAACAAGTGTTTAATACATGAGTTATACAAAGTAAAAGCATACTTTCACGTATAACTCCAACAAGCCTAAGGGTATTTAAGGTATTATACAATAATAAAGTTAACCCACTTGTAAGTTTGAAAAGCGTACCAACCAGACAGTAATTAGGAAGGAAACACTTAACCTAGATGTAATTTTCCCATGAGTATATTCATCATTTTTATGGGTGTCGTTTGTAGATATTTAGGTGTGGGTGTATGATGGGTGAATGTATTTTAGAATTATGTATAGGTGATACATGTTTAAAAATATTACTCCCCCCGTCCACCAATTTTTTTACCCATTTTTCTTTTTTGGTTGTCCACCAATCTTTTAGCCCTTCCTCTTTTGGAAATAAACTACACTCACAAACATATAAATGAGTCCCATAATACCCACCACAATACTCTTACTTTATCTATTTTTTCAATAAAATATTAATTTTCATTAACAACTAGGCCCAACAGTAAAGGGGTAAAAATTTTGTGGACAGAGGGAGTATTATATGAGGTTTAAACATGATGGTGCGAGAATAAGGATTATAATTATATTGTCTTTAAAATCGTGGTGTGGGGCCAAAAACTAAAGTTATACGATAATTAAGGTGGTATGGATTTAAAAATATAGTGGTAAGAATATAATAAAATGTGGTGTGTGGTGAACTAATGGTGGTTACTCTTAAATAAATTTTGGTACAATGTTAGTTAGTTGTGGTACGAGGTGAACTAATTGTGGTACAAATTTAAATAAATTGTAATAAGAGCTTAGTAAAGTGTGGTACAGGGTGAATAAAGTGTGGTACGGGGTAAATTAATTCTGGTACAAACTATATATTAGACTATACATAAATGAATAAAGTTTTGTACGGGTTGATTTAATTCAAGAATTAATGAAATGATTCAAAATAAAATTCATACTAGCTCATTAAGTTACAATTCGCACGCCATTATACAATTAATATGATTTATCATATTTATGTGAATTATTTTGAGCCAACACATTTATAATTAAATTTTTAGTCATAAAGTCTACTTATACCTACTATTTATTTTATTTTGTATAATTTATTATTGGAAAGAAAAGTATACAATTTTATGAATTTTTTATCATTGGAGAGTAGTTAGAAAAACTGAATCAGAAGTAGTGGATGTGTAGCCCATTTCTGTCGTAGGGTCTTCACGGTTAGAGAGAATTATGTGCAAAGGGAATGAAACACAGTTTAAGATAGGGAGAAACCTAAGGTTTAATGGTGTTTTATTTTATTTTATCTAATATCGTATAATTTTTTTTTATCATGACATAAGATGAATACCTTATTCACCATGAAGAATTCTTATGAGACTTACAATATTATTATGGTGTAGCAAATAATAGGATAATAAAAATAATTTTTTATAAGTTATAGGATAAAATTCAAAATTTCTAAGTTAACATGACCAAAATCAAAGTCTACTAAAGTTAAAGGAAAAAAGTGTTTTTTTCCTATATCTGACAACACATATATTTACATCCATACTTTTATATAATCCACTCATTTTTTTAGAAATGGGTGTATTCATCATTTTTATGGGTGTCATTTGTAGATATTTAGGTTGGGGTGTAGATGTGTGGATGTATTTAAGGATTTCGAAATATAGGGTGATATAGATTAAAAAAAAATATGAGTATACAAGGTTTAATATGGTGATACGAGATTAAAAAATGTGGTTATACTATCTTTAAAATCGTGGTGTAGGCTAAAAACTAATTTAAGAGAACATTTGATTGTTTATCAGATGGTTTATAATCGAGTCAAAGAAGATTATTGAATTTGCAAGGTACTTATTTTCAATTGAAACCTTTGAATTCAAATTCATATAAATTAACTTATTTTTTATTTTACATATTTTCAATAGATTTGGTTCTATGTATTGAGGATTTTAATATGAGAAATTACTACAGTTGAATGACAATACATTAACTAGATATTCTTCAATGTCTGTATCAAATCAACAATTGATGTCAGTTGGAATTAATAAGCTAATACGCGAGGAGTTGCAATAGGTCGTACATTATTGAGAAATGACAAACTTGTACTATAAAATATATATATATATATATATATATATATATATATACAAATTTGAGTTCAATGCTCATGTTTGAACAAAAAACTATCTTGGAAGAATATTTGAAGTTGTTTTGTTGAATAAATGAGGCATTTCTTCAACTAATACGAGGATAGAAAATGAAAATTCATGTGCCAATTCAAACAATAGTGAAGTTGCTTAATTTTTTAATTGGATTCTAAAAGTTGGTGATGACAATCTTAGAGATTGCAGGGATGGTTTTGCTGATATTGAGCTTAAATCGGAAAATTTGATTTATGATTATGTTGATCATATTCTGTCTATTATTAAAATTATTTATTCGTCCGTGGAACATATACTGTGCACACATAAATACTTTGAAGATACATGCATCTACGCATAGAGATATGGATTGTATCAGTGAGAAGATTATTTCTATTATTCTTGGAGATACAAAAGTTTATTTGACTTCTGATAGTGTTTGTAAAACAGAGTTTTGAGATGGAGGTAATGGAAAGTTGATTTCAGTTAATATTTGAAACTCCATCAAGTGTTTTGGAATGTCGAACCATCGTTTAATTCTGAAGGAAGGTGTTCCAATTATTCTTCTCATAAATATTGATCATAAATCAAGATTGTGTAATGGTACAATAATAAGTATTACTAGGCTGAGAAATCACATCATTGAAGCAGAAATTATTTTTGGAATAAATATTGAGAATAGAATAGAGTTTGTTGGGAAAATAGGGGTGCCCGAATCTATTCGGGATAAAATTTAAATACAAATTTAAATACAATTATTACTAGCATGAATTAATCCTAATTATTTCAAATAATAATTCTAACAACAATTTTATCATCATGCATACAGAATTAATTCACATAAAACCTATGGCGGAATAACTAGGAATTTATGTGATTACGTACCTCTTGTAGATATGGCCTTTGATAACAATTAACATCGGGACTATCACGAACGTGCTATCAACCAAAAGACCTTCTCAAGTATGTCCCTTTCGCCTTGCTTGTTCACCGGTGGGAAGTGCTCACAAACAATCATGAATAACAAGGGAGAAAGAAAAAAAAATTTGCTCTGATTTTTCCAAAATATAAAATCATGTACATGGGGATGAAATAATCATCCCCTATTTCAAATATGGGGTGGTCGAAAATTAGAGGAGAAAAGGAGAAGAGAAAATCTTTTCTTAATCTCTAAGAAAACTTAAATATATCCCATATATTCTTTTCTCCATAGTAAAATATTCCACAAAAATCTCACTCTCATATTTAAGGCCTTATTTTAAAAAATAATAGAGAGAATATCCAAGATTTAGATCATCTTGAGTTTATGAGATAATCTTGTATTCCAAGAATACATATCTTCCATAATATTTTTCCAAGAAAATCAACAAAAAAATTTCTCAATCTAAAATACTAACTTTCGAAAATATCATAGGAAAATCAGAAATAATATTTTCTTTTTATCTTAATCACCTTATTATTATTGGGCTACTTGAGGGGCCTTTAGGAGAATTAAGATTGGACCTCCAATGGGCTTTTGAATTCCAATATTGAGTCCCAATATAATTCAGCCCATTAATATTAATTAGTACCACTAATAAATTAATATTGCATTATCCATCTTAATCTATATTACGATAATATGGGCTCCCGGTTATTATTTCCCGCGTTTAATATTATCTAGTCCATTAATTAATTAAGCTTCTGAATAGCTCTAAATTAATTAATATCTTTTACCTTGGAGTAAAGAAGCTTAACATTATTATCCGTGCCGAAGAAACTAATTCTTCACTTGCAAGATTTGGTACGACAAAACTTCTGAGCCCACCAAGGGGACAAATCATACGAGCCGTACTCGCACGCATTTCTCCGTATTAAATCTTAGCAAATGTCGTATGATTAATATTACTGCCCAAAACACAAGGTTCGAAGTCATGATGATTCTCACCCAACATGAATCAAAGCAGTAACCATTAAGCACACACGGTCCTACTTAAGTGACGGAGATTAAGAAATCAATAACCACTGAGGTCTAATTCTTCACATTTCAGAACAGAAGAATTTATCCTCGCCGTAGGTCCTCTTCAACACATACTGAATGTGCTAGTGCAATCTCTTGGTCAAGACAGGCCAATCTGAGAATTACACATCGACCTTTCACGACGGATTTGTTCAATTCCACCTGTTTCGTGAATTTGTACGTTTTGGTTACAGGTAACCGTCAATGTGGTGTTCTGTGATCGGGTATCACCACATTAACTACTTTGTAACATGTACTACTTATATTGAACTGGTTGCAATAAATATTCAACATTCATTTATATCTAAAGCAAATGCGATTAAAGATTTATTTTTATAAATAAGTGTTTAATACATGAGTTATACAAAGTAAAAGCATACTTTCACGTATAACTCCAACAATCTCCCACTTATACTTAAAGTCTGCTTTTTAGTATACACCACGCATGTCTAGTGTAGTTCTACGTGACATCTCATGTCAACCTTCACTAACCGAATAATTCCTCCCACTTATACTTAAAGTAGATTGGCAATAGTCTTGACACTCATTCCATCCATATGTCTCTCGAATGTACTCTGAGGCAGATCCTTTGTGACTGGATCCGCTAGGTTGTCTTCTGATGCTATCTTTGCCACCTCTATATCTCCTCTCTTAATGATTTCTCGTATAAGATGGTATTTTCTTTCTATGTGTTTGCTGGCCTTGTGGGCTCTCGGTTCCTTTGAATTTGCAACTGCTCCGGCATTGTCACAATAGACAGTGATCATGTTGGATAAATTCGGAACAACGTCCAAGTCCACTAAGAAGTTCTTGAACCGTACTGCCTCTTTCGCAGCTTCACAAGCAGCTACATACTCGGCTTCCATGGTCGAATCGGCGAAGCATTTCTGCTTAACGCTTCTCCATGAAATGGCTCCTCCTCCCATGCAAAACATACTACCCGAGGTAGACTTTCTGGAGTCTAGGTCTGATTGGAAATCCAAGTCCGTGTATCATACGGGATTTAGACTATCTGACTGGTAAATCAGCATTCTATCACGAGTTCTTTTCAGATACCTCAAGATGCATTTTACGGCGGTCCAGTGGTCTTTCCCAGGATTACTTTGATATCTCGTCACCATACCCACGGCAAAGCAGATATCCGGTCTCGTACACAACATTGCATACATAAGGCTTCCGACGGCCGAAGCGTACGGAACACCTTTCATGTCATCTATCTCCTCTTGCATCTTAGGGCTCATTTCTTTTGATAGATGGATTCAGTGCCTAAAAGGTACAAATCCTTTCTTGGAATCTTGCATGCTGAAACGCTTCAAAACAGTGTCAATGTATGAAGCTTGCGATAAGCCCAACATCATTTTCTTGCGATCGCGAGTGATCTTGATCCCAAGGATGTGACCGGCTTCCCCTAAGTCCTTCATATCAAATTATTTTGACAGTCATACCTTTACGTCTAAAAATACCTTTACATTGTTTCCAATGAGCAGAATATCGTCTACGTATAATACTAAGAATACCACCGCAGTTCCGTCATACTTTTTATATACACAACACTCAAACTCATTTTGATCAAACCCATAAGACTTAATAACTTGATCAAAACACTGGTTCCAAGTACGCGATGCTTGCTTAAGTCCATAAATGGATCTCTTGAGCTTGCATACGAGGTGTTCTTGGCCTTTTTCAATGAAACCTTTGGGTTGTTGCATATAGATATCTAACCCGTCAAGACTTTCATTAAGGAAAGCCGTCTTGACATCCATTTGTCAGATCTCGTAATCTAGGTGCGCAGCGATCGACAAGAGAATACGGATGGACTTAAGCATAGCTACAGGCGAAAAGGTCTTCTCATAATCGATCCCTTCTTTCTGAGTGTACCCTTTTGCCACTAGCCTTGCCATGAAGGTCTCAACCCTTCCGTCCGGTCCTCTTTTCCTCTTGTATACCCACTTGCATCCAATGGGTTTTACTCCATTGGGTGGTTCGACCAACTCCCACACTTGATTATGATCCATTGAACTCATCTCGGCTTACATTGTCGTTTGTCATGACTCTAAGTCTTTGTCTTGGATTGCCTCGTCGTATGTCCATGGGTCTGATTCATCTCCGGGAATCAAATCCAAAGATTCTCCTATTCCCATTAATCTCTCGGGTTGTCTAACAAACCTTCCACTGCGACGGGATTCCAATTGTGAAGGTGTGACGAGTGGTATATCATCTTGTACACTTGGTATCGGGGTTTGCCCTCTCAATTCTTCAAAGGTAATTTCACATTTAGGCTTTCGATTGTTCATATAGTCCTCTTCCAAGAATTTAACGTGTGTACTAATCACAGTCTTTTGATCCTTGGGACTATAGAAAATACACCCTTTCGTTCCCGCGGGGTATCCTATAAACAGTCTTAAATCCGAACGTAGATCCAATTTACAGGTTTTCTTATCTAGTACGTATGCCGGACACCCACATATTCTCATGTGTCTCTGACTGGGCTTGCTCCTGGTCCATAATTCTACCGGGGTTTTAGGAACCGATTTGGATGGCACCAAGTTTAGAATGTAAGTCGCCGTTTCCAAGGCATTACCCCAAAACGATTTGGATAAATTTGAATAACTCATCATGGATCTGACTTATGCCTCATAAGGTAGATGTACCCATATCTCGAGTAATCGTCAATGAAAGTGATAAAATACTCATACCCCATTCTTGCTTTGATCGACATTGGACCACACACATCGGTATAAACGAGTTCTAACACTTCCGTGGCTCTATTCCCCTTGGCTCCAAATGCCCTCTTGGTTATTTTACCCTCTAAATAGGATTCACAAGTTGGAAACGGCTCGACTTGGAATGATTCCAAGGATCCATCTTTCACCAATTTTTTTATCCGCTTTAAATTAAAATAACCTAGTCTAAGATGCCATAAAAGTGCTTCGTTCATGTCCGAAGAACGCTTTCTTTTATTACTCGAAATAATCGACATGTTATTAGATTTATTATTTGAGTGGTGTGCACATTTAATCGTATAGAGATTGTTCACCAACATTCCATGACAGATATGCTCATTCTTATGAAAAATAAAAACTACTTTATTAAAAGGAACCGAATATCCATAAAAAAACAACTTAGAAACTGAAATTAAATTCTTCCTAAAGTTAGGAATGTAAAGAACATCTCTTAAAATTAAAACTCTATCTTCAAAACACAGGTGCACGACTCCCACTGCTTCGGCTGCCACTCTCGTAGCATCACCCAAAGTGATGAGGATCTCATTCTCGCTAAGTTGGGGGTTAGCTGGAACCCCTGAAGAGTGAAACAAATATGATCAGTTGCCCCGGTATCCACTACCCAAACGTGGGTAGCATACGCCGCAACATAAATTTCAACGACTAAAGCATGAGAGTTACCTTTCTTTACCGACTTCTTAGGCTTAAAACGGGAAGACCTCCAATGTCCTTTCTCACCACAATTGAAGCACTTATCCTTAACGGTCTTCTTTCCACCTCCTTCGCCTTTAGCCTTGGCTTTCGCAACGGTCGGATTTACTTGGGTCTGGCCTTTTGTCCTCTTTCTCTTCTTCCCTCCCTTGAGACCAGAAGAGGTAGACGGACCATTTGCGACTATAGCAATAGTTTGATGCTCCATTATAGTCTCCGCCGATATCAAAGCTTGCAAGAGCTCGGGCAAACTATTTGTATGTTCATTTATTTGATAGTTCAATTGAAACTGCTCGAAACTTTTCGAAAGAGAATGAAGAACGAAATCGACCTTAGTAGGGAGATCAAATTCCACACCAATTACCTCCAACTTGTTGGGGTAAGCCATCATCTCGATAACGTGATCCCTTACAGGCGTTCCCTCCACCATTTTCTGCGAATGCATCTTTTGCATGGTGATTTGTCTAGCTGTACAGTTTTGATGTTTAAACCTCGCTTCAAGATTGAGCATTATCTCAGAGGCGGTCTCCATATGTTGGTGTTGGTGTTACAACACATATGACATTGAAGCCAAGATGGTACACCTAGTCATCTCATCGGAGTCTACCCAACTCTTATGCTCTTTCTTGACCGACTTGCTCGCATCTTCGGCAGGCTCATCGGGCTTAGGAGTAGTAAGTACCCATTTGTGGTGTTGAGTGGTTAGGACAATATCAAGGTTACATTTCCAATCAACATAGTTCTCACCAACAAGTTTGTTATCTTTAAGTATACTAAACAGTGGATTAAAAGGTTGCGACATGATGAACTGAGAATAAAACATACATTCATATTAATATCTAGAAAAATACTAAATTACCACATAATTCGATCACATAAATTATATTGAAACCTTAAAATAATATAATCATACATCAGCCAACATCTCGAAACAATTTAAATGCGCCACGACGGATGGTTTATACATTAAAACACATTCAAGCGGATCACAAACTTAAAAGTTACAAATTCTTAATTCAAAATTAATAGTTGGCTCCCACTTTGACCACATAAAAACTGACAGTGACTCCGCGTGGAGTAAGTTAATATTAATTTCTTATGTCTAAGTAATAACCATAATTTAATGCAGGATTATTATTTCGCTTTGAGCAAGCCACTCACGGTGAGGGTCAATACCCCACTAGTAAAATCCACAATCATCCTTTCGGAATTTATTCATGTGAAATCCATCTTTTTGGCCGATCCGAGTGGGAAATGTATTCCAAAAAGACTTCACAAAAAAATAAATTATGGAGGTCAAATTAATCCAATTTTATTATCCGAAAATTGCGATTAAAGAAACATACTTAGTAATTTTTGAAAGTAAGATTTTTCCTGGACAATTAAAATCATGCAAACACATATCAACAAATAATAGGTGCAAGAAAAAAAAAACATCCATCAAAATAAAAATAAAAATAAATTGGAGCACTCAAATCCAATTGTCACGGTTTAATTTTCTTCACGTCTTGATGCGAGAAATTGTCCTCGTTGCTTTTATTGTTCGTCTCGACAAGCTCCCACTCGAACACCCGCCGAGTGCGCGGAGCGCTGCCCGACACCCGTCGTGCACGGCTCCGTGCACCTCGCGCACGTCGTGCATTGGGTTTTATCATACGTCCTTATTTTTCACCCCATGCACGATCCACGTCCATGCATGCGCCGTCTGGGTACGTTGTCTTCAATTCTTCGTTTCCGTCTTCATCTCGATCCGGTTACAATTTATTTACAAAAAATAAATAAACCTAGATCTAGACTAGTCTATTACATTGATCAAATCCAAATAAAACAAACTAATCTACTAGTGGATTTTCTCACGAAAAAAATAAATTTGAACGAATCGAATTGAATATAATTAATTCACACGCATGAATAAAACAAACATTAAAATCATGACAATTGTATACCTGCAAAAAAGATCTAGCAATTCTACTATCCAATTTCAATTTAATGTTAAACAATTTAAATTCCAATTTAAAGATCAGAGCCCGAAAACCATGGCTTTGATACCAGTTGTTGGGAAAATAGGGGTGCCCGAATCTATTAGAGATTAAATTTAAATACGAATTCAAATACAATTATTACTAGCATGAATTAATCTTAATTAATTCAAATAATAATTCCAACAACAATTTTATCATCATGCATACAGAATTAATTCACATAAAACCTATGGCGGAATAACTAGGAATTTATGTGATTACGTACCTCTTGTAGATATGGCCTTTGATAACAACGGGACTATCACGAACGTGCTATCAACCAAAAGACCTTCTCAAGTATGTCCCTTTCGCCTTGCTTGTTCACCGGTGGGAAGTGCTCACAAACAATCAGGAATAACAAGGGAGAAAGAAAAATATTTTGCTCTGATTTTTCCAACTCATGGAATCATGTACTTGGGGGATGAAATAATCATCCCCTATTTATAATAGGGGTGGCCGAAAATTAGAGGAGAAAAGGAGAAGAAAAAATCTTTTCTTAATCTCTATTAAATCTTGAATATATCCCATATATTTTTTTCTCCATAATAAAATATTCCACAAAAATCTCACTCTCATATTTAAGGCCTTATTTTAAAAAATAATAGAGAGAATATCCAAGATTTGGATCTTTTTGAATTTATGAGATAATCTTGTATTCCAGGAATACATATCTTTCATAATATCTTTCCAAGAAAATCAAAAAAATCTTTTCTCAATCTAAAATACTAATTTTCGAAAATATCATAGGAAAATCAGCAATAATATTTTATTTTTATTTTAATCACCTTATTATTATTGGGCTACTTGAGAAGCCTTTAGGAGAATTAAGATTGGACCTCCAATGGGCTTCTGAATTTCAATATTGAGTCCCAATATAATTCAGCCTATTAATATTAATTAGTATCACTAATAAATTAATATTGCACTATCCATCTTAATTCATATTACGATAATATGGGCTCCCGGTTATTATTTCGCGCGTTTAAGATTATCTAGTCCATTAGTTAATTAAGCTTCTAAATAGCTCTAAATTAATTAATATCTTTTACCCTTGGAGTAAAGAAAGCTCAACATTATTATCCGTACCGAAGAAACTTATTCTTCACTTGCAAGATTTCGTACGATAAAACTTCTGAGCCCACCAAGGGGACAAATCATACGAGCCGTACTTGCACACGTTTCTCCGTATTAAATCTTAGCAACTGTCGTATGATATTACTGCCCAAAACACAAGGTTCGAAGTCACGATGATTCTCACCCAACATGAATCAAAGTATTAACCATTAAGCCCACACGGTCCTATTTAAGTGACGGAGATTAAGAAATCAATAACCACTAAAGTCTAATTCTTCACCTTTCAGAACAAAAGAATTTATCCTCGTTGTAGGTCTCTTCAACACATACTAAATGTGCTAGTGCAATCTCTTGGTCAATACAGGCCAATCTGAGAATTACACATCGACCTTTCACATTGGATTTGTTCAATTCCACCTGGGTCGTGAATTTGTACGTTTTGGTTACAAGTATCCGTCAATGTGATCTTCTGTGATCGGGTATCACCACATTAACTACTTTGTAACACGTACTACTTATATTGAACTGGTTGCAATAAATAATTAACATTCATTCATATCTAAAGCAAATGCGATAAAAGTTTTAATCTCATAAATAAATGTTTAATATATGAGTTATACAAGTAAAAGTATACTTTCACGTATAACTCCAACAGAGTTTTCATCCCAAGAATGACATTGAGTAATTCGAATATAACCATGCCTGTAAAATGTTACAAGAAAATAGTTTCTCATTTATTGTGCTTTGCAATGACTATTAATAAAAGTCAATTATGATCTCTTTCAACCGTCGATTTGTACCTTCCAAAGTGAGTTTTCACTCACGATCAACTATATGTTGCAGAATCTAAAGTAAATAACAGAAATTTATTAAACTTTTTTTTTGTCTTGATTTGGAAAAAAAAAACCATTCAAGTATACAAAAAAAGTTGTTTACAATTTTTTTAAATATTTAAAATAATTAATGTGATACTGAGTGTTATTTATATGCTAAATAAATTTATTCTTCACTTTAAGATGTTTGTAAATAATATACAATGATGTAAATGGCGGTCGCCTAGGCGCTTGGTAGCCCCTATCGCCAACGAATAGGGCAAATCGATCGTATTTAGCATAAAACTCATTTGGCAGTGCCTAGGCGGCCTTGGCGGTAGGCGGCGCCTAGGGTTTTAATTTTTTTTAATTTTTAATAACTTTAAAATGTTATATAATTAAAAAAAAAGAACAAAAAATATATAAGCGGGTTAAAGGCTTGAAGCCCTAATTCATTTAGAATTCAGAAAACAAATTAATATTTAGTTGGATTGTGGTAGTTTATTAATTTGGACATTTTGTTAGAGATGTATTACTTTAATTATTAAGTTGGATATTAAACAAATTTAGGCGGTCAAAGTTGGATAATAAACAAATTAAGTTGGAAATGTGGAACTTTATTACTTTGATAAACATTAAACAGGTAAAAAAATTATATTTAAAAAATAAAATCTAGGTGGCCTCGGCTCTTGGCAGCCATATACCGTCTGCCGAGCGCCAAACGTCATCTGCACCCTTGATAATAAATATGAATCATTCATATAAACGTTTAATTTTAATTAATATTTTAATAATAAAAACTATTACATACTTCTTTGATATAAAAAAAATGATTTTCTCTTTATTTGTATTAATTAAAAATATTTTGAAAATTTAATTTAAAATCCGCGAAATTTGCGGGGATATAACTAGTTTTCAATATATCCTTAAGCAATAAACTAAACTCCATTTAAATAGTAAAAAGACCAATATACCCAAAAATTTACACTTTTTAATACTAATAAATAATTTTCTCATTAAAACTCATACTTTTTAAAATAGGACGGAGAGAGTAGTAAGTTTTTCGTAGTACTATTTAACACATTTTAATATATATATATATATAATATAATATAATATAAAATCTAAAATCAATATATCTATATAGGGTCAGGATTCCCTCCTGTATAAAAGGGTCCTATACAGATCCTGGTCTTTGGATACACACACCCGCACAAGTGTGTATGTGTGCACATGTGATTTTCAAGACTGCAATATACAGTTGACCATGACAAAATACAAATCTTCTTTTTAGAAATACTATAATATGAGAAAATGATTGACCTAGTCTTTTGTTTATTGACATGACATGTGAAATAATAAGCGGAAATTGTCTATGCATAAATTTAAATGGTAATCAGGATCAGAAGAAGTCGAGGACAATATATGTATCAGTCTAGTTCACTGGCGTTGCTACCAGTAAAAACCTTGGCCTCAATTACTTTATCATCTAATTTAGTGATAATCAACTTATTAAAAAATAATTAATTACATTGTAACTTATAAGAAAATACAAAGGTTAGTGACTAATAAATTTTAAATAAATATAAATAATAAACTAACCTAGTTTCATTACACAATCTCCTTGAATGATCTATATTTCTTAACAATGTAACCAATATTCCAACTTTAAGATTAAATTCATGATCAGACACACCATAGAAATTTAAAGTGTTGAGAAATTCATGAGTATGCATATCAGCAAGAATCAGAATTCGAATCAGACCTTCAAACACTATCGTGACCGAAATACTTAAGTGACTCTTTCTCATTAAATGAATCATGTAATTGTTTATAAATCTAACAAAATCAATCTGGTGCAAGGATAAACTTGTGAGTATGTTTAGTGAGGTAGTGAGTATGTTTGGTGGTTGTATTTTGAATGATATAAATTGTGAGTATTTCGGGGGATGTGGATGTAAGTATTATGTGTTGGATAAAAATATAATTATATTTAATAAAAATTATAAAATGAGGTGGATGTAGATAGTTGTGCTTTATAATAAATGTTAAAAACTTTCATATTAAAATTGATTAAGAATTAATAATTTCAATATTTGATTTTAAATAAAAAAATATAGATTTAAAAAAAAAAAACTTAATTATAAAGTCAATATTATTTACAAACTTTTCAAAATATCACTTTTATATCACAAATAAAATTAAATAACAAATGATTTAAAATAAATATAACAAAAATAAGTACCTTATATCATAATAAAAATAATCGAACTCGGACTCCATATCCAGACAGTGAATTGTTTTAAATATTAACATCCACATATAACAATAAATATTCGATACAATAACAAAATATTATATTAGATTAATTTTTAAAGATAAACAAAGCAATTTAATTAAAAAGATCAATATCAAGTTTGTGAACAATGCTTTTTTAAGGACCATAATTTGAGGAGAGGCAAAACGTGTATTGTAACATTTCAGACTAGCAAAATGAGGATCGTAACTCTCCGAGCTGGCAAATTCAACCATAATTTAGACCAAATTGGGCCAATAAACTCGAATTTCAGGCCAAATCAGGTTAATTACCCAATTTGGCTTGATTTAGAATGATGGAAAATTCTAGTGTGCATTCAAGTGCATAGTATGCACTTGAATTTTGCACCCAATTTGAAATTGAATTTAAAATCAATTTTGGCTAAATTTGCGGGTCTGTTGCAGGTCGGTTGCGGGATCCAACAAAAAACTCACGGGTCAGGCACAACTCGACCAAAATTCGCAGGTCTGGCAACAAACCGAGTCGCAGATGGGTCGCGCGCGCTTCGTACCAATACCCGAAGTTATATCACAAATACCGAAAGTTATATCACCAATACCCAAAGTTATAATCACCAATACCCGAAGTTATAATCACCAATAACCGAAGTTATATCACCAATACCCGAAGTTATAATCACCAATACCCGAAGTTATATCACCAATACCCAAAGTTATAATCATCAATACCTCAAGTTATAATCATCGATACCCCGAGTTATAATTACCAATACCCTAAGTTATAATTATTAATACCCCAAGTTATAATCACTAATACCTCAAGTTATATCCCTAAAAAATTATTTACCAATATCCCGAGACTTAATCACCAATACCCCAAGTTATAATCACCAATAACTAAGTTATATTCTCCAATACCCTAAGTTATAATCACCAATACCCTAAGAATTACTCAATAATAATATATCAAATAATTATTCAATATTACCCCAAGACTTAATTACCAATACCCCAAGTTATAATCACCAATAACCCAAGATTTGATCACCAATACCCGAAGTTATAATAACCAATACCCCAAGTTGTAATAATCAATACCCCAAGTTATAATAACCAATACCCCAAGATATAATCACCAATACCCCAAGTTGTAATCACCAATACCCCAAGATTTGATCACCAATACCCGAAGTTATAATCACCAATACCCCAAATTGTAATAACCAATACCCCAAGATATAATCACCAATACCCCAAGTTGTAATAAGTCTAAAACAGAAAAAGTAGGCCCAACACTGTCAAACGTTGGAATTTTGGCCCAGATTTCAACTCAAATCGTCGATCCGCTTCCAAAAAGGTATCACAGTAGAAATTCTGAGCCCGACTCCAAAAGTTACGTCTGTTTTGATTTCTGCCGACGAGCACCAGGAACGAGACAGAGGTCAATTTGGTGCAATAAGAGATGAATTTGTGATTTAGATCTGAGGAGAAAAACTCCACTACATCACCGGAAAATAGGTAGTTGCACCAGAAAGGGAAAGTGCACCAGAGGAAAAAATACCAGTATGAATTATTGTGGAGACCACCGCGTCACCATTAATGGCGGAAGAAGCAGAAGACCGTCAAATCGTTCAAAGGAAGAAGAGTTGACCCGTTTCTGAGAGGAAGAAGAGATGACCCGCGAGTTTTAATCGGGTCGGCAGACCCGCGAATTTTTTAAATTGGTCAAAATTAATTTTAAATTAGGGTGCAAAATTCAAGTGCATAGTATGCACTTGGATGCACCCTAAAACTACTCTAGAATGATTTGGCCTCAATTCGCTATTTTTAAAAGTTATTTTTCATAAATTGTCCACCTTGAGAGTTAAAAATTCTAATTTTATCACCATCCCTAAGTTACACTCCTTAAAATAAATATTTCGTATTAGGTACACGATCTTAGTACCAACAAAAATCATTCTTTCTCCCGCATCAAAACTATTATACTCCTTAAAAACATTTTTAATTACTTTTACGTAATCCAACACTTCTAACAAATTAATTAAACCAAGTTTTAGTGAGACGAACCATGCAAAGACCCATGTCACCAATAAACATATATTCATAATAAATTGGGAAAAAAATCCATTTCAAAATACATCAATATAATAAAATTGATTCTTCTCCAAAATATTTACACCCAAAACTGCTTTACACTAAAAAAAAAAGATGAAATACATATTAAGTTTACAGTTTCACTAAGAAATTAAATAAAAACAACGTTAATTTAAACATTACTACATTTTATAGAAAGTTAAATGATTTTACCAATATTCACTGACTCTAATTTTTTTTCCCAATATACTATTCAAAATGATCAATTTGACTTCCCCTTGAAACGAAACACTTAAATTGCATAAATATGGTCCAATAGTTATTTTTCATTACTGTTGAAACATAAATTAATAAAATATATATGTTCATTACTATACAAACTACATTAAAAATATAATTATTTTAAAAGATTACTTACCCCAATTTTAGACAGTTATGTCCTTTTAAAAAAATATTGACATGAATTTAGAATACAACAAAGAAAAATAGATAATTATAAATTCACAATTTTATTCACTTAAAAAAACTTATACACGATCAAAACAAAAGTGAAGAATTCCCAGTTTTCAAAGGAAGAACAACATATTTGACCTCCGAAATCATTCAAACACAATAAAATAAATATATAATCTTCTTAATCTCCAAAAATAATAATGTAAAAAAAATCTGCAAAAAAAGAAAAAAATATATATATGTCTGTAGTAAGCAAATAGTAAGTATGTCTTATAATTTTAAAATTATTTGCTGCTTTCGTTTGTATCTGTATAGGGTAAATAAGTGTATTTAAATTTTGTTTCAAGTGCACAAACTAGTTCACCCCTATTAGTCAACCAACTAGTTCAATCACCAACAAATTCATTCAAATTCACAATCAAAACAAGATTTACACTAAATTATTCACCTCATTAAGCAAGCCACTCAAAAATATCAATCAAAAAAAATAACAGACATGCAAAATCCAAGAACATCTTGGTGAAAATGAAATACAAATCACAAAAATAAACCCCCCCAAACTTCGACATTGCTAAGCAATTCGAAGTTTGGGCCCATGATACGATCAATCAAAATGTACAACCAAGTGTCCTCTATATGTATTCACATGCAATCATCCAAAAATGGTGTGCCAGTGCTATGAAACAACAAGTAAATACCCCCCCAAACTTAGACATTGCCAAGCAAGTCTAAGTTCGAGCACGGGGTCCGATTGTACCTCACAATTTGCACTAATCACACTCTCAATTCTAGCTCATCTTCTTTTATGCTCTCTCTCTTTTTGCAATTGAGCTCGAAATACCTCCAACTTTCCTCAAAATGTACCCAATCCCCTACAAAACAAGACAACGCAAGAAAAGATCAAACACACACTAACATAAAAATGAAAAACACTTAAAAACGGTAAAATAATGGGTTGCCTCCCATTTAGCGCTAGGTTTAATGTCCTATGCCGGACTTATTGAGTGAAATCAAACTTCCTATCGGAATGGCCAAGGATATCGGTCCTCCTTGCCATTGTACTTCATCCTTTGAACTTCTACATCAAGGAGGCTCTTGTGAAATAAGGACCGATTATCCATCTCCCTCTTGCATCTTTTTCTCAATGGTCTTTCCTCTTGTTCCTTCACCATCATCTCTCTCCATACCTTTCCTTCTTTTCTAAAGATGCCCAATACCTTCATTATTTCGATCTTTTGGTCAAAGTTCTCAAGAGGTAAAATGAAATCAATAGAAGAAATAGCATCTAAAGTACAAATTGAAGAGTTTAAGGGTTTAGAAATGCTCATTTCGGTCTTCAATTCGTCCTTCAATGCTTCTTGTAGAACTTGCTCATTGTTGCTCGTGTCCATCAAGGGACATTCCTCTTCGTAACTTTCAACCAAGGAAGTTTCGGCTCCATCTTTCTCTTTTTCATCCTTCTTCCTATCAATGCAAACAAGAGAAAAATCATCATTAACATCATCAAATAGAGGATTATTAAAAATTTGAGGATAGAAAGGGTCAAGAGAGTTCTCCCAAGTTTCTTCAACACAATGCTCAATGGCATCAATCATCTTGCATTTAAGATCATCCTTCTCATCACTTGGACCCTCCTCTTTTCCATCTTCTACTTCATCCTCTTCTTGTTCATTCTTTTCTTCATCCTCTTCTTCTTCAATATGTATTCCTTGAAAGTATCTCAAAATACAAATGTAATCTTCATCATTATCTTCTTCTTCAAGGAAATTCCAAATATGGGCGTAGCTCAACTCTTCTCCTTCTTTCTCTTCCTCTTCTACTTCCATTCTCTCAAACTTTTCTTCGACTACTTCTTCTTCCTCTTGCTCTTCTTCCTCCTTTCTTGCTCAATGCAACTCCTAACAAGGTTGTGATCCAACTCTTCCCGGTCAATATTTGATTCGGATAGAAATTCACTTTGTTCACTTTTATAATTCACACCGGAGCAAAGTTGATCAACTTTACATTGCAAATCATGCAATTTTTTTTGCAAGATCGGGGACAATAATGGAGGGTGTTGTCTCTTCTAACTTCATCATCCTTTCTCTGGCTTGTCGAATACACTCCATGTAGGCCATACATGCATCATTAAAAGTAGATAACGTTTCAAGGAGTCTCGAATCTTGACAAGATGAAGGAAATTGTTGCATTTGCCACTCATAGTCGAAAACCTCTCCATTATCGTACCCAACTTCTTCTTGTTGTGGAAGATATACCATACCATCTTGATCAAAATATGGATTCCAAGGGTATTGATAATATCCGTCCATCTATCCAATGAAGCACACCTACACCAAGGAAGAGTATCAAATTCAAACAAGATAAAAGAAAATGCACTATCAATCACGTTCAACTAGCACTAAGTTACACTAAAACTAACTAATCCCCGACAACGGCGCCAAAAACTTGTTTGCCAAATTTGTTAAAGCACAAATTCGAACTCACTCGCAAGTGTACGAGATCGTTGTTATAGTAAGGCAATTGACCAAGTTAAATATCGAACCACGGGACTAGTGGCTAGTGTAGCCCTAATACTATACGCCGTCGCGTAATTGTAGTGCGGATCAAGATTTAGGATCGGGGTTTTCTCGAAATTAAAACACAAATGAAAGCAACTAAACAAATCAAACAAATTAACTAAACGAAAGCAATAAGCAATTACTAATTTTAGGGATTTTCGAACAATAAAAACGAGACGTGTTCGGGTGTTCATCATCACATGAGAATTAAATACACGATTCGATAAGTAACAACTATTCAAGTTTCCGATCAACTATAGAAGCAATCACTAAACATCACGTATTCATCGTACTGGATAAGCCTAGGTAAACACGTCAAATGAAAACATCGGATCGTTAATCTTCTCACTTATCACCAATTTCTCAATTAAGCAACAAGTGTAGGAAATATGGGGTTCTAATGAAAATACCCAACTCTCGTTGTGATACCTCAATATCCACTCAAATCGCATAAATCACTCACACCCATACAAGATCATGCATCGATCCAACTCTCGTTGCGATAAACACACAATCTAAATACGAATTACAAGAGCAATCATGAAATCGAACAATCAAAGTCCATATTCCTAATAGATTGACCTTCAACTAGAATAGATATCACAAATCAAATCAAATACTCAATTACCCATGTAAATCCAAACACCCAAACACAAGACAATTAACTAAGCATAATATCAAACAAGCTCATATGAAATAAAGAACAATAATCCATAAATAAGAATATTAAACCAAAGGAAATGAAATTAAGGAAAGAAGTCACCTCTATGGAGTTGATTTATCTACAAAACTTGAGAATCCTTGCTTGAAATGAAAATTACTACAAATTGAAAGCTTAATCTAAGCTAATCTATACTAGAAATTGAAAGGAAAATAAAAAGAAAAATAAAAAGAAAAGAAGAAAAATAAACTAGGGGAATTAGGGTTCTAAGCCCTTGAAAACTTAGTGTAAAGTCAGGGAAAAAGGTATTTATATGTGGGTTAGAAAGCCCTTGGCCGAAATTGCATTTAAGTCCTCCAAAAGTTGAAATTTCAGATTTTTTGTGAGCAGAGGAGGTCCGTATCGGTTTGGGAGGTTGATATCGGCCGGTATGAAGTGTGCAAACCGGTATGGAGGTCCTGTAGCACCTTATCTCGGTTTGGGAGGTTTGTATCGGCCGGTATGAAGTGTGCAAACCGGTATTTTGATGTCGTAGCCAAAATACCGGTTTATGTGCATTTGTCTCGGCCGGTACAATATGTACAAACCGTTATGGACACTTTTTTTGCATGTTTTGCTTCTTCTTTGCATTCCAACTTGTATTTTGACTTGTTTCTTCTTCCTTTGAACATCCTTGCTCGACTCTTCTTTAGTCTTGGCCGTATTTCACTCATTTTCCTATACAATTAACAAAAATACCTTTTTCGACAATTAAGCACAAATGGGATAAATTAATGTACATAATCACACGAAATCCAATAAAATAGGCAAAATAAATGCACGAATTTCAAGCAATTATCACACTAATCAGTATGAACCTGATCAAGCGGGTCAGGGGCAGGTCGTGGTTTTTATAGAACCTGCGCCGCTAACCCTCTTCATAATATATTAATATTATTTTATATATTTATATGCATATATATGGACTTATATTCAAATTAATGTATATAAATTTGTTAATATATTTAATATATGTGTTATTTTTAACTATTAGACGAATATTAAATATTATGTGAAGCAAATATATCTTTAAATTTGATTTTTTAAATATAAAAATTATATATTTTATATTTGAAAATTAATATAAAATTAAATGAAGCAGGACGGGTTTGAGTCCACTATACTCTGGCGGAACAAGTCCTGAGATTGGCCAAACCCGTCTCGGATCCGGCCGTTGTCTTTATAGCCGGTGTCATTTTTAAAACATTTACGTTATTTTTTGTCTAACAATTTCATTTGAATTGTTATACTCAAGGAGAGACCAACAAAAATTGTGTGCTAAAATGGGTCATACTCATACCAAAAAAAAAATATTAAGAAAATGCCAAAAATTAAATAAAAACGAGGACATTCTATTTCTCATGATTGAGCACAGAAGAGATTGTGAACGATGAGACAAAAAAGGTGATGATTGGCAGATTTCCATGAAGAAGAAGAAGAAGAAAAAAAAGTAAACATGGACACATTTATTAATGAAAGTAGAGATCTCAGAATGGGGGGTACTATGGGTTTCTCTAGAGACAATCTCATAGGATTCATACTGGCCGTGATTTCGAGCGCTTTTATTGGTGCAAGCTTTATCATCAAGAAGAAAGGCCTCCGACGAGCTGCTTCCGCCTCTGGTGTTAGGGCTGGTACTCTCCTCCTTCTCTCTCTAGAATTCTGGAATTTATGTCATCTAGGTTCTTATTTTGGTATTTGATCGGCGTAATTTGTTGGAATTATTAGGTGTTGGGGGGTATTCGTATCTCACTGAGCCGCTATGGTGGATTGGGATGATAACTAGTGAGTGAATTTCCCTTGTTTATAGTCTGAATTATTTTCTGTTTTTATTCGGTTATTATGGGCATGAAATTGATGGTTACAGTAATTTGTTTACTTCTGTAAAGCACTATTTCATCTGTATTGGGGGATTAGTGGGGTTTAATTTACCAAGTGTAGTTTCTATTAGATCAGAATAGTGGCTCGAGTTTGCTATTATGTTGACAACTATCTATAGTACATTGCAATAAGGAAGATGATCGAATTAACAGAGGTGTTTTGGGACTCATTTGCTTAAACTCTCTATATAGTTTCATAAACAGTCGAACATAAAAAAGAGAGAGTGATAATTGATTCCTGTATAGATTACGGTGGTTAATGAGAATGGAAGATGATCATTCACCTTTATCATATTTCGTACGGGATAATGAGACTCAAAATAAGTGAATCCCTACTCCCATTTGATTAATTAGCTCCCCTCGTATCATCATTTCTCCTCGATCATTTTACTATTCTCAACCAATAATCATTTTTTGTCCAATAATTCCAAAATTAGAGGGACAACCCTTCCTCCAATGTAGTCCTTTCATTACGGGGGCATAGAAGGAAAAGAGACTCTTATTCCCTGTTCCTATTGAAGAATTTGAACCATAATTATGTCTATCCAGGCGTATCCTTGTACTGAAGTTCTTTCTTTTCATGCAGTGATCATCGGAGAAGTTGCAAACTTTGTGGCATATGCATTTGCCCCTGCAGTGCTTGTCACCCCCCTTGGTGCATTGAGCATCCTCGTAAGGTAAAATATTTCCTGTATTTAATTTATTTTATCCTAGTAAACGAAAAGTTTCTTCAAGTCATGCAATCTTTGAGATTGTGTGCTGCAGTGCTGTATTGGCCTACTTTATGTTAAATGAGAAGCTGCATCATCTAGGCATATTGGGGTGTGTGATGTGCATTGTTGGTTCTATCATAATTGTTATACATGCACCACTAGAGAAGCCGATCTCTTCTGTCCATGAAATATGGATTATGGCAACACAGCCAGGTAAAAAAGGAGGCATTCACTTTTTTATTCCTCTCAATACTACAAGTAAAGTATCTAATGCAATTTATTTTGCTTGATTCCAGCCTTTCTTCTCTATGTGGGATCAGTTATCATTTTGGTATTCATTCTTGTTTTCTATTTTGCCCCCCTATATGGACACAGCAACGTTCTTGTATTCACGGGCATTTGTTCACTCATGGGTTCTCTCTCGGTAATTTCTGAATGCTAATAATATAGATTTGCATATTTCTCTTGTTTGATGCACATGAAATGCTTCCAATAGATACCAATGCATCTTTATGAAATAGTCATATAATTCTAGTTATTTCTTTCTGGGGTCAATTTGTTCGAAGAAAAAGAGCCTTGCTATATTACTCACTATAATCAAATTCCTGAAAAACCGTTGGACAGTGGCTGATGAAATTTATTACACTATGAATTGTAACTCATTTATTACTACAAGTTTGTTTTGTTTATATTGTAGAAGGGAAAATAAAAAATCCCAGATCATATCATTTGATGATCCCTTATCTCAGATTTGATGCAAGTGTTACCCCAACATTTGTTGATTTCCGATTTGCACTCGGGGTTTTCAGTTGTCTTATCAATATGAATATTGGGTGTCCATTTTGCAGGTTATGAGTGTCAAAGCCCTTGGAACTTCTCTAAAATTGACTTTTGAGGGGAAAAACCAGTTAATCTTCCCGGAGACCTGGCTTTTTGTGTTAGTTGTGGCAATTTGTGTCGTAATGCAAATGAATTACTTAAACAAGGCAAGTATGACTATTACACATCCTATGTGTTTTGATGGGCATGCCTTGCTTAACTTGACGACAAAATTTAATCGACATTGAGGCACATTAAATGTTCTTGAAAAACATATCTTGGAGCCTGGTTCCCTTGAAATATTTTTACTTACTTTCAAATGTTTTGTTCTTGCTGCTTGATGATTTAATACTAATTAATGTGTTCTCTTGTTACTTGCTAAATGTTTTTACTCTTGTTATTTTGGCACACCTTGCACAATTGTAATAAATAAGACTATACTGAACTATTCAAGCCACAAGAGACAACATAATTAATTAGCATCATTAATAACATATTTCGTCATATGGCGTTAAATATCCCAATGCTTTAGTCTTTTTGTTTCTGTTTAAGCTATGCAAGAAAATTGTCAAATTTTTCACCATGGTTTCTTCTGAGATTTATGCATTAGAATGTTATATGAACAAAATAGAAGGTTGATTGTCATCTATAACCTTATTCCTAATATTGGGTTGCATATCTATATCCTTAGTTTTCTGAACATATTTCACTTCTATCAAACATCAGTATCACCTGATTTGCAATTTGCATCATCCTTAATTCATTTGTCAATTTGTCATTTGATGCATCTATATGGCTAAGAAAACTTTTAAAGATGCCATTTTAGATTGTAGAAGTGAAAATAATTCATTTGTCAATTTGTCATTTGATGCTATCAAATATCTGTAGTACTTCTTTTCCCTGTTAAACATAATTCTTAGTATCTTGAGAATTGAGATTGCATATGCAACACATAGATTCACGTTTATGCTCGTACTAGTAGTTGTAGGTCCCACATTTAGATTTTTCACAAATTTAACAGTGCCTATTGACTGCCTATTTTTTGATATCCATATGTGTGGTAGACCTTATCCTTGACACATGTTGAAAGGATGACAAAATAAAAGGATTTGTCATTAAGACTCCCTTGTTTCAGATTGTTTGAGACCGTTTGAGATCATGTCTGTATTATAGTGCATTTTGCTTACTTATGTACGGCAGTTCCTTTATTCTCTTAGCTTTTATTTAAAAAATGTGGTCTTAAGAAGAAACCATGCAAAATAATTTCTTTCCCCACATCTTTTTGCATTCACTAACTTTGATGCAGTCAGATATATAACCGACTCTACTAGTTTCCTTAAAGGGCGCAGAACTACTTGATAAGAATCATTACCATATTTATAAGTGTTATTGCTATAATTAGAAATTGTAGCCGTATTTACTTCTATATTTGACATACAAAATGACTTCAATATTTTTTTCGTAACTTGTATCCTAAGTAATTTTTTAATTGTAACACTGTCAATTCCAATTGTTTTAAATCTGTTGATCCCATTTGTTACAGGCTCTTGACACCTTCAACACTGCCGTTGTTTCTCCAATATACTATGTCCTGTTTACATCACTCACGATACTTGCCAGCGTAATTATGTACAAGGTAACATCAGCTTCTTCATGGCACATTTTATTGAGCGTGTTATTTTTTGCATTTGACTTTATCGATTAAATTGTAAAATTAATCCGTACATATTGGGTGTTGACGATTTTAGTCTCATGCAAATTAATTTTCTCAATCAAGTCTTGTAACTTTTAAAAGATGTGATTTTAGTCCTATATTGGTAAATTTTTTTTTTTTTTTTTTTTTAGAATGATAATTGATTTATGATTTCTTTAATTGAAATAATATAATGGGGTTTCACTGTGTCATGTAAGCGACGCGAAGTCATTATTCTGGTTGCTAGATGGAATTCCGGCAGCTCACATGAGTGGCACATGTTTTAAAAAGTTAAGAGACTTAATTGCAAAAACTAATTCGCATAGGACTAAAATCGGCAACACCCAATAGAGACCGGACCAATTTTGCAATTTACTTGACTTTATCTATATGGTCTGATGTTTGGTATCTCAATGTTAACTTTTCATATTATTGCACTTGTTATCAACAAACATGATCCTACATGACAATCAATATACATAATAATGTGGAGTCAATTTGTCCCTATCACTATAGGAAAAATATTCTATAAGAAAAAGCCCATTTAATGGAGATCCCTACAACATCGTAGGTCACTTGAGTAGAATTTAATAATTTGTAGTCCTATGTATGTTGAGTGCTAATGATCTCATAGGATTGGGAGGGCCAAACTGCTGGGAACATTATATCAGAAATATCTGCCTTTATAGTTGTGCTGTCCGGAACCATCTTGTTGCATTCAACCAAGGATTTCGAGAGAAGTTCTTCTTTTAGAGGTGTGCATGCTTAAACTGACCCATGTTGGGAACTTATTATTATATGTAGATTTTAATGCTCAAAATGTGGCTCTCTATTTAGGTGGTTATACCCCTTTATCTCCTACAACATCAACCCACTTATGTATTGGGAATGGGGATTTCGTGCATCATGAGCAAGGCGATGATCCCTGAGCTGTTCGAGATGGACAAATATCAACTGCCCTATAATGCGAAATGTCGAACAAAAACTGGGCTGAGATGGAATTAGTTAAAAGCTTCAGGTTTGAATAATAGTTATCATTCAATACATACCATTTCTAAGTGTCAACCCCAGATATATTGGCTTCAGTTTGGTGGTGATAGTGACGATCTTGAGATCAGAATCCCGGGAAAGAGTTGGCATGCAACGGACATAAATCTTTTTGCTTGATTTGATTGATGTATAGATTCTTTGGCGCCATGAAAAATGTGTTGACAAAAGTGAGCTTTATATATCATTTTGTACCAGGATTTGTTTGAAAATTAGGTTTATCACATAAGTTAGATAGTTGTATTTATTGCCAAAATAATCTGTTGAGGCATACGTTGTTAAAGCAGGTTACCAATATTTCTTTCTCCTCTATTTATATTTCTTAAATGCAGATTAAATTTAATGTTATGAACATTGATGATACTTAAAGTTTTTCAATAGTCCAATCCCAATTCTTAATACATTTGTTATGAACAACCATATTCATATAAACTTCAGTCATTCAGTATTACCGTACCATTTATATCGGCGTGTTACATAAACTTGATGAAAGTGAATTTTTTTTTTTTTTTTTTTTGACGGATTGATGAAAGTGAATTTTATTTCCTATTTATGAATTTGGTTTAGAATTAATTTAGCTTCTGTGGATCAATGGGTTTCATACAAATTGTAAAAAAAAAAAACTCAAGAATTTGAAAATGAACCTGGTCAATTTATACAACCAAAAAAAAAAAAACTCAAAATGAATTCATTTCCAAAACGTAACATTTCTTTGCAACCATCAATTTCGTAGCAGCTTCACCAACCTGACTCCCCTCCCCAAAAGCTTCCGCCACCAAATCGGCGTCGGCTCTACTCACCTCCGCCGCGGCCGCCGCCGGCCTTATGACGACCAGCGTGGCGCCATCCATGACCTTGGCGGAGCCCGGCAGCTCCAGCCTGTCCAGGTACCACATCTTCATCCTCAGCGCCGGAACCCTACTCCGATTATGCTCATCCTTGGACGCCCTCATCTCTACTATCTGCTCTTTCTTCATACAAACCCTACCCTGGTCACTCTCATCCGAAACGACGACGTCTTCAACCGTTTTGAGCCCCTTGACCGTCTCCTCTATCAGGTAATGCCTCGCCGACGCTGCGATCAGGCACGAAATCGTCCACACAATCCTCAATTTCAGCTCATCTTCCCCCATCACCCGCGACGACGATGATGATGATGATTCCCCTGAATCATTCCACGATTTCGCTCCCACGATCACGCAGCTTTGGAGATCTGTGCCGAACTCCGCTTTCCATCTCAGAAACGTGGTCGATTTCTTGGTCTTCTTGGAGCTCGGTTTCTGATTTTCATGGCAGGGTAATCTGAGATGCAGTGTGCGGACCTCCCGGAAGGATTTGAGGATTTCGTTGGGGATTGAATGGGAGTAGAAATCCAGATCCTTGTCCTCGCTCCTGGACTTGGATTTGATCGCCTGAGAGATGAATTGGAACGGCTTCGCCAGGGCCCTGATCACGAGATCCTTCAACGAGCTCCGCCGAATTTCCTGATCGGATTCACATTTCTTCCGAGCGATGGGAAGGAAAATATCCTCCGCCTGAGGGGCGATGGAACGGAAACGCTTGCAAACCGACATCGCCAAACACAGGGATTTCGCATCGCGCACTTGGTTCAAAATCGCACGCACGATTTCGTCCGGTAAGCGATCGAACAAATCAGCCATCGAATCCATTTTTTCTTTCACAACAATGATAATTACAGGGATGGATGATAGATATATAGTAGGATTTATTTGAAAGGCGGTTAAGGGATATGGCGATATGGATAGAATTGGAGAGATAGAGAGAGAGAAAGGAAGGCGAGTAATGAAGAGAGAGAAAGAGGGCGCACACGTTTTGGGAGAGAGAGAGAGAGAGAGAGAAGGGCATAATAAATTGACTTAATTTTGGAAAGAGAAACCAGGGAAACGAAAGGGTAGGATGGCGGTATTTTTTTGTCGTATATCTTCATAACTGGTTTTCCAAGCACTCACGTGGAAACCCCCTCTCTCCAATACTAGTCGCGGCTCTTTTCTTTGTACACAATTTTTTAGAAAAATAAAGAAGGTAAAGATAAAGTTAAATAATAAAATAAGGAGGTATACTTTATTAATTTTTTGAATATGAATTATTTTCTTTTTAGGAGTATGAAAAAAGAGTTGGATCACAAAAAAAAATACAAAAAAAGAGTTGGGACGGAGGGAGTAATGTAATATTAGATCCGCAGTGGCTCTTGAATTTGCGAATTCGATTCTCCACGTGAACAATCAACTGCCAGCCGACAAATTCAACAAATGGATATTTGAATCCGCTTCGCGAATCCTACATATTGAGTATTAAATATTTATTTCAATTAAATTTTATTACGTAATATAATTTAAATTGAAAATAAAACACTCATTTTAAATTCAATTCAATATTATGATGTATGTATTGGACTAATGAAACATGAATTGATATTTTGTTATTTAATTTATTAAGTTATTATATATGTTTAAATTTTGAGTTAAAGAAAATGTAAATTACATATATTTGATTTACAAATTTTTAAAATTTAAATATATAAATAAATAACTGTATTCTTGATAAATCGTATCTTAAACTTTTTAAAAATTTGTATTCTCGAATCGTTTTGTATCGCCCCACCATCACACCCCGTTCCTGTGCAATTTCCCTCTCTCTCTACTTCTCCATGGAGGATAAGAACACCAAATTTGGAGACCAATCCCCCCACTAGACTATTTTATTTCATTGCCTTAAGTTTGGTTTAGTAACAGAATAAGCTGCCAAATTGACTTGGATTTTTTTAATGAGAGTTGTTATATATTTTTAGAATTTTGATTGATATTTCAGCTATTATATTCCTCTCTCTCTTAAATATTTTATAGGGATATACTTATTTATTTTTGTAAGAATGAGCTCGAAGGATGTGTGTGAACAAGGGAGTTATACGGCTCATTGTTGCGGCAGTCAATGAAAAGTACAAACTATTGTTAAATAAGGTTTAAAATATGGCTATCAATACAGATATCTAAATCTTAATTATTTTTTTCATAAATATCCATGGATGAGTTGGTCTCTTGTTCTTGTTCAATATTATAACATGGAATACAATTTTGATTTAGACAAATTCAAAATTCACAGGATCAAAATCCAAATTTTTAGTCAAGCAATTAGAAAATGTGAACCACGCCAGACATAATTAAAAAAAAGCACGTGCAAAAATCTAAAAATACAATAATCCAGAAATGGAAAATAATTTTGGTGACAAGAAAGAGAGGAGGACAACAAATCCACGACAAGGAAGAGATGAGAACAAATCTACGAAGATGCATATTAATTCTTTCAAAAAAGAATCACGACGGTGTATCGAAGAACAATAAAAAATCTAATCAAAAACACAAAATATGGATAATTATGAGAATTATAAGGTAATCGTAGCATCATGCTCTCCTAATTTTATGATAAAATGTGAAAAACACATCCATTATTTCATTATTGTTGTATTAAATCTTTCATACCAGAAAAAAAAATTAATATTATGTATTTAAACATAAGGTAACACATGTTGTTTCATAAGGCGACAAATATTTTAGTTCTGAGTGTTGCTGGGGGCATACTCACGTGTTACCATATGAACAATCATGTGTTACCTTATGAACCTCCATATGCTACTACATACACAAGTATTTGTTATTACAAAATTATTAAACTAAATTATTCATATAGTTTATGCCAAAAATTATTCAACGTCACAACATTTGTCTTGGAACGTCTATGACAAGATGAAAGAGTGATATAACAAGTGATTGTGACACTAAGTATGATGTGAATGTCTAACGTCTATCACTAAGACCACGCAACATCAAAGTTTTAGAAACTATAAAACCTTGGCGTCTAACGGCCCAACATGATATTATTCAATATGACGGCAGCAATTATAACCGCAAATATAAATAACTAATGCTTCAGGAAAATGGAATGAGTGTGAATTGTGATGTAAATTGACAAATGAGCGACTAGCGAATTAACTTAGATGTTAAACGATGTTGATGACAATATCAAGAATATAAAATAAACAAAAAGTAAAGTAAAGCGAGAAGATAAGCAAACACAAGATGATGACGCAAAAAAACCCTTATCAATCAAGAGAATAACTATGGGTTATCTCGTGGCCCACATGAATCCTCTAAGTCGTTGATTGTTGAGTGCAACTTACAAGGACGTCAAACTATGTTAGGCTAATTTAAGTGCAAGGTAAAGAAATACAATATGAATCAAGAACAACATCAGCTGCTAGAATGATGATGGGTTGTCGAGGAAGTGATTGTCTTCATTTTCGAGTCAGCATGACATTTATAGAGAAGTTTCCCTCATGTTGTAGCCATTTGTTGCGGATTTCATTGGATAGCTTCTCCTCATTCTTATTTAATTTGTTATTGATTGACTCCTCCTCATTCTATGGAAGTCTTTTTTCGTCTAACACTTTTAAATACTTAGCTTGAAGATTAGAATTGACCTGACTTCTTTTTTAACCTAATTTTTTACTAATTTTGTTGGTCCCCTTGAATGACGTTGGCATCACAACGGTCGACGTCGGGCGTCGAGATGGTGTCTGACGTCGAGGTTGGTGTTTTAAGCCCCAGCACATATCATTTATAACATGCATTAAAACATAAGGTAGCACATGGGTGTTCATAAGATAACACATGATTGTTCATATGATAACACATGAATATGCATACAATATTATAAAGGCATACATACAGAGTAAGAAAATTTACGTGGGAATGGGGGGCCAATAAGATAAAATAAAAGAATTTAAAAGGGAGCAAGTCTCTTTTGCACCTGGTATATGATGCACTCACTCAATAGTTGGGGTTGTTTACACTGAAAAGTGTGGACTGATTAGACTGAAAATTGTGGGTTGATTACACTGAAAAGTTTTTAGTGCTATCGATTTTCAGTGTAATTTTTAGTATAGTCAATCCACACTTTTCAGTGTAAGCAGCCCACATTTTTCAATGTAAAGAACCTCAATTATTGAATGAGTACACTGTGCACTAGGTGCATATGAGATCTTGGCTTTAAAAAGTACTTTAAATGCAAGTTTATGTATTAAAATCAATTTTAATGAGGCCAAACTAAAATCAAATTGTTAATAATTATGGTTTCAATAATAAACAAAATATAGAATCATATAATTTATAATGATTTAATAAATAATTTATAATGATATAATAAATTAAGAAAAATTATTTATATCTAATTGTTTTATATGAAAAGTTATAAAAATAATGAATCCAAAAAAAAAAATTATAAGGTTAATCGATATAATTAACCCAACATAAAAAAATGCAAATTTTTGTATAAAAATATATAAGTTTATTATAAAACTATTTTGAAAATTTTAAAAATATAATATATTTGATTAAGGGTATCAGGAGCATCAGAAACGATTAATTTTTTTAACTATTTAAAGTATTCATATCGAATATAAAAAATACAATATTATAATATTTAAGTTTAAATTATCAAATTTCAAAAAATAAAATTAAAGTATCTAATATTTGGCCAAAAGTATAAGTATTTCAATTTTTATATAAAATGTACTCCATAAAAAATTAATTATACAGTTAATTAGTAAATATATATATATATATATATATATATATATAATAATAATAACGCTAATCGGCCTACATTTGGAAACCATTGAATTTTTCCGCCAAAATTATTGCTAAATTTAGTAATATTCATTTTAAATCTTTGGTATATATCTTTTATATATATTTTATTATTTTAAATATATTTTATTTATAAATATTGAAAAATAATTGATTATAAAATATATTGGATATATTTTTTAAATATAAATTATAATAAATATTGATAAATAATATTAAAATATGTTGAATATATTTTTGAGATATATATTATGATAAATTCCTCTATTTTGTGGTATAAAAGATATTTTAATTATTTAAAAATAATAGTTATTAAAAAAAATTGAATGATCAATGTATAGAAATAATTCGATATATAGTTCGTAAAAGTTTATTTTTAGTAGTAGTTATTAAAATAAATATTAATCTAAAAAAAAAAAGGAAGAAGACCACTCTTTAATTTTTTGCAAAGTATAGAGTGATAATGATTGTACATGAACCATTTGAAGTGTATTAGTCGTTTTCATTAAAGGGTATTATTTTCACTGTAAGATATTAGTTATTTTCACTGAAAGGTATTAGGTCTATAGGGTATTCATTGTTTTTATTGTATGGTATTAGTTGAAGGGTACGAAGAATATTAGTTGTTTAACTAAAGGATATTAGTTGATTATTCTAAAAAGTATTGCAAAATAGTTTATATATGAATTTTTTTTTTTTTTTATCGGTAAAAAACTCTCTTCATTCCTTCAAAGAGTCAAAATAGAATACATAGGCATGAGTGATACCTTTTACTCTATCTTTTTGATACTCATACAGTTTTGTTAAATAAGAAATTACTTCACTCCAAGAACTATTCTTGGATTTGCATACCACACTTGAAAACTAATCTCTTGATGCTTTCTCTCCTTGTGTACCATCCAACTCCAAGTCCTGATTTTCAACTCTTCCACCACCTTGACGCCCGAGAATTCTTGATTATTAAAGATTTTTTCATTTCTTCCTTTCCAAATCAACCATAGGGCACATTCCCATATGCATATGGCTACTTGTTCACCCCTATTCCCCTTGAGAAATCTACTAAAATGTAGTAAGTTCACCAAGGGGTTAGACGAGAGAACTGCTTCAACCCCCAACCACTTTACTACCTCCATCCAGATTGCATATGAGTGTTTGCACTAAAAAAATATGTGCTTCACCGTCTCACTTCTTTCATCACAGAGGGAACAATTTATGTTGTCATTTGAGTTTAGAATACCTCTCTTCCTCAGCTTCACCCTGGTTGGGAGTCTTCTCCATAGCATTTTCCAAGCGTGGACCGAGACTTTTCGGGGAATGAATCTGTTCCAAATGCATTTGAAAGCCTTTCCTTTGTCCGCATCCTGATTGGCATTTGTTTCCTTCCTTCTTAACCACTCGTACACTTCTCTTGTTGTGAAAATGCCTTCTTTTGCCTCCTTCCATTTCCACCTGTCCTCCATTCCGAGCTTAGGCTGCGACCTGTAGCGCATTCCAACTCTCGAGCCATAGACCCCAGTTCCCCTTCGCTGACATTAATACCGTAGACTGCACACTTATTGAGGTTAACCTTCATGCCTGAGACTAGCTCCCAAATCTTCAAAAACTGCCTTAAGAAACCAGCATTTTCCATCTTCGCCTCTCCCAGAAAAACTGTGTCGTCTGCGAATTGTAAATGTGACACTTTTACTTCCTTCTTTCCAATCAGAGCTGGTTTATATAGTCCTAAATCCACAGCTTTCTTCATCAGTAGGGATATTCCTTCAGCAGCCAAGATAAACATAAGTGGCGACAGTGGGTCTCCTTGACGTAAGCCTCTTTCCATCTTGAATTCCCCCGTAGTGCTCCCATTAACCAACACAGATGCACACGCTGTTGTTACGCACTCCATGCACCAGCCAATCCATTTATGATGAAACTTGAAGCCCCTCATCATGCTTCTCAGAAATCCCCAATCAACTGTATCATAGTTTATATATGAATTAGTTTCACTCTATACATATTCTTATTTTTTTTAGAAGAGAGATATTACACTAACCGGCCTACATTTGGAAACCATTGAATTTTTCTGCCAAAATTATTGCTAAATTTAGTAATATTCATTTTAAATCTTTGGTATATATCTTTTATATATCTTTTATTATTTTAAATATAATTTATTATAAATATTTAAAAATAATTGATTATAAAATATGTTGGTCCCGGTACAAGACTGAGGAATACGTGTATGGGGGGGGGAATACATGTATACCAATTTTTTAAACTTAAAACTGACTGAGTCCCCTTTACTCAGAGTGGTAAAGAACTAGGAGCTGATAATATACCTACTGACTACACTTGGTGCGGGTCAGTTGGCTAACTATCAGTTCAAGTTCAGTGCGGAAATGTTTGAGCCCTGAAAGTTTAAAGTCTTGTTTAGTTTGCTTTCTGAAAAACTTGTTTTACACAAATCTGAAAAGTGTTTAGTAGGGCAGTGCTCTTTTGAAGATCAACCTGATTGATTCAGACCTGATAAACTTGAATGCAATGAATGAACAAGTAATATAGCAAGTATGCACAATATCAAAGCAGTAAGAACACAAGGAGTTTAACGTGGTTCAGAGACTCAAGCTCCTACGTCCACGGCCTGACTTAACAGGAAATCCACTCAAGGGATTCTTGTTTTTAACGTGCCAAGGTGCACCAAGACCAGCTATCCTTAATGATCTATACAATTCCACTTACTAACACTCTAACTGACTTACTCCCAACAAGCCTAACTTAGGGTTTTGGTTTCAGTTTGGATTCCAACTAAGTTGAGATTATCCTTACAAGGCAAAGTTGTGCTAAGGATTGGATAATCTCTCTAAGCTTAAGATAATTCTAATTAGTTCTTGGAATACAGAATAACTCTCAATTGCTGAGAAACACTTGGGAAATTTAGAAGGTTTCGAGTGCTTCTCTTAATGGTTGAATGCTTTTGAATGCTTAAGAGTTTGAGTAATTTCTGGCTTGGAAATTTCCCGTAACCTTGAATGGGATCAAGGTCTTCTTTATTTATAGGTGATTTGAAAAACTATCCGTTGGAGAGATAGCCTTCGAGTCATCTATGTAGAGTGGCTTCAAACGGACATATCTTCATGCAGCAGCCGTCCTTGCATGGATTTGGTATTTGCATTAAATGCGTATTGAATGCTTGCCCGTTGAATATGCAGTCTGAATTCAGTCTTCATGTCAGGTTCCGTACGTGCGTGTCCTTCTCGGATTGGTCCACGTCATCAGGTTGGTGAGAATGTCATAACTTATTCCTGGGCTTCAGGCTTGTCTTATTAAGTTCATTTTGTCTTGAGCCTACCAGTCTTGTCCTGACGCTGAAATTCCTTTTGCATTGCTTGGCTCTACTCCAAGTCTTCCCATTAACTCAGTGACATCCTGTTCCCTTCAGGACTGAGTTAGTAATGACCTCAGTGTCATACTCTTCATCACTGACACTTACTCAGCCAGCTTAGAGGACTGCCATAAGTTCAGGATGGTGCTCTTCGTCTTCAGGCTCTGAGTCTTGATTGTCTCCAGTGAGTTCTCCTCTCACTGAGTACCTGTGAAGTGTAAAATGACTAAGTACTAATCCTAACCAAGACTAGCCTGACAAAGACAGATTAAGGCAATCATCATTTCAGGGGCTTTGGGATCTTAATCAAAACTGACAATGTCCCAACAGTTTCCCCCTTTTTGATGATGCCAAAACACTGAAAAGATCCTCAAAACACTTAGAGGAAACAAGATAAACCTATCTATAAGATAAGACAGTGTTAGAGCAATTCTTGATAAAGTACAGAATTTTAAACAACAGCCAAAAAGACAATGAGTTTTTGTCTGTGGGCAAAAGTAATAGATTTCATTGATTGATGTGGAAATGATTACAATGAATCTAATCTATTACAAAGAAGCCTGTGAACACCTAGACTAATCTCATTTCAGGCTTGAGTCCATATCCTGCATAAACTCTTGCCTTCAGCTCGTTAAGTCTTCCAGGTTGATTCACGTACCCTTCAGCTTTGGCTATCTTTAATACTTCCATCATAATGGCCTTTGTATCATGCTTTTGAGTTCCAGGAACCAAGGGAAGAGCTCGAATGGTGAACTCAGGAGCCTTCACTTGAACTTGAGCTGCCTCAGCCTCCTCCAAGATCTTCTGGAATAGCTCAGGATGATTGTCCATCATGTAGTCAGTGAAGTGGGCATTGATATCGTCAGTGTCGCCCCACTTCTTCACAACAAACCACAATCTAACAAATTCATCCCTTGCATCAGTCCAAAACTCCTTCAATGTCTCTGAGACGAACTCATCAACAAAAGCTTCCCTTGCTCCTGATTTTGGCCTTCTGACTTGAAGAATTGTTGATTTCCTAACTATTGGCTTCTTCCTGTACTTCCTGGGCTCAGGCTTCGCCTTCTTCCTCCTAAGCAGACTGATCACTGCATCATCTAATTCTCTTTGTTGAAGCTCAGTGATATCAGTCAGCTTCTCAACCTTCTTCTCCAAGATGCGCATCTTCTCCTTCTGAGCAATTTCAGCTCTTCGCATAGCCTCAGATTTTTCAGATTGATCTCCCCATGCTTCAGCACATAGCTCCGTAACCAACTCACCTGAATAAGTGATGGGATTCTTCCTTGAGCTCATGGGAGACGACCTCTGAACTGGCTCAGGTTGTTGCTTGGAAGGTTCATTAACCTTTGCCTTTGTTGCCTCCTCTCTCAGCTTGGCAACAATTTCCCCTCCTTCCTTTTCCACCGCCGCTAACCTAGCTGACTTCCTCACCCTTAAAATGTTTCCTTCAGGATTGGCTTCAGGGTTAGCTAGAACGGTTTCACCTTGATTGACTGCCTCCGATGCCTCAGGGCGGGATCTTTTCTTCTTCTTTTCCCCCTTTTTGGCATCATCATTGGCCTGGGATGGGAGTGACTCAGCTCCACTGGTGATAACAAAAGAGGCTAAGGATTGAACTTCCAATACGCCCTCCTTCAACATCTCAACTCCCGTGGAAATCCCAGTGCCTGCAAAAGAAACTGAACTGATAGCAGCATTGACTTTCTTCTCAAAGACCTCCATGGAGAGTTGGAGTCTTTGTTCAGCCTTGGTGATCCTTTCCTCCACCTTCAAGGACTCACCGCTGACTCTGCTAGCCTCAGTTAGTATCTTTGCCGATTCCTCAGTGGCCTTTGCCAAAGTGTCTGCCACTGACTGAGAGGTGCGATCCATCCTCCCTGACTCCAGCTCCAGTTTGGACGCTGAGTCCTTCAAGGCCTGAGTGACAATAGCTCCAGTCTGAACTGCAAGCCTGTCCACTGCCTGATTCATCTTCTCGTCCCTGATCGCATCCCTCTCTTCAAGCTTCTTGAGAGTGTTCCTAAGCATCTTCTTGGTGCGCTTCCTCTCATTCCTCACTGACTTGGCCGTGTCAGTCATCGTTTTCTTTAACAAAATCAGCTCCCTGTTAGCAAGGGTGTTGTAAGCTGACTTTGTCCACCTGATGTGCTTCGCCAGGGCCTTGGAGTCTTCTTCCTTCTCAGCTCATAGCCTCATTACCTCCTCCTGAAGTTCAGCTAGATTTTCTGAGGTTTTCTCCTGCTTGACCTCTACTATGCTTGTGAATTCAGCACATCCGACCCCGGTTATGATCACATCCTCATCATCAACGGCCGCATCAGTGATTGACTGCTTTCCCTTGTCAGCCCCTGCAGCATCAGTCCCTTCTTCAAGGTGCACTGAAGGCAGTTGTGAAGTAGTCATAGCCGCCTCCTCAGGCTCAGCTAAGCTATCTTGAACCTTAGGAGCAAGTCCCTCGGAACTGAGAGTCTCCTTGAATGCCTCAACATCTTCCTCTCTTGTCTCAGGGCAGGGAATCCCTTCATTGACAGATGTCTCATTGGCAGCTGAGATGTTCACAACATCCTCAGCCACTGGTCCACCCTTGGCACCAGTGTTCTTATCACCTTCCCCCTGAGCCTGAGGCTCAGAGTTCATCTCATCAACTTCATGTGCAGTTTCCTCCACTGCCTTCTCCAGGTCTCCACCCTGAGCTCCTTCATCATCCTCATCACCATCCTTCTCGTCATCAGATAGGAGGTCAGCCTTGCTCTTGGACATCATTTCAGCCACTAGCTGCTTCAGGTTGTCAAAGTTCAAGAGTTGAAGCCAGCTAGTAAGTCCAAAGAACGAGCAAATCTTGGCCTCTTCCACCTCCCAGTGCTCCCAGCCACGTGCATCCACCAGCATATATTGCTCCTGCATGTTTGATTGTTTGAAGTCCAACCAAACCTTGAGCTCAATCACATACGCCAGCAGCTCAGTGTACTTGTATAGCCCAGGCCAGCACTTTCCTGCCCATTCTGTGGCGTTCCCCATGAGCGTGTTCTCCAGAATCCCTCCTGCCATGTGCTCATCTAACTCCTCCTCCTCCAATTTAAGGAACTCATCCTCCTCAGCTGAAATGGATTTGGGACAGTCTTTGGGATTGGGGTATGAGGGAAAATCTGAGGGGTTTGGAAGGTTCGGCTCGGCTGACTGGTCAGGCTTATTTATGTGTGAAGTTGAAGGCGTTGACTCAGTAGGACGGTTTGGCTCTGAGGTTTGGGGGGGTTGGGAAGTTTGAGGTGTGGGGTCAGGGATGGAAGGTGTTTGGGTTTCAGAGTGTGGGGGTGTTTGAGTGGGTGCTGTCTCAGGCTGCAACGACTCAGCCGTCTCGACAGACTTTCTCACTTCCTCCAAGTCAGAGGCTCTAGGAGAGCTTGACTTCTCCCTCTCACTCACCTCAGGTAGCTTCTTAGCAGGGGATTTTCTTATTCCCTTCCTAAGCCTCTTCAGGGGCCTCTCTCCCTGAGCACCCTTCTTTCTGACGTCATCGTCAGTTCCCCCAGCCTCAGACCCGGCCTTCTTGGGATCAGACTCAGTCCCAGATTTCGTGCTCTTCCCTGACAGCACTATCTTCACCCTCTTCTTCTCAGCCGCGGTCACCTCCGGCTGCTCCACCTCCTCAGCTGCAACCTCCTCACTCTCCTTACTCCTCTCAATGAGCTCATCTACCCGTTCAATGAGACTGGTTGCCACTCTCTTGGCCTTACCAGTTGGCTTTTTACCCTGACCCTTTGCTTTCGCATTGGGATCAGTCAGCCCTAGCACTGAATAGGTATCACTCAGTGAGGAAAACATTACCTTCTTTGAGGAGAGACTGTCCTCAAAGTCGAAGGTATACCCATGGCAAGCATGAGCAATCAGGATGGACATCCTCGTGCCTAATGGCAAGATGGCACTGACGGAAATGTGCTTCTTCTCCTCGTCCCGCGTAAGCTTGTCCAATCCTGCCTGATGGAGTTGATCGAGGAAGAACTGCTCCCAGTTCGCTTCCACTCCATCAGCAATTGCCCCCATGAGCCTCAGCTTGGGCAGACTCAACTGCTCGTGAGATCCAGTTGCTCCCATCACTAACTTGGACACCAAGTCCACCAGCGCTCTGTACTCAGGCTTCAGAGTATTCTTGTTTTGACGAGCCTTGAACTCCGATGACCCTGACTTGGTCCATTTCGCAAGAAGCTCTCCCTCTGAGTTCTCCTTGTAGGTTCTTGGGTTAATGCCTGTGAAAGGCAACTTAAAGACTTCCCTCACCGCCCTCCTGACGTCGAAAGTGACTTCCTCTGAGTTGTAGAGGGGTTCGCCGTCACCGTCCTTCTCTCCCGTCGGCTTAAGCGCAGTCACCTTTGTAAAGATCTCCCCCTTCCTTAAGAACATATTTAAATAGGCTTCCACCACTGTTCTTGGGAGCAAGGAAATGGGGCGGGTGGTGAAGTATGTTTCCAACCCGGCATCGGAAATCCATTTAAATACGGGTTTGATTTCCTCAACCGTAAGACAGATACCTTCCATGGAGATGACTTGCTCCATGTGTACCAGTTTCTTTTCGACAACATCTACGATCTTGTCGGTTGTCCAGTTGGAATCGAGGAATGCCATTGTTTTGAAAAGAAGAGATTTTTCGAAAGAATTATCTGTGTTTGAGCAGAGAAAACTCAGTGTGCAGATTGTGCGTTGTGTTTGCGTAAAAACCTCAAATGGCACTCTTGATTGATAAGACTAAGTCAGTTACTCAAACGTGGGGTTGAGATTGATCCCTGAATTCGAAAGGTTTTGAAATGAGGGGCCAGGATTAATCTCAGCTTCAATTAAACCCCATGTCAGTCATATTCCATATAAAACGGACACGTATATGAAAAAGTAACTGTAGCATTAAATGCTCCGTGCGCGTGGGTTTAAATATGAAAAGGCGCGCTTTTAATGAGAACGGAATGCATTTAATAAAGATTTTCAGGACGAAGGACTCAGGGAGTCGCTTGAAATTCACAAGAGTCAGGTTAGAACTCATACCTGTCAGGGAGACATTGTAGCACCCTGATACCTCGCTTAGTCGAGTCTGGCCTGAGTTCCCCCTAGAACCCTACACTGACTGCTCTCCCGGATCTAAGAGTCCTAACTCTACTGACAGTTCCATAAACCTTGCTTCAGCCAGAGGCTTAGTCAAGATGTCAGCTCTTTGCCTGTCAGTGTGAATCTTCTCCATCCTAATATCTTTCTTCTCCACATGATCTCGAATGAAGTGGTGTCTAATATCCACATGCTTGCACCTTGTGTGAAGCACTGGGTTCTGAGTAATTGCTATAGCACTATTGTTATCACAATAGATTGGAACCTGATTAGTAAACACTTGGTAGTCCCTCAACTGTTGCCTCAACCATAAAATCTGAGCGCAACAACTACCTGCAGCCATATACTCAGCCTCAGTCGTGGATGTCGCCACTGAATTCTGCTTCTTACTAAACCACGAGATCAACTTACTTCCCAAAAACTGACATGTCCCTGAGGTTGACTTCCTATCAATCCTACAACCTCCATAATCTGCATCTGAATAACCTGTCAGTTCGAAGTTGTCATCTGAAGGATACCATAGTCCCATATTGATTGTTCTTTTCAAATACTTAAGTATCCTCTTAGCAGCCTCCAAATGACTTCTCTTGGGATCAGACTGATACCTAGCACACACACCAACTGCAAACGTAATGTCAGGCCTACTTGCAGTCAGGTACAATAAAGAACCTATCAGCCCACGATACTCAGTCTGATTTACTGAAGTCCCTTCAGTGTCAGGATCCATCTTCCAATTTGTGTTCATTGGGATCCTGGCTGGATTGCTGTTCTGAACACCAAACTTATGAATCAAGTCTCTTGTATACTTTACCTGATTAATGAATATACCTTGATTAGTCTGCTTGACCTGCAATCCTAAGAAGAAGTTCATCTCTCCCATCATGGACATCTCAAATTTACCAGTCATCAACTTAGAGAATTTCTCACAGAGCTGATGATTTGGTGATCCAAATATTATGTCATCCACATAAATCTGGACCAAGAGAATGTCATCACCTTAAGTGATCCTGAACAATGTCCTATCCACAGTTCCCTTCTTGAACCCATGGTCTGTCAGGAATTGAGAGAGGGTATCATACCAAGCTCTTGGTGCTTGCTTAAGTCCATAGAGTGCTTTCTTCAAATGGTATACTCTATCTCCAACCTCAAACCCGGGAGGTTGTTCAACATATACCTCTTCATTGAGTACACCATTCAGGAAGGCACTCTTGACATCCATTTGATACACCTTGAACTTCTTGTATGTTGCATATGCAAGGAACAACCTGATAGCTTCCAACCTAGCCACTGGAGCAAAAGTCTCATCATAGTCTATTCCTTCAGACTGACAATACCCTTTTGCAACCAGTCTAGCCTTGTTCCTTACCACAACACCATTCTCATCCTTCTTGTTCTTAAAGACCCACTTGGTACCAATTACGCCTTGATGCCTAGGTCTATCTACCAGTTCCCAAACCTGATTTCTTGTGAACTGATTCAACTCCTCTTGCATGGCAATGATCCAGTTCGAGTCAGTGAGAGCTTCTTCAATGTTCTGAGGCTCTTGCTCAGAGAGAAAGCAACAGAACAATGCACTCTCACCATGGAACCGTCTGGTCCTGACTCCCTCAGTTGGATCACCAATGATTTGATCAATGGGATGATCTTCTAGCCATGTTCTCTTGCCAGGAGTTGTTCCTGAAGTACCTGCAATGTTAGTGTCTACAGGCTCATAAAATTCAGGAAATTGATCCTGAGTCTATGCCAAAGGGATTATTACGTTCAATGTCAGGAACATTGATTCCCCCTTGGTGAGGTGACTCAGGAACCGTCTCAGCTGCAACAGCATCTTCATAGACGGTGCTTACCTCAGGTTGAGCCTGTTCCTCAGTCTGAGGCTCAACAATCCCTGATGTGCTGGGCTTAGGAGTGGCACCTGATTCATCATCCTGATCGTCATCATCATCCCATCTCGGAATTGGCACAGTCTTGATCTTGGGATCAGGTTGATTCTTCAAGCTCAGCCTTGTCACACTCCTTGTGACCTCCTCAGTGTCAGGATTCAACACCTTTGCCCTAGACTCATTAACAGATTCATCAAAGACCCTGAAGGCTTTACTAACTTCAGAATATCCTAAGAATATTCCTTCATCAGATTTGCTATCAAAGGCTTTCAACTGGGTCTTCCCACTGTTGAGGATGAAGCACTTACAACCAAATACATGAAAATAAGAAATACGAGGTTTCCTTTTGTTCCATGTCTCATATGGGGTCTGAGCATGTTGTTTGTTCAGCATGGATCTGTTCTGAGTGTAGCATGCAGTGTTGATTGCCTCAGCCCAGAATTTCTTGGGCAATCCTGACTCAGCCAGCATGGTCCTTGCAGCCTCCTTCAGTGTCCTGTTCCTTCTTTCAGCGACACCATTCTGTTGTGGGGTTCTAGCTGCAGAAGTCTCATGAGCTATACCAAGTTCATTACAGAAGTCAGAAATATATGAATTTATAAATTCAGTGCCCTTGTCAGATCTGATCTTAGTAATGGACTGATTCTTCTCATTACTGAGTCTCCTGAGCAACTCTGGAAGCTTCACCTGTGTTTCCTTCTTATTTAACAAGAAAATAACCCAAGTATATCTAGAATAATCATCAATAACCACAAGGGTATACTTTCTACCATTCATACTCACAGGTGTTATGGGACCAAATAAATCCATTGTGCAAGAGCTGAAGTATCCTGTCAGTGGAATAAGAGGCTTTCTCTTTGAATGATGCTCTGACCTGCTTCCCTTCCTGACAAGCTTTGCACACGTGATCTTTGCTAAAAACTTCATTAGGTAGACCATCAACAAGTGACTGTCTAGAAATTTTGTTAAGAATCTTGAAGTTCAGGTGGCTTAATCTTTTATGCCATAACCAACTGAGCTCTAGAGAGCTTTTAGCAACAAGACAAGTATTAGGAATAGTGCTGCTCCAATCAGCGAGATAAACATTACCTTTCCTTATACCTGATAGAAGCACCTGTGTTGATTTGTCCTTGACTGAACATGTATTCGATGAAAACTCAACACTGAACCCTTTGTCACAGAATTGACTTACTGACAGCAGGTTATGCTTCAGTCCTTCCACAAAGGACACATTTTCCACTCTAACTGTACCTATAATTAGAACACCAAAACCTTTAGTAAAACCTTTTGAGTTATCACCAAAGGTTACCTGTGGACCATCTTTAGCTTGATACTCTTGGAGAAGACTCTTCATTCCAGTCATGTGCCTTAAGCAACCACTGTCTAGGTACCAAACAACTTTGATTGAGTCTCCTCTCCTCTTGTTGTGATCCACAGCCGCCTCAGGCTCATCCCTAGCCATCAGACAGACATCATCGTACTCGTCATCTGAGAAGAGTTCAGGTGACCTTTCAGCAGGACCGTCAGAATCTGTTGCATCTTCAGCGACCATCGCTCTCCGATCAGCAGATCTTAGGTCTCTAGTGTCTCTCCTTTCCTCTCTCTCCCTTGCACTCAGCTCCGGGCAGTCGTACTGATAGTGACCAATCTTGTTACAGTTGTAACATGCTACCTGCTCACTTACTCTTTCTTTTCTTGGTTCAGGGTTCCTCCTTGAGTCAGGTTCCCTGGTTCTTGGTGAGCTTTCAGTCTTGGTTGGATATCTATCATCGCGAGTACGTCTCTGTTCGTCTCTTCTTTCAGGTTTTGGTTCAGAATATCTCATTTCATCACCACGTTCTCTCCTCTGGTCAGTATTCCTTCGCTCCTCATATCTCCTTGAGCTTTGGTGGGTTCCTTCAGGTTTCCTGTCACGTGAGTCCTAATAAAACTTTTTATAACGACCAAACCTGGAATTGAGCTTGTCGAATCGTCTGGCCATCAGGCTGTACTCTTCAGCGAGTTCTTCTCTGCTCATCTCCATCAGTGACTTTGATGAAGAGTTTGATGAGGGCTCAACAGGTTCAGATCTGGCCTTGAACGCCACACTTTTCTCAGGAGTTTTCTCCTTCACTTCCTCTTCTGACTGTACTTTCTTCTTTCTTTTGTTAAGGTCGAATTCAAGTGCTTTGAGCTCTGAAAAAAGTAAAGCAGAAGTTATGTTACTCATATCCTGAGTGTTCTTAAGCATAATTACACTGTTGTCCCATCTCTCAGGAAGGGCATTCAGGATTTTTGAAGCAACATCTCTCCTTGGGACATCCTTGTCCAGCATCACCAACTCATTCATCAACTTGATGAATCTAGACTCCATTTGATCTATGCTCTCGTCAGGCAGCATCTCGAACGCCTCGAATTTCTGAATGGCAATGTTTCTCTTGTTCTCCTTGATCTTTTCAGATCCCTCACACATCCTTGTCAGCTCATCCCAGACCTCCTTTGCCGTCTTTAAGTTCATCAGCCTAGCTGACTCCTCGAAGGGCACCGTGTGCAAGATGATGTTTCTGGCGACGTTGTCAAGTCCCACCATCTTGATTTCATCGTTGGTCATGTCTTTCCTTTCTTTAGGAACCTGCACGCCAATCGCAAGATCCTCATATCCTAGTCCTCTGACGTTAGGAATAGTGATCTTGATCGGTCCCTCCCTGAGTACACGCGGCATCTGGTCATGGATGGCATCTAGATGTGCTTCTAATCTGAACTTCCAATAGACAAAGTTAGACACAGAGAATTCAGGTAACGAAGCTTCAAGTCTCCTCGAAGTCATGATGATGCAAGTTTTATGAAAAGCAAACTCAGATCTGTTCAGTGACCACCAACAGTTTCTCCTTTGAAACTATTAGTATTCAAAGTCAGCGGTCTTTCGAACCACCGCTCTGATACCACTTGTTGGTCCCGGTACAAGACTGAGGAATACGTGTATGGGGGGGGAATACACGTATACCAATTTTTCAAACTTAAAACTGACTGAGTCCCCTTTACTCAGAGTGGTAAAGAACTAGGAGTTGATAATATACCTACTGACTACACTTGGTGCGGGTCAGTTGGCTAACTATCAGTTCAAGTTCAGTGCGGAAATGTTTGAGCCCTGAAAGTTTAAAGTCTTGTTTAGTTTGCTTTCTGAAAAACTTGTTTTACACAAATCTGAAAAGTGTTTAGTAGGGCAGTGCTCTTTTGAAGATCAGCCTGATTGATTCAGACCTGATAAACTTGAATGCAATGAATGAACAAGTAATATAGCAAGTATGCACAATATCAAAGCAGTAAGAACACAAGGAGTTTAACGTGGTTCAGAGACTCAAGCTCCTACGTCCACGGCCTGACTTAACAGGAAATCCACTCAAGGGATTCTTGTTTTTAACGTGCCAAGGTGCACCAAGACCAGCTATCCTCACTGATCTATACAACTCCACTTACTAGCACTCTAACTGACTTACTCCCAACAAGCCTAACTTAGGGTTTTGGTTTCATTTTGGATTCCAACTAAGTTGAGATTATCCTTACAAGGCAAAGCTGTGCTAAGGATTGGATAATCTCTCTAAGCTTAAGATAATTCTAATTAGTTCTTGGAATACAGAATAACTCTCAATTGCTGAGAAACACTTGGGAAATTTAGAAGGTTTCGAGTGCTTCTCTTAATGGTTGAATGCTTTTGAATGCTTGAGAGTTTGAGTAATTTCTGGGTTGGAAATTTCCCGTAACCTTGAATGGGATCAAGGTCTTCTGTATTTATAGGTGATTTGAAAAACTATCCGTTGGAGAGATAGCCTTCGAGTCATCTATGTAGAGTGGCTTCAAACGGACATATCTTCATGCAGCAGCCGTCCTTGCATGGATTTGGTATTTGCATTAAATGCGTATTGAATGCTTGCCCGTTGAATATGCAGTCTGAATTCAGTCTTCATGTCAGGTTCCGTACGTGCGTGTCCTTCTCGGATTGGTCCACGTCATTAGGTTGGTGAGAATGTCAGAACTTATTCCTGGGCTTCAGGCTTGTCTTATTAAGTTCATTTTGTCTTGAGCCCACCAGTCTTGTCCTGACGCTGAAATTCCTTTTGCATTGCTTGGCTCTACTCCAAGTCTTCCCATTAACTCAGTGACATCCTGTTCCCTTCAGGACTGAGTTAGTAATGACCTCAGTGTCATACTCTTCATCACTGACACTTACTCAGCCAGCTTAGAGGACTGCCATAAGTTCAGGATGGTGCTCTTCGTCTTCAGGCTCTGAGTCTTGATTGTCTCCAGTGAGTTCTCCTCTCACTGAGTACCTGTGAAGTGTAAAATGACTAAGTACTAATCCTAACCAAGACTAGCCTGACAAAGACAGATTAAGGCAATCATCTTTTCAGGGGCTTTGGGATCTTAATCAAAACTGACAATGTCCCAACAAAATATATTGGATATATTTTTGAAATAAAAATTATAATAAATATTGAGAAATAATATAAAAATATGTTGAATATATCTTTGAGATATATATTATGATAAATCCCTCTATTTTGTGGTATACAAGATATTTTAATTATTTAAAAATAATAGTTAGTAAAAAAATTGAATGATCAATGTATAGAAATAATTCGATATATAGTTCATAAAAGTTTATTTTTATAGAAGTTATTAAAATAAATATTTATTAATCTAAAAAAAAAAATAAGACCACTCTTTAATTTTTTGCAAAGTATAGAGTGAAAATGATTGTACATGAACCATGTGAAGTGTATTGGTTGTTTTCATTAAAGGGTATTATTTTCACTAAAAGGTATTAGTTTTTTTCACTGAAGGGTATTAGTTCTATAAATTATTCATTGTTTTTATTGTAGGGTATTAGTTGAAGGGTACGAAGAATATTAGTTGTTTAACTAAAGGATATTAGTTGGTTATTCCAAAAAGTACTGCAAAATAGTTTATATATGAATCAGTTTCACACTATACATATTCTTAGTTTTTTTTAAAGAGAGAGATTATCCAAATTAATTACTTTGAAGAAAGATTATAGTAGTTCTATAACAATGAATATATCAATATATTCAATGGGGCGAACCACAAAATACATATGAGCATATCTATCATATTGGAATAAGTTTGAGATATATCTTTGGGTTAGTTAGTTAACATATAAACAATACATAAGTTAATGCACTTTGTCGTTACAAAGCAAGAAAAGAGTAAAATCTCCAACAAACTCTACATTCCTCAATATTTTGACCTCTAGATTCAGAAAAATTTTGCGGGATAATTATATAAACAATGCATTCCAATTGAAGACAGAGCAAAACTCTGTATGGGGTGATCCAACACAGGAATTGAAAAAAGAAAGAAGTGAAGAGACTTCATTATTAATATGTTTCGTTGAAAGCTACATTTAAAGAATATTGTGGACTATCTGAATTATTTGAAGGACAAAGTCATACTTGCACCTACTCTTTGAATAACTTGAAGTGTTATGATGTGTATAATCATGATTTGAATTTGAAAGAAAAGACTCCAGTTATGTTACTCAGAAATATAAATCATTTAAGAAGATTGTGCAACAAGACTGTATTGGCTCTAATAAGAGCAGGTGAAAGTGTTCTAAGAGGTACATACATAACCAGAAGTAATTCAGGTAAGATGATATCGATTCCTAATCATTCATTGACGTCATTCGACCGTGACTTTCGTTCAAGTTTCAAAATAGACAGATTGTCTCATATGAAATGTCAATAGATAAGAGTTAATGATAATCGCTCGCTAATATTATCTATTTGAAATGAAAAATACTTTCTCGAGAATACTAATAAACATTCTCAAATGTAAACAAATAAACTTCACTATAAATTGAGAACCCAAAAATTATTGTACAATTATGGTCGTGCACCGCACAAGTTCAATTACTAGTATATATATTTATATAACAGATCTTAAATGTCATGAGGAGATAAAAATACAAAACTAAAGTGGAAAAAAAAAAGTTTCAATATTCAAAATATGAATTTGAAAGGATAAAAAAAGAAAATAAAAAGGTAAATATGCTCTTATCATGAACTCGACAATTCATTCAATTCAAAAGAGAACATACTTTTTTATTGGGACTAGATTTTATATGAAAATAATTCACGATATGAATTATTGTTCAACATGTTCAATTTTATGAATATTCTTGATTAAATATTTGATTTTTAAAAAAAAAATTTAAGACATGATACTTTAAACTTATGTGTTATAATACTATTTTTTATTTAATAAAAATAGTTCAAATAGTAAAAAAAAAATTAATTGTTGTCCATACTCCTAATGTGATTTATTTACCTAAGGAATAGAATTCCAAAAATATAAAATAAAGCGATTGCCTGCCTCCAACTTCAAGTGTGCTTAAACATGCTTGCCCAACCCTCGTGGGCTTTGACAAGTCTACATGCCACAATTGTCATTAGTCTATCCATTCTTGATGGAGTGTATTATGCATTGGTTGATAGACTGATTTTTTATCTGGGTATTTTTAAGAGAAGCTGTTTTGAAAATTAATCTAGGGAAAACTCAGATAGTGCCCAAAGTGAAATCTTGCTTCTTTACGACAGTTTGGCATTTATTCGTCACTTGCAAATTTGTAGGGAGATGCTGGAAAATGACCGGTCTTCGGAGAAAAATAAACGAGGAAGGAAATTCAATTTTATGCTTTAGATTGATCTGAATTCTGGTAGAGAGAGATTAAATAAATTTCAAAACAGTTTAGCTTGGAGAGGAGAGTGTCACCGTAGAAGTAGGAGAGGCTTATGGTCCGACTAGAACGCAAACACTGTACACAAATGTGATAATCCTTACAAGGCAAACCTATGCTAAGGATTGAATTATCACTCTAAGCTTAAAATATGTATAATGAGCTCACTGAAATACAGAATAGACTAGACTATAAGAAACACTTGGGAAATTAAAGGGGTTTCGATTGCTTCTTTGAATGCTTGTGAGTCATAAGTAATTTATGTTGGAGTTATACGTGAAAGTAAGTTTTTACTTTGTATAACTCGTGTATCAAACACTTGTTTTATGAGAATAATTCTTTTATCGCATATGTTTTAGATATGATTGAATGTTGAATATTTATTGCAAACAGTTTATAATAGTACTAATTACATTGTAGTTAATGTGGTGATACCCGATCACGGAAGATCACATTAACGGTTTCCTTGTAACTAAACGTACGAGTTCACGACCTAGGTGGAATTGAACAATCCACCGTGAAAGGTCGATGTGTAAGTCTCAGATTGGTCTGTCTTGACTAAGAGATTGCACTAGCACATTTAGTATGTGTTGAAGAGGACCTACATCGAGGATAAATTCTTCTGTTCTGAAATGTGAAGAATTAGACCTCAGTGGTTGTTGATTTCTTAATCTCCGTTACTTAAATAGGATCGTGTGTGCTTAATGGTTACTGCTTTGATTCATGTTGGGTGAGAATCATTGTGACTTCGAACCTTGTGCTTTGGGCAGTAATATTAATCATACGACAGTTGCTAAAATTTAATACGGAGAAACGCGTGCGAGTACGGCTCGTGTGATTAGTCCCCTTGGTGGGCTCAGAAGTTTTATCGTACCAAATCTTACAAGTGAAGAATTAGTTTTTTCGGTACGGATAATAATGTTGAGCTGTCTTTACTCCAAGGTGAAATATATTAATTAATTTAGAGCTATTCAGAAGCTTAATTAATTAATGGACTTGATAATCTTAAACTCGGAAAATAATAATCGGGAGCCCATATTATCGTAATATGGATTAAGATGGATAATGCAATATTAATTTATTAGTGGTAATAATTAATATTAATGGATTGAATTATATTGGGGCTCAATATTGTAATTCAGAAGTCTATTAGGAGGTCCAATCTTAATTCTCCTTAAAGGCCCCTCAAGTAGCCCATTAAGTAGTCCAATAATGATAAGGTGATTAAAATAAAAAAAAAAAATATGTTGATTTGTTCTCATGATTTTCGAAAATTAGGAAATAAGAAGAGAAAAGATTTTGTTGATTTTCTTGAAAAGATATTATGGAAGATAAGTATTCTTGGAATACAAGATTATCTCATATATTCAAGAAGATTCAAATCTTGGATTCTCTACTTGTGAATTTTCGAAAATTGCCCTATAACAAGGTGAGTGAGATTTTTGTGGAATATTTTATTGTGGAGAAAAGAATATATGAGATATATTCAAGATTTCTTAGAGTGTAAGAAAAGATTTTCTCCAAGACCCAATATTCCTAAAAATTTCGGCCACTATGCTTATAAATAGGGGTGATTATTTCATCCCCAAGTACATAATTCCATGTGTTGGAAAAATCAAGAAGCATGGATATTTTTCTTTTTCCTTAGTTATTTAAATTACTTGAAAGCATCTCCCACCGGTGATCAAGTAAGGCGAAAGGGAAATACTTTAGAAGGTTTTTGGGTTGATAAAGCGAGATCGTGATTATCCCGTTTATTCAAAGGCCAATTCTACAAGAGGTACGTAAGTCACATAAATTCTTGTTTATTCTACCTAGATTTTATGTGAATTAATTCAACATGCATGATGTTAAATTTTTTGTTGGAATTATTATTTGAATTAATTAGGATTAATTCATGCTAGTAATAATTGTATTTAAATTTTATCCCGATTAGATTCCGGGCACCCCTATTTTCCCAACAATTGGTATCAAAGCCACGGTTTCGGGCTCTGATCTTTAAATTGGAATTTAAATTGTTAAACATTAAATTGAAATTGGATAGTAGAATTGCTAGATCTTTTTTGCAGGTATCCAATTGTCATGGTTTTAATGTTGTTAATTTTTCATGCGTGTGAATTAATTGTTTTTAACTCGATTTGTTCGAATTCGTTTTTCTCGTGAGAAAATCCATGAGTAGATTAGTTGTTTTTATTTTGATTTGATCATTGTAATAGACTAGTCTAGATCTAGTATTTATTTTTTTGTAAAATAAATTGTAACCGGATCGAGACGAAGAACGAAGAATTAAAGACGGTGTACCCGGACGATGCATGCATGCGCAGCGCATGCATGGACGTAAAATTATGCATGGGGTGAGAAACGAGAACGAATGGTGAAACCCGGTGCGCGAGGCGCACGACGGGGCGCGGGCGCCGTGCTGGGTGGCGCGTGGGCCCACTCTGTGGGCCGACGCGCGCCGTATCTCGGGCCGTGGATTTTTTTTAAATTAATTTTAGTTCTGCGTTTTTTTGTGTGTGATCTTAAACGTCGTCCCGAACCCCAAACGATGCTGGTTTTGATTAAGTGTTGCTGTTCGAGTGGGAGCGTGTCGAGACGAACGACGGAAAGCAACAAAGACGATATTTCGCATCAAGACGTGAAGAAATTAAGTCGTGACAATTGGATTTGAGTGCTCCAATGTGTTTAATTTTATTTTGATGGATGTTTTATTTCGTGCACTTATTATTATTTGTTAATATGTGTTTGCATGAATTTTATTGTCCAAGAAAAACCTTACTTTCGAAAATTACTAAGTATGTTTATTTAATCGTAATTTTATTCCGGATATTAAAATTGGATTAATTTGGCCTCCATAATTTATTTATTTGTGAAGTTCTTTTGGAATACATTTCCCCCTCGGTTCGGCCAAAAGAACGGATTTCACATGAATAAATTTTGAAAGGATGATTGTGGATTATTACTAGTGGCGGTATTGACCCTCACCACGAGTGGCTTGCTCAAAGCGAAATAATAATCCTGTATTTAATTATGGTTATTACTTAGACATAAGAAATTGATATTAACTTACTCCCCTCGGAGTCCCTGTCAATTTTTATGTGGTCAAAGTGGGAGCCAACTATTAATTTTGAATTAAGGATTTGTAACTTTTAAGTTTATAATCCGCTTGAATGTGTTTAAATGTATAGACCACCCCTCGTGGCGCATTTAAATTATTTCGAGATGTTGGCTGATGCATGATTATATTTGTTTAATGTTTCAATATAATTGATGTGATCGAATTATGTGATAATTTCGTATTTTTCTAGATATTGATATGAATGTATGTTTTATTCTCAGTTCATCATGTCGCAACCTTTTAATCCACTGTTTAGTATACTTAAAGATAACAAACTTGTTGGTGAGAACTATGTTGATTGGAAACGTAACCTTGATATTGTCCTAACCGCTCAACACCACAAATGGGTACTTACTACTCCTAAGCCCCAAGAGCCTGCCGAAGATGCGAGCAAGGCGGTCAAGAAAGAGCATAAGAGTTGGTTTGACTCCGATGATATGGCTAGGTGTACTATTCTGGCTTCAATGTCAGATGTGTTGCAACACCAACACCAACACATGGAGACCGTCTCTGAGATAATGCTTAATCTTGAAGCGATGTTTAAACATCAGAACCGTACATCTAAGCAAATCACCATGCGAAAGATGTTTTCGTTGAAGATGGTGGAAGGTACGCCCGTAAGGGATCACGTTATCGAGATGATGGGTTATCTCAACAAGTTGGAAGTACTTGGTGCGGAATTTGATCTCCCTACTAAGGTCGATTTCGTTCTCCATTCTCTGCCGAAGAGCTTTGAGCAGTTTCAGTTGAACTATCAAATGAATGACCGGGCAAATAGTTTGCCCGAGTTCTTGCAAGCTTTGGTGTCGGCGGAGATGTTAATGGATCATCAAACTGTTGCTATGGTGACAAACGGTCCGTCTGCCTCTTCGGGTCCCAAGGGAGGGAAGAAGAGAAAGAGGACGAAAGGCCAGACCCAAGCAAATCCAACCGTTGCGAAACCTAAGGCGGAGGGCGAAGGAGGTGGAAAGAAAGCTGCTAAGGGTAAGTGCTTCAATTGTGGTGAGAAGAGACATTGGAGGGCGACCTGTTCTAAGCCTAAGAAGGCGGTAAAGAAAGGTAAGTCTCATGCTCTAGTCGTTGAAACTCATGTTGCGGCGTATGCTGCCCACGTTTGGGTAGTGGATACCGGGGCAACTGATCATATTTGTTTCACTCTTCAGGGGTTCCAGCTAACCCGGCAACTTAGAAAGAATGAGATCCTCATCACTTTGGGCGATGCTACGAGAGTGGCAGCCGAAGCAGTGGGAGTCGTGCACCTATCTTTTGAAGATAGAGTTTTAATTTTAAGAGATGTTTTATACGTTCCGAACTTTAGGAAGAATTTAATTTCGGTTTCTAAGTTGTTTTTTGATGGATATTCAGTTACTTTTAATAAATTTGTTACTGTTTCTTTTAAGAATGATACTATCTGTCAGGGAACGTTGGTAAACAATCTCTATACGATTAAGTGTGCACACCACTCAAATAATGAATCTAATAACACGTCGATCATTTCGAGTAATAAAAGAAAGCTTTCTTCGGAGATGAACGAAACACTTCTATGGCATCTTAGACTAGGTCATATTAATCTAAAATGGATAGAAAGATTGGTGAAAGACGGATCCTTGGAATTATTCCAAGTCGAGCCGTTTCCAACTTGTGAATCCTGTTTATAGGGTAAAATGACCAAGAGGGCATTTGGAGCCAAGGGGAATAGAGCCACGGAAGTGTTAGAACTCGTTCATACCGATGTGTGTGGTCCAATGACGATCAAAGCGAGAATGGGGTATGAGTATTTCGTCACCTTCATTGACGATTACTCGAGATATGGGTATATTTACCTTATGAGGCATAAGTCTGAAACTTTTGATAAGTTCAAGGAGTTTAAGGCCGAAGCCGAGAAACATAGGGAAAAGAGTATCAAGTTTCTACGATCAGATCGTGGAGGCGAATACCTCAGCGATGAATTCTTGAACTACTTATCGGACGAAGGGATCGTATCACAGTTGACCGCACCGGGAACCCCTCAACAGAACGGTGTGGCGGAACGAAGGAACCGAACTCTTTTAGAGATGGTCAAATCCATGATGAGTTATTCGGATTTACCCAAGTCGTTTTGGGGTAATGCCTTGGAAATGGCGGCTTACATTCTAAACTTGATGCCATCCAAATCGGTTCCTAAAATCCCATTGGAATTGTGGACCAGGCGCAAGCCCAGTCTAAGACATTTGCGGATTTGGGGTTGTCCAGTATACGTGTTAGACAAGGAAGCCGGTAAGTTGGATCCACGTTCGGAATTAAGGTTGTTTATAGGATACCCTGCGGGAACGAAAGGGTGTATATTCTATAGTCCCAAGGATCAAAAGACCGTGATCAGTACACACTTTAAATTCTTGGAGGAAGACTATATGAACAATCGGAAGCCTAAAAGTGAAATTACCTTAGAAGAATTGAGAGGTCAAACCTCGATACCAAGTATACAAGATGATGTACCACACGTCACATCTTCACAACCAGAACCCTGTCGTAGTGGGAGGATTGCTAGGCAACCCGAGAGATTCATGGGGATAGGAGAATCTTCGGATTTTGTTTCCGGTGATGAATCAGACCCATGGACGTACGACGAGACAATCCAAGACAAAGACGCGGAGTCGTGGCAAACAGCAATGGAAACCGAGATGGGTTCGATGGATCATAATCAAGTGTGGGAGTTGGTCGAACCACCCAGTGGGGTAGAACCCATTGGATGCAAGTGGGTGTACAAGAGGAAAAGAGGACCGGACGGAAGGGTAGAGACCTTCAAAGCAAGGCTTGTGGCCAAAGGGTATACTCAGAAAGAAGGGATCGATTATGAGGAAACCTTTTCGCCTGTAGCTATGCTTAAGTCCATCCGTATTCTCTTGTCGATCGCTGCGCACCTAGATTACGAGATCTGGCAAATGGATGTCAAGAGAGCTTTCCTTAATGGAAGTCTTGACGGGATAGATATCTATATGCAACCGCCCAAAGGTTTCATTGAAAAAGGCCAAGAGAATTTCGTATGCAAACTTAAGAGATCCATTTATGGACTTAAGCAAGCATCGCGTACTTGGAACCAGTGTTTTGATCAAGTGATTAAGTCTTATGGGTTTGATCAAAACGAGTTTGAAAGTTGTGTGTATAAGAAGCGTGACGGAACTGCAGTGGTATTCTTAGTATTATACGTAGACGATATTCTGCTCATTGGAAACAATGTAAAGGTATTGTCAGACGTAAAGGTATGGCTGTCAAAACAATTTGATATGAAGGACTTAGGGGAAGCCGGTCACATCCTTGGGATCAAGATCACTGGCGATCGCAAGAAGAGGATGTTGGGCTTATCGCAAGCTTCATACATTGACACTGTTTTGAAGCTTTTCAACATGCAAGATTCCAAGAAAGGTTTTGTACCTTTTAGGCACGGAATCCATCTATCAAAAGAAATGAGCCCTAAGACGCAAGCGGAGATAGATGACATGAAAGGTGTTCCGTACGCTTCGGCCGTAGGAAGCCTTATGTATGCAATGCTGTGTACGAGACCGGATATCTGCTTTGCCGTGGGCATGGTGGCAAGATATCAAAGTAATCCCGGGAAAGACCATTGGACTGCCGTAAAGTGCATCTTGAGGTATCTGAAAAGAACTCGTGAGCGGATGCTGATTTACTAGTCAGATAGTCTTGTTCCCGTGGGATACACGGACTCGGATTTCCAATCAGACATAGACTCAAGAAAGTCAACCTCGGGTAGTGTGTTTTGCATGGGAGGAGGAGCCATTTCATGGAGAAGCGTTAAGCAGAAATGCATCGCCGATTCGACCATGGAAGCCGAGTATGTAGCTGCTTGTGAAGCAGCGAAAGAGGCAATTTGGCTCAAGAACTTCTTAGTGGACTTGGACGTTATTCCGAATTTGCCCGATAAGATAACTGTCTTTTGTGACAATGTCGGAGCAGTTGCAAATTCAAAGGAACCGAGAGCCCACAAGGCCAGCAAACACATAGAAAGAAAATACCATCTTATACGAGAAATCGTTAAGAGAGGAGATATAGAGGTGGCAAAGATAACGTCGGGTGACAACCTAGCGGATCCATTCACAAAGGGTCTGCCTCAGAGTACATTCGAGAGACATGTGGATAGAATGGGAGTCAAGACTATTGCCAAACTGCTTTAAGTATAAGTGGGAGGAATTATTAGGTTAGTGTAGGTTGACATGAGATGTCACGTAGAGCTACTACACTAAGACATGCATGATGTATACTAAAAAGCAGAATTTAAGTATAAGTGGGAGATTGTTGGAGTTATACGTGAAAGTATGCTTTTACTTTGTATAACTCGTGTATCAAACACTTGTTTTATGAGAATAATTCTTTTATCGCATATGTTTTAGATATGATTGAATGTTGAATATTTATTGCAAACAGTTCATAATAGTACTAGTTACATTGTAGTTAATGTGGTGATACCCGATCACGGAAGATCACATTAACGGTTTCCTTGTAACTAAACGTACGAGTTCACGACCTAGGTGGAATTGAACAATCCACCGTGAAAGGTCGATGTGTAAGTCTCAGATTGGTCTGTCTTGACTAAGAGATTGCACTAGCACATTTAGTATGTGTTGAAGAGGACCTACAGCGAGGATAAATTCTTCTGTTCTGAAATGTGAAGAATTAGACCTCAGTGGTTGTTGATTTCTTAATCTCCATCACTTAAATAGGACCGTGTGTGCTTAATGGTTACTGCTTTGATTCATGTTGGGTGAGAATCATTGTGACTTCGAACCTTGTGCTTTGGGCAGTAATATTAATCATACGACGGTTGCTAAGATTTAATACAAAGAAACGCGTGCGAGTACGGCTCGTGTGATTAGTCCCCTTGGTGGGCTCAGAAGTTTTATCGTACCAAATCTTGCAAGTGAAGAATTATTTTCTTCGGTACGGATAATAATGTTGAGTTGTCTTTACTCCAAGGTGAAATATATTAATTAATTTAGAGCTATTCAGAAGCTTAATTAATTAATGGACTTGATAATCTTAAACGCGAGAAATAATAACCGGGAGCCCATATTATCGTAATATGGATTAAGATGGATAGTGCAATATTAATTTATTAGTGGTAATAATTAATATTAATGGATTGAATTATATTGGGGCTCAATATTGAAATTCAGAAGTCCATTAGGAGGTCCAATCTTAATTCTCCTTAAAGGCCCCTCAAGTAGCCCATTAATGATAAGGTGATTAAAATAAAAAGAAAATAATATGCTGATTTTTTCTCATGATTTTCGAAAATTAGGAAATAAGAAGAGAAAAGATTTTGTTGATTTTCTTGAAAAGATATTATGGAAGATAAGTATTCTTGGAATACAAGATTATCTCATATATTCAAGAAGATTCAAATCTTGGATTCTCTGCTTGTGAATTTTCGAAAATTGCCCTATAACAAGGTGAGTGAGATTTTTGTGGAATATTTTATTGTGGAGAAAATAATATATGAGATATATTCAAGATTTCTTAGAGTCTAAGAAAAGATTTTCTCCAAGGCCCAATATTCCTAAAAATTTCAGCCACTAGGCTTATAAATAGGGGTGATTATTTCATCCCCAAGTACATAATTCCATGTGTTGGAAAAATCAAGAAGCATAGATATTTTTCTTTTTCCTTAGTTATTTAAATTACTTGAAAGCATCTCCCACCGGTGATCAAGTAAGGCGAAAGAGAAATACTTGAGAAGGTTTGTGGGTTGATAAAGCGAGATCGTGATTGTCCCGTTTATTCAAAGGCCAATTCTACAAGAGGTACATAAGTCACATAAATTCTTGTTTATTCCGCCTAGATTTTATGTGAATTAATTCAACATGCATGATGTTAAATTTGTTGTTGGAATTATTATTTGAATTAATTAGGATTAATTCATGCTAGTAATAATTGTATTTAAATTCGTATTTAAATTTCATCCCGAATAGATTCCGGGCACCCCTATTTTCCCAACAATTTCTAGCTTCAAAATTTCCCGTAACCTTTGTTTGGGTCAAGGTCTTCTGTATTTATAGATGATTTTGAAAAAACTATCCATTGAAGAGATAGCTTCCTAGTCATCTTTCTTGTAGGATACTTCAACGGACATAATCTTCATGCAGCAGCCGTCCTTGCATGGATTTGGTAAATGCATTAAATGCATGCCCGTCGAAGACTGCAGGGATGTCAGGTTCAAGTCAAGTTCAAGTCAGTGTCCGTACATGACTTGTCTTCTTCTCATTGGTCCACGTCATCAGGTAGATGAGAATGTCGGAACTCATTTTTCAGTTTAATCTTATCTTTTCTGAGTTCAGTTTTGTTCTCTTCTACGTACGTGATCCAGCCCTGACATTCATTTTGCTTGCTTGGATCCTACTCCAAGTCTTTTCCCAAAACACTCAGTGCCTGTTCCCTTTAGGCTGAGTGAGCAATGATCTCAGGATTATGCTCTTCATCCTGATGCTCAGTTAGCCAGTTTAGAAAGACTAACTCAAGCTCAGTGATGGTGCTCTTGTGATCTTCTGTCTTCAGTCTTGAATGTCAACAATGAGTACCCATCTCATTGTGTACCTGTGAATATAAAATATTCTAACTTATCCAAAGTCTAACAAGACTAGCCTGACTATTACAACACTTAGGCAAATCATCTTTTCAGGGTATTTGAGATCAACTCAAAACTGACATTGTCCCAACAAAACTGTTTTGAAAATTTTAAAATACTATTATTAAAAATTTGGTAAAAAGTATTAAGATCAGGCTTATCATATACCCGGGTCACTGATACCATAATATTGTTAAGGATTGTCAACAACAATTATTATTTTTTACTATTTTAATTATTATATTTAATATTGTTAAGGAGTACAATGTTATAATATTTAAGTTTAAAGTATGTATCAACTATTTGATCAAGAGCATAAAAAAAAAGACAGAGGTTCATGAAACTGAAAAGTGGTTCATATCATAAATCATCCTCATATAAAACCTACCCACATATTATTTACGAGTTACTACCCTATGAAACTTGGTCATAGTATGAATTGATATTATTACACTCATTCAGTTATATCATTACTCTTATAAATTTGTACTCATAATATTTTACACTGTAATAAGGTTATAAGTTCAATTATAATACTAAATGAATGTTTTGGTATTACTAAATGAATGTAATGATATTATTTTCTTTCTATGAACAATTTTCATATGAGAGTCTGTGTTTATATATTACTTGTCAATTATAGTTCATAAAATTAAACCTCCGACGTGACACTTCGCATGAACAATATGCAACTTTTATTATTTGCTGAGGATTATTGAAGGGAAAATTATATTTTTAGGACAATATTTTATAGGCATTTGTAAAAGTAGGACATTATCTTTATGGACTTGCAATTTAGGACATTATTTCTACAAACTTACAGAAATTGAACAATATATTTAAGTTTAGTAAATTTAGACCAAATTTAATAAAATGAGGATCAAATAAAACTCGAATATGATGTGCCATCCACCTCAATGCCAAATCAACTAGTTAACAATAAAATTAATTTAACATAATTAAATAATAATTAGAAAAATTAATTAAATATTTTAAATTATATAAAATCTATTTAATTTTCTTAAAATTTAAAATCTATTTAATAAATTGGTTTTAAAAAATTAGTGAATAAAAAATTAAATATTTTTAATAAATTTTAATTCACTAATTTGTATTACTGAACCTATGTACTTCACTAATTTTTCTAAAAAAGACTTGCTAAGTAGATTTTATATTTTAAACAATTTTTAAATGGATTTACTAAAATTATAACTTAAAATATTTAATTTATTGAATAATTATTTTTAAATAATTTTATTACTAATTTAAGTGTATTTTGAAGTAATTCTATTGTTAATTACTCTCTTCGTCACACAATTGTTTGTACATTTTTCTTATTTGTTCGTCCCATAATTGTTTGCACACCTAAAAAATGAAACATTTTCATAAATTTCACCCTCACAATATTCACATATTTACAGAAATTGTCGTTACTTTTTATTTTTTGGACCCACACTTCACTCAATCCAACCAATTTCTTAACTTTATAATCCTCAAAACTCTACTCACTACAATTTTTTCTTAAAAATTGTGTCCACTTTGTGGTGCAAACACTAGTGTGCAACACATCATATTTGGGCTTTAATTTTCGCATTTAATAAAATCTGGCCTAAATTTGTCAAACTTTAAAGATACTCCTATTTTTCAAGTATGTAAAGATAGTATCCTAAAATTGTAAATCCATGAAGATAATGTTCTATATTTATAAATGCTATAAAATAAAATAATGTTCTATAAAAACAAAATTTCCCTATTATTGAAATAGGACAATATAGAAACTTTTTCCATTAATCACCTATTCGCATTTGCTATTATGCCTATTTATAGGTTCAATCATTTTCGCCCTATTTATCACAATTTAGCAAAAGAGAATAAAAAAAAATAGGGCGAGTCCTTGGGAGGCACAAAATTGAACAAAATATTATTGGGAGACACAAAATTCAAATTTTTAATTACTCTCTGATACAAAGTGCGATAATAACATATGCAAATTCAATTTTAATGTAACTTAAAGTTCAAATTTATTGTATTTAGAGTATGTTGTGGAAAATTGACTACCTTAAAGTAAAAAATTTAAAAGTTGTGTCCTTGAGAGAGGCAATTGCCCAAAAAAATATCACAACTCGCTTTACTATAATCTGTTCACACAAACGCCATTCAGTGATTCAGACACAATATACTGTACAAGACTGAAACCAGAGTTCAACTCAATAAGTATGGAATATCAAATGTCTCTCTAAGATAAAGGAAACTAATAAGCAAACAATTTTTTTTTCCCTCTACATTTTGTATGTATGTAAATCATATTATGTCCAGCATATCACAATTGGAGTTGTTTCTGTGCAGCTTTGAATAATTCTTGCCACTTTGTGGGATCACTTCCGGGTCCTTCCCCCTTCATTTTTTTTTTTTCAAAAAAAAAAAAGAATGTAGTAAATCGAATAATACCAGGAAATCACCAGCAACTCATTGGAAATATTCAGCACATGAGCTAACACATATCAATTTAAATGTGTATAGTTAGTTGTCTTAATATAGGTATCATTCATTAACCAAATTGTAAATAAAGGAAAAGTTATTAATAAGTTAAGGGTTATCGTTTCCAAATGATAAGTTTTGTATTCTCTCGGCAGAAAAGTGAAGAACAGGACGTTTGGAAGAACCCTACTAGTTTCACTCAAACTTCATTATGATTCAAGGCTTCTACTTTCTAAAGATTATTGTTCTTCCTTATCTCAATTATTAATCATAGAGTTTAAAGTTTATTATAGAGATTTGGTGAGCATGCTTATTTGGTGTATTTTGTAACATTTAAGCATCCCTATCACGTGATTAGTGTTTTTGTACACAACATACATATGAAATCCATTCAATATTTATTACCAAATAAAAATATGTATAGCGGTAATTGATAGTATACATGGATAAGAATTTGATGAATGGATGGATTATATGTACACATTGTTGGGTTTAACTAGACATAATGGCAATTTAATTTTTCTATAAAGCTTCAAATGCCCATATTTTCTGGGAATAGCAGCTTTAAAGATGTATAAACTTGTAGAGTTACTCATTTGTCAAGCCTCCATCTCTTGTATATGCATATCATCTTAAAGAGAATAATTACCTTGACTGAGTTGATTTCATAAATTTGGCCTTCGGTAAGGTCGATATCCAGTGCCTGTATGCAAGCTTCTGCAACTACAAGCCTGCTAACCTCACCAACAAGTTTATCCCCTGGGAAACATTGACAAATAATGTGAAAACTGACGGTCCTAAAGAATAAAAGATAAGATACAAATAGGAAACAGAAAAAAAGGAGATGATAATGAGATCACGTATAGATGATAACAACAATACGAAAACGTAGAGTACCTTGATCTATAAGCACAGCTCGACGTTCTCCAGCAGTGGCCTGGAGAAGAGTATTAAGATCATACGATGTGTAGGGTCCATCTGTTAATCTACCAGCTCTAGTATAAGGTGAGCAAATTAGAAGCGAAAAAACTCATAATTCTATGAAGCCAACAAAGCTTTAACTATCAAAAAATGTCCACTACATGGAAACAGATATTCATACCTTATAATAGTATATGGAAGCCCAGAATTACGAACAAAGTCCTCACCCATTTTCTTGTACTTTAGAACACCAAAAAGGTTCATGATGCTATCGCATAAATAAAGATCGAGTTAGAAAATATGACATGCATCTTCCCAAAAGTAAATCAAGAAAAATAAAATAGTGGCGATTTTATTTAATCCAGTCTGAAGATTGACATGGCATAGGGAAATGTAAGCATGTTTCTGTAATGAGTTTATAAATCTAAAACTAAGAAACAAAGTATGGTGCATTAGCAAATTAACTATGTATGTTTTCCAGCTATCTATAATATATTAATGTGGTTTGATGAGAATAAAAATAAAATAAAAATTGGAGTGTTACCCTAACCTACACGTATTACAAAGAAACCATTAAAAATAATATATTGTAGATCGTTAATAAATCATTCATATTATTTGCTCATGAACTTTCATGAAAATTATGTTAACTATAAAAATATTTTCTTAACAGGCACCTTTAACATCTTATCATTTAAAATAGAAAAAAAAATTTCACACTTGCACCAATTTTTATATCTTATTACTTAGCATTAATTTCATACATTATGTGAATTATTTCTTAGTTATCATTAATCACTTCTTCAACTATTTATTCATTTAATTTCAAGTAGGTTGGCTTCAGCTTTCCTATCATATGATACTGCTCATATATATTTATTTAAGAGTTCACAATATGGAGTCTAAGGTTATGAAAGATTTATCCACTTGTGTGCTCATTTTCTTTGATGGAGTAGATATCGATATTAATATTGTACATATTTTAAAAGTTCATTATATTGTTTTAATGTTACAATAGTGACGCATACAAATATAATTTTTCCATAAAAGGAAACAATCTTCCATCATTGCAAATTTTGTATAAGGTAAATCACTGAACTTCTGTAATTTATTTACTATCTATTGATATAATTACATATAATGTACAATGCAAATTGTGTTATAGAGAAGTGATTACCAAGATTTTGCAAGATAGACATATAGATACACGAAACAAACTTCATATTTCATCAATTTTCTGATAGGGTTTTACATCCAGGTAAAATTAGCAATGATTTATGAAGTTTCAGAAAGGCGTCTTTCATAATAAATTAAATGCAAAAGGACTCCTCAGAATGAAAAGCTCTGGCGGATTATGCAATTATCAAGGAACAGAAAGCACACCTCCATGGGAGTTCACTGAACTTGGTCACCCCAACCGAAGAAACAAGGACAATTCTTTTCAATGATGAAGGCAGTGATGATACCAGGTTTCTGACACCTTCCCAGTCTACAAACATATAATTTGGATGAAATACGTGAGGCAATGAATAAGGTCATCAAGTTCAATACAAAAGCCATAGTCAGAAATTCTTCCAGAGGTGGGAGTGGCATGTGTGTTCCTAAGAGGTTTGAAAATGACTAACTAAAAAAAACAATGACCCAGCAAGTTTTCTGATCCAAACATTTTGGCTTGGTAGATGTACAGTCTGTCTGAGGTCATAGTTTGGTCCATAGGGCATCCATCTTTCACTTGGTTTTTAGGCACTACATGCTTCTGGTACCTAGTGTTCAGCAACTTTTTCCGTGAGGGACTAAATGCAGATTTTATTGATAGTTGCAGAACAAGAATAAATTGCACAGGCATAGAAAATTTGTAGCCACAATATTTGAAAATACATTGTACTTAACCCCAACCCTGTGAAGCTGTATGCATAGTTCCCATAAAATGCAATGCAAATGATAAAGTTTCAAGAATGAAATGCATAAGCAGGGGTCTAAGGACTGCTGGAATTAAAACAAAAAAAAAGGCAAATACTTCTATGCACAAGCTGCACCATGCAACTCAAGTGTATATTAAATGGTATTAATTGTTTTACTAAAAGTAAACTAATTGGTCTGTATTAGTTGTTTTCAAATAATAATATAAGTTGTGCATCAGTTGCATAAATATAAATCAAGAAATAATGTTTGGGCTCCACTTGCTTTATTTATCCTAAAAAAAATTCTTCTTATGTGTGTGAAAGTCAAAGGTTGCCTTGTTTAGATAGTTTGCTAATGTTCCAACATGATTTCCCTTTTAAGGAGACATGGAGTACACAGGAATGACACCCAACATTGAACTAATACTTCAGAGAGCAACATTCTAACCTACTCTTTCGGGTGTATTATCCCCATCCCATCTCCTTGATGGAAAGGCAGTTGTTCCAGTGCAGCATATTACATGTGTGACATCCTGCACAAATCTCATACCATTTACGGCATTCCCCAATACACTTTCTATTTACAATCTCCGTGAAGATTCTGAAATCTTTCGAAGATAAACAACACACCAAGAGCTAAAGTGGTTGAAAGTCATCAAACCTCAAATATAGAAGGGTCCAAATCCTCTGGGTTCCGCGTGTCGCAAAGCCGCACCTAGCAAGTTCATAAAGATGCTTTAAGAATAAAAATACCCTGAATTATAGGAAAAAGATTAATCAATTTATTATATGTCAAATTTTAGTTTTCACAAACTAAACAAGATAGGTAAAAACCTGTAATTTCTCCTCATCTTGTTCACCAAAGAGAGTGGTGGCTTTTTCAATATTTCGGGTCAAGAGTCGTGATTTGATGCCCCGATTGAGCAGTGATGCCACAACCAATTGCCCTAAATAGCAATACAGTACTTAAGGAATGTGACAACTGACAGCATAGTTTCTCTCTCTCTCTCTCTCTCTCTCTCTCTCTCTCTCTCTCTCTCTCTCTCTCTATATATATATATATATATATATATATATATATATATATATGTTCTTGTTGTGTCCATGAGAAAAACATGATGATAAGGCACAAAGTTTACAATGCAAATAGAAGCGATCTCAAAACGAAAATCAAAACCTTTGTCCTTAATCTATGTTTCTTTACGCATAATTTTAGTATTCACTTATACTAGATCTGTATCCTATGTAGAGCTCTAGAGTGAGGCACTATGCAAATAAGTAGATGAAGAAACAATGAAATAGAGGGAACAAAGCATCCCAATAAGCAAGCCTAGGAGGAAGGGGATGCTCCATGTCCCCAAATGAATCTTGAACTATATAGTCTAAGTCAAAATCTTCTTCCATCATCAAGAATTAGAAGCTTCAGGTGTTTCCTATTTACTTCCACACCTCTGCCAACTAAATTAATCATCTTAACATATATCTCATATAAAAATTACAACACATTCCGCCCTAAAACTAGAGCATGTCACAGAAAGTCATAACTGGAAAAGCACAGATAAGACAAGCTTCGATCAGATTCAAACGGCTTATTAATCGACCAATGAATACTAGGTTTCGGAATTATATGTTGAAAATTACCAACACCGCCGGTGCCGCCAACAACGAGAACGAGCTTAGATGAGGAAGAAGGCTGCGTAGTATCAGAGGTTAAGGATTCAACACTTCTTTCGCTCACGGCCTCTGAACGCGATAGTGATAGTAGCGGTGCTTTTGGTTTTCTTCTGAAGGAATAATGAGGAGAGGGAGAATTGAGGGGAAGAAGTGGGAACAAAGTTACTGGTTCTCTCCCTCTCCCTCTCCCTCTCCCTCTCATTGAGAGAGGGAGATGGGTGAGCGATAGCCTGTGCGCCATTAACGGAGTTACAGAGAGAGAGCGTCTGTGCGCGCGCGAGCTTCTGGTACCTCTTTTTATTTTTTAGTTTATCGGGAATAAAATAAAATAAAATAAAAAGAAATAATTTGTGGTGGCTATTTGATTTTTGAAATAATTGATAAATCGCCACCATGCAACCAATTTCAACAAAATATCTTTAATCCCTCTATTATTATTGGAATTGGACTTTGTTGACAGGCATTTTCGTACGGATAAATGTATGTGGCTATTTGGATTATGCTCGACAAACAATAAATGTAAAACGAACACGAACGATGGGGGAAGAACTTTCGTTCTTCCCTCGAATGAGAGCTTTTTGCATATATGAGAAATGAGAGGAAATGTGAACCCTTTACAATGAGGGGGTGACCCCCTATTTATAGAGGTTCACCCCCAAAGGCCCAAAAGTGGCCATAAATTCGTCTCAACCCTTTATTTTAGGGATTTATTACAATATTAATCTAACAATCAACCGTAGACCTATAATACATTAAATACTCTTTTCTGATGTAGACTCTCGATCTTGTCGGGTCAGTGTATCTTTAGGAATCTGGCCCTCTGTCAGGCGAGGATATTTCCTGCTATAACAATTGCCCCCAAGATTGGGCTCTGATCGCGGCCAGAGTTCGATCTTGATCTGTGCTTCAAATAGGTTTTGCCCCCGAGCCTGAAAACAGGATAGCTCGGATGCCCCGGAGGAGTCTTCCACAACAGGGTCCGTGATGGGCGAATCTTCCGTGTAACCTTCGAATAGTCAAACTTTTTTTGAAATTGGTCGGGTTAGGTGGGGTACGATCTTCCGTCGTGCCCCCGAGTCGAGAACCGTGACGTTCAATTAATAAAGAGTTCTTGCCGCTGGCCGACATTGATTTTAGTAACAGGGTGGTAAGGACCGTGATGATAAATTAACGACGTGTTTTGGCCGCTTGCGGGCAGCGACTTCACGGACAACAGATTGACTTAACAATCAATTAAAAGATAAATCAACAGATTAATGAGTGAAGTGCTTTAGCCGATAGACGGACAGCGACTTCACGAATACAGGATTGAATTAACAATCGGTTAAAAGATTAATCAACAGATTAATGAGTGAAGTGCTTTAGCCGATTGACGGGCACAACTTCACGATGATGGGATTGAATTAACAACCGCTTAAAAGATTAATCAACAGATTAATGAGTGAAGTGCTTTAGCCGATTGACGGGCAGCGACTTCACGATGATGGGATTGAATTGACAACCGCTTAAAAGATTAATCAACAGATTAATGAGTGAAGTGCTTTAGCCGATTGACGGGCAGCGACTTCACGATGATGGGATTGAATTGACAACCGCTTAAAAGATTAATCAACAGATTAATGAGTGAAGTGCTTTAGCCGATTGACGGGCAGCGACTTCACGATGATGGGATTGAATTAACAACCGCTTAAAAGATTAATCAACAGATTAATGAGTGAAGTGCTTTAGCCGATTGACGGGCAGCGACTTCACGAATATCGGATGGAATTAACAATCGATTTGTTGATTAAACAAAGCGTCCAAGACGTGATATATTATGGCCGCAAGTGGGCAAAAGCGATGCGGGTCAGTCGATGCCGGTGAAGGCGGACTGGTCGATGCCGTTAACATGGATAAACCAAAGCAGAGAATAGGTTAGTTGACGCCGGTGAAGACGAACTAAACAACACCTCGCCCATCAAGGCGGAAAGTCAACGCTCAAAATGCGGACTGATCAACGCCGAGAAGGTGGATTAACTCGAGAAAGAGATTAGTTGACGCCGGTGAAAGCGAACTAACCAACACGTCAACGCCTGAAAAGTCGGACTAATCAACGCCAGAAGGGCGGATTAACTCGAGAAGTAGATTAGTTGACGCCGGTGAAGCGAACTAATCAATACGTCAATGCCTGAAAGGTGGACTAATCGACGTCGAGAAGATGGATTACTTCGTCAATCCAGGCGGAATGTCGACGCCTAGAAGGCGGACTAATCAACGCCGAGAAGGCGGATTAACTCGAGTAGATTAGTTGACGCATGTGAAGGCGAACTAAACAATACGTCAACGCCTGAAAGGCGGACTAATCGACGTCGAGAAGACGGATTACCTCGCCAATCCAGGTGGAATGTCGACGCCTAGAAGGCGGACTAATTAACGCCGAGAAGGCGGATTAACTCGAGAAGCAGATTAGTTGACGCCGGTGAAGGCGAACTAATCAATACGTCAACGCCTGAAAGGCGGACTAATCGACGTCGAGAAGACGGATTACTTTGCCAATCCAGGTGGAATGTCGACGCCTAGAAGACGGACTAATCAACGCCGAGAAGGTGGATTAACTCGAGAAGCAGATTAGTTGACGCCGGTGAAGGCGAACTAATCAATACGTCAAAGCCTGAAAGGCGGACTAATCAACGTCGAGGAGACGGATTACTTCGCCAATCTAGGCGGAATGTCGACGCCTAGAAGGCGGACTAATCAACGCCGAGAAGGCGGATTAACTCGAGAAGCAGATTAGTTGACGCCCGTGAAGGCGAACTAATCAATACGTCAACGCCTCAAAGGCGGATAAATCGACATCGAGAAGATGGATTACTTTGCCAATCCAGGTGGAATGTCGACGCCTAGAAGGCTGACTAATCAACGCCGAGAAGGCGGATTAACCCGAGTAGATTAGTTGACGCCTGTGAAGGCGAACTAATCAATACGTCAACGCCTGAAAGGCGGACTAATCAACGTCGAGGAGATGGATTACTTCGCCAATCTAGGCGGAATGTCGACGCCTAGAAGGCGGACTAATCAACGCCGAGAAGGCGGATTAACTCGAGTAGATTAGTTGAAGCTTGTGAAGGCGAACTAATCAATGCATCAACGCCTGAAAGGCGGACTAATCAACGCCGAGAAGGCGGATTAACTCGAGAAAGAGGTTAGTTGACGCCGGTGAAGACGAACTAATCAATACGTCAACGCCTGAAAAGGCGGACTAATCAACGCCTAAAAGGCGGATTACTTCGCCACTCAAGGCGGACCGTCAACGCCTAACAGGCGGACTAATCAACGCCAAAAAGGCGGATTACTTCGCCACTCCAGGCGGAACGTCAACGCCTAACAGGCGGACTGATCAACGCTAGGAGGGCGGATTAACTCGAGAAGTAGATTAGTTGACGCCGGTGAAGGTGAACTAATCGAAACGTCAACGCCTAAAAAGGCGGACTAATCAACGCCAAAAAGGCGGATTACTTCGCCACTCCAGGCGGAACGTCAACGCCTAACCGACGGACTAATCAACTCCGAGAAGGCGGATTAACTCGAGAAGTAGACTAGTTGACACTGGTGAAGGCGAACTAATCAATACGTCAACGCCTAAAAGGCGGACTAATCGACGTCGAGAAGACGGATTACTTCGCCAATCTAGGCGGAATGTCGATGCCTAAAAGGCGGACTAATCAACGCCGAGAAGACGGATTAACTTGAGAAGTAGATTAGTTGACGCCGGTGAAGGCGAACTAATCAATACGTCAACGCCTGAAAGGGCGGACTAATCGACGTCGAGAAGATGGATTACTTCGCCAATCTAGGCGGAATGTCGACGCCTAGAAGGCGGACAAATCAATGCCTATGAAGGCGGACAAATGTTTGTAGTCGAAAGGTGTGACCATGTTTTAAATATGAGTTAGTTATCCGGTGAACAACCTCAATGATTTTTTCGAAATTATATTCGAAGTTTTAAATAACTGACTGTATTAAATAATATTCGCTGTCAAATAATTTATTTTTGATATCACAAAATGATCTTAGGATATGTATATCCATGCCCCCGCTTTTAATATATATGAAAACCAATGAGTTACAATATATATTAAAAGGAAATATCAAATGGAAATTGAATTTCAAAAAATTGCCTCCGCTTTGAATTTTTCGAAATATGAATATATGCCCCCGCTTTTAATTTATATGAAAATTGCGAGTTGTAGTATATATTAAAAGCAAATTATTGGAATAAACCTGATTCGAATGGGCAAAGGACTGCCCGTAGATTTTTCGTTGATGAAGAGGCTCTGGATGCTCGTACGGGAGCTGCTGCAAATTTTTTTTTTTTTGCTGCTCATTTTTCGAACAGTGGCCCAATCCTTAAAAATTTACAACAGGCCTAGCAGAAATGTTCAAATTTGGGCCAACAACTAAACAAAGTTGGCCCAACAAAATTTATATACGTTGGCCCAGTAATTAAAACTAACAACTTGGGCTCTCAAATAAATACTCATGGCCCAAATTTAGACAGCATAAGTGCCATCGCTGGATCTCCCCAGAAGCGGAACCTAAATTCCAGACAGTTCGAGGCGGCCGGTGCGGCGGTGGCGGCTAGGCCGCGATAGGCGACGACGAGGGGGCGCGCCGGGGAGGCGAGCTGGGCGTCGCGGGGAGGCGCGGGCAGCGAGGCGGCCGCGGGCAGCGAGCTGTGGTCGGAGGCGTCCGCGGGCAGCGAGGCGGCAGCGGGCATGACGGATCGGGTAGGCTGGGGCCCAATTGGCGCCGAGGCGCGGCTGCGCGCGCACCGCGGGGAGGCAAGCAGCGGTCAGGCTGAGGGACTGGCCGCGATACGTGGTTCCCGGAGGTCGGGCCACGGGCCTGAGTCGATCTACGGTGCGTGGCGATGCGGGCTCGCCTGGCGGGGAGACCAAGAGGTGCGGGAAGCGACCTCGGGCGGCGGCGCGAGCAGGCTGCGCTGGGTGGAGCGGCGAAGAGCAGCGCCCATGGGCATCGGTGTGCGAGCCGCGGGAAGATTCCGGGTGACTCTGAGCAGCGGGGAGCAGTGGTCGGCGTGAGATGCGGGTCGGCCGCGGGCAACGGCGACGCTGGGAGGTGCGAGGCGGCGCGGTCATTGACCGCGGCCCTCCGATCTTGTGGTGCCCGACGGTCGGGAGGCGTCCAGTCGGCGAACGAGCTTGGCCCTCCACTCTCGCGCAGGCGGTGCCCGTAGGACGGGCTGCGAGATGGAGGTCTTGCGGGGTCGCTTGACGATGGCGCGGGTAGCGCGGGGAGGAAGCCGCGAGTAGCGGCTCTGCTCGCCGGACGGCGACGAGCCTGCGGGGCGGCAGCGCGGGCTGGCGAGTCGCGGAGGAGGCTATGGAGGTTGACGGTATATGCGCCAGCGGGCAGCAATAGCGAGCCTCCGCGGGTAGACGGGTATCGACCTCAAGGCGCGCGGATCGAGGTCGAAACCTTTTGACTTTTCAACGCACGTTGAGAAGCGTGCCAACAGTGACTGACCACAGAAAAGTTGGCACACCACTCGAGACGGTGGTTGGGGGATCTGAAAATGAAAATAGTACGCCCCTTTATTCTGCTTTTACTTGAATTCTCAACAATGTTTTCCGGCGGAGACGGAGGAAACAATATTCCGATGAAATTATTTCGGAGAGGGGGAAGCGACGGGGTGCTTCGAGGTAACGAGTATGGCAGAGACGGCTCCGGCAGTTGAGCTCTGTGGCGGTGGAAAACTTTCTGAGCTCGGTCGCCGGAAAAAATCAACAATTCTTCTTCTGCTTTCTTTTTGGCTAGTTGTTGCTGTAGTATTCGAAATGAGCTTGAATTTTTTTGGTTTTTTTTTTGCTAGCTGTTGTTGTAAGCCATGAAATGGGTTTGTTGAATTGTCTTCTGTACAAAGGAAATCAGCATATTGAAAATTTGTTTGGATGATTTTTATACGAAGGGGTGTGTTGATTCTTGAAAAAAGGGATGAAATGGGTTCGAAATGGGATGAACTTCTTGATGATTTTTTAGGAGAAGATCTTCGTGTTCATCCGTTGAGATGAATACGAATTCGACCCTCCTTCTAGCGCCAAATTGTTGACAGGCATTTTCGTACGGATAAATGTATGTGGCTATTTGGATTATGCCCGACAAACAATAAATGTAAAACGAACATGAACGATGGGGGAAGAACTTTCGTTCTTCCCTCGAATGAGAGCTTTTTGCATATATGAGAAATGAGAGGAAATGTGAACCCTTTACAATGAGGGGGTGACCCCCTATTTATAGAAGCTCACCCCCAAAGGCCCAAAAGTGGCCCTAAATTCGTCTCAACCCTTTATTTTAGGGATTTATTACAATATTAATCTAACAATCAACCGTAGACCTATAATACATTAAATACTCTTTTATGATGTAGACTCTCGATCTTGTCGGGTCAGTGTATCTTTAGGAATCTGACCCTCTGTCAGGCGAGGATATTTCCTGCTGTAACAGACTTAGATGCATATTTTTTTTCTTAAAAAGTATTATGGTGATATTTGATTTCTTTTTTCAGGTTATACATTCGGTTGAGTTGTCTAACATCAGTCACAATCTACTATAATTGTGTCACGTGTAATCGCACTGTATTACACTGGTTTGTTAACAATTGAGTTACCATATTATTTTTAAATTAATCTTTAAACTATAATTTGTAATTTACTATTTTACTCTTACTTAAAAAAAAACTATATTAATTTGAAATATGAGAATATATATGTAAGGCTACATGAATTAGATTTTATTTTCAATCAATCATCGTATAACATAAAATTAATAATTAATAAAATCCTATAAATCATTAGAACCCTAATCAATTAAATTAGAAATTTCGACACCTTCCACTTTCTCCATTGTGCCTACACCGTTGATACTATCGCCGCCAACCACCATGGCTCCAACCCCTCCATCGATATTGCTTTTACCTTTTATAATTTTTTCTAAAGTGTAAGTTCTTTTGCATATTTCGGGGTTGGGAATTACTTGATATGATTTATACTGTTTTTACATTGAGCGAATCAGTTTTGAACTATCGTAATTTGTTATTAGTTTAATATTTAGTGTTTTCCAGGTAAATGCGGTATCCGTGTTATTAAAATCTCTCTGTCTCTCCCATGGTCTTTCGTAATTTCAAATTCAACTTTGAACCATGCTTTGGAATATTAGAGGATGTAACTGTATTAATCTTTCTTGCCGTTCTAACAGATTATGCTAATTTTTCAATCCTTCTAGCTCATCAACTGCATTATCCCTTTAAGGTAACTCAAAGGCATAGCGTGGTTGATATAATTGTCTTAGTTAATACCAGTTCGGTCTGATGAGTGTAGATTCCATTTCAAATTTATCCCTTTGATGGTTGTCTTAGCCTATTGGTCGTTGTTTATAATCTTGAATATTTGTTGCTCTACTTTGATTGTTTCTCCAATTGTTGGAAAATCAATGAACAATTAATTCTTTAGCTAAGTATTTCTCCGCTGCATCTTTCTAGCTGAAGCAAGTTAGTAACAAAACATAATAATAGATTATCAGTAGTAGAATTTGATAGTTAAAATAGCTAGTAAATTGGCATATAACTTGGGGTGCACGGGAACTACATGATAGAGTGACTAGAGCCAAGGGTATGAATGACGAGATGACTAATTAAGGGGTATTTTGTTGAAAATTATTCAATGGCAATAGGAGCGTGGATGAGTAATGGCATTTATATATATATATATATATATATATATATATATATATATATATATATATATAGTGGTTAATGAGCACAAAAAGATGATTAATGTCATTATTTTTCTTCCTAAATAAGATAATCATTACCCATTTTGATTAACTCATTTGTCTTCAACAATCATTCATTCATCTCTACCACCACCACTACCAACCTTCTTTTGTCTCATTTTTTTTCAATATTTGGAATACAGTATTAATAATGTAATTACCATGGAGACAATTCTTCCTCCAACACATTCGGGGCATTCCAATTAACATTGAAGAGCTTGAAACAAGGGCAGCTATGATTTAGAAAGAAATTGTGGACTTTTGTGGATTTATTAGAGAATTTCAGAGTTCTTAACTATACTGGTAAATTTAGCACCCTTCTGTCTAAACCTCCATTATATAGAGAAAACTAGTGCTAAACCCGCGATTTTTGCGGAGCTGTACATAAAATGTATGGTAAAATTATTATTCTTTTTATTTTAATTTTTATAAATGTTGTTACTATTATTATTTTATTTATTCAACAGTTTTATTGTATTTTTAAAAATGTTAGTTAATAATAAATAATTTTATTCCAAGGATATATGATGATATTTTTATTGTATTTTGATTGTAAATGGTTCGTATCATCTCATAAGATGTTGATCCCTTGCTATAAGGTAGTAAGAGATACAAATAATACACCCCACCAGTCCCCGGTGGAATACTGTATAATCTTCCCAAAGAAAATCTACTGCTCTTTTTCTTTTTCCACTGGTATTTTTTCCTATCCCAAAAATACATCTTTGAAAATTCCACATAAGTCAACTTCTTTGCATCCTCATCATCGGTTTTATTTTTATCCATCCACGCCAAGAACATTGATTTACCTGAAGATGATCTTTCAAGTACATCATCAATGTAATCTTCATCTCGAAAAACAACTCTCTGTTGATTAGGAAGATGGAAATCCAATCTCATCACCGGTGGATACCTATAATGTATATTATACTGAAGAGTTCTCCAGACAGCCTCACACGGAGATATGTACCTGCAGTTTACGAAATTTTTCACTTCCCCCTTCCTTTTCCACAGTAGCAGTAACCCTATTAGCTCCTTTATTGATATACTCACCACTCAACATTTATATGACCTTAATACCTTCGCAGCAGTATTGGACTGTAAGGAACCACAAAATAGTTATCCAAATGAACAATTCCTTTATCAACAGTAAACCCTGTATTTTTTCTTTTGTACAGTGGGAAACCTTCGTCATCAATAGATGTAAACTCATTATAACTCTTTGGGAAGTTCTTTGAGTAAATGTTGTTGACCATGCAAAGAGAATTTTTTTTTTGCCAATCCACATGGTCCGTGAATCATGTAGTCACTTACCAAATCATACAATAATGGATCATCATCTTTATCTAGTATTTCTGTAGATATGATACGGTCAACAACTTCTGGATTTAGAATTTTGTTTCCACAGTTCAAAAACAGAAGAATATGAGCATGTGACAATCCCATTTTCTGAAATCCCACTACGTATAACATTGCAGATTCAAAATATTTAAATCAAGTTATATAATAAAATAATTCAATAGAAATGTCAAGTCTTTTTATAATGAACGACAAATATTATGAAACTAAAAATTTAAAAAATATAAGAAGATAAGAAGATAAACTTACATGCATCAATTTTTCAAATATTTGAAGTTCCTTAAAATCCTTCACAAGGCGATCAAGTTTCATCTTATACATTCTGCAGAGAATATCTGGCCTATCAATAGATTCAAGACCTTTCTCGTTTAATTTTTTTTAAATTTCAGGCCATTTCGAATTGCAAGTAATTGTAATAAATAAATCTGGGTAAGAAAAATATTTGCAAATTGTCATGGCATCTTGAAAATTTTGAATCATTTACCTAAGACTGTCTATGAAGGATGCAAATATTATTCTTTTACCCGTAGAAGATGGATCTACATCACCTCTATCACCTGCTATTTTCATATCATTCACTCTGCCAGACCTCAATTTAACTTGATTGAATTTTATAAAAGACAATCTTTCCAACTCAAGCATACTATAGGAATCCATAAAAAAAAAATTGATGGAAAAGTTTCTTAGACATGAATAGAGTATTGGTTTTATTATGACGCTCGTGTATTCTAAAGGAATAGAATTCTCGCATTTAAGAGTCTGGTTCTTTTCCTTGTTGTAAAACCAACATCATTATGAACCACATCTATTGGTGATCAATTTTTATCGGGTGGATTAGTGACTGTTTAAGTTCGGTTTAAAGATCATCAATCAATTACGTGTGATTGGTTACCACCGTAAATGGTAAATCGAGGGTTCGGGTTATGAACTAGTAATTGTGAAAATCGAAATTGTTATAATTTTGTATGTGTGTACATTTAGGTGTTTAAGTGTGTGTTTTTTGAGCATTTGTGAATTTGAACTTGTATTTCTTAAGCTGGAGAACAACTATTTATAGAGACTAGCAAGCATGAGGTGTCTATGACTCTTGGTCTCCCTAGCCTGCATGCTTGACAAGTGTCCTTTGACCACAATTTGACCTTATCTAAGCTGAATCTTAGTTACAAAGTCTTCTTTGGTCTTATCTCGGACTTCATTGTTGTTCGTCCAGGTCGGCTTAGTGTGTCCAGAATGGATTTTTCATCAAAGTTGTTTGTCTTTTGGGTGCATGGCTCAGAAGTTGTTCGCCTTTGTGTTTTACACAGATTGGCTTTGGGATCTTGATCCTTTTGTCCGTCGTCATGCACCTCTTAGGTTGGTAGAAGCACCATCTTTTATCAATGTTGCTCGTCATCAGCGACTTAGCAGAATGTTCATATCTGGTCTCGGGTCTTAATACCTGTTCGTCAGTATGTTGTTCGTCGGTAGAGTTGTTCGTCAATTTATACACTCCCTGGATCGATTTATGCACCCCGACTTGATTTTCTTTGTTGATCATCTTTGATTTGGGGTTGATTCCTCGTAATCTTTATTAAGGCTTTAATCCTTGTTCGCCAATCATTGATTTATGTTCGCCTATCAATAATTGCCCCCTATTCTGACTAGATGTTGCCTCTGACGAGCAACTTTGTGGCGAGCAACTGTAGTTAGGATATTATTCTGATGAGGGTTGGGACGAACATCATTGGTCCTGGCGAGCAACATATGGTTTGTCGTTTCATCTCCCCAAGGTCTGGGGGTTGTACGAAGATGACGTGAGCGTCATGATTGCGCGTCGTCCACGCGCGATCAATCCCGAGGCTACGCGCCCCTATATTTGCATATAGGTCCTCCAACTTTCACACTTGCTAGAAATTAACCCCGTCTTTTGGCGTTTTGGTCCCCCTGTTTTGGGGTAATTATGGGTTTTACCCCGTTTTTGCTTAGGGTATAAATACGAAAGAAACTGAAATTTTTCCCATTTTTTCCATTTCTGCTACAGTGCTCCGGCGATTTCATCCTTCTCCGGCGATCTCGAGCTCTCCGGCGTCCGTTTCTCTTGCATTTGGCCTCAAATTCCATCCCCAAGGTAGTTATTTTCTTATCTCCTCTTCTTTCTCTCTTTTTCTTCCACATTCCTCCATCGCCGCCGTGTGGGACCTTGTGCCACCATCTTCTCCGGTGAAGCGCCGCCGTCTGCAATACTTTCTACCGCCGTCTGGGTTTTCTTTCCCTCTTCTCTACCCTCCTATGTCTTCTCACTCGAGCAACAAATCCGAAGAAACTCTTGATCCACTTTTCCCAATCGTGGCTCCTGTCGATCAACCTCCCTTTGAGATTTCCTCGGCGTCAAATCCCCACGTTGATTCGGTTGTTCGTTCAGTTGAGGATACTGGTGCTCGTCCATCGGGGAGGGAAGTAGTGGTTGTTGCGAGCAGAGATTCTGGGGAAGGCTCCTCGTCCAGCACTGAATCGGAAGATCCCCAATTCGACGAATTGACCCGCGAATTTCTGGAAGGAATAGGGTTTCCATCACCAAGAATGTTGGAAAATGAAATTCCAGTTGGCGTTGATCGGCCCTTTGAATGGCGAGCATACGCTGAGGAACACGCGAACAACTTTGCTCGCCCACAAAGAGAAGTGTTGGATTTGGTGAAGTCCGAATTCCAGGCGAGCAAAATTAAAAGTGTTGTTCGCGAATATGAGTTGGACTCGATCCGGGAGACCTACAAGATTCCCTATGATATCCACATGTGGGCCCCCAAGAGAAAAGAGAGAGCTGATCGCCCACCCCCAGGATGCACGGCGATCAACATTCATACTTTGATCGCTGGATTGAGACTGCCTCTTCCACCCATTGTTGGTCGCTTCCTTGAGGTGACCAACCTTGCAATCACTCAAATTACTCCGATTGGGTGGATGAACCTGTTGGGGACAATGTGTTTGTTCGCACTGGAGGGGTATGTTGATCGTATAACTGCAGAAGAGATCAACTACCTTATGACGATCACAAGATGTCCCCCTGGAGAGGAAGGTTACTACTACCTCAAGGCCAGGACAGGATTGAAGATGGTAGAGGGGGTGCCGAACAAAATTCGCGATTGGAAATAATATTTTTTCTTCATTGGGGGTGATTGGCGAGCATCTTCTGGTCCACACGGTGGTGATGGACGAATAAATTCCCCAGCCTCCTATGGGAAATTTAAACGTAAGATTATTTTCTTGTTCATCCTCGAACTGTACTGTTCTAATTTAACTTTTCTTGTTTGTTCGCAGGTCCTCGTTTGTCCAAGTGGAACTCGGAGGAAGAAGAGATCGGCTCAGAGTTCCTATTCACCTCCTGCTTGGTCGGCCTTCGCAATAGAGCGGAAAAGACCACTGAGTATTTGCGTGAGGGAAAGTATTTGAGAGCTGCTCGCTTGTTTCCCTATCCTCATCACTTGGAAGCACAAGCTGAGGTGCCCCCAGGTATGAAAAATTTCTAACTCTCTATGCACATTTTGTTCGTCACTGACCTTCCTATCTTGCTCGCCTTAACTTCATTTTTTTATAGCCGAGCAAGTCACCGTTGCCATTCCACCCTGCTTCGCCCTTTTGGAACAAAGAATTTTCGAGATGGCACCTCCGAAGGGACGGAAGAGGAGAGGTGACCTGCCTACCAAGGTATTGGGGATGACGAACAAGGCTGAAGGAGCCAGAGTTCCGCGACCAGTTGCTCCCCCTAGTCCTGCTCAGCCATCTTCTCCAATTTCTCCTCCTCGCGGGGGGAAACGTTTAAAAAAAGCTGATGGGACCCCACTGGCCCATGACGTCCCCTGTGGTGGCAAGGGGAAAGAAAAAGTGGGCCAGAGTCATGCTCGCCCCGAGGGGGATACTGTTCGCCACTCCCCCGCCGAGCCTGTGGAGACGACGGGCAAAGCGGGTAAAAGTGTTACCCCAACTCGTGGCCCTGAGGATATCACCATACTGGGTTGGGACGAACGAAAGTTCCAAGTGTAAGCATATCTAGCTTTGTGGCCGGCGAACAGCTTTTAAGAACATCTTGTAACTTGGGTTTTTGTTCGCAGGTATCGGCCTAATGATCATCCTGGGCGAGCAGCTGCGGTCCACCAATACGCTTGCTCAAAAACTCCGGTGAACATTCGAGAGATCCCGGGCGAACATGTTCATCAGGCAACTGAGTTGATCGCCCGATCATGGACACGGCCTCTGGAGACGACCGTTTCTGCTCAAAGCATTGCGGACAACTTCCACTTTTCTTTGATGCATCATACAAACGGCCTTGCCATCGCCCAGAAAGGAATGATCCAGCTCGCCAAGCTCGAAGATGCTGTTCGTCGTTACGCCAGTACAGCTCGGCAGCTGACCGAAGAGAAGGACGGCATGGTCGGCCAGTATGAGGCCAAAGTTGCCCGTCTTAATAATCAAATCAATGTTTACATTGATTCTGAAAAGAAACACCTTGAAGACATTCAAGGTTTATCTAAGGAATTGAAAGGCAAAGAGGCCATGCTCGGCGAGGGGGAGAAGAAGTTGTCCGCAGCCGAACAAGAGATCGCTGAGCTCAAAGCGGAAGTTGCTCGTCTTCGGGAGGCGGAAGCCAACCTCTTCACAAGCGAGCAACTCGAAGCTGAAGTTCAGGCTCGAACTGCCCCCATTTCCAACCTTGGGTACATTTGCGCCTACGCGGACAGCATCCGTACGGCCGATGCCTATGATTATAAGGATATGGTGGAAGAAATGAGCAAGGACTTGAATTAATTCATGGAGAACTATCCACCGCCGAACAATATTGAAATTCAGCTGGCGAATTTGGCCGTACTAGGGGTTAAACTTGACAAACTTGACCCCAGTATTGTCATCACCCATCCTCCTCCTCCAGTTGATGAAGGCGAACAAGAGGAAGAGGTGGTTATGGCTGACGAGCAAAATGCTAAAGAGGCGGAGGATAAAGCAGCTGAAGACCTGGCCCGAGATCTGATCGTTGAACCTCCCGTCGATCAAACTCAAGACCCTCCTCCCACCGAGCAACAATAGTTCTTAGAACTTAGCTTTTTTCTTTTCATCTTCCTTGTAATAGTTGTTCGCTCATTTTGTAGTACTTGACTTCTAGGATCATTGTACTATTTTTGAGGCTTAATGCCTTTTGATTAATGGAATGTCTTTCTCATGTTCGCTCATTTTCTTTATATGTTAATTGCCTTTACATTTTTATCAATGCCTTTTGATTGCCAATTTCGTTAAAGCACAAAATCGAACTACTCGCAAGTGTACGAGATCGTTGTTATAGTTAGGCAATTGACCAAGTAATAAAATTATCGAACCCTAGGGAAACAAGTGGTTAGCTAAGTTGATTCCCGTTGAAATGCAAGAAAAATAAAAGACAAGATCGGGATGACTATACTACTAAACAAGGAAATTAAAAACGAGCAATAAAAGAAATCTAACTAACTTCGAGAGACGAAGTGCAAAGGGGAGAGGGATGCTTAGGATATTTTCAACCTAGTGAAACTTAAGTAGGATTGTCAAGCCAATTCTATGCGTCAATTTGGACTTACTAGGGGATCTCACTAATTACCTAAACGACTATTCAAGCAATTAGTGTCTATTGATGGGGTTCTCTACGATTAATTCTCTCTCGACGAATCAAACGTAAAAGAAACGCATTCAATCATCAATCTCACACTCATTCATCTAAACATGCTCATGTAACTCTCGTCTACGCTAAACATGCCTCGAAAAACGAGCTACAAGAGATCAACAATCAAAGCTCAATACAAATCCATCAATAGAAGCAAAATCCAAATATCAACATAGAATAAGCAAAGAACAATCCAAACTCAAATTTCACATGGAATCTAACATCCCAAGCAATCAAAACAATTAGCTCATGGTTTTAAAATAAAAAACCATAGCCAAACAAGAACAAAATATTAAACACATAGCTAAATAGAAATAAAATTGCATTAAAATGGAAAGAAATCACCTCTAGGGTTTACAAGCTTGAAATTGAACTCAAATCTGCAATTCTATGCTCAATTACTCTAATGAATCAATAAAAACTGGAATTGAAAGTGAAATTAAGCTAATCTAGGGTGTGGGGTGTGTGCCCCCCAAGGGGTGTGTGGAATGTGTGTTCTCTTGTGTGTTCTTCCCCTAAAATCTGATAAAAGAGTATATATAGTGTGGGAAAAAGGCTTGAGACGAAATTGCAAAGAAATCCCTAAAAAATGATGAAATTTTGAATTTTGACCAAAACTGCTGAGTTGACTCGGTCAACTCGGTCAACTCGAGCGAGTTGACCAACTCGATCTGACCTCTTGGTCGAGTTAGGCAAAATTGGCTCGCAACGTTCTGGAAAAACCGACATTGACTCGCACGAGTTGGGTAACTCGATCGAGTCGATTGGTCGAGCTGCAGAAATGCGCTTTCCTGGAAAAACCAACACGTTTCTTGCTTTCTACCATGTGGGCCCTGCTGTTTCTCTGTAACTTCCGGCTATGGCTTGAGCAATTTCCGGCCTGGGCTTCGATCCCGGTGGTCTTATTTCCCGACGTACTTGCAGCTTCGAAACCCGGGATCTCGAACTCTTTCCGAGGGATTTCTCCATCGATTCCGGCGACAAGACGGTGCCGTGAATTGCTGCTACTCCAGCTTCGGCGCACAGCAACATTCCAGCGAGCACGAAGCTTTCCCGACGATGTAATTTCCTTGATTCTGGGTGACAAAGTTCGAAGCTTTTCCGGCGTCAAGCATTTTCCGAGCAAGACTTGGTCGTCACTTTATGGCAACGAAGCTCTGTTGCTTTCTCTCTTTTGGTCAAATAAACGGCAAGCAAAAATCAAAAGAGATGGTGGGCCCTAGCTACTTTGTCTCTCTAAGCCTCACGTGAGTTGCCTCCATCCCATGCATACATTGCAAATTAAATGGCAATTGGGCCTGCTATCAATCCTCATTTGGGCCATGATTCTTGGGCCCTGCATTTCTATTTTAATGGGCCCAAATTCATTCTTTTCCATGATCCTTAATCGCATTCTCGACTCGTTTCTCGATCGATCTCAACTAACACGTATTTGATCCAAAAATATTAATTTTCTGCAAAATAAATCACAAATACCTTTTTCGACAATTAAGCACAATAAATCAAATTAATGTAAATAAATGCAAGAAACTTTATAAAATTAGGCGAATTAAATGCACGAATTTCAAGCAATAATCACACTAATCACCTTTGCAATTATAACATATAGTGTTGGGCTTTTGTTCGAATTGAACTTTGCCTTTAGTGGAATCAGGGTTCAGCCTTAGGTTCTGTTCATTTTAAAAAACGAACAACCTTTAAGTGGCTTTGGTCCTCAAAATGGACTTGTACCTCGAGTTTTTGGACTTTTCCTCTTGACGAACAACTACTATATTTACATAATGAAATTTACAAGTGTTGTAAGACTGCTCGTCACTAACAAATATAATCTGACGAACAACTTTGAACATTAACTAAAACATGCTCGCTTATAATATTTTTGCCGAGCAACTCTGTCTATAAATAAAAGATGAAACTGCACTAAACTATACAATGTGCCGAACAATTTTACATTCTATACTTGGCAAAATTTTCAAAAAATTAGGCAAGTTTTTGGTTTGCCTTACTTGATTCACTGGCCCCCCAAGACATTTGTTCGCCCAATTAAGAACTTGTTCGTCTCATTGATAGTACTTCTTCAGATGTACAGCATTCCAGGAGTATTGGGCCGGCTTGCCTTCCATATCTTCGATATCGTATACACCGTTAACGAATTTTTCCGTTATACGATACGGGCCCTCCCAAGTTGGTCCCAATACACCTGGAGGTTGGGCGAGCAACTTTCTTAGAACCATATCTCCAACTCTAAATTCCTTGATTTTAACATGGGAATTATAATAGCGTTCTGCTCGCTGCTTGTAGGTAGCATTTTTTAGCTCGGCATTCAGTCTTTTTTCCTCGAGCAAATCCATTTATGTAGCTAGAGCAGAGTTGTTCGCCTGCTCATCAAAGTTGGTCGTCCGGTATGTGTTGGTCTTTAACTCGATTGGTATTACAGCCTCTGTTCCGAAAGCCATTGCAAAAGGTGTTTCTCCGGTGCTTGACCTGGGAGAAACTCTGTATGCCCATAAGACTTCCGGAAGCTCTGTAGACCAACTGCTTTTACTTTCTGCTAGCCGTACTTTTAACGTATGCTTGATGATTTTGTTTACGGCTTCGACTTGTCCATTCGATTGGGGATGATAGGGCGTAGAGTAATGTTTTTTGATCCCCCACTTTGTACAGAAATCCCTCAACTCTTTTCCATCAAACTGCGGACCATTGTCTGTCACGATGGTTTGTGGAACTCCAAAACGACAGACAATGTTCTTCCAAATGAAGTTGATCATTTTCTGCTGGGTGATTTTTACCATGGCTTCTGCTTCTGCCCATTTTGTATAGTAGTCGACTGCCACAACGGCAAATCATACTCCTCCAACTCCCGCTGGGAAAGGACCAATAATGTCCATCCCCCATCTAGAAAATGGCCACGGGCTATAAACTGATACGAGCTGTTGGGCCGGGGTATGAATGTTTGGGGCAAAAATTTGACATTGATGGCAAGTCTTCGCTTTCTTGATTGCGTCTTGACGTAAAGTTGGCCAATAATAGCCTTGTCTGATAGTTTTGTATGCCAAAGCTTACCCCCCAGTATGATTTCCGCATACTCCGGCATGTATTTCTTCGAGTATTGCTCGTCCTTGCCCCCTAGTCAAACATTTGAGAAGTGGGATTGATATTCCCCTTTTGTAAAGCTGCTCGCCCACCAGAGTATATCTGGCGGCTTGCTTTGTTAGCTTGGCAGCTTCAAAAGGGTTGTTTGGTTTTTCCCCGCTTTTCAAATATTTGACTATATTTGTTCTCCAGTCTCCTTCTTCACTTGCTTGTTCATCAAGTTGATTGACATTATAACTTCTTGTTGATGGATCACTCATCTTTGTAATTATAATGTCTGCCAACTCTGCTGGTCCCTCACTTGTTGCTAGTCGGGCCAACGCATCTGCTTGTGTGTTGCTCGTCCTTGGAATTTGTTCAATGAAGACTTGTTCTAACAAGGACATCAAGTAAGTAACAATTCGCTGATACTCGATCATGTGATCGTCTTTTGCTTCGTATTCACCTCGGACTTGGTTCACAATCAATTGCGAGTCGCCAAATATTTGCAGCCGTCTAACACCTACTGCAAGAGATAGGTGGAGACTAGCAATAAGAGCTTTGTACTCAGCTTCGTTGTTGGTGGCCATGAAACCAAATTTGATTGCCGAGGTGAATACTTGTCTGTCTGGACTAATTAGAACTACTCCTGCCCCCGAGGCTATATTGGTTGAAGATCCGTTAACGTAAAGATGCCAGGGGTGATCAAGTCCTCTCGTCGGATCTGGTGGGAAGGTTAGTTCGACAATAAAGTCGGCTAACGCTTGCCCTTTGATCGCAGTTCGAGGAGCATAAGTTATCCCGAATTGGCTAATCTCTAGTGACCACTTTAATAGGCGACCAGCTGTGTCGGGGCGATGGAGAATTTGTCTGAGTGGGAAAGTTGTTAGTACCTCCACTTGATGGTCAAAAAAATATGGTCGCAACTTCCTCACACTCATAACAAGTGCGTACGCCAGTTTCTCAGTTGGAGAGTATTTGATCTCCGCATCGTGTAAAGCTTGACTGACGTAGTAAATATGTTGATGAAATTTGCCGTCTTCTCGCACCAGGACAGAGCTGATAGCCACTTCTGACGCTGCTAAGTATAAATATAGCTTCTCTCCTGGGATAGGTTTTGATAGGATTTTAACATATCCCAGGTAGTCTTTGAGTTGATCGAATGCCTTTTGACAGTTGTTAGTCCATGTGAACTGTCCTTTCTTGATGGCTTCAAAGAATGGACGGCATTTGTCCCCCGATCTGGATATGAACCGATTCAATGCTGCTAGGCATCCTGTGAGCCTTTGCACTTCTTTTATTGAACGTGGGGGCTGCATATCCACGATTGCTTTGACTTTTGCTGGATTGACTTCAATCCCTCGTTGACTAACAAGATGGCCCAGGAATTTCCCTGAATGAACTCCGAAACTGCTCTTCTTCGGATTCAGCTTCATGTTGTAGTGCCGAAGGACTTCGAACACCTGGGTTAAATGTTGAAGATGATCTTCTTTCCGGGGGCTTTTGACTACGATATCGTCCACATAGACTTCTACCGTATCCCCGATTTGTTCATCGAACATCTTGTTCACCAATCTCTGGTATGTTGCTCCGGCGTTGATGAGGCCGAAGGGCATTCTTTTCCAACACAACAAGTTTTTGTTTGTATAAAATGTTATGTTCTCTTGATCGTCTGGATGCATTGGAATTTGATGGTATCCGGCAAAGGCATCCATGAATGTTAGCATTTCATGACCTGTAGTACTGTCCACCAACTGGTCAATGTGAGGGAGTGGAAAGTTGTCCTTCGGGCATGCTGCATTCAGATCTGTAAAGTCTATGCATGGCCTCCAGGTCCCGTTTGGTTTCCTCACAAGGACTGGGTTTGCTACCCATTGTGGACAGAGTACTTGTCGGATTAGGTCGTTGTCTAACAACTTTTTTACTTCTTCGTTCAAAGCTTGATACTTGTCTGGGCCATATTTTCTTCGTTTTTGATGGATTGGCCTTTTTGCTTGATTAATATTGAGCTTATGGCAAGCATGTTTCGGATCTATCCCCACCATGTCTGCATGAGACCAAGCAAAAACATCTAGATTTCTGCTGAGGAAATCTTTCATTCGGGATCTGTAAGGCTCAGGGAGCTCAGATCCTATGTATAATTCAAGATCCGGGTTTTCAGGATTAACTTTGAACGCCTCTAGCTCTTCTACTGGAGTTGTTCGTCGTTTTTGTCCTTTCCACCGAGGATCAAGTATTGGTCCCTCAGAGTTGAAATCATTTTTGATGTTCATTGGCTCTGCCCCCAGGCGAGGATCTAGATCATCTGTTGGCCCTGATCCGTTGTTGTTAGTCAACACTTGGCCCTCCAAGCCATTTGATGAATGTTGCTCGTCACCACCCCTTTGTTGTTCGTCAGGATGATATTCCTCCTGGGTGGTAATGAGTTGTTCGCCCAACACCTGCTCGTCAAGATGTTGCTCGTCAGTGTCCATGTGGTCTTCCTCTATGTCCATCATGTTCTCCAGTATTGATGGTTCATCAACAGGATAGCTAGTTGTGGCTTCCATCATGGATACTGATACGTGTTTGGCCTGCAACTGTAAGAGACATTCCCTGGCCTTTCTTTGATCTCCTTTGATAGTACCTGATCCACTTGCTGTTGGGAATTTCAAACAATAATGATAAGTGGAACATGCAGCTTTAAATTCATTTAAAAAGGGTCGACCAAGAAACCCGTTATAAGTTGAATCCTGGTCTACAACCAAGAAGTCAACCATTCTTGTAATATTTTTCTCGGGTTCGTTGGCCGTTACAAGTTGTACTGCTAAAGTAACTATTCCCAATGGGTCCGTTACAGCGTTCCCGAAGCCTATTATTCTGTGAGTTGTATCTCGGATATAGCTCGAATAATCTCCAAGGTGATCGAGCGTCTTTTTGAATAGGATGTTGGTGTAGGCTCCGGTGTCCACCAACAATCTGTGGACCCGAGTTCCCATAATTTTTGTGCATATTACGAGCGAATCGTTGTGCAGAGTTAAGATTCCTTCCAAGTCATTTTCGGTAAAGGTCAGTTCCGTTGTCTGCATGATAGATGGTTTGACCCCCATTTCTTGGACTTGATCGATCGCTCATAATTCAGCCTTTCTTTTTTGGTTGGAAATTGGTGGTCTTCCATCAGAACATCCTCCTGCGGGACCTGCAGGTTCCATCATATACAAATCTTCCAATGGACGAGTAGGAATGGCAGGGACTGGTCGTGCCGGTTTATTGTTCTTCTGGGGTTGATCATCTTCATCCTCAGAGTTGTTCTCCCAGACTCTCTTCCCGGGTTGTCTTTTAACAAAGTCGGAGAGCTTTCCGTCCTCGTAGAAACGCCAGAGCTGTTTGAGCAAATCTCTACATTCACTCGTAAAGTGCCCCACGCTTTGATGGTAGGCACAATACTTGTTAGGGTTGAGTTTGCCAGTGTCTTGACAAATTTTTCGGGGAGGGGAGAGCAACTCCTTATCCTTCACATTCTCATAAACAGTATCGACTGACACTGTTAGCACTTGGTTCAACTTTTCTTTGAGTTTTGTCCCTTCAGTGAATGCCTTCATGTTTTTAGGGACTCGATAGCTTGTTGCACCAGGTTTCTTGTTGTTCTCCTTGGGATCAGTTTTGTTCTCCCCTAAGTTTGATTGCAAAGCCTCATGCATGGAAACGAATATGCCGGCTTGATTCCTGAATTCGGCATAACTTCTTGGGCACTTCAGACGTACCTCTTTCCATAGCTTTGATCCTTTCTTCAACCCGGCCATAACGGCAACAATTTTCGTGTCCTCACTGACGGGTTCACCTTCTAACAACACCTTGTCGAACCTTTCCATGAATGCCCGATCTAACTCGTCGTCATTTTGTTTAAGGTCCGACAATCGATGTTTCTGGGACAAGTATGATCCCGCCGTTGAGAAATGGGAAAGGAATTCTCGACTCAGTTGAGTGAAAGAGTGAATAGATGCTGGTGGCATAGCTGAAAACCACTTGTGCACCCGATCCCCCAAGGTTAAGGGGAAATTTCGGCATTGGGTGGCGTCGCTGGCTCCCACTGAGACCATATAATCTGAATACTTTGTTAGATGAACTCTGGGATCAGCAACACCGTCATATTGTATGCTTGCTGGGAACTGGACCTTCTTCTGAATCGGGGCTTTCAGAATGACAGGTGATAGTGGTAAGGATGGCAAACTAGTTGTCCCCACACCTCTTTGTTGGTCCAACTGTCCCTGCATGTTCTCCACTGCCCTTCTTAAACTTGACAGCTCATCCAAAGATGCCCCCTGACTCGGAGGCTGTTCGGCGAGCAAAGGTACCAACCTTTCTACTCGTCGCAGTCCCTCACTTGGAGTGGGCAACTCCTGGAGCTGTTTTCTAGGGTTGCTCGCCGCATTTGGCCCTAGACTCCTGAAGGCAGATTGAGAGAGTCTCTCATTAATTGACGGGCGTGGTTGCTCAAATGTTGCTCGCCCGTGCTCAGCTTCCTGGCGAGCAACTTTCTCCTGTTGCTGGGGTTGGCCAAATCTGTCCTGGGCACTGGAGCGGGTTGTTCCGTGGCTCGACATTGTTGTTCGCCCGCGGGCAGATTCAGCCTGGCCCTCTCTTGGTTCGACCATCTTTGCTTTGCCTTTATCCCGCCTGACCTGGGCACTGTTCACCTCGTGTTGTTCGCCCCTAGTTGACCTAGCCCTAACAACTTCTACGGCTCTATCTTTAGGCCTCACTTGTGAAGGCCTATTTTGATCTTGCTGTCTCTGTAGAGCCTGGAGAGCAGCAATGGTTTTGGCTAGTTCATTAGGGTTGTCGCCAGGGCTTCCATTTCAGAGCTTCTCGGTAGAGAATGGTATATGAAATCAATCAAAATCCGCACCAAGTACTTCCAACTTGTTAAGGTATGCCATTATCTTGAGAATGTGCTCCCTCACGGGCGTTCCCTCCACCATTTCCAACTTGACCGAGTCAAGTCTGGTGAACTGATTAGTCATGGGTTTGATGTGAGGACATCTCTTCAAGGTGTTCCATGACTTCAACAGCGGATACAATGTCTCCATGAACGCGCCTCAAATCCTCAGACAGAGATGTCAAGATGATGCACTTCATGTGTTCATTGTCACGCTTCCAATCATAAACTGCCTCTTCCCATTGCTTGACTTATCATTAGGCTTGCCAGGTATATTAACATAAATAACCCAATTGTGTTTTCGTGCAGTAAGGACAAATTTTTAAAAAAAACATTTCCAATCGATATAAATCACTCCAAAAAGTTTATTAACTTTAAGCATATTAAACAGTTGATTAAAAGGCTGCGACATGATGAAATGAGAATAAAACATACATTCATATCAATATCTAGAAAAATATGAAATTATCACATAATTCGATCACATCAATTATATTGAAATCTTAAAATAATATAATCATGCATCAGCCAACATCTCGAAACAATTTAAATGCGCCACGAGGGGTGGTCTATACATTTAAACACATTCAAGCGGATTACAAACTTAAAAGTTATAAATCCTTAATTCAAAATTAATAGTTGGCTCCCACTTTGACCACATAAAAACTGACAGGGACTCCGAGGGGAGTAAGTTAATATCAATTTCCTATGCCTAAGTAATAACCATAATTAAATACAGGATTATTATTTCGCTTTGAGCAAGCCACTCGGGGTGAGGGTCAATACCGCCACTAGTAATAATCCACAATCATCCTTTCAGAATTTATTCATGTGAAATCCGTTCTTTTGGCCGATCCGAGGGGGAAATGTATTCCAAAAGAACTTCACAAATAAATAAATTATGGAGGCCAAATTAATCCAATTTTAATATCCGGAATAAAATTGCGATTAAATAAACATACTTAGTAATTTTCGAAAGTAAGGTTTTTCTTGGACAATTAAATTCATGCAAACACATATTAACAAATAATAATAATTGCACGAAATAAAACATCCATCAAAACAAAATTAAACACATTGGAGCACTCAAATCCAATTGTCACGGTTTAATTTCTTCACGTCTTGATACGAAAAATCATCCTTGTTGCTTTCCGACGTTCGTCTCGACGTGCTCCCACTCGAACAGCAACACTTCTTCAAAAAACAGCATCGTTTGGGGTTCGGGACGATGTTTAAAATCACACGAAAAAAAACACGAACCGAAAAATTCCACGGCCCGAGATACGGCGCGCGTCGGCCCACGAAGTGGGCCCGCGCGCCTCCCGGCCCAGAAAGCGCCGAAGCACTGCTGGAAGCGCGCCGAAGCGCAGCCCCGAGGCGCACCCGAGGCGCACCCGAGGCACTGCACGGAGGCGCACCCGAGGCGCTGCACGGAGGCGCACCCGAGGCACACCCGAGGCATACCAGGCCGTGCCCGAGGCGCGCGCGCGTGCGCGCGGCGCCGGCCTCCCATCGCGCACGGCGTGCGCCGTGCACCCCCGTGCGCCTTTTTTCGCCGTTCGTCCTCGTTTTCTTCACCCCTTGCATGATTTTACGTCCATACACGCGCCACGCTTGTATGCATCGTCTGGGTACGCCGTTTTTAATTCTTCGTTCTTCGTCACGATCCGGTTACAATTTATTTTTACAAAAATAAATAAATACTAGATCTAGACTAGTCTATTACAATGATCGAATCAAAATAAAAACAACTAATCTACTCGTGGATTTTCTCACGAGAAAAACGAATTCGAACGAATCGAATTAAAAAACAATTAATTCACACGCATGAAATTAACCACATTAAAACCATGACAATTGGATACCTGCAAAAAAGATCTAACAATTCTACTATCCAATTTTAATTTAATGTTTAACAATTTAAATTCCAATTTAAAGATCAGAGCCCGAAACCGTGGCTCTGATACCAGTTGTTGGGAAAATAGGGGTGCCCGGAATCTATTCGGGATGAAATTTAAATACGAATTTAAATACAATTATTACTAGCATGAATTAATCCTAATTAATTCAAATAATAATTCCAACAACGAATTTTCATCATGCATGTTGAATTAATTTCACATATTAACTATGGCGGAATAAACGAGTAAATATGTGATTAACGTACCTCTTGTAGAATTGGCCTTTGGATATACGGGACAATTACGATCTCGCTCTATCAACCCAAAAGCCTTCTCAAGTATTTCCCTTTCGCCTTACTTGATCACCGGTGGGAGATGCTTTCAAGTAATTTAATAAACTAAGGAAAAAGAAAAATATCTATGCTCTTGATTTTTCCAACACATGGAATTACGTCCTTGGGGATGAAATAATCATCCCCTATTTATAATAGTGAGGGGGACGAAAATTGTATATTTTATGGCCAAGAGAAAATCTTTTCTTAATCTCTAAGAAATCTTGAATATATCTCATATATTCTTTTCTCCATAATAAAATATTCCACAAAAATCTCACTCTCCTATTAAGCTTAATTATTTTCGAAAATTTCAATAATAAGATCCTTAGATTTGGATCTTCTTGAATATATGAGATATTCTTGTATTCCAAGAATACATATCTTCCATAATATATTTTCAAGAAAATCAACAAAATCTTCTCTTTTCTTGAATTACTATTTTCGAAAAATACATGGAAAAATCAGCAATATATTTTCTTTTTATTTTAATCACCTTATCATTATTGGGCTACTTAATGGGCTACTTGAGGGGCCTTTAAGGAGAATTAAGATTGGACCTCCTAATGGACTTCTGAATTTCAATATTGAGCCCCAATATAATTCAGCCCATTAATATTAATTATTACCACTAATAAATTAATATTGCATTATCCATCTTAATCCATATTACGATAATATGGGCTCCCGGTTATTATTTCCCGCATTTAAGATTATCAAGTCCATTAATTAATTAAGCTTCTGAATAGCTCTAAATTAATTAATATATTTCACCTTGGAGTAAAGACAGCTCAACATTATTATTCGTACCGAAGAAACTAATTCTTCACTTGCAAGATTTGGTACAATAAAACTTCTGAGCCCACCAAGGGGACTAATCATACGAGCCGTACTCGCACGCGTTTCTCCGTATTAAATCTTAGCAACCGTCGTATGATTAATATTACTGCCCAAGACACAAAGTTCGAAGTCACAATGATTCTCACCCAACATGAATCAAAGCAGTAACCATTAAGCACACACGGTCCTATTTAAGTGACGGAGATTAAGAAATCAACAACCACTGAGGTCTAATTCTTCACCTTTCAGAACAGAAGAATTTATCCTCGCTGTAGGACCTCTTCAACACAAACTAAATGTGCTAGTGCAATCTCTTAGTCAAGACAGACCAATCTGAGCCTTACACACCGACCTTTCACGGCGGATTGTTCAATTCCACCTAGGTCGTGAAAATGTACGTTTAGTTACAAGTAAACTGTTAATGTTGTCTTCCGTGATCGGGTATCACCACATTAACTACAATGTAACATGTACTATATATTGAACGGTTTGCAATAGAAATTCAACATTCAATCATAACTAAAGCAAATGCGATAAAAGAATTATTCTCATAAAACGAGTGTTTGATACACGAGTTATACAAAGTAAAAGCATACTTTCACGTATAACTCCAACAATCTCCCACTTATACTTAAAGTCTGCTTTTAGTATACATCACGCATGTCTTAGTGTAGTAGCTCTACGTGACATCTCATGTCAACCTACACTAACCTAATAATTCCTCCCACTTATACTTAAAGCAGATTGGCAATAGTCTTGACTCCCATTCCATCCACATGTCTCTCGAATGTATTCAGAGGCAGACCCTTTGTGAATGGATATACTAGGTTGTCCTCCGACATTTATCTCTGCCACCTCTTTATCTCCTCTCTTAACGATTTCTCGTATAAGATGGTGTTTTCTTTCAATGTGTTTGCTGGCCTTGTGGGCTCTCGGTTCCCTTGAATTTGCAACTGCTCCGGCACAATGATTGTGATGGGCAAATTTAGAACAACGTCCAAGTCCACTAAGAAGTACTTGAGCCAAACCGCTTCTTTCGCTGCTTCACAAGCAGTTACTTATTCGGCTTCCATGGTCGAATCTGCGATGCATTTCTGCAAATCGCTTCTCCATGTCATGGCTCCTTCTCCCCTGCAAAACACACTACCCGAGGTAGGTATTTTGGAGTCTATGTCTGATTAGAAATTTGAGTCCGTGTATCCCATGGGAATTAGATTGTCTGATCGTTAAATCAGCATTCCATACCAAGTTCTTTTCAGAAACTAAAGAACGCATTTAATTGCAATCTAATGTGCTTTCCCAGGTTTACTTTGATATCTTGCCATCATGCCCACGACAAAGCAGATATCCGGTCTCGTACACAACATTGCATACATAAGACTTCCTACGTTTGAAACGTACGGAACGTCTTTCATGTCATCTATCTTCACTTGCGTCTTAGGGCATATTTCTTTAGATAGATGGATTCCGTGCCTAAAAGGTACAAAACCTTTCTTGGAATCTTGCATGCTGAAATGCTTCAAAATAGTGGCTTTGTATGAAACTTGCGATAAACCCAACATCCTCCTCTTGCGATCTCGAGTGAACTTGATCCCAAGGATGTGACCGGCTTTCCCTAAGTCCTTCATATCAAACTGATTTGACAGCCATACCCTTACGTCTGACAATACCTTTACATTGTTTCCAATGAGCAGAATATCATCTACGTATAATACTAAGAATACCACCGCAGTTCCGTCACACCTTTTACACCCACAACTTTCGAACTTATTTTGATCACAAACCCGTAAGACTTAATAACTTGATCAAAACACTGGTTCCAAGTACGCGACGCTTGCTTAAGTCCATAAATGGATCTCTTAAGCTTGCATACGAGGTGCTCTTGGCCTTTTCCAACGAAACCTTTGGGCTGTTGCATATAGATCCCATCAAGACTTCCGTTAAGGAAAACTGTCTTGACATCCATTTGCCAGATCTCGCAATCTAAGTGCGCAGCGATCGACAAGAGAATACGGATGGACTTAAGCATAGCTACAGGCCACAGGCCACAAGCTTTGCTTTGAAGGTCTCTACCCTTCCGTCCGGTCTTCTTTTCCTCTTGTACACCCACTTGCATCCAATGGGCTCTACCCCACTAGGTGGATCAACCAACTCCCACACTTGATTATAATCCATCGAACCCATCTCGGCTTCCATTGCGGTTTGCCACGCCTCCGCGTCTTTGTCTTGGATTGCCTCGTCGTACGTTCATGGGTCTAATTCATCGCCGGGAATCAAATCCGAAGATTCTCCAATTCCCATGAATCTCTCGGGTTACCTTGCAATCCTCCCACTACGACGGGGTTCCGGTTGTGAAGGTGTGACGTGTGGTATATCATCTTGTATACTTGGTATAGGAGTTTGCCCTCTTAACTCGTCTAAGGTAATCTCACTTCTGGGCTTTTTTTTCATATAGTCTTCCTCCAAGAATTTAAAGTGCAAACTAATCACGGTCTTTTAATCCTTGAGACTATAGAACATACACCCTTTCGTTCCCATGGGATATCCTATAAACAACCTTAATTCCGAACGTGGATCCAATTTACCGGCTTCCTCGTCTAGCACGTATGCCGGACAACCCCAAATCCGCAAGTGTCTTAGACTGGGCTTGCGCCCGGTCCACAATTCCATTGGGGTTTTAGGAACCGATTTGGATGGCACCAAGTTTAGAATGTAAGTCGTTGTTTCCAAGGCGTTACCCCAAAACGACTTGGGTAAATCTAAATAACTCATCATGGATCTGACTATTTCTAAAAGAGTCTGGCTCCTTCGTTCCGCCACACCGTTCTATTGAGGGGTTCCCGGTGCGGTCAACATGGATACAATCCCTTCGTCTGATAGCTAGTTCAAGAATTCATCGCTAAGGTATTCGCCTCTACGATCACATCGTAGAAACTTGATACTTCTTTCCCTATGCATCATAAGGTAGATGTATCCATATCTCGAGTAATCATTGAAAAAGACAATTTACTCATACCCCTTCTTGCTATGATCGTCATTGAACCACACATATCGGTATTCCCCTTGGCTCCAAATGAGTTCTAACACTTACGTGGTTCTATTCCCCTTGGCTCCAAATGCCCTCTTGGTCATTTTACCCTCTAAACAGGATTCACAAGTTGGAAACGGTTCGACTTGGAATGATTCCAAGGATCCGTCTTTCACCAATCTCTCTATCCGCTTTAGATTAATATGACCTAGTCTAAGATGCCATATAAGTGTTTCGTTCATCTCCAAAGAACGTTTTCTTTTATTACTCGAAATAATCAATGTGTTATTAGATTCAATTTTGTGAGTGGTGTACCCAAATAATGGTATAAAGATCATCCATTGAAGTTCCGGAACAGATAAACTCATCGTTTCAAGTAATAATAACATCCTTATTAAAAGAAATTGAGTATCTATTCAAACAGTTTAGAAACTGAAGGTTGAGTTCTTTCTAAACTAGGAACATGAGGAACGTCTCTCAAGACCATAACTCTATCTTCACAAGATAGGCGCACTTCTCCCACTGCTTTAGCTGCCACTCTCGTAGCATTGCCCGATGTGATGGGGATCTCACTTCCGTTAAGTCGTCGGGTTAGCTTAAACCCATGAAACAAATGTGATCAGTAGCTCTCGTATCCACTATCCACGAATAGACAGCATACGCCACTTCACAAGTTTCGACGACTAAGGTGTGTGAATTACCTAACTTTCCTAGCCTCTTAGGCTTGGAACAGGCAGACCTCCATTGTCCTCTCTCACCGCAACTAAAACACTTCCCCTTCGATGCTAGCCTTTGCATTTTCCTTTCGCAACAATTAGATTCGCTTGGATCCGGCCTTTGGTTCTCTTCCTCTTTTTCCCTCCCTTGGGACCAAAAGAGGTAGACGGACCATTAGCCACCAAAGCACTAGACTGGTGCTCCATTTTCACCTCCACCGAAACTAAAGCTTACAAGAGCTCGGGCAAACGATTTGTCCGTTCATTCATCTGACAGTTCAGACGAAACTGCTCAAAGCTTCTCGGTAGAGAATGATATATGAAATCAATCAAAATCCGCACCAAGTACTTCCAACTTGTTAAGGTATGCCATTATCTTGAGAACGTGCTCCCTCACGGGCGTTCCCTCCACCATTTCCAACTTGACCGAGTCATGTCTGGTGAACTGATTAGTCATGGGTTTGATGTGAGGACATCTCTTCAAGGTGTTCCATGACTTCAACAGCGGATACAATGTCTCCATGAACGCGCCTCAAATCCTCAGACAGAGATGTCAAGATGATGCACTTCATGTGTTCATTGTCACGCTTCCAATCATAAACTGTCTCTTCCCATTGCTTGACTTATCATTAGGCTTGCCAGGTATATTAACATAAATAACCCAATTGTGTTTTCGTGCAGTAAGGACAAATTTTTTAAAAAAACATTTCCAATCGATATAAATCACTCCAAAAAGTTTATTAACTTTAAGTATATTAAACAGTGGATTAAAAGGCTGCGACATGATGAAATGAGAATAAAACATACATTCATATCAATATCTAGAAAAATATGAAATTATCACATAATTCGATCACATCAATTATATTGAAACCTTAAAATAATATAATCATGCATCAGCCAACATCTCGAAACAATTTAAATGCGCCACGAGGGGTGGTCTACACATTTAAACACATTCAAGCGGATTACAAACTTAAAAGTTACAAATCCTTAATTCAAAATTAATAGTTGGCTCCCACTTTGACCACATAAAAACTGACAGGGACTCCGAGGGGAGTAAGTTAATATCAATTTCCTATGCCTAAGTAATAACCATAATTAAATACAGGATTATTATTTCGCTTTGAGCAAGCCACTCGGGGTGAGGGTCAATACCGCCACTAGTAATAATCCACAATCATCCTTTCAGAATTTATTCATGTGAAATCCGTTCTTTTGGCCGATCCGAGGGGGAAATGTATTCCAAAAGAACTTCACAAATAAATAAATTATGGAGGCCAAATTAATCCAATTTTAATATCCGGAATAAAATTGCGATTAAATAAACATACTTAGTAATTTTCGAAAGTAAGGTTTTTCTTGGACAATTAAATTCATGCAAACACATATTAACAAATAATAATAATTGCACGAAATAAAACATCCATCAAAACAAAATTAAACACATTGGAGCACTCAAATCCAATTGTCACGGTTTAATTTCTTCACGTCTTGATGCGAAAAATCATCCTTGTTGCTTTCCGACGTTCGTCTCGACGTGCTCCCACTCGAACAGCAACACTTCTTCAAAAAAAACATCGTTTGGGGTTCGGGACGACGTTTAAAATCACATGAAAAAAAAACACGAACCGAAAAATTCCACGGCCCGAGATACGGCGCGCGTCGGCCCACGAAGTGGGCCCGCGCGCCTCCCGGCCCAAAAAGCACCGAAGCACTGCTGGAAGCGCGCCGAAGCGCAGCCCCGAGGCGCACCCGAGGCACTGCACGGAGGCGCACCCGAGGCGCTGCACGGAGGCGCACCCGAGGCGCACCCGAGGCGCACCAGGCCGTGCCCGAGGCGCGCGCGTGCACCCCCGTGCACCGTTTTTCGCCGTTCGTCCTCGTTTTCTTCACCCCTTGCATGATTTTATGTCCATACACGCGCCACGCTTGTATGCGTCGTCCGGGTACGCCGTTTTTAATTCTTCGTTCTTCGTCACGATTCGGTTACAATTTATTTTTACAAAAAAAAAAATACTAGATCTAGACTAGTCTATTACAATGATCGAATCAAAATAAAAACAACTAATCTACTCGTGGATTTTCTCACGAGAAAAATGGATTCGAACGAATCGAATTAAAAAACAATTAATTCACACGCATGAAATTAACAACATTAAAACCATGACAATTGGATACCTGCAAAAAAGATCTAACAATTCTACTATCCAATTTCAATTTAATGTTTAACAATTTAAATTTCAATTTAAAGATCAGAGCCCGAAACCGTGGCTCTGATACCAGTTGTTGGGAAAATAGGGGTGCCCGGAATCTATTCGGGATGAAATTTAAATACGAATTTAAATACAATTATTACTAGCATGAATTAATCCTAATTAATTCAAATAATAATTCCAACAATGAATTTTTATCATGCATGTTGAATTAATTTCACATATTAACTATGGCGGAATAAACGAGTAAATATGTGATTAACGTACCTCTTGTAGAATTGGCCTTTGGATATACAGGACAATTACGATCTCGCTCTATCAACCCAAAAGCCTTCTCAAGTATTTCCCTTTCGCCTTACTTGATCACCGGTGGGAGATGCTTTCAAGTAATTTAATAAACTAAGGAAAAAGAAAAATATCTATGCTCTTGATTTTTCCAACACATGGAATTACGTCCTTGGGGATGAAATAATCATCCCCTATTTATAATAGTGAGGGAGACGAAAATTGTATATTTTATGGCCAAGAGAAAATCTTTTCTTAATCTCTAAGAAATCTTGAATATATCTCATATATTCTTTTTTCCATAATAAAATATTCCACAAAAATCTCACTCTCCTATTAAGCTTAATTATTTTCGAAAATTTCAATAATAAGATCCTTAGATTTGGATCTTCTTGAATATATGAGATATTCTTGTATTCCAAGAATACATATCTTCCATAATATCTTTTCAAGAAAATCAACAAAATCTTCTATTTTCTTGAATTACTATTTTCGAAAAATACATGGAAAAATCAGCAATATATTTTCTTTTTATTTTAATCACTTTATCATTATTGGGCTACTTAATGGGCTACTTGAGGGGCCTTTAATGAGAATTAAGATTGGACCTCCTAATGGACTTCTGAATTTCAATATTGAGCCCCAATATAATTCAGCCCATTAATATTAATTATTACCACTAATAAATTAATATTGCACTATCCATCTTAATCCATATTACGATAATATGGGCTCCCGGTTATTATTTCCCGCGTTTAAGATTATCAAGTCCATTAATTAATTAAGCTTCTGAATAGCTCTAAATTAATTAATATATTTCACCTTGGAGTAAAGACAGCTCAACATTATTATTCGTACCGAAGAAACTAATTCTTCACTTGCAAGATTTGGTACAATAAAACTTCTGAGCCCACCAAGGGGACTAATCACACGAGCCGTACTCGCACGCGTTTCTCCGTATTAAATCTTAGCAACCGTCGTATGATTAATATTACTGCCCAAGACACAAAGTTCGAAGTCACAATGATTCTCACCCAACATGAATCAAAGCAGTAACCATTAAGCACACACGGTCCTATTTAAGTGACGGAGATTAAGAAATCAACAACCACTGAGGTCTAATTCTTCACCTTTCAGAACAGAAGAATTTATCCTCGCTGTAGGACCTCTTCAACACATACTAAATGTGCTAGTGCAATCTCTTAGTCAAGACAGACCAATCTGAGCCTTACACATCGACCTTTCACGGCGGATTGTTCAATTCCACCTAGGTCGTGAAAATGTGTTGGGATATTGTAGTTTTGATGATTTTCCAAAACAACATGTAATAGGTTTGAAAGCAGTCAGGATAGTATCTTTTAGTTTCAGGTCAGGCTAGGTTGTTTCTCAGGAGAACAGGTTATCAGTGGAGGAAGAACTCAGCTGAGGGGGAACCCTACTGAGAGGAACTCAGCTGAGGGGGAACTCTACTGAGAGGAACTCAGTGAGGGGGAACTCACTGACACAGCCTGAGGAAGTCAAAATAACATCAAAAAGAGAACAGACTGAAGTCATGTCAGAAGACCTAAACCTGAAGAGAAGCCTGAAGGAAGTCCCACTGAGTATAAACCTGACTATTCTAAGCTGGTCAGTGGACTACTCAGTGAAGAGCCTGATCAAGAGGATCAGTGCTGTGCCTAGTAGGACCTGAAGGAGTCAGGCTACTGAGGCTGGGAAGCTTGACAAATAGCCTGATGTCAACTCCCCTGAGTGGACTTCAAGTCTACTGAAGGAAGGTATCCTGAGAGGATTACAAGTCAGCTGAAGACAAGTCGCCTGAAGTCAGGACTACCCTGATCAAGTACCCTGAACAAAAGAGCCGTTGGACTCAGTCCACATGGACCAATCAAATCAAGGCAGCGAATCTGACAAAAGCTGACATGGCCATACTTCACTGAAAAGGAGGATTTCACTCCAGAGATAGTCTGGATTTGAATGTTACTCTCTCCAACGGTAACATTCAAATCCACACTATAAATACAAACTCAAGCTTCATTTGTAAGTGTGCAAGTGCGAAAGCAAGAAGCTGATGTGAGAGTGGTGCGTTTCAAGGGAGGCATAAGGAGGCACCATCTCCATCAAGAACACTGACCTGAGTTCTTCATAGTCATATTTGAGTGTTCCAGTTTGTATACTCGAGCTCATCATATACATCCTAAGCTTAGAGAGATTTTCCCAACCTTAGCTTAAAGGCTAAAACCATGTATGGGAAAATCTCACCTAGTTGGAGAGAACCAAACCAAACTAAACCCTTTCCAGAATAGTGTTAGGTGTTGCAGTGAGGTGAGGAGAGGCAGTCCCTGAGTGAAGAGGGATGTGAGGCCAGTTCGAGAGGCAGCTCCGCGGAGGGGTGTGAGTCCAGTTGTGAGTGCACCTTGGCACGTTAAAAACAAGAATCCCGGGTAGTGGATTTCCTGTTAAATCAGGCAGTGGATGTAGGAGCTTGAGCCTCCGAACCACTTTACATTGTTGTGTTCTTTATTGCTTTACTGACTTGCATAACATCAGTGTTAAAACAAAAAAAAATACCTAAATTCCCATATTGTCCTTTTTATGAAAGAAAAAACGGGACCAACAAAATGTACGTTTAGTTACAAGTAAATTGTTAATGTTGTCTTCCGTGATCGGGTATCACCACATTAACTACAATGTAACATGTACTATATATTGAACGGTTTGCAATAGAAATTCAACATTCAATCATAACTAAAGCAAATGCGATAAAAGAATTATTCTCATAAAACGAGTGTTTGATACACGAGTTATACAAAGTAAAAGCATACTTTCACGTATAACTCCAACATTTCTCTGAATCTTCAAGTTTTCAGCTTGAAGTTCTTGAGAAATCACACTAATTCGAAGGTTCAGACCCTTCTTCTAGCGCCAAATTGTTGGTGATCAATTTTTATCGGGTGGATTAGTGACTGTTTAAGTTCGGTTTAAAGATCATCAATCAATTACGTGTGATTGGTTACCACCGTAAATGGTAAATCGAGGGTTCGGGTTATGAACTAGTAATTGTGAAAATCAAAATTGTTATAATTTTGTATGTGTGTACGTTTAGGTGTTTAAGTGTGTGTTTTTGGAGCATTGTGAATTTGAACTTGTATTTCTTAAGCTGGAGAACAACTATTTATAGAGACTAGCAAGCATGAGGTGTCTATGACTCTTGGTCTCCCTAGCCTGCATGCTTGACAAGTGTCCTTTGACCACAATTTGACCTTATCTAAGCTGAATCTTAATTACAAAGTCTTCTTTGGTCTTATCTTGGACTTCATTGTTGTTCGTCCAGGTCGGCTTAGTGTGTCCAGAATGGATTTTTCATCAAAGTTGTTCGCCTTTTGGGTGCATGGCTCAGAAGTTGTTCGCCTTTGTGTTTTACACAGATTGGCTTTGGGATCTTGATCCTTTGTTTGTCGTCATGCACCTCTTAGGTTGGTAGAAGCACCATCTTTTATCAATGTTGCTCGTCATCAGCGACTTAGCAGAATGTTCATATCTGGTCTCGGGTCTTAATACCTGTTCATCAGTATGTTGTTCGTCGGTAGAGTTGTTCGTCAGTTTATACACTCCCTGGATCGATTTATGCACCCCGACTTAATTTTCTTTGTTGATCATCTTTGATTTGGGGTTGATTCCTCGTAATCTTTATTAAGGCTTTAATCCTTGTTCGCCAATCATTGATTTATGTTCGCCTATCAACAACATCAATCCTATAACCATCCTCACCATACGGAAACAATAAAGGATACTGCAATGGAATATAGGATGGATGCAATTCACTTATTCTTAACAATTCAACATTATGCGTCTTAAGGATCACATTTTTTTCTTCCATAGTTGCATCAATGTCCCCTGGGAATAAGAGCAGCAAATTCAGAAGCTGTAAGAAGGTTATAAACTCTTCCATCTGAACTCTTTCTTTCTAACAAATTCAATCTCAAATTTGGGTCAGCTCCAGATATTATACTTTCCCTTGCACTGTGAAATTGCATTTCAAATGGATTGAAAGTATTCACCATTCTCTTAAGTTCACCAACTATACTATCATTCAACATTTTATTTTTATCCTTCGATGGCCTCCTGTTCAAATAAAATAATTAAAATAATTAAAAAATGTTTAAAAATTATTATATTATATGATTTGTTCAACTAAAATAATATAAAACATAAAATATATAGTAAGATATATATATATATATATTGTATAATGGAAAATTCAATTAGTAAAATAAATCTAATTTAATAATTATAAGACTTTTAATGAACTAACCCGAGAGCATCAATTCTATGTTGATCTTCATTTTCAGTGTCGTATATATATAGTTGCGAAAATTTAGGCTTATTACCATGCATTGGCAAAATACTTCCAATTTGATGGTAATTAGCACCATGCAATAATACACATAATGAGCACTTTCATTATTAATTGAATTGTCAACCTTCTCACCCATAGATGTAAAGTTAAACATCGTGTTGTAAGCTCTAATTTATTTTTTTATGAAATGTTTGCTCTTTTCATCTTCGCCCGATATAAGATTGATCAATGTAGAAGGAGGGAGTTTTAACATTGGAAGATGTACTTTTTCATTTGAATAGCATGAAAGAAATTTTGGTGGATTCTCATTCAACCTTCTATTAGTTCTCTCCGCATACCACATATACGCATTGCAATAGACACAGACAAATGTAGCATCTCCAAAATCAATATACCCTAAAAATATAATAAAAAGGAATGGACATTAATTTTTTAAAATTTTAATAAAAAAAGACATGTTTAAAATAAATTGTAAATTTTCTACCATCTTCACCATTGGCATTTCTTCCTTTTATCCTTTCTTCTGCAACACTACTTCTGTTTTTTTTTTCCTAAAAAATAATGAATTAATCAGTTAATAATATTTATATTTGGATAAATAGATTATTATATTTATAAATTAAATAAAAAAGTGCAACATTAAAAAGAAAAATATAATATCATGGCTAGAAGAGCTTTCTCCATTTTATTTTTCAATTTACAATTTGATTATGCTTGTATATTATTTTATACCATAATACATTATATTTTTTATTAACAAATGTCAGGCTTATTTTTTCTAAATAACATTAAATTGAAAAATTTACATCAGTATTTATTGATTATAATTATCATCACCTTAATTAGCAAGTCTAATATGAGGTTTTTAAGATTTTTAGAAATTATGAGAATTTTACATGTAAATTATAATTTAATTATTTTTCACTATTTAAATATAAGAAAATTTGAGAATTAATGAGAAAATAATGCCTATACGAATAATGAATAATGAAATCAAAATTATATTTATTTATTTGAGAAATAAAAGAAGTGCTATATAATGTTAAAGTATTAATGTGTCATGCCAAATTTATACTCAATTCTCATCTTGTTTGATATAAACACGAATATATCACTAATATAATAAATTATAAATAACATTACACATAAAATTATATCATATGAACATTATGTGCAATGAAAAATAATAAAATACACATACAACTCGTTAAGTTTATAATACACGACACCAACAAGATATAGTATTATTTTAATCTAGCGCCATAACAATACAAATTACATTATATCATATTAAAAAAAAGCAATGTATAGAGTGAAATTGGTTCATACATGAATCATTGAAGGGTATTAGTTGTTTTCACTGAACGATATTAGTTGTTTTCACTAAAGAGTCTTAGTTTGTTTTCACTGAACAACTAAGATTTTTCATTGTAAATAAGTAATACTCTTCAATGAATTCAATTAATACTCTTTAGTGAAAATAACTAATATCCTTCATTGATTCATGTATGAACCAATTTCACTCTATACTTTGTCTTAAAAAAATAGTTACACAAATAGAATTGTTTTAAGTTACTACAATAATTACAACATAGTAAAAAAAATTAAATATGATATTTAGTGAATTTGCAAATTCTTATTAAATGAGATTAGATTGTAAATCTTTTGTTGGTCATTAAATAAGATATCAAACTAAAATATATTATCCAAATTTATGATGCACTATAAAAATAATTATTTTACTAAATATTATATTTTAATTAACATATATTAATAAATTTACACACACGTAGGCAATACACTGGTAAATATAATTTCATTTTCTCATTTCATTTGATAACCCTTTTCCAGTATATTAAGGAGGTGCTTGGTTGGAGATTTTAGAAGGTGAGTAATGAAAGATTATATTTAAAAAAGTAATTAATTGGAATAGTTCTAGTGTACACTTGAATGCATTGTATGCACTTAGATTTAACAAAAAAAAAAAATACCTATGCAGAAATCAGTAATACTCCAAAAAATAATTAGTAATACACCAAGATATAATCAATAATACCCCAATTGCAAAAAAAAAAAAAAAAAAACACACACACACACATAGTTCGGCGTGTTAGTGCATGTTTTGAAAAAAAATCAAAATTGAGTTTAAAATTCAATTGCATTCTAGAATTTGTGAATTAATTGATATTTAAAAAGTAAATATTTTATTATTTTGATAAATATTTTTTAATTGGAAAGATTATAATTTATATATATATATATATATATATAAATATATATATAAAACATGATATGAAACTATTAATATTAAATATAAATACAAATTGTATACTGTGAAAATGCGTTTGTTCATTTTTCTTAAATAATTAATTACATTGGTTGTATTAGTTATAAAGGCATTAGTTGGAGTTGTGCTAATATATTTAAATAAAGATAACAATTGTTCCAATATAATGTATTAATAGATTATTTTACCCAATAAAAGTTGTCGTGAGTATCATTCGCATAATACTTTACCAACATCACAAGACTGCATTTATAACATAATCAAGTAAAATACTTATGGTTTTGAAAGTATTTTGAATAAATTTATTTTGAAAAGATAAATTAAATTTATTGTTTATTAATTTAGAGAATGTATGAATATTCATGGTGAAACTTCTTTGAAGGGTATTCGTAAAATAAACTAAAGGTATAAACTCTAAAGGGTATTAATTATTTCACTAAATGTATCAGTTGAAGTGGTATTAGTAAATTTAACTAAAGGTATTAGTTGTTTCGCCATAATGTATTAGTATATTATTGTTCTTGATAATTAGAACTTTAAAAACAAAAACTTATACTAATGTGTGTAATATACATCCATCCAAAAATTAAAGAATGTGGGATCCACACATACACATATTAAATATTAGACCATGTCAAAACATATTTGAAAAAAACTCAATTAATAATATCTTAAGATGTGAAAAAAAGAATTAATTAAATGTATATACATATACACACGATTTTTTTTTTTAGAAAGAGTGATTAAATTTATGTGAAAAGTGTAAGATATATTCTTATGTGAAAAGTGATTAAAATATTAGATCATGTCAATATATATTTTGAAAAAACTCAATTAATAATATCCAAAGATGTGAAAAATAAATTAATTAAATGTATATACACATACACACGATTTTTTTAGGAAGAGTGATTAAAATTATGTGACAATGTAAGATATATTCTTCCATAAATTTAGGAATAAAAGACGCACACGTAAACATTTTCTATAGAAGATCATGTCAAATAGTATTTTAAAAAAATTAATTTAGATAAATGTCATCATTCACCTTAGAATACATATTAATCCAATTTATTATATGCATAGTCCAAAAGTGGTTGTATATCACAAAGATTTTAATAATTAAACAAACATGTGTAGATTTATAATTACCACATTCTATGAATTGTATTTTTTTTTTTTATAAATTTTATAAATAAGAGGAAGACAATAAATATTATTTTAATTTAAATAATTAGATGATAACTTTAAAGAGTATTGGACTATTGTATCTATGATATAGAATTATAATAGATAAAGTTTATAATTCCTATTATCAATTCAAATTCCATAAATTAAAAAATTTACTAACATGTCCAATTATCACAATATAAGTAATATGTATTCATTGGAAGTTTTTTTTTTTTTTTTTAGATATCCACCTTCCACAAATTATGGAATGTGGGATACACATAAAAATAGAATTTCATCTAATTTATACGAATACGATAAGTCATCATAAAAGAATTAGTCAACTTTTCCTAATATAATTATTTTATATATAATTATTAAAAAAATGATGAATTTAGATAATATATAAGATAAGGTTGATTAAAACACATGTTTTATCAAGAGTCAAATGTTCCTAATATAACCTTAATTTCAAAATTTCATGGACTAAATTATCATATAAAATTAGTCAACTTTTCCTAATATAATTAAGTCTTTCACCAATAAATTTAAAATTGATGTAAATAAGTAAAGTATATATTAATTTAAATTTATATATTGATTGGTGTATGATTTTATAATTAAATCACATGTTTTAAAAAAATAAAATTTCCCTAAAAATATTGAAGATCTTCAAAGATATATTTTTATTGTATATATAAATTTCAAAATTCATACGCATAAAATTATTTATTATATAAATGGATTTGGACTAAATTTATATTAAAATTATAAATGAAGTAAATCATCTTAAATTGACATTAGTAATACAATAAATTTATTATGCATATATTTTTAAACCTACAATCATATAAATTAGTGTGTATTCATATTTGAAACTTGATTTAAAAAATATTTGAATCTAATAATATTACTTGTATTAAATGAGTTGACAATACAACTAAATGAAATAATTGTAATTTTTTTTATATATAATATTAAATCATTAATAATATTTGAAACATACAACAAATAATCAAAATACTAATAACTATTCTACTATTCTTCATCTTCATTCTTTCATTGATCTTCTTCACCATTCTCATTGGTAGAATAAATCTTCATCTTTATCTTCATTGGTCAAATAAATCTAATTCTTCATATTCGTCATAGTATCCTGCAAAAGAAAAATATGAAGAGATAAAAGAGAGATTAATTATGTATAAATAATTTATTAGAAAAAAAAAATACATATAAACCCAAAAAAAATTGAAATCTAAATAATATATTTAAAGATCTAATATATAAAAGTATGAATACCTTGTGAGGTATGGAATTATATCCTGCAAACAAAAAAATATAGGAGTGATTTAGAGAAAAGAATCATTAATCCAAATGATCAAATTGAATAAACAAACAATCTAATTTGAATTCATACGAAAAAATGATCAAATATGTAAAAGCATAAATACCTCTAGAGTTATAGATTCATATCCCTGCAAAAATAAATATGAAGATTTACACGAAAGGAGAATTAATAAAATTTACATGAGTGATATGATATATATACGAAAGCAATAATATCTTGAGATGTATAGATTTACCCTGCAAAAGAAAAATATAAAGATTTAAACAAAAGGAGAATCATTGATAATTTAATAATAAACCTGCAAATTTTTGACGAATTTTGGATGAATTTTTTGCCATTTGTATGTATCATGTGAGAGAGAGGGGATGAATGAGAAATAGGGGACATATTTTTTTGGAGAATTTATTGGGATTGAATTTTGTATGTGAGTAAGAGTATATATATAGAGGGTATTATGATAGAATCAATGGTCAAGATTAGATTAGAGATTAATTTTGAATGGTTAAGAATAGTTTTTAAAGTCAATGATTTGGGTGAATGAGAGGAGAGGATTTTCAAAATAGAGGTTTAAGGACTTGCCACATAGGCTTTCAAAACTTTGTCTTTATAATATATTAAGATTATTGTAATTTAAAAGAACAACAATTTTTTTATTTTATAGGCTAGACGCCTTGTATGAACTCAACAATGTCATTTTTTTGTTCCTTTTATGTATAATATATGTAGGCTTTTAAGTGATCTTCCAAGAGCCAATATTTTATCGTGGAACAAATTTATGAACCATTCAACTTTTTATATGTTTGGACTTTAGTACATCATAAATGGATAAATGATTAGCACAAGAAAACATTTAGAGGTGGCATGAACTTTGTTTATGAGCTCAATCTCGTACAAGTTTTTATCATATGTGTGTTTTATTTTGGATGTGATTGAAATTTGATTTTATCAATAGTTTTTGTGGCTAAATTGGCAGCAATAATGTGTATAAAGTAGGGATTTGTAATTTGTACACATTGAGCATTTATAATCGATGATGGTTTTTGGTTATTAACTAAAACATGTTGGATATTTCAAAGACTTGCACCTATAAAATTTGTGTTCAATCTGAAACCAACGTGTGACATGATCAACGATCAACAATCTATATATATCGTTCTTAACTTTTGGACTTGGTGGTCCTAGTTGAGCTTGGAATTAGGCCCCCTACAACTAACTTAATATTGCAACATGAAAACAAACACTAAGTTCAAGCCTAAGTGTGATTGGGTAACACAATCATGAACATGGACGAGTTCACATGAACTCGGGTTGACAAAAACAATTGTCTAATATTTTATCTAGTTTATTATTCTTTTGTACATCTGATATTGACTTAAACCTTGCAACATAGAACTTTTCTACAGTCTCTGATCCAATTAGAGGTTAATTAATTTGCACCTTAATTCAAGGATAATAAGTTGGCTCGTGACTTAGAGAGTGATTGTGGAGCACCACATTGAACAATAAGTTTTTTTTTTTTTTTTATGAATTTTTCTAGCTAAACTTTCTTGGGATCCTAGGACATAAAGTAGATTAAGATTATTTTTGCATGTATTAATTTAAATTGGTGAACTTCATTTTGTTGTTTTTATTTGTGCATCCTTTTATTTTCTGAATTTAATTGCAAAGTTCACATATTGAATCCATTTATTTATTTGAATTAATATTCGAGAGAGGAAATTCAAATATTGAGCACATAATTGCATGTTTTTAGTGTTTTTTTTTTGTGGCACATATTAACTGATAATCACCACTTTTATTTGGTTGCAGGGGAAGACAATTTATGTTTTGAACGTTGGTTGATGGCTTAAGGAATGATAGTTTGTATGTATGGCAGATATGATTTGTTAAAAATCATAGTAGTTTTTTCATTTACGAATTTGCAAGTTATCATTTGTTGTGACCATAATGCCTAGCTAATACACCCAATTGACAAGAGTTTTCCTCAAACTCCTCAAGGCAAGCAACCAAGAGCTCCCCACCTAGCAAAGCTCTACACCTAGCAAGAGCCCCCCAACTACCCCACCTGGCAAAGCTCCCTATTAGCCAGAGCTACCCAACTAGCAAGAAGCAAGCAACCAAGAGCTCTCCACCTACCAAAAGGCAACCAAGAGCTTTCCTCAGGCAGACAAGCTATTAAGAGCTTTCCTCAGGCAGGCAAGCGAACAAAAGGATGCAAGAAAGCATTAAGTACTATCCCACAAAGGAAAAGGACGTTCACGCTAAATCAGGTGCTCGTCCCAACTAAGGTGTCACACACTCATTGGATCAGTGACTGCACCATACGACGAGTTTGTTACTGAGATATTCTCTCATTTAATGCGGATGTCCCTCCACAATGATGGGATATTCCAATTGTATCCCCACAATGTAAAACTATAAATAGAGCCTAAAAGAGTTCAAAATGGATATACACGCATGGATAGAAAATCCTTTAAGACCAGGCCTAAAAAACCTGGCAAATCATCTTGCATTGTTTTATTCCCTTCATCATATTCATTACTCATAATATCCAATCATGACACTTAATGTCTTAATTCATCTTTTATTTAGTCTTTTTGCCTAAGATCCAGCCACATTTATAATCATCAGCTCCCATTAATATTAAGGCAAATAACATCCTTTAGCTAGTAAAATTTGTGAAACATATTGTTGATAAGCGAGCAGCCGGGCAATGGGTTTTGTCTAATAAAAAATAAATGACCAATTATAAAATTATTAAAGGTGAAAAGATCAAAAGAGGCGAGCAGCTGGGTACTGGCATTAGCAATCTTGATAAGATGAGCAGTTGGTCAGAGTGTCAGGGCATATCGGACGAGTAGTTGGTCAGACGAGCAGTTGATCATATCTCAAAGAAAGTTGAGCGAGCAGTTTGGACTAAAGGATAAAACACCTACCTCAAAGACAAGCAGGTGAACAATAAGACACCTCGAAGAATAATCATGAACCCCACTAATTAAGCATTGCATTAGGAACAAACAAGTGTCTTAACACTTGCCATTATGTAAAATGTAATAGCTTAGAATCAAAACAAGTGTCTAAACACTTGTCAATGTATACATTAGAATAATTAAGAGGGTGACATCTCATGCTTGCTTGTACTCTATAAATACTTCCTCATGAGATGGAAAAAATAAGTTCAATTATTCAAAAAATAACCCAAACTCTTGCAAATTCAATTCTCAATCTTTACTTACATTAATATAGCATCTAATCTTAGTTTAAACACCTTGTTTGATGATCTTCTAAGCTTAAACAACCACTAATCACCTATATCGGATCAAGGTCATCAACACATATCACAAAGTAAATAAATTTATTCATCGTAATACTAAGTGGTATCATTTTAGTTATTGAAATGTATTAATTGTAATTATCACTTAAGTTATTTTAATACTATCAGTTGATATGAGCAATAGTGTCACGAGTAAACCACAATAATATTAGTTGATATGAGAATCAATATATGCACAACATTATTACTTTATATTGACAAATAGTATTAGTTGATATGAGCAACAATAATAGGTCATTTATTTAATCTTATTAGCATACTTTTGTGTTTTTTGTGTAACAATAGTATTAGTTGATATGAACAAGTGCCAGTTGTTAATATCAATATGATATTGATATGAGCAATTGTTTAGACCAAAATGCATTACTCTATATGAACAACAATATCAATTGGTATGAGCAATAATGTCACTTAATAAATTGGATTAATTTTTTTTTTTCCATATTATTAAAATATTTTCCCATATGATCACATTTTTATTCTTCACTTTGAAAAGTTGTACATCAGATCTATACGCAATAAGAGCAATAACTACAAAATTAAATATAATTTAGATAATTTATAAGATTTAAATTTAATATGAGCAATGTGTACTAAATCCGAGTAGTTCTAGGGTGTATCCAAGTGCATACTATGCATTTGGATTTTGCACCCAATTTAAAATCAATTTTGACCAAACCTTAAAATTCGCGGGTCAGTCCAACCGGTTATCAACGGATCACATATCTCCCTTCTTCTCCATCTTCTCCCATTGACGCAGGTTGCATATCTTCATTCTTCTCCATCTTCTTCCGTTGACATGGGTCACATGAATAGAGGTCAGTGGTGTCTTCTTCGACGGCGGTAAAGGAAGTGGATCCATTGCTAAAAGATCTGAATGAGAAGAAGCAAATCTTTCAGCAAAATGTGGTGTCCTGGTAGCTGCCAGGTATTGTCATTTGCTAAAGAATCTCTCACTAGAAAGGCTTGCAAATGATTCCAACTCATTTGATTGTAATAATTTCATATGGTTTATGTTAATTTAATCGAGTATGAAAGCCTATCATACTTTAGAAATATACTCTGGAGTTAGGCCATGGTCTTCAAAGCTTCAAAAATATGAAATTTTTATGGCTTCTGGTAACTTGGTTCGCTTGGTGTTCAAGGAACTACTTAAGGAACTATTATATACTTATGCAGCCACAATTACTTTGGCCAGTGTCCTTTACTGGAGAACACCTCACATAGCAATTGTTGTAATTTGTAACATGTGTGTTGGTGATGGTACATTAATTCTAATAATAAAAATTATTTGGGATATTCGTGATTATAACTTGGGGTATTATTGAGTAATTCTTGGGGTATTGTTGATTATAACTTGGGGTATTGGTGATTAAGTCTCGGGGTATTGGTGAATAATTTTTTGGGAATATAACTTGGGGTATTGGTGATTATAACTTGGGGAATTGCTGATTATAACTTGGGATATTGATGATTAAGTCTCAAGGTATTGGTGAATAATTTTTTGGGAATATAACTTGGGGTATTGGTACAAAAAGTGTGCGACCCATTTGCAACCCGGTTTGTTGCCAGACCCGCGAATTTTGATCGGGTTGGCCTGACCCCCGAGTTTTTATTATTTGGTCAAAATTAATTTCAAATTGGGATCAAATTCAAAGTGCATGCTATGCACTTGGATGCACCCTATAGTAAGTCACTAAATCCCATTAAAAAAAAATATTTTTATTAAATAATTAAAGGGTTGTTCCACATAGAAAGACTTGAAAACATTATGAAACTAAATAACGACCCATATGACGTTATAAAAGAATGCAAATTGCTATAGGCATTAGTGATTATATATTCTCACCAGTCATCCACCGACATATGCTCATCACATGTTTGAATATATTAAGAAACAATATAATGACTTGTATGACGGTACATCAGAACATGTGTCGTTAGGAGCACTACCAATTATATGTACACCATTCGTCTACCGTCACGTGTTTATTACTATGATAAGTATAAAATACGAATAAAAAATATATATTAATGCAATGCGTTGAAGTATTTAAATACATAATAACGACTCGTATGACATTATAATGGAACATGTGTCGATATGGTTATAAACAAAATTATGTGCACTAAATGACCATCATATAACTTCTATTACCATAATTTAGACATATTTAAAGTTTTGAGTGCACTCAGATATCATATTTATTAGATAATAAAATTTTGAACAATCATTAACTCTTTCACATTTAATATTAATGTAGGAAGTAATTAAATTGGTTACATAGTGTTTCTCAGTCAATCTCAGTTTCTGTTGGGATATGTTTTAGTTTTGATAATTTTCCAAAACAACTTGTAATAGGTTTGAAAGCAGTCAGGATTGTATCTTTTGTTTCAGGACAGGCTAGGTTAGCTCTTAGTAGAATAGGTTGTCAGTTGAGAAGAACTCAGTTGAGGGTGAACTCAGCGAGTGGGAACTCAGCAACACAGCTTGAGAAAGTCAAGATGACATCACAAGAAGAACTAACTGAAGCCATGCTAGTAACTTGAACCAGAAGAGAAGCCTGAAGGATGTCCCACTGAGTGCAAACCGGGCTGATCTAAGCCTAGGTGGACCACTCAGTGAAGAGCATGATCAGGAGGATCAGTGCTGCACCAAGTAGGCCCTGAAGAAGTCAGGCTACTGCGGTCAGGGAACTTTGTCATTCAGCCTTATGACAAAGTTCTTGGAGAGATCTTCAAAGAGTCTCTGAAGGACAACTACACTGAAGACAATTCAATCTACTGAAGACCATCAAGTCAGTGAAAGATGAAGTTACCTAAAGTCAGCGGTCAACCCACTGAGTCAAAGATCCGTTGGATGCAGTCCACGTGGACCAATCAGCACAAGGCAGCAAATCTGACACTGACAAGGCCGCATTCCAAGAAAAGTGGTTGAAACCATTAATTGTATGGATTCAAATGTAATTTCCTCCAACGGTTACATTTGAATACACACTATAAATACAAGCTCATAGCTTCGTTTCAAGTGTGTGTGAAGTAAGGAAAATCAACACCTACGAGCTGTGAATGTGTGAGTGTTTAGTGCATTGTATGGGAGTCATAAGGAGGTACGATTCACACCTTGTACACTGACCATTAGGGTTTACATATATACACAAATGAGTGTTCAGCTTGTAACTCTTAGCTTAGAGAGGTTTTCCCAATCTTAGCTTTAGACTAACACATTGTAAGGGAAAACCTCACCTAGTTGGAGAAAACCCAACTGAAACCATAACCATTGTCAGGTTGTTGGTAGTAAGTTGTTTTGTGAGTTAGTAAGTAAGAAAGATCTGGAGTGTAGATCTGGGTGCACCTTGGCACGTTAAAAACAAGAATCCTAGTTAGTGGATTTCCTGTTAAATCAGGTCGTGGATGTAAGAGCTTGAGTCTCTGAACCACGTTAAACTGAGTGTTCTTATCTTTTAAAGTATTTACTAAAGTGTTGTGAAAATGTGCTCACTGAGAACATTGTTAAAAGAAAACTTTGGTTAAGTATTCAGGTCAGGGAGAATTCTTCTCACTGACCAGTTCAGGTAATGCACTCGAGAGTTCAGCATCTCGAGTCACTGTGTTGTTTAGAGCATGAGTTTTCAAGTCTTCACTGACTTGATAACTCAGCCTCTAAGCAGCGCAGTGACTTGAAGTGAAACCTTTCGAGTCACTGCCTTACTACGAGACTGAGCTCACAAGTCAGTTGCACAGACTTGAGTTCTCTGACTCGTAGCAATGCAGTAACTTGAGTATTATTCACTCTTGCTGAACTCCCTGAGGAAAAGGTTTTTAAAAAAAATTCTCCTGAATTCCCATTTGTCCTGAAAAAGTCATTAAAAACGGGACCATCAGTTTCACTCTCAAACTTGGTTTTCTTTGAACAATATGTTCTAAAATTTCAAATAGAGAACCTTTGGAAATGTAGATTTAAATTATACTCAAAATTTAAATAGCGACATGTGTGTCTTTATAAAGACACATATATCTTAATGACCACTTACGATTATAAATTCATTATTTTACCACCTTATCACATTCTCTACTATATTGAACATAAAACATATATGACAATATAAATTAGGGGTTTGAAATCATAAGAACTTTTGGTAACGACATAAGTGTTGTTAGAAACAATATCGTTGTGAGCACTTACGATTGCAAATTCATCATGATCATATCTTTATGTCATTTTTTATATTTTGAACATAAAAAATGGCATGTGACAACTTAAATAAGGGCTTGTAATCATTACAAAATGTAATATTGATTTAAGTGTCGTTGTAATGAAGTATATGTCGTTATAGATGCTTATAACTATGAATTTATCATTATCTTAATTTCATGCATTTTTACTATTTTGAACACAATAAAAATATGAAATAAAATAATTAAGGGTTTAAATTATTAAAAATTGTAATAATGACATTGGTGTTATTATAATGGACTATATATCGTTATGAATATTTGATTTAATCTTCTCTTATGACTATTGTTGATAGGAGAACATCAATCAATGTTGGGCGAACAAGGATTAAGACCTTAATGAAAATTACGAAGAATCAACTCTAAATCAAAGATGATTAATAAAGAAAATCAAGTTGGAGTGCATAAATTAATCCAGGAGGTGTATAAAATGACGAACAACTCCATCGACGAACAACATACAGACGAACAGGTCTTGAGACCCGAGGCCAGATATGGATCCTACATCAAATCATTGGTGACTAGCAACATACAACAGATGACTTGGAGGGCCAGATGTTGACTAATAACAATGGGCCAGGGCCAGAAGGCGATCTAGAGCCCCGCCTGGGAGCAGAGCCCATGAACATCGAAGATGATTTCAACCCTGGGGGACCAATACTTGATCCTCGTTGGAAAGGACAAAAACGACGAGCAACTCCAGTTGAAGAACTGGAGGCGTTCAAAGTTAATCCTGAAAATGAAGATCTCGAATTATACATAGGATCTGAGCTCCCTGAGCCTTATAGATCCCGAATGAAAGAGTTCCTCAGCAAAAATCTAGATGTTTTTGCTTGGTCTCATGCAGACATGGTGGGAATAGATCCAAAGCATGCTTGCCACAAGCTAAATGTCAATCAAGCAAAGAGGCCAGTCCATAAAAAATGAAGGAAGTATGGCCCAGATAAATACCAAGCTCTGAATGAAGAGGTGGAGAAGTTGTTAGACAACGATCTAATCCGACAAGCACTCTGTCCACAATGGGTAGCAAACCCAGTCCTTGTGCGGAAACCAAACGGGACCTGGAGGCTATGCATAGATTTTACGGATCTGAATGCAGCATGCCCGAAGGACAACTTTCCTCTCCCCCATATTGATCAATTGGTGGACATCACTGCGGGTCACGATATGTTAACGTTCATGGATATCTTTGCCGGGTACCATCAAATCCCAATGCATCCAGACGATCAAGAAAGCACAGCCTTTTATACGAATAAAAACTTGATGTGTGATTAGGAGTGAAATTGTCATGATTCGTCGTTAGAAATGCCCCAGTTTTGGTCGATTTTGTTGAGTATTTAGAGTCAATTGAGTATTATTTCTACATATTTATGAATTTGTCTCTTTGATGCTCATATGTGAATAGAGGGTAAAAAATAGAGTTCGTAGGATTTTGAATCGACTCAAACGGATGCCCGGATGAGAAGATATCGAAGAAATACGATTGGTATTAGTGCGGAAGAAGAAAAGTATCAGTTAAAGAAGAGGGAGAGCCATTCGAGTGGACCAACTCGAGCACCACTGCTCGAGCATGTTACTCGAGCGCCTAATTTGTCCAGAGAAGTTTGGCCATTCGAGCTACTCGAGCACTAACGCTCGAGCATGTGGCTCGAGCGTCCAAAACTTACAGAGAATTTCAGTCCCTCGAGCAACTCGAGCGCCACCGCTCGAGCGGGTCTGCTCGAGCACTTTCAAGTTTTGTGCTTCCGGATTCGTTTTTTGGCCCACGAGTTCCCGATTCGGCCCGACGCTTATATATACTCGTTCCAAACTCATTTTTGAAGAACCACAACACCACTTGATACCATATCGCCTTTAGAGTTTGTTTTTGGAGAGAGAAAGAGAAGAAGAGACGAGCAAGCTTTAGTTTTACGTAATTGAGGTTTTATTTACGAATTCATAGTTCGGTTTTTTATTTATAGTTTCGTTTCTTTAGACCTTTGTTCTTGAATACATTGAGACTTCATTTTATTAATTTAATTTCAGTTCTTAGCATTATTTTTCGAAACCCTAGTTTATGTTCGATAATTTCTTAGTATAAATCATTATGTCTATGTTCGTTACTTCTTCAATTGTTCTTGTTTCTGTAAAAAACCATGTCTAGCTAAAACCCTTGCATGCTTGGGGTAGGATGAGCTCGTAGAAGTAGGTTGTGGGTATGTAATTAGGGTAATTCATCACGTTTAGTTTTAATTCTCTTAATTAATGAATTCTTAAAATCAATCTTAACTTTACCTTTGAATTTAGTTCGAAAAGTGTTCGAGAGAGGACGACCTTATCACTCTTTAACAACGAGTAGACTTAATGAGAGGGTTTAGAAAGGGTTAATTAATCTACCGGTTTATCTAGGAAGGACGTCCGCATCACCTTAGTTAAATTAGGGTCTCGTTAATTAAGCACTATCTATTAACTTGTTAGTGGATTAGTGAAGTTGATTGTTAGGATAAAGTATTAGGGTTTTAGTTCTTGAGCTTTCATCTTGCAATCTTTTACTTAGGTTATTTCTTGCACGTCACAGTTATCTTGATTATGTACTTGCTCCGTTAGTATACGTAGGAATTCCTATCCTGAGCATCATCATCTCATATTTGAAAACACACTTTTACATTCTTTGTTTAATTTTCTTTTTGCATTCATAGAGTAATTTAGTTTAGATTATATTTTTCTTTTAAAAAACCCAAAAACATACACTCATATTAATTATGACGCGTAGATCTTCAGGGATCTGTTCGCATACACTCCTTCCCTTGGGTACGATATACTTGGTCGCTATACTTGCTTATACTACAGTGAACCCGTACGCTTGCGGGGAAACTACTAGTAGAAAGTTAGTATTTTCGCTACAAGTCACTGTGTTGGAAGAGAATGCCCTTCGGCCTCATCAATGACGGAGCAACATATCAGGGGTTGGTGAACAAGATGTTCGACGAATAAATCGGAGATACGGTAGAAGTCTATGTAGACGATATCATGGTCAAGAGTCCCAAGAAAGAAGACCATCTCCAATATTTGACCCAGGTATTTGAAATTCTTCGACACTACAACATGAAGTTGAATCCAAAGAAGAGTAGCTTTGGAGTTCATTCAGGAAAATTCTTGGGCCATCTTGTTAGTCGACGAGGGATTGAGGCCAATCCAACAAAAGTCAAAACTATCGTGGATATGCAACCACCACGTTCGATAAAAGAGGTGCAAAGGCTCACAGGATGCCTAGCAGCTTTGAACCGGTTGATATCAGGAGTAGTCCTGATAAGCCCTGACAGACAAGTATTCACCTCGGCGATCAGATTTGGTTTCATGGCTACCAACAACGAAGCTGAATATGAAGCTCTCATTGCTGGTCTCCACTTATCCCTTGCAGTAGGTGTTAGACGTTTACATATATTCGGCGACTTACAACTGATTGTGAACCAAGTCCGAGGTGAATACGAGGCAAAAGACAATCACATGATCGGGTATCAGCAGATTGTTGCTCACCTAATGTCCCTACTAGATCAAGTTTTCATTGAACAAATCCCAAGAACAAGCAACACTCAGGCAGATGCCTTGGCCTGACTAGCAACAAGCGAAGGGCCTGTAGAGTTGGCAGACATTATAATCACAAAGATGAATGACCCATCGACAATAAGTTATAATGTCAACCAACTGGATGAACAAGCAAGTGAAGAAGAAGACTGGAGAACAAGTATAGTCAAATACTTGAAAAGTGGGAAAAAACCAAACAACACTTTTGAAGCTGCTAAGCTAACAAAGCAAGCCGCTAGATATACTCTGGTGGGCGAGCAACTTTACAAAAGGAGAATATCAATCCCACTTCTCAAATGTTTGCCTAGGGGGCAGGGACGAGCGATACTCGAAGAAATACATGCCGGAGTATGTGGAAATCACACTGGGGGGCAAGCCTTGGCGTACAAGACTATCAGACAAGGCTATTATTGACCAACTTTACATCAGGACGCAATCAAGAAAGCAAAAACTTGTCATCAATGCCAAATTTTTGCCCCGAACATTCATACCCCGGCCCAGGAGCTCGTATCAGTTACAGTCAGTGGCCGTTTGCAAGATGGGGGATGGACATTATTGGTCCTTTCCCAGCAGGAGTTGGAAATATTCGATTTGCTGTCGTGGCAGTCGATTATTATACGAAATGGGCAGAAACAGAGGCCATGGTAAAGATTAGGCAACAAAAAATGATCAACTTCATATGGAAGAACATTGTTTGTCGTTTTGAAGTCCCACAAACCATTGTGACAGACAATGGTCCGCAATTTGATGGGAAGGAGTTGAGAGACTTTTGTACGAAGTGGGGGATCAAGAAACACTATTCTACACCCTATCATCCCCAGTCAAATGGACAAGTTGAAGCTGTGAACAAGATTATCAAGCATATGTTGAAAGTACGATTGGCGGAGAGCAAAAGTGGTTGGTCTGAAGAACTTCCGGAAGTCTTGTGGGCATATAGAGTTTCTCCCAGGTCGAGCACCGGGGAAACACCTTTTGCAATGGCTTTCAGAACAGAAGCTGTGATACCAATTGAATTAAAGACCAACACAATCAGGACGACCAACTTTGATGAGCAGGCGAACAACTCTGCTCTAGCTACTGAAATGGATTTGCTCGAAGAAAAAAGATTAAGTGCGTTAAAATTAGGGAATTCAGAGTTGGAGATTTGGTTCTAAGAAAGTTGCTCGCCCAACCTCCAGGTGTATTTGGACCAACTTGGGAGGGCCCGTATCGTATAACAGACAAATTCCTTAATGGTGTATACGATATTGAAGATATGGAAGGCAAGCCGGCCCAATACTCCTGGAATGTTGTACATCTAAAGAAGTACTATCAATAAGTCGAACAAGTTCAGTTCACATTTGTTGGGCGGACAAATGTCTTGGGGGGCAAGTGAACCAAGTGAAATAAACCAAAAACTTGCCTGATTTTTTAAAAATACTAAGTATAGGATGAAAGGTTGTTCGGCACATTGTATAGTCTGGTGCTGGTTCATCTTTTTTATTTTAGATGAAGTTGCTCGGCAAAAAATATTATAAGCGAGCATGTTCTGGTTTGTAACGTCCCCACTTAAAATAGTACGAAAAATATGATGTGGCACAAGTAGGAACGTTACTAAAATAGTACTTTGTATTAAAATATACACACGCCACACATCTACACAGCGGAAGTAGTAATGAGTATGACCGTAACTTAAGTTACAATCCAAAATTCAAAATATAGTTCTTAAACATAAAGTTTTTCAGAAGACTCCACAGCCCGCCGAGTTCATTCGACCACGTCCGGGTCCACAGCATCTGTAAAAATTTAAAAGTGGAAGGGATAAGTGCTTGAAACACTTAGTGGGAAACCTCTTGTTAATTGCACAAACTAAACATCAATTGTTTATAACATGTGAGCCCCCGGAATTACACCGGGTATCTCCTCGGGTTGCGCGACCAACCCGTGGTGCCGGAGTGACCGGACTATCTCATTTGCCAACATATAGTTGGACTATCTCAGGGGCCAGTCGATAGCGGGTCAGACTCAAAATATTTAACATTCAATATTTAATGAGTGCAATTAAAATTTTAATAAAACACTCGGTGAAGAGTGAAGTGATTCCCCACCTTGCAGGTTTGTACCTACAAGTAAATTTTTTACAATAGAAACATTGTTACTTATCCCTTCATTTTTTAAATATATCATAAAATTCACATATTATACTCGTACGATTGAATTCAAAACTCAATACATACTCAAATATTGTATAATAAAACACAAATATCAATTAAGTGTGTAAAACCATCAAATAACAAGTTATAATTAGATATCGACCATAAAAATGTAACCGGACCATTTCGAACCTTTCATATACAAAATTTCAATTTTTGGCAGTTTATACACCTAAATTTGAAAATTCATATTAAATTATCTATACGTCCAAAAATTATGAAATTTTAACAGTAGATTTCCAAGTCAATAAAATTTATCACCACATTTTTAGATTTCTCAAAATCCTTAACAATTATCTTAAAATTCATGATAAACACACTGCTATTGATTTTGATCACTTAAATTTAAAAATTCACAATAAATCAACCATAAGTCCAATACTTCTGAAATTTTAACCATGAACTCCCAAATTCATGTAAGTTATCAACATACTTTAGTTTTCTATAAAAACCTAAACGATTATCCTCAGATCTTAGCAAACTCCTACTGTTCCTGTTACATAGTCCAAAACCCTAGTTCCACTTTGAAAAATTATCATACATCAAATACTATTCCAATAGCTATGAAATTTAAATCCTAAGTTTCATCACCAGTCTACTTTCACATATAAATTTTTTAGAATTTTCCACGGAAGGAATTGGTCAAAAAGAAATTTATACAAAAGTTGGTACAAAAATTCGGTTTCATGCATACATGAAGAACATATCATCTTAAATTCACTTTAAACCATATAATTTCATGATTTCTACTTCTAAAACATAAATAATCAAGTAATAAACATGATTTTGTTCATAACATATGAAGAAATTGAATTAAACATTCAAAATGTGAAGTAAAACATATATAACATGCAAATCACATATCATAACATATTTTCCTACCATTTAATTCATATTTCATGCATAAACTTCATACTAAAACTTAAATAATCACTTATTCAAGAAGAGAAACTTACTTAGAGATTGGTAGCTAAAAGAAATTCCTTCTCATTCCTTTGCAAATTCTAAGTGTAAGAGTAGTAGTATTTGTGTAATTTTCTTTAAACTTTTTCTTATATTTATTTTTGCATGGATGAACATTTACTTATAGTAGAAGCCAACCTTGGAGGCTACTCCATCCCCTCCTGGCCGACTTTGAGGAAGGTTGTGGAGTAATCTTGGAGGTTAGTTTATTAAACACATGGCATTTTAAGGTTAGTTGTTATTTTTGACTTTTATTCTCCTAATTTGAACTTAATTTCATGAAGTTTCACCACTCTTCCTAATGTATCTCTAATTGGCCGAAAATTTTGGACATTTAAAGAGAATTCTTGTGTCTTGTGGTCATGACACATGTATGCTTTGAATTTAATAAGTAAAAATTGTGATTTTTCTAAATTATTTAATAATTTTTAAGGTACATTATGCATAAAATTTACTTATACTATCTTATGTAATAAAATTAAAACTCTTCTAGAACTCTAAATAAATTACAAAGTCTATATACTAATCATAGAAAATATCGAGTAATCGATACGTAATTCGTTTCTTTAAGAAACCTTCATTTTACAACTTATAACTTATGAAATAAATTACTATTTTTAAGGACTACATTAATTCCTAAATTAAACACTTTAAGACATAAAATAAAGAACATATAAAAATTATAGAGTCTCAAGAATAAGCATGTATTGAGCAAATGATACGTTAATTGTAACTATCGAGTAATTAAAACACATAAACGTGCCTTTGCATAAATTTGGATGTAAATGCGTCACATAGATTCATGAAGAATTATAAAGTATTTAGTATAGCAGATAAGATCATCAAAATCTAGGGTATTACAATCTAACCCCCTTAAATAAATTTCGTCCTCGAAATTTCAAGTGTTACCGTGGATATTGAGGTAAGGCTACTTTGCTAAGATTTCATCTTCTCGTTCCTACGTGGCTTCTTTCATTCCATGTCTATTCCACTGGACCTTAATCATAGGGATAACTCTATTCCTTAATCTATGTTGCTTTCTATCAAGTATGGCTATATGGACTTCCTCATAGGTGAAGTTGGCATCAATTTCTAATTCAGGTTGGTTTACTATGTGGGTAGGGTCAGGTACATACTTTCGGAGCATCGAGATATGAAATACATTGTGTACTCCTGCCAAGGATGGGGGTAACGCTAGCCTATAAGCCAAATCTCCAACTCTTTCCAATATCTCATAAGGTCCAATATACCTGGGTTTTAACTTTCCCCTTTTCCCGAAACGGAAAATCCCTTTAATTGGTGATACTTTCAAGAATACCTTATCTCTAATCTCAAAACTTAATTCTTTCCTTCGCCTATCCGCCTACGCTTTCTGTCGATCTTGAGCTGCTTGCTTCTTTTCTTTAATTTTCTTTACTACCTTATTAGTCTCTTCCATCAATTCCGGTCCTAACAATTTCCTTTCTCCAATTTCATCCCAACATAGTGGAGATATGTACTTCCTTCCGTACAATGCTTCATACGGTGCCATTTCAATTGTAGCCTGATAACTATTGTTGTAGGCAAATTCCACTAATGGTAGGTACCTTTTCCAACTTCCTCTGAAATCAATGATACAAGCTCTCAACATATCTTCCAAAGTTTGAAATGTTCTTTCCGATTGACCATCTATTTGAGGATGTAAAGCTGTACTGAATTCCAACTTCGAGCCCATAGCTTCTTGAAGATTTTGCCATAATTTTGATGTAAATCGTGGATCTCTATCTGACACAATAGAAATTGGAACTCCATGTAATCTGCCAAATTCCTTAATATAAATCTGAGCCAATTTATCCAAGGTGAACGTCATCTTTATTGGTAGAAAATGTGTCGTCTTGGTCAATCTGTCGACAATTACCCAAATAGCTTCATTTCCTTGTATTGACTTGGGCAATCCTACCACAAAATCCATTGTAATATGTTCCCACTTCCATTCAGGAATCTCAAGTAGCTTTAATAATCCTGATGGTCTTTAATGCTCAGCTTTCACCTGCTGACATGTTAAACATTTCTGTACGAAATTTCCAATATCCCTCTTCATATTTCTCCACCAGAACAACTTCTTTAATTCTTGGTACACTTTCGTTCCTCCAGGATGAACTGTATATGGTGTAGAATGTGCTTCTTCCAATATTTCCTTCTTGAGTTCTTCTTTTTCTGGGACACATATTCTTCCTCGACATACCAATATACCATCCTCATATACTGAAAACTCCTTTTCTTTACCTTCCTTGATCTTTTGTTTTATCTTTTCTAGGAATGCATCGTCATATTGAGCTTTTGCTATTCTTTCCTTTAAGGTTGGTTTCACAATCAAAGCATTGATCTTTCCCTTGCGACTTAAGGCATCTGCTACTACATTTGCCCTTCCTGGATGGTACAATATTTCACAATCATAGTCTTTTACCAACTCTAACCATCTTCTTTGCCTCATGTTCAATTCCTTCTGTTCGAAGATATACTTCAAACTCTTATGATCTGTGTAGATCTGACATTTACTTCCATACAAGTAATGCCTCCAAATCTTGAGTGCATGCACAACTGCTGCTAGCTCTAAATCATGCGTAGGATAGTTCTGCCCATGTGGTTTTAATTATCTTGTTGCGTACGCTACTACTTTCTCATTCTGCATAAGTACACATCCCAAGCCTTGTTTAGAAGCATCATTGTACACAATAAATCCTTCTGTACCTTCAGAAATTGTAAGAACTGGGGCCGTTGTTAGCCTTTGCTTTAATTCTTGAAAACTCCTTTCACATTCTTCTGTCCATTCAAACTTTGTTTCTTTCCGAGTCAACTGAGTCAAGGGTTTTGCAATCCGAGCAAACCCTTCAATGAATCTTCGATAATACCTGGCTAAACCAAGAAAACTCCTGACTTCGTTCACATTAGTTGGTGTCTTCCATTGGTTTACAACTTCTACCTTTGTTGGGTCAACTTCTATTCTCAAAGCTGAAACCGTATGTCCAAGAAATACAACTTTATCCAACCAGAATTCACACTTCTTGAATTTAGCATACAATTTCTCTTTCCTCAGAGTTTCCAATGTAATTCGAAGATGTTCTACATGATGCTCCTGATTTCTTGAATATACTAGAATATCATCAATAAAGACGATCACAAATTAATCTAAATATTGATGAAATACCCAATTCATAAAATCCATGAATATAGCTGATGCATTACTGAGTCCAAATGGTAACACTACGAACTCATAATGACCATATCGGGTTCTGAATGCCGTCTTCGGAAAATCGCTTTCTTTAATCTTTATATGATGATATCCCGATCTCAAATCAACTTTTGAAAATACACAAGCTCCTCTTAACTGATCAAATAAATCTTCGATTTTGGGAAGTGGATATTTATTCTTGATAGTGAGCTTATTCAGTTCTCGATAATCGATGCACATCCTCAACGATCCATCTTTCTTTTTCACAAATAATACTGGTGCACCCCATGGTGACACACTTGGTCGAATAAAGCCCTTGTCCAGTAATTCTTGCAATTGCACCTTCAGCTCTTGTAACTCCTTTGGTGCCACTCTATAAGGTGCTTTAGAAACAGGTGCGGCTCCAGGTATCAAATCAATAGTGAAGTCCAACTGACGATCTGGGGTAAACCTGGCAAATCATCTGGGAATACATCCTTGTGTTCACATACTACTGGCACGTCATCCAATGTTGGACCATTGGATTCTGTTGCTACAATATTTCATAGAAATGTCATATTCTTTCCTTTCCTCAATAATTTCCAGGCTTTCATTGCTGAATTACTTGAGGTATAGTTCCAATTCTAGCACCATATAGTGTAAAGTTCACATCCTCTGATCTCCGTACTGATATTTCTTTTTCTTGACACTTGATGAGAGCATGATTAGCTATAAGCCAATCCATTCCCAAGATAATATCAAAGTCCTTCATTTCTATTATATGTAGATTTGTCGGGAGTATTGCATGCTCAAAATCAATCTTCACATTCCTACACAGTCCTAAGGATTGTGTCGTAATATCAGAGGGAATGTTTACTTCTAGGAAATCTTCTTCTACTATAATATGGGCAGTCTCAATTTGTTCAAACATCTTTATAGAGATGAATGAATGCATAGCACCAGTATCGAATAACGTGAAAACAGGTACTTGGAATATTTTGAACATACCTGTCATCACTTTCGGATTTGCTGTCGCCTCCTGCTGACTCGTGGCATACACTCGAGCAGGTGCCATCTTCTGTTGTCCCCTCAGTTTTGGACAATCAGTTATAAGATGTCCAGGTTCTTTACATTTATAACATACCCCTGTTCCTTTCAGGCATTGTCCAAAATGTTCTTTTCCATAATTTCTGCATTTAGATGGCCTCTGTTGTTGTTATGGTACCATCCCCGTCTTTTTTACTTGTTTAAAATTTCCTCCTTGTTTCGCACCAACCCACTTTCTTTTATTTGGCTGTGATTCTGAAATTCTTACTTCTTCTGGTTTCATATACGCTGCTATCGTTTGAGCTTTCTCGAACATCTGGGCATAGGACTTAATATCTTGTGCTGCTAAAATGGTACTAATCTCTGGACGTAGGTTTTGAACAAATCTCTTTGCCTTTCTTTCATCAGTATTAATCAAATGAGAAGCATACCTTCCCAATTGATTAAACTTCCTTTCATATTCTTGCACTGTCAGATTTCCCTGCTTCAACTGTAGAAATTCGGTCTCCTTCTAATCTAAGAATGACTGTGGTATATAATTCTTAACCACTGCTTCTACGAATTTCTCCCAAGTAACTAACATTCGTGTTTTTTCCGTCATTGTTCTACAATGAGCTTCCCACCAATAATCTGCATCCTCAGTCAGCTAAAAGATAGCACAAGAAACTTTCTGCTCATCGGTGCACTTAAGATAAGTGAATATTTTCTCCAAGCTCCGAATCCAGTTTTCTACTTCCATAGGGTTTTCTTTCCCGATCAGGGTTGAGGGTCTAAATTTCTTAAATTGGCTAACAATATCATGGTTTTGGGCTGATGATACAGGTGTTTGGGATGATTGGCTTTGCTGACCTAGTTGCTGAGCTAACCCCCTCAATACGGAAGCTAGATCCTCGCTCATGTCTGAGTTGTTTTGGTTTCCCCTACGACTCATAGTTCTATTAAAAAACAAATTCATTAGTAACAATTAAATTACATAATATTTATAACATATATTTCATATATTCAAAATACATCATATATTACATGCATAAACATTACATTCAAAACATAATACATATATATTACATTCAAAAGCATATGATACATCAAGAGCATTTAGTACATTTTAAGTACATATATCATCTAATATAATATAAGTTTCATATAGTCACATAGCATGTATATCAGGTAAAGTACATGAAACATATAGTTTTAATCATCGTCAATGATGATTATTTCTGGTTCCTTCTTCTTTTCCTCCCACATCTCGATTGAACTACTGGTGCTATCCTCCTCCATCTCAGAACTTTTCTGGCTACTATCCTCCTGTCTTCCACAGCTTTCTTGCACCGATTCCCGATCGAGACGCCCTTCATGACTTTCCCTCATCTCAAAACATGGACGAAGTGGGGTAAAATGAACTGTCTCTGACTGAGCCCACTCACAGTATAACATCGAAGTAAAGTATAGAAAGCACAGATGACCATGTTTATCAAACATATAATCAAGTATGTCCAGGGATACACATAACCAGGTAGATGGCATGGTATCAAGAAGCAAGTGACAGTAATAATCATCATTCATATGATGTCCATTCATTAATGCATGTCTGTATTGTGATGTTATTTCTCCAACATGAGCTCCTAAATCCTCAACTTCGTTTCTACCAGTTTCTCGTACTCGCTCTAATCTTTTAATGTTCTGTCTTCTAATGTCATCATCCATTTCTGATTACTCAACTCATTTTATTGGTTAGTTCAATCAACAATATAATACAATTTAAATAACAACACAAACTTTCAAATAATAGATCACAATAAATAAATAACATAATTTAAGCATTTATAAAATATTTACCTGAACCCGTCGTGGAGAATGGTCTCGGTGCGGCTGTTTCTTTTAAATTTTTAAAATACACACTCTTTTGAAAATTCTTTAGCAGACGAACCTGCTCTGATACCACCTGTAACATCCCCACTTAAAATAGTATGGAAAATATGATGTGGCACAAGTAGGAACGTTACTAAAATAGTATTTTATATTAAAATATACACACGCCACACATCTACACAACAGAAGTAGTAAATAAGTATGACCGTAACTTAAGTTACAATCCAAAATTCAAAATATAGTTCTTAAACATAAAGTTTTTCATAAGACTCCACAGCCCGCCGAGTTCATTCGCCCACGTCCGGATCCACAGCATCTGTAAAAATTTAAAAGTGGAAGGGATAAGTGCTTGAAAACACTTAGTAGGAAACCTCTTGTTAATTGCACAAACTAAACATCAATTGTTTATAACATGTGAGCCCCCGGAATTTCACCGGGTATCTCCTTGGGTGGCGCGACCAACCCATGGTGCCGGAGTGACCGGACTATCTCATTTGCCAACATATAGTTGGACTATCTCAGGGGCCAGTCGATAGCGGGCCAGACTCAAAATATTTAACATTCAACATTTAATGAGTGCAATTAAAATAATAATAAGACACTCGGTGAAGAGTGAAGTGATTCCCCACCTTGCAGGTTTGTATCTACAAGTAAAATTTTTACAATATAAACATTGTTACTTATCCCTTTATTTTTTAAATAAATCGTAAAATTCACATATTATACTCGTACGATTGAATTCAAAACTCAATACATACTCAAATATTATATACTAAAACACAAATATCAATTAAGTGTGTAAACCCATCAAATAACAAGTTATAATTAGATATCGACCATAAAAATATAAACGTACCATTTCGAACCTTTCTTATACAAAATTTCGATTTTTGGCAGTTTATACACTTAACTTTGAAAATTCATATTAAATTATCTATACGTCCAAAAATTATGAAATTTTAAAAGTAGATTCCCAAGTCAATAAAGTTTATCACCACAATTTTAGATTTCTCAAACTCCTTACCAATCATCACAAAATTCGTGATAAACACACTGCTATAGATTTTGATCACTTAATTTTAAAAATTCACCATAAATCAACCATAAGTCCAATACTTCTGAAATTTTAACCATGAACTTTAAACTTCATTTAATTTATCAAAATACTTTGGTTTTCTATAAAACCCTAACCGATTATCCTCAGATTATAGCAAACTCCTACTGTTCCTGTTACAGAGTCCAAAACCCTAGTTCAACTTTGAAAAATCACTATACATCGAATATTATTCCAATAGCTATGAAATTTAAAACATAAGTTCCATCACCAGTCTACTTTCACATATAAATTTTTTAGAATTTTCCACGGAAGGAATTGGTCAAAACGAAATTTATACAAAATTTGGTCCAGAAATTCGGTTTCATGCATACATGAAGAACATATCATCTTAAATTCACTTTAAACCATATAATTTCATGATTTCTACTTCTAAAACATAAATAATCAAGTAATAAACATGATTTTGTTCATAACATATGAAGAAATTGAATTAAACATTCAAAATGTGAAGTAAAACATATATAACATGCAAATCACTTATCATAACTTATTTTTCTACCATTTAATTCATATTTCATGCATAAACTTCATACTAAAACTTAAATAATAACTTATTCAAGAAGAGAAACTTACTTAGAGATTGGTAGCTAAAAGAAATTCCTTCTCCTTCCTTTGCAAATTCTAAGTGTAAGAGTAGTAGTATTTGTGTAATTTTCTTTAAACGTTTTCTTATATTTATTTTTGCATGGATGAACATGTATTTATAGTAGAAGCCAACCTTGGAGGCTACTCCATCCCCTCTTGGAAAACTTTGAGGAAGGTTGTGGAGTAATCTTGGAGGTTAGTTTATTAAACACATGACATTTTAAGGTTAGTTGTTAATTTTGACTTTTATTCTCCTAATTTGACCTTAATTTCTTGAAGTTTCACCACTCTTCCTAATCTATCTCTAATTGACCGAAAATTTTGGACATTTCAAGAAAATTCTTATGTCTTGTGGTCATGACACATGTATGCTTTGAATTTAATAAGTAAAAATTATGATTTTTCTAAATTATTTAATAATTTTTAATGTACATTATGCATAAAATTTACTTATACTATCTTATGTAATAAAATTAAAACTCTTCTAGAACTCTAAATAAATTACAAAGTCTATATACTAATCATAGAAAATATCGAGTAATCGATACGTAATTCGTTTCTTAAAGAAATCTTTATTTTACAACTTATAACTTATGAAATAAATTACTATTCTTAAGGACTACATTAATTCCTAAATTAAACACTTTAAGATATAAAATAAAGAACATATAAAAATTATAAAGTCTCAAGAATAAGCATGTATTGAGCAAATAATACGTTAATTGTAAATATCGAGTAATTAAAATACATAAACGTGCCTTTGCATAAATTTGGATGTAAATGCGTCACATAGATTCATGAAGAATTATAAAGTATTTAGTATAGCAGATAAGATCATCAAAATCTAGGGTATTACAATCTAACCCCCTTAAATAAATTTCGTCCTCGAAATTTCAAGTGTTACCGTGGATATTGAGGTAAGGCTACTTTGCTAAGATTTCATCTTCTCGTTCCTACGTGGCTTCTTTCATTCCATGTCTATTCCACTGGACCTTAATCATAGGGATAACTCTATTCCTTAATCTATGTTGCTTTCTATCAAGTATGGCTATAGGGACTTCCTCATAGGTGAAGTTGGCATCAATTTCTAATTCAGGTTGGTTTACTATGTGGGTAGGGTCAGGTACATACTTTCGGAGCATCGAGATATGAAATACATTGTGTACTCTTACCAAGGATGGGGGTAACGCTAGCCTATAAGCTAAATCTCCAACTCTTTCCAATATCTCATAAGGTCCAATATACCTGGGTTTTAACTTTCCCCTTTTCCCGAAATGGAAAATCCCTTTAATTGGTGATACTTTCAAGAATACCTTATCTCTAATCTCAAAACTTAATTCTTTCCTTCGCCTATCCGCATACGCTTTCTGTCGATCTTGAGCTGCTTGCATATTTTCTTTAATTTTCTTTACTACCTTATTAGTCTCTTCCACCAATTCCGGTCCTAATAATTTCTTTTCTCCAATTTCATCCCAACATAGTGGAGATCTGCACTTCCTTCCGTACAATGCTTCGTACGGTGTCATTTCAATTGTAGCCTGATAACTATTGTTGTAGGCAAATTCCACTAAAGGTCGGTACCTTTTCCAACTTCCTCCGAAATCAATGATACAAGCTCTCAACATATCTTCCAAAGTTTGAATTGTTCTTTCCGATTGACCATCTGTTTGAGGATGAAACGATGTACTGAATTCCAACTTTGAGCCCATAGCTTCTTGATGAATGTGCCAGAATTTTGATGTAAATCGTGGATCTCTATCTGACACAATAGAAATTGGAACTCCATGTAATCGGACAATTTCCTTTGTTGGGATATGTTTTAGTTTTGATGATTTTCCAAAACAACATGTAATAGGTTTGAAAGCAGTCAGGATAGTATCTTTAGTTTCAGGCTAGGCTAGGTTAGCTCTCAGTAGAATAGGCTGTCAGTTGAGAAGAACTCAGTTGAGAGAAACTCAGTTGAGGGGGAACTCAGTAACACAGAAGAACTAACTGTAGCCATGCTAGTAACCTGAACCTGAAGAGAAGACCTGAAGGATGTCCCACTGAGTGTAAGCCTGGCTGATCTAAGCTAAGTCAGGTGGACCACTCAGTGAAGAGCATGATCAAGAGGATCAGTGCTGCACCAAGTAGGCCCTTGAAGGAGTCAGACTACTGTGGTCGGAGAAGTTTGTCATTCAGCCTTATGACAAACTTCTTGGAGAGATCTTCAAAAAGTCAACTGAAGGACAACTACACTGAAGACGATTTAGTCCACTGAAGATCATCAAGTCAGTGAAAGATGAAGCTACCTAAAGTCATTGGGCTCTGGTCAACCCACTGAGTCAAAGATCCGTTGGATCCAGTCCATGTGGACCAATCAGCACAAGGCAGCAAATCTGACACTGACAAAGCCGCATTCCAAGAAAAGTGATTGAAACCATTAATTGTATGGATTCAAATGTAATTTCCTCCAACGGTTACATTTGAATCCACACTATAAATACAAGCTCATAGCTTCGGTTTAAGTGTGTGTGAAGTAAGAAAAATCAACACCTACGAGCTGTGAAGGTGTGAGTGTTTAGTGCATTATATAGGGAGTTATAAGGAGGCACGATTCACATCTTGTACACTGACCATTAGGGTTCAAATATATACACAAATGAGTGTTCAGCTTGTAACTCTTAGCTTAGAGAGGTTTTCCCAATCTTAACTTTTGGCTAACACATTGTAAGGGAAAACCTCACCTAGTTGGAGAAAACCCAACTGAAACCATAACCATTGTCAGGTTGTTGGTAGTAAGTTGTTTTGTGAGGAAGTAAGGAAGTAAGAAAGATCTGGAGTATAGATCTTGGTGCACCTTGGCACGTTAAAAACAAGAATCCCAGTTAGTGGATTTCCTGTTAAATCAGGCCGTGGATGTAAGAGCTTGAGTCTCTGAACCACGTTAAACTAAGCGTGTTATTGTTTAAAGTACTTTCTAAAGTGTTGTGAAAATCTGCTCACTGAGAGCATTGTTAAAAGGAAACTTTGTTTAAGTATTAAGGTCAGGGAGAATCCTTCTCACTGACCAGTTCAGGCAACGCACTCGAGAGTTCAGCATCTTGAGTCACTGTGTTGCTTAGAGTATGAGTCTCCAAGTCTTCACTGACGTGGTAGCTCAGTCTCTGAGTAATGCAGTGACTTGAAGTGTAATCTCTCGAGTCACTGCCTTGTTAAGAGACTGAGCCCTCAAGTCATCACACTGACTTGACGTCTCTGACTCTTAGCAATGCAATGACTTGAGTACTATTCACTCTTGCTGAACTCCCTGAGCTTTAAGTTTTTTTAAAAAAAATATGCTCCTGAATTCCCATTTTACCCTTCGAAACCGGGACCATCATCCTTAATATAAATCTGAGCCACTTTATCCAAGGTGAACGTCATCTTTATTGGTAGGAAATGTATCATCTTGGACAATCTATCGACAATTACCCAAATAGCTTCATTTCCTTGTATTGACTTGGGCAATCCTACCACAAAATCCATTGTAATATGTTCCCACTTCCATTCAGGAATCTCAAGCGGCTTTAATAATCCTGATGGTCTTTAATGCCCAGCTTTCACCTGCTGACATGTCAAACATTTATGTACGAAATTTCCAATATCCCTCTTCATATTTCTCCACCAGTACAACTTCTTTAATTCTTGGTACACTTTCGTTCCTCCAGGATGAACTGTATATGGTGTAGAATGTGCTTATTTCAGTATTTCCTTCTTGAGTTCTTTTTCTAGGACACATATTCTTCCTCGACATACCAATGTACCATCCTCACATACTGAAAACTCCTTTTCTTTACCTTCCTTGATCTTTTGTTTTATCTTTTCTAAGAATGCCTCGTCATATTGAGATTTTGCTATTCTTTCCTTTAAGGTTGGTTTCACAATCAAAGCATTGATCTTTCCCTTGCGACTTAAGGCATCTGCTACTACATTTGCCCTTCCTGGATGATACAATATTTCACAATTATAGTCTTTTACCAACTCTAACCATATTCTTTGCCTCATGTTCAATTCCTTCTGTTCGAAGATATACTTCAAACTCTTATGATCTGTGTAGATCTAACATTTACTTCCATACAAGTAATGCCTCCAAATCTTGAGTGCATGCACAACTGCTGCTAGCTCTAAATCATGCGTAGGATAGTTCTGCTCATGTGGTTTTAATTGTCTTGATGCGTACGCTATTACTTTCCCATTCTGCATAAGTACACATCTCAAGCCTTGTTTAGAAGCATCATTGTACACAATAAATCCTTATGTACCTTCAGAAATTGTAAGAACAGGGGTCGTTGTTAGTCTTTGCTTTAATTCTTGAAAACTCCTTTCACATTCTTCAGTCCATTCAAACTTTGTTTCTTTCCGAGTTAACTGAGTCAAGGGTTTTGCAATCCCAGCAAACCCTTCAATGAATCTTCGATAATACCCGGCTAAACCAAGAAAACTCCTGACTTCGTTCACATTAGTTGGTGTCTTCCATTGGTTTACAGCTTCTACCTTTGTTGGGTCAACTTCTATTCCCAAAGCTGAAACCTTATATCCAAGAAATACAACTTTATCCAACCAGAATTCACACTTCTTGAATTTAGCATACAATTTCTCTTTCCTCAGAATTTCCAATGTAATTCGAAGATGTTCCACATGCTGCTCCTGATTTCTTGAATATACTAGAATATCATCAATAAAGACGATCACAAATTGATCTAAATATTGATGAAATACCCGATTCATCAAATCCATGAATATAGCTGGCGCGTTACTTAGTCCAAATGGTAACACTACGAACTCATAATGACCATATCGGGTTCTGAATGCCGTCTTCAGAATACCGCTTTCTTTAATCTTTATCTGATGATATCCCGATCTCAAATCAACTTTTGAAAATACACAAGCTCCTCTTAACTGATCAAACAGATCTTCGATTATGGGAAGTGGATATTTATTCTTGATAGTGAGCTTATTCAGTTCTCGATAATCGATGCACATCCTCAACGATCCATCTTTCTTTTTCACAAATATTACTGGTGCACCCCATGGTGACACACTTGGTCGAATAAAGCCCTTGTCCAGTAATTCTTGTAATTGCACCTTCAACTCTTGTAACTCCTTTGGTGCCACTCTGTAAGGTGCTTTAGAAATAGGCGCGCCTCCAGCTATCAAATCAATAGTGAACTCTAATTGACGATCTGGGGGTAAACCTGGCAAATCATCTGGGAATACATCCTTGTGTTCACATACTACTGGCACGTCATCCAATGTTGGACCATTGGATTATGTTGCTACAATATTTACTAGAAATGCCATATTCTTTCTTTTCCTCAATAATTTCCAGGCTTTCATTGCTGAATTACTTGAGGTATAGTTCCAATTCTAGCACCATATAGTGTAAAGTTCAGATCCTCTGATCTCCGTACCGATATTTCTTTTTCTTGACACTTGATGAGAGCATGATTAGCTATAAGCCAATCCATTCCCAAGATAATATCAAAGTCCTTCATTTCTATTATATGTAGATTTGCCGGGAGTATTGCATGCTCAAAATCAATCTTCATATTCCTACACAGTCCTAAGGATTGTGTCGTACTACCAGAGGGAATGTTTAATTCTAGGAAATCTTCTTCTACTATAATATGGGCAGTCTCAATTTGTTCAAACTTCTTTGTAGAGATGAATGAATGCGTAGCACCAGTATCGAATAACGTGAAAATAGGTACTTGGAATATTTTGAAAATACCTGCCATCACTTTCGGATTTGCTGTCGCCTCCTGCTGACTGGTGGCATACACTCGAGCAGGAGCCATCTTCTGTTGTCCCCTCAGTTTTGGACAATCAGTGTTCTTTACACTTATAACATACCCCTGATCCTTTCATGTATTGTCCAAAATGTTCTTTTCCACAATTTCTGCATTTAGATGGCCTTTGTTGTTGTTGTGGTACCATCCCCGTCTTTTTTACTTGTTTAAAATTTCCTCCTTGTTTCGCACCAACCCACTTTCTTTTATTTGGCTGTGATCCTTAAATTCTTACTTCTTCTGGTTTCATATACGCTGCTATCGTTTGAGCTTTCTCGAACATCTGGGCATAGGACTTAATATCTTGTGCTGCTAAGATGGTACTAATCTCTAGACGTAGGTTTTGAACAAATCTCTTTGCCTTCCTGTCATCAGTATTAATCAAATGAGAAGCATACCTTCCCAATTGATTAAACTTCCTTTCATATTCTTGCACTGTCAGATTTCCCTGCTTCAATTGTAGAAATTCGGTCTCCTTCTGATCTAAGAATGACTGTGGTATATAATTCTTAACCACTGCTTCTACGAATTTCTCCCAAGTAACTGACATTCGTGCTTCTTCCGTCATTGTTCTACAATGAGCTTCCCACCAATAATCTGCATCTTCAATCAGCTGAAAGATAGCACAAGAAACTTTCTGCTCATCGGTGCACTTAAGATAAGTGAATATTTTCTCCAAGCTCCGAATCCAGTTTTCTACTTCCATAGGGTTTTCTTTCCCGGTCAGGGTTGAGGGTCTAAATTTCTTAAATTGGCTAACAATATCATGGTTTTGGGCTGATGATACAGGTGTTTGGGATGATTGGCTTTGCTGATTTAGTTGCTGAGCTAACCCCCTCAAAACGGAAGCTAGATCCTCGCTCAGGTCTGAGTTGTTTTGGTTTCCCCTACGACTCATAGTTCTATTAATAAACAAATTCATTAGTAACAATTAAATTACATAATATTTATAACATATATTTCATATATTCAAAATACATCATATATTACATGCATAAACATTACATTCAAAACATAATACATATATATTACATTCAAAAGCATATGATACATCAAGAGCATTTAGTACATTTTAAGTACATATATCATCTAATACCATATAAGTTTCATATAGTCACATATCATGTATATAAGGTAAAGTACATAAAACATATAGTATTAATCCTCGTCAATGATGATTATTTATGGTTCCTTCTTATTTTCCTCCAACATCTCGATTGAACTACTGCTGCTATCCTCCTCCATCTCAGAACTTTCCTGGCTACTATCCTCCTATCTTCCACAACTTTCTTGCACCGATTCTCGATCGAGACGCCCTTCCTCCCTCATCTCAAAACTTGGACAAAGTGGGGTAAAATGAACTGTCTCTGACTGAGCCCACTCACAGTATAACATCGAAGTAAAGAATAAAAAGCACAGATGACCATGTTTATCAAACATATAATCAAGTAAGTCCAGGGATACACATAACCAGGTAGATGGCATGGTATCAAGAAGCAAGTGACAGTAATAATCATCATTCATATGGTGTCCATTCATTAATGCATGTCTGTATTGTGATGTTATTTCTCCAACATGAGCTCCTAAATCCTCAACTTCGGTTCTACCAGTTTCTCGTACTCGCTCCAATCTTTTAATGTTCTGTCTTCTAATGTCATCATCCATTTCTGATTACTCAACACATTTTATTGGTTAGTTCAATCAACAATATAATACAATTTAAATAACAAAACAAACTTTCAAATAATAGATCACAATAAATAAATAACATAATTTAAGCATTTATAAAATATTTACCTGATCCCGTCGTGGAGAATAATCTCGGTGCGGCTATTTCTTTTAAATTTTTAAAATACACACTCTTTTGAAATTTTTTTAGCAGGCGAACCTGCTTTGATACCACCTGTAACGTCCCCACTTAAAATAGTACGGAAAATATGATGTGGCACAAGTAGGAACGTTACTAAAATAGTACTTTGTATTAAAATATACACACGCCACACATCTACACAGCAGAAGTAGTAAATAAGTATGACCGTAACTTAACTTACAATCCAAAATTCAAAATATAGTTCTTAAACATAAAGTTTTTCAGAAGACTCCACAGCCCGCCGAGTTCATTCGCCCACGTCCGGATCCACAACATCTGTAAAAATTTAAAAGTGGAAGGGATAAGTGCTTGAAAACACTTAGTGGGAAACCTCTTGTTAATTGCACAAACTAAACATCAATTGTTTATAACATGTGAGCCCCCGAAATTTCACCGGGTATCTCCTTGGGTGGCGCGACCAACCCGTGGTGCCAGAGTGACCGGACTATCTCATTTGCCAACATATAGTTGGACTATCTCAGGGGCCAGTCGATAGCGGGCCTGACTCAAAATATTTAACATTCAACATTTAATGAGTGCAATTAAAATAATAATAAGACACTCGGTGAAGAGTGAAGTGATTCCCCACCTTGCAGGTTTGTACCTACATGTAAAAATTTTACAATAGAAACATTGTTACTTATCCCTTCATTTTTTAAATAAATTGTAAAATTCACATATTATACTCGTACGATTGAATTCAAAACTCAATACATACTCAAATATTGTATACTAAAACACAAATATCAATTAAGTGTGTAAAACCATCAAATAACAAGTTATAATTAGATATCGACCATAAAAATGTAAACGGACCATTTCGAACCTTTCTTATACAAAATTTCAATTTTTGGCAGTTTATACACCTAACTTTGAAAATCATATTAAATTATCTATACGTCCAAAAATTATGAAATTTTGAAATTAGATTCCCAAGTCAAAAATTCTTATCACCACATTTTTATATTTCTCAAACTCCTTACCAATCATCACAAAATTTGTGATAAACACACTGCTATTGATTTTGATCACATAACTTTAAAAATTCACCATAAATCAACCATAACTCCAATACTTCTGAAATTTTAACCATGAACTCCCAACTTCATTTAATTTATCAGCATACTTTGATTATCCTCAAATTATAGCAAACTCCTATTATTCCTGTTATAGAGTCTAAAACCCTAGTTCAACTTTGAAAAATCACCATACATCCAATACTATTCCAATAGCTATGAAATTTAAAACCTAAGTTTCATCACCAGTATACTTTCACATATAAAATATTTATAATTTTCCACCAAAGGAATTGGTCAAAACGAAATTTATACAAAGGTTGGTCCAGAAATTTAGTTTCATGCATACATGAAGAACATATCATCTTAAATTCACTTTAAACCATATAATTTCATGATTTCTACTTCTAAAGCATAAATAATCAAGTAATAAATATGATTTTGTTCATAACATATGAAGAAATTGAATTAAACATTCAAAATGTGAAGTAAAACATATATAACATGCAAATCACTTATCATAACTTATTTTCCTACCATTTAATTCATATTTCATGCATAAACTTCATACTAAAACTTAAATAATCACTTATTCAAGAAGAGAAACTTACTTAGAGATTGGTAGCTAAAAGAAATTTCTTCTCCTTCCTTTGCAAATTCTAAGTGTAAGAGTAGTAGTATTTGTGTAATTTTCTTTAAACTTTTTCTTATATTTATTTTTGCATGGATGAATATGTATTTATAGTAGAAGCCAACCTTGGAGACTACTCCATCCCCTCTTGGCCGACTTTGAGGAAGGTTGTGGAGTAATCTTGGATGTTAGTTTATTAAACACATGGCATTTTAAGGTTAGTTGTTAATTTTGACTTTTATTCTCCTAATTTGACCTTAATTTCTTGAAGTTTCACCACTCTTCCTAATCTATCTCTAATTGGCCGAAAATTTTGGACATTTCAAGAGAATTCTTGTGTCTTGTGGTTATGACACATGTATGCTTTGAATTTAATAAGTAAAAATTATAATTTTTCTAAATTATTTAATAATTTTTAAGGTACATTATGCATAAAATGTACTTATACTATCTTATTTAATAAAATTAAAACTCTTCTAGGACTCTAAATAAATTACAAAGTCTATATACTAATTATAGAAAATATCGAGTAATCGATACATAATTCGTTTCTTAAAGAAACCTTCATTTTACAACTTATAACTTATGAAATAAATTACTATTCTTAAGGACTACATTAATTCCTAAATTAAACACTTTAAGACATAAAATAAAGAACATATAAAAATTATAAAGTCTCAAGAATAAGCATGTATTGAGCAAATAATACGTTAATTGTAAATATCGAGTAATTAAAATACATAAACGTGCCTTTGCATAAATTTGGATGTAAATGCGTCACATAGATTCATGAAGAATTATAAAGTATTTAGTATAGCAGATATGATCATGAAAATCTAGGGTATTACATGGTTAGTGTTCAAAGTTGTTCGTCAGATTGTATATGTTAGTGATGAACAGTCTTACAACACTTGTAATTTTTTACAATGTAAATATAGTTGTTCGTTGAAAAGAAAAGTTCAAAGCCCGAGGTACAGGTCCACTTTGACCAAGGCCAATTAAAGGTTGTTCGTCTTTTAAGATGAGCAGAACCTAAGGCTAAACCCATATTCTATTAAAAGGCAAAGTTCAAATCGAACAAAGCCCAACATTATATGTTATAATTACAAAAGCATTGAATAGAAATGTAAAGGCAATTAACATATAAGAAGAAGATGAGCGAACAAAAAAGACATTCATTGATAAAAGGCTTTGAGCCTAAAAAATAGTACAAGTGTAAAGTACTACAAAAGTCGAACAACTATTACAAAATAAAGACAAAAAAAGTCAAGTCCTAGGCCTATTGCTGCTCGGTGGGTGGGAGATCTTGAGGCTGGTCGGTAGGGGGATCGACAATCATGTCCCTGGCCATTTCTTCGGCCGCTTTTTGCTCCTGCTCTTTGGCAGCCAGTTCATCATCAGCTACTTGCTCGCCTTCATCTACCGGAACTGGAGGGCGAGTAACAATGATACTAGGGTCAAGTTTGTCAATCTTGACCCCGTATTCAGCCATATCCCCCAATTGAATCTCGATGTTGTTCGGAGGGGGATAGTTCTCCACAAATTCAGACAAATTATTAACCATCTCCTCCACCAAATCTTTATAATCATACGCATTAGCCAGACAAATACAGTCGGCATAGGTGCAAATATAGCCTAAGTTGGAGATGGGAGCAGATCGGACTTGCAGCTCGGCCTCTAGTTGCTCACCGGTGTACTTGTTGGCATCAACCTCCTTGAGGCGAGCAACTTCTGCCTCGAGCTCAGCGATTTTCTGCTCGGCAGTAGATAACCTCTTCCCCTCTTCTTCGAGCAAGGCTTCTTTGCATTTTAGCTCGGCGGACAGGCCTTGAATATCCTCGAGATGTTTTTTCTCAGAGTCGAGGGTGAGAGAGAGCTGATTGTTCAAGCGAGCAAGTTTCGCCTCATAGTTGTTGACTATGTCGTCCTTCTCCTCAGTAAGCTACCGAGCAGTACTAGCGTACCGGCGAACAGCCTCCTCCTGCTCGGCCAACTGGGCCATCGCCTTCTGGGCCGTAATAAGGCCATTGGCATGATACATTATTGAAAGATGGAAATTGTCAGCCAATCCTTGCATGGAGATAGTTTTCTCCATGGGTCTAGTCCAGGCCCGGGCGATCAGCTCTGTGGCCCTACGAACATGGTCGCCCGGAATCTCCCTTATGTTCACGGGAGTTTTGGAGCAGGCATACTGATGGACGGCATGTGCTCGCCCAAGATGATCCTCAGCCCGGTACCTGCGAACAAGAAAATACATCATACTTAGAAAAATTTAGGAAAGGTTAAATGAAACTTGTTCGGCATTTAAGAGAATATACTTACTCCGTAAGTTTTCGTTCATCCCAGCCGAGGAGGGTGATATCCTCTGGACCACGAGATGGGGTAACGTCTTTTCCAGCCTTGCCCGTTTTCTCTACAGGCTCAACTGAGAAGCGGCAAGCAATTTCTTCCTCAGAGCGAGCAAGATTTTTGCTCACTTTTTCTTTTCCCTTGTTACCAGCATCGTGCGCCACCGGGGTCCCGTCGGCCCTTTTCAAGTGCTTTCCCCCGTGAGGTGGGGAAACAGGAGGGGGTGCTGGTCGAGCATGACCAGAAGGGGTAGCCTGTCGAGGAACTTTTGCCCCCTCCGGCTTGTTCGTCATGGTGAGCACCTTGGAGGGTGGGTCCCCCTTTATTTTCCTTCCATTTGGTAGAGGCATCTCGTGCACTCTTTGTTCGAGGAGGCCAAAATAGGGAGGGACTGCTACTGTGACTTGCTCGGCTATAAAAAGAAAGAAAGAAGAAGTAGATTATGAAGTGTGCGAGCAAGTTTTATGTAAACTTCTCCCGGACGAGCAAACAAATTTATGAAAGTTAGTAGAAATTCATACCTGGGGGCACCTCAACTCGGGATTCGAGATGATGAGGGTATGTGAGTAGGCGAGCAGCTCTTTGGCACTTCTCCTCGCTCAAGTACTGGATGGTCCTGTCTGCCCTATTTCGCAAGCCGACCAGACAGGAGGTAAAAAGAAACTCTGAGCCGATCTCCTCTTCCTCTGTGTTCCACTTGAGCAGTCGAGGGCCTGCGAGCAAACAAGAAAAGTTAAATTATAACAACACAGTTCAAAGATGAACAGAGATAAACTTACGCCTAATTTTTCCATAAGATGCGGGAGAATTTATCCGCCCAATGCCACCGTGTGGACCAGAAGATGCTCGCTAGTCACCCCCAATGAAGAAGAAGTGTTGCTTCCAGTCTCTGGTCTTGTTCGGCACCCTTTCTACCATCTTAAGTCCAGTTCGGGCTTTGAGATAGTAATATCCTTCTTCACCTACGAGGCACTTGGTGATCGTCATGAGATAGTTGATTTCCTCTGCAGTGATGCGATCAACATATCCCTCCAGGGTAAACAAGCACATTGTGCCGAGTAAATTCATCCACCCAATCAGCGTGATCTGGGTAATGACAAGGTTGGTCGCCTCTAGAAAGTGACCAACAACCGGGGGCAACGGCAGCCTTAGCCCGACAATCAACGTATCAATGTTGATCGCCGTACATCCTGGAGGTGGGTGATCAGCTCTCTCCTTCCTCTTAGGAGCCCACATGTGGATATCGAAGGGGATTTTGTAGGTTTCTCGAATCAGATCCAGGTCGTCCTTGAGAACCACACTCTTAATCTTGCTCGCCTAGAACTCAGTCTTCACCAACTCCATAATTTGTCGCTTAGGGTGGGAAAAGTTGTTCGCGTGTTCATCTGCGTATGCTCGCCATTCAAAGGGCCGAGCAACTCCATTGGGGATCTCATTCTCCAACATTTTAGGAGGTGGAAAGTTTATCCCCTCCAAAAACTCACGAGTAAGCTCGTCGAATTCGGGATCCTCCTCCGATTGAGAATTGGACTAAGAGCCCTCTTCAGAATCTCTGCTCACAACAATAACTACCTCCCTTCCAGATGGGCGAGCACCGGTATCATCCACAGATCGAACAACAGAGTCAACGTTGGGGGTTGACGCCGATGAAATCTCGAATGGAGGCTGGTTTTCATATGCAATAATCGGAAAAAAGGGATCAAGGGTTTCTTCGGAACTATTGTTGCTCGATTGAGAAGACATAGGTTTCGAAATTAAGAAAAACGAAGAAAAAAAGAGAGGTTGCAAGCGGCGGCGGATTTATTTGTAGACCGGCGGTGATTTTTTAGAACGACGGTGGCGCGAGCTCCCACATGGCGGTAATGGAGGAGTTCGAAAAGGAAAAAGAAAATAAAAGACTAAATTGAACGATTAAGATGAAGAAACTACCTTAGAACTAAACCAAAAGCAAGAATCTAAAGAAACTTCGTCGAGAAGAGCTTGGAGACGCCAGAAATGATGGAAATTCGCCGGAGCACTGTAGCAGAGATGGAAGAAGTGGGAATTTTTTTGTTTTCCACTCCTATTTATACCCCCTGATAAAAAGGGGGTAAAACCCGTAATTACCCCAAAGAATGTGGTCCAAATTGATAAAAAAAAATGGGGTAAATTTTGAGCATGAATAAAAGTTGGAGGACCTATATGCAAATATAGGGGCGCGTGGCCTAGGGAATGCTCGCGCGTGGGCGGCGCACAATCATGTCGCCCACGTCATCCTCGTACATCCCCCAGATCGTGGGAAGCCGAAATGGTGGGCCCAGAGTTGCTCACCAGTTCAATGTTGTTCGTCCAAATCTTTACCAGGATAGTATCCTAACTACAGTTGCTCGCCACAAAGTTGCTCGTCTGAAGCAATATCTAGTCAGGATAGGGGGCAATTGTTGATAGGCGATCATCAATCAATGTTGGGCGAACAAGGATTAACACCTTAATGAAAATTACGAAGAATCAACTCCAAATCAAAGATGATTAATAAAGAAAATCAAGTTGGAGTGCATAAATCAATCCAGGAGGTGTATGAAATGACGAACAACTCCATCAATGAACAACATACAGACGAATAGGTCCTGAGCCCCGAGGCCAGATATGGATCCTACATCAAATCATTGATGACGAGCAACATTGTCAAAAGGTGGTGCATCTACCAGCCAAAGAGGTGTATGCTGACAAACAAAGAACCAAAATCCCTAAGCCGATCTGTGCGAAACACAAATGCGAACAACTTCCACGCCATAACCTCAAGAGGCGAACAACTTTAATTTGAAGAACAATTTAGGTTAATCAAACCAACCACGATGAGCAACAATGAGTCCGAGATAAGACCAAAGAAGACTTTGTAATTAAGATTCAGCTTAGATAAGGTCAAACAAGGTCAATGGACACTTGTCAAGCATGCAAGTTAGGAAGCCCAAGATTCTTGGACACCTCCTACTTTCTAGCCTCTATAAATATTTGTTCTCCAGCTAAAAAATACAAGTTCAAATTCACAAATACTCATGAAACACACACAAACACACCTTAATGTACACCTATACGAAATACGATTTCAACTTTCGTATTTACAATTTCATAATCCTAAGCTTCGATTTATCATTTACGGTGATAATCAATCACACGCTCTTGTTTGGTGGTCCTAAACCGAACTAAACAGTCACTAATCTCCCTGATTAAATTTGATCACCAACAACTATGAATGGACTATTCTCTTGATTTCACGTGTTTATTTCACTATTTTAAACTTACAAAAGGTACGTCAAAATATAAATAAGGGCTTGAAATCTTTGTTGTTCCCAATTACACTTCTTGCTTGTTAAACTTGACCAATATCAGAAGCAATAATGAAGTTGTAATAATCAAAATTAATTTACTAATAATAATCACTCTCTACATTCATTAAGCAATTTTTGACCGCCTACAACGATATAATAAAAAGTTTAGTACTGATCAAAATATTAGAGCACGTATAACACATCACACTGATAAAATCTAAAGTTTAAGAAGAAAAACCTAACCTTATGATAGATAAGTAAGTCAAGAAACTAACTCCTAAAATTATCACACCTTCAACAAACAGTTGAAAAACAGATATACAAATCTAAACATGGCTAGTCATGAACCACTAAAACTCACCCATTATTCCTTATCATTCTAATATTGGGTAGCAATAAAAAGTGAAACATGGGCATGGTGTGTGACAACAAAGTAAAAACCCTTATCCAAACCCCCACTTCCCCCATATCACATCACCCTCATCCAAAAAAAAAAAACAAAGAAAAACCCAATCCCTTGATTTTCAACCCTAATAATGGGATCTTGCTATAAATGTAGTCAACCAAAATATTAATATTTGAGACTCGAGGACGAGTGATGGATATATGCGACGGCATTGACTAAGAGAGGGAGACTTGGTCGGCATTCTGACAGTAATGAACGAGCAAAGCTAATTTTGTTGTGCGTGTGACTCTAGCGTGAGGGTCGTAAGGGGTAGCTGATGAAGATTTGTGCGTTGAAAATTAGTAGCTATGTGCTGACAACATGAAAGATTGATTATTGATGATGATTTAGGGTTCGCATGTTGAATACAATGGATGAAGATGATATTATGTTTTGATGTAGTCATGCATTATATTTTACCATGATTTATTGATAATTTCAAATTAATTAAGATAGATTTTTATTATAAATTAAATAAGGATAAATTTGTAAATTAATAATTATAGATTTTGAAACTATTAAATTAAATCTAATAGTAGAATAACACAACTCGATAGTACTTGATGTAACTCGATAGAAAATTAGATGATTAACTCAAGAGGTAGCAGATCATCAAATTTAAACCATTAGATTTTATTAGATTTTAGATCTGAAGGTTTATAAAGCATACCTGATATCAGTCAACTCGACAGGGTGCATGGCCTAAGAAAACCCCACGATACTTATGATAACTACTACTGTGAATAGTTATTTACTACTCCCTTCGTCCCTAAAATATAGTCTTGTTATTTTTTATTGGGTTTTAGAGGCGCGTAAACACGTAATACATGCGCAGCGAAATAACATAGTTCATCAACAACGAACAATTAATCGCATAATAATTTGCAAGAATATTTAAACGGAATTCTTACAGTGCTTCGTACGCGAAATCCTCCACTATGGTATCCACACAACAACTTCTCATCAATCTGCACCGACTTGCCAGCGTTGAATCTCGAGATGAACTTGCTAGGAAAATTCGAGCTGCAGATTTTATGGAGAATTTATATTTCTTGTGTGTTTCAGGAATTCCCATAGGACTCATATTTATAAGGATAGTCTTGGCTTAATTCCTAAGCAAAATAACAGGCCTAGCCCAAAATATAATCTCTGAGGTTATATTTTCTTATAGATATTTTCATATGAATATTTTCTTGACAATATAATATTCGGCATAATAATATTCTAAATATTATTATTAGGAATTCATATCCAATTAAATATAATTTAATTAAATATTAATAGTAATTAATTCCAAATATAATTATTATTATATTCTCCATAAATTAAATATTATATCTAATATAATATTTAATCAACCAACTATAATTGGTGAATTGACATTGCTTGTTGTGTGACCTATAGGCCCTCGTATATCGAGCGATTAGTCAAATTAACGGTCTTAATTCTAGATAATAAATCAGACATTCTCAATATACGAGATACGGTGTAAGAAAATCTGCAACTACCTGTAATACTGTAGACTATTGTGATATCTTCATTTCATTTGCGAATACCCGATTAAGTCTTGAACACGATGAAGTGTCTATTCAAATACCATAATCATATTATCACAAATAACTATTTGATCACCCGTGTCACACTTGGCTACAAAGTCCAAGTTGACGTGCACCAGCTGATAACTTGGATCCAATTATGATGAGAAGACGAGTATTCTCTCTAAATCCACATTGATGAATGAATCATATTCTTGGCTCAATTACCATGCACATGTACTTCGTGATGAATCCAATTCATGACATATCTACCATTGGAGGGTGCAAGCGTCGGTCATGGTCAAAGTCCATCACTCCGTACATGTCGTGTGTATTGGCCTCAAGTCAGAGGAGTATCACATCACTCCCACTAAACAAGACACATGTAGACATATTATGTGGAATTACATCAAATGGTTTCTCGGATGGGTATACCAATACCTTCTAAGGTATTTGTGCATCCATTATGAGATACCTAGTATCTCGTAGTAAGTGAGATCTTACCATACTCTCCCATAGAGTATAATGCAGATCACACTACAAGAAAAATTACGTTAAATGACACTTAAAAATGTATTGAAAAATTACCTATCATTACATTTCACCTATCACTACATTTGTAGTTAGTGTCTTTTAAACCAATGTAGCAATAGGTAGGAGACTGTAACTACATTTATAATTGTGCTTAGATTTAAACTATAAGTACACTTACATTTTTACCTACCCATTAATATGACAAATGAAAGTGTCGTAACTGATATATTATAATTGCAAATTATATATATAATATTTTAATTTAATAATTTCCACGTCATTAATAGTGTATCATGAATTCATGATAGATTACTTTAGTTATTATTTTAATTATAATATCCTGTGACATAATTATTGCTTACAGATTTCACATTGGCAAAGCATAACAATTCTAAAAATAATAAATATTTCTATTTTCTTTCTCAAAAGAATAATTAAATAAATAATTTATAATAAAAATTAATGTGAACTATACATATTAAATTTACAAATTAAGAACTACTAGAGAATTCTCTGTTCCAATTTCCAAGTGACATCAAACTTCATCTAAAAAAATAATCGGATCATCATTCCAAAACTTACACAAGACGCCTTAACAAAATTTTGAGGATTACATGCACAAGAATAATATATATACATCGAAACTGAAAAACTTGTTGGAGAAGGAAGAATGGTGAGAAATTCCAATAGAATGAGCGCCATGAATCCTCAAAATGTTGGAGCTTCAAAAATTCTCTATGTTTTCTTTCACAACGGTGAGTTTTTCTGGGGCTACCAACCTACAATAATTATACAACATGAGTTTTCAGTGTTAGATAGAAACAAGTGTCAAGAAACTTCGTGATCTATTACACAACAAGGTTGAACTAGCAAACCATGCTAAGTATACTAACAAAAACAAGACAAAGGTACTAGGTTCAACAACAGAACTTGCAACAAGGAGAAGGTTCTATTCAACACCACCACAATACAACAATAAAATTATGCACAAGTATTTTAGCACATTGTAATTTTTGTTTTTGCAGTAACTTAACTTTGTGCCTATTTTCTGTCCATTCACGTTCAGTTTTTTGCTCGAAAACAAGAAGAATTCTGCACAAGTATTACAGAGTGTCCATATTTTTTGTCTTTTATCTTAATTTGACAATATTTTGCACTACCTCAAGAACATGAATTAGATTAATTTTAGAAGAAGATTTCATGAAATTCTCACAGTTCTCCACCTACATTTGCATTAGTGAAGAAAGGAAAATAACAGTGTAAGTCTAGTCCTGCAATTTAATGTTATATCATTTACCTCTACTTTAAGGGCGTGATAATAATTACCTTGAGAGATAATCTAATAAATTTGTTATTCTTTCTGTTCATAGTCTACAGAGATAATGAGAAAATCAATGTTAACACTCTAATAAACACAACATTGAAAACAATACTAGGCAATATGCAGAAGCCTGAAATAAGTTATGAAGCTATGTTAGTTAGATGTGGTTCCTCTAATAATAAATCCCTGCAACACATAAACAGTTATTGATATTTTAGAAGAGGGAAGCAGAGATTCTAGGACTCAATATTTCATATGCCAATTACTATTATGAAAAGTCTGTGTTTCTAAATCCAAAATATTATCACACAAACCACCATTTTACGAATTTAAATAACAAAATTGCAATCTCAGAAGAAGCAACATCAATCCAATTTTAATAACAGAGAGACGAACAAATCCACAAGAATTAAATGCAAAACTGCTATAAGAATATGATATGCATGCTAGATAATGTAGCAAACCTACTTAACAGCACTATAAAATATATGGTAAGAAAATTGTCTTTAAATCTAAACAGCAAAGGAACAGGACCTTTAGGCACTATCAAAATGTTAAAGTGCCTAATTGGCTTAATGGCTATGAACAAGTGCAACTATTAATCACCTAAATAAATGAAATGGAAACGAAGGAAGGAAAACTGAAATACCTCATCTGCTATTTGTGATTCTACAATCTTTGAATCCAAAACATGTCCCTAAAATTTAAAAAAAAAAAGATATATATATATATATATATATATATATATATATATATATATATATATATATATATATATATATATATATATTGAAAGCAATCCAATTTGCGTGATAATTTAGTTGGGCAAAATCATTACCCTGCAAAATTGAACGGTTCAGTCCACCATTTGGAAGTAGTAATCATCCGAGACTCCATTAGTAGCGAGAGCAAGATAGAGTAAGACCTTGAATTTGAATAATAACCACTGAAATTCAAACCTTATCGAGTATCGACACCATCGATCTTACTTATCCCACAGAGGAGAGAGAGAACACATGTTGCCTCAGATGCCTTCTTTAATTTCACTGCTTTGAAGAGAAATGGAGAAGTTTCATTTCGATCATTGAGAACTGCTAATAAAGATTCGGCCGCGCCCGTGGTTTAAAAAAATTATTTTGGGCGGGTTACCTCTCGCATTTTTCCTTTCGTTATTAATTAATATTAATATATTTTAATTAGGGTTTGAATCAATTTAATTCCTAAAACTAAAATAAGGTTAATAATACACTAGTCATAATGTCATAATTTATATTGTATTATGGCATTTACTTAATAGTGTATTAATAGATCGTGGAGGAGTGTAGTTTTAGGTTATGTGAAATTGAGTGTATTAATAGATTAGTTTTCAATACACTACTTTTATAGTGTATTAAAATTAATGTAGTAATAAACATTTTTTCTTGTAGTGTCACACACCAATCTCAATTGTATCATCAATATTCCATTCTTGATGATCCTTGATTGGGGCTATTTTAAAATCATACCTAAGTCATCTGGATTTTAACTAACTCAATGACAGTATTAATTCATGGGAACACATATATGAATAAATGCAAACAATCAGACATAATATTCAGATAAGTGCAATGTCATATATTTAATATTAAATCAATCAATAATATTAAACCAGAAACTGAATATCATCTTAGTATTATGTCCTCACAAGGGATTGTCTCTAATCACCTACATGTCTAACCCCTAGACCATCAAATTGTCTAGTGTGTACATGAACACTCAAAGCTTTGGTGAATGGATCAGCTAAATTATCTTCTGTGGGAACACGTTCTAACTCTATTTCCTTTCTAGTGATTATCTCTCATATCAAGTGATAGCGCCTCAGTACATGCTTGTTTATGTTGTTGGATCTCGGTTCTTTTGCTTGTGCAACCGCACTAGTGTTGTTACAATACAACTTTATTGGACTACTGGCACTCGGAACTACCCCTAGTTCACTTAGGAACTATTTTATCCAGACAACCTCTTTCGCAGCTTCTACCGAAGCAATGTACTCATCTTCGGTTGTTGAATCCCTAATTGTCTCTTGCTTGGACCATTGAGAGTGAAGTAGGGAAGTTAAACGGGTTGGCCATAACCCATTAGGGCCAGCCCTACAGGGCTGCGGGCCTTATCGATTTATTTTATCGGTCCACTAACACTCGAAACCTAACCCTAACCCTAGTGGTCCGCGGGCTAAACGGGCCACTAACGGGCTCCGAAAGAAAAAACTAAAAAAATTAATTTTAATATAAAATATAGACATGTAATTGTAATATGATGTCATTTAAACTTAAAATTCACACATCGTTAAAAAATTTATGAAAATTACATTTAAATATTGTTCAACATTTCACTTTTTCATGAGATAAATTTATAACGTCAATGACGGTTTAAGAGCGGGCGGCAACTGACAATGACAATTTGAGAGTCATGCAACGACCGATGAACCCTAATTGGAAAGATAATAATGAAGTACGGATGTTGAAGCCCTACATTGTTCATGAATTTATAAATATTACATTCACACATTGTTCATAAAATTCAAGTATTAATTAAATGGCTAAATTCAATTTCAAGTAATTTAATAAATTAACTAAATGAAAACATAAATTAACTAAATTAAAACTTGAATATATATATATATATATATATATATATATATATATATATATCGGACAGTTGGACTTGGATTGAAAATTTGAAGTTGAAGTAAAATAGGTAGGTTGTATACACGGTTGTAATTGTACAAGTAAATATAAAAAGTAAAAAAAGAATCGGGCTAAACGGTCCGGGCCAAAAAGGCCTAGTTTTAAATGGGTCACCAAATGCTTGAACTTAACCCTTGTTTGGTTCAGGGCTAAACGGGCCAGCCCACCAGCTCGCGGCCTGTTTAACATCTTTAAAGTGAAGACATACCCTGACTGCGATTTGTAATCATCACAGTCGGACTGGAAACTCACATCAGCATAGCCCGTAGCGATTAGCTCTGATTGTCCACCGTAGACAAGAAAATGTTCCTTAGTACATCTGAGGTACTTGAGAATATTCTTGACAACAATCCAGTGAGGTTCACCTGGATTCTGCTGGTATCTATCAGTGATGCTGACAGTGTAGGCCACATCTGGCCTGGTGCAAGTCATGGCGTACATGATGGACCTAATTGCAGATGCATATGGAACGTCCTTCACCTGCTCGATATCAACTTCGCTAGAAGGACAATCCTTCTTCGACAACTTTATCCCATGATTTGCCGATAGAGACCCTCTCTTAGAGTTCTCCATCGCAAAATGCTTCAACATTTTATCTACGTAGGTGGATTGTGACAGCCCTAGCATCTTTTTTGATCTATCCTTATGGATCTTGATCCCTAAGATGTAGCATGCTTCACCAAGATCCTTTATCATGAAGGTCTTTGATAACAAATCTTTCACGGACTGCATTAGTGGGATGTTATTTCCTATAATCTATATGTCATCGACATATACAATTATAAAGATAATACTCTTCCCGTTGCGTTGACAATAAACACATTAATCTTCTGAATTTATGACGAAGTCAAAAGATCTGTCTGCTTAACCAAATTGGATATTCTAACTCCTATAAGCTGGCTTCAATCCGTAGATGGATCGTTTGAGCTTGCATACAAGATTAGATTTTGGCTTAGATATAAAACCCTCCGGTTGAGTCATAAACACTTCTTTATCAATGTTGTCATTGAGGAAAGCTGTTTTGACATCCATCTGCCAAATCTTATAACCATAGTGTGTCGCTATCGCAAGTAAAATACGAATGGACTTGATCTTAGCAACTGGTGAGAAAGTCTCGTCATAGTCAATGCCTTCGCGTTGACTATACCCTTTCCCCACCAACCTAGCCTTGTAGGTTTGTACTTTGCCATTTGCATCAGTCTTACGCTTGAAGACCCATTTGCAACCTATGGATTTTCATGGCTTTCATGCCACTTCTTTGAGTCAACATCTAATGTACATCGAGTCCATCTCAGATTTTATGGCTTCATTGATTGATGTACATCGAGTCCATCTCGGATTTCATGGCTTCATGCCACTTCTCTGAGTTAACATCTAATGTTGCCTCAGTGTAAGTTATAGGTTCGTCTTTATCCGGGATCTCCACATCATCATGTTCCTCCACTAGGAAACCATAATACCTAGTGGGTGTATTACAAATCCTAGTAGACTTATGGACTTGTGGTTGTACAGGCTGAACATTCTGACCGTGAACATTTTGTGGTGCAGCGACTTCATCGTTGATCTGAGAGTCCTCAAGAGCGGCACTTTCAGATGCCTCTTGGGCGGGAGTTTGAATTATGTTATTCACATTCAGCCCACTTGGAGGTTGTTGCGAAGACAATGCAACTCCAACTACGCTCCCACTGGCTGAAAGAGGATCACTTAGTGATAAACTCCACCCATGAGAGTTGCCGACGCTCCCGCTAATTCTTTGTCACTTTGCTTTGACAAATCATCAGTCTCTATGTTAATTTGCAGTTCTTGAATCTCTTCAAGTTCTATCTTCATACAACTTTGTTCCTTAAAGACGTACTCGTTTCTATGAACTTAGCTTGCCTAGAAAAAATCATTGTTTATTTCTCATGTAGATAGAAATAATATCCTCTAGTTTCCTTAGGATATCCCACAAAGTAACCCTTTTCACCTTTGAATTCCAACTTATCAGTTAGCATTTTCTTCACAACTGCGGGGCAACCCCATATTCTAATGTGCAGAAAAGATGACTTCTTGCCATGCCATAGCTCGTATGGGGTTTGCTCAACTGGTTTGGAAGGAATCCTATTCAGAATGTAGATTGAGGTTTGCAACGCGTATCCCCACAAGAATGTTGGAAAAGAGGACAAACTCATCATGAACTTTATCATGTCCAACAAGGTTCGGTTTCTCCTTTCGGACACACCGTTCATCTGAGGTATTTCGGAAGGAGTCCATTGAGATTGAATCCCATGAAACTTCAAGTAATCAGTGATTCACCTCCTCGATTAGAACTTGTGTTTCATGAGATACACGTACCCAAACCTAGAGTAATCGTCAGTGAAGGTGATGAAGTAGCCGAAGTGGCCCCTAGCTAGAGTGTGCAATGGTCCACAAACATCGTTGTGTACCAACTCTAGAACTTCTTTGGCACGTACCCCTTTTCCGGAAAATGTGTTGGGATATGTTTTAGTTTTGATGATTTTCCAAAACAACATGTAATAGGTTTGAAAGCAGTCGGGATAGTATCTTTTGTTTCAGGTCAGGCTAGGTTAACTCTCAATAGAATAGGCTGTCAGTTGAGAAGAACTCAGTTGAGGGGGAACTCGGCAAAACAGCCTGAGGAAATCAAGATGACATCACAAGAAGAACTAACTGAAGCCATGCTGTAACCTGAACCAGTAGAGAAGCCTGAAGGATGTCCCACTGAGTATAAACCGGGCTGATCTAAGCTAAGTCAGGTGGACCACTCAGTGAAGAGCATGATCAGGAGGATCAGTGCTGCACCAAGTAGGCCCTGAATGAGTCAGGCTATTGTGGCCAGGGAAGTTTGTCATTCAGCCTTATGACAAACTTCTTGGAGAGATCTTCAAACAGTCCCTGAAGGACAACTACACTGAAGACGTTCAGTCCACTGAAGATCATCGAGTTAGTGAAGGATAAAGCTGCCTAAAGTCAGTGGATCTTGGTCAACCCACTGAGTCAAAGATCCGTTGGACCCAGCCCACGTGGACCAATCAGCACAAGGCAGCAACTCTGACACTAACAAGGCCACATTCCAAGAAAAGTGGTTGAAACCATTAATTGTATGGATTCAAATATAATTTCCTCCAACGGTTACATTTGAATCCACACTATAAATACAAGCTCATAGCTTTGGTTTAAGGGTGTGAAGAGAGAAAAATCAACACCTGCAAGCTATAAGGGTGTGTGAGTTGTTAGGGAGTCATAAGGAAGTATTCCTCACACCTACGACACTGACCATTAGGGTTTTCACTTATATTCATTGAGTGTCAAGCTTGTAACTATTAGCTTAGAGAGGTTTTCTCAATCTTAGCTTGAGGCTAATACATTGTAAGGGAAAACCTCACATAGTTGGAGAAACCAAACTGAAACCAAAACCCTCTAGTTAGGTTTGTTGGTTGAAGTTAGTTAGTGAGGAGAGGCAGCCCAGGGAGTGGCGTGAGTCCAGTGTTCTGTGCACCTTGGCACGTTAAAAACAAGAATCCCAGTTAGTGGATTTCCTGTTAAATCAGGCCGTGGATGTAAGAGCTTGAGTCTCTGAACCACGTTAAACTGAGCATTTTTATTGTTCAATGTACTTTCTAAAGTGTTGAGAAAATCTGCTCACTGAGAGCTTTGCAAAGAAAACTTTGGTTAAGCATTCAGGTCAGGGAGAATCCTTCTCACTGACCAGTTCGGGCAACGCACTCGAGAGTTCAGCATCTCGAGTCACTGCGTTACTTAGAGCATGAGTCTCCAAGTGCTCACACTGACATGGAACTCAGTCTCTGAGTAAAGCAGTGACTTGAAGTGTAATCTCTCGAGTCACTGCCTTGTTAAGAGACTGAGCCTTCAAGTCATCACACTGACTGGATGTCTCTGACTCGTAGCAATGCAGTGACTTGAGTATTATTCACTCTTGTTGAACTCCCTGAGGAAAAAGTTTTTTTAAAAAAAGAATTTGCTCCTGAATTCCCATTTAGCCCTTCGAAAAACGGGACCATCAATTGAACGGGACCATCAAAATGGCTTGTTGATCATCTTGTCCATGTGACAAGATTCACAATCACCATAAGACTCTAAGTCAAATGGGGTTAAGTAGTCTAACTTTCTTAACCTTGCGATCCTTTTCTCGTTTGCATGACCAAGTCTACAATGCCACAAGTAAGTCGGGTTCTTATGATTACTAAGCGTGGGTCTTTTATTTTTTATATTAAGAACACTGTATCCACAATGTAACAAGTATAAACCATTTATCAGAGGAGCATTTCTATAAACATCACCATTAAGCGAAAAATAACAAGTATTATTTGTAAAACGGAAGGAAAATCCCCCAATGTCTAACATAGGAACGGAAATAATGTTACGAGTAATATATGGAACGAGATAACAATTATTCAATTCAAGTCTAAAACTAGAAGGTAAGTCTAAAAAATATATCCCAACACGTTCATCAGCAACTCTTGCTCCATTCCCAACGTGAAGGGCGACTTCACCCGGCCTAATTGCTCTGCTGTCCTTGAGCCCCTGCACATTTGTACCAACAGCCGGTATCTAATACCCAACAGTTAGAATCATTTGTGGACATGTTTATCTCAATAACAAACATACTTGTTCCAGTGGCTGAAACACTTGGTGCCTTCTTTTCAGCTGCTAGAACCTTACAGTCCTTCTTCCAATGCCCCTTTTGCTTACAGTGTAGGCATACATCCTTATCAACCTACTATTTCTTTCGAATCCCACCTTTAGGCTTGAGAAAATTGGGCTTAGAGCCCTTCTTAGCCTTACTTCTTCGCTTCTTCTTGCCCTAAGGGCAAGAAAAGGTAGAAGCACCCACCATAAGTACGAGTTTTTCCTCAGCAGTGGAAGACTCGAAAGTCTTGAGCATGTTATGAAGCTCAGGCATGGTCGATACCGTCTTATTCATATTAAAGTTTACTACGAAACTCAAGTATGAATCGAGTAGTGACTGAAGAATGGCATAAACAACAACATTGGTTTGCAGCTCGATGCCCAAACGACCAAGTTTCTCGATTAGCCCTATCATCTTCAATACATGAGGGGAGACCTTCCCTCCTTCAGACAACCGACATGTAAACAAATCTCTCATCACTTCATAAATCTCAGAACGAGATTCAGAATCAAAGAGATCCTTCAGATGCTTGAGCATCTCGAAGGGAAGCATCCTCTCGTGTTGCCTTTGCAACTCGGGAGTCATGCCGAACTACATAACACACTGAGCCTAGGAAGCATCATCTTGATGCTTCTTTTGAGCTTCGACGTCAAACGCTTCAGCCTCTTCAGAACCAGCCTCAGGGTTAACAGGGATTGGTGTGTCCAACACGTACTCAATCTTTTCTTGCTTAAGCACCAAACACACGTTTCGGTTGCCAGTCCAGAAAATTTTGCCCAACCAATTTGTTTGTTTCCAGAACACTTCTCAATGACAAGTTATTCATTTCAACAATCCTAGGAAATAAAATAAAACATGAATTAAACATGAAATTCCTATGATCAATATTCAGCAATCAAAATAAACATGACCTTTTAATTTATTTTGTCTCCATTATTTTCACATACTCAACTCCCTCATCGGAAGAGTACGATTTTATATCTAATATAAATTGTAATGGACTAGGATCCATATTCCTACTATTACAATATCTACTAAGGTTGATTATTGTAACAACATAACTGATAGGTCTCTAAACCAATTGCGATCTCGCAATTCCTAGTTGATTGAACCTAGTTTAATCAGATGTCACCTAATTCTCATTTCCTTGCTGGGGCTGGTGAAACAGAATTAAGTTGGTTTTCAACCATTAAGCGACGATATTTCATGTCCCTATAAAAGTCCCGTTAGATGTAGATCTGAGCAAAAGACTGGGGCCTTAAACACTCATTTGAACGAAATCTCCAGTTTACTTTTAATTTTAATGGAAGACATCTTTCAATTTAATGAAAAACCATTTTTCGTGAGGAACGTTTTCAAAGGCGGCGTATTAATTTGTTTAATCGAGATCTAGCATGTTAATCTACATCATATTTGAGCAATTATTGGGCGCCGTCTACCCAAATATTTATGACGGTCCAATAATTATTGGGCGCCGCCTACCCAAACAGTTATAACGCGGACCAAAATAAAATTTCAAGTTTGAGTTAAAACATTTTTATCAAGTGGGAATTAATAATTCACTTGATCAGAATTTTAAAAATTAATTTTTGAAATTTTTAAATTTATTATTAATTTGATTAATCCAATTAATCATGTCTGTACTTAGTCCAACTAATACGTCTTTCTTATTAATTCAAAATTAAATCTAATTTAATTTAATTAATAAAATATGGGGCTCAAGTGCAATTTCTAAAATATGCACGAAAGGGCCTATTCGAAATAAAATTTACGAATAACCATTTCCTCATCATCGCCCAAAATTTCCTTTCGATTGGGACAATCCAAATTGACAGTTCATCATGTTTCATCTTAATTAATCCAATTAATCACACAAACCATCAACAATTGTATTCGTACGCTCGAATAGTCCAACTATTATGAATGAATTTTAAGTCCAAAAATATCATGCCAATCGTATCAATGCATCCCGTACACAGACGGTGGCGCACCGCTGCGTCAAACAACATCACGGGTCAAAAGGACCCATTAACAGTAACCTAACACGATTACTTGCACGCATCACGAGTTGCGGTCTCACACCGCTATCTCGAGCGAAGCAGCGGAAGCTCGTCATGGGTCTCAAGGCAACAATCGAAAAGAAAAATGAACAAAGGCGGCAGCTCGGCGACCGCAAGCTTTGGCGCAAGCCGTTTCCTCGAGCGGCGCTGCAGGTCCGGCTCTGGAAACGAGATAGACCACAAGCCACTGCCACGAGCGGTACAACGACTCCGAGTGAACGGCCAAGGCGAGGTACGACAAAGGTCACCACCTCGAGGAAGAGCTCAAGTGGCGGACGAAACAGCGTGGCAAAGGTTGCCGCCCTCAATCGGCACTGCAAAACCCTAGCTATTGTCGCAATGGGTATCGAGGTTGTTGCCGTGAGCGGTATCGACCCTAGCTGATACGGCGAGGCACGGCGAGGATGCCGCCTCGAGCGATGCTGCTCTCTGTGGCGGCAGTCGCTAGGCACGGCCAGGCTACCGCCTCAAGCATTGCCATGAGCCCTAGCAGCGGTCGCGAGGCACAGCGAGATCGCTGTCTCAAGTGACGTTTGTGGGCTTCGGACGGCACACGCGGGGCACGAAGAGGCACGGCGAAGTCGTTGCTTCAAGCGGCACCCTAGCGGTGGTCGCAAGGCACGGCGAAGCCGTCGCCTCAAGCGGCGCTGCAAGCTACGAGCGACCGCCGCGAGGCACGGCCAAGCCATCAATCGGGCGGCGCTGCGGACCTAAAATGGTAGCGATTCAAAATTGCCTGGTTAGGGCTTCTAGGAGGACGACAAGAGGAACCCGAAAGGGTAACAAATAATAAGCCCCAAAACAATTGAAACAGGGGGGGCGGCCGCATTGACCATGGTCGTCCCTTAATTAAATAAAAAAATATTTTCTTATTTAACAACATACAATTATGCAATTAAATGAAGAGTCTGAGCTCTGATACCACTGTTGGGTTTTAGAGGCACGTAAACACGTAATACATGCGCAGCGGAATAACATAGTTCACCAACAACGAACAATTAATCGCATAATAAATAGAATTCTTATAGTGTTTCGTACGCGGAATCCTCCACTATGGTATCCACGCAACAGCTTTTCACCGACCCGCACCAATTTGCCAACGTTGAATCTCGAGACGAACTTGCTAGGAAAATTCGAGCTAGAGATTTTATGGGGAAAGTATATTTCTTATGTGTTTCTTGTGTGTTTCAGAAATTCCCATAGGAGCCCGCAAAATATAATCACTACGGATTATATTTTCTTATAGATATTTTCCTACGAATATTATCTTGACTATATAATATTCTGCATAATAATATTCCAAATACTATTATTGGGAATTCATATCTAATTAAATTAAATTTAATTAAATATTAATAATAATTAATTCCAAATATAATTATTATTATATTCTCCATAAATTAAATATTATATCTAATATAATATCTAATCAACCAACTATAATTGGTGAATTGTCATTGCTTGTTGTGTGACCCATAAGCCCCCGTATATCGAGTGATTAGTCAAACTAACGGTCTTAATTGAACCCTAGACAATAAATCAGACATTCTCAATATACGAGGTACATTATAAGGAAATCTGTAACTACCTGTAATATTGTAGGTTATTGTGATATCTTCTTTTCACTCGCGAATACTCGATTAAGTCTTGAACATGATGAAGTGTCTATTCAAATAACTTAATCATATTATCTCAAATCACTAATTGATTACTCGTGTCACACTTTGCCACAAAGTCCAAGTTGACGCGCATCGGGCGATGACTTGGATCCAATTATGATGAGAAGACGAGTATTCTCTCTAAATCCACATTGAGGAATGAATCCTATTCTTGGCTCAACTACCACGCACATGTACTCCATGATGAATTCATTCCATGCCATATCTACATTTAAAGTGTGCAAGCGTCGGTCATGGTCAAAGTCCATCACTCTGCACATGTCGTGCGTATTGACCTCAAGTCAGAGGAGTATCACATCGCTCCCACTAACCGAGACACCCATAAATACATTATGTGGAATTACATCAAATGGTTTCTCAGATGGGTATACCAATACCCTCTAAGGTATTTGTGCATCCATTATGAGATACCTAGTATCTCGTAGTAAGTGAGATCTTACCACACTCTCTCATAGAGTATAATGCATATTGCACATCAATCTCAATTGCATCATCAATATTTCATTCTTGATGATCCTTGATTGGGGCTATTTTAAAATCATACCTAAGTCATCTGAGTTCTCACTCACTCAATGACAGTATTGATTCATAGGAACACAGATGTGAATAAATGCAAACAATCATACATAATATTCAGATAAGTGTAATGTCATATATTTAATATTAAATCAATCAATAATATTAAACCAAAAACTGAATATCATCTTAGTGTTATGTACTTACAAGGGATTGTCTCTAGGACATTAATACTAACACTTTTTGCATGGTTATTAAGAAAGTTGATATAATATGTAAAAAATAAGAATATTATATCACATCAAGTATAAAATAAATCATTTTAAAAATATTATGTGTGTACGTTGGAAAGTATAGATAAAATATATTATTTCCATTTTAGGCAACAAAACTATTTTGTGGGGACGGCCTAATAAGGCAACCAGGACTATTTTTTGGGACGGAGGAAGTAATATTTACATTAAAACAACTAATATCTTTAATGAAATTAACTAATACCACTTCAACTAATATCTTTAGCGAAAATAATTAAAATTTTTTCGGAGCTGATACCTTTAATGCAATTCACTGATACCTTTAGCATAAGTTATTAATACATTTCAAATAAGTTTCACCGTGAATATCATCCACATAATATCTTCTTTATTACTTCATGTTTTTCCATATAAGAAAATATTGCTCAAATATATATAAAAAAAAATTAGGTTAGTTACTGTTGATGACCTTAATCCGAATTGATAATTAATGGTTGTTTTACTCTTGTAAGATCATCAAACAAGGATATAATCAAAGATTAAAGCTGGATTTTTATAAAGGGGAGTTGAGAGAGAAATTTGCAATAGTTTGGCTTATTTTTGAATTAAGTAAACTTGTATTTTTCCCTCATGAAGAGGTATTTATTGAAGTACAAGCAAGTAGGAGGTGGCACCTTCCTAATCATCCTCATTTACATGGTGACAAGTGTTAAGACACTTGTTAATTCCTAAGCTATTACATCTTTACACAATGACAAGTGTTAAAACACTTGTTTGCTCCTAATGTAATTCCTAATTATTGGGATTCCTGATGATCTTCCGAGGTGCCCTCTTGCTCGCCTGGTCGCCTCCTTGTAATTTCTCTCTGACCCTTCTTGTTCTAGTTGGTCGCCTCCTTTTCATGTCTTGAGTGACCAGCTGCTCGCCTCCTAGCCTCTATGACCAGCTGCTTGCCTCCTTAGGGGTGAAGTCCCTGCTGGTCGCCCTCTTCAATTATTATTTTATTTTCATTCTTGATTTCTTAATCTTATTATTTTAATATTTTTTATCTCTAATCTTGTATCCCTGTTGTTCGCCTATCAACAATGCCCCCTAGTTTGGCATATAAGGATATATTTTATCCTTTTTTGTTAAACTATAAGATAGGCTATGTTTTGTGGAAGGAGGCGAGCAACAAGGACTTTGGCTTTCTCATTTTCATAGGGAGCGAGCAGTGGGTTTTTGAATTTCTTGGGGGGGAATCTTCGGAGGCGACCAGTGGGGAGCGACCCTTGGGCTTGCGTCGTTCCGCTTCCCGAGGCACGAAGTACGAAGCGACGTGGGCGGTTGGTGACGTCACCGCCGCCCACGCGTGTGCTCCCTAAATTGCACACAGGGGCCTTCTTTTTTTTTACTCTCACAGTTTCGCCCCCGAATCCATATCTATAATTAGTTTCTCTTTCCATCTTTTATCCTTTTTCTATCCTTGCCTGCAAAAAACCCCATTGAAGAGTTTTTGAGCTTTTTCTCCTTCGTTTTCTTCGAATTTCCAGTCGATTTCTTCCAAATTGAAGGTAAATCCTTTGATTTTCTTGTTTATCTTTGTCATTACTTGCATTTCTTCTTTCAATTTTGCAATTTTTCGTTTTTTCACCACTTTCCTTTACCTTCGCCGCCGCATCGCCGCCGCGTCGCCTCCCTATTGCCGCCGTCCTCTTTTGCTTGAAAATACAACACCATTGTGTTCCTTTTAATTCTAAATTTTTTTTTGACAATGGCATCTCCTTCATCGAGTGAGACCCAATCCGTTGAATTTTTTGGACGAAATCCGGGCAAGAGACCTATGGAAGATGAACCGTCAGTCCCTGTTCCTCGCCGCTCGCTCCGGCGAGCAGCCGGTCAGAACCCTAGAACTTTGCTTGTCGACGAGGACATGGGTTCCGAGGCGAGCTCTGTTGCTCGCTCCATTGATTCCTTCTATACTGTGGAAAGCTCGGGAGAGCAGGATGTCCAAGGCCCTGTTGCTCGCTCCTCGGCTCGTGAAGGAACTTCCTCGGATTTAGGCGAAGATTCCGCTGAGGTCGCTGCTGAAATAGAAGAGATGGGCCTCCATGGGGATACGGGAGCGAGCAGCGAGCAGCCGGCCAGGAGCGAACAAGTGGCCAGATCAGGGAGCGAGCAGGTGGAAGTTACATGGGAATTTCTCCGAGAGATAAATTTTCCCATTTCAAAGCCAACCCCCGAGTCTCTCGTTCCTAAAGTTGTAGTCCGAAGGCAAGATTGGATCGATTATGCCAACAAGTATCACAACACATTCACTGTTCCTGCTTGACCTATTATGGAGGCTCTTCCATCAACATACACAGCGAGCAAAATAGCCAGTGTGGTTACGAAGGAGGATTTAATTCGGATACGGTCTCACTACCGTATTCTGTATGATATCCACTTGTACGTCCCCCAACCAGGAGAGAGAGCTGACAACCCACCTCCAGGCTGCACTGCTATTAATCTTGACATACTTAACACGGGGTTCCCTCTCCCTCTGCACCCGGTGATCGGACGATTCTTGAAGGACGTAAACCTGGCGATTACTCAGATTACTCCGAACGGTTGGGGTAGTTTGTTGGCGTTTATCACCCTTTTCGGGTTGGAAGGATACAAAAATAAAATCAGCACGGCGGAGATACACTATGCTTTGACCATCTCCTCGGCTGTTAACGAAGACGGGCTTGGGTGGTATTATATCAAAGCCCGTAGTGGTATCAAATTGATTGAAGGGGTGCCTAATAAGATCAAAAGTTGGCACAAGCAATTTTTTATATTGGCGGCGATTGGCGGGCGTCCTCTGATTTTTTGGGAGGACCGGGACGTATAGATTCACCTACTCATTTCGGCGAGATTCGGCGTAGGTCTCAGTTCCTAGTTCATCAAATTTTCAGGTGAACTAATTTTAATCTTTTTCCCTTGTTTTGCAGGTCCGCGCCTCTTGAAGTGGGGGCATCCGGATTTGAGCGAAGAGTTTTTATACGTCCTTGCGTTGATTTCACTATGAGACGTTAAGGATCGGAGTGTTGACCACCTCTCTCAAGCACACTGTCGCAAGCTTGCCCAACTCACTACCAGTGCTCATCACTTGGAGGCACAGGCGGAGATTCCTGAAGGTAACTTTACGTCACTCTTTATTTTTCCTTTGTTGCTCGCTTTGTACCTGTTGCTCGCCCCCACCCCTGCTGCTCGCTTGATCCCTGTTGGTCACCGTTATTATACCTATTACCTTCATTTTTTGTGTTTTTTGTTTTTCAGCTCAAAGGGTAACGATCGCTGTCCCCCCGATTCCTGAGAGTTATCATTTGCTCGCCCGTCGGGTTAAACAAATGGCTGCCAATCAACCTTCGAGGAAAAAGAAGTTTGACCCGTGCACCTCTTTGATTAAGTTGAGAGCCGAAGCGGACGAGGAAGAAGAAGCTCCTCAGGCTCCCGCCCCTGCTCCTCGCCCCCCAGTGCGCTCCCCACCTCCCCCAAAGGATACGAGGGGTAAGAAGAGACTCACGAAGGAGACCGCTCCTCGTAAGGAAGATGATCGTGCCAAGCGAGCCAAAGGGCAAGGTTCCTCTCAGGTGAACAAGACTGTTGTTCGCTCCTCGCCTGTGGAGGAGGTGACCGAGCAACAGGTCGTTGGCGCCATAATCGCCGGTCAGGGTAGGGGCACGTCTCCTGACAACACATACTTGGGATATGACCCAGTAAAGATGAGGGAGTAAGTACCTTCCCTTTCTATTCGACTGTTCGCCCCTTTAACTTTGTTTTCTAACGGTTTTTTTTATAGGTACCGGAAAAATGATTACCCTGGTCGTGCGAAAGTACTTCACCAATTTAGTTGTGTGAAGTCCCCTCCGGCACCTCATGAGATTAAGGACTCCCATGTTCGGAGGGCTATGGAGTATGTTCCCCGCTCCTGGACTAAGACGGGCGAGGAAATCCTTCAGAGTCAAAGCCTTAGCGACAACGCCCGTCTGCTGAGCTACAATGCGAGCCATCAATCTATCTCCGCTCAACGAGTCCTGGACCAGGCTATCGAGCTTGAGCGAACGAACCGCAGCTTGGGACGAAGGATCGAGCAAAGTTGAAACGGAACGTGATGCTCAACTTGCTCAACTGAAGAAAAAGGATGAGGAGTTGGCTAAGTTGAAAGCTGACTTTGAGAGAGCCAAGCTTACATGGATGCGGGAGGTGAAAGCCGCCGAGGACCGGGAAATGGTAGCGTCCAATACTTCAGAGAAGCTTAAGTTAGAGTTGGGCGTTGCCACTGACCGTCTGCAGGTCTTGGAGACAGAGCGGGTGGGTCTGGTGGAAAGAGTGGAGTCCTTGAAGGTCCACGTCGACCAGCTGGAAAAAAAGAACAAGCGCGCCATCTCTTACACTACGTATGTGCAAGATGTAACCGATAACACCAATCTCGGCTATATCTGTGCATATGCTGACAGTGTGAGGAATGTGAAGTATGCCTTGGACAACGGTTTAGATGTGATGACTTCGACCATTAAGGACTTCACAGACTATGTTACTGAGAACCCTCCAGCTCCTAGCTTTGAGATCCCGGTGGCTGACCTAGGAGAGATGGGGTCAACTTAGATATTTTCAAAGACGATGTTCGCGTTGTGGCCCCCAAGGAGAGAGTGGAGGCGGATAGGGATATGACTATCTTTGAAGCTCTGTGCCCTCTTCTCCCGAATCCTCTCGGCGAGACGAGCTCCTCTGCTGCTACAGGCGAGCAGCAGGTCTCTGGGGTCATTGTGCAAGATGTTCAACCTCCTCCTCCTTCCCAAGATCCTCCGGCGCCACCTGCTCCGCCAGCTCCGCCAGCTCCTGAGATTTAAACTTTTATCTTATTTTTTTGCTCTTTTAGTTGATGTAGTAGGATGATGATTGTACGCTTCTCTTTTGTAATTTTTGCGCTAATGAATGGAATCGTACTTTCCTTTTCTTTGTTCGTCTTTTATTTGCCCTTTTATTTATTTTGGCTCAAGTATTTCCTTCCTTTTGAAAGTAAAATACTTTCCCTTTGCAAATATGTGGGTGTTAAACATGTATGGGCCTGTTTGGTTCCCTACGAACTTAGCCTCTATCATGCTTCTCCTTATGCCCTGTTGCTCGCCACTTGCTATGCTTGTGCTTAAATGCATCCAGCTTTGGGGCGAGCAACTCTGTATCATGGGGGCGATTAGTTGGGCTTCTGGGCTTCAAGAGCCCTGCTGCTCGCCTCCTTTTGGACTTGTGCTTTCAACACTTGTTTGTCCTCCGGCGAGCAGTTTTTCTTCTTGGCGAACAATTGGGCTTTGATGCCTCTTTAACTTTTTAGTTACTTAATATAGCGAACAACCATTCCTACTCACATATTTTGCTAAATAATGTTTGAAAATTACCAATCTTACAATAATATACACAACAATATGCATAAAAAACTTTACTCTAATCTACAGAGAAAATTTCCATGGAAAAATTTATTTTACATCGGTCTCCTAACTATTGATAATATTTCTTCAACAAAGCCGCGTTCCAGGTGTATTGGGCCGAATTGCCTTTCATGTCTTCGAGATCATACGTGCCGTTGTGCCACTTATGAGTTATCTTGAATGGGCCCTCCCAAGTCGGTCCAAATACACCTGGAGGTGTTGCTAGGATTTTTCGGAGTACCAGATCCCCGACTTTTACTTGTGAATTATAGTATTTTGCGATTCTTCTTTTGTATATCTCATTTTTTATTCCTGCTGAAATCCTTTTTTCGTCAATCAGATCCATTTATGCAGCTAGTGCCTTGTTGTTTTCTTGTTCATTAAACTCGGCTATCCTTTCAATTGGTACTTTGAGCTCTATAGGTATAACTGCTTCAGTACCGAATGTTATAGCAAACGGTGTCTCTCCGGTACTAGTTCTGTGTGATACTCTGTATGCCCAAAGTACCTTGGGGAGTTCTTCCGACCACTTGCCTTTCTTATCCACCAGACGGATTTTGAGGATGTGCTTGATTATCTTGTTAACTGCCTCGACTTGGCCGTTGGACTGAGGATGATATGGTGTCGAAAAATGCTTCTTGATACCCCATTTTTTACAAAAATCTCTTATCTTTTTTCCTTCGAACTGCCTTCCATTGTCTGTCAATATTGCTTGTGGAACTCCGAATCGACACACTATACTCTTCCAGATAAAACTGATCATTTTTTCTTGTGTTATTGTTACTAGTGCTTCAGCCTCGGCCCATTTCGTGTAATAGTCTACGACCACTACTGCAAATCTGGCATTCCCATTTCCCGTTGGGAAAGGTCCTATGATGTCTATCCCCCACTTTGCGAATGGCCATGGACTATTTACCGAAATCAGTTCTGTTGGTGGCTTATGTATGTTGGGGGCGAACAGCTGGCATCGGTGGCAAGTTTTGCAATTTTGATTGCGTCTTGTAACAGAGTTGGCCAGTAGTATCCTTGCCTTACTGTTTTTTATGCCAATGCTCGTCCTCCTGCGTGATTTCCGCACACTCCTTCGTGTATTTCTTTCAAAACTTCTTGGCCTTGCCCCCTTGCTAGGCATTTCAATAGGGGTAGTGAAAATCCCCTCTTGTAAAGTTGGTTATCCATGATGGTGAACCTTGTTGCTCGCTTGGCTACCTTTGCTCCTTCTTGGGGATCTTCAGGCACTATGTTATCCCTGAGGTATCTGTATATTGGTGTTCTCCAGTCCTTCTCTGTCAATTCTTCTTCGATCTGATTGATCTTATAGTCACTGGTGGATGGGTTAGGGATTCTTGTTATCGTGACTTCTGAATGTTTTGCTGGTCCCGTACTAGTAGCTAAGCGAGCAAGTGCATCTGCTTAGGCATTGTTGTCTCTTGGCACTTGTTCGATGTAAATTTGCTCGAAAAGTGAAGCCAGGTGAGCTACAATTTTTTGGTATAAGGCCATGTTCTCATCCTTGGTTCGTATTCTCCACGAACTTGATTGAACTGGGAATCTCCGTAGATTTGGACTCTTCGGACCCCCACGGCCAATGTCAGACGTAGACCAGCTATCAATGCCTCGTACTCAGCTTCATTGTTTGTTGCCATAAACTCGAACCTGACTGCTGAGGTGAACACTTGTTTGTCTGGGCTGATTAACACTATCCTAGCTCCTGCTGCTGTGTTATTTGATGATCCATCTACGTACATATGCCACGGATGGTTATGACCTCTCGTCGGAACTTGAGGGAAGGTTAATTCGACTATGAAGTCGGTTAACGCTTGTCCCTTGATCGCTGTTCGAGGTGTATAAGATATTCCGAATTGACTTATTTCGAGGGACCACTTGAGGAGGCGACCAGCAGTGTCAGGTCTTTGCAAGATTTGTCTTAGTGGGAAAGTTGTTAAGACCTCCACTTGGTGATCAAAGAAGTATGGCCGTAGCTTTCTTACGCTCATCACCAGTGCGTAGGCTAACTTTTCCATAGGTGAATATTTAATCTCCGCTTCATGCAAAGCCTGACTCACATAGTAGATTGGCAAGTGAAATTTTCCTTCTGCCCGAACTAAGACTGAGCTGATTGCCACCTCTGACGCGGCTAGATATAGGTATAGTTTTTCCCCAGAGATAGGTTTCGATAGGATCTTAGTGTCACTCAGATACTCCTTTAGCTGCTCAAACGCTTGTTGGCAATTGCTTGTCCACTGGAATTGTCCTTTCTTGATGGCGTCAAAGAAAGGTCGACATTTGTCTCCTGACCTGGAAATGAATCTGTTCAGAGCTGCCAAACATCCGGTTAGCCGCTGGACTTCCTTGACCGACCTTGGTGGTTGCATGTCCATTATTGCTTTGACTTTTGACGGATTCGCTTCGATGCCCCGTTGACTAACCAGGTGCCCAAGGAACTTTCCTGAGTGTACTCCGAAGCTGCTTTTCTTCGGGTTTAGCTTCATGTTGTATGCTCGAAGAATCTCAAATGCCTGTGTCAGATGTTCTAAGTGATCCTCCTTTCTTAGGCTTTTCACGACTATGTCATCCACGTACACTTCCATTGTCCTGCCGATGTGATCATTGAACATTTTATTGACAAGTCTTTGGTACGTGGCTCCTGCGTTGATTAACCCGAACGACATCCTTTTCCAACACAGCTGGTTCTTGTTAGTGTAGAACGCCGTACTTTCCTGGTCGTCTGGGTGCATCGGTATTTGGTGATATCCAGCGAATGCATCCATGAAAGTAAGAAGTTCGTGTCCTGCTGTGTTATCCACCAGTTGATCAATATGTGGTAACGGGAAGTAATCTTTGGGACATGCAGCATTCAGGTCCGTAAAATCAATACACAACCTCCACGTGCCATTTGGCTTTTTTACCAACACCGGATTTGTCACCCATCGAGGACACAAAGCTTCTTTGATCAGATCATTATCAAGTAACTTCTTTACTTCGACATCAAGCGCCTCATATTTGTCAAGTCCGAACTTTCTTCTCTTCTGCTTTACCGGTTTTTTAGTCGGATCAATATTTAGCTTATGGCAAGCATGCTCGGGGCTAATGCCTACCATATCTGCGTGCGACCATGCGAATACGTCGAGATTGGACTTAAGGAATTCACTAATTCTGGATCTGTATGGCTCTGGGAGCTCAGACCCAATGAACAATTCTAAGTCTTCTCTATTCGGGTCGACTTTTATTGTTTCCAACTCCTCAACCGGGGTTGCTTTTCTCTTTTGGCTCTTCCATCGAGGATCAATTATCGGACCTTCTTGGCTGAGTTCATTTTTGATCATGGGCTCTGCCTCTAACCTTGGCTCGATATCGTTTACTTCTTTTGGCTCAGGTATACCTTCTTTTCCCTGTTGCTCGCCATGGCCCTCCTGCTCGTCCTCACCCTGCTGGTCGTCCACCTCCATCATTTCTGTGTCAATGGACTCCATGATTTCATCCAACACGGAAGGTTCATCCTCAGCCCTGCTGCTCGGCTGCTCGTCCATGACAGACACACTGTTATCTTTCGATTAGAGTTGCAGGAGGCACTCTCGAGCTTTCTTCTGATCACCTTTAACTGTACCTGGACCCTTCGAAGTTGGAAATTTAAGACAGTAGTAGTACGTTGAAACAGCCGCTTTGAATTCATTTATAAAAGGTCGGCCGAGAAACCCGTTGTAGGCAGACTGTTGATTTACAACTAAAAACTCTATCATTCTAGACAGTCTCCTTTCGGGATTCTCGGTCGATACAAGTTTGACTGGCAACGTTACTAAACCTAAGGGAATGGTTACAGCATCTCCGAACCCTACTATCTTATGATCACATTCCTTTATATACTCTTCACAATCACCTATCTGATCTAATGTGCTTTTGAACAAAATGTTTGTGTAGGAGCCAGTGTCCACAAGCAAACGGTGAACTCGGGCTCCCATGATATTAGCACAGATGATTAGTGAGTCGTTGTGTGGGGTGAGTATCCCGTCTAGGTCTTTTTCGGAGAATATCAGATCCCCCGTCTTCTTGGTTGCTTGGTTTACCCCGACTTCTCTGACCTGAGCTACCGCCTTCAAGTCCGCATTTCTCTTTCTTTTAGATACCGGTGGCCTTTCGTCAGAACAGCCCTGTTGATAGGCGAACAAATATTTAAAGCCTCGATAAGGATTATGAAGAGCCAACCTTAAATCAAAGATGATCAGTAAAGAAAATCAAGTCGGGGTGCATAAATCAATCCAGGTAGTGTATAAACTGACAAACAACTCTACCGACGAACAACTCTACCAACGAACAACATATTGGCGAACAGGTTTTAAGGCCCAAGACCAGAGATGAACATTCTGCTAAGTCACTGATGACGAGCAACATTGATAAAAGGTGGTGAATGTACCAACCTAAGAGGTGCATGTCGACGAACAAAGGATCAAGATCCCAACGCCAATCTATGTAAAACACAAAGGCGAACAACTTCTGAGCCATGTACCCAGAAGGCGAACAACTTTTATGAAAAAACCATCCTGGATCAGCTAAGCTGACCTGGGCGAACAACAATGAAGTCCGAGATAAGACCAAAGAAGACTTTGTAACTAAGATTCAGCTTAGATAAGGTCAAACTAAGGTCAAAGGACACATGTCAAGCATCCAGGCTGGGGAGACCAAGAGTCATAGACACCTCATGCTTGCTAGTCACTATAAATAGTTGTTCTCCAGCTTATGAAATACAAGTTCAAATTCATAAACACTCCCAAAACACATACTTAAACACCTAGACGTGCACACATACGAAATTATTACGATTTTGATTTTCACATCTACAAGTTCATAACCCGACCCTCGATTTACCATTTACGGTGGTAACCAATCATACGTAATTGATTGATGATCTTTAAACCGAACCTAAACAGTCATAATACATCCGACAAAAATTGATCACCAACAATTTTGGCGCTAGAAGGAGGGTTCGAACCTCCGAATTAGTGTGATTACTCAAGAACTTCAAGCTGAAAACTTGAAGATTCAAAGAAAACCTCAAGAAATACTTGAAGATTCAAACAAAAGTGTTCTTGGTGTTCTTGGTGTTCTTCATCATAAGAGTTAAGACGAATTAATTCGGAATGCCTCAATCCAAGGAAACCCAAGCATCACGTTTGTCAAGGAGAGCATCTCCCACCCGAGCCTCGTCGGCTGACCACCAGGATCGTGATCCTAGACATGTGAATAGATCACAGCACACGGCCATAACCCATAACCTCCCACCTGAAATGGAGGCCCTGGCGAACAACCCTAACGAATTAGCCAAAACCATTGCTGCTCTCCAGGCTCTACAGAGACAGCAAGATCAAAATAGGCCTTCACAAGTGAGACCTAAAGATAGAGCCGTAGAAGTTGTTAGGGCTAGATCAACCAGGGGCGAGCAACACAAGGTGAACAGTGCCCATGTCAGGCGGGATAGGGGAAAAGCAAAGATGGTCGAACCAAGAGAAGGCCAGGCTGAATCTGCTCGCGGGCGAACAACTATGTCAAGCCATGGAACTACCCGTTCCAGTGCCTAGGACAGACTTGGCCAACCCCAATTGCAAGAGAAAGTTGCTCGCCAGGAAGCTGAACGTGGGCGAGCAATATTTGAGCAACCACGCCCATCAATTCATGAGAGACTCTCTCAATCTGCCTTCAGGCGTCTAGGGCCAAATGCGGCAAGCAACCCTAGAAAACAGCTCCAGGAGTTGCCCACTCCAAGTGAGGGACTGCGACGAGCAGAAAGGTTGGTACCTTTAGCTTATGGCAAGCATGCTCGGGGCTAATGCCTACCATATCTGCGTACGACCATGCGAATACGTCGAGATTGGACTTAAGGAATTCACTAATTCTGGATCTGTATGGCTCTGGGAGCTCAGACCCAATGAACAATTCTAAGTCTTCTCTATTCGGGTCGACTTTTATTGTTTCCAACTCCTCAACCGGGGTTGCTTTCCTCTTTTGGCTCTTCCATCGAGGATCAATTATCGGACCTTCTAGGCTGAGTTCATCTTCGATCATGGGCTCTGCCTCTAACCTTGGCTCGATATCATTTACTCCTTTTGGCTCAGGTATACCTTCTTTTCCCTGTTGCTCGCCATGGCCCTCCTGCTCGTCCTCACCCTGCTGGTCGTCCACCTCCATCATTTCTGTGTCAATGGACTCCATGATTTCATCCAACACGGAAGGTTCATCCTCAGCCCTGCTGCTCGGCTGCTCGTCCATGACAGACACACTGTTATCTTTCGATTGGAGTTGCAGGAGGCACTCTCGAGCTTTCTTCTGATCACCTTTAACTGTACCTGGACCCTTCGAAGTTGGAAATTTAAGACAGTAGTAGTACGTTGAAACAGCCGCTTTGAATTCATTTATAAGAGGTCGGCCGAGAAACCCGTTGTAGGCAGACTGTTGATTTACAACTAAAAACTCTATCATTCTAGTCAGTCTCCTTTCGGGATTCTCGGTCGATACAAGTTTGACTGGCAACGTTACTAAACCTAAGGGAATGGTTACAGCATCTCCGAACCCTACTATCTTATGATCATATTCCTTTATATACTCTTCACAATAACCTATCTGATCTAATGTGCTTTTGAACAAAATGTTTGTGTAGGAGCCAGTGTCCACAAGCAAACGGTGAACTCGGGCTCCCATGATATTAGCACAGATGATTAGTGAGTCGTTGTGTGGGGTGAGTATCCCGTCTAGGTCTTTTTCGGAGAATATTAGATCCCCCGTCTTCTTGGTTGCTTGGTTTACCCCGACTTCTCTGACCTGAGCTACCGCCTTCAAGTCCGCATTTCTCTTTCTTTTAGATACCGGTGGCCTTTCGTCAGAACATCCCTGTTGATAGGCGAACAATTATTAAAGCCTCGATAAGGATTATGAAGAGCCAACCTCAAATCAAAGATGATCAGTAAAGAAAATCAAGTCGGGGTGCATAAATCAATCCAGGTAGTGTATAAACTGACGAACAACTCTACCGACGAACAACTCTACCAACGAACAACATATTGGCGAACAGGTTTTAAGGCCCAAGACCAGAGATGAACATTCTGCTAAGTCACTGATGACGAGCAACATTGATAAAAGGTGGTGAATGTACCAACCTAAGAGGTGCATGTCGACGAACAAAGGATCAAGATCCCAACGCCAATCTATGTAAAACACAAAGGCGAACAACTTCTGAGCCATGTACCCAGAAGGCGAACAACTTTTATGAAAAAATCATCCTGGATCAGCTAAGCCGACCTGGGCGAACAACAATGAAGTCCGAGATAAGACCAAAGAAGACTTTGTAACTAAGATTCAGCTTAGATAAGGTCAAACTAAGGTCAAAGGACACATGTCAAGCATCCAGGCTGGGGAGACCAAGAGTCATAGACACCTCATGCTTGCTAGTCACTATAAATAGTTGTTCTCCAGCTTATGAAATACAAGTTCAAATTCATAAACACTCCCAAAACACATACTTAAATACCTAGACGTGCACACATACGAAATTATTACGATTTCGATTTTCACATCTACAAGTACATAACCCGACCCTCGATTTACCATTTACGGTGGTAACCAATCACACGTAATTGATTGATGATCTTTAAACCGAACCTAAACAGTCACTAATACATCCGATAAAAATTGATCACCAACAATTTTGGCGCTAGAAGGAGGGTTCGAACCTCCGAATTAGTGTGATTACTCAAGAACTTCAAGCTGAAAACTTGAAGATTCAAAGAAAACCTCAAGAAATACTTGAAGATTCAAACAAAAATGTTCTTGGTGTTCTTGGTGTTCTTCATCATAAGAGTTAAGACGAATTAATTCGGAATGCCTCAATCCAAGGAAACCCAAGCATCACGTTTGTCAAGGAGAGCATCTCCCACCCGAGCCTCGTCGGCCGACCACCAGGATCGTGATCCTAGACATGTGAATAGATCACAGCACACGGCCATAACCCATAACCTCCCACCTGAAATGGAGGCCCTGGCGAACAACCCTAACGAATTAGCCAAAACCATTGCTGCTCTCCAGGCTCTACAGAGACAGCAAGATCAAAATAGGCCTTCACAAGTGAGACCTAAAGATAGAGCCGTAGAAGTTGTTAGGGCCAGATCAACCAGGGGCGAGCAACACGAGGTGAACAGTGCCCAGGTCAGGCGGGATAGGGGAAAAGCAAAGATGGTCGAACCAAGAGAAGGCCAGGCTGAATCTGCTCGCGGGCGAACAACTATGTCAAGCCATGGAACTACCCGTTCCAGTGCCCAGGACAGACTTGGCCAACCCCAATTGCAAGAGAAAGTTGCTCGCCAGGAAGCTGAACGTGGGCGAGCAATATTTGAGCAACCACGCCCATCAATTCATGAGAGACTCTCTCAATCTGCCTTCAGGCGTCTAGGGCCAAATGCGGCAAGCAACCCTAGAAAATAGCTCCAGGAGTTGCCCACTCCAAGTGAGGGACTGCGACGAGCAGAAAGGTTGGTACCTTTGCTCGCCGAACAGCCTCCAAGTCAGGGGGCATCTTTGGATGAGCTATCAAGCTTAAGAAGGGCAGTGGAGAACATGCAGGGACAGCTGGACCAACAAAGAGGTGTGGGGACAACTAGTTTGCCATCCTCACCACTATCACCTGTCATTCTGAAAGCCCCGATTCAGAAGAAGGTCCAGTTCCCAGCAACCATAAAGTATGACGGCGTTGCTGATCCCAGAGTTCATCTAACAAAGTATTCAGATTATATGGTCTCAGTGGGGGCCAGCGACGCCACCCAATGCCAAAACTTCCCCTTAACTTTGGGGGATCGGGTGCACAAGTGGTTTACGGCGATGCCACCAGCATCTATTCACTCTTTCACTCAACTGAGTTGAGAATTCCTTTCCCATTTCTCAACGGCGGGATCATACTTATCCCAGAAACATCGATTGTCGGACCTTAAACAAAATGACGACGAGTCAGATCGGGCATTCATGGAAAGGTTCGACAAGGTATTGTTCGAAGGTGAACCCGTCAGTGAGGACACGAAAATCATTGCCGTTATGGCCGGGTTGAAGAAAGGATCAAAGCTATGGAAAGAGGTACGTCTGAAGTGCCCAAGAAGCTATGCCGAATTCAGGAATCAAGCCGGCATATTCGTTTCCATGCATGAGGCTTTGCAATCAAACTTAGGGGAGAACAAAACTGATCCCAAGGAGAACAACTAGAAACCTGGTGCAACAAGCTATCGAGTCCCTAAAAACATGAAGGCATTCACTGAAGGGACAGAACTCAAAGAAAAGTTGAACCAAGTGCTAACAGTGTCAGTCGATACTGTTTATGAGAATGTGAAGGATAAGGAGTTGCTCTCCCCTTCCCGGAAAATTTGCCAAGACACTAGCAAACTCAACCCTAACAAGTATTGTGCCTACCATCAAAGTGTGGGGCACTTTACGAGTGAATGTAGAGATTTGCTTAAGCAGCTCTGGCGTTTGTACGAGGACGGAAAGCTCTCCGACTTTGTCAAAAGGTAACTCGGGAAGAGAGTCCGGGAGAACAATTCTGAGGACGAGGATGATCAACCTCAGAAGAACAATAAACCGGCGCGACCAGTTCCTGCTATTCCTACTCGTCCATTGGAAGACTTGTATATGATGGAACCTGCAGGTCCCGCAGGAGGATGTTCTGATGGACGACCACCAATCTCCAACCGGAAAAGAAAAGCTGAACTACGAGCGATCGATCAAGTCCAAGAAATGGGGGTCAACCCATCTATCATGCAGACGGCAGAATTGACCTTCACCGAAAATGACTTGGAATGAATATTGACTCCACATAACGATTCGCTCGTAATTTGCACAAAAATTATAGGAACACGAGTCCACAGATTGTTGGTGGACACCGGAGCCTACACCAACATTCTATTCAAAAAGACGCTCGATCATCTTGGAGATTATTCGGGCTACATCCGATATACGACTCACAGAATAATAGGCTTCGGGAATGCTGTAACGGACCCATTGGGAATAGTTACTTTAGCAGTACAACTTGTAACGGCCAATGAACCCGAGAAAAATATTACAAGAATGGTTGATTTCTTGGTTGTAGACCAGGATTCAACTTATAACGGGTTTCTTGGTCGACCCTTTTTAAATGAATTTAAAGCTGCATGTTCCACTTATCATTATTGTTTGAAATTCCCAACAGCAAGTGGAGCAGGTACTATCAAAGGAGATCAAAGAAAGGCCAGGGAATGTCTCTTACAGTTGCAGGCCAAACACGTATCAGTATCCATGATAAACTATCAATACTGGAGAGCATGATGGACATAGAGGAAGACCACATGGACACTGACGAACAATATCTTGACGAGCAGATGTTGGACGAACAACTCCTCACCACCTATGAGGAACATCATCCTGACGAACAACAAAGGGGTGGTGACGAGCAACATTCATATGATGGCCTGGAAGGCCAGGTGTTGACTAACAACAACGAATCAGGGCCAACAGATGATCTAGATCCCCGCCTGGGGGCAGAGCCAGTGAACATCAAAAATGATTTTAACCCTGAGGAACCAATACTTGATCCTCGGTGGAAAGGACAAAAACGACGAGCAACTCCAGTTGAAGAGCTGGAGGCGTTCAAAGTTAATCCTGAAAGCCCGGATCTCAAATTATACATAGGATCTAAGCTCCCTGAGCCTTACAGATCCCGAATGAAAGAGTTCCTCAGCAGAAATCTAGATGTTTTTGCTTGGTCTCATGCAGACATGGTGGGGATAGATCCAAAATATGCTTGCCATAAGCTCAACATCAATCAAGCAAAAAGGCAAATCCATCAAAAACGAAGAAAATATGGCCCAAACAAGTATCAAGCTTTGAACGAAGAAGTAAAGAAGTTGCTAGACAATGACCTAATCCGACAAGCACTCTGTCCACAATGGGTAGTAAACCCAGTCCTTGTGAGGAAACCAAACGGGACCTGGAGGCTATGCATAGACTTTACAGATCTGAATGCAGCATGCCCGAAGGACAACTTTCCACTTCCTCACATTGACCAGTTGGTGGACAGCACTGCAGGTTATGAAATGCTAACATTCATGGATGCCTTTGCCGGGTACCATCAAATTCCAATGCATCCAGACGATCAAGAGAACACAACATTTTATACAAACAAAAACTTGTTGTGTTGGAAAAGAATGCCTTTCGGCCTCATCAACGCCGGAGCAACATACCAGAGGTTGGTGAACAAGATGTTCGATGAACAAATCGGAGATACGGTAGAAGTCTATGTAGACAATATCGTAGTCAAAAGCCCCCGAAGGGAAGACCATCTTCAACATTTGACCCAGGTGTTCAAAATCCTTCGACACTACAATATGAAGTTGAATCCGAAGAAGAGCAGTTTCAGAGTTCATTCAGGAAAATTCCTGGGCCATCTTGTTAGTCAACGAGGGATTGAAGCCAATCCAACAAAAGTTAAAGCGATTGTGGATATGCAACCTCCACGTTCAATAAAAGAAGTGCAAAGGCTCACAGGATGCCTAGCAGCATTGAATCGGTTCATATCCAGATCGGGGGACAAATGCCGTCCATTCTTTGAAGCCATCAAGAAAGGACAGTTCACATGGACTAACAACTGTCAAAAGGCGTTCGATCAACTCAAAGACTACCTGGGAGATGTTAAAATCCTATCAAAACCTGTCCCAGGAGAAAAGCTATATTTATACTTAGCAGCGTCAGAAGTGGCTATCAGCTCTGTCCTGGTACGAGAAGACGGCAAATTTCATCAACCTATTTACTACGTCAGTCAAGCTTTACACGATGCGGAGATCAAATACTCTCCAACCGAGAAACTGGCGTACGCACTTGTTATGAGTGTGAGGAAGTTATGACCATACTTTTTTTTATCATCAAGTGGAAGTACTAACAACTTTCCCACTCAGACAAATTCTCCATCGCCCCGACACAGCTGGTCGCCTATTAAAGTGGTCACTAGAGATTAGCCAATTCGGGGTAACTTATGCTCCTCGAACTGCGATCAAAGGGCAAGCGTTAGCCGACTTTATTGTCGAACTAACCTTCCCACCAGATCCGACGAGAGGACTTGATCACCCCTGGCATCTTTACGTTGACGGGTCTTCGACCAACATAGCCTCGGGGGCAGGAGTGGTTCTAATCAGTCCCGACAGATAAGTATTCACCTCGGCAATCAAGTTTGGTTTCATGGCAACCAACAACGAAGCTGAGTACGAAGCTCTTATCGCTGGTCTCCACCTATCTCTTGCAGTAGGTGTTAGACGGCTGCAAATATTTGGCGATTCGCAATTGATTGTGAACCAAGTCCGAGGTGAATACGAGGCAAAAGACGATCACATGATCGAATATCAGTGAATTGTTGCTTACATGATGTCCTTGTTAGAACAAGTCTTCATTGAACAAATTCCAAGGACAAGCAACACACAAGCGGATGCGTTGGCCCGACTAGCAACTAGTGAGGGACCAGCAGAGTTGGCAGACATTATAATTACAAAGATGAATGATCCATCAACGAGAAGTTATAATGTCAACCAACTTGATGAACAAGCAAGTGAAGAAGAAGAATGGAGAACAAACATAATCAAATATTTGAAAAGTGGGGAAAAACCAAACAACCTTTTTGAAGCCGCCAAGCTAACAAAGCAAGCCGCCAGATATACTCTGGTAGGCGAGCATCTTTACAAAAGGGGAATATCAATCCCACTTCTCAATTGTTTGCCTAGGGGGCAAGGACGAGCAATACTCGAAGAAATACATGCTGGAGTATGCGGAAATCATACTGGGGGGCAAGCTTTGGCATACAAAACTATCAGACAGGGCTATTATTGGCCAACTTTACGTCAAGACGCAATCAAGAAAGCGAAGACCTGCAATCAATGTCAAATATTTGCCCCAAACATTCATACCCCGGCCCAACAGCTCGTATCAGTTTATAGCCCGTGGCCATTTGCTAGATGGGGGATGGACATTATTGGTCCTTTCCCAGCGGGAGTTGGAGGAGTTCGATTTGCCGTTGTGGCGGTCGACTATTATACAAAATGGGCAGAAGCAGAAGCTATGGTAAAAATCACCCAGCAGAAAATGATCAACTTCATCTGGAAGAACATTGTCTGTCATTTTGGAGTTCCACAAACCATCGTGACAGACAATGGTCCGCAGTTTGATGGAAAAGAGTTGAGGGATTTCTGTACAAAGTGGGGGATCAAAAAACATTACTCTACGCCCTACCATCCCCAATCGAATGGACAAGTTGAGGCTGTAAACAAGATTATCAAGCATACGTTGAAAGTACGACTGGCGGAGAGCAAAAGTAGTTGGTCTGAAGAGCTCCCGGAAGTCTTGTGGGCATACAGAGTTTCTCCCAGGTCAAGCACCGGAGAAACACCTTTTGCGATGGCTTTCGGAACAGAAGCTGTAATACCAATCGAGCTAAAGACCAACACATTCAGGACGACCAACTTTGATGAGCAGACGAACAACTCTGCTCTAGCTACAGAAATGGATTTGCTCGAGGAAAAAAGACTGAATGCCGAGCTAAAAAATGCTACCTACAAGCAGCGAGCAGAACGCTATTATAATTCCCATGTTAAAATCAGGGAATTCAGAGTTGGAGATATGGTTCTAAGAAAGTTGCTCGCCCAACCTCCAGGTGTATTGGGACCAACTTGGGCGGGCCCGTATCGTATAACGAAAAAATTCGTTAACGGTGTATATGATATCGAAGATATGGAAGGCAAGCTGGCCCAATACTCCTGGAATGATGTACATCTGAAGAAGTACTATCAATGAGACGAACAAGTTCTTAATTGGGTGAACAAATGTCTTGGGGGGCCAGTGAACCAAAAACTTGCCTAATTTTTTGAAAATTTTGCTAAGTATAGAATTTAAAGTTGTCCGGCACATTGTATAGTTTAGTGCTGTTTCATCTTTTATTTATAGAAAGAGTTGCTCGGCAAAAATATTATAAGCGAGCATGTTTTTAGTTAATGTTCAAAGTTGTTCGTCAGATTATATTTGTTAGTGACGAGCAGTCTTACAATACTTGTAAATTTCATTATGTAAATATAGTAGTTGTTCGTCAAGAGGAAAAGTCCAAAAGCTCGAGGTACAAGTCCATTTTGAGGACCAAAGCCACTTAAAGGTTGTTCATTTTTTAAAATGAACATAACCTAAGGCTGAACCCTGATTCCACTAAAGGTAAAGTTCGATTCGAACAAAAGCTCAACACTATATGTTATAATTGCAAAGGCATTGATAAAAATGTAAAGGCAATTAACATATAAAGAAAATGAGCGAACATGAGAAAGACATTCCATTAATCGAAAGGCATTGAGCCTCAAAAATAGTACAATGATTCTAGAAGTCAAGTACTACAAAAGGAACGAACAACTATTACAGAGAAGAAGAAAAGAAAAAAGCTAAGTCCTATATCTATTGTTGCTCGGCGGGAGGAGGGTCTTGAGTTTGATCAACAGGAGGTTCAACGATCATATCACGAGCCAAGTCTTCAGCTGCCTTATCCTCCGCCTCTTTAGCAGCTTGTTCGTCGACAGCGGCCGACTCTTTTTCTTGCTCGTCCTCATTGACTTGGGGAGGAGGGTGAGTAACAACAATGCTAGGGTCAAGTTTATCAATCTTGACCCCTAATTCAGCCACATCCGCCAGCTAGATCTCAATGTTGTTCGGTGGCGGATAGTGTTCGATGAACTCGGAGAGGTCTTTTCCCATCTCTTCAACCAGGTCCTTGTAGTCATAAGCATCGGCCGTGCGGATGCTGTCCGCATAGGCGCAGATATACCCAAGGTTAGAGATGGGGCCAGTCCGAGCCTGAACTTCCTCTTCAAGTTGCTCGCGTGTGAAGAGGTTGGCTTCCGACTCCCGAAGACGAGCAACTTCCGCTTTGAGATCAGCGATCTCTTGTTCGGCCGCGGACAACTTCTTCTCCCCGTCACCGAGCATGGCATCTTTGCCTCTCAATTCGCTTGACAAACCTTGAATTTGGTCAAGGTATTTCTTTTCAGAATCAATGTAAACATTGATTTGATTATTAAGACGGGCAACTTTGGCCTCATACTGGCCGACCAGGCCATCCTTCTCTTCGGTCAGCTGCCGAGCAGTACTGGCGTAACGACGAACAGCATCTTCGAGCTCGGCGAGCTGGATCATTCCTTTCTGGGCGATGGCAAGGCCATTTGCATGATGCATCAAGGAAAAGTGGAAGTTGTCCGCAATGCTTTGAGCAGAAACGGTCGTCTCCAGTGGCCAGGTCCACGATCGGGCGATCAACTCTGTTGCCCGATGAACATGTTCGCCCGGGATCTCTCAAATGTTCACCGGAGTTTTTGAGCAGGCGTATTGGTGGACCGCAGCTGCTCGCCCAGGATGATCATTAGGCCGATACCTGCGAACAAAAACCCAAGTTATAAGATGTTCTTAAAAGCTGTTCGCCGGCCACAAAGCTAGATGTGCTTACTCTTGGAACTTTCATTCGTCCCAACCCAGTATGGTGATATCCTCAGGGCCGCGAGTTGGGGTAACACTTTTGCCCGCTTTGCCCATCGTCTCCACAGGCTCGACGGATGAGTGGCGAACAATATCCCCCTCTGGGCGAGCATGACTGTGGCCCACTTTCTCCTTCCCTTTGCCACCACCGGAGACATTTTGGGCCAGCGGAGTCCCATCCGCTTTCTTTAAGTGTTTCCCCCCTTGAGGAGGAGAAATCGGAGGAGCTGGCCGAGCATGGCCAGAAGGTACCGCAGACCGAGGAACTTTGGCTCCTTCAGCCTTGTTCGTCATTCCCAGTACTTTGGTAGGCGGGTCACCCTTCCTTTTTCGGCCTTTCGGAGGCGCCATCTCAAAGACTCTTTGTTCAAGGAGAGCGAAGCAGGGGGGAACGGCAACAGTAACTTGCTCGGCTAAAAAAAAAAAAGAGTTAAGTTAAAAGAGTTAGACGAGCAAGTTGAGAAAGTCAATGACGAGCAAAGTCTAAATGAAAACTTAGAAATTTTTGATATACCTGGGGGCACTTCAGCATGTGCTTCCAAGTGGTGGGGATAAGTAAGCAAACGAGCAGCTCTTTGACGCTTCTCGTCGCTTAGGTATTGGATGGTCCTGTCCGCTCTATTGTGCAAGCCGACCAAACAAGATGTGAATAGAAACTCCGCACCAATCTCCTCTTCTTCCGAATTCCACTTTAGTAGTCGAGGACCTGCGAGCAAACAATAAAAGTTAAATTAGAACAACACAATTCAAAGGCGAACAAAGATAAACTTACGCTTAATTATTCCATAGGCTACGAGAGAATTTATTTGCCCGATGCCACTGCGTGGACCGGAAGATGCTCGCCAGTCACCACATATGAAGAAAAAGTGCTCTTTCCAGTCCCTAATCTTGTTCGGCACCCCCTCAACCATCTTGAGTCCAGTCCTGGCCTTAAGGTAGTAGCAGCCTTCTTCACCAATGGGACATTTGGTGATTGTCATCAGATAGTTGATCTCTTCTGCGGTAAGGCGATCAACGTATCCCTCTAGGGCGAACAGACACATGGCACCGAGCAAATTCATCCATCCTATTGGTGTGATCTGTGTAATGGCAAGATTGGTCGCCTCGAGGAAGCGACCAACAACTAGAGGTAGTGGCAGCTTTAGACCAGCGATCAGTGTGTCAATATTGATCGCGGTGCATCCTGGAGGTGGGCGATCAACTCTCTCTTTCCTCTTAGGGGCCCACATATGAATGTCAAAAGGGATTTTGTAGGTCTCTCGGATCAGATCAAGATCCTCTTCGAGGACGATACTTTTGATTCTGCTCGCCTGAAAATCAGTTTTTACCAGGTCTATTTTTTATCTTTTCGGGCGAGCAAAGTGGTTCGCATACTCCTCAGTATATGCTCGCCATTCGAAAGGCCGAGCAACTCTAGTGGGGATCTCGTTTTCCATCATCCTTGGAGATGGGAACCCTATCTCTTCCAAAAATTCGCGAGTCAACTCGTCGAATTGGGGATCTTCCGATTCAGCGCTGGACGAAGAGTCTCCGTCGGAATCTCTGCTCGCAGCGACCACCACTTCCCTCCCCGATGGACGAGCACCAGTATCCTCAACTGAACGAACAACCGAATCAACGTGGGGATTTGACGCCGAGGAGATCTCAAAGGGAGGTTGATTCTCATGTGCCACAATGGGGAAGAGGGGTTCAAGAGTTTCCTCGGATTTGTTGCTCGAGTGCGAAGACATGGAAGGAGAAGGGAGAAGAAGAACCAGACGGCGGCGTTTCATCGGAGAAGACGGCGGAACAAAGCCCCACACGGCGGCGATAGAGATTTTTGAAGAAAAATAAAAGAAATGAGGTGAAGAAAGAAAGTAACTACCTTATCTTGAAATTAGAAGCCAATTGCAAGAGAAACGAACGCCGGAAAAGCTTGGAATCGCCGGAGAAGGAAGAATCGTCGGAGCACTGTAGCAAAGATGGGAAAAAGTGGGAAAAATTTGTTTCCCCTTCTATTTATACCCCAAGCAAAAAACGGGGTACGAGGTGCAATTTACAACAAAGTGTGGGCCAATTTGAAGAAAAACGGGGTAAAAATTCGAGCAAGTATGAAAATTGAAGGACCAATATGCAAATATAAGGGCGCGTGGCCTCGGGATTGCTCGCGCGTGGGCGGCGCACAATCATGCCGCCCACGTCATCTTCGTACAACCCCCAGACCTTGGGGAGACGGAACGACAGACCGTTTGTTGCTCGCCAAGACCAATGATGTTCGTCCCAACTCTCATTAGAATAATATCCTAACTACAGTTGCTCGCCACAAAGTTGCTCGTCTGTGACAACATGTAGTCAGGATAGGGGGCAATTGTTGATAGGCGAACAATTATTAAAGCCTCGATAAGGATTATGAAGAGCCAACCTCAAATCAAAGATGATCACTAAAGAAAATCAAGTCGCGGTGCATAAATCAATCCAGGTAGTGTATAAACTGACGAACAACTCTACCGACGAACAACTCTACCAACGAACAACATATTGGAGAACAGGTTTTAAGGCCCAAGACCAGAGATGAACATTATGCTAAGTCACTGATGACGAGCAACATTGATAAAAGGTGGTGAATCTACCAACCTAAGAGGTGCATGTCGAAGAACAAAGGATCAAGATCCCAACGCCAATCTATGTAAAACACAAAGGCGAACAACTTCTGAGCCATGTACCCAGAAGACGAACAACTTTTATGAAAAAACCATCCTGGATCAGCTAAGCCGACCTGGACGAACAACAATGAAGTCCGAGATAAGACCAAAGAAGACTTTGTAACTAAGATTCAGCTTAGATAAGGTCAAACTAAGGTCAAAGGACACATGTCAAGCATGCAGGCTGGGGAGACCAAGAGTCATAGACACCTCATGCTTGCTAGTCACTATAAATAGTTGTTCTCCAGCTTATGAAATACAAGTTCATATTCATAAACACTCCCAAAACACATACTTAAACACCTAGACGTGCACACATACGAAATTATTACGATTTCGATTTTCACATTTACAAGTTCATAACCCGACCCTCGATTTACCATTTACGGTGGTAACCAATCACACGTAATTGATTGATGATCTTTAAACCGAACCTAAACAGTCACTAATACATCCGATAAAAATTGATCACCAACAAGCCCCCTACTGGTCCGGAAGGCTCGAGCATTAAGATCTCTCGGACGGGTTCCACCGATGCCGTAAACGGCTTTTTGCCTTTTTTGTCCATCCTGCTCGGCTGCTCGTCCCCTTCATCCTCTTCCGAGCTGGATGGAATTGAGACTCTTGGCCTTTTTCCTGGCTGCCTCTTCATGAATTCCGACAACCTTCCTTCTTCATAAAACCTCCACAGTTGCTTTAGGAGGTCTCGACATTCACTCGTGAAGTGACCTATGGTTTGATGATATGCACAGTATTTGTTGGGGTTCATCTTCCCCCGCTCTTGTCGTATTTTCCTTGGTTCCGACAGCATGTCCTTATCCTTAACGTTGTTATACACTGTTTCTATTGACGTAGATAGGACATGGTTTAACCTCTCTTTCAACTCGGAACCTTCATTGAAAGCTTTCAAGTTATTGGGAGCTTTGTAGTCCCCACCGGACTTCTTTCCTGATTTTTTGGTGTCGGCCTTATCTCCCATCTCTTTTTGGAGAGTTTCTTGCATTGAAATGTATACTCCCGCCTTGTGCCTGAATTCGGAATATGTTTTTAGGAAGGCCAGGTGCATTTCCTTCCACAAGTCTGTCCCCTTCCTGAGTCCTGCCATGACTGCCACTATCTTGGTGTCCTCACTCACCATTTCCCCTTCTAACAGGACTTTATCAAACCTCTCAAGGAAAGCCATATCGGATTCTTCCTCTCCTTGCTTCAAATCTGCAAGTCTGAGTCTTTGGGTGAGGTAGGATCCGACCGTGGAAAAATGTGATAGGAATTCCTTGCTGAGTTGCATGAACGAACTGATGGAGCCTGGAGCGAGTGCGGAAAACCATCTATGGGGACCATCACCAAGAGTTAATGGGAAATTTCGACACTGTGTTGCGTCAGATGCTTTCACGGATATCATGTAATCAGTGTATTTGGATAAGTGCACTTTCGGGTCTGAATTTCCTTCATACAAATTAATGGCCGGGAATTGTACTTTCTTTTGCACTGGCGCATTCAGAATAGTTGGGGACAAGGGTGATGATGGCAGTATTGTTGATCCAACACCTTTTTGGGCCTCCAACTGTTTTTGCATTTCTTCCACCGCCTTCTTCAGAGCTTGCCACTCGCCCGGAGACGTTCTTCCATTAGAAGGCTGTTCGTCATGGTCAGGTTCGATGACCTCTTCATGACGCAGTCCCTTGCTAACGGGACGTTTCTCCTGCGTGACGTGCCTAGCGATGTTGCTAGCTCCGTTGGGACCCAAACGCCCGAAGGCTGACCTTCTCAACCTCTCATGCACTAAGGGGCGAGCAGCAGGGTGTGCTTGCTTGTGTGCTCGCTCCTCACTTCTTTAATGAACCTCCTCTCTACGTGCCCCGTAATGGCTTGCTCTTCTCGTATGGGAGTGGCTCATACTCTTTGTGTCCCTGTTGCTCGACTCCTCGCCTGTCCCTGGAGTGGACTCTCCTCGACTTCCTAGCCGCTCGCTTATTGGTGTTTTACCCTTAGCCCTCCTTGCCTGTCCACTGTCAACCTCATCTATTCTCGCATCTTCTCGTTATTTAGTTCTTCTTTCAGTTGCCCAGTTGCTCGCCTCCGGGGCTTTGGAAGGTTTGTGTCCTGCTGCCCGGTTGCTCGCCTCCCGGGCTCTTGACGGTCCGGCAGCCTCTTGTTGCCGTTGTATGGATTGCAAGACGGCGATTGTTTTGGCCAATTCTTCCGGGTTTTGGGCCAAAGCCTCCACTTTCGGGGGTAAAGTATCAATTGTAACTTGTACATTTCGCCGGGATGTTGCCCGCACCGTTCGTGCATGGTCACCCGTCGATGATACCCTTGTTCATGACTTGTTCGACGGGTGAGTGCTCGATTCTTGCGGTTCTTGTGATCGCACCATTTTCCGGATTTTGATGTTCCTTTGATGAAGATCTTAAGCTTGTGGATGTTTTGACCTAGAAACAACTAGCCTTGCATGTAGGGATTTGGTTGTTTACAAACCCTTATCCACACATGCATGCATTCAAGCTTGTAGGTCTTGTGCAACACCACTTGAAACACACATATATTCCTAAATTCCAGTTTCCTGCGACTTATTGCCGGAATTATGCAGTTTCCGGTGAGTTTTCCCCGGAAATCCTTCAAATCTTCAACCGACGGAGGTTCGGACCCTTCTTCTAGCGTCAATTGTTGATGACCTTAATCCGAATTGATAATTAATGGTTGTTTTACTCTTGTAAGATCATCAAACAAGGATATAATCAAAGATTAAAGCTGGATTTTTATAAAGGGGAGTTGAGAGAGAAATTTGTAATAGTTTGGCTTATTTTTGAATTAAGCAAACTTGTATTTTTCCCTCATGAAGAGGTATTTATAGAAGTACAAGCAAGTAGGAGGTGGCACCTTCCTAATCATCCTCATTTACATAGTGACAAGTGTTAAGACACTTGTTAATTCCTAAGCTATTACATCTTTACACAATGACAAGTGTTAAAACACTTGTTTGCTCCTAATGTAATGCCTAATTATTGGGATTCCTGATGATCTTCCGAGGTGCCCTCTTGCTCGCCTGGTCGCCTCCTTGTAATTTCTCTCTGACCCTTCTTGTTCTAGCTGGTCGCCTCCTTTTCATGTCTTGAGTGACCAGCTGCTCGCCTCCTAGCCTCTATGACCAGCTGCTCGCCTCCTTAGGGGTGAAGTCCCTGCTGGTCGCCCTCTTCAATTATTATTTTATTTTCATTCCTGATTTCTTAATCTTATTATTTTAATATTTTTTATTTCTAATCTTGTATCCCTGTTGTTCGCCTATCAACAGTTACACGTAGTTTTTTTTTTAAATCAAATAATAAAAAAATAATTATAGTGTGAAACTGGTTCATACATATATGAGTTATTTCATTAAAATATTTTAGTTCAAAAGGGTATAAGTTATTTCACTAAAGTTGAGGGGTATGAAGAGTATGGGTTGCATGTTTAGACTAAGGGGTATGAGTTGTTCTATAAAAGTAAAAAATTTCTACGATCAGATAGAGTCTTCGTCCTACTTGACATCAGGAAACTAATAAAAAATCGATACCTCATATAACTTCGTTGTGAGCAATCTAATTTCACAATAAGATAAAAGAATTAATTTTTATGAAAAGAAATATACATTTACTGAAATATCCTTATAGCATAATTTTAAATAGAATTAATTGCCCTCTAGTACACCATATCAACTTTTTTTCCCTTCCACTAACAATTACAAATTTAGTTTACAATTAGTACATTTCAGTTCATCCCACTACATATAATATTCTATCTCCTCCTCTACCTTCTCTCTCATACTTTAATTCAAATATATCTTCTCTCTCTTCCATTATTCCACCATTCACTCTCGCAACTCCAAATGAAAAATTAGATGCTCTCTCCCCTCCCCCCTCTCTCTCTCTCTCTCTCATATATGGTGACGGAGGAGGCCGGCGTCACCGCCGCCACTGCTGAGGAGAAGACCGCCAACACCATCATCGACGTACACATCCTCTCCCCCCCCCCTCTCTCAAGTATAGTGATGGAGGATGGCATCGCCGCCGCTGCTGAGAGAAGACCGCCACCACCATCACCGACGAAGCCACCCTCCCCCCGCTCTCTCTCTCTCTCCCTCTCAAGTATGGTGACAGAGGAGGGCCTCGTCGCCGCTGCTGAGGAGAAGACCACCGTCATTTTCTCCGGTGGATCTAGGGTTTTGATGGGGGTTACGGCGGATCTTAGGGTTTTCTCCAGATCCACCCTCCTCTCTTATGCACGCCACCACCGTCATCGAAAATCTGTACCCTGGTAATTTCAGTTTCTCCTTCTTTTCGCTTAATTTCCTCGATTTCTCCCCCAATTTCACTTCTCACGATTTTTCCCCAATTTTTTCACAATAGCGAGACTTGTGACAAGTAGTGGCTAGCCGACAGCCTCAGCTACAGATTCAAGCTCATCCTTGATTCAGCTGCTGCAGGGATCGTGTTAGCCGACTCAACTCTCAGTAGTAGCAAGGGGGGTAAATTGGTCATTGACATGAATGTAAATGGCAACGGGGGTGGGGGATTGGGGATTGTTGACAGAGGGATTGGGGATTGTTGATAGGGACGAAGGCCCACTGTGTTTTTTTATTAAGTGTGAGGCTTAATAGCTTTTTTGCACCATTTTTCTTGTCAAGATTAGCTTTTTTTTAACCATTGTTATTCTTGTCAAGATTATTATTGGCTTCTGAGACATTTGTAAAACCTTACTCAAACCCCTTGCGTTGTGGTTTTTCGATTAGATTAAGTAATTACTGATTTTATTTTGTGCACTGAATATAACTATAGTATACATAATAACAGTTATAGTGCATTGATTATAACTATAGTATACATAATAACAATTATAATATATTGGACATAACTACAGTATAATGAAAAATAATATAGTATATTAAGGCTCTGTTTACTTTCACAAATAAAGCTAGATAAAATTATTAGTAGGACCCTGCCAACAATTTACTTCTCCAGTTTAATTGTGCGGGTTAACCGGCTGACCTGGGTTAACACATTTTCCAATGCATTTGGACAGTTAAAATAAACTTGCCATTTTGGGCGGATTAAACAATGTTAACTCAGGTTTAAGGTTAAAATGTCAAATATACCCCAAGTATGCTTCGGTGGAACTGTTCCATCAGAGGAGAAAGAGGAATAAATTCGCCGGAAAAAAAGGAAGGGTGGGGGAGAGAAGAAATGTCGCCGGAAAGATAATAAATCTCCAATTTTAACAAAAAAAAATTACAAATTAAATCACCAGTGGCGGAAGAAGCTTACTGTTACAGCAGGAATTATCCTCGCCTGAAAAGAGGTCAGATTTCCAAAAATACACTGATCCGACAAGATCAAAAGTCTACATCAGACAAGAGCATTTAATGTACTATAGATCTACTGTTGATCGTTAGATTAATAATTGTAATAAATCCCTAAATAAAGGGTTAAGACGAGTTTATGGCCACTTTTGGGCCTTTGAGGGTGAACCTCTATAAATAGAAGGTCACCCCCCATTGTAAGGGTGACATTTCTCTCATGCAAAAAGCTCTCATTCAAGGAAAGAACGAAAGTTCTTCCCCTATCGTTCTTGTTCGTTTACATTGATTGTTTGTCGGACATAACCCAAAATAGCCACAATACGATTATTTCTATGTAAATGTATGTCAACAATTTGGCACTAGAAGGAGGGTCTCGAACTCGTGTTCACCTTTACGGATGAACACCAAAATCTTGCCCTCAAAAACCAAAATCAAACCCTACGAACAAAAATATGATTTTGTTCATCTTTTCATCAAACCAAAAAACCTTACAAGTAGTATTTTTCATAGATTATAACAAAAGCTTCCGAACAAAAATTTCAGGAACCTTACAACAGCAAAAAGCTCGAAGCTTCCTGATTAGGCGTGAAATTGTCATGATTCGTAGCTAGAAACGCCCTAATTTTGGTCGAGTTTATAGAGTATTTAGAGTCAATTGAGCGTTATTTCTATACATTGATAAATTTGTCTCTTTGATGCTCATAGGTGAATAGAGGACGAAAAACGGAGTTCGTAGGACTTTGAATCGACTCAAATGGATGCCCGGATGAGAAGATATTGAAGAAATACGATCGGTATTAGTGCGGACGAGGAAAAGTATCACTTGGGAGAAGCTTTGAAGTCACTCGAGCGCCTTACTCGAGCGCCACCGCTCGAGCGCCTTACTCGAGCGCGCAAACGTACAGAACAATTCTTGCGCTCGAGCAGCTCGAGCGCGACCGCTCGAGCGAATGCATCATTCGAGCTACACTGCTCGAGCGGGACCGCTCGAGCGTTTTGCTCGAGCGCCCATATACTTTTGCCTCCGGATTCGTATTTTCGGCCCATTAACTCCCGTTTCGACCCGTGCCTATATATATCTCGTCCAAACACGTTTTGAAGGATCCCCAACTTTTAGACATCACGTTTCATAGAGTTTTTAGAGCGAGGAGGAAGAGAGGAGACGAGCAAGCTTTATTTATGCTTTGTTGAGGTTTTTCATACGAATTCGTAGTTTCTTTTCATTAGTTCGTTACTTTAAACGCTTTTAATTTCGTTTTTATCAATTCAATTTCAGTTCTTCGTATTTATTTTCTTTTAAAACCCTAGTTCATGTTTCTTATTTTCTTCGTTCAATTCAATATGTTTATGTTCGTTGTTTCTTTAATTGCTTTTAGTTTTGTTAAAACCATGTCCGGCTAAAACCCTTGCATGCTTAGGTTAGGATGAACTCGTAGAAGTAGGATGTGGGTACATAATTAGGGTAGTTTGTGACGTTAGTTTTAATTCTCTTAGTTAATGAATTCTTATAATTAATCTGAACTTTACCTTTAAATTTAGTACGAAAGTGTTAGAGAGAGGACGACCGTATCACTCAATAACAATTAGTAGTCTTAACGAGAGGGTTTAGGAAAGGTTAATTCATCTACCGGTTTAGCGAAGGAGGACGACCGCATCACTTTAGTTAAATTAGGGTCTCATTAAGTAAGCACAGTTCATTAACTTGTTAGTGGATTAGTGAAGTCGATTGCTAGGATAAAGTATTAGGGTGAGAAATCTTGAGCTTTCATTCTACGATCTTTTACTTAGGTTAATTCTTGGTTGTCACAATTACTTTGATTATGTACCTGCTCCGTTAGTATACGTAGGGATTCCTATCCTAAGCATCACCATCTCTCATTAGAAAACAACCCGTAGTTAATTCGTTCTTTTTCATTCTTTAGTTTACTTAGTTTATTTTCGTCTTTTAATTAATCTTTCAAAAATTTAAAAACATTACACTCATATTAACTACGACGAGTAGATCTTCAGGGATCTATTCGCATATACACCATCCCTTGGGTTCGATAATACTTGGTCCCTATACTTGCCCATACTACAGTGAACCCGTTCTCTTGCGGGGTAGCTACTAGTAGAAGCTAGTGTAGTCGCTTCAAGTCAATGGCGCCGTTGCCGGGGATGGCGTTATATGCTTTTTGAATAGGACTTGTAGATAGCTTAGTAGTTAGTAGTGGGTGATTTATTTTCTGTTTTTATTTTTTATTTTTCTTCAATCGGCAGTTGCGTTTTGATCCTTCTGCTAGTGTGTCAGGTTTATGAGAACACGCTCACAAGGCAATACGAGCGAAGAGAGATTACCTGCAGATCCTGAGACAATAGCTAGAAGGAACCGAGCCTTCTTGAGAAGGATGAACGCTGCCGACTTAGGAAAGGAACCAATGGACATCAATAATGAGTTGGACGATGCTGCCAACAATTTCAATCAGGCAGTAGACCGGGTTGATGGCTCTGGAGGGAGTGGTGGTCAGATTCAAGACCAGTTCGTGGATAGTCAGAGCCAGAACCCAGGTGCACAAAATGTAAACAAGCCAGCTCAGAATCTTGTCCAAAATCCTCTGAACAACCCTGCTTACCCACAAAACCCAAATAACCCTTTCAACAACCCAGTATACCAACATTACCCATACCCACCTTATCCTTACCCACCTTACCCGTATCATCCACCACCAGTCTATAACCAACCACCTGTTTACCAACCACCACCCCAACAAGTACCAGTACCAACTGCTAATCCTCCATACGTTCCTCAGAACGTAGATCATAATATGGCGATTCGAGGGAGGTTTGCAGCGCAGCCACAGCGGTACTATGACGGAGTAGCTCTACCTCCTGTTGAGGCGAACAACTTCTCGATATCACCGGGGATTTTAAAGCTGCTGACTGAGAATCAGTTCAAAGGGGTGATCGGGAAGGAGAATCCTCATACACACTTGAGAAGCTTTCTCATGATAGCCTCAACATTTAATTACAATGACATGTCTGAAGATGCCAAGAGGCTAAGGCTGTTCCCATTCTCACTGACGGGAATAGCCAAGGAGTGGTATGATAATACGCTCCCGCGGGGAGGTATTACCACTTGGGCCGAGCTCGAGCGTCTGTTCCTCGAGCGATTCTACCCTCCATCTAGGACGATCAAGGCTAGAATTGAGATCTCGTCCTTTCGCCAGAAGTCTGGAGAGGATTTACGCCAAGCGTGGGAGAGATACTCGAACATGCTGATAGAGTGCCCGCAGCACGGGTACAATGAGGGGGATATTATGGCATTCTTCTACAGCGGTGCCAGCAAGGATGGTCAAGCCCATTTAGATGCATGTGCGGGCGGAGCATTCCTCAATCAAGGCATAGAGAGGTGTAGGGAGATCGTGGACAACATTGTCACGAATGCCGGTGCTTGGGGAGTGGATGCAGATTTGCAAAGAGTGCATCAGGTGGAAGAGGGAGAAGGAACGAGAAGGCTGCTGATGGCCATGATGGAAAAGATCAACAACCTTGAGTTGGGGAAGAGTTTGGGTGGAGAGCATGCAGTGGAGAATGAGAGAGTAGACCAGCCCAGTGGACAGCAAGAGGTAGCCAATTACATGGGAGGTCCTTATTACAATCAGAATGGCTACCAAGGTGGAAATCAGTATGGAAGGCCTTCTTATGGCCAACCATTTATGCCTCCAGGCCCTCAGCCACTTCAAAATCAATGGAGGAACACACAAGGAGTTCAAGGAGGCCAGCAGCCTCCTCAAAACACATGGAGGAAGAATGATAACTTTTCTTATGCTAACCCAAAAGCTGGTATTACTGTTCCTGCAGGTGTTGATCCGGGGTCTAAACCTCCTGGTGGAGAAGGCGGTGCATCAACCGAGGAGATGTTGAGAGCTATTCTTCAGAAGGTGGAGGAAGGTAGCAAGCGGTTGTCATCCTTGGAGTACGATGTGAAGGAGCTGCACAAGAAGGGTGATCAACGTGATCAAGAGCTCCAAAAGATGAACGTTGAGTGGACTAGAACTCAACAAGAGAACAATCGAAGGTTCACCTCTTTAGAGCTCCAGATGAGCCAGATTGCAAAATCAGTGAATAGAATGCCGGAGGGGAACCCGAAAGAGCAGTGCAAGGCGATCCAGCTAAGAAGTGGAACCAACTACGAAGGTCCTCAGATGCCTGCTAATTCTGAGACACCCCAAGAAGAGATTGAGCCTAAAGGAGATGAAGTTGAGAAGGGGATTGAAAGTGAAGGGATTGAGAAGCATGAAGATATGGATGAGTCCCATCAAGAGAAAGACTTTGAGGAGATAGAGAGAGTTCCTAAGTGGAAGAAGGCAAAGGAAGCAAGGGAGAAAGTGAAAGAAACAGAAAGAGATGAATGGGGGGTACCCAAATCTGTGATACCCGTCCCATATCCACAACGCTTCATGAAAAAGAAGCTTGATGAGAAATTCGCTAAGTTCCTTGATGTTTTTAAACAATTGCATATTAATATTCCTTTTTATGATGCTTTGGAACAGATGCCGCACTATGCGAAGTTTTTGAAAGACTTGATCGCGAAAAGGCGGCGAGTGGATGAGCCGAAGTTGGTGCAGCTGAACCACGAGGTGAGTGCATTAGTGCACAAGGCGCTTCCTCCGAAGTTGAAGGATCCCGGGAGTTTCACGATCTTATGTGACATTGGGAACGGGATCAAGAAGGGAGCGTTGTGCGACCTCGGGGCGAGCATTAATTTGATGCCGTTGTCGCTTTTCAAGAAGTTGGAAGGTGGTGAACTTCAACCCACAATGATGACGCTTCAACTAGCCGATCGGTCTATTACTCGACCTCAAGGTGTTGTTGAAGACGTCCTCGTGAGAGTTGGAGATCACATCTTTCCAGCTGACTTTGTAGTGCTAGAGATGGAGGAAGATGAGCACGTGCCCCTGATCTTGGGAAGACCGTTCTTAGCTACGGCGGGGATGGTGCTAGATGTGGCAAATGGGAAGATCACGTTGAAGGTTGATGATCAAGAAGTGAAGATCTCCCTATATGAAGCCATGAAGCACCCGAAGGAGGATGAGAGCTTGTATTGCATGGATGCCATTGATCCTCGTGTTGAAGACACACCTCCTATCCCTAATCCTTCTCATATTCATGATTTTGTTAGTCCTTCACTTGATTATTTAACCCATGAGCGTTATGATCTTGATTATTTTGATAGGGATAAAGTGAAGAACTTGAAAGATGAAGAGGTGAAGAAAGTGGACGTGGTCCAGTTAGAAGGGAAAGGAGGAGTTAAGAAGAAAAAATCCAAACTCAAGAGATTGTTTAGTAAGACTCCTCCAGATAGAGGCAAGAAGGAGTTGAGACCCATAACACTTGGGGATGAGAAGAGAGCAAAAGGGCTCATGATGGTGTGGCATCAAGGAAAGGAGTTCAAACACCACTCTTATGAGAGTGAGGGAGGTAAATTTGAGTATGATGTCCCATAAGCTCCTTTGAGCTTGGTCCGGCATGAGGACCTTAAAAATAGCGCTTAATGGGAGGCAACCCATTTTTATTTGCTTTTGAGTGTTTTTTTTTAGTTATTTTCCTTTTATGTTACTAGGATGTTGTTGAGTCGTATGTTTAACCTCGTACTTGAGAGTTTTATTTTGTAGGCTTGTCTCTAAAGGAGTAAAGGTATCATGGAGTTATTTAGATTGAAGGAACCAACTTGAGACAAGGGAGTGTGCAAAGCTATTGAGAGAAACTGAATTGTTCGGTTGAGGTAACCCACAACCCCAAACTTAGACCTCTAGCAAGGTCGAAGTTTGGGGGGGTGGAGTTTTTTATTTGTTTTATTATTACATTGCACCGAAGCACCCCTTATCTTTGAGTTGAGTTAGTTATTTGGTGCCTTGAGATGCTCCTTGGGCTATTATTAATTTGTTTTGTTACTCAATATTTTATGCCTATCAATCACCTTATGCTTGTTGATTGCTATCTTTGAGTATGATTTGATGAGTATGGTGAATTGTGAGGCTGAGTGAGGAGTTTTCTTGTGTGAGTGTTTGAATTTGAGCTGAGTTGAGAAAGAACTTGTATGCTTGTAAATTTTTCTTTTGAGTATTTGTGTGATAAGAGTGAGAATTCACTAGGACTAGCATGGATGTGAAAGCCGTGAGAGTTGAGCCTTACGAGATTTAAATGCATGAATTAATCTCTTCGTTTGTGAGTGGATCGTCACCTTAGAGGATGCTAGAACTTGCATGTGCTCTTGCTTCTTGATTGTGTCTAGTTTGATATGCCGAATAGGATCTTAGGCCATCTTTGATTTTATTGAGTCACTTAGCCAAAAATTTTCCTTACCAATGACATTGATCCCTTGTTAGCCCCTTTGAGCCTAAAGCCTATTTTATTTGCTAGCACATATGAACACTATTCCAATTCCTAAGCCTTTTGTCCCAATTTGAGTGGAGAATAGGAAAGTGTGAATATGAAGGGAGTGAATTGAGTTGAAAAAAGGAGAAGGTTGTTTGTTGAGTGAATATGAGAAAAAATGTGTGATGAGATTTGAGTTGTGGGAAAGAACAAAAAATTTGAGAATGAGCAAAGGAAAAAAAAATGAGCTCATGTGTTTGTGCGAAAAAAAAAAATGATGAAGTGTTTGAAAAAGTGAAAAAGTGAGAAAGAAAAAAAATTGAAGTGTTGAGAGAATTGAAAGCGAAAGTGTAGTGATTGAATATGTTTGAAGTAGATCGTTCTTAATCTCGAAGTACCGAAGTTTTGAATTTCTATTCTCCATTCACTTGAGTCACTTCACCATATTGTTATCCCACCTGTCCAAAGAGCCTACATTACAACCTTTTGAAAGTCCTTTTTGATTCGGCATTGATTTCTAGAGTATGGTCGAAGTTGAGAGCATTTACAAGCCTATGGCTGCCAATTTGTGTGATTGATTGATTGAGTGAGTCCCTTTATCATTGTTATACACTTGTGAGGGAGTTAAACACATCGTTGAGTGCACATCCATGCTTGATCTTGGTGTTTCTTGTTATTGTTGCATGAGTACGATAAAAGAAAGTGAGTGAGTATACGGGTGATTGACTTTTGAAGCTTGAATTCATTAGCTTGCATGATTGATTTTTCCTACTCATTCCCAACAATTTCACTTGACTTATTATTTCATTGCTTGGGGACAAGCAATATGGTAAGTTTGGGGGGGTGATTAGGCGTGAAATTGTCATGATTCGTAGCTAGAAACGCCCTAATTTTGGTCGAGTTTATAGAGTATTTAGAGTCAATTGAGCGTTATTTCTATACATTGATAAATTTGTCTCTTTGATGCTCATAGGTGAATAGAGGACGAAAAACGGAGTTCGTAGGACTTTGAATCGACTCAAACGGATGCCCGGATGAGAAGATATTGAAGAAATACGATCGGTATTAGTGCGGACGAGGAAAAGTATCACTTGGGAGAAGCTTTGAAGTCACTCGAGCGCCTTACTCGAGCGCCACCGCTCGAGCGCCTTACTCGAGCGCGCAAACGTACAGAACAATTCTTGCGCTCGAGCAGCTCGAGCGCCACCGCTCGAGCGAATCGCTCGAGCGCCCAAAACATACAGAGTCATTTCAGCGCTCGAGCAGCTCGAGCGCGACCGCTCGAGCGAATGCATCATTCGAGCTACACTGCTCGAGCGGGACCGCTCGAGCGTTTTGCTCGAGCGCCCATATACTTTTGCCTCCGGATTCGTATTTTCGGCCCATTAACTCCCGTTTCGACCTGTGCCTATATATATCTCGTCCAAACACGTTTTGAAGGATCCCCAACTTTTAGACATCACGTTTCATAGAGTTTTTAGAGCGAGGAGGAAGAGAGGAGACGAGCAAGCTTTATTTATGCTTTGTTGAGGTTTTTCATACGAATTCGTAGTTTCTTTTCATTAGTTCGTTACTTTAAACGCTTTTAATTTCGTTTTTATCAATTCAATTTCAGTTCTTCGTATTTATTTTCTTTTAAAACCCTAGTTCATGTTTCTTATTTTCTTCGTTCAATTCAATATGTTTATGTTCGTTGTTTCTTTAATTGCTTTTAGTTTTGTTAAAACCATATCCGGCTAAAACCCTTGCATGCTTAGGTTAGGATGAACTCGTAGAAGTAGGATGTGGGTACATAATTAGGGTAGTTTGTGACGTTAGTTTTAATTCTCTTAGTTAATGAATTCTTATAATTAATCTGAACTTTACCTTTAAATTTAGTACGAAAGTGTTAGAGAGAGGACGACCGCATCACTCAATAACAATTAGTAGTCTTAACGAGAGGGTTTAGGAAAGGTTAATTCATCTACCGGTTTAGCGAAGGAGGACGACCGCATCACTTTAGTTAAATTAGGGTCTCATTAAGTAAGCACAGTTCATTAACTTGTTAGTGGATTAGTGAAGTCGATTGCTAGGATAAAGTATTAGGGTGAGAAATCTTGAGCTTTCATTCTACGATCTTTTACTTAGGTTAATTCTTGGTTGTCACAATTACTTTGATTATGTACCTGCTCCGTTAGTATACGTAGGGATTCCTATCCTAAGCATCACCATCTCTCATTAGAAAACAACCCGTAGTTAATTCGTTCTTTTTCATTCTTTAGTTTACTTAGTTTATTTACGTCTTTTAATTAATCTTTCAAAAATTCAAAAACATTACACTCATATTAACTACGACGAGTAGATCTTCAGGGATCTATTCGCATATACACCATCCCTTGGGTTCGATAATACTTGGTCCCTATACTTGCCCATACTACAGTGAACCCGTTCTCTTGCGGGGTAGCTACTAGTAGAAGCTAGTGTAGTCGCTTCAAGTCACTTCCCAACAAAAAACTTCAAAAAACTCAGTCCTCACTACAGCAGCAGCTAACCAAGAAGAAAAAAAAATGAAGAAGAAGGAATGTAGCTGTCATTTCCGGCGACGGAGCTCACAAAGCTTTCCTTTCCGGCATCGTCGCGACCCGAGCCAAGCCGACGCACAACACCACCGTGGAACCGCTCCAGACCCGTGTGGGGAAAGTTTTCAAGCAAAACAACCATTTTCCGCTTTGAATCCCCTCTGGTTGCCTCGATTATTGTGCCATTTTTCAATAACTTTTTCAGATTGCTTTTGGCACGTTCCCCAACACAAGCTGAAAAATCGAATCCTGCCTCGATCTGTGTGCCGCCGAAGTCACCTCGACATCGACACGTGGTTCCTTCCCGCGTTGCCTCCTCGATTCTTGCTCACGGCCTCGCCGCAGCGGCCAACGCTCATCGCCGTTCTCTGCCCAGCCGTAACCCGTCGTTGCTGCACACGGCCTCCCGCTGCCGACCTCACACCGCACATAGCCTCCTACCCGTGCCGCGCCCATCGTGAGCTCCCCGCTTCGCTGCCCGTCGTGCGGCTTTCTCCCCGTGCTGCGCCCATCGTGAGCTTCTCCCCGCTTCGCTGCCCGTCGTGCGACCTCTACCTCTCCGCGCGGCTGCCCTGTGCGATCCCCTCCCCGCGTCGCCCCTCGCGGCCGCAGGCCCACGCGGTCTGGCCTCCCCGCATCTATCCCGTAACCGCATGTCGTCATCCGTCGGGCACCACCGGGCACAATCGCAGCCTTCGTAGCCAACCGTCTGCCTCCCTACACGCCGTTGCGCACTACCTATAGGCATCGTTGTCCGCTTAACCTCCCCGCACCAACGGGTGTGACCACCGCCCAACAACCTCCCCGCTCCTCGCATGCCGCAGACCACTGCCCGACCAAGTCAACATACCGTGGAATCCCTTTTGGATGCTGAGCCCTTTTTTAATATTTAATAAGTGGGTCTTTTATCAAGTTAAAACCAACTGGGCCTGGCTATCTTTCCACTGATGGGCCAAAAAATATTTGCCAAAATTGGGCCATTTTATTTATTCTGCTGGGCCATCTTTCAAAATTCAAAGTGATACTCTTGGGCCAAGTATATTTGGGTTTTGGGGCAGGATTAGCATTCTGCTTTTAAAAAAAAAAATAGAAGGGTGGGCAGCAGCTTTCGAGACGAGCATCCGGAGCCTCTTCATCAACGAAAAATCTACGGGTTGTCCTTTGCCCACTCACATCTGATTTATTTCGATAACTTGCTTTTAATATATATCACAACTCGCAAATTATCATATAAATTAAAAGCTCATATTTTGAAATTATTTTGGCAATCATAAACCAAAAAGTAAACAATAATTCCGATAAATTAAAAAATGGGGACGTATATACTCGTATTTCGAAAATTCAAAGTGGGGGCAATTTTTAAAATTCAATTTTCATTTGATACTTCCTTTTAATATATATCGCAACTCCTAAGTTTTCATATACATTAAAAGGCAGGGGCCTGGATATACATATCCTAGGCTCATTTTGTGATATCAAAAATTAATTATTTGACACTAAGTATTATTAATTACAATCAGTTATTTAAAACTTCAAGTATAACTTCGTAAAATCATTGAGGTCGCTCACCGAATAAATAACTCAATATTTAAAAATAGTTGTACATTTCGACTACAAACATTTGTCCACCTTCATAGGTGTTGACCTGTCCGCCTTTTAGGCGTCGACATTCCACCTGGATTGGCGAAGTAATCTGCATTCTCGCCGTTGATTAGTCCGCCTTTTAGGCGTCGACTTTCCGCCTTCTCGGCATTGATTAGTCCGCCTTTTAAGCGTTAACGTTCAGCATGGATTGGCGAAGTAATCCGCCTTCTCAGCGTTGATTAGTCCACCTTTTAGGCATCGACAGTCCGCCTGGATTAGCTAAGTAATCCGCCTTCTTGGCATTGATTAATCCGCCTTTTATGTAACGTCCCCACTTAAAATAGTACGAAAAATATGATGTGGCACAAGTAAGAACGTTACTAAAATAATACTTTGTATTAAAATATACACACGCCACACATCTACACAGCGGAAGTAGTAAATAAGTTTGACTGTAACTTAAGTTACAATCCAAAATTCAAAATATTGTTCTTAAAATATAAAGTTTTTTCAGAAGACTCCACAGCCCGCCGAGTTCATTCGCCCATGTCCGGATCCACATCATCTGTAAAAATTTAAAAGTGGAAGGGATTAGTGCTTGAAAACACTTAGTGGGAAACCTCTTGTTAATTGCACAAACTAAACATCAATTGTTTATAAGATGTGAGCCCCCGGAATTTCACCGGGTATCTCCTTGGGTGGCGCGACCAACCCGTGGTGCCGAAGCGACCGGACTATCTCATTTGCCAACATATAGTTGGACTATCTCAGGGGCCAGTCGATAGCGGGCCAGACTCAAAATATTTAACATTCAACATTTAATAAATGCAAATAAAATAATAATAAAATACTCGGTGAAGATTGAAGTGATTCTCCACCTTGCAGGTTTGTACCTACAAGTAAATTTTTTAAAATAGAAACATTGTTACGTATCCCTTCATTTTGTAAAATTCACATATGATACTCGTATAATGACTTGAATTCAAATCTCCATACATATTCAAATATTGTATACTAACACACAAATATCAATTAAGTGTATAAAATCATCAAATAACAAGTTATAAATAAATATCGACTGTAAAAATGTAACCGAACCATTTCGAACCTTTCATATACAAAAATTCGATTTTGGCAGATTACACACCTAACTTTGAAAATTCATATTAAATTATCTATACGTCCAAAAATTATGAAATTTTAAAAGTGGATTTCCAACTTAATAAAATTTATCACCATATTTCCAGATTTCTCAAACTCTTTACCAATCATCAAATATTTTGTAATGAACATACTATTACAGATTCTGGTCACTTAACTTTAAAAATTTACCATAAATCAACCATAAGTCCAATACTCCTGAAATTTTAACCATGAACTCCCAACTTTATGTTATTTATCAACATACTTTGGTTTTCTATAAAAACCTAACCTATTATTCTCAAATCATAGCAAACTTCTACTCTTCCTGTTATAGAGTCCAAAACCCTAGTTCAACTTTGAAAAATCACCATGCATCGAATACTACTCCAAAAGCTATGAAATTTGAAACCTAAGTTCCTTCACAAGTCTATTTTCACATATAACATTTTCAGAAATTTTCACCAAATGAATTGGTCAAAACGAAATTTACCCCAAAGTTGGTCCAGAAATTCAGTTTTATGCATACATGAAGAACATATCATCTTAAACTCACTTTAAACCATATAATTTCATGATTTCTACTTCTAAAGCATAGATAATCAAATAATAAACATGATTTTGTTTATAACATTTGATTAATTTGAATTAAACATTCAAAACATGAAGTAAAGCTCATATATCATGCAAATCACTTATCAAACTCATTTTCCTATCATTTAATTCACAACTCATGCATAAACTTCATACTAAAACTCAATTAATCACTTATTCAAGAAGAGAAACTTACTTATAGATTGGTAGCTAAAAGAAATTCCTTCTTCTCCCTTTTCAACTTCTAAGTATAAGTGTAGTATTTGTTCTAATTTTCTTTCTCTAAGCTTATACTTATTTATGCATGAATGGTCTTGTATTTATAGGAGAAGCAATACTTGGAGACTACTCCAATCCCCCTTAGGACCGACTTTGATGATGATTTAGAAAGATTGTGGAGTATTCTTGTAAGTTAAATTAATGAACACATGACATTTTAAGGTTAAAAGCTAACTTTGACTTTTCTTTTCTTTAATCTAATCTTAATCTTTTCTTATCTTATCATAAGTCATGAAGCTTCATCAATCTTCCCATTCTATCTATGATTTTAAAAAATGATAGCATTTTCAAGAGAATTCTTGTATTTTGTAGTAATGACACATGTATACTTTGAATTTAATAAGTAAAAATAAAAAAAATTATGATTTTCTAAATTATTTAATAATTTTAAGGTACATTATGCATACAATTTACCTATACTATCTTATGAAATAAAATTAAAACTCTTCTAGGACTCTAAATAAATTACAAAGTCTATATACTAATCATAGAAAATATCGAGTAATCGATACGTAATTCGTTTCTTAAAGAAACATTCATTTTACAACTTATAACTTATGAAATAAATTACTATACTTAAGGACTACATTAATTCCTAAATTAAACACTTTAAGACATACAATAAAGAACATATAAAAATTATAAAGTCTCAAGAATAAGCATGTATTGAGCAAATAATACGTTAATTGTAAATATCGAGTAATTAAAACACATAATCGTGTCTTTGCATAAATTTGGATGTAAATGCGTCACATAGATTCATGAAGAATTATAAAGTATTTAGTAAAGTAGATAAGATCATGAAAATCTAGGGTATTACAGTCTAACCCCCTTAAATAAATTTCGTCCTCGAAATTTCAAGTGTTACCGTGGATATTGAGGTAAGGGTACTTTGCTAAGATTTCATCCTCTCGTTCCCACGTCGCTTCTTCCATTCCATGTCTATTCCACTGGACCTTAATCATAGGGATATCTCTATTCATTAACCTATGAAGCTTTCTATCAAGTACATACTTTTGGAGCATCGAGATATGGAATACATTGTGTACTCCTGCCAAGGATGGTGGTAACGCTAGCCTATAAGCCAAATCTCCAACTCTTTCCAATATCTCATAAGGTCCAATATACCTGGGTTTTAACTTTCCCCTTTTCCCGAAACGGAAAATCCCTTTCATTGGTGATACTTTCAAAAATACATTGTCTCCAATCTCAAAACTTAATTATTTCCTTCGCCTATCTGCATACGCTTTCTGTCGATCTTAAGTTGCTTGCATCTTTTCTTTAATTTTCTTTACTGCCTTATTAGTCTCTTCCACCAATTCTGGTCCTAACAATTTCCTTTCTCCAATTTCATCCCAACATAGTGGAGATCTGCACTTCCTTCCGTACAATGCTTTATACGGTGCCATTTAAATTATAGCCTGATAACTATTGTTGTAGGCAAATTCCACTAAAGGTAGGTACCTTTCCCAATTTTCTCCAAAATCAATGATACAAGCTCTCAACATATCTTCCAAAGTTTGAATTGTTCTTTCCGATTGACCATTTGTTTGAGGATGAAAAGTTGTACTGAATTCCAACTTTGTGCCCATAGCTTCTTGAAGGTTGTGCCAGAATTTTGATGTAAATCGTGGATCTCTATCTGACACAATAGAAATTGGAACTCCATGTAATCGGTCAATTTCCTTAATATAAATCTGAGCTAGTTTATCCAATGTGAACGTTATCTTTATTGGTAGGAAATGTGCCGTCTTGGTCAGTCTGTCGACAATTACCCAAATAACTTAATTTCCTTGTATTGACTTGGGCAATCCTACCACAAAATCCATTGTAACATGTTCCCACTTCCATTCAGGAATCTCAAGCGGCTTTAATAATCCTGATGGTGTTTGATGCTCAGCTTTCACCTACTGACATGTCAAACATTTATGTACGAAATTTCCAATATCTCTCTTCATATTTCTCCACCAGAACAACTTCTTTAATTCTTGGTACACTTTCATTCCTCCAGGATGAACTGTATATGGTGTAGAATATGCTTCCAATATTTCCTTCTTGAGTTCCTCTTTTTCTGGGACATATATTCTTCCTTGACATACCAATGTACCATCCTCACATACTGAAAACTCCTTTGCTTTACCTTCCTTGATCTTTTGTTTTATCTTCTCTAAGAATGCATCGTCATATTGAGCTTTTGCTATTCTTTCCTTCAAGGTTGGTTTCACAATCAAAGCATTGCTCTTTCCCTTACGACTTAAGGCGTCTGCTACTACATTTGCCCTTCCTGGATGGTACAATATTTCACAATCATAATCTTTTACCAACTCTAACCATCTTCTTTGCCTCATGTTTAATTCCTTCTGTTCGAAGATATACTTCAAACTTTTATGATCTGTGTAGATCTGACATTTACTTCCATACAAGTAATGCCTCCAAATCTTGAGTGCATGCACAACTGTTGTTAGCTCTAAATCATGCGTAGGATAGTTCTGCTCATGTGGTTTTAATTATCTTGATGCGTACGCTACTACTTTCCCATTCTGCATAAGTACACATCCCAAGCCTTGTTTAGAAGTATCACTGTACACAATAAATCCTTTTGTACCTTCCGGAATTGTAAGAACTGGGGCCATTGTTAAGCTTTGCTTTAGTTCTTGAAAACTCCTTTCACATTCTTATGTCCATTCAAACTTTGTTTCTTTCTGAGTCAACTGAGTCAAGGGTTTTGCAATCCGAGCAAACCCTTCAATGAATCTTCGATAATACCCGGATAAACTAAGAAAACTCCTGACTTCGTTCACATTAGTTGGTGTCTCCCATTGGTTTACAGCTTCTACCTTTGTTGGGCCAACTTCTATTCCCAAAGCTGAAACCGTATGTCCAAGAAATACAACTTTATCCAACCAGAATTCAAACTTCTTAAATTTATCATACAATTTCTCTTTCCTCAGAGTTTCCAATGTAATTCGAAGATGTTCTGCATGCTGCTCCTGATTTCTTGAATATACTAGAATATCATCAATAAAGACGATCAAAAATTGATCTAAATATTGATGAAATACCCGGTTCATCAAATCCATGAATATAGCTGGCGCATTACTGAGTCCAAATGGTAACACTACGAACTCATAATGACCATATCGGGTTCTGAATGTCGTCTTCGGAATGTCATTTTCTTTAATCTTTATCTGATGATATCCCAATCTCAAATCAATTTTTGAAAATACACAAGCTCCTCTTAACTGATCAAACAGATCTTCGATTCTGGAAAGTGGATATTTATTCTTGATAGTGTGTTTATTCAGTTCTCGATAATCGATACACATCCTCAATGATCCATCTTTCTTTTTCACAAATAATACTGGTGCACAATATAATGACACACTTGGTCAAATAAAGCCCTTATCCAGTAATTCTTGCAATTGCACCTTTAGCTCCTGTAACTCCTTTGGTGACATTCTGTAAGGTGCTTTAGAAACAGGCGCGGCTCCAGGTATCAAATCAATAGTGAACTCCAACTGACGATCTGGGGGTAAACCTGGCAAATCATCTGGGAATACATCCTTGTATTCACATACTACTGGCACATCATCCAATGTTGGACCTTTGGATTCCGTTGCTACAATATTTACTAGAAATGTTGTATTCTTTCTTTTTCTCAATAATTTTCAGGCTTTCATTGCTGAAATTACTTGAGGTATAGTTCCAATTCTAGTTTCATATAGTGTAAATTTGGTTGGAGTTATCACGGAAGATTACATTAACGGTTTCCTTGTAACTAAACATACAAATTCACGACCCAGGTGGAATTGAACAATCCGCCGTGAAAGATCGATGTGTATATCTCAGATTGGCCTGTCTTGACCAGGAGATTGCACTATCATATTTAGTATGTGTTGAAGAGGACCTACAGCGAGGATAAATTCTTCTGTTCTGAAGTGTGAAGAATTAGACCTCAGTGGTTGTTGATTTCTTAATCTCCGTCACTTAAATAGGACCATGTGTGCTTAATGGTTACTGCTTTGATTCATGTTGGGTGAGAATCATCGTGACTTCAAACCTTGTGCTTTGGGCAGTAATATTAATCATACGACGGTTGCTAAAATTTAATACGGAGAAACGCGTGCGAGTACGGCTCGTGTGATTAGTCCCCTTGGTGGGCTCAGAAGTTTTATCGTACCAAATCTTGCAAGTGAAGAATCAGTTTCTTCGGTACAGATAATAATGTTGAGCTGTCTTTACTCCAAGGTGAAATATATTAATTAATTTAGAGCTATTCAGAAGCTTAATTAATTAATGGACTTGATAATCTTAAACACGGGAAATAATAACCGGGAGCCCATATTACCATAATATGGATTAAGATGGATAGTGCAATATTAATTTATTAGTGGTAATAATTAATATTAATGGATTGAATTATATTGGGGCTCAATATTGAAATTCAGAAGTCCATTAGGAGGTCCAATATTAATTCTCCTTAAAGGCCCCTCAAGTAGCCCATTAAGTAGTCCAATAATGATAAGGTGATTAAAATAAAAAGAAAATAAAATGCTGATTTTTTCCTCTTATTTTCGAAAATTGTATAGTTAGGAGAGAAAATTTTTTGTTGATTTTCTTGGAAAGATATTATGGAAGATAAGTATTCTTGGAATACAAGATTATCTCATATATTCAAGAAGATTCAAATCTTGGATTCTTTTCTAGTAAATTTCGAAAATTGCAAGCATTAATAGCAGGGTGAGATTTTTGTGAAATATTTTACTATGGAGAAAAGAATATATGAGATATATTCAAGATTTCTTAGAGACTAAGAAAAGATTTTTTCCAAGCCCTATTCTACATGCATAATTCGGCCACCGCCTATTATAAATAGGGGATGATTATTTCATCCCCAAGTACATAATTCCATGTGTTGGAAAAATCAAGAGCATATATATTTTTCTTTTTCCTTAGTTATTTAAATTACTTGAAAGCATCTCCCACCGATGATCAAGTAAGGTGAAAGGAAAATACTTGAGAAGGTTTTTGGGTTGATAAAGCGTGATTGTGATTGTCCCGTTTATTCAAAGGCCAATTCTACAAGAGGTACGTAAGTCACATAAATTCTTGTTTATTCCGCCATAGATTTTATGTGAATTAATTCAACATGCATGATGATAAATTTGTCGTTGGAATTATTATTTGAATTAATTAGGATTAATTCATGCTAGTAATAATTAAATTTAAATTCGTATTTAAATTTCATCCCGAATAGATTACGGGCACCCCGATTATCCCAACAACTGGTATCAGAGCCACGGTTTCGGGCTCTGATCTTTAAATTAGAATTTAAATTGTTAGACTTTAAATTGAAATTGAATAGTAGAATTGCTAGATCTTTTTTGCAGGTATCCAATTGTCATTGTTTTAATGTTTATTATTTTTTCATGCGTGTGAATTAATTATTTTTAATTCGATTCGTTCGAATTTATTTTTCTAGTGAGAAAATCCACAAGTAGATTAGTTGTTTTTATTTTGATTTGATCATTATAATAGACTAGTCTAGATCTAGTATTTATTTATTTTGAAAATAAATTGTAACCGGATCGAGACGAAGAACGAAGAATTAAAGACGGTGTACCCAGACGACGCATGCATGTGTGGCGCATGCATGGACGTAAAATCTTGTATGGGGTGAAAAACGAGAGCGAACGATGAAACCCGGTACACGGGGTGCGCGAGGCGCACGACCCGTGCACAACGGGCGAGCCGAAGCACGGGCGCGCGCTCCTAGCACCAGCGCTCGGCGGCCGCTGCTTGGCGTCGCACCGAGAGGCGTGCGGCTCATTTCGTGGGCCGACATGCGCCGTATCTCGGATCGTGAATTTTTTTTTCAGTTCTCTTTTTTTTTTGTGATTTTAAACGTCGTCCCGAACCCCAAACGATGTTGTTTTTTATGAAGTGTTGTTGTTTGAGTGGGAGCGTGTCAAGACGAACGATGGAAAGCAACAAGGACAATTTTTCTCATCAAGACGTGAAGAAATTAAACTGTGACAATTGGATTTGAGTGCCCCAATGTGTTTAATTTTATTTTGATGGATGTTTTATTTTGTGCACTTATTATTATTTGTTAATATGTGTTTGCATGATTTTAATTATCCAAGAAAAACCTTACTTTCAAAAATTACTAAGTACTCCCTCTGTCCTTTAAAAGTATACACTATTTTTTGCACGTGGATTAATGCAATATGTCGGAGGCTATTTAGGGGTTTTATGAGGTCCATTTTTTGAATAAAATGATTGTTTATGGTAAGTATACATATAAACGTTACTATAAACAATCATTTTATTTATAAACGAACCTCACAAGACTCTTAAATATCCTCCGACATATTGCATTAAACGACGTGCAGAGAATGGTGCATACTTTTAAAGGACGGAGGGAGTATGTTTTTTTTAATCGCAATTTTATTCCGGATATTAAAATTGGATTAATTTGGCCTCCATAATTTATTTATTTGTGAAGTCTTTTTGGAATACATTTCCCCCTCGGATCGGCCAAAAAGATGGGTTTCACATGAATAAATTCCGAAAGGATGATTGTGGATTATTACTAGTGGCGGTATTGACCCTCACCACGAGTGGCTTGCTCAAAGTGAAATAATAATCCTGTATTTAATTATGGTTATTACTTAGGCATAAGAAATTGATATTAACTTACTCGCCTCGGAGTCCCTGTCAATTTTTATGTGGTCAAAGTGGGAGCCAACTATTAATTTTGAATTAAGGATTTGTAACTTTCAAGTTTGTGATCCGCTTGAATGTGTTTAAATGTATAGACCACCCCTCGTGGCGCATTTAAATTGTTTCGAGATGTTGGTTGATGCATGATTATATTGTTTTAAGGTTTCAATATAATTGATTTGATCAAATTATGTGATAATTTCGTATTTTCCTAGATATTGATATGAATGTATGTTTTATTCTCATTTCATCATGTCGCAACCTTTTAATCCACTTTTTAATATACTTTAAGTTAACAAACTTTTTGGAGAGATTTTATATCGATTGGAAATGTAATTTTAAATTTGTCCTTACTGCACGAAAACACAATTGGGTTATTCACGTTAATAAACCCGACAAGCCTAATGATAAGTCAAGCAATGGGAAAAGGTCGGATCCAAGTAAGTCTGACTTGAAGCGAATTACACTAACTTCTACTAGTCGCTTACCCGCAAGCGGACGGGTTCACTGTAGTATAAGTACGTATAATGACCAAGTATTATCGAACCCAAGGGATAGTGTGTATGCAAATAGATCCCTGAAGATCTACGCGTCGTAGTTAATATGAGTGTGTTGTTTTTGGATTTTTGGAAAGATTAATTAAAAGACTAAATTAAACTACGGAAACTAAAATACTAAAGAAATCAAATTAACTAAGGGTTGTGTTCTAATGAGAGATGGTGATGCTTAAGATAGGAATCCCTACGTATACTAACAGAGCAGGTACATAATCAGAATAACTGTGACACACAAGAAATAACCTAAGTCTAAGAATGCAAGGTGAAAGCTCAAGATTCTAAACCCTAATACTTTACCCTAACACTCGACTTCACTAATCTACTAACAAGTTAATAGATTGTGCTTAATTAATGAGACCCTAATTTAACTAAGGTGATGCGGTCGTCCTCCTTCGCTAAACCAGTAAATGAATTCACCCTTTCTGGGAGTGTATGGAGACTTGGTGAACTAATCTAACTACTAACATTTACCGATAAAAAAAATGAATTCACCCTTTCTAAACCTTCTCGTTAAGACTACTAATTGTTATTGAGTGATGCGGTCGTCCTCTCTCTAACACTTTCATACGAAATTCAAAGGTAAAGTTAAGGTTAATTATAAGAATTTATTAATCAAGAGAATTAAAACTAACGTCACGAATTACCCTAATTACGTACCCACAACCTACTTCTACGAGTTCATCCTACCCCAAGCATACAAGGGTTTTAGCCGGACATGACTTTAACAAACATAAAAGCAATAGAAGAAACAACAAGCATAAACATAATGAATTGAACGAAGAAAATAAGAAACATGAACTAGGGTTTTAAAAGAAAATAAATACTAAGAACTGAAATTTAATTAACTAAAACGAAGTTTCAAAGCGTTTAAAGTAACCAAGCTAATGAAAAGAAACTAAGAATTGAAAAGAAACTAATAATTCGTACGAATAAACCTCAACAAAACGTAAATAAAGCTTGCTTCTCTCCTTCCTCTCCAAAAACGAACTCTAAATCTCGTGTGTGTGTCAAGTCGTCCTTTAAAACGAGTTTAGAAGAGGTATATATAGGCACCGGGTCGAAACGGGATCTCATGGGCCGAAAAACGAACTTTGGAATATAAGCCTCGGAGGCGCTCGAGCTGTCCAGTCGAGCGGGGCGCTCGAGCTGTGTTGGTCGAATGATTCCATAGCTCGAACGGGGCGCTCGAGCTGTGTTGCTCGAGCGGTTCTATAGGTCGAATGAGGCGCTCGAGCTGTGCCCCTCGAGCGGCAAAAACTCTCTGTAAGTTTGGAGTGCTCGAGCTATGTTGCTCGAGCGAGGTGCTCGAGTGATGGTGCTCGAATGGGCCCTCCTTCCTTGCAACTAACACTTTTCTTCTCACGTACTAATACCAATCGTATTTCTTCGATATCTTCTCATCCGGGCATCCGTTTGAGTCGATTCAAAGTCCTACGAACTCCGTTTTTTGTCCTCGTTTCGCCTCTGAGTATCAAAGAGACAAATTCATCAATATATAGAAATAGTACTCATTTGGCTCTAAAAACTTAATAAAATCGACCAAAACTAGGGCGTTTCTAGCTACGAATTATGACAATTTCACACCTAATCAAAGTCCAACTGTTGCGAAAGGCAAATGTAAAGGCTAGCAACGAAGGGGAAGTGTTTTAGTTGCGGTGAGAGAGGACATTGGAGGTCTGCCTATTCCAAGCCTAGGAGGCTAGGAAAGTTAGGTAATTCACATGCCTTAGTCGTCGAAACTTGTGAAGTGGCGTATGCTGTCCATTCGTGGATAGTGGATACGAGAGCCACTGATCACATTTGTTTCATTTAGCATGGGTTCAAGCTAACCCGACGACTTAGCGGAGGTGAGATCCCCATCACACCGGGCAATGCTACGAGAAGTGGCCGCTGAAGCAGTGGGAGAAGTGCGCCTATCTTTTGAAGATAGAGTTATGGTCTTGAGAGACGTTCCTCATGTTCCTAGTTTAGAAAGAACTCAACCTTCAGTTTCTAAACTGTTTTGAATAGATACTCAGTTTCTTTTAATAAGGATGTTATTATTTCTTGAAACGATGAGTTTATCTGTTCCGGAACATTGTTGGATGATATTTATACCATTAATTGGGCATACCACTCATAATGAATCTAATAACACGTCGATCATTTTGAGTAATAAAAGAAAGCGTTCTTCGGACATGAACAAAACACTTATATGGCATCTTAGTCTAGGTCATATTAATCTAAAGTGGATAGAAAGATTGGTGAAAGATGGATCCTTGGAATCATTCCAAGTCGAACCATTTCCAACTTGTGAATCCTGTTTAGAGGGTAAAATGACCAAGAGGGCATTTGGAGCCAAGGAAAATAGAGCCACGGAAGTTTTGGAACTCGTTCATACCGATGTGTGTGGTCCAATGATGATCAAAGCGAGAATGGGGTATGAGTATTTTGTCACCTTCATTGACGATTACTTGAGATATGGATACATCGACCTTATGATGCATAGGGAAAGAAGTATCAAGTTTCTACGATTTGATCGTGGAGGCGAATACCTCAGCAATGAATTCTTGAATTACCTATCGGACGAAGGGATTGTATCCCAGTTGACCGCACCGAGAACCCCTCAATAGAACGGTGTAGTGGAGAGAAGGAACCAGAATCTTTTAGAAATGGTCAAATTCGTGATGAGTTATTCGAATTTACCCAAATCATTTTGGGGTAACGCCTTGGAAACGGCGTCTTACATTCTAAACTTGGTGACATCCAAATCGGTTCCTAAAACCCCAATGAAATTGTGGACCGGGCGCAAGCCCAGTCTAAGACACTTGCGGATATGGGGTTGTCCGGCATACGTGCTAGACAAGGAAGCCGGTAAGTTGGATCCATGTTCGGAATTAAGGCTGTTTATAGGATACCCTGCGGGAACGAAAGGGTGTATGTTCTATAGCCCCAATGATCAAAAGACCGTGATTAGTTCACACTTTAAATTCTTGGAGGAGGACTATATGAACAAGAGAAAGCCCAGAAGTGAGATTACCTTAGGCGAATTAAGAGGGCAAACTCCTATACCAAATATACAAGATGATATACCACACGTCACATCTTCACAACCAGAACCCCGTCGCAGTGGGAGGATTGCTGGGCAACCCGAGAGATTCATGGGAATAGGAGAATCTTCGAATTTAATTCCCGACGATGAATCAGACCCATGGACATACGACGAGGCAATCCAAGACAAAGACGCGGAGTCATGGCAAACAACAATTGAAGTCGAGATGGGTTCGATGGATCATAATCAAGTGAGGGAGTTGGTCGAACCACCCAATGGGGTAGAACCCATTGGATGCAAGTGGATGTACAAGAGGACCGGATGGAAGGGTTGAGACCTTCAAAGCAAGGCTAGTGGCCAAAGGGTATACTAAAAAAGAAGGGATCGATTATGAGGAAACCTTTTCGCCTGTAGCTATGCTTAAGTCCATCCGTATTCTCTTGTCGATCGTTGTGCACCTAGATTACGAGATCTGTCAAATGGATGTCAAGACAGCTTTCCTTAACGGAAGTCTTGACGGAATAGATATCTATATGCAACAGCCCACAGGTTTTATTGAAAAAGGCCAAGAGCACCTCGTATGCAAGCTTAAGAGATCCATTTATGGACTTAAGCAAGCACCGCGTACTTGGAACCAGTGTTTTGATCAAGTGATTAAGTCTTATGGGTTTGATCAAAATGAGTTCAAGAGTTGTGTGTATGAAAAGTGTGACAGAACTGCGGTGGTATTCTTAGTATTATACGTAGACGATATTCTACTCATTGGAAACAATGTAAAGGTATTGTCAGACGTAAGGGTATGGCTGTCAAATCAGCTTGATATGAAGAACTTAGGGAAAACTGGCCACATCCTTTGGATCTAGATCACTCGAGGTCGCAAGAAAAGGATGTTGGGCTTATCGCAAGCTTCATACAAAGACACTGTTTTGAAGCGATACAACATGTAAGATTCCAAGAAAGGTTTTGTACCTTTTAGATACGAAATCCATCTATCTAAAGAAATATGCCCTAAGACGCAAGTGGAGATAGATGACATGAAAGACGTTCCGTACGTTTCGGACGAAGGAAGTCTTATGTATGCAATATTGTGTACGAGACCAGATATCTGCTTTGCCATGGGCATGATGACAAGATATCAAAGTAACCCCAGGAAAGCACATTAGATTGCAATTAAATGCGTTCTTTAGTTTCTGAAAAGAACTTGGTATGGAATGCTGATTTAACAGTCAGACGGTCTAATTCCCATGGGATACACGGACTCAAATTTCCAATCAGACATAGACTCCAGAATAACTACCTCGGGTAGTGTGTTTTGCATGGGAGAAGGAGCCATGACATGGATAAGCGATTAGCAGAAATATATCACCGATTCGACCATGAAAACCGAATAAGTAACTGCTTATGAAGCAGCGAAAGAAGCGGGTTGGCTCAAGTACTTCTTAGTGGACTTGGACGTTGTTCCGAATTTGCCCATCACAATCATTGTGTCAGAGCAGTTGCAAATTCAAGGGAACCGAGAGCCCATAAGGCCAGCAAACACATAGAAAGAAAATACCATCTTATACGAGAAATCATTAAGAGAGGAGATAAGAGGTGGCAAAGATAGCATCGGGTGACAACCTAGCGGATCCATTCACAAAGGGTCTGCCTCAGAGTACATTCGAGAGACATGTGGATGAAATGGGAGTCAAGACTATTGCCAATCTGCTTTAAGTATAAGTAGGAGGAATTATTAGGTTAGTGTAGGTTGACATGAGATGTCACGTAGAGCTACTACACTAAGACATGCATGATGTATACTAAAAGGCAGACTTTAAGTATAAGTGGGAGATTGTTGGAGTTATACGTGAAAGTATGCTTTTACTTTGTATAACTCATGTATTAAACACTTGTTTATGGGAATAATTCTTTTATCACATTTGCTTTAGATATGATTGAATGTTGAATATTTATTGAAACCAGTTCATTATAAGTGGTACTTGTTACATTGTAGTTAATGTGGTGATACCCGATCGCGGAAGATTACATTAACGGTTTCCTTGTAACTAAACCTACAAATTCTCAATCCATGTGGAATTGAACAATCTGTCGTGAAAGGTCGATGTGTATATCTCAGATTGGCCTGTCTTGACCAAGAGATTGCACTAGCACATTTAGTATATGTTGAAGAGGACCTACAGCGAGGATAAATTCTTTTGTTTTAGAAGTGTGAAGAATTAGACCTCAATGGTTGTTGATTTCTTAATCTCCGTCACTTAAATAGGACTGTGTGTGCTTAATAGTTACTGCTTTGATTCATGTTGGGTGAGAATCATCGTGACTTCAAACCTTGTGCTTTGGGCAGTAATATTAATCATACGACGGTTGCTAAGATTTAATACGGAGAAACGCGTGCGAGTACGGCTCGTGTGATTAGTCCCCTTGGTGGGCTCAGAAGTTTTACTGTACCAAATCTTGCAAGTGAAGAATCAGTTTCTTCGGTACGGATAATAATGTTGAGCTGTCTTTACTCCAAGGTGAAATATATTAATTAATTTAGAGCTATTCAGAAGCTTAATTAATTAATGGACTTGATAATCTTAAACACGGGAAATAATAACCGGGAGCCCATATTATCGTAATATGGATTAAGATGGATAGTGCAATATTAATTTATTAGTGGTAATAATTAATATTAATGGATTGAATTATATTGGGGCTCAATATTGAAATTCAGAAGTCCATTAGGAGGTCCAATCTTAATTCTCTTTAAAGGCCCCTCAAGTAGCCCAATTATGATAAGGTGATTAAAATAAAAAGAAAATAAAATGCTGATTTTTTCCTCTTATTTTTGAAAATTGTATAGTTAGGAGAGAAAAGATTTTGTTGATTTTCTTGGAAAGATATTATGGAAGATAAGTATTCTTGGAATACAAGATTATCTCATATATTCAAGAAGATCCAAATCTTGGATTCTTTTCTAGTAAATTTCGAAAATTGCAAGCATTAATAGCAGGGTGAGATTTTTGTGGAATATTTTATTATGGAGAAAAGAATATATGAGATATATTCAAGATTTCTTAGAGACTAAGAAAAGATTTTTTCCAAGCCCTATTCTACATGCATAATTCGGCCACCGCCTATTATAAATAGGGGATGATTATTTCATCCCCAAGTACATAATTCCAAGTGTTGGAAAAACCAAGAGCATATATATTTTTCTTTTTCCTTAGTTATTTAAATTACTTGAAAGCATCTCACACCGATGATCAAGTAAGGCGAAAGGGAAATACTTGAGAAGGTTTTTGGGTTGATAAAGTGTGATCGTGATTGTCCCGTTTATTCAAAGGCCAATTCTACAAGAGGTACGTAAGTCACATAAATTCTTGTTTATTCCACCATAGATTTTATGTGAATTAATTCAGCATGCATGATGTTAAATTTGTTGTTGGAATTATTATTTGAATTAATTAGGATTAATTCATGCTAGTAATAATTAAATTTAAATTCGTATTTAAATTTCATCCCGAATAGATTCCGTGCACCCCGATTTTCCCAACAAAGTTCTCATCCTCTGATCTCCGTACTGATATTTCTTTTTCTTGACACTTGATGAGAGCATGGTTAGCTATAAGCCAGTCCATTCCCAAGATAATATAAAAGTCCTTCATTTCTATTATATGTAGATTTGCCGGGAGTGTTGCATGCTCAAAATCAATCTTCACATTTCTACATAGTCCTAAGGATTGTGTCGTACTACCAGAGGGAATGTTTACTTCTAGGAAATCTTCTTCTACTATAATATGGGCGGTCTCAATTTGTTCAAACATCTTTGTAGAGATGAATGAATGTGTAGCACCAGTATCGAATAACGTGAAAATAGGTATTTGGAATATTTTGAACATACCTGCCATCACTTCCGGATTTGTTGTCGCCTCCTGCTGACTCTTGGCAAACACTCGAGCAGGTGCCATCTTCTGTTGTCCCCTTAGCTTTGGACAATCAGTTATAAGATGTCCAGGTTCTTTACACTTATAACATACTCCTGTTCCTTTCAGGCATTGTCCAGAATGTTCTTTTCCACAATTTCTGCATTTAGATGGCCTCTGTTGTTGTTGTGGTACCATCCCCGTCTTTTTTACTTGCTTAAAATTTCCTCCTTGTTTCGCACCAACCCAATTTCTTTTATTTGGCTGTGATTATGAATTTCTTACTTCTTCTGGTTTCATATACGCTGCTATCGTTTGAGCTTTCTCGAACATCTGGGCATAGGACTTAATATCTTGTGCTGCTAAGATGGTACTAATCTCTGGACGTAGGTTTTGAAAAAATCTCTTTGCCTTCCTGTCATCAGTATTAATCAAATGAGAAGCATACCTTCCCAATTGATTAAACTTCCTCTCATATTCTTGCACTGTCAGATTTCCCTACTTCAACTATAGAAATTTGGTTTCCTTTTTATCCAAGAATGATTGTGGTATATAATTCTTAACCACTGCTTCTATGAATTTCTCCCAAGTAACTGACATTCGTGCTTCTTCCGTCATTGTTCTACAATGAGCTTCCCACCAATAATCTGCATCCTCAGTCAGCTGAAAGATAGCACAAGAAACTTTCTGCTCATCGGTGCACTTAAGATAAGTGAATATTTTCTCCAAGCTCTGAATCCAGTTTTCTACTTCCATAGGGTTTTCTTTCCCGGTCAGGGTTGAGGGTCTAAATTTCTTAAATTGGCTAACAGTATCATGGTTTTGGGCTGAAGATACAGGTGTTTGGGATGATTGGCTTTGCTGACCTAGTTGCTGAGCTAACCCCCTCAATACGGAAGCTAGATCCTCGCTCATGTCTGAGTTATTTCGGTTTCCCCTACGACTCATAGTTTTATTCAATAACAAATTCATTAGTAACAATTAAATTACATAATAATTATGACATATATTTCATATATTCAAAATACATCATATATTACATGCATAAACATTACATTAAAAAACATAATACATATATTACATCCAAAAACATGTAGTACATCAAGAGCATTTAGTACATATTAAGTACATATATCTACTAATATCATATAAATTTCATATAGTCACATAGCATATATATATATCAGATAAAACACATAAAACATATAGTTTTAATCATCGTCAATGATGATTATTTCTGATCCTTCTTCTTTTCCTCCCACATCTCGATTGAACTACTGCTGCTATCCTCCTCCATCTCAAAACTTTCCTGGCTATTATCCTCCCGCCTTCCACAGCTTTCTTGCACCGATTCTCGATAGAGACGCCCTTCCTAACTTTCCATCATCTCAAAACTTGGACGAAGTGGGGTAAAATGAACCGTCTCTGACTGAGCCCACTCACAGTATAACATCGAAGTAAAGCATGGAAAGCACAGATGACCATGTTTATCAAACACATAATCAAGTATGTCCAGGGATACACGTAACCAGGTAGATGGCATGGTATCAAGAAGCAAGTGACAGTAATAATCATCATTCATATGGTATCCATTCATTAATGCATGTCTATACTGTGATGTTATTTCCCCTACATGAGCTCCTAAATCCTCAACTTCGGTTCTACCAGTTTCTCGTACTCGCTCCAATCTTTTAATGTTCTGTCTTCTAATGTCATCATCCATTTCTGATTACACAACATATTTTATTGGTTAGTTCAATCAACAATATAATACAATTTAAATAACTACACAAACCTTCAAATAATCAATCACAAATTCAAACAAATAACATAATTTAAGCATTTATGAAATATTTACCTGATCCCGTTGTGGAGAATGACCTCGGTACGACTGTTTCTTTTTAAATTTTTAAAACACACATTTTTTTTTAAATTCTTTAGCAGGCGAACCTGCTCTGATACCACATGTAACGTTCCCACTTAAAATAGTATGGAAATATGATGTGGCACAAGTAAGAACGTTACTAAAATAGTACTTTGTATTAAAATATACACACGCCACACATCTACACAACGGAAGTAGTAAATAAGTTTGACCGTAACTTAAGTTACAATCCAAAATTCAAAATATTGTTCTTAAATAATAAAGTTTTTTCAGAAGACTCCACAGCCTGCCGAGTTCATTCGCCCACGTCCGGATCCACATCATCTGTAAAAATTTAAAAGTGGAAGGGATAAGTGCTTGAAAACACTTAGTGGGAAACCTCTTGTTAATTGCACAAACTAAACATCAATTGTTTATAACATGTGAGCCCCCGGAATTTCACCGGGTATCTCCTTGGGTGGTGCGACCAAACCGTAGTGCCAGAGCATATAGTTGGACTATCTCAGGGGTCAGTCGATAGCAGGCCAGACTCAAAATATTTAACATTCAACATTTAATAAGTGCAATTAAAATAATAATAAAATACTCGGTGAAGAGTGAAGTGATTCCCCACCTTACAGGTTTGTACCTACAAGTAAAATTTTTAAAATAAAAATATTGTTACTTATCCCTTCATTTGTAAAATTCACATATTATACTCGTATGATCCATACATATTCAAATATTGTATACTAACACACAAATATCAATTAAGTGTATAAAATCATCAAATAACAAGTTATAAATAAATATCGACTGTAAAAATGTAACCGGACCATTTCGAACCTTTCATATACAAAAATTCGATTTTGGCAGATTACACACCTAACTTTGAAAATTCATATTAAATTATCTATACGTCCAAAAATTATGAAATTTTAACAGTGGATTCCCAACTTAATAAAATTTATCACCATGTTTTCAGATTTCTCAAACTCTTTACCAATCATCAAATATTTTATAATGAACACACTATTACAGATTCTGGTCACTTAACTTTAAAAATTCACCATAAATCAACCATAAGTCCAATATTCCTGAAATTTTAACCATGAACTCCAAACTTCATGTAAGTTATCAAAATACTTTGTTTTTCTATAAAAACCTAACCAATTATTCTCAGATTATAGCAAACTTCTACTGTTCCTGTTATAGAGTCCAAAACCATAGTTCAACTTTAAGAAATCACCATGCATCGAATACTACTCCAAAAGCTATGAAATTTGAAAAAAAGGTTTCTTCACACGTCTAATTTCACATATAAAATTTTCAGAATTTTCCACCTAATGAATTGGTCAAAACAAAATTTACCCCAAAGTTGGTCCAGAAATTCGATTTTATGCATACATGAAGAACATATCATCTTAAACTCACTTTAAACCATATAATTTCATGATTTCTACTTCTAAAGCATAGATAATAAAATAATAAACATGATTTTGTTCATAACATATGATGAATTTGAATTAAACATTTAAAACATGAAGTAAAGCTCATATATCATGCAAATCACTTATCAAACTCATTTTCCTATCATTTAATTCACAACTCATGCATAAACTTCATACTAAAACTCAATTAATCACTTATTCAAGAAGAGAAACTTACTAATAGATTGGTAGCTAAAATAAATTCCTTCTTCTCCTTTTTCAACTTCTAAGTATAAGTGTAGTATTTATTCTAATTTTCTTTCTCTAAGCTTATACTTATTTATGCATGAATGGACTTGTATTTATAGGAGAAGCAATACTTGGAGACTACTCCAATCCCCCTTAGGACCGACTTTGATGACGATTTAGAAAGATTGTAGAGTATTCTTGTAAGTTAAATTAATGAACACATGGCATTTTAAGGTTAGAAGCTAGCTTTGACTTTTCTTTTCTTTAATCTTATCTTAATCTTTTTTTATCTTATCATAAGTCATGAAGCTTCATCAATCTTCACATTCTATCTATGATTTTTTAAAATTATAGCATTTTCAAGAGAATTCTTGTATTTTGTAGTAATGACACATGTATACTTTGAATTTAATAAGTAAAAAAAAAATATATGATTTTCTAAATTATTTAATAATTTTAAGGTACATTATGCATACAATTTACCTATACTATCTTATGAAATAAAATTAAAACTCTTCTAGGACTCTAAATAAATTACAAAGTCTATATACTAATCATAGAAAACATCGAGTAATCGATACGTAATTCGTTTCTTAAAGAAACATTCATTTTACAACTTATAACTTATGAAATAAATTCTATACTTAAGGACTACATTAATTCCTAAATTAAATACTTTAAGACATACAATAAAGAACATATAAAAATTATAAAGTCTCAAGAATAAGCATGTATTGAGCAAATAATACATTAATTGTAAATATCGAGTAATTAAAACACATAAACGTGTCTTTGCATAAATTTGGATGTAAATGCGTCGCATAGATTCATGAAGAATTATAAAGTATTTAGTAAAGCAGATAAGATCATGAAAATCTAGGGTATTACATTTTAGGCGTTGACGTATTGATTAGTTCATTTTCACCGGCGTCAACTAATCTATTTCTCGAGTTAATCTGCCTTCTCGGTGTTGATTAGTCCGTCTTTTAGGCATTGACGTATTGATTAGTTCGCTTTCACCGACGTCAACTAATCTATTTCTCGAGTTAATCCGCCTTCTCAGCGTTGATTAGTCCGCCTTTTAGGCATCGACATTTCACCTGGATTGGCGAAGTAATCCGCCTTCTCGGCATTGATTAGTCTGCCTTTTAGGCATCGACATTCCGCCTAGATTGATGAAGTAATCCGTCTTCTCGGCGCTGATTAGTTCACCTTTTAGGCATTGACGTATTGATTAGTTCGCTTTCACCGGCGTCAACTAATCCATTTCTCGAGTTAATCCGCCTTCTCGGCGTTGATTAAACTATAAGAAAAATGAGCTTTTACGACGTTGGATGGACAACGGTTTCAGAAAAAAACATTGTATAAAGTAAAAAACGTGTTGCATAAAGTATAACAATTGTCTTTCAGATCAGGCATTTGATGATATACGACGGGTCTGGACAACCGTTGTAGTTCCGCATTATAAATGCACGAAAAACAGGTCATATACAACAATTTTACACCGTTGTAGTTCGTCGTTGTTTTTTAAGGAATGAATAGAAAGATAATGCTTTTCAATCGTTTTATTTCCAATTTATAAAATGAAAAAAGATACACACATCTTTTTCAATGAATTATTACAACAACGTTTTTTTAGCATTGTCTTTCCACAATTTTAAAACAAAAATTATTATCTTCTAAAAATCAAAATAGATCATATATTAAAATTAACACTTTTAATTATGGGATCTACCTTTAGAGATAAAGAAGGACGTGAGCTTTTTGTACGATGTATGCCAGCTTTTTTTTAAATAACACTTTATTTATTTGGAATGACACTTTTAATAAATTGAAGTAACACTTTTACAAATACATATAAAAAAAATACGAATAGCAATTTATCATTGGAAATAGCACTTTTAAATATTTTTCAATTAACACTTTTACAAATACATGTATATGGAATGACACTTTTATAATTATATCTTTGAAATAACACTTTTATTTATTTGGATTGACACTTTATTAAATTGGATTGACACCTTTTCAAATACACATAAAAATAAAAATAGCAATTTCATCTTCTAGCACTTTCAATCCACCGTGTGCTCGTGCTATTTCCAACTCTCCGGCGCGCGCTCGTCCACCGTGCCCTAGTTCGTCCACCATTGTCCTCAATCTACGCCCCCTTCGTTCTCAATCCACGTCCACCGTGCCCTAGTTCATCCTCTACCGTCCTCAATCCTCCCTGAAGATGCGTTGAGTTGGGGATTAATGAAGCGGTCATGAAATAATAGGTAAGCAATTTCTTTGCTCTATCTCTCTACCTCCCTTTCTCCAACATTACTCGATTTGGAGTTTGGTTTTCATTTTGAGGGTTTTCAGATGTGGGTTCCTTTTTTAGGTGGTCTTTTTTCTTGATTCAATCTTGTGGGAGATTTTTCTTGCAAATGGGGTTTCTGTAGTTAATTTAGGAGGTGTTTTTCTTAAAAAAAAAAAAGAAAAAGAAAAAAAACAGACGATTTTATGAGCAGGGTTTTGCTAATTTATTTAATAATTTTGATAGTTTGCAGGCTTGTGGTCAGTCTACTTTATCCTCTGTAAGTTGGGTTATCCTATTTCCTTTCTTATTTCATTTATTATTTTTTGGTTGATATTGTGTTATGCAACTTGAAATTTTCTGAATTGTTGATTGGGATATTGAGGTATGTATATGGGATGGAATTGGGGGCAAAACAGGGCAATGACTTCTGGATTTATGTAGGTTTTATGGGCTTCTGATATATCCGATCAAAAGTGGAAAATTTAGTATATTGAGACCATTGTTAATTTGCAGGAGGCTAGATGCTTTACTTAGGCTTGTATATTTCACTTCTGGTTAATTATATACTACTGGTAAGGGAAAATTTGGGAGTCAGTTATACATAGGAGTTATACTACTAGTAAGGGAAATTATTTACTAATGTATTCCAACTTCTATAAGAATCCAGTGACATGATTATGATTATTCCAAAGTTTCAAGTTGTTTTTTTAGTGTTTAATCGATGTGCATTGTGCCTCACTAGAAGTAAAGTTTACTTTGATTCCTATAATATTATTGATTCAACAACTATGTTTCAGGCAATTGTATGTAAATTAAACATAATTGGACCATTGGAATTGCATCTATCATGCAATCATCATCTATCAATGAGACTTCTGGTGTTGCATTAGGGTGTTTGACAGATATTCGTAATTTATATGTTAGGAAGAAGTTATCTAGATAACAAGGAATTTGTTGTAGTCAAATCACTGTATATTTCTAATGCATTTCATTTCCCCTCAGCTTATACCATGAATAACTTTCAGCATTGCTAAAATCTGTGACCAATTGAATCTTTGAATCAGTTTTTGGGTAGGGATAGACCAATTTTATTCTTGCATTGCTTGCAAATAAAAAGATAATATTGCAAAAGATGCAGTCGATCAAAAAAAGCATCAAGAAAGGGGAAATCCATATCTATAAGATAGTCCTAGTACATTTCAATGCAATAAAGTTGTATAGTGTTTATTTTTCTTTGGGTTGCTTATGATATTCCTCTTGTAGTGGATATAGAAATTTATTCAGTCTAGCTAGCTATTAAGCTATATATGAGTCTCATTTGACTTAATTTGTTTATTTTGGGATTTTTTTTCAGTTGATTAATAAATTAACTGGAAGTAACCATTGAGCCACAACAGCCTCATTATCTTTCCTCTCAACACCTTTACAACTGAAGGAGCAAGGTCAGATTTTTTTTCTTTACAGTTATATATGCTGTAGTATTTTTTTTTTTTTTTTGTTTAAGTAATGTAGCAAAATTTTATATGATGGAAGGGTGTGCATATAGGCTGATGATAGATCAAACCCAAAATACATGATGAGCTCAAATAAAAAGACTAAAAAATGTTAACTTGGTTCTTATTTTGCTAACACTATATGTATAAAGAATTTTTACATTCTTGAAAAGACATGATTGGTTTGGTTTCTAGTTAAGTGAAATATAGGTATCTGTGTTAATATTATATGCTTTGTTTGTTTTTACTCTTATTTTCATCAATTTGTTTCCTTATTCTACTATTGTCCTTAACTTTTACCATAACCATTTTGTAATTCTATTCACTAGAGTTGATGCAACTGATGGACAAAGAGTGGATGTCCAAGGATAGGTTGTCAGTAGAGTATCGAGTAGGAGTAGAGTAATTTATGCATTATGCAAGTGAAAATGTTGATATGAATAACATGTCATGTCCTTGTGCAAAGTGTGGAAATCTGAGGAGGACCACATCTACTCGAGTAAAAGCACACTTGATGTGTAATGGTGTGGATAGAACATATCATATATATATGGGTGTGGCATGGCAAAAAATCCAATAGATGTTCAATGAGTGAAAGTGGCCAAGTAGGGAAATTTGAAGATACAAATCATCCTAATGAATCCTTAGATAATATGATACATGCTGCATACGAAAATACTAAGGATGTAGATAAATTGATTGAAATATTTGCTGATGCTGAGAAACTTCTTTATCCCGGGTGTACGAAATTCACAAAGTTATCTGCTATATTAAAGTTATATAACTTGAAGACTAAGTATGGATGGAGTGAAAAATCTCTAACTGGCCTACTTAGCTTGTTCAAGGATATGCTCCCCGAGAACAATGAATTGCCCCTAATATTTTTATGAAGCTAAGAGAAGCTTAGTAGGATTAGAGATGAATTATGATAAAATTGATGTCTGCCCTAATGATTGTATACTATATCGTAAGGCCTATGAGGACCATACAAATTGCCCTACTTGTGGGGCATCAAGGTGGAAAATGGGTAAGAACTTAGAGGTTAGGGATGGAGTTCCAGCAAAGGTTCTATGGTACTTTCCACTGATTCCGAGATTTCAAAGGATGTTTCGCAACAAGGAAGTGTCCAAGGATTTGACTTGACACAATGATGAGAGAGTTTATGATAGTCATATGCGTCATCCTGCGGATTCACCTTGTTCGAGAACAATTGATCATAAATGGCAAGATTTTGCTGAAGAGCCACGGAACCTTAGATTAGCTTTGTCAGCGGATGGGATCAATCCCCATGGCAATATGAGCTCTACATACAACAGTTTACCCATTATATTGGTAACATACAATCTTCCTCCACAATTGTGCATTATGATGCTAACATTATTGATTTCTGGGTCAAAACAACCGGGGAATGACATTGATGTTTACTTGGCACCACTAATTGAAGACTTGCAAAGTTTGTGGGATGGCGTTGATGCATATGATGCATACCGAAATGAAAAGTTTCTTCTTCGTGCTGTCCTTTTGTGGACAATTAATGATTTTCCAGCATATGGAAACTTGTCTAGGAATTATATGAAAGGGTATCTTGCTTGTCCTGTTTGTGGAGAAGGAACAAATGCAAGGAGATTGAAGCATAGCAAGAAAATGTCATACACATATCATAGAAGGTATATTCCTTACGAGCATCCAATTCGAAGGCAAAAGAAGGCGTTTGATGGTACACAAGACTTTGACCCCCCACCAGGTGTATTGAATGGAAGTGAGGTTCTAAGTAGAGTTGCTAGAATCAAGTGTAAGTGGGGAAAATGAGCCGCAATCCTAAACCATGACTTCACACCTTCTTTCTTTGATATACTGATTCATTTCATGGTGCATCTTGTGCAAGAGTTAAGAATTTGTGGGCCGGTTTGGTTTAGATGGATGTACCCCTTCAAAAGGTATATGAAAGTTCTCAAGTGTTATGTCTGAAATCGCAATCACCCTAAAGGATGTATGGTTAAATGTTACATTGCAGAAGAGGAAGTGAAATTTACTTCCGATCATTTACGGAATATGAACACTGCTGGACTTCCACAGAGGCCTGAGCATGATGAACTCACTAAGCCTTTGTCAAATCCAAAGGTGCACATCCTCAGCCGTGATGAATTACACCAAGCACATCTTCATGTATTCACAAATAAAGTAGAGATAGATCCATACATCAAGTAAGTGGTTCAGCCTATAGTTAATTCTAGGGAATTGCTTAAATTCTAATTAAGTCCTTTGAATACTTTTTAAGTGAACACATGGAGCAGTTGAGATCATCTTACAGTCGTAAGCCACAAAAATGGTTACATGATCAACACAATAAGTTGTTCATTAGTTGGTTGAGTGAACGTGTAAGTTCCACTAATATTTACTCTTACATCACACAAATTAGGTCTTTACTTCTACGAACAACTCATGCTTAATAAATTGGTGTAATATAGGTTGTGAAGGAAAGGAAACTGCCCAAGAACCAAATATTAGAAAGGGTAATTAGGTTTGCACAAGGGCCTAACAACAAGGGCCTGAAATATCAAAGTTACTCTATTAATGGGGTTACTTATCATACGAAAGAGCGTGATAGTATGCAAACTACTCAAAATTCGGGAGTTAGCTTAGTTGTAAAGACCTTGCAAATCTCTAGTGCGAAGGATAAAAACCCCGTTATGGCTGATATGGTGTTCTATGGTGTTATTGAAAAAATATGTGAATTGGATTACTCTCTCTTCCGCATACCATTGCTAAAGTGTATTTGGGTGGATAATAGAAATGGTTGTAAGGTAGATGATTTTGGTTTCACGTTGGTAAACCTTAAGATGATTGGATACAAAAATGATTCATTTATCTTGGGTAGTTTAGCCAAAAAAGTTTTTAAAAAAAATGTTGCACTAGATGAACGCATAGCAAGACTTGAGGCAGTAATTTTTTAAACACGAGGGAGCACCATTAAGTCTGAAGGGAGGGGAAGTTGTTCGGTGAAGGGAAAATATAGTGAGGAAGATGTAGAAGAGAATCCTGATGGAGTTCGCCCTTCTCATGAAGAAGTAGCAGATGAAGAAGAGAATCGTAATGGAAATAACACTTCTCATGAAGAAGCAGCAACAGCAAAAGAGAATTCTGCAGATAGAGATAACCCTTCTCATGAAGCAGCAACGGAGATGATGATCTTTGACCGTAATCATTCCTTACATGTAAGTATAACTTAAAGCATGTGTATGATACAACTATTAAATGTTGTATTTATGGAGTTCTATAATTATTTATCACAATTGTCATATAGGGTAAACTTGTGGAGTTGAGATTGGTGCCCAAATCAGATATTGTAGCACTTGGAATTGTGGTAAAAGCTAATGGAAGTGAAGTTATTCATGGTAAGAAATTTCCTAGAAATTGCATGCTTGTAACAATTGATCTAGATGTGGTTGGGGTTGCTCATTTACCGTTTCCGAACGATGAAACTCTAACTGTAAGTGTTGCTATTGGCTCACTTGTGGCTTGGCCTATGCACTTAGTAACTCTACAAAAAAAGGTTAGTTTTTTTAATAATAATCAATTTAAAACATAGCTAGCAAAGAATAATATCTTACCTTTTTATTTTTAGACGGTTGAGAAAACGAAGGCCAAGAAAGTTAAGAAGCAAACATTGGATCCATCTACTGTCCCCATGGCCCTCAACGGCCTTTATTGTTACGTGAAGCTTCTAAGTGCCACTAAGAATAACATGAGCTTTACAGTAGATAAAGAAATCTTTGGCCATGACTTAGTTGTCCATCTTGACTTGGATGACGTAGACATTTTTTGTCGACTACAGCCAATATCATGCTCGTGCATTGTGGTTTACATATGGTAATCAATATATACAGATTTTTTTATAACCCACTACATATTTCTTTCTTTCTTTTATAACTCGTTAATTAATAAAGGGTAGGTACTTGTTTGATAAATTATACTTGTGGACAAAGTTGGTAGGTTCAAATTTGCAGATACAAATGAATTAGGATGTTACCCTGGACACAAATTTCAAACTAACGATATTGATCGAAGAGCACACAATCTTTCATCAAGGCCGATTGAAATATCTTCTGATGAACTACTTTTGGTGTTATGTAATATAGAGCAAGTATATTAGATACCCAATTTCTTGTTACATAATTAGGTCTTTTTTCGGTAGTTTATTATAATATTTGTTCTATATTTAATGCATGTGTTAATCAGTGAGCATTGGATTTTGACTGTGATTGACCCACACAAGTTAGAGGTTTGTTATCTGGATCCTCTCTGTAGTCACAATGTAGATCAAGTGTGGAAGAAAGTAGTTGATTTGTAAGTTGATCTTTTTATGTACTCCGACCATTTTATATATAAAAATTATAAGTAGTTGATTTGCTGATCACATATTTTTCAAAACGTGAAGGGCTTTAAGATTGAATGATGTGGGGTTGCATAAGAATTGTAAGAAATCCACCATCTGGAAGACACTGAAGGTACATAAAGAAAACTAGTAGTCAGTTTGCTGATTGTTTATACTATACATTAATTGCATATTTTGTGTTTTCCATATCTAGGTCCCTAGACAACCTGATTGTTTCCAATGTGGCTTCTACGTTCTTTGCTTTCTGATTTTTTTTTTTAATTTAATGGACAAGTGACAATATCTTCACTGCAGTCATTGGTAATGCTTATATTATTTTCCAGTATTGCATGTGTTATAAGTGTTTAATTCATATATATTTGATATAAATGCATAATTCATTTCTTTTATAGTTTCCAAAAACTACAGCTTACTCTGTAAAGGAAATTGATGAAATGCGGGTTGAATGGGTTGAATTCATTCAAAGAAATATGTCTGAATAGATCGAGGTTTGTTTAGCTACTTCTTAATTTTTTTCTTGGAATTAATACTTGTAGCTGCAATGGTTTAATAGAAAGGATTGAAACAATAGAGGTGTAGCTACACCTTTATTGTTTTGTGGAAATAATTTATTTCAATATGAAGATTAATTTATTTTGTGTGTTTGCTAAATTATTATTTATTTTTCAATGTAGTGACAAGATCTACGAAAATGGTGCATGAATGTTGCTGGGGAACAGAAGAAAAATGCACAAGTTGGTTGAAATTTTTGTAATTGAATGTTAAGGCATTCATTTAATTAGTAGTTTAAACTTTTGTAAACTCATATTTATGGTATTTTGTTGATGGTGTGGAACACTTTTATGAACTTCTATTATACAATGATTGTGTAGTATTTGGAATGAATGTTGATGGTATTATGGTTATTTTTGCTTAAATTTTGTCTTAAAAATTTATTATAGGTTTTATTATATATTTACGTAATTGAAATATATAAAATACAATATATCTCATATTTAGGAAAGACAAAGGTGCAAAACTGGTGTAGTAAATATTAAAAGATAATTGTTTATAATTGTTATCTATCCAAGAAATTTATAAAATATATATGCGTATTTTAATGGAAAGACAACGGTCCAAATACGATGTATTTAACTTGAACAGACAATGGTTAATAACCATTGTCTTCCCTTGAAATTTAAGAAAAATATATGGTACGACAATTTCTTTTTTAAAGAAAGACAACAGTTATAAGACGTTGTATGTATTTAAGAACAACAACGGTTGAACACTATTGTCTATCCTAATATTTATGAAATTATTATGCTACAACAACATTTTTGATTAGTAATACACAACTGTTCTTGACCGTTGTAGTAATTGAGGAAATACGACGGTTAGTTAACCTTTGTCTATTTATACCCACGTACTACAACGGGATCTTCTACATCGGCTATTTTTTTAGAGAGACAATGGTTTTGAACCGTTGTAAAACCTTTTTTTTCTTGTAGTGTTAGTCCGCCTTTTAGGCATCGACATTTCGCCTGGATTGGTGAAGTAATCCGCCTTCTCGGCGTTGATTAGTCCGCCTTTTAGGCGTCGACTTTCCACCTGGATTGGCGAAGTAATCCGCCTTCTCGGCGTTGATTAGTCCATCTTTTAGACATTGACGTATTGATTAGTTCGTTTTCACTGACGTCAACTAATCTATTTCTCGAGTTAATCCGCCTTCTCGGTGTTGATTAGTCTGTCTTTTAGGTGTCGACATTTTGCCTGGATTGGCGAAGTAATCTGCCTTCTCGACGTTGATTAGTCTGCCTTTTAGGCGTTGACATATTGATTAGTTCGCTTTCACCGGCGTCAACTAATCTATTTCTCGAGTTAATCCGCCTTCTAGGTGTTGATTAGTCCGTCTTTTAGGCGTCGACATTCCGCCTGGATTGTCGAAGTAATCCGCCTTCTCGGCGTTGATTAGTCCGCCTTTTAGGTGTTGACGTGTTGTTTAGTTCACCTTCACCGACTTCAACCAACCTATTTTACCAGGTGATCCGCCTTCTTGGCGGCGTTTAGTTCGCCTTCACCGGCGTCAACTAATCCGTCTCTCGGCGTGGATCCAGTTCGCATTTTAGGCGTTGATTTTCCGCCTTATTGGGCGAGGTGTTGTTTAGTTCCCCTTCACCGGCGTCAACTAATCTGTTTCTCGGCGTTGATTTGTCCATCTTAACGGCATCGACCAGTCCGCCTTCACCGACGTCGACCAACCCGCTTCACTTTTACCCGCTTGTGGCCATAATATATCGCGTCCTGAACACTATGTTTAATCAACTAATCCCCATCATCGGCCAAAGCACTTCACTAGTTTTTCATTGGTTAATCAATTCATCAATTGTTAATTCAATCTCGTATTTGTGAAGTCGTTGTCCGTCATCAGCCAAAGCACTTCACTAGTTTTTCATTGATTTATCAATTCATTGATTGTTAATTTAATCTCGTATTCGTGAAGTCGCTGTCCGTCATCGGCCAAAGTACTTAACTAGTTTTTCATTGGTTCATCAATTCATCGATTATTAATTCAATCTCGTATTCGTTAAGTCGTTGCCCGTTATCGGCCAAAGCACTTCACTAGTTTTTATTGATTAATCAATTCATTGATTGTTAATTCAATCTCATATTCGTGAAGTCGCTGCCCATCATCGGCCAAAGCACTGCACTAGTTTTTCATTGGTTAATCAATTCACCGATTGTTAATTTAATCTCGTATTCGTGAAGTCGCTGCCCGTCATCGGCCAAAGCACTTCACTAGTTTTTCATTGGTTAATCAATTCATCGATTGTTAATTCGATCTCGTATTCGTGAAGTTGTGGCCCGTCATCGGCCAAAGCACTCCACTAGTTTTTCATTGATTAATACATTATCGATTGTTAAGTCAATCTATTGTTCGTGAAGTCGCTGCCCGCAACCGGCCAAAACACTTCATTAATTTATCATCGCGGTCCTTACCGCCCTATTACTAAAATCACTGCATGATGCGGCTACAACACTTTATTAATTGAACGTCATAACTCTCGACTAGTGGGCACGATGGAAGATCGTACCCCACCAAACCCGGCCAGTTTCAGGAAAGTTTGACAATTCGAAGATGACACGAAAGATTCGCCCATCAAGGACCCCGTCATAAAAAAATCCCCCGAGGCATCCGAGCTATCCTGTCTTCAGGCTCAGGGGCAAAATCTATTTGAAGTACAAATCAAGATCGAACTCTGGCCGCAATCAGAGCCCAATCTTGGGGGCAATTGTTACAGCAGGAATTATCCTCGCCTGACAATAGGTCATATTCCCGAAGATACACTGACCCGACAGGATCAATAGTCTACATCAGACAAGAGCATTTAATGTACTATAGATCTACTGTTGATCGTTAAATTAATAATTGTAATAAATCCCTAAATAAAGAGTTAAGACGAGTTTATAGCCACTTTTGGACCTTTGAGGGTGAACCTCTATAGATAGAAGGTCATCCCCCATTGTAAGGGTGACATTTTCCCTCATTCATCATATATGCAAAAAACACTCATTCAAGGGAAGAACAAAAGTTCTTCTCCTATCATTCTTGTTTGTTTACATTTATTGTTTGTCGGATATAACCCAAAATAGCCACAATACGATTATTCCTACGAAAATACCTGTCAACACTTACAACCCCGACCGTATCAATTGAAAAAAGCACAAACCAATTGCTTAACAGAAAGCCAAATAGATCGTACCAAAGTTCATAATCTCAAAGAATTCAATCTACAAAAAGAATTCCCAAAAATCTCATTGAAGCGGGACGAGAAGAAAGGGAATAAGCAACGGTCAAAACTCCAATCCATTTTCTCTACATAAATCAACTTTAAAAAAAAAAATCATTATCCAACACCTTGGTCGGCAGCGAATAAGCGGTGCGGTGGAGAAAATTGCAGCCCAAACATGAGATAACTACGTCGTGGTGACGCGGCGAGAGAAAAGAAAGCAAATTTGTGAATTTGGGGTTGTTCTGGAAATGACCCTCTGCAATTTTTTTTTTACAACTACTAGTATTTGTGAATTTGGGGTAGTGCTAACATCGTGGAGAAATTATTTTGGATTAAATGGTAGAGCAAAAGTGAAGGAACCATGCTTCTGCAACTAGAAAATGGTGTGAAATTAAAGAGGGGAAGAAAAATGAAGATAAAGATGCTTCTGGAGTTGGGGTTATTTTAGTAAATTTATAATTGTCTTATCTCAAACCAATGCTATCTTTTATATAAAATAAACAAAAGTTAACTGCCACAAAATTATTTTTAACCCACCAGTTATCTAGCCTATGTTAACCTTGACCATAAAAGTAAACACAACCTAAATATACTATAGTATAAAGAATAACGGTGTAGTATATTAAAAATAACGGTGTAATATACTCAACATATCAATGGTATATACAGTTACACTATAGTACACTAAAAAATAGTGTAATATAAAAAATCGATAAAGTTCCTACAGTTGTCAAATCAATGTCAGTGATCAATGTAAAATGTCGGTGAATAATAAAGTGTCAGTGAACTATTCAAGAAATTACACCACACTACAATATAGTGATGGAAAATTAAAAATGCAATTACAAGCTTTAGGTAATAAGGGGGGTGTATTGGATTAGGATTTCGCAGGATTTTAAAAGACTTTTTTTTATAAAAAAAAGTCCGCTGATATTCAATCGGGATTTTATGTCACTTAGAAACAATCCACTGGTATTCAATCTGAATTTTCAAGATTTTTTAAAGAGTCCATTAAAATCCATTGGTATTCATTCGAGACTTTTTATTATTTAAAACAAATCCATTGGTATTAAAAATATAAGAATTTTAAAAGATTGTTGTGTTAGATGGATTTTGAAGGACTTTTTAGTTGTTTTTATACATACCAATAATCCCATCAAATCCCATAGGATTTTAAAGGACTTTTGAAGTGACTCTTTGAAGTGATTTTTTCGGTAATGTCTTCACCTTTGTCTTTTCACTTTTGAATATATATTATACTATCCACACCATCATAATCTCACTCCCACCATACTCCAACACATATTGAAATCCCTTTTTTGATCGACCCCTGATTCCCAAATCCATCGGCATCTTTATCCTTGCCGATCTCTCTGAGGTAAAATCACCAACTGACTTTATTTCTTTTTTATGTTTGATTTAATAATTGTTGTTTCTCCATGGATATTTGTTTGTTTATATCATCTGTTTTCAATGTTTAAATTGTGTGATTAATTATTTTAGATTGACCACCTAGGTTAATGAGTATGTAAATTTAATTGATAAATCATAATTATTTGTGTTATTTTGTGTGCTTTGATTGATTGTTTTATAACAATAATTCTTTATTTTACTCGTAATTGTACAATTTATGCAATTATAGTCTCCATATTTTGATTGTAAATTTTTCTATTAATTTCAGAGTATTTTGGAACTTTTGAGTTGAGTGGAAAAATTACTGGGACCGATCAGGGGTGGGAAAAAATACTGAAATACCGTGCATATCGTACCGAAAAAATACCAAAAATTTTGGTACGGTAACGGTATAAATATTCTAAATTTTTGGTATTTCGGTATATACTGAAATATTATCGGTATATGTCGGTATGGAACGGTATACCTTTACATTTTCTAATTTCGGTATGCCAAAAATATCGGTATATATCGGTATTTTCGGTATGAAACGGTATACCGATTATTCGGTATGGTAAGATATAAATTTTTAGGCATACCGAAATTTCGGTATACCGAAAACTTCAGTACGGGATAGGTATGAAATTTTACCATAACGAACTTTTCGGTACGGTATACGGTTGCAATTTTCGGTACAGTATACCGTACCGATATAGCTGGTGTATGGATAATATACTTGGACCATGTGAAACTTCTAAAAAACCAGGTTCAAACGTACCTGCTAAAATCAGAGAAAGCACAAGGTTCTTCCATTTCGTCAAGGTATGTAATAATTATCAAACAATAAACATTATAAATAAAATGACACTGCTATATTTATATTTTTCATGCGAAAATAGTTGTATTAGGATTGCATTGGAGCTATTGACGGGACACATATTCCAACAATGGTAAGGGGACGAGATGTAAGCAGTTATCGTGACCGTTATGGAAAGATATCACAAAATGTATTAGCCGCTTGTAATTTTGATTTGGAGTTCATGTACGTTCTTAGTGGGTGGGAGGGTTCGGCTCATGATTCTAAGATACTAAATGATGTTATAACAATGAGGAATGGACTTAAAGTGCCACAAGGTAAATACTTATTTTTTATATTAATATTATTAGTATTATTATAATACTAATATTATATATTGCATATGTAATTAGGTAAATATTTTTTGATGGATTGTGGATTTCCTAATCGACGTCAGTTTTTAGCTCCATTTCGAGGTGTAAGATATCATCTACAAGATTTTGTAGGTCAGGGTAATGACCCTGAAAATGAGAAATAATTGTTCAATCTTTGTCATGCGTCTTTAAGGAATGTGATCGAGAGAATATTTGGTATTTTTAAATCAAGGTTCTCAATTTTTAAGTCAGCACCTCCATTTTTATTTAAAACACAAGCAGAACTTGTATTGGCATGTGCAGCTCTACATAACTTTCTTCGCAAAGAATGTCGTTCTGATGAATTTCCAGTTGAACCAGTGGACGAACCTTCATCTTCAACATTATCGACTAATAAAGACCATAACTTTGAGCCTATTATTCAAATCCAAGAGCAAGAGCGACAAGATGCTAATGCTTGGAGCAGGGGCGGACGTACGCTGAGGCAAGGTGGGGCAAGTGCCCCACCTGAACTTCTTCTGTTAATGTATATATTATTTATGCCAATATACTGCAGCCTGATGGTAAGCTGTGTTTTATTCTACTGCAATACGGTGGGTTCAATCCCCATCTTTTGCAGGCACTCCCAATTTTTTTTTTTTTTACTTTTCTTGAATTGAGGAATTTTTTTATACACATATATTAATTAATTACATAAATTTATTACTTTTCTGTAATGTTTTGTTCTAAATTGTTTCTTATACACATATACTCTCCCATCTCACAATAATTTGTATACTTTTCCTTTTTGGTATTTGTATACTTTTTCACTCATTTTAAAATGGGTTAATTGCATATAAATACACCACATTTTTTCCAACTTTCAATTTAATCCTGAACTTCACGATTAAATTATAAAAACCCAATCTTTTAACGAATTTAAATTCAATACATGTTTTTGTGTCTCCGCCCGTTTCCGACCGATATCTGGTGACGTGTCTCACCTTTTTGTGTCTCCGCCCGTCTCCGACCGATAGCTGGTGACGTGTCTCGGCGAGACACGACACCAGATACCGGTCGAAAATGGGCGGAGACACAAAAATATGTATCGAATTTAAATTCGTTAAAAGGTTGAGTTTTTATAATTTAATCGTGAAGTTCAGGATTAAATTGAAAGTTGAAAGAAAGGTGGTGTATTTATATGCAATGAACCCTTTTAAAATATAAAAGCTTCATTCCTAAATTATAATATCATCATGAGACCGTCTCATTCAAAACGTACTCCACATTATAATAAAGTAGTTCTTGCTAATAAATTTGGGATTAATTAATATACATTTATTTTTATATTTAAATTTTCTTTATATTTTATTTTCATAGTACAGTTTTGTGCCCTCCCTGCATTTAATTTCGGTGTCCGCCCCTGGCTTGGAGGACTAGTATAGCTATGGATATGTGGACGGATGCTATTTAGGAGGACATGATATTATGAATTTTTTTTTTTTTTTTTTTTTTGTCGTTGACTCTTTTTGAATTCGAATGTATGAAAAAAAATCTTGAACTCTTTGTATGTCACAAATCCATGAAATTCTACAAAGTCCACAAAGTCCACAAAGTCTTACATAATTCATTAAATTCTGATTTAAAAAGTCTTATAAAATCCTGTAAAATTTTAAAAGTTATAAAAATCATATAAAGTCTTTAAAAATTTGCATGACTTTTTTCAACTAAAAAAGTCCTTTAAAATTCTAGTCCAATACACCCCCTAAGTTTCTCTATAGTGTAACCACCCTTACAAAATCGTGAAGCCAGCCGATGACTTTCTCCTAGATACACGCTTTTTAATCCCAAGAATTCAGAATATCACAGTCGCTACTGATACGTCTGAAATTGAAAAGTTGAAGAAAAATGGCGTCGGCTCTCTCCAGAATAACCAACCTCCAAAAACACATAAACCCCACTCCAAAGGTAACAAACATCTGTTTACAAAAAGTTTTGTTTAAATTCAAATCGTACTCCGTATATTTTCATAATTTATTTTAATTGAATGTTTGATCATCTAGTAGGGCGAAGGGATAGTTAAGATATCCCCAGTAGTTTCAGAAGCTTTGTCGCTTGGGAAAGCGGTTGTTGCTCTTGAATCCACCATTATTTCTCATGGTATATGTTGAATTTTTTATTTTGTTTTCTTGAGATGATAGATAACTATGAAGAAATTAGCGCTATTTATTATGATGTCTGAAGGCCTTATAAAGATTATTTTTCGTAATTTACATCTATTTTTGAATCCCCGTGCGCATATTTTGAGAAATGGTGAATCCGTTTATAGAACAGTATCTATTAGTTTTTTGGAGGGGAAATGTGATCGATGTCAAAGCATTGTTTTTATTTTTTTAAGAAAAAGCAGGTTTAGAATATCTGTTTCAATTATGTATAATACAAAAGAAACATAAATAATGTTGTTATTGCATTGTGCTGTTCAGGATTCTATGTTTTCGAATCTTTACTCATTGGTCTTATATGATATAAAATTCCATGGCTCGTGCAATTAAATAATGAACTATATTATCATAACAATGTAGGAATGCCATATCCTCAGAATTTGGAGACAGCCAAAGAGGTGGAGGCAATAGTACGGCAGAATGGAGCTATACCTGCTACTATTGCTATCTTAGATGGTGTACCATGCGTAGGTAGTTATCCAATACTTCTTTTTGCCTTTCTTTGAGTTGCCTTTGTTTCCAACATGAGTTTCTTATCAATACTTAAATAATTGGAGTGTGTCGAAAAATTGTTACTGTACAAGAAGCTCGATCGTTTCAAAGATTCTTAAGCATACAAAAGTCTGTAATTAGACATGGATTTGATTCGATGATCATCTCAGCTAGGAGATGAGGAAATGTTTATAAAGACTTTTCAAGTGACTTGTCAAGTTCCACTACTTGAATGTAGAGATCTTATAAACAATAGAGTAACACTTGGGTGCACTAGTGCAATTGGTGCAAAGCTAATACTAATACCAATACCTTTTAGTAAAACAACTAATATCATTTAAAATTCATTGAATTGCACAATGCAACTAGTGCATAGAAGTATTTATCTAAACAGTAATATATGATTTACCATCTAGACCTCACTCTTTCTTCTGGTCTCGTGCATTCAGTTAAAAATTATAATTCTTTGCTTTTATATCCTAATGGCCTTTTGACAGTGTTCTTTCTTTATGTAGAAATTACTTTTCTTGTGCATTTGAAATGATTTATGTACTAGTTCATTAGGGTAAGGAAGCTATTTTAGCCCGTATTTGGACTATTTTCTACTTGGAGATTTTGGCAGTATTGTCTTGCATCCCTCCATGAAAACTTCAAATTGTGTGTTGATTTTTTGTTTTTGTAATTCCTCTGTCCCTCTTGTTATTTATTTTCACTTGTTTGCAAGTGTAGAAAGAATAATAAATTATTGAAAGAAAATGTCTGATGTGTAGCATTTGATTTAAGGTTTATCTCTGGAAGAACTTGAAAGGCTTGCTATCCTAGGAAAAAAAGCACGAAAGACAGCTCGGAGAGACATTGCACATGTTGTGAGTATAATCTTACTTGTCCATGGTCTTTGCCTTTGAAAGTTTAAATTAGGGATGCTTGAAGTGTTAAAGACTTTGATTGCACTTGTATTTTGTTATAGTTATTGTATTTTGTAATAGGTTTTTGTATTTTGTATTGAATATTCTTTTCCATGCATAAGCTAGGACTGTAGACCTTATTATAGCAACTTTTCCAGGTAGCCATTGGAGGCAATGGTGCAACAACTGTTTCAGCAACAATGTTTTTTGCAGACATGGTAATTATAGCAAGCTTGTCAGCATTTGTGTTCCCTATCTTCTTTAATTATACCTTGAGTAGTAAATTATATTTATCCATTATTTCCTTAATTTACTACAGGTTGGCATTCCAATATTCGTCACTGGTGGTATTGGTGGAGTTCATAGACATGGAGAGAATAGTACGTTTATCTAATGACACGTTGAGAATTTCATATTAACATGCATTATGGTTTGATAACTCCACTGCTTCTTTAGGTTTAAATCTTAAAAGGACTCAACGTAGAAGGTGGAATTACATTTAAAACAGCAAGACTTTGAGTGTTTGATCTTCACTAGAATGATGAGAGCTCCTGATAGAAATATGAAGAACAAAGTCATCTTTTCACCACTTGAGGTTAAATTAACAAAAATAGTTTAGGTAGTGTCAGGATCTATTGATGTAGAGGGACAGTCTAGGCATCCTTGTTAGGGTAGGTAACTTTTCTTGTTAGCAGTATAATCTCACTCTTTGTATTATTATTTAATTACTTAATTTTTTAGGGGGTAAGGATCATTTTACTTGAGGTGTTTTAGCGAGAGGTTTTTGGGAGTTGACTGTTAAGTAGATTGAATAAACTTTTTGAGCTTGATGTTTTGCGAGATATTTACTATACTGCCATAAGGTTTCAATGGATGTTTTTGGAATAGCAAAAAATAGACCCCTTTGTATGTATAACGATGTGTTGCAACCATTTGAAATTGTGTGATGGAATAGCTGTTTTCAGTATGATTTCAAAAGCATATTAAATTAGCTTCGTTCTTGATTATCTAGGGGCACTTTGTTTTATTCTCATTTTTTTTTTTTACAGCAATGGATATTTCTTCTGATCTCACGGAGCTGGGAAGGACACCTGTCACTGTAGTTTCTGCAGGTGTGAAATCAATTTTAGATATTTCAAGAACACTGGAATATTTGGTAATCATCCTCTATCTCTAATTTGAAATTTCAAAATTTATACCTTTGTGTAGTAATACAAGATTAAATCAACTTTAATGTGATACAGGAAACCCAAGGAGTTTGTGTTGCTGCATATCAGACCGACGAGCTCCCTGCCTTTTTCACTGAAAAGAGTGGATACAAGGTTACTTCGGTCCTTTTCGTACATCAGTAATGTTGGATAAATGAGCATTTATATGTGTCCTGCTTACAGCTTTACTGGAATTATTTATTCAAAGCCCTTAGAGCTAAAATTTTCATGTATCTATCAGAAAAGGGAAAAATATGTAAGGAATGAATGTTTATTTTAATGTTAAAGGAGTTAGGGTTCGTTTGGCTAACCTTATTTATAACATGTTATTAAGTATGTGTGTGTGTGTGTGAGAGAGAGAGAGAGAGCTTAGAAGTTTAGAAAAATAAGTTGGGTTATTTTTTGGAGATTATAAGTTGTAAATAGCTTATTTTAAGATCTTATAAGCTATTATACTAAACTCTTTGAGAGGGCTTATAAACTCTTCAACAACTTATAAGATGTTTTAAAGACCTTATAAACTCAGCCAAACGGCCCTAAACTCTTTGAGAGAGCTTATAAGCTGTTTTAAAGAGCTTCTAAGCTCATCCAAATGGGCCCGTAGCCTATAATAAAACTTTCGTTGGTAGAAGTACCATTTTTCTGATCAATACTCAGTTAATGTGTTCTTACAGGTATTGCTTAAATATTTAAGTTAATAACTTTTTCTTTTGATGTTTACATAAATACAGGCGCCTAATCGAGTTGACTCACTTGAGGAATGTGCTCGACTAATAGGTATGATCCGTTATACTATAATTATATGTTTACTTTTCTTTTGCCTTACTTGCTGATTTAGTTCCCAAACATCCTAGATGCGAATACAAATCTTAAGCTAGGGAATGGAATTCTAATAGCTGTCCCAATTCCAAGCGAACATTCTGCTTCAGGAAACATAATTGAATCAGCAATACAGAAAGCTCTCATGGAAGCTCGGTAATCTGTTTCTGATTATCTGTTCTGTGAAAGATTTATATCTCGTTTATTATTTTTTCACACTCTTGGCCAATTGTTAGGGAGCAGAATATTACTGGCAGTGCTGAAACTCCATTTTTACTTGCGAGAGTGAGCGAGCTAACTGGAGGAGCCTCCCTTTCGTCGAGTATTCTTTTTTAAATAAACCAAATATGCAATTCCCTCTGTCCCAATAAAAATCCCATCTTTATCTTCTTTCTTTTTTAGCTAAAAAAAAGTAAAGACACCATGTTTCAAAAGTCACAGCAAATATTTTGTTTCAAATTCTATAATGATGTGATCTTTTTTTCTCTACAGGGGTAATGTGATTGAATAAGTTAAGCTGACAAATTCATGGAGTTGTTCTAAAATAGAAACTTGAATTTTGGAGTAATAAAAACTCTTCTTTGGGACAGTGATGAAGAGAAGCTAAATGATGCTACCTTAATATCTTAATTGCATGAATTTTTTAGATTTTCATTTCTTCCCAAGATTATCAGCCATCTTTAAAAGCCATTTACTCACATGAACTTCCTTGATGGAGGATTAGATATTGCTCTTGTGAAAAATAACGCACGCTTAGGCGCTCAGATTGCAGTCTCCCTTTCTCAGCTGCGAGAAGAAGGCCGTAAAGGTGATTTTTACACTTCAGTAATTTTTATGTTTAAATTTCGTCTTCGATGGCCTTCAACAGTTTCATTCATTCATCTGCAATCTAGTGAAAAAATGCATGAGAACTAATTGAATAATACTGTGTCACTATATATGATTTTGCAAGTGAACATTTTCTCAGTAGGATTTATTAATTTTTGAGTTATATATTTCCTCACTTCACTTCTTTATTAGGGGGCGCTTGGTTAACAACTCTTCAATGGTAATGGGAATGAGATTGAAAATTAGTGTAATTAGCATGGTTCATGAGCACAAAATCACTACCTCTCCTCCTAAATAAGGTAATCACTACTCCATTTTGATTACCCTATTCTCTTCCTACAATCATCCTCCTCAATCACTCCCCCATTCCTCCACCAACAACCATTTGTTGTCAACTTCTATTCCAAAATTGGGGCATGACACTAGCAATGGTGTCACCATTGGAACACTTCTTCCCCTAACATATCATTTTTCTTATGAGGGCATAGATGAAAATAAATTTTCATTCCCATTGCCATTGAAGAATTGCTAACCAAGCGCCCCCTCAGTTTTCATTTATATGTAGTAGGGTTGTAAATGTTGATTAATACAACTATCTGGATTTTAACTCATGATGAATTATTAGTTCTGAACAACTAAAAATCCAAGTCGGATTAGTTACTATAGGCTTCATCAAGAAGTTGGAAAAACACTTATGAATTATTATTATTATTATTAATATAATAATAATTATTATTATTTTCAGGTAGCTAATGGTGCAGATGGGAATGCAAGCCAACAACCCCACCAACACTTGCAAACATCATGAAAGAGATGCAGTTGAATTTAATTTTTTCAGATTTTCAACTCTTCCTGGTTATTTTTTTTTTTGTTTTTTTTGAATTTCTATGCTTTTGAAATCAATTACTTCACTTTTTATTTTCTTAAAAGAATTTTAAAGGGATTTTGGACGATTTGAAATGAATTTCAGGTCTTTGTATTTCAAATTCTTTGATCCAACCGCAGGTTAATGTTCTTGAGGGGGTATCATTATGTTTAAGGAGTAAATACTCTATATCTTTTTTGATATATTAAGTAAGTGTTTGTTTTGAATTCTTCAATAAAAATGAGAATAAAAATTTATCTTTTATTCCCGCCCTTTGATTATGTTGGATGAATGATTGTGTTTTACTTTTGAAAAATATGGACAAAAGAAGAGTTTGTTGATTGTGGTATGAGGGAAAGATTGAGAGGAGGATCATAAGAAGATAGAAATGTAATCAAATAGGATAATAATTACCTTACTTAGGAGGATAAAAAATGTTGTTGTGTATCATCTTTTATTCTCATTAAATATTATAATTATCACATATTTATCCTATTATGATCGCCAATGTAGATATTGAGGAAATTGATGTTTCATAATATTTGTAAGATTCATATATTGATAAATGTCAGTATGTCATATCAATATCAACTATTTTGTTTTACAAACTGAGTCCAATTGTGTTCACTTGATGGGGGAAGATGAAAAATATCATGATAATAAAGATATTCAAGGACTTTAGACATCTTGTCCAATCTCAAATTTAACTTTAATAGGTGTAATTTGATGTGGCTGAACACCTGACCAACGTGGTTGCCATTTTAATATGCGAGGTGGGTCAGATCATGTTTGTTTACCTGGGTCTTAAAGTGGGTACTCCCTCCGTCCACGAAAATTTTACCCGGTTACTGTAGGGTACAGTTTTTAATGAAAATTGATATTTTATTAAAAAAGTGAATAAAGTAGATAAAATAAGAGTATTGTGGTGGGTATTGTGGGACTCATTTTTTGTTTGTGAGTGTAGTTTATTTCCAAAAGAGGAATGGTAAAAATTTGGTGGACGGACCAAAAAGGAAAGCGGGTAAAAATTTGGTGGACGGAGGGAGTATTTATCATCAACAAATTCGTGGGTCAATCCAGTGGAAAAAACATAGAAGTCAGGTAATGTATTCAATTGAGATTTTATTAATTTTTTTTTTTTTTACTTTAAAAAATATGTGGACTTAAATTTTTTTTAAACTATATGCAGAGTTTGACTGATTTATTTACATGAATTTTCATAGACTTGACGTGATTGTGGAATACACTTTAATTTATTGATTTACATGGATTTCTATAAACTCCGACGCTGGAACCATTAATGCAAATGTTTATGGAACATACTTGTATATAAAAAAAAGTTATCCAAATTATTTATAAAAAATACCAAAAAAATACATTATTATCATCATTAGTATTCTCATCTTCATTTCCACCACCGTTGTACCTCGGCCTCATTTGAAGTCTCTTGTTGACAGAAGAAATATTGAAGAGTGAAATCTATTTATATTTTTGGAAGAGTAGGCTTGGCAGCGGCGTGGAAAATCGCTGAAAGCAAACGGGGACGGGGACAGAGAATTTTTTTGCCCTATAGGCGGGGACGGGAATAGTATTTCCCGCCCCGTTCCCCGCAGGGACCCGCATTATATTTTATAATATATATATATATATATATATATATATATATATATATATAATTTAAATTTGAAAGTAAATTACAAATAAATATTTCATAATTTCCTACTCAATTAACTATTTATTCAAAAGTACATCTATATTTTATGCTATTAGTTCCAAATTATATAATTTTCACTTTAGTATATATGTTAACTAAAAATATTAGAATTACAGGTTCTTCAAATTGTTTAAATTAGTTTTTTTAACACCAGCCTAAAGTAATTGCTGTGTTTGATTAAATTATTTAATTTAGATATAATTTTATATTTTTTTATTTTTAAAAAATGAGATAAAAAATAATTAAGCCGGGAACACCCACCGGGACGGGGATCCCGGGCGGGGCGGGGATGGGGGAATTTTTTCCCCCGTTTATTTCGCAGGGATGGGGACGAGGATCCCCGATTTCGAGGGAACGGGGCTGGAGAATGGTCCCCCGTCCCCGTCCCGTTGGCATCCCTATGGAAGTTAATCAAAGAAAATTAATAGAGTATTAAAATCCATAGAGTGTTGGATAACTAAAGATTTTTTAAGACTTTTTAAAATCCGTATAAATTTCTGGTTATTAGAAGAGATTGTGAAGAGTAAAATCTATTTATATTTTGAAAGATAATAATAAAAAATCATAGACTGTTGAATACCTAAATATTTTTTAAGTCTTTTTAAAATTTGTATTGAATACCTCAGAATTTTTAAAGACTTATGAAAATCCAAATTGATTACCCTTAGACTTTAAAAGTCTAAAAAAATCATACAAACTCTATAACCAATAAACCCTTTAATCTTGTGGAATGTCAAACATATTTCATTAGGGGATTGCATTAACTTGGTTCAAACCGTTCTTTTGATCAACGTGCCAATCTACTGTCTGTCTTTATATTTTTTTGCCGAAAAAACCTATTAATAAGTTTATTCAAATTCAAAGGAATTTCATTTGGTAGAATTTCATGGGTTAGTTGGTATATATATTCAAAGGAAAAGAAAACGGAGGTTTGGAGATCAAAAAGTCTTGGGGCTTTTAATTCCGCTTTAATTAGAAATTAAGTGGGTATGGAGGTTCCTTGGTCAACCGAGGAGTCCTTGTGCTATAGTCATAAAATCTAAGTATGAGGAGTAACAATTACAAATTTACCAGAATTAGCAACCTAAAATCATTCTTGGATTAACAAGCCAATCACTAAACAAAAAATTATAGCACTCAAATTTCTTCACGTAAAGTTTAGATTTGATATCCTCGACTATCCTATCCACTAAGAAATCAATACCATTAAAAATCGAATCTTCTTTCCTTTCCATATTCGTCAAATCACACGTGACCAAATTGTTATTGTCACTTTCTTCCCAAACTTGTTGTCTGTTTTAAACAGGTTTCAAGTTGAACAATCAAAGAAAGAAACTTGGAAGAGGAGTCATGCAAATAATTTACCGGAAGAGTTATATGATGTAGTAAGTAATATGACAAAAGAAAACACAAAATTTGTAAGTTATAGGATGAAATTCAAAAATTCAAAAGTTAACAGTACTAAAGAAAAAGTCAACCTAAATTAGAGGACACAAAATGTATTTCCTTTTTTTTATTAAAACAAAATAACTTTATAACTTAAAAATGAACGAACAATACATATCATGTTGGAATTATTGGTGTTTACCAATAATAATATGTGAGTGAAAATGAAAAGAGAATTTCAATTGAGACTGGGCTGAAGATCTTGGTTATTGGTCCTTGACAATTGAACTTTGAGCTGCATTTGTACCTTAGAAGAGTTTTCTAAGTTTGTTGAGCCCAAAAATCTGGAGTGTCCAGATTTATTGAAGTGGACATGAATAATGCATGATAGAAATGCAAACATGTGACGAAATTCTAAAGTTGACAATTTCCTGATTTTCGTTTAATTGGGAGTGACTTACGCCTCCCTTCTTTTGGATGAGACGAATCGGAATGCAGAAAGGTCCAGGTTCGCAGTTTGACTAAAAATCCTTCCATGGATGTGTGGGTCTTAGAGGCCTATAAATAGGTTTCCTCATGCATAGTTTCTGGCGCTACAGATAATTCTCTCTCACTCTCTCCCTAAGTATTCTAACATATAGAATCTTTAAGAAATCAGTCCAGTTCATACGTTCTTCCTGTTCGTTGGAGCTTCAAGACATGCGGTGCTGTACTCTTGAAGACGAAAGTGTTGTTTTACCTTTGGGGACGTATTTTCAGAACCGAAGAGCACTACCGGGGAAATTTTGTCTTGCGGGAAGAGGCCTTCCTCGACTCGACACACTGGTTTCTAGTTTTTTTCGTATTCTGTGTAACTCTTCTCGAGTTGTAATTTTATTTATTTCATTTTGTAAAAGAATTATTATTCCCACAGTCACTAATTCCAACAATCGCAAGACGAAAATTTGACTGACTGAAATAACAATTCTGAGTCTTTGAACCAGGAAAACACTGTTGTTCCTTCTGGTACTCCCATTCCCCTGGGCACCACCTGGTACTCCCATTCCCCTGGGCACCACCACCCCCGTTCCCCCTGTAACTGTCCAAGTTGGACAAACTTCTAATCCTAGTGTGGTGAAGTCGTTCCCCTATGACAACTCGAGACATTTTATGGTCCAGAGTGAGAGACCCGAGAAATTCTCGGGTAAGAATTAAAAAAAAATGGTAGAAGAGAATGCTATTTTTTTCTTACCACCTTGTGGTTGGCAAGGTTTGTCACTGAGGATCCGTTTACGTTCGTTGAGAACGATACACAAAATGAGGATGTCAGTGACAAATGGTGGCGATGGGAATAAAGTCTCATAATTGATTAAAGCCGGTTGTTGATGAGAATCGTAAACCGGATCGCAACGAGGCTTTTTCCAAATAAAGCACTAATTTGAAATAAGAATTGATGTCTTTTCGAGAAAAGATTGAATCAAAATACCCGTGGTGGCGTTCGAGTCTGTCGCGATTTTGAGTAGATCGGCGATTGGTGTTATTGTTCTGAGAGAAAGAGGCATGAATGGTCATGTCTCTCTCGGCAGTCTAGAAAAGTTAAATGGGCATGGTTAAAGCCATGTGTTTAATTTATTTTGGGTTGAAAATCATACTTATATGATTGACCCAAAATTAAATTAATAAGGATAATGACTAATTTAGCCGAGTGAGTAGGCCTGTTCTTGATCTCAATTGGCCAAATTGATGAATTAAGGCTGAAACTCAAATTTCAGTTGAATTGCTGAGAGAAACATGAGACAAAATTAATTGAATTTTGGACCAGGTATTGTTATGAAATTTATTTAATAATACTTTCAGGTGTTATAAATATTATTTCATAAATTTGATTTCCATGATATTAAATAAAATATTATATGTGATCAAAAACTTTGTGCTTGAGAGTACAAGTTATTATTTAGATTTAGTCCAAAAGATTTGAGACGTCGTATAATTCGCTTGAGATTTGCTCGCGCATAAATGGTGCCATTAAGGCCTCATTTGAAATTGTGCTTTGAAAGCATGAGCAATGTGAATTTAATTCACAAGATTTGACTAGTATCAATGACGATTTATTTGAGAGTCAAAGGTGGCAATTACGGCCATAATGGAAATTGAATTTAATTTGGTATTTGACCAATATTAAATTTCGGACTTGAAGTGTAACTTCAAATGTCGGTTTTTCAATTTATTTCGAAATTGTGTCCAAATCAATATTTGATGAAATATTAAATGAAACGGACGAGCAATCTCGAATATGGGGGATGAGTTCTCACCATGGATAAATTTGAATATGGGGGAAGAAGAAGTCTCTCCATTGATATATTCGAATTTGATGTGTGGCGTGACTTTGAATTTAAATGGAAAATCTAAAGCAATTGGTGCCTTCCAGAATTGTTTCCACAAGTTAAATGGAAGTACATTTTCGAGGAAGCCGGAACTAAGAAGTTCATGGTGACAAAATTTAGTGTTCCAATTTTATAACTTTTGAGGTTAGGTGTATAAATCTAAAAGTTGTAAAATGGTTAATAAAATTCGTTTATCAACGTTCCTAATATCGATAACCTTTAAAGGCAATGATATATGTGGACGTGAAAATGACAATATTTGTCATTAGTTTGGAACACTTTACCTCTAATACTTGATCACACAGACGTGTGTGATTTGAAGTTGGTGTAACTTAGAGGTGTATACCCTAAAATATGTGGGTGTGTGATGAAAATTTGGTCTCTAGTAATAGTGGATTCACTCACGAAAAGAGCTAGCTGATATCAAATAATGTGCTAGAAAGAATGAGTCTAAATTAAAAAAAAATAAAAAAACTGAAGCAGTGGTAAACCAACCATGATGACTGGAGATCCCAAGAACTTGGTTCAATGGGAAAACTAAGTTGTGGATGTTTGTTGTTAAGAACACTTGATAATTTGACCATTCTTTAGAAGAGCACAACACCAAGTGTTGGAATCCATGAGTTGTGGTATAGGTTAAGTTTTTTACTTTTAATGATTCCTAGAGTATAACAGGATACTCAAAATAAGAGATCATCTATATAAGTGTGAGGTGAGAGACCGCCTCAAATATCACTGGATATTAAACACTTATGAATCCAAAGGGTATCCATGGCCGAAACGGACAAAAACATGAGAACAAGAGAAGAGCGTAGAGATTTTATTGTGTCAACATTACTGTCTCAGTACACACCAAGGTGGAATGGTTCAAAGCATTGTGTCCACTAGACCGCCGGTATACTCGGTAATGTCTGACTATGGAAGGTTCAAAACTCCAAACTACCTATCCAGATGCGATAACGTCTCGTTTGAACTGGACTGTGAGTCTGCATATTATAAGCTCTAATTTCCACTCATGTGAGGGATTGTTGGAATTATTGGTGTTTACCAGTAATAATATGTGAGTGAAAATAAAAAAGAAATTTCAATTGAGACTGAGCTGAAGACCTTGGACCTTGGTTATTGGTCCTTGACAATTGAACTTTGGGCTGCATTTGGACCTTAGAAGAGTTTTCTAAGTTTGTTGAGCCCAAAAGTTTGGACTTAGCCCGAAAATCTGGAGTGTCCAGATTCGTTGAAGCGGACATGAATAATGCATGATAGAAATGCAAAACATGTGACGAAATTCTAAAGTTGACAATTCCCCGATTTTCGTTTAATTGAGAGTGACTTACGCCTCCCTTCTTTTGGATGAGACGAACCGGAATGTAGAAAGGTCCAAATTCGTAGTTTGACTAACAATCCTTCCATGCATGTGTGGGTCTTGGAGGCCTATAAATAGGTGTCCTCATGCATAGTTTCTGGTGCCACACAAAATTCTCTCTCACTCTCTCCCAAAGTATTCTAACATATAGAGTCTTTAAGAAATCAGTCCAGTTCATACGTTCTTCCTGTTTGCCGGAGTTTCAAGACATGCGGTGCTACACTCTTGAAGACGAAAGTGTCGTTTTACCTTTGGGGACGTATTTCCAGAACCGAAGAGCACTACCGTGGAAATTTCGTCTTGCGGGAAGAGGTCTTCCTCGACTCGACACACTGCTTTCTTATTTATTTTCGTATTCTGTGTAATCCTCTCAAGTTGTAAGTTTATTTTGTTAAAGAATTATTATTTCCACAGTCACTAATTCCAACATATCGAGGAGGTTCGATCCAATAATGAGGGTTTTGAAATGACTCAAACACCCTAACAAAATGATGACCCAAAAACATTGACTTTCTAAGGGGAGAAAAATCATACGATCTCTATATTGCGTTAATAAACCTGTAAAAAAAATGTAATGTTGCCTTAAGTTTACAAACTATTTTCATCGTATCAATGACATCTTTTTCTACTACTAATTGATCTCTTCGATCCAGCACTCTTATTACCCACTCAACGATCACTTCCTGATTTGAACTTAGTGACGTTAAAAAATTAACTTCAACACAAAAAATAAAATTAAGGCTCTCAACTCAGGAGGAGAAATCAGGGGCTCTCTACTAAGGAGAGAAATCAGAGGTCGCACGATCTAGAAGAAAGACGGAGGACGACACAACAATATAATTCTTATAGACATGTTGCAAAACTCGAATCTAAAAACAATGATATTATATATTATATTTTTATATATATTTATCATGAATGTAAAATAATTTCAAACTATTTTGTTAAATTTACATACTAAATGCTTGTTATTAGATTTTCATAATTTTTAAATTTATCTATAATGATATTCGATATAGATATATCTATCATATTTCACAAATTTAAGCATTCGGTCTAGACAAAGTATAGAGTGAAAATTGTTCATACATGAACTGTTGAAAGATATTAGTTGTTTTCACTGAAAAATACTCTCTCTGATTCATTTTAGATTATCTGTATTACCATAAATGGAAGTTTTTTTTTTTTTCCACTTTCTCAATCTCTTTCCCAAAATGGCAAAAAAATACACATATCATTTTAACTATTCCCCTTAAAAAGTTGAAAGGACCCTTTTACCCTTACTTTATATTCACAAAAACAACTTTATACCCACAAATACTAATAAATGTCTCTTTTATTAAAACACGTGCCACTTTGAAAGTGGAAAACAAAAATGAATCGGAGGGAGTATTAGTTATTTATCGAAAACAAACAAAAAAAATTCAGTGAAAACAACTAATACTATTTAATACAAACAAATAATTATTTTCAATGATCCGTATATAAATCAATTTGACTCTACATCCTACTCTTCAAACTATATTTTCAACTTTAACTATATTTTCAACTTTCATTATTGCCTTCCACGGATATTATTTACTATATTTAAGATTTGTTTTTTAAAATTTGTATGTCTCTTATTGACCTGATTGAAACATATCTTAAAAATGTGATGCTCACTTTTGGATGTTTCCTTGTGCCCTCCATCTTTTTTTCCTTCAAAAGTGAAGATAATACCAATTTGAAAGTCTTTGGCTCCTTAGCAGAAAACAAAGGCGTGTTTGGAAGTATGTGGGAGAATTTCTTGCAATTCCCACACTAAAGAACAAAAACTGAAGGCACATTGTTTGTCTTTGTTAGGGCCTGTTTGGAGTTTTGTGAAGGTTGAGGAATATTCAAGACTTTAGGCAGCCTTGATTCCCTTCCACCTAATGTCATGACAAACACACCACATAGAAAAGTAGTCCCAAATACTAAAGAGAAAGAGAGAGACATATTAAGGGTCGCTTTCTATGTGGAGAGAGCAATGAATTGGAGTACAAGAGTGCTAAAATGTGACAATTTTATTTTGTCCATCTTTTTTTAGGTAACCTAGGTTTCTACTTTTTTCTCTGATGCACATAAAATATATTTATTTTTGGTATTTCATTCACTCCAGATCTAAAACATCGATTCCTAATGTTAGTCATGCCATGGGACTTGCACGGCCAAATAGGAGTATTTGATATTTCATCGAATAGAAGGTATTATGTGCACAATATTCACGGTAAAATTTGCTTGAAGGGTATTAATAAATTACACTAATAATATCTGTGAATAGCATTAAAAGTATCAGCTTCAAAGGGTATTAATTATTTTTACTAAATGTATTAATTAAAATGGTATTAGTTACTATTACTAAAAGTATTAATTATTTCAACCTAAGATATTAATAATTATTGTTCACAATAATAGTTATTGTGAATCTCATTCACATAATATTTTTCTTTCATTCAAATGATGTTGTGACCTCAAGAAACAGTTTCATTAATGAGCTTGAGGTAAATTTAAAATTGTTAAATTTCATACAAAGAAGAAACAGTTTCTTTAATGAGCTTGAAGTAGTTTTAAAATTGTTAAATTTCATAAAGGCTAACTAGTATTAAGCCCACCCGTACTTCGCACTACAGTCATGTTAAATTCTAAAATTTTAATATAATAATATATATTTTATATGTTTTATCTTTTAACTTTCATATCTATTAGTGTGTATTATATTTATCACTTATTCTTTGGAAAAAAAATTATACAAACTTTTTTAACTAAAATGTATTTGTTTTATTATAACATATACATCAATAAACAAATAATAATTATTTTTTATTTTCAACATTATTACTTTTATTCAAATAATTTCTCATATATATTGTACTACCTACACTGAGGGGGTTGGATTCAATGCGGTTCAGGTTTGAACCCGCCTCATTGTTATCTATAGATTATAGAGGTGGGAGAGTGAATATGTTTTGTGGTTGTATTGAATTGGATGATGTTACACCTAGTATTGCTACCCGCCCAATCGGGTAGCCAGATTCACATATCAGATCAAAGAGCGATTTAGCGAGAAAATCTTGTTGCCGAACCCGACTGAATCAACGGGCAGCCCGCCAGAGCTGCCCGACTGCGACCTCCAGGAGCAATTGGGAAAAGGACTTGACCTATGGACTGGGGCCACTCGGCCAGCGGCGAGCTCTGGGGCAGTCTCTACCCGCTTCCTGGTGAGGCAATCCCCAGGATGCCCTCCACCTACTCGATACCCGGATACCCGTGTACCTGTCTGCCCGATCCCAGGCATCGCCAGCTATGAAAGTACGTCCAGTGCCATCAGACCAGAGGATGCAACAGTGTCAGAGCAGGGTATTTGGGACAGATCCCATCAGTAAAGGACAACAGTGCCAGGTGGCGCTTCCCCATTAGTCCATAGAGGGAGGCTGTAGCCACTCATAACCCCCCAGCTAGGAATAACAGGAGCCCACAGACATACCAACCCAAGGTGGGGAAACCCACCATGTACACTATAAATAGGGCCTTAAATGCCCATTGTAACACACAACTCATTTATTGCAAAGTCTCCACTTGAGAGCTCATTTATTCTTGCATTTACTACTTTCAGTTCTCATAAATACATAAATCCTACCCGCTAGGAACCCGACGGCGAGATCCTCACGAAATTGCTGTCAACAATTTGGCGCTAGAAGGAGGGTAACTGATAGCGAAGTACACTCAGTTTCGTTCATCTAGTTACCGTAACCGAACCACATCCATTTTTTCTCGAGAAACCCTATTTTCCCACACTAAAATGGCCACTTCAAAGGCTACCCGTACCCAGCAGCAGGTTGAGGACGTCGGCGAGGCCGCTACTCCGGCTCCGGCCACGGCAGCGACACTCCAGGGGCCATTCGAGTTCTTATCCGCCGTAAGAATCCGGAGGATCTCCAGGCGGAGAAGGCGATGATCGAACGTCGCCAAGCCGAGATCGATGCTGCTCCTATCCGCACCCATCAGGCCGGAAAGGAGCCAGCCCAGACGAGGGCCACCAGCCACCCTCGGCAAGAGCGAGAGGCGGCAGTGAGGGCCACCACTTACATAACCCAGCCTCAGAACCTGAAAAGGCGCCTCGACGAAGAGACTGACTCTCAACGAGCATCTCACCGACCGACAGGCTCAGTCTTCTCCAGACTAGGGTCCTAGGCTCGGGGAGCTGCCCGACCCTACGAGTCAAATGCGAGTTCCATGCCCCAGGAGCGAGAGAGGGAACACTCTTCCCGACATCACAACGATACGGCCCCGAGACCGTCGGTCCGTGATCGTCTGGGAGACAACCCGCATCCTCGATCTCCCCCCGCGGCTGACAAGGCCATGGCCGAGATCCTGAAAAAAGTGTCGGATCTGGAGGCCAAACTCGAGAAGCGGGACGGGCAACACCACTTCGCCCACATGCCTAACTCGCCTCTCGTAGATATCCTGGTACGAGCCCCTGCCCAGCCAAAGATCAACGTGGCCGCTGTAGGCCAATACGACAGGGAGACGGACCCCGTCACTCACTTAAGTAAGTATTCTACTTACATGATCTCCATGGGGGCCACAGACGCCACCCAGTGCCGGATGTTTCCATTGACCTTCGACGATAGAGCTCATCGTTGGTACTCCTCGCTACCCGCGGGAAAGGTGGTCTCGTTCCACCAGCTGGGGGAGTTGTTTCTAGAGCACTTCTCCTCGATGGCGCCACATCTGGCCGGCGCCAATCGCATGGCCAATCTAGCCCAGGGAAAGGATGAGACGGACCGAGCATACATCGATCGGGTTGACCGAGAAGGCGAGCCCGTCGGGGATGAATCAAGCTCGTCGGCATTATAGGCGGACACCGCCTAAGAACGAAACTGTGGAAGTCCATGAACAAGGAATATCCCAAGTCCTACGCAGAATTCCGGCAGCGGGCCGGAAAATCATATACAACGCTGACACCCAGGTGCAGCGGCTAGGCGAGAGCGCCCCGGCAGAGAAGGAGAAGCCCCGCGCTCAGACGGGCATCGCACCGAGCCGGAGGAACTTTTCCTACCGTGCTCCCCAACCATTCAAGCCCTTTGACTCCGTCGAGGTGAAGTTGGCCGATAAACTTTTAGCCACCCCGGAGTACGTGTACGTACAGATCCGGGACAAGAACATGGTACCCAAGGCACGCCCTTGGGTCCACAAGCCGGGGGTGCAACTTAACCCCACAAGTACTGCCATTACCACCAAACCGTCGGGCACACCACTAGCGAGTGTCGTGACCTTCTGAAGCAGTTGTGGCGGCTCTTCGAGGAGGGAAAGCTGGAGGAATTCATGAAGAGATCGGCGGCCAAGCCAGAGGCGCAGCCCGCTGCCCACCCCGTGGAGCGAAACCGGGAGACGGCCCTCATCTACCCCCCAATGCCGGAAAACCAGGCTCGTCGCGCCGTTAACATGCTCTCCCCGATAGGGGGATTTGCACCTTCCACCATGCTCTCCAACCGCAGGCAAAAGAGCGAGCTGCGGGACGTCCACCAGATCACCATGCCGATCAACATGACGGCCAAGGAGTCCGATCTCCTCGTCTTCAGAGAGGAGGACCGCACGGGGGTCATCTACCCCAACCACGATGCCCTGGTCGTGTCGGTCAATATCATGGGCGTCACCGTCCACCGCACGCTGGTCAACAATGGGGCATACTGCAACATTATTTTTAAAGCCGCCTTCGACCAGCTGGATAGCTCCTTCGAGAAGTACGTGGAGCCGTGCGATCAGGTCATCAAGGGCTTTGGGGACGCCACCGTGAAGCCATATGGAATAGGTAGACTAGCCGTAGAGTTAGTTTCTAGCATAGATGCTGAGGTTAAGGCTTCGAAACATCTTGATTTTATAATAATCGACCAGCCGTCAACCTATAATGGTTTTCTCGGCAGGCCATTCGAGCACGAGTTCGAAGCTCCCGCCTCAGCCTTCTATTATTGTATCAAGTTCCCAACCCCCTCTGGGAAGGTGGGAACTCTTAAAGGTAATCAAAAAATGGCATACGGATGTTTGGCGTATATCGATCTCGCTTTAAATACCGCAAATCTTGATTTCATTTGTACTGTCAGGGAGGGGAACATGGAGATAGATGAAGAAAACCCACTCATTACTCACCCTATGGAAGAAGATTATCAAACTTTCGTAGATGCTCAAATTGAACTGGAACCTAGAATTGGTTTTGAACCTATGGAAATCGACGACGGTCTAACAGGAGAGATCGACGATCCTCGCTTCGGGGAGAGGGGTGCCAGCCCGATAGAGAAACTAATATCAGTAATAATAAAAATCGGCCAGAGGTGTGCATCCAGCTCGGGTCAAAGATGTCAGACGAGATGCGAGCTGCGATGACAATATTTTTGGAAGAAAACTTAGATGTGTTCGCATGGTCCCATGAAGACATGGTCGGGATCGATCCGACAATATGTTCTCACCAGTTGCACATCGACCCGACCAATAAGCTGGTTTCACTGAAGAGAAAGAAATTCGGGCTAGACAAATATGCGGTCATAGCCACCGAGGTCAAGAAGCTACTCGACAACAAGCTAATCAGAATGGTCGACCCCGACGATAAACCTCAATGGGTGTCCAACGCTGTACTCGTCAAGAAGAACAACAACACCTGGTGACTATGCATTGACTTCACAGACCTGAACAAAGCATGCCCCAAGGATCACTTCCTGATGTCGCGCATCAACCATCTGGTAGATAGCACGGCCGGGCACGAGATGCTCACTTTTATGGACGCATTTTACGGCTATCACCAGATCCCGATGGCTGCCGACGACCAAAAGCACACCACCTTTCTCACATAAAAGAACATGTATTTCTGGAAGCGGATGCCATTCGGGCTCATGAATGCATTGGTCAATCACATGTTTCACGACCAGATCGAGGCGACCATGGAGGTTTATATAGATGACATCGTCATCAAGAGCGAGAAGAGGAAAGACCACCTCACCCACCTAGCCGAGGCATTCGAAATTCTGAGGAAGTATCGAATGAGGCTCAACCCAAAAAAGTGCAGCTTTGGCGTCGAGTCGTGCAAGTTTTTGGGGCACATGGTCATCCAGCGAGGGATCAAGGCAAACCCAACCAAGATTCAGGCAATCCTCGACATGAATGCTCCCCGCACGGTGAAAGAGGTGCAGCGGGTGACGGGTAGCCTGGCCGCCCTTAGCAGTTTCATCTCCCGCATGGGGGATCGGTGCAAACCTCTGTTCGATAGCATGCGGAAGGGAAAACTAAATTGGACACCCCAGAGCCAGCTCGCATTCGACAATTTGAAGGCATATCTTTCAAACGCCCAAATATTAGCCAAGCTCGTCCCAAGTGAGAAGCTCTACCTGTACTTGGCGGCTTCGGAATCAGCTCTCAGCGCCGGGCAAGTGCGGGCTGAGGGCAGGCACATCTGCCAATCTACTACGTCAGCCAGATACTCCACGCTGCCAAGCTACGGTACCCGCCCTTGGAAAAACTGGCTTACGCACTAGTGATGAGCGTGCGTAAGTTGCGCCCATAGTTCTTCGACCATCAAGTAGAAGTGCTGACCACAATGCCACTCCGACAAGTGTTGCATCGACCAGATACGGCGGGTAGATGCCTCAAGTGGGCAGTAGAGATCGGGCAGTTCGGAGTCACATACGCTCCCTGAACGTCCATCAAAGGCCAGGCAATGGCCGACTTTATAGTCGAGCACACCTACCCGGAGGCGATGTCCAAGATCGAGCAACCACCGTGGAAGATGTACGTCGACGGATCCTCCACGACCTCGTGGGCTGGCGCTGGAATTGTCCTACTCAGCCCGTCCGACCAATCATTTACGATAGCCATCAGATTCGGCTTCTACGCAACTAATAACGAGGCCGAATACGAAGCACTAATCAACGGTCTGGAAATGGCCTTGGCCATGGGAGTAAAGCGGTTACAAGTCTACAGCGACTCGCAGCTCGTGACATGCCAGATTTTGGGGGAGTACGAGGCGCGCAACAACAGAATGTTGGCCTACCAAGGGTTAGCCAAGAACCTCCTCGGGAAATTCAACCAAGTCCACATAGAGGTGGTACCCCGACTCGACAACACTCAAGCAGACGCCCTTGCCCACCTCACAACATCCGAGGAGGCGGCCGACATATCACAAATCACGGTGACCTACATGCCTGCCCCGTCGAGCTCGAACCAATCAGTGGCCAGCCTGGGGCAGGAAGAAGACAGCTGGATGACCCCTATCCTGAATTACATTCGCAACGGTAAACTCCCAGACAATCGGGTAGCGGCAAGGCAGTTGTAACTTCGGGCGGCCCGGTACACAGTCGTTGGGGACCATTTATACAAATGAGGCTTCGCCCTGCCCCTCCTAAGATGCTTAATCCCGGAGCAAGGGGAGAAGATCTTGGTAGAAATCCACGGGGGGCGCTGTGGGAACCACGCTGACGGCCAGGTACTCGCCCAGAAGGTTATCCGCCAGGGGTATTTCTGGCCCACCTTGAAGAAGGATGCGATCAGCTATGCAAGGGCATGCCACAAATGCCAAATTTATTCACCAGCAATCCACCAGGCTCCAACCGAGCTCACTTCAATCTTGAGCCCTTGCCCATTTGCAAAGTGGGGGATCGATCTCATTGGTCCTTTGCCCACAGCCCCGGGCAGCGTCAGGTATGCAATCGTCGCCGTGGATTACTTCACCAAGTGGGCGGAGGCGGAGTCACTAAAGGAAATCGACCAGGAACATGTCATTAGATTCATCTGGCGCAACATAATTTGCCGTTTCTGCCTCCCACAGATAATCATTTCGGACAACGGGAAGCAATTCGACGGGTTGGAGATGGAGAGATTCTGCCAGAAGCACAAGATCAAGAGGCTGTTCTCGACGCCCTACCATCCGCAGTCAAACGGGCAGGTCGAGGCGGTAAACAAAATAATCAAAAACACGTTGAAGCCAAGGTTGGAGGAAAGTCAAGGAACATGGGCGAGCAAACTGCCCGAAGTATTATGATCATACAGAACGACCAGTCGCACGGCCACCGGGAGACTCTCTTCGCTCTGGCCTTCAGAACGGAAGTGGTCATCCCGGCAGAGGTCGTCATCCCGAGCTTCCGCACCTCGCAACTCGTGGGGACCGGGAACGACGAAGCCATGTTGAACGAGTTGGATCTGCTAGAAGAAAGAAGGCTATCCACCGAGCAGAGAAACATAGCTTATAAGTGCTTGACGGAGAAGTACTTCAACTCGAAAATCAAGATCAGAGAATTTGAAGCCGGGGACTTGGTCCTACGACGAACGGTCGGGCAGCCCAATGGGGCATTTGGCCCGAATTGGGAGGGACCCCTAAAGATCTCCAAGCGCCTGGCCAATGGGGCCTACGAATTAGAGAGCCTTGAGGGCAATCCGACCCAATACCCTTGGAATGCCTCCCTACTAAAAAAGTACTACCAGTAGCGGCTAATTAGCTTAGCCCGCGCCATTCTCTTTCCCGTCAGGGGCCTCAATGTAATCGCGTCTCGAATGCAATTTTGCAATCAATAAAATCGATTGTTAATTCAATCTTGTCTTCGTGAAGTCGCTGCCCGTGTATCGGCTAAAGCACTTCACTCATTAATCATGTGGTTAATTTTTAATCGATTGTTAATTAAATCTCGTCTTCGTGAAGTCGCTGCCCGTCTATTGGCTAAAGCACTTCACTCATTAATCATGTGGTTAATTTTTAATCGATTGTTAATTCAATCTCGTCTTCGTGAAGTCGCTGCCCGTCTATCGGCTAAAGCACTTCACTCATTAATCATGTGGTTAATTTGTAATCAATTGTTAATTCAATTGTCAATTCGATTAAACTGGAAAAACGAAAATGGAAAAAGAACACTAAAGTAAAAGAAACGTTTCATTGAGTTAAAGGGAACGAAATTACAAAGGCCCGCGGCCAGCAAACTTAGGAAAGAGAGAAAGAGAGTCTTCAAAGGGTTGCCTCGTCCACCACAGTTGGCTCCTCGACCGTCTCCTCATCCGCCAGAGGATAGATAAAGGTCCCCACGTCGCCGATGAAAGATAAATCCACCCCGCGATCGGTTAGGTCTTTCAATGTTATGTCATACTCCGCGAATGGGGGATTGGCCTCAACGTAGCTCCTCAGATCTTCCAGAGGACCAGAGAGGCCGGCCTCAGGATTCCAGCGAAGCAGGGAGCGAATCGAGTCGGCGTAGGCATTGATATAAATCATAGATCCGGCCGACTCACTCTCCCCCTCAAGGCGGACACGTTCTGCTGCCAAGCGCTCCTCGGCCTCCGCGGCAAGGGCCTCGCGGACCTTGTTGACCTCCTCGGCCGTCCTTGCCTCGGCGTCGGCACACACTTTCTTCTCCATCTCGCAGTTGCCCTCTAGCTCCGCGTAGCTCTTGCGGGCAGCCTCCAGCTCTTCCTTGAGCTTCTTGTTTTCCTCCTCCAAGCGGGCAGCCTCATCCTTCTTAGTTTGGAAGGCAGACTTGTACGAGGAGAAGGTCCGCGTCTTCCGCTCGTAATCGAGCAAGATGCTCTCCATCGCGACGGCATCGCGGGAGGCACGGATGGCAGAAGACCTCATGCGGTCAACCAGGGAGGCGGTGCGGGAAGCCTTCTGGCAGTTTAAGGTCCAGGACCGTGGCAGGTTCACCACTACCCGACGAAGCTCCTCCGGCCAGGACTCGGGGACGGCCTCCGAGTAGGGGGGGATCCTGCGAGCACAAGAATTGGAGAACTTCTGGCGGGGGTAGAGGGCCAGGCCTACAAAATATCGGGGCGAACAGTTAGCAAAAACAAGAAGAAAAAACAACTAGGAAACACGGGTAAAGTTCAAGAACACACGTAAGATGGTTGCCCCAACCAAGGAAGGAGAAGTCGCTGCGGTCACGAGAGGCGGAGACCGGGCTCCCTGCGACCACCTTGGCAGTCCCCGCGATCAACCCACCCATGGCTAGATTCAGATTTACAGTCACCATGGTGGGCTCAACAGAGGTCTGGGCCTCCACCCGAGCCTTCTTTGAAGGAAGCTGGTCTCCGGCCGGTGACTACGGGACTGCCGGTGCGGGAGTCTGGGGATTTACACGAGTCGTCACCCCGGATGCTCGGACGGCTCCACGTTTGGCCAGCTTGGCAACAACGGTCTTTTTAGGGGCCATGTTAACCGTCTCCTTGGAACTTTTGACGTTCACGATGGGGACAGCAGGGGTCTGGCCGGCGTCGGGTTGAGGCTGAGATGAGGGGGCTGGAGAGGCAGAAGGTATGGAGCTCTCTGCCGGGAGCGTTGTTCTGGAGGGGGTGAAACATTGAATAAGAAATCGATCAAGTAAAAAGAACGAAGAGGAACATATCGGGCAGAAAAGACCTTACCACCAAAGTTTAAATGGCGGGGAAAATTTTAGAGTCCGGAAAGCCTTCGCTGCTCGTTGCAGTTCAGCTGGTCAACATCACGATTGACGTCGCTCTCCGACTTAACGCGAGCAAGTGCTAGCCTGAAGTCATCAGTCAGGTCACTCTGGTTGGGTGCCGAATTGCCTGCACAATGAAATAAAAATTAGATCAGTACTGAGGAGGTAGAGGAAGTACAAGTATTTACCTCGACGATTGCGGGTACGGTACTCTCGGGGAACCGGAATGGCTGATCCATCGGGGCTCACGCTCTCCCAGGCGCCGCCGACCCACCACCATCTATCGTGCCAGCCCGTAACCTTCGATGAGATACCGAAGACGCTAGTGTTGCCGCCCCGGGGCTTCATAGAGTAGTACCCCACGTTCAACGGTCCAGTGGAAGCCACAATATAGTATAGATGATCGATCTCGTCGGGGAACGGCATGTAGTGAAGTCCCCGACGCCCGAACGCAACCATGACACCCAACAAATAACTCCACCCATTGGGAGTAATTTGGGTGATCGACAAGTTCCAGGAGGCGAGCAGCCTGGAAATAGACAGGTGGAGCGGAAAGCGAAGACCCGCGTGCATGGTGTCTGCATTTATAGCAACCAACCCCTCGGGGGCTGGTCGGCACATTCGTCAGCTCGAGGAGCATAGAAGTAAACGTCCGCGGGCGTCTCGAATGTCCAGTATAGCTCGATGAGATCGGCGTTCCACGGCAGGCAGCTAGGGCGATGAGAGGCCCTAAACTCGGACTCATGGGCCTCGCGGTAAGAACGGGCTGGATGGCTTCGTTTGTAACTGCTTATGTATTTAGCATAGTCGAAACCGATCAACCTGCTGTCCACGTAGTCAATATTTTCGGGCATGGCCTCTTGCTCGAACATGAAATTCTCTGCCCGGGACGGGTAGGAAGACACTGGGGCAACACTAAGAATGGGGCCCTCCCGTTGAGGGCTCATCCTCTCTAGATCGTCGGCAAAGGCATCCATGTCCATGGAGGTGCCCTCGCCCTCTCGGGCGGCGGCGGCGCGGGATGTACCCTCTCCGACGTGGCGGAGAGGTCTCTCGGCATCAGCAGCGGCGCGGCGGCGACGGAACTGGAAGGCGTTGGCGACGTCGACACTCTCGAGCGAATAACTCATTGTGGAGATAAAAGGAAGATAGAGAGAAGGAGATTACCTTGGAGAACAAAAGTCGCCGGATTCTGGAAAAATACGCCGGAATGTTCGCCGAAAAACTGGAAAACTTGCAAGGGGAGTGCGTGAGGAAGAAAGGCGAAAGTAAGAATGAGTGCAAGAGCCCCCTATTTATAGGAAAGTTTCAAGGGACTAAAATGCAAAAAAAGTGGGGTAAAAATATAATTAATTGAAAGTCAGGGAGCGCGTGAGGGGCACGCGCCTAACGGTTAGGAGACAAGATCGATAGACGTGATACCTGGGATCTTGCGTGTCAGTCACGCCAGCTCGTGACGTCAGCATGTGCGGAATTCAAAGCGTCACATCGGAAGGCGGAACGACACCCCAGAATTCAAATTCAAATCTAAATTCAAATTCAAATCCATGGATTGATCAGCCCGCCACCCTGATGGCGATGGCTCCCCGATGCCGGGCTGGTGGGGCAATTGTTACACCCAGTATTGCTACCCGCCCAATCGGGTAGCCAGGTTCACATACCATATCGAAGAGCGATTTAGCGAGAAAATCCTGTTGCCGAACCCGACTGAATCGACGGGCAGCCCACTAGAGCTGCCCAACGGCGACCTCCAGGAGCAATCGGAAAAAGGACATGACCTATGGACTGGGGCAACTCGGCCAGCGGTGAGCTTTGGGGCAATCTCTACCTGCTTCCCGGTGAAGCAATCCCCAGGATGCCCGCCACCTACTCGATACCCGGATACCCGTGTACCCATCTGCCCGATCCCAGACATCGCCAGCTATGAAAGTATGTCCAGTGCCATCAAACCAGAGGATGCAACAGTGTCAGAGCAGGGTAGTTGGGACAAATCCCATCAGTAAAGGGCAACAGTGCCAGGTGGCGCTTCCCCATTAGTCCATAGAGGGAGGTTGTAGCCACTCATAACCCCCCAGCTAGGAATAGCAGGGGCCCACAAGCATACCAACCCAAGGTGGGGAAACCCACCATGTACACTATAAATAGGGACTTAAATGCCCATTGTAACACACAACTCATTTATTGCAAAGTCTCCACTTGAGAGCTCATTTATTCTTGCATTTATTACTTTCAGTTCTCATAAATACATAAATCCTACCCGCTAGGAACCCGACGACGAGATCCTTACAAAATCGCTGTCAACAGATGAGAATGTTGGATGAATGTCTTTAGAAATGTGGGTTTAAGTATTATATGTTGGATACCATTATAATTTTATATTGAATATATATAAATTAAGAAGTGAGTGAATTTAGTAAATTATTGCATGTAGACACATGCTTCGCATAATAAAATTAATTATAAACAAATTCTTATTTTATTTGACTAAAAATAATAATTTCCATATTTGGTTTTTAATTTTAAAAAACTTTTTAATTTTAAAAAAATATACATGATAGTACAATCAATGTTATTTTTAAACATTTCAGAAAATCCAACTTTATATTAATAATGGTAACAAATTAACAAATAAATAAAATTAAATAATAAATAATTTAAGACAAAAAAAACCCCTCAATTTTTAATAACAATCACCAAACTTAAATTTCCACAACCCAACAATTAATTGTACTAATCCATAACATCCACAAAATATAATAAATATTTGATACTATAGCAATGTATTATAACATCATTAAAATTTAGTAATAAAATAAAAAGAATCATCAAATGAACTTAATTAAAAAAATCAATATCATGTACTCAATCTTCGTACACAATTAATGAGATTCATTCTAACTCCAACATCAATATCATTATGCTTCTTAAAATAATTTTATCATTTCCACATAATCCATCATTTCTAACAAATTATATTAAGATTTGGTAACACTAATCATGCGACGAAATGTATCACTAATAAACTGAGAGTATGCACTATAAAAAACTCATTAAATAAGTTTAAAATATCATTTTTTTATATGCATCCAAAAAAATATAAATCTCACCAAACGACACATAAATTTAGTATTGATGCATTTCATAAAGAGTACATTGATTTAACCAACATTTACTGGTTCAAATTTTTCGTCAATGTAATCTTTAAAATGGTCAATTTGACTTTCAACTGAAATATTTGTAGGAAAACTTAAATTGCATGTATATGGTCCAATATCAATTTTCTTCTCTATTCAAATAAAAACTAAATATAGTACAAAGAAAACAAAAATTACATTAACTTTTAAAAAAACACATATGAACAAATTACTTAGCTTTGTTGGTTTTTTTCACACACAACTTTAGATATCCTTGCCTAATAGATAATTTTACATTAATCATATCTTTTACCCCTAGACTAGAGAGTTTGAGAATTGGGGAATGTTTGGTGCTTGCACTTAAATTGAATAAGATTGATGGGTGAGTATTTCTAGGGATATGTGTGTAGGTATTATTTGTTTGTCAAAGTTATAATTTTAAAGAGGATATATAAATTATAAATAGGGTGGGTGAACTTAGTAATATAGTTATGTAGATATTTCAACCATATAAATCTTTGGAGAATCAGTGTACAGTTCAAGAATCGACTAATTCATGGGACCAAAGATGCACCCTATAATATATTTATCAATAAATGATTTTATATTTAATTTAATAAAAAAATTCAAATTTCAATATATAATATTTAATTAAAAAATTTACTTAATTATAAAGGAAATATTATTTTAAATTTTAAGATAAATAATTTTATATTTATAACAGTTATAAACACACAAAATAATATTAAATAACAAATAATTTAACACAAATATGCCAAAAATAAGTATTTCATATCATAATAATAATCACCAAACTTAGATTCGTGTAATCGTAAACTATTTCTAAATATAAACATCCACATAAAATAATAAATTTGATACAATAACAAAATATATATCGTCATTGAAATTTAATAATACATATAAAATAATCAATGAAGCAACTTAACTAAAACGATCAATATCACTTACTCAACTTCACTACACAATTAATGAAAATTATTTTTTCTCAAATCAATATCATTATTCTTCAATTTTTTTTTTATCATTTTCACACAATCTAAAATTTCTTACAAATCTATACCAAACTTTAATGAGACAAATCATACGACGGTCCATCTCCCCAATAAACTTGGAATCATAATAAACCGGAAAATAAATTTTTAGTTATGATATACTTCAGTAAAATAAAACTCAATTCTTCTCATAAAAAGGTTTTCACCCGACATTGTAAGCCATTTTTTAATCCTTAACATTCACACAAAATAGTAAATCATCAATACAATAATAAAATTTTATATCGACATTTAAATTTAACAATACAAATAAAAGAAACAACAAAAGAACTTAATTGAAAAGATCAATATCTTATACTCAATCTTAGTACACAACTAATGAAAAACATTCTTGTCCAACCATCAATAATCATCATTATTATTATTATTAAAAAAATCTGACTTGAAATGGGACACCTCCGCTAGTTGAGGGTAGGTTATGGGTTCCCCTGATTAGTCGTTTCTTAGGCTGGATACCAATTACCAAAAAAGTTTACTATTATTAAAAATAATTTTACGATATTTATGTTATTCAACATTTCTAACAAATTTAATATCAAACTTTAGTAAACATAATAATGTGGTGATCTGGTTCGCCTATAGACCTTGATTCATAATAAAGCAGAAAAAAATCTTCAGTTATGACATACTTCATATAATAAAACTCGATACTTTTCCAAAAAAAAATACACTAAACCGGTATGTGTTATTAATAAAATTTAAAATTTTATTAAGAAATATTAATAAAAAATATACGTCACTTAAAGAAATATAAATCTCACCAAACAACATTCAAATTTAGCATTGTTACATTTCACGGAAAACTCATTGATTTCACCAAGATTTGATGGTTCTAATTATGCATCAACATAATCTTCAAAATGATCAATTTGATCTTAATTAAAAAATTAGAGGAAAACTTAAATTGCATATATATGGTCCAATAATTTTTTTATTACTATTTAAATTGAACGTATAAAATTTATAATATAATACAAAATAAAATTATTACGTTAACATTAAAAATAGCATAATACATATGAACAAATTATCTTGTTTTGTTGGTTTCTTTCACATCCAATATTAGATATCTCTTCCTAATACGTAGTTTTTTTAAAGATGTTAATAATGTTTTCACCATTGGATTAGAGAGGTGAATGATTGAGTATGTTTGGTGGTTGTACTGAATTGAATGAAATCGGTCGTTTGATACATGTGGATGTAAATATTATAAGTTGGTTAAAATTATTATTTTATAGTAGGAATATTTAATTAAATATCATAAATGAGTTGGGTGAAATTAGTAAAACACTGGGTGCAGATAGTTACACCTTATAATTTTATGGTGAACTGGTGTTTGACCAAAAGTTCAAATAATTGGAGGCACCACGCTACACGCTATAATATACTTATCTATAAACCATTCATATTATTAATAATTAATAATTTTAATATTTGATTTTTAATTAAAAAATACAAAATCAAGTTGTTTATTTTTAAAATGGTTATATAATAATAAGTCAACGTTATTTTAAACTTTTCAGAAATAAATTTTATTTTAATAATGGCAATAAACAAAACAAACAAAATTATATAACAAATTATTTAAGACAAATATAAAAAAATGTCAAATATTAATAAAAATATCTAATACTTATATATTCATAGCCTAATAGTGAACTATTTCCAAACCATAACATCCACATAATTAATAAATATTCGATGCATTAACAAAATATTATACCACCGTTGAAATTTAGCAATACAAATAAAAGAATAAAAAAAGAAACTTACGACATGCTTTGCTTGATATATAATGGAATGGATAGGAAATATAATGATCATTCTTTAATCTATTTCAAACACAGTGTTTGGTATTTTCTTAGAAAATGAAATAATGAATCCACAAAGAATGACAACTCCCAAAAGTGTGGAATTATATTTCCTTCCATAATTCATGGGTTTATCAGTTTATGTATTTCACATCTCGAGGAATAATTTTTTATCCCAAAAGCATCATCACTTATTTCATTTTTTGTAATATCTTCTAATCCCAACGATCGACCACTACAATACAAACTAACTTAATGCACTAACAACGTGAATTTTTATCAATTACAATGTGAATTTTTGTTTGTTTGCAATTTAATGCACTAACTTTATAAGATTTTGCAATTTGAAACATATGATAAGTGATGGTCCCGTTTTTTTAATGACTTTTTCAGGACAAGTGGGAATTCAGGAGCAAATTTTTTTTAAACCTTTTGCTAAGGAAGTTCAGCAAGAGTGAATAATACTCAAGTCACTGCATTGCTAAGAGTCGGGGACATCAAGTCAGCGTGGTGACTTGAGGGCTCAGTCTCTTAACAAGGCAGTGACTCGAGAGGTTACACTTCAAGTCACTGCGTTGCTCAGAGGCTGAGCTACCAAGTCAGTGTGAAGACTTGGAGACTCATGCTCTAAGCAACACAGTGACTCGAGATGCTGAACTCTCGAGTGCGTTGCCTGAACTGGTCAGTGAGAAGGATTCTCCCTGACCTAAATACTTAACCAAAGTTTTCTTAACAATGCTGTCAGTGAGCAGATTTTCACAATACTTTAGTAAATACTTAAAACGATAAAACACTCAGTTTAACGTAGTTCAGAGACTCAAGCTCTTACACTAATTGGGATTCTTATTTTTAACGTGCCAAGGTGCACCCAGATCTACAACCCAGATCTTGCTTTCTTCCTTCCTAACTCAACCACAACTTCCACCAACAAACCTGACAAGTAGGGTTTTGGTTTCATTTAGGTTTTCTCCAACTAGGTGAGGTTTTCCCTTACAATGTGTTAGCCTAAAGCTAAGATTGGGAAAACCTCTTTAAGCTATGAGTTACAAGCTGAACACTCACTTATATATCGGTGAAGACCTTAATTGTCAGTGAACAAGGTGTAAGAAGTGCCTCCTTATATCTCCCATGAAACGCACTATCCTCTCACACCTTCACAGCTCGTAGGTGTTGATTTTTCTCTCTTTACACACACTTCAAACCGCAGCTATGAACTTATATTTATAATGTGGATTCAAATTTAACCGTTGGAGGGAATTACATTTGAATCCAGCATTTAATGGTTTCAACCACTTTTCTTGGAATACGGTCTTGTCAGTGTCAGATATGTTGTCTTGACTTGATTGGTCCACGTGGACTGAATCCAACGGATCTTCTGTTCAGTGAGCTTGATCAGGGCGCACTGACTTCAGATAGCATATCCTCCACTGACTGATGATCTTCAGTAGACACAGTTGTCTTCAGTGATGTTGTCCTTCAGGGACTGTTTGAAGATCTCTCCAAGAAGTTTATCATAAGGCTGAATGACAAACTTCCCTGACCACAGTAGCCTGACTCCTTCAGGGCCTACTTGGTACAACACTGATCCTCCTGATCATGTTCTTCACTGAGTAGTCCACTGACTTAGCTTAGATCAGTCAGGTTTATACTCAGTGGGACATCCTTCAGGCTTCTCTTCAGGTTCAGGCCTTTGACTTGGCTTCAGTCTGTTCTTCTTGATGATATCTTGATTTTCTCAGGTTGTGTTGCTGAGTTCCCCCTCAACTGAGTGTTTCCTCAACTGAGTTCTTCTCAACTGACAGCCTATTCTACTGAGACATAACTTAGTCTGACCTGAAACTAAAGATACAATCCTAACTGCTTTCAAACCTATTACACGTGGTTTCGGAAAATCATCAAAACTAAACCATATCCCAACAATTTCCCCCTTTTTGATGATTCCAAAACTTCTAACAAAAAGATTTTCTATTACATGAATGATGTTAGAACACAAGTAATAGTTTGAAAAATGCAGAAATTCTCATAGTTTAAAACGTTTAAGATCTGTTCGGTTGACCATTTTTCTTAACAAAACTGGATCAGTGGTCATGTGAACAACCCGCTCTGATTCCAATTGATGGTCCCGTTTTTTTAATGACTTTTTCAGGACAAGTGGAAATTCAGGAGCAAATTTTTTTTAAACCTTTTGCTCAGGGAGTTCAGCAAGAGTGAATAATACTCAAGTCACTGCATTGCTAAGAGTCAGAGACATCAAGTCAGTGTGGTGACTTTAGGGCTCAGTCTCTTAACAAGGCAGTGACTCGAGAGGTTACACTTCAAGTCACTGCGTTGCTCAGAGGCTGAGCTACCAAGTCAGTGTGAAGACTTGGAGACTCATGCTCTAAGCAACACAGTGACTCGAGATGCTGAACTCTCGAGTGCGTTTCCTGAACTGGTCAGTGAGAAGGATTCTTCCTGACCTAAATACTTAACCAAAGTTTTCTTAACAATGCTCTCAGTGAGCAGATTTTTACAATACTTTAGAAAATACTTAAAACGATAAAACGCTCAGTTTAACGTAGTTCAGAGACTCAAGCTCTTACATCCACGACCTGATTTAATAGAAAATCAACTAACTGGGATTCTTGTTTTTAACGTGCCAAGGTGCACCCAGATCTACAACTCCAGATCTTGCTTTCTTCCTTCCTAACTCAACAACAACTTCCACCAACAAACCTGACAAGTAGAGTTTTGGTTTCAATTAGGTTTTCTCCAACTAGGTGAGGTTTTCACTTACAATGTGTTAGCCTAAAGCTAAGATTGGGGAAACCTCTCTAAGCTATGAGTTACAAGATGAACACTCACTTATATATCTGTGAAGACCTTAATGGTCAGTGAACAAGGTGTAAGAAGTGCCTCTTTATATCTCCCATTAAACGCACTATCCTCTCACACCTTCACAGCTCGTAGGTGTTAATTTTTCTCTCTTCACACACACTTCAAACCGCAGCTATGAGCTTGTATTTATAATGTGTATTCAAATGTAACTGTTGGAGGAAATCACATTTGAATCCAGCATTTAATGGTTTCAACCACTTTTCTTGGAATGCGGCATTGTCAGTGTCAGATATGTTGTCTTGACTTGATTGGTCCAACTGGACTGAATCCAATGGATCTTCTGTTCAGTAAGCTTAATCAGGGCGCACTGACTTCAGATAGCATATCCTTCACTGACTGATGATCTTCAGTAGACACAGTTGTCTTCAGTGATGTTGTCCTTCAGGGACTGTTTGAAGATCTCTCCAAGAAGTTTGTCATAAGGCTGAATGACAAACTTCCCTGACCACAGTAGCCTGACTCCTTCAGGGCCTACTTGGTACAGCACTGATCCTCCTGATCATGCTCTTCACTGAGTAGTCCACTGACTTAGCTTAGATTAGTCAGGTTTATACTCAGTGGGACATCCTCCAGGCTTCTCTTCAGGTTCAGGCCTCTGACTTGGCTTCAGTCTGTTCTTCTTGATGTCATCTTGATTTCCTCAGGCTGTGTTGCTGAGTTCCCCCTCAGCTGAGTGTTTCCTCAACTGAGTTCTTCTCAACTGACAGTCTATTCTACTGAGACATAACCTAGCCTGACCTGAAACTAAAGATACAATCCTGACTGCGTTCAAACCTATTACATGTGGTTTTGGAAAATCATCAAAACTAAACCATATCCCAATAGATAAGTTTTCAAGAATAATTAAATGACATCTCTACTGGAAATATCACATAAATATCCACGTAGACGCCAATAAATAAAATTATTTAAAAAGAATAAAAATAACATCTTTAAAATACATTTTAAAGTATGTTTCTAAAGTTAAAACATACTTTTAGGACATTATTCCCAGTATACAAATTCATAATTTTATTTGTTGGCATCTACATGGGCTTTACGTTGCAATTGTTGATGAAAAATTATCAAATGTTTCAAATTGCAAAGCTTATAAAGTTGGTGTATTAAGTTACAAAGAAAAAAATTCATATTCAAATTAATAAAAGTCATAAAGTTCATGATTTTGTTTGCAATTAACCCCTAAAAATATAATATGTTACCATTATTTAATATGTATAGTATAAATAAAATAATTTAATTTTATAAGTATTTTATTTAAATTTATATTGATTAACATAATATGAAATAGTAATAGAGTAAATGAAATTCGTCTCATTTATGAGACCATTTCTATAAATTAGTCTTTAAAAAATATTTAATTTTATGTTTTCATCTCACATTTAATTAATACTGATACTTCGTTTCATACAAATAAATAATAATTTATTTTTAAGTAAATTTTAATGTTAGGTTGATAGGATTAATTATTTTCTAATTAGTACAAAGGCAAGCAAGTCTCAAAGCAAGGCTGAGATGCAGGAGGAACTCAGCCTGATGGCTAGAAGGTTTGAACAACTTAACAGCCGCTTTGGCAAGTATAAAAGATTTTATAGGGATAACAGGGAAGGTAGAAGTTATCCACAAAAGACCACCAGAGAAGGAGAGAAAAGCTCATCTGAGCTGGAAAAGAAGAAGGAATACAAGAATTATACCAAGGCTGAAGGATCATCATCAAAGACCAGAGAGTCCACTGAGGAAAAGAATGATGATGCCAACAGGTGTTTTCAGTGCAAGAAGATTGGGCACTTTCAATATGATTGTCCTCAACTGAGCACAAAAGAGAGAAAGGAAAGGCAAGCTAAAAGAGACAGAAGATATGGAGAAAGGAAAGCCATGGTGGCTGAGGATGTGGATGAAAATCTGGAGTCGTCTGATGGACTGTTCTCTGACAGCAGCGATGATGACATGTACCTCATGGCAAGAGAAGAACCAGAGGTACAATCTAAACCATCCATTTCTCTAGAACACACACCTGAGCTAAGCTCAGAGTCAACTGAGGAACTCAATCTCCAGTCCGCTTTGGAACAATTGATGATTGATTTCTCAAGGTTGCAAGAAGCAAGTTTCTGTCTTCAAGATGAAAACAAACAACTCTTGAGTGAAAACTCCAAGTTAATCGAGTCTGGGAATCAAGCAGATCTGAACTCAGCCAAATCTACCATTGAACTGACAAAAGAGGTGGAAACCCTCAGGAGTCAAGGAAATGGTAGAGATCAACTGATAAAAGATCTCAATGAATCTAAGACAAAGTTAAATGAAGAGAATTTAAAATTGGTAAGCCAAATAAAGGAATCTCTCCTGAAAATTGATGTCTTACAAAAATCTGAAGAGACCTTGTTAAAAAGGATTGATGCTCTAAACAAATCATCTCTTGCCATAGAGGAGATTCAAAATTTTCAAATCAATCCTAATAACAAGTGTGGGATAGGATTTATTCCAAAACCTTCAGAAGGTCCTCTGAGTGTTGCTTCTTCAAGTGGCACAAAGAGAGTTTTTGTTAAGTCTGTGACATTTCAACCACAGACTGTGGATAAAGGAAAAAGACCAGCTGAGATCACTCAAAAGAAAAGTCAATCTAAGCCGAAACCAAATGGAAAGGCTCAGGTGACCTATCAAACTAGATCTCAGCAGAGGTACTATCAGCCGAGGTCTTCACAGATGAAGCAACCTCAGCTGAGAGCGCCCAGGCATGAGCAGTCCTCAAGGAATGACTCATATGGAAGACCTATTCCTTTTGTCCCTAAAGGAAAAGGTCCTTCATACCTTCATCAACAAAAACCAAGACCAGGTGCACCCAAGCCGAAAAGAAAGAATGTAAAGAAGGTTTTTGTTCCTTCAAAGGCTGACACCCATAGAAAGTTTACTCCCAAGGCACCAAGGGAGATAACAATCTATGTAGATGTTTATGGAAGACAAATTAGCCAATCTAAAGTGATTAGAACTGTGAGGCAAATTTGGATTCCGAAAGGTACAACTAACCTGGTAGGACCCAACACCAAATGGGTACCTAAAGCTTGATTTGTGATTGCAGGGCTAAGTGGACCTCAACAAAGGAGATGCTCTTAAATCTTCAGTCTGGTACTTGGACAGTGGATGTTCTAGGCACATGACTGGCAACAAAGATCTCCTGACAGAATTTGTTGAGAAAGAAGGTCCACAAGTCACCTTTGGTGACAACTCACAAGGAGCCACTAAAGGTTATGATACTTTAATAATTAGCTCAGTAAGAGTAAGCAATGTATCCTTTGTCAGTGGACTTAAGCATAATCTTTTGTCCATTAGTCAATTCTGTGATAAAGGATACAGTGTTGAGTTTTCATGTAACCTGTGTTTTGTCAAGAATATATCTTCACAACAGGTACTACTAACTGGGTCAAGAAAGGGAAATGTCTTTCTTGCAGATTGGAAGTCTTGCACACCAAATGTATGTCTTATTGCTAAGAGCTCAACTGACACTAATTGGTTATGGCACAAAAGGCTAAGTCATCTGAACTTCAAGATGATGAACAGGATAGCAAGACATGGACTGGTAGAAGGAATGCCAAATGAAGTATACAACAAAGAACATATCTGCAAAGCCTGTCAGGAGGGAAAGCAAGTAAAGGCATCTTTCAAGAGCAAAGTAGCAACCTCTACTGACAGAATACTTCAACTGTTACATATGGATCTCTTTGGTCCAGTAACCCCTGTAAGTATCAATGGGAGAAAATATACACTTGTTGTTGTTGATGATTTCTCCAGGTACACATGGGTGATATTCCTAGGAAGCAAAAAGGAGACTCAACTGAGGTTATCAGAGCTCCTGAAGAATGTTAGCAATGAAAAGAGCCTGAACATTGTAAAGATAAGATCAGATAAGGTCACTGAATTCATTAATTCTATTATATCTGATTATTGCAAAGAATTAGGTATTTCACATGAGACATCAGCTGCAAGAACTCCACTACAAAATAGAGTAGCTGAAAGAAGAAATAGAACTCTCAAGGAGGCAGCAAGGACAATGCTTGCAGAAGCTCAATTTCCTAAAAGATTTTGGGCTGAAGTTATCAACACTGCCTGCCACACTCAAAATAGATCCATGGTAACCAAACATCAAGGAAAAACTCCATATAAATTATGGAATGACAGAAAGCCATAGGTATCCTATTTTCATATTTTTGGTTGCAAGTGTTTCATTCACAACAATGGGAAAACTCAACTGAAAGCTTTTGATAGCAAAGCTGATGAAGGAATTTTCTTAGGATATTCCCAAATCAGTAGAGCCTTCAGAGTTACAACTGTAGAACTCTTGTTGTGGAAGAAACACCTCATGTGGTATTTGATGAATCTACTTTTGAGTCTAGGAGTAAGGAGAATGAGGAGGTAATTAGCAAAAGACTAACCAGACTGAGTATCAAGTCTAAAGGCTATCCTGAGAATTGTGTTGATACATACATCCCAACATGGGACAATTTAGAAGATCAACAATTCAAGGAGGTCACCCAAAGTCAAACCACCCCTCAAAGCTCACCTGAGAGCTCTCCTGAACAAGCAACTAAACTGATGAACACTATCCCAGTTCAAGAGGTAAGTGATGTCAATGAAGATGTGGTCACAGCTGAGACATCCACTGAACCCATCATTCAAGGGGGAACCAATGAGATTACCATTGAGAATGAGAATACCTTAAATGATGACTCAGGACTTCAACCCTCTGTTTTATTTCCTGAATTTGATTTTATTCCTATATCTAGTGACTCAACTTCATAAGAGTTAAACTTTACTGAAGGGCATCAGCCTAGGAGAACTTGGCTCTCAGATCACCCTGTTGAGCAAATCCTAGGTGATCCTTCCTCAGGAGTCAAAACTAGAAGTTTTCATGGAGAAAGTGCTTTGTTTTGTTGTTTCTTATCAAACCAGGAACCAAGTTCCATAGCAGAAGCACTTCAAGATTCCAACTGGATTATTGCCATGCAAGAAGAGCTCAACCAGTTCACAAGGAATCAAGTTTTGGAGTTGGTGGACAGACCATATCACTGCAATGTGATAGGAACTAAGTGGGTATTCAAGAACAAGAAGGATGAGAATGATATCATAGTCAGAAACAAAGCCAGGCTTGTTGCAAAGGGCTATTCTCAAGTTGAAGGATTTGACTATGACGAAACATTTGCCCTAGTAGCCAGATTGGAGGCAATAAGGTTATTTCTTGCATATGCTGCTCACAAGAAATTCAAAGTGTACCAGATGGATGTTAAAAGTGCCTTCTTGAATGGAGTACTCAATGAAGAAGTCTATGTGGAGCAACCCCCAGGTTTTGAAGAAAGTCACAAAGTATATAGACTGAGAAAAGCTCTATATGGACTGAAACAGGCTCCAAGAGCTTGGTATGATACTTTGTCACAATTCCTTTTGGATCATGGTTTCATCAAAGGGAGAGTTGATAGAACTCTATTCAGAATCACAAAAGGAGAGGACACTTTGCTTGTACAAATCTATGTGGATGATATCATTTTTGGTTGTCCCAACCAAGTCCTCTGTGAAAAGTTTTCTCAACTGATGAAGGGAAAATTTGAGATGTCTATAATGGGAGAAATGAATTTCTTCCTAGGACTTCAAGTTAAGCAGTCCCCTGAAGGAATCTTCAGTAATCAAGCTAAATATACAAGGGAGCTGATCAACAAGTTTGGATGCCAGACCAGCAAAGTAGCAAGGGTTCCACTCAACACCAACACCAAGATGGAACCAGATGAAGATGGTGAATCAGTAGACCAGACTCATTACAGAGCCATCATTGGATCTCTACTGTATCTCACATCAAGCAGGTCTGATATCACATTTGCAGTTGGGATTTGTGCAAGATATCAAGCCAACCCCAAGAAAAGTCATCTGGAAGCTGCTAAGAGGATTCTCAAATATCTTAAGGGTACTGTGAATATAGGATTGTGGTATCCCTCAGATGATAATCTGGAACTCACAGGATACTCAGATGCTGACTATGGAGGATGTAGAATTGACAGGAAATCAACCTCGGGCACTTGTCAATTCTTGGGAAGTAAGCTGATTTCTTGGTTCTCCAAGAAACAAAACTCAGTAGCCACAAGCACTACTGAAGCTGAGTATATGGCAGCTGGAAGTTGTTGTGCTCAAATTCTTTGGCTAAGACAACAACTAAGAGATTACAATATCTTTGCCAATGAAGTCCCTATTTTCTGTGACAACAATAGTGCAATTGTTATTTCAGAAAATCCAGTTCTCCACACAAGATGCAAACATGTGGATATAAGGCATCATTTCATAAGAGATCATGTGGAGAAGAAGGACATCAAAATGCTCAAAATCCACACTGACAAGCAGAAGGCAGATATCTTCACTAAACCCTTGGCTGAAGCAAGCTTTCTAGAGTTGTCAGTGGAGCTTGGACTCCTAGATCCAGGAGAGTAAAGAAAGGATTTAATCAGAAGAGTTGAGTATCAGAAGAGTTACCTTCACTCAGTGGAGGTTCATATTCAGAAGAGGATCCTTCTCAGAAGAAGCTCCTCATCTCAGAAGAGTTCTGAATATTAGACGAGGTCGAACCTCAGTAGAGGTCAAAAGTTTATACTTATTGTTTTTCAAATCTAAAGCCTCTTAGTTTTAAAATATATATTTTGATTCAATAAAATTAACTAATGAGTGCTTTCTGAAAATTAAATCTTTCTTACACTTTTTCGAAGAAATTTTGGTATGGCAAGTATTTAATGCGCGTTGTACAAGTCAGGTTTACTTTTACAGTTACCTATCTCACGCGCCTTAAAACCCGGACGATGTGACCTTCCGGCTACCAACCCTTTCAATCCATACCATTCATTTTAGGCGGTTCTTTTCTAACCGTCAAGATATCTTAAAAACTCCCCACTAAACTCTTAGACTATCCACGATCTCAAACCAGATCAATCTCAGACGTTGATTTTTCCGATCAATCTAACCGCTCATTTCTCATATAAAAGCCCCAAATTTCAGCCTAAGAACTTTTTCGAACACACCTTCAAGCAAACACTTTCTATCTATCCTATACACTCTGCAAATTTTCTCTCAAACCCCTTTTGTTCAAATGGCAAAATTAAATCTTAGTTTCCTTACCAATAAGGAAAACTTCTGGTATGAACCCATTGTGGTTTTTGATAATCCTGAGATAGAATCCAAACCAGAATTTGCCTATATCAAAGAAGCCCTAGAGTTGCTTAAATTTGCTGGGTTAGAGAAGTTTCTGTCTGTTCATCCTAAGAACTGCTTTGACAGGCAGGTTCTTGAGTTTTTCAATAATATATCCAATTCTGATTCGAGGATCAGGTCTCATCTAATACTCCAGAGAAAGAAGAAGGTGATGAGGGACGATATGGAAATAGTTGAACACCAGAAGATAAAGAAGGAGATCCGTGTCAGTGGTGATGATTTGAAGGAGTTGTTTGATCTCCCCTCTGAAGGTCCGAATCCAGATACCTGCATCGTGGATGAAGAGGAAGAATGGGTCAATACCATTATGCAGAGGAAGGTGAAATACAGTCCAACAATGAACAGAAATGTACTTTTACCAGTATATAATGTTCTCTGTGAAGTTGTTGGAAAATGTATACTGGGAAACCAAGGAAGCACAGAGCAAGTGAGCAAGCCCAAGCTCAGGCTGATGAAGGCGATTGTGGAAAGTAAGGAAAAGTCATACAACTGGCAACAGTTCTTTTTTAGGGCATTGAACAAAGAGCACTCAAAACTCCAACCTAACAAAACTCCCCAACTATCTAGTAAGCTCAATTTTGCAACAAAAATCTCCTATCTGATAGAGAATGTAGATCTGGGAGTGGACTGGATTCCAGATAGGAAGTGGAGTAATCTCAAAGCCTTGTTCAAATCTGGAAAGGCTCTGGAGACAAGGATGATCAAGCCTGCTGAGGAGAGCCCAGAGGCAGTTGAGGAAGAGGAAGCTAACCCTACTGAAGGGAAGAAAACCAAGATGAAGAGGAGGCTGGTTAGGTTGAGTGACAAGATGGCGCAGCACAAAGAAGCAGAGGCAGAGAAAGCTTCTAAAAAGGAGAAGAAGAGGTCTACTGAGGCGGAGAAGGACAGTGCCTCCAAGAAAGTCAGAGTCACCAACTCTACTGATAAATCTTCATCAGGTAACCCAGACTCTTCCCCTAACATTATCTCAACTGAGTCTGACTCAGATGTCCCTGCACCCACCCCCATCAAACCCAAAACAACTAAACCACGCACTCCTGCCAAAACCAAACGCATCTCCACAATAACCAAAACCCCCACTGATGGCTCTCAACAGCCAGAAAGTGGATCCCAAAAAACCCCCACTGAACCCATCTCAACCCCTACTGAAACCATTCCATCAAACCCTACTGAACCCATCCCCTCAACCCCTTCTAAACCTACATCCTCAACCCCCACTGATGAAAACCCAACATCCACTGATACTCAAAACCAAACCTCCACTGAACCAAACGTTCCTGATTCACACTCAACTCACCTGGAGTCTATCCCAGAGGAGCCAACAGAAAGCAGATCCCCTACCCCTTCCCTTCCTTCAAACGATGAAGAAGAGTACTCATTCCTAGACACTCTCAAGGATGAGGTAGCTTACTCTTTGGAGTCTAAATACCCTGAACTTGACAACTTTCCCACACTCAAAGCCATGTTCTTGAGATTGAGACTCATTGTCCAGCTTAAAGATAGAAGACTTGGTGAAATCCTTCTGCAGTTTGCAGAGGAATGGAAAAAGGAGGAGGTAGAAGTACTGCAGTTTGCTGGGATGCACAAGACCAGACTTCTCTGTGATGAGAAGATCTTTGAAAGTCTGGTTTTGGAGAAGATTGCTGAGGCCAGGAAGGAAGTAGAGGTGGAAAAGGTTGCTGAAGGAGAGAAAGAGAAGCCAGCTGAGCCCATAGCTGAAGGAGGAGCTGATATTGAGCAAAATATTGAGGCAGCTGAGAAGGAGAAGGAGGAGGAGAAGGAAGAAGTAACTGTACAAGGAGGAGGTGCTTCACCAAAGCAAGGTGATGGTGAAGCAGCCAAGGATGTATCCATGGCAAGGGATACTGAGGCACAAAATTTGCCACAGGAGAGCTCGGTAGAGGTGTCTATTGAAGCTCTCCCACAACAGCCCTCAGTGGTGGCTAAGGAATCAACTGAGGTGTTTGGTTCTGGTGTAGTTGAAAAATCAATTGAGAAAGAAAATGAGGTGGAGATCACTGTTGTAAAGAGTGGAGAGATAAGAGCAATCATCCCTGTAAAGGGTGAATTGGCTGAGAAAAAGTTAGTTGAAAAAGAGAGGGAGGAAGAGAAAAGAAAGGAGAGTGAGGAGGAGGGAGTCCCTATGGAGGTAGAGGCATCAGGAGACCTAGGTGGTGAGGCTGAGGGAGTTAGAGCTAACACTATTTGCCATGCAGGTACTCAAACTCTTGAAATTCCCCCAGCAGTGGTCAACCTAACTCCTCTGAGTGATGCTGTTCACTCACTCAAAGAAGAAAGCCTTCCATCTCTTCAAGCACAGCTAAGGGATGTCCAGGAGATTGTTCAGGAAGAAGTGGATGAGATGGTTATCCTCTCAGACCACGTTGATGAACTCATGGAATCCACAACAACATCACTTCAGAATCTTACTCTAAAAGTTGAAGACTCTCAGCAGATGGTGATTGATGTCGTTGAAGGATAAAGTGTGCTAGTCATAGATGCCCTGAAGAAGCTGGAGAAGACTGAAGAAGAGGCCAGGACTAAGTTTCTCAAAGACTCAGTGGAGAACGTATCCATCAACCTAAAGTCCTCAGTATAGGCTTTCTCAGCGGACCTACTTGGGAAGGTTGAAGGGTTATGGAATTCTAAGCTAACTGAATTCGAGGCCAAACATGCTGAGTTAGGTGCTAAACTGGGAGAAGTACTGAAGAAGACAGTTGAAGACTTCCCAACTCAAGAGAAAACAAATGTGCTGATCGATGAGAAGCTGGCATAATTTGTTCAATTTGGGCAGACAGCATTAGCCCATGATCAACTGAAGCTCAACATCACTGTGGCTGAGTGCATGATTAATGCCGGAAAGGGGGAAAAGAGGATAAGTGCTAAGGACATGAAGCTTGATCCAAAGAATAAGATGAACATTATCCTTGAAACCCCTGACTTCGAGAAAGGCCAACAGGTGAAGAGCACTCTGAAGAAGGTTGATGCTGAAGCTCAGAAAATTGCAGAAGCCAAGAAGGGCAAGGAGACCTCCTCAGCTGACCTATCAAAGTTCAAAGAGGAGCATCTGAAGGAGAAGGAGGAAAGAGCTGCAAAGAAGGGGGAAACCACAAAGAGAAAGGCATCTGATGCCCTCTCAGCAGAGGTTGCCAAAAAGACAAGAACCTCAGGGAGGTTGGCAGCTAAGTCCACAACCTCTACTGATGAAGTTCAGGTACTCCCCATTCTCAATCCTGAACCTTTGTCATCTGAACCTCCTAAGTCTGCACCCACAAGAGTCACTGAGCTCACCGAGCTAATCAAAGAGGCTGGAGGAATGAATGAAAGAACAAGGAAGCTAACAGCTCAGCAGCAGGACATGAGAGATAAGGTGGTTGGGAAGATAGAGACAATTGCTGAGCTAGCTGAGAGGAAAAGAAAGGAGAGGCTAGCCACATTTGATAAAACTACTTCAAAGAAGTTCACAAGTGGTTATCAAAGGTGGGCTACTAAGCTGAAGAGAGACAAAATCACTCCATCTCAGAACAGATTTCCTCATCATGATGCCTGGGTTCCTAAGAAGCTCAATGATGCTTGGGAGACTGCTAAAAGGGAATTTGTGTATTCTTTTTATGTCAGTGGAGAGTTAGGAAGAGACAATGCTCAAGAAGTTTTCAACTCATGGTTGTTTGATGCCTATCCTAAACTCTATCCTGAGATCAGTGATGCTTGGAATGATGCCTTCCCTGATCAAGCCCTGAAGGCCCCTGAGCAAATCACCTACTGGCCTCCTCAAGATGCAACTGGTGTTGTTGATAGAGAAAGGATCACTGAAGAGTGGACATCCTTGTGTGAGCATCTTGGACTCAGAGGACATTCAAAGGAGATGATGGAGAGGAAGAACGAGCTAAAGATAAGAGTATTCAAGCAATATGGACTTGAACCCTTTTTCGAATCCATCTGAGAAATTAGTATTTTTGCTGGGCATTTGTTTATAAGTCCCAGGTGTCTTTAAGTTTGAAACTTTTGATAGTAGACTTCATGTAATATGTACTTCATCCTTTATCAATGAAATGCACTCTACTGATGTTTTTGCCCAAGATAATATATCATTATCATTTAGGCTTATGTACTTGAATGTTTTTACTTACAAAATCTGTGAACTTTGTATGTCATCTGAAGAACCTCTCTGAAAGAAGATATGTAATAAGATAGGTTCCGGCATAATCAAAAAGGGGGAAATTGTTGGGAAAATGTATAAGACTTATGTTTTGATTAGATGTCAAAATGTTCCTCCTAAGTTGTTTTGTAAGTAAATTATTCAGTAGAGTTAGTACTTAGTTAAACAGTTCAACTGTTAAGGAACTGAAGTGCAGTTAGTAATTGTTAGAGTGTATTTAAGAATGAAGTCTGCTGAAGATGAAGTCCACTTAAGTAAAGTCCGCTGAAGACAAGTGATCTGAGAAGAAGTCTAAGTCTTGAATGTTTTCTAAGTACATTCTCACTAAGACTGAAACCATCAGGAGAGGACCAAGGTCCACTGATGAGAACTAACAAAGCACATTCAATGCTAAACATATTAAAAACTGTTAGTTAATCTAGTTGGAACAAGACAAAACGAATTACATTGAAGCTTACAATAAATGAAGGAATAAGAAGGTTCTCTCAGAGGAGTTCCACCTTAAAGCAAGACAAGAATCTGGGCATACAGACTAAAGGTCCAATGAGAAGATGACACGTCAGTGTACTTTACTGACAGCCGACCTGCTCTGGACTGACAAGTACCAAAAGTCTTTCTCTAGCTATCTACAGAAAGTTAGTGAACAGGCATGGTCTTTCAGCCATTTCTTGACAAGACTTAAAGCTTCAAATAAAGCCGTTTGAACCAATCAGATACAAGAAGACTTACTTGAGAAGATTCAAATCCAACAGGAAGATTTTCAAGGAAGCCTATAAATACAGAAGGACGTGCTCATTTCTATGCACGGGAAACTCACAAGATCAAAGCTATCTCTACATTCATAACAACTAGAAGCACTCGAAATTACCTTTGTTTCCCAAGTGTTTCACATTTGTAGAGAGCCTAACAAACCTTCTGTAACCAAGCTCAAAAGCTATATCCAAATCTTAGAAAGAGATAATCCAATCCTAAGCCTTGAGCTAAACTTGTAAGGATTATCTCAAAATAGTTGGAACTAAAACCCTACTCAAAACCCTACTCAGTGTTTAGGTTGAGAGCTAGTGTTAAGTGGTGTTAGTAAGGTGATTGTTGTATCAGTCTGAAAGCTGGTTTGTTTTGGGAACTAGGACCTGGAATTTCCTAGTGATCAATCATCCTAAGGGAGGATTAGTTGATCAGTGCACCTTGGCACTATAACACAAGAAATTCCAAGTGAAAGAAATTCTCCTGTTTGATCAGGACAGTGGACGTAGGAGATTCATCTCTGAACCACTTTATACCTTGTGTTCTTATTATCTGCTTTCCTAAGTGTGTGTTAATCTCAAAGTTTATCAAAGTAAAACGAGTTTTCTAAAGGGCTCACTAATCCGCATCTGAAAGCTAATTAGATAGCAGTTCAACTGAAAGTCTTGAGCTTTCAGTGGAGGTATTATCTCAGTAAGCTTTCACAAAGTAACTCTCAGCAGACCTCAAGTCCACTGACGAGCTACTGTCTCAAGTAACCTGATAAGTTTTATAAGAAGTTTTAATTTGTAACCACGGGTGTATTCCCCCTCCCCCCCCCATACACCTGTTTACTCGTTTCGGGACCAACAACACCATTCTTTTTTTTAATATGTGAAAATTATCTTCAAGTTAACTATCTACGTAATTATTGAAGTTGTTATTTACGACCACGTCTTCTGGTTAAATGAAATATAGGCCAAATCTTAAAAAAAATGGGTCAAATCAAACCCGATTATGATATGCCCTGTTAGTAGTATTTTATAAAATTTTGACTAAACTGGCCAAAATTAAAAAATAGTGTCCAAGTTTGGAAAGTTTGTAAAAATTCTAATTTTGCAAGTTCGTAAAGATATTGTCTCAATTTTGCAAGCTAGTAAAGATAATTTTACAAACATTGATGAGACAGTGTCCTAAGATAACAAATTTTCTCTTATAACCAATTTAGGTAATGGTAACAAAGAGTATTAATTGTTTATAAAATGTGGGTCAAATAAAGCCTAATTACGATATGTCCATTGGACTATATTTTATAAACTTTGGCCTAAATTGGTCAAAATTAAACTTTGGCCTAAATTAAACTTTGGCCTAAATATATTTTTCTAATTTTACAAGGTCGTAAAGATATTGTCTCAATTTTGAAAGCCCGTAAAGATAGTATTCTAATGTTACAAACACTCATAAGATAGTGTTTTAAACTAAAAATTTTCCCTTATAACCAATTTAGTTAAAGGTCATGAAGAGTATTAATTATTTATTTAAAGAACATTAATTGGTTAAACTAAAGTGTATCTAAAAATAATTTTAAAGTGGTTCATATATGAAACAATTTAATTCTCAAATATACTCTCAATAGTAATATTGTATAATTAAAATATGTAATATACCACAATAAGGTTAATTATGTTTCTAATCTATCACAAATATTTTCTGAACTACAAATTGATATGTATACAATAAGTCATATTTATAATTTATCATTAAATAAACTCATATACGCAAGAAACAATTATTCTTTTAAGACTTTATTTTATGGGTGTTTAAATTCATCATAACATAATTTTTAGCAATTTTTTTTCTTAACATTGTGTATAAATTAATTATTTATTTTTGATAAATGTATTAAATTGATAACAATATATTTATTTCAATAAAATCAACACTCAACATCAATATAATAATTATAAATTCCTAAAAACCTCCTTATAAATAACATTTGTTGTATACTTAGATGATTTTCCTTCTGAATCAAGACACAATTTTTTTAATTTCCAAGTAAAATTGTTTATCAACACTGGGTCGAACGTTATACAATCTTCCCAACGCATTCCTATTGTTGCTTTTCCTCTCCCATGCGTATTTGTTTTTATCCCAGACATACTTTAAATGAAACTCAATGTATGTGAGATTCTTGGCCTCAACGCTTATCTTGTTACGTTTTATCTATGCTAAAACTTTGATTTTTGTACATTAGGCTTTTGAAGTAAGTCATCAATATATCCATCTTCATTGAAAACAACACTTTGCTTATTAGGAAGATGAAAATTAAATATCATAACAGGGGGAAATTTGTAATGTATTTCAAACTGAAGAGTCCTCCACACGCTCTCGCACGGAGAAATGTACCTTAAGTTGATGAAATTTTCAAAATCTTCTATTTTGGTTAGAATTTTTTTTAGTATATCATAGAAATGTATTTCTATTAATCTGTTTATCTAGTTATTAATTATTTATTTTAATTTTTTTTATTAAATTGATAAAAGTATATTTATTTTAATAAGAAAAAACACTCAACATCAATATAATAATTATAAATGCCTAAAAACATCTCTATAAATAAAATTTGTTATATACTTAACCCTTCAGAATCAAGACACAAAATTTTCAATCAATTTCTATTGTTTACGCTTGATCCTGCAACATAAAGTTAACCGTGAATGAAAATGGGTTTTGGGAGATATAAACCAAATGTTGAAAGAGATTGACCTTGACTTTTATTAATAATCGTTGCAAAACACAGTAAAATTGGAATTCGTTACATGCAAAATCTGTATTATGGAAAAAAAAAAACCAAAACAATACTCAATAACTTGAAAGGTACAGACCTTCAATTCAAATACACCCATCACAAACATATTATAAATACACTAAATTTTCTCATCAATCAAATATAATTTTAAGCAAAAATTTGATAACATGTACATAGATCAGTTGAAGGACTGGTGAGTGGTGAAGTCTTAAGTAATGGAAAGAAATTTAGAATAGAATGAGAAAATATGAATACCAATACAAATGACCATGAATTGATGAATAGGTCGACATGACAAAGTCGCAAGATGACAGAGATATAATTATACTATCTACCTTTTTCTGTGTTTAACAATTTTACACGGAACATCATTTGGTAATTATAGTTCAAATAATATTAAAAGAAATGAATAGATTCATTTATGTTATAGTCATATCTTATATTGGACACTATCTTTTATGTTGGACAAATTTAAGCCAAATAATTTATAAAATGTGGGTCAAATAATGCCCGATTATGATATAACCATTTGACCGTCTTTTGTAATATTTTGCCAAAGTTGGCCAAAATTAAAAGATAATGTCCTAGTTTTGCAAGTTTGTAAAGATATTGTCTTAATTTTACAAGTTCGTAAAGATATTGTCTCAATTTTGCAAGCTACTAAAGATAGTATCCTAATATTACAAACACTCATAAGTTAGTGTCCTAAAATAAAAATAAAATTCCCTTATAACCAATATATTTAAGAAAGCAAAATTGAAAAACAAAAAAATAAGGTTAATTTAATGGAGAAAAGAATGGAACTTTAAAAAAAAATGTATTCTTATGGATACCGCTTCAGAGAAGAGTTGAGAGAGTTGATTCGATCTCTAGTTGTTGTTTCCCTGTATAATCAAAATCATAATTGATTAATCTATTAGACATTATAGAACCATTTTTTTAAATTAACTTTTTTAATATGTGAAAACTATCTTCAAGAGAATTATCTACGTAATTGTAGAAGTTGTTATTTATGACCACATCTTCCGATTAAATGAAATTTAGGCCAAATTTTATAAAAGCAAAGTACTATATGAAAATAGTTCATGATATGAAACTATATTAAAATATCGAATATATGACCAGAAATATCGATAATCTCACCAGGAGTATCATTAATCTGCGTTAGTGTTATTATATTGTAATTATTGTAAAAAAAAATTGAACCCAACTTAATGATACTCCTGGTCAAATATTCGATATTTTAAAACAGTTTTATGATAAGCTTATCATGAATCATTTCTTATAAAAACTTACTCTTTTATAAAATGTGAGTCAAATAACGCACGATTATGATATGCCCAGATAGCCGTATTTGATAAAATTTGGCCTAAATTTGTCAAAATTAATTATAAAGTGGTTCATATATGAAATAATTTAATTTTAAAACATACTCTCAATAGTAATATTTTTGGATTAAATATACCACATGGAGTTAATTATGTCTCCAATCTATCACCAATATTACCTGAACTACAAATTGATATGTATACAATAAATTATACCTTATAATTTATCATTAAATTAACTCGCATACGCAAGTTTTTTTTATAGTGTTTGCAAAATTAGGACGTTATCTTTTCTGGCTTACAAATTTAGGAAACTATCTTTATGTGCTTATAAAATTAGAACATTATCTTTGCAATCTTGCAAAACAAGGACATTTTCTTTAATATTGCGCAAATTTAGGTCAAATTTTATAAAGTGTGGGTCAAATAAAGTCCCATTATAATATGCCCAGTTGGCCGTATTTTATAAAATTTGGTCGAAATTGGCTAAAATTAAAAGATAGTGTTATAGTTTTGCAAGTTTGTAAAGATATTGTCCTAATTTTGCAAGTTAGTAAAGTTATTGTCTCAATTTTGCAAGCTCGTAAAAATAGTGTTACAATGCTACAAATAGTCATAAGGCAGTCTCTTAAAATAACATTTGTTCTCGTATAACCAATTTACTTAGGGGGCGCTTGGTTGACAACTCTTCAATGGTAATGGGAATGGGATTGAAAATTAGTGTAATTAGAATGGTTCATGAGAACAAAATCACTCCCTCTCCTCTTAAATAAGGTAATCACTACTCCATTTTGATTACCCTATTCTCTTCCTACAATCATCCTCCTCAATCACTCCCCTCTTCCTCCACCAACAACCATTTGTTGTCTACTTCTATTTCAGAATTGGGGCATGACACTAGCAATGGTGTCACCATTGGAACACTTCTTCCCCTAACATATCATTTTTATTATAAGGGCATAGATGAAAATAAATTTTCATTCCCATTACCACTGAAGTATCACTAATCAAGTGCCCCCTTAATGGTAATGAAGAGTATTAATTGTTTATTTTAAGAACATTAATTGGTTAAAGTAAAGTGTATCTAAAAAATAATTATAAAGTGGTTCGTATATGAAACAATTTAATTCTAAAAGACATACTCTTAATAGTAATATTTTATGATTAAAGTATGTAATACCACATTCAGGTTAATTATGTTTCTAATCTATCACCAACGTTGACTGAACTATGAATTGATATGCATACAATAAGTCATACCTTATAAATTATCACTAAATTAACTCATATATGCAATTTTTTTAGGACATTATCTTATGGGTGTTTGTAAAATTAGGACACTATCTTTTCGGGCTTACAAATATATGAAACTATCTTTTTGAGCTTATAAAATTAGAACACTATCTTGACAATCTTGTAAAATAAGAGCACTATCTTTTGTGTTGGGAAAATTTAGGCTAAATTTTATAAAATGTGGGCCAATAATGCCCGATTATGATATGCCCAATTGGTCGTATTTTATAAAATTTGGCCTAAATTGACCAAAATTAAAAGAGGGTTTCCTAGTTATGTAAGTTTGTAAAGATACTGTCCTAATTTTGCAAGTTTGTAAAGATACTGTCTCAATTTTGCAAGCTCGTAAAGATGGTGTCCTAATTTTACAAACACTCATAAGGTATTGTCCTAAAATAATAATTTTTCCCTTATAACCAATTTAGTTAACAATAATTTGTTAAAGTAAAGTGTATTTAAAAATTATTATATAGTGGTTCATATATGAAATAATTTAATTTTAAAACATACTCACAATAGTAATATTTTATGAGTAAAGTATGTAATACCACATTGTGGTTAATTATGTTTCTAATCTATCATTTAATCAACATAAATGTTTCTAATCTATCACCAATAATGTCTGAACTATGAATTCATATGTATACAATATGTCAGACCTTATAATTTATCACTTAATTAACTCATTACGTAAGAAAAAATTGTTTTTAGGACATTATTTTATAGGTGTTTGCAAAATTAGACTACTATCTTTTCGGACATACAAATATATGACACATTCTAAAATTATAATTATGGTAATTTAATGAATATGCAATTTAAAAAAATTAGTCGTCGACAACGTTATTTAATTAGTGGATTTTTGAAATGTTGACATGATTGCACATAGTTGGATATTGTTCAAGGCCTGGGAAACATTTATCCACCCAATCAGTTGTCCTCACCCTGATCATATTTTCAACAAGATTCAAGGAGATATCTTCACATCCACCTCCTCAGTGAGGTGGACGATCTGATTGTCAAAAACCAGGAGGAGACTGAGGCGGCGCTGGCTGAGTGCGCTCAGGTGAAGAAGGCGGAGAAAGAGAGAAGGTCACTCTAAAGGAGAAGACGATGACTAAGGGAAAGAAGGTGACTGAGAAAGTCTCCAAGAAGGCTGTTTCTGAAGCTGAGGAGACTGACGATGAAGTCTTGGAGGAAGGAGTGATGGTGGTGAAGCCAAGGCCGTTCAAACGACTAAGAAATGGTGGAAAGAGATCTCCCGTCAGTCTGATGAGGGAGTTAAGCCTTGTGCAGGAGGGCGCTGAGAAAGCTTCTGAGGAGGCTACTGACCTAGTTCAGGTCAGAGAGGTAATTAAAAATGCCTCTCTTCTTCAACCTGAACTTCCCAACCCTACACCCACTGAACCCACTTTCTCATCCCCTAAGCCAAATGACCCAAGCCCACCTGAAACCTAAACTGAACCATCTATACCATCTCCATCAGATTTCCCTATCACAGCCCAGAACCCAAAAGAATCTACTTCATCCCAACCCACAGATCCCAAAGAATCCAATCCACCTGAGTACTTTAACATTGACCCCGAGGAGGAGGACGATGAAGATGTCTCCTTGAATTTTGTTGAAAATATGATCAGGGTGAGGCCTGCTGATTGGGTGGATAAATGTTTCCCAAGCCTTGAACAATATCCAACTCTGTGCAATCATGTCAATGATCATAAAGTTTGGCTGGAATACAAGCAAGTAAACATACAAGATCAGAGGATGATGGTTGAAGCACGAGGCTGGGACTCCTGGGTTCAAGAGGAGGCTCGATTGTGCTCATATTTCAAACTGACCAGTTGGTTGGAAATTCTTGATATCGAGGCCCTGAAAGCTCTTGTTGTGAGCATGAAGATTGCCAAGGAGGGGAGATTTCTTGATTCCCCTGAGAAGAATGATGATGATGATGATGATGATGAGGGTGGTGATGGAGGCGATGGAGGTAAAGCCAGTGAGAGGATGGTTGAGGAAACAACGAAGGAGGTTGATGAGATGTCCACTGAGCCTTCGGGTGTAAAGGAGACTGCGTCCAAGAATGGAGCAGTTGATGAGACCAACTTGGTTGGTTCATCTGCCAATGAGACAACTGTCGATGAAGGGATTCCCTGCCCTGAGACACAGGAGGAAGTTGTTGAGGCATCCAAGTGGACTCCTAGTTCTAAAGGGCAAGTCCCTGAAGTTCGAGATGACTCGGATGAGCCTGAGGGGCAGGCGGCTGAGATCACTCCACAACTGCCCTCAGTGCATCCTAAAGAGGAGACTGAGAAGGCAGGGGCTGACAAGGGAAAACAGCCACTGACTGAAGATGATGGAGAAGATGAGGTAGTGTTGACTGATGTCCCCCAAGGCAAGTTCACTGATATCATTACAGTGAAGCAAGAGAAGACGATAGAGAACCTTGCTGAGTTGGAGAACAAGCTGCAAATGCTTGAGTCTGAGCAAACCAATAAAGACAAGGCGATCCAAAAGCAGATACGATGGACGAGGTCTTCGCTCAAGACTGTTGCCAACAACAAGTTAAAACATCTCGAGAAGGCAATGGAGGTCACCGTCAACTCCATCAAGTCAGAGGGGAAGAAGACGAAGAAGCTGCTTACAGGGGCTCTGACTTAGATGAAGGAGCAAAACGAGCAAATGATCCTGAAAGTGGTGGAGACACTGACTGAGAAGTCCACTGAGCTCTTCACCAAGGCTATCACGGATTAAACTGAGAAGATTCTTCAGAGTCAGAGAAGATGGCAGTAAAGTTGGCTAATATTGAGAAGTGCTTGAGCAGTTCGATGGAGGTCTTTGACAAGAAGCTCAAGTCAAGCCTGTCTCAGTTGTCATATACAAGAGCTGGAATAGTGACTGGAGTTGACTTAATGAAAGAGCACTTGAAAGAGGTTTAATCCCTTACAACTTTCGTTGTCAACAATGAGGATGAGGTCCTGAAGGGTGCAGTACCAAGATCGTTACCTCCTGCCAAGGATGATACCAAAAAGGGGGAAAAGGTTGGGAAAAGGAAAAGATCCAACCCTGAGGCATCTGAGGCAACCTCAACTGCACTTGTCCAATCTACTCCGAGGAAGTCAGCGCGTTTGGCGGCTCAGGCTAATGATCCTTCTCAACAAATACTTCCTCAACTACCATCCATTCCAGAAGCTTCAGTGCACTCGCCCATTGAGACAAGGAAGAATCCCATTACTTATGATGGTGATCAGGTTGCAGATCTCTGCTCTGAGGCCTGGGGAGTTGCAACTGAAAAGACTGAAGCTCAGCACTGTGCATATATTGCTATTAAGGAGAAGCAGCGCATTCTGAAAAAAAAAAGGTAGAGAAGCTGACTGAGATCAATGCACTCCAACAAAGAGAACTCGATGATGCTGTGATCAGTCTGCTAAGGAGAAAGAAGGAGAAGCCTGAACCTAGAAAGTACAGAAAGCCGGCAGCACCAAGAGCTAAAAAGATCTAAGTCCCTAAGGAGTCTACAACTAAGACAATGCTCATTGATTCTTTTATCTCTGGGGAACTGAAAGAGTTTTGGGAGGACGCACATAATGAATTCATCAGGCTCTGGTATGTGGTCAAGAAGTGGGGCGACACTGAAGACATTGATACTCACTTCACTGACTTCATGGTGGAAAACTATCCTGAGCTGTTCAAGCTTATCATGGACGAGGCTGACAAAGCTAAAGTTCAAATCAAAGCCCCTGAACTGATCATTCGCAATCCACTCTACATTCCAGGATCAACTATGTATGACTCAAGGGAGATCATGAAGGAAGTGCTCAGAATTGCCAAGGCTGAGGGGTACATCAACCAGCTAGAGAGGATTGAAGAATTGAAGGAGAGAGTCTACAATGGCTATGGACTCAAACCTGAAATGCAAAGAATCTAGCTGTACCCTGAATTTTGTTGTAATAGATAGGACCATTGCACTCTTGAAATATTTATCAATAGAATCTACTACATTTGCCCACAGACATAAACTCATTGTCTTTTTGGATGTTATTTAAATTCTGTATTTTATCAAGAACTGCTCTAACACTGATTTTTTCTCATAGATAGGATTTATTTCCACTAAGTGTTTCGTGGATTTTTTCTGTGTTTTGGCATCATAAAAAATGGGGAAATTATTGGGACAATGTCAGTTTTGAATTGATCCCAAATATCCTGAAAAGATGATTTGCCTAAGTGTTGTAATAATCAGGCTAGTCTTGATAGGATTAGATCTATTAGAATATTTTATATTCACATGTACACAATGAAAGGAGTACTCATTGTTGACATTTAAACTGAAGCCTAAAGAACACAAGAGCACCATCACTGAGATTGAGTTAGTCTTTCTAAGCTGGCTAACTAAACATCAGGATGGAGAGCATGATCCTAAGATCATCACTCACTCAGCCTGAAGGGAACATGCACTGAGTGTTTTGGGAAAAGACTTGGAGTAGGATCCAAGCAAGCAAAAGGAATGACAGCGCTGGATCACGTACGTAGAAGAGAACAAACCTAAACTCAGAAAAGACAAGACTGAACTAAAGAATGAGTTCTGACATTCTCACCTACCTGATAACGTGAACCAAATCCATGCAAGGACGGCTACTGCATAAAGATTATGTCCATTGAAGTATCCTACAAGAAAGATGACTAGGATGCTATCTCTCCAATGGATAGTTATTCAAAATCATCTATAAATACAGAAGGCCTTGACCCAAACAAGGTTACAGGAAATTTCGAAGCCAGAAATTACTCAAGACTCAAAAGCATTCAAGCATTCAAAGAAGCACTCAAAACCCCTTTAATTTCCCAAGTGTTTCTTATAGTCTAGAGTCAATTTTTTATTCCACTGAGCTCATTAGAAATATCTTAAGCTTAGACTGATAATCCAATCCTTAGCATAGGTTTGCCGTGTAAGGATTATCACAAATAGTTGGAATCCAAACTGAAACCAAAACCCTTAGTGTTAGGTTTGTTGGTTGAGGTTACAAAGTTGGTTAGAAGGAAGAGGACTAGAACTCACATTCACCTTGACACATTAAAAAAGCCAATCCCTTAGTGGATTCTCTTGTTGAATTAGGACCGTGGACGTAGGAGCTTGAGTCTCTAAACCATATTAAAAGCTCTGAGTTCTTTACTGCTTTGATATATTGCTTTGCATTGTTTATCATTGTTCATTCATTGCATACTTTGTCAGTGTTGAATCAATCAGCTTGACCTGAACTCATTGCACTGCCCTTCTAACCACGACTTCATAAGAAAGAATGATTTAGTTTTCAGAAAGCATTAAAACAAGTCTTTAAACTTTCAGGGCTCACACATTTCCGCATAGAGCATAAATAGATATTTGGTCAACTAACTTGCCTTAGAGCAGTTAGTATGTTTATTATCTATTCAGTGCTTATCACTTACTCTGAGTTAAGGGGACTCAACTTTGAAAAGAAAGTTAAAATTTGTATACGTGTATTCCCTCCCCCCTACATGTATCACTCAAACTTGTCCGGGACCAACAAGTGTTGATTCTAAATAATTGTGATATAATTATATATCAGCTTAAATTACATTTTTAAATCACATATGATATGATTTTAAACCACAGTGAAAATATAAATCACAATTTTCAGTAATGGAAATATTACACAATTGAATTGTTTCTAAACTTGCTCAATCAAATATATATATATATATATATATATATATATATATATATATATATATATATATATAAGGTTTATGGTATTGGAGTAACATATTAAAAGTATATGTATGTGCATTAAAAGAAACAAACTATTCTAAGATTTAAAGGAAACTAATTAAGTCCTATAATAATGTTTCTACAGAGAAATATTATCGCATTTAAAGAGATAATTAAAGATATACTTAAAACTAATTAATGTTGGAGTTATACGTGAAAGTATGCTTTTACTTTGTATAACTCATGTATTAAACACTTATTTATGAGAATAAATCTTTTATCGCATTTGGTTTAGTTATGATTGAATGTTGAATATCTATTGCAAACCGTTCAATATATAGTACATGTTACATTGTAGTTAATGTGGTGATACCCGATCACGGAAGATCATATTAACAGTTTTCCTTGTCACTAAACGTACAAATTCACGACCCAGGTGGAATTGAACAATCTGCCGTGAAAGGTCGATGTGTATATCTCAGATTGGCCTGTCTTGACCAAGAGATTGTACTAGCACATTTAGTATGTGTTGAAGAGGACCTACAACGAGGATAAATTCTTCTGTTCTGATATGTGAAGAATTAGACCTCAGTGGTTATTGATTTCTTAATCTCCGTCACTTAAATAGGACCGTGTGTGCTTAATGGTTACTGCTTTGATTCATGTTGGGTGTGAATCATCGTGACTTCAAACCTTGTGCTTTGGGCAGTAATATTAATCATACGACGGTTGCTAAGATTTAATACGGAGAAACGCGTGCGAGTACGGCTTGTGTGATTTGTCCCCTTAGTGGGCTCAGAAGTTTTATTGTACCAAATCTTGCAAGTGAAGAATTAGTTTCTTCGGTATGGATAATAATGTTGAGCTGTCTTTACTCCAAGGTGAAATATATTAATTAATTTAGAGCTATTCAGAAGCTTAATTAATTAATGGACTTGATAATCTTAAATGCGGGAAATAATAATCGGGAGCCCATATTAACGTAATATGGATTAAGATGGATAGTGCAATATTAATTTATTAGTGGTACTAATTAATATTAATGGGCTGAATTATATTGGGGCTCAATATTGAAATTCAGAAGTCCATTGGAGGTCCAATCTTAATTCTCCTAAAGGCCCCTCAAGTAGCCCAATAAGTAGTCCGATAATAATAATGTGATTAAAATAAAAGAAAATTATTATTGCTGTTTTTTTACTTATAATTTTTGAAATTTATAGATATGGTAGAGAAAAGATTTGTTGATTTTCTTGGAAAGATATTATGGAAGATATGTATTCTTAGAATACAAGATTCGGATTTGATATAATGCCCACCGGTGGGCATAACTTATATGCCCACCGCGAATGTGATAATGACACGTAAGCAAATTTAAATAGGGGTTCCACTATTATTTTAATTGATTACTTAAATTTGCTTACGTGTCATTATCACATTCGCGGTGGGCATATAAGTTTATGCCCACCGGTGGGCATTATATCAAATCCGATACAAGATTATCTCATAAATTCAAGAAGATCCAAATCTAGTTTATTTCTCCCATGAATTTCGAAAATCTCATATATTAGGGAGGTGAGATTTTTATGGAATATTTTATTATGGAGAAAATAATATATGAGATATATTCAAGATTTCTTGGAGGCCAAGAAAAAGATTTTCTCTCCCCTATTCCATATGCAAATTTCAAAATTCCTAGTCCTATATATAGGAGATGATTATTTCATCTCTAGTTTACAGTTTCACAGTGTTGAAAAAAAAATTAGCAACAATTTTTTTTTTCTTTCTTCCTTGTTATTCTAATTGCTTGTGAGCATTTTCCACCGGTGATCAAGCAAGGCGAAAGGAACATACTTGAGAAGGACTTTTGGTTGATAGCACGATCGTGATAGTCCCATTGTTATCAAAGACCATATCTACAAGAGGTACGAATTACGTGAACTCCTAGATTTTCCGCGTTAGGTTTTCATGTGAATTAATTCAACATGCATGGTGATAAAATTGTTGTTGGAATTATTATTTGAATTAATTATGATTAATTCATGCTAGTGATAATTATATTTAAATTCGTATTTAAATTTCATCCCGAATAGTTTCCGGGCACCCCTATTTTCCCAACAACTGGTATCAGAGCCACAGTTTCGGGCTCTGATCTTTAAATTGTAATTTAAATTGTTTGACATTAAATTGAAATTGGATAGTAGAATTGCTAGATCTTTTTTGCAGGTATCCAATTGTCATGGTTTTAATGTTTTTTTTTTTCATGCGTGTGAATTAATTATTTTTAATTCGATTCGTTCGAATTCATTTTTCACGTGAGAAAATCCACGAGTAGATTAGTTGGTTTTATTTTGATTTGATCAATGTAATAGACTAGTCTAGATCTAGTATTTATTTTTTGTAAGTAAATTGTAATCGAATCGAGATGAAGACAGAAACGAAGAATAAAAGACGGCGTACCCGGACGATGCATGCATGCGTGGCACATGCATGGATGTAGAATCATGCACGCGGTGGAAAACGAGGATGAACGGCGAAACCCGGTGCACGATGGGTGCCCGACGCCGCAGGGGCGCACGCGCTCGGCGTCGCCTCTCGGCGCTCGGCGTCTCGGCAGCCGTGGCCGAGAGGCTCGCGGCCCACCTCCGTGGGCCGACGCGCGCCGGATCTCGGGCCGTGGAATTTTTTTTCGTTCTTATTTTTTTGTGTGATTCCAAACGTTGTCCCGAATCCCAAACGAAGTTGTTTTTGATGAAGTGTTGCTGTTCGAGTGGGAGCTTGTCGAGACGAACGATGAAAAGCAACAAGGACGATTTCTCGCATCAAGACGTGAAGAAAATTAAACCGTGACAATTGGATTTGAGTGCTCCAATGTGTTTTAATTTTTGTTTTGATGGATGTTTTATTTCATGCACTTATTATTATTTGTTAATATGTGTTTGCATGATTTTAATTGTCCAAGAAAAACCTTACTTTCGAAAATTACTAAGTATGTTTCTTTAATCGCAATTTTATTTCGGAAAATAAAATTGGATTATTTTGACCTCCATAATTTATTTATTTGTGAAGTCTTTTTGGAATACATTTCCCCCTCGGATCGGCCAAAAAGACGGATTTCACATGAATAAATTATGAAAGGATGATTGTGGATTATTACTAGTGGCGGTATTGACCCTCACCACGAGTGGCTTGCTCAAAGCGAAATAATAATCCTGTATTGAATTATGGTTATTACTTAGGCATAAGAAATTGATATTAACTTACTTTCCTCGAAGTCCCTATCAGTTTTTATGTGGTCAAAGTGGGAGCCAACTATTAATTTTGAATTAAGGATTTGTAACTTTAAGTTTGTGATCCGCTTGAATGTGTTTAAATGTATAGACCATCTCTCGTGGCACATTTAAATTGTTTCGAAATATTGGCTGATGCATGATTATATTGTTTTAAGGTTTCAATATAATTGATGTGATCGAATTATGTGATAATTTCATATTTTCTAGATATTAATATGAATGTATGTTTTATTCTCATTTCATAATATCGCAACCTTTTAATCCACTGTTTAATATACTTTAAGTTAACAAACTTTCTGAAGAGAATTATATCAATTGGAAATGTAATTTAAATTTTGTCCTTACTGCACAAAAACACAATTGGGTTATTCACGTTAATATACCCTGCAAGCCTAATGATAAGTCAAGCAATGAGAAAAGACAGTTTATGATTGGAAGCGTGACACATAAAGTGCATCATCTTGACATCTCTGTCTGAGGATTTGAGGCGCATTCATGAAGACATTGTATTCGCTGTTGAAATCATGGAAAACCTTGAAGAGATGTCTTCACATCAGAAACCCATGACTAATCAGTTCACCAAACATGACTCAGTCAAGTTGGAAATGGTGGAGGGAACGCCCATAAGGGAGCACGTTCTCGAGATTATGGCATACCTTAACAAGTTGGAAGTACTTGGTGCGTATTTTGATGTCCCTTCTCAGGTCGATTTCATACTCCATTCTCTTCCGAAAAGTTTTGAGCAGTTTCAACTAAACTATCAGATGAATGAACGGACAAGTCATTTGCCCGAGCTCTTGCAAGCTTTAGTTTCGGTGGAGGTGATAATGGAGCACCAGTCTAGAGTTATGGTGGCTAATAGTCTGTCTATCTCTTTTCGTCCTAAGGGAGGTAAAAAGAGGAAGAGAACCAAAGGCCGGACCCAAACAAATCCAATTGTTGCGAAAGGCAAAGCCAAGGCTAGCATCAAAGGGGAAGTGTTTTAACTGCAGTGAGAGAGGACATTGGAGGTCTGCCTGTTCCAAGCCTAAGAGGCTAGGAAAGTTAGGTAATTCACACGTCTTAGTCGTCGAAACTTGTGAAATGGTGTATGCTATCCATTCGTGAACAGTGGATACGAGAACCGCTGATCACATTTATTTCATTTCGCATGGGTTCAAGCTAACCCGACGATTTAGAGGAAGTGAGATCCCCATCACACCGGGCAATGCTACGAGGGTGGCAACTGAAGTAGTGGGAGAAGTGCGCCTATCTTGTGAAGATAGAGTTATGGTCTTGAGAGACGTTCTTCATGTTCCTAGTTTAGAAAAAACTCAACCTTCAGTTTCTAAACTGTTTTGAATAGATACTTAGTTTCTTTTAATAAGGATGTTATTATTTCTTGAAACAATGAATTTATCTATTCCGGAACATTGTTGGATGATCTTTATACCATTAATTGGGCACACCGCTCATAAATTGAATCTAATAACACATCGACTATTCCAAGTTATAAAAGGAAGCGTTCTTTCTGATATGAACGAAACACTTCTATGATATCTTAGATTAGGTCATATTAATCTAATGCGAATACAAAATTTGGTGAAAGACGGATCCTTGGAGTTTCTTCAAGTTGAGTCATTTCCAACTTACGAATTCTGTTTAGAGGGTAAGATAACCAAGAGGGCATTTAGAGCCAAGGGGATTAAAGCCACAGAAGTGTTGGAACTCGTTCATACCGATATGTGTGGTTCAATGACGATCATAGCAAGAAGGGGTATGATGTATAGGGAAAGAAGTATCAAGTTTCTACGATCTGATCGTGGAGGCGAATACCTCAGCGATGAATTCTTGAACGACCTATCGGACGAAGGGATTGTATCCCAGTTGACCGTACCGGGAACCCCTCAACAGAACGGTGTGGCAGAACGAAGGAACTAGACTCTTTAGAAATGGTCAGGTCCATGATGAGTTATTCAGATTTACCCAAGTCTTTTTGGGGTAATGCCTTGGAAACAACGACTTACATTCTAAACTTGGTGCCATCCAAATCGGTTCCTAAAACCCCGTTAGAATTGTGGACTGGGCGTAAGCCTAGTTTGAGACACATGAGTATCTAGGGGTGTCCGACATATGTGCTAGACAAGGAAACCGGTAAATTGGATCCACGTTCGGAATTAAGGTTGTTTATAGGATATCCCATGGGAACGAAGGGGTGTATATTTTATAGTCCCAAGGATCAAAAGACTGTATTTTGTACACACTTTAAATTCTTGGAAGAAGACTATAGGAACAGTAGAAAGCCCAGAAGTCAGACTACCTTAGGCGAATTAAGAGGGCAAACTCCAATACCAAGTGTACAAGATGATATACCAATCGTCACACCTTCACAACTGGAACCCCGTCGGAGTGGGAGGTTTGTTAGATAACCCGAGAGATTCATGGGAATAGGAGAATCTTCGGATTGGATTCCCGGTGATGAATCAGACCCATGGACTTACGACGAGGTAATCCAAGATAAATACACAGATTCATGGCAAACCACAATGGAAACCAATATGGGTTCGATGGATCATAATCAAGTGTGGGAGTTGGTCGAACCACCCAATGGGGTAGAACCCATTAGATGCAAGTGGGTATACAAGAGGAAAAGAGGACCGGACGGAAGGGTTGAGACCTTCAAAGCAAGGCTAGTGGCCAAAGGGTATACTAAAAAATAAGGGATCGATTATGAGGAGACTTTTTTGCCTGTAGTTATGCTTAAGTCCATCCGTATTCTCTTGTCGATCGCTGCACACCTAGATTACGAGATCTGGTAAATGGATGTCAAGACAACTTTCCTTAATGGAAGTCTTGACGGGTTAGATATCTATATGCAACAACCCAAAGGTTTCATTGAAAAAGGCCAAGAACACCTCGTATGCAAGCTTAAGAGATCCATTTATGGACTTAAGCAAGCATCACATACTTGGAACCAGTGTTTTGATCAAGTTATTAAGTCTTATGGGTTATTGATCAAAACGAGGTCGAGAGTTGCGTGTATAAAAAGTGTAACGAAACTGCGGTGGTATTCTTAGTATTGTACGTAGACGATATTCTGCTCATTGGAAACAATTAAAGGTATTGTCAGACGTAAGGGTATGGCTGTCAAATCAGTTTGATATGAAGAACTTAGGGAAAGCCGATCACATTCTTGGGATCACGATCACTCGAGATCGCAAGAGAAGGATGTTGGGCTTGTCGCAAGTTTTATACAAAGCCACTGTTTTGAAGCATTCCAGCATGCAAGATTCCAAGAAAGGTTTTGTACCTTTTAGGCACGGAATCCATCTGGAGAAATAGGCCCTAAGACGCATATGGAGATAGATGACATGAAAGACGTTCCGTACGCTTCGGGCGTAGGAAGCCTTATGTATGCAATATTGTGTACGAGACCGGATATCTGTTTTTGCCTCGGGCATGATGGAAAGATATCAAAGTAACCTCGGAAAAGCTTATTGGACTGTAATTAAATGCATTCTGTAGTTTTTGAAAAAAAACTAGCGATGGAATGCTGATTTAACAGTCAGACAGTCTAATTCCCATGGGATGCACGGACTCAAATTTTCAATCAGATATAGAATTAAAAATTTCTACCTCGGGTAGTGTGTTTTGCATGGGAGAATGAGCCATGACATGGAGAAGTGATTTGCTGAAATGCATCGCAGTTTCGACCATGGAAGCCGAATAAGTAGTTGTTTGTGAAGCAGCGAAAGAAGCGGTTTGGCTCAAGTACTTCTTAGTGGACTTGGACGTTATTCCGAATTTGTCGAGCACAATCACTGTCTATTGTGATAATGCCGGATCAGTTGCAAATTCAAGGGAATCGAGAGCCCACAAGGCCAGCAAACACATTGAAAGAAAATACCATCTTATACAAGAAATCGTTAAGAGAGGAGATAAAGAGGTGGCAAAGATAAACGTCGGAGGACAACCTAGTACATCCATTCACAAAGGGTCTGCCCCAGAGTATATTCGAGAGACATGTGGATGGAATGAGAGTCAAGACTATTGCCAATCTGCTTTAAGTATAAGTGGGAGGAATTATTAGGTTAGTGTAGGTTGACATGAGATGTCACGTAGAACTACTACACTAGACATGCATGATGTATACTAAAAAGCAGACTTTAAGTATAAGTGGGAGATTGTTGGAGTTATACGCGAAAGTATGCTTTTACTTTGTATAACTCATGTACTAAACACATATTTATGAGAATAAATCTTTTATCGCATTTGCTTTAATTATGATTGAATGTTGAATATCTATTGCAAACTGTTTAATATATAGTACATGTTACATTGTAGTTAATATGGTGATACCCGATCACAGAAGATCATATTAATAGTTTTCCTTGTAACTAAACGTACAAATTCACGACCCATGTGGAATTGAACAATCCGCCGTGAAAGGTCGATGTGTATATCTCAAATTGGCCTCTTGACCAAGAGATTGCACTAGCACATTTAGTATGTGTTGAAGAGGACCTACAACGAGGATAAATTCTTCTGTTATGATATGTGAAGAATTAGACCTCAGTGGTTATTGATTTCTTAATCTCCGTCACTTAAATAGGACCGTGTGTGCTTAATGGTTACTGCTTTGATTCATGTTGGGTGGGAATTATCGTGACTTCAAACCTTGTGCTTTGGGCAGTAATATTAATCATATGACAGTTGCTAAGATTTAATACGAAAAAACGCGTGTGAGTACGGCTCGTGTGATTTGTCTCCTTGGTGGGCTCAGAAGTTTTATTGTACCAAATCTTGCAAGTGAAGAATTAGTTTCTTCGGTACGAATAATAATGTTGAGCTGTCTTTACTCCAAGGTGAAAGATGTTAATTAATTTAGAGCTATTCAGAAGCTTAATTAATTAATGGACTTGATAATCTTAAACGCGGGAAATAATAACCGGGAGCCCATATTATCGTAATATGGATTAAGATGGATAGTGCAATATTAATTTATTAGTGGTACTAATTAATATTAATGAGCTAAATTATATTGGGGCTCAATATTGAAATTCAGAAGTCCATTGGAGGTCCAATCTTAATTCTCCTAAAGGCCCCTCAAGTAGCCCAATAAGTAGTCTGATAATAATAAGGTGATTAAAATTAAAAAAAAATTATTATTGCTATTTTTTTGCTTATTAGTTTCGAAATTTATAGATATGGTAGAGAAAAAATTTGTTGATTTTATTGGAAAGATATTATGGAAGATATGTATTCTTGGAATACAAGATTATCTCATAAATTCAAGAAGATCCAAATCTAGTTTATTTCTCCCATGAATTTCGAAAATCTCATATATTAGGGAGGTGAGATTTTTATGGAATATTTTATTATGGAGAAAAGAATATATGAGATATATTCAAGATTTCTTGGAGGCCAAGAAAAAGATTTTCTCTCCCCTATACCATATGCAAATTTCGAAATTCCTAATCCTATATATAGGAGATGATTATTTCATCTCTAGTTTACAGTTTCACAGTGTTGAAAAAAAATCAGCAACAATATTTTTTTCTTTCTTCCTTGTTATTCTAATTGAGAAGGACTTTTGGTTGATAGCACGATCGTGATAGTCCCGTTGTTATCAAAGACCATATCTACAAGAGGTACGAATTACGTGAACTCCTAATTTTTCCGCGTTAGGTTTTCATGTGAATTAATTCAACATGCATGATGATAAAATTATTGTTGGAATTATTATTTGAATTAATTAGGATTAATTCATGCTAGTAATAATTGTATTTAAATTCGTATTTATATTTCATCTCGAATAGTTTCCGGGCACCCCTATTTTTCCGACAATTAAGTCATATCATTAATTAATCACTTAGAGATAATTTCAAATAAAATTGTCTAATTATCAAATAAAATTCCACAATTTCTGTTATTAGAATTACTCTTAGTAGATGTTAATAACTTTTTTAAAGGTAAAATAAAATTTTAGTTCCTTATCTTTGTCCAATTTTGGTTTCAATCACTTAACTTTGCTACTTTAAAATTAGTCCTTTTAGTGCACAATTATTTTTAGGAAAAATAACAACCATACAATTAATATAACAAAAAATATGAAAAATTGAATTAATCAACATGTATATACACATGAGTAGGTTTTATATGAAAATGGTTAATGATAAGCTTATCATAGAACTGTTTTAAAGTATCGAATATTTGACCAGAAGTATCAAAAAGTTCATCAAGAGTATCATTAATCTGGGTTTAATTTTTTTTACAACAATTACAATATTATACCATTGATCAAATTAATATACTCATGTTGAGATTATTGATACTCCTAATTAAACATAACCTACTTGTAGGTGTTATGTATAAATACCATGAATTTCATGAATAAAAATAAGTCAATTATCTTAAATACACAACAAATACATCCTATATTCTCATATTTGTATTCATACACCATAATACGTACAAATACACAAAATTGCTCCTGTATTTACTACGATCCCCCATTTTTACCAATCTTACCACACAAAAGTAATTACACGTAATTGTTTGGTGGTTCTGTAAGATTGAACAACCACTAATCCACGTGATTATGTCAAATTATCAATAAATTGGCGCTAGAAGAAGGGTTCGAACCTCCAATTATTGAAAAAATTGTCGAGAAACTCAAATATCAGTTGAATATTTGAAGGCGTTCTTGCTTTCTTGCGTTGAAGATTTAAGTGTTCTTGCGTTCTTCATTTAAAGATTTGAGGATTCAAAGGTATTCATACCCAAATGACACACTCGCGAGATACTCAACCCTCCAACGCTCCAGCAAGAACCCCACCAACCAGGGCTTCCTCAGTTGGTAGGTAAGTACGAAATCCACGTGCCATGGCATACAAAAACAAGCATAGTTGTTTGTAGGCGTTGGCTTGGAACCCGGAGGATCTTGAGAAAAATATTGTGGTACTGTGTGCTCTCCAGAAACGTGCAATCAAGCAGGCCCATCTTAAACCATGGTTGTGCCCAACCCAAAAGGGGCACAACGATAAGGGAAAAACCTTGGACGAGCATCCTAATAAGGCTGATAGCGCATAAACCTAGGGGGTAAAGGGAAATGCAAAATAAAGTCATAGGTTTGGGAGCCACGGAGAGTTGACCCCGATTAGGGTGGCAGAATCCAACCACGGACGTATCGCAAGAGCGCACTGGAGAGGTTGGGAAGTCGGCCCCGGGAGAACTGAGAGGAGGATGCTCGATAGCGAGCAGCTGAAGGACGAGTAGTACCCACGACTTCTCGTCCTTCAATTCATGAGAGGTTGAAGAAGTCTTTTTTGGGGCGCCTGGGCCCTAATAGGGTGAGCAACCTAAAAAACCCTGCACATGAGGTGACCTCTCCAAGCGAGGGACTGCGACGGGTGACTGGTCAAGAACAATCACTCGCCGAACAACCTTCAAGTTAGGGGGTACCTCAGGATGAACTGCAGGTTATGAGGAAGGCAAACGAGAATATGTAGAGTCGGCTAGACTCTCAGAAAGCGGTTAGGGCAACCACTTTTCATTCCTCACCATTATCTCTTGAATTTTTAAAAGCCTCCATCTAGAAAAATATCCAGTTCCCCACCAATATTCTGTACGAGGGGAGTGCGAATCCGAAAGTCAATCTCACCAAGTATTTCGAGTACATAATTTCAATGGAGGCCACGAATGCCACACAATGTTGGAATTTCCTGATTAGGCGTGAAATTGTCATGATACGTAGCTAGAAACGCCCTAGTTTTGGTCGAATTTATTGAGTTTTTAGAGCCAAATGAGTACTATTTCTATACATTGATGAATTTGTCTCTTTGATACTCATAGGTGAATAGAGGGCGAAAAGAGGAGTTCGTAGGACTTTGAATCGACTCAAATGGACTCCCGGATGAGAAGATATCGAAGAAATACGATTGGTATTAGTACGTGTGAAGAAAAGTGTTAGTTGCAAAGGAAGGAAGACCCATTCGAGCGTCGTCACTCGAGCGCCCCGCTTGAGTGAAGGGATCGAGCGCCTAAAACATACAGAACGTTTGGGCCGCTCGAGGGAGATAGCTTGAGCGCCCCGCTCGAGCACCGGAACCGCTCGACCAAGAGAGCTCGAGCGCCCCGCTCGAGCACCAGATCCGCTCGACCACAACAGCTCGAGCGACCCACTCGAGCGGGTCTGCTCGAGCGCTTCCAAGGCCTTTTCACCAACTTACGTTTTTCGGCCCACGAGTTCACGAATCGGCCCGTTGCCTATATATACCTCTTCCAAACACGTTTTGAAGGATCCCCGAACTTTAGAAATAACTTTTAGACTTAGTTTTTGGAGAGGAAGGAGAGAAGCAAGTTTACGTTTACGTTTTGTTGAGGTTTTTCGTACGAATTCTTAGTTTCTTTTCGTTTATTAGTTTCTTTTCGTTAGTTTGATTTCTTTAAACACTTTGAAACTTCGTTTGAGTTAATTAAATTTCAGTTCTCAGATTTATTTTCTTTTAAAAAATCCTAGTGCATGTTTCTTAATTTCTTCGTTCAATTCATTATGTTTATGTTCGTTGTTGCTTCTATTGCTTTTATGTTTGTTAAAGCCATGTCCGGCTAAAACCCTTGTATGCTTAGGGTAGGATGAACTCGTAGAAGTAGGATGTGGGTACGTAATTAGGGTAATTTGTGACGTTAGTTTTAATTCTCTTAGTTAATGAATTCTTATAATTAATCTTAACTTTACCTTTGAATTTCATACGAAAGTGTTAGAGAGAGGACGACCGCATCACTCAATAACAATTAGTAGTCTTGACGAGAAGGTTTAGAAAGGGTTAATTCATTTACCAGTTTAGCGAAGGAGGACGATCGCATCACCTTAGTTAAATTAGGGTCTCATTAATTGAGCACAATCTATTAACTGGTTAGTAGATTAGTGAAGTCAAGTGTCAGGGTAAAGTATTAGGGTTTAGAGTCTTGAGCTTTCACCTTGCATTCTTATACTTAGGTTATTTCTTGCACGTCACAGTTATTTTAATTATCGTACCAACTCCGTTAGTATACGTAGGGATTCCAATCCTAAGCATCACCATCTCTCATTAGAACACAACCCTTAGTTAATTTGATTTCTTTAGTATTTTAGTTTACTTAGTTTATTTTAGTCTTTTAATTAATCTTTCCAAAAATCCAAAAACAACACACTCATATTAACTACGACGCGTAGATCTTCAGGGATCTATTCGCATACACTCCATCCCGTGGTTCGATACTACTTGGTCATTATACGTACTTATACTACAGTGAACCCGTCCGCTTGCGGGTGAGCGACTAGTAGAAGTTAGTAAAATCGCTTCAAGTCAATGGCGCCGTTGCCGGGGATGGCATTTTATGCTTTTTGAATAGGACTTGTCGATAGCTTAGTAGTTAGTAGTGAGTGCTTATTTTCTGTTTTTATTTCTTACTGTTATTTTTATTTATTAGGCAGTTGCATTTTGATCCTTCTACTAGTGTTTCAGGTTTATGAAAACACGCTCACAAGGCAATACGAGCGAAGAGAGAATTCAGTCAGACCCTGAGACAATAGCCAGAAGGAACCGAGCCTTCTTGAGAAGAATGACTACTGCCGCGGGAAACAAAGATAAGATTTCTGATGAACTTGGGGAGTTAGACAAAATAGCTGCAGAGTATACTGCTCTTGTGGAACGGGCAGAGGGTGCCAATGGAAACAGCAGTAATCAGCAGATGCCCATAGGGGGAACTGAGAGCCCACACCCGAACCCACAAGACACAATCAACTCTGCACAAACACAACCCCAAAACCAGAACCAAAACCTTGCTTACCCACAAAACCCAAATAACCCTTTCCACAACCCAGTATACCAACATTACCCATACCCACCTTATCCTTACCCACCATACCCGTATCCTCCACCCCCAGTCTATAATCAACCACCTGTTTACCCACTACAACCCCAACAAGTACCAGTACATGCTGCTAATCCTCAACACGTTCCTCAGAATGTAGATCACAATATGGTTATTCGAGGGAGGTTTGCAGCGCAGCCACAACGGTACTATGATGGAGTGGCTTTGCCTCCGGTTGAGGCGAACAACTTCTCGATATCCCCGGGGATTTTAAAGTTGCTTACCGAGAATCAGTTCAAGGGGGTGATCGGGAAGGAGAATCCTCATACACATCTGAGGAGCTTTCTCATGATAGTCTCAACATTTAATTACAATGGCATGTCTGAAGATGCCAAGAGGCTTAGGCTGTTCCCATTCTCATTGACGGGAATAGCCAAGGAGTGGTACGATAATACGCTCCCGCGGGGAGGTATTACCACTTGGACTGAGCTCGAGTGTCTGTTCCTCGAGCGATTCTACCCTCCATCTAGGACGATCAAGGCTAGAATTGAGATCTCGTCCTTTCGCCAGAAGTCTGGAGAAGATTTACGCCAAGCGTGGGAGAGATACTCAAACATGCTGATTGAGTGCCCGCAGTACGGGTACAACGAGGGAGACATTATGGCATTCTTCTATAGTGGTGCCAACAAGGCGGGGCAAGACCATTTAGACGCCTGTGCGGGCGGAGCATTCCTGAATCAAGGCATAGAGAGGTGTAGAGAGATCGTGGACAATATTGTCACGAATGCCGGGGCTTGGAATGGAGATACAGATTTCCAAAGAGTTAATCAGGTGGAAGAGGGTGAAGGAACGAGAAGGCTATTGATGGCCATGATGGAGAAGATCAACAACCTCGAGTTGGGGAAGAGTTTGGTTGGAGAGCACGCAGTAGAGAATGAGAGAGTAGACCAACCAAGTGGACAGCAAGAGGTAGCCAATTACATGGGAGGTCCATATTACAATCAGAATGGCTACCAAGGTGGAAATCAGTTTGGAAGACCTTCTTATGGTCAACCATTTGTACCTTCAGGCCTACAGTCACCTCAAAATCAATGGAGGAACACACAAGGAGTTCAAGGAGGCCAGCAGCCTCCTCAAAACACATGGAGGAAAAATGAGAACTTTTCTTATGCTAACCCAAAAGCTGGTGTTACTGTTCCTGCAAGTGTTGATCCGGGTTCAAAGCCTCCGGGTGGAGAAGGCGGTGCCTCAACCGAAGAGATGTTGAGAACGATCCTTCAGAAGGTTGAGGAAGGTAGCAAGAGATTGTCATCCTTGGAGTACGATGTGAAGGAGTTGCATAAGAAGGGTGATCAACGTGATCAAGAGCTCCAGAAGATGAATGTTGAGTGGACTAGAACTCAACAAGAGAACAATCGAAGGTTCACTTCTCTAGAGTTCTAGATGAGCCAGATTGCAAAGTCAGTGAATAGAATGCCGGAGGGGAACCCGAAAGAGCATTGCAAGGCGATCCAGCTGAGAAGTGGAACCAATTATGAAGGTCCTCAGATGCCTGCTGATTCTGAGATGCCCCAAGTTGAGAAGGGGATTGAAAGTGAAGGGATTGAGAAGCATAAAGATGTGGATGAGTCCCATCAGAGAGTTCCTAAGTGGAAAAAGGCAAAGGAAGCAAGGGATAAAGTGAAAGAAACAGAAAGAGATGAATGGGGGGTACCCAAATCTGTGATACCCGCCCCGTATCCACAGCGCTTCATGAAAAAGAAGCTTGATGAAAAATTTGCAAAATTTCTTGATGTTTTTAAACAACTGCATATTAATATTCCTTTTTATGATGCTTTGGAACAGATGCCAAATTATGCCAAGTTCCTGAAGGACTTGATAGCGAAGAGACGAAGAGTTGATGAGCCGAAGTTGGTGCAGCTGAACCACGAAGTGAGTGCATTAGTGCACAAGGCGCTTCCACCAAAGCTGAAGGATCCCGGGAGCTTCACGATCTTATGTGACATTGGGAACGGGATCAAGAAAGGAGCGCTATGTGATTTAGGGGCGAGCATCAATCTCATGCCCTTGTCGCTTTTCAAGAAGTTGGAAGGTGGTGAACTTCAACCCACAATGATGACGCTTCAACTAGCCGACCGGTCTATTACTCGACCTCAAGGTGTGGTTGAAGACGTCCTAGTGAGAGTTGGAGATCACATTTTTCCAGCCGACTTTGTGGTCCTAGAGATGGAGGAAGATGAGCACGTGCCCCTAATCTTGGGAAGACCGTTCTTAGCTACGGCGGGGATGGTGCTAGACGTGGCAAATGGGAAGATTACATTGAAGGTTGATGATCAAGAAGTGAAGATTTCCCTATATGAAGCCATGAAGCACCCGAATGAGGATGAGAGTTTGTATTGCATGGATGCAATTGATCCTCGTGTTGAAGACACACCTCCTATCCCTAATCCATCTCATATCCATAAATTTTATAATCCTTCACTTGACTATTTAACCCATGAGCATTATGATCTTGATTATTTTGATAGGGATGAAGTGAAGAAGTTGAAGGATGAAGAGGTGAAGAAAGTGGACGTGGTCCAGTTGGAAGGAAAATGAGGAGTTAAGAAGAAAAAGTCCAAATTCAAGAAATTGTTTAGTAAGACTCCTCCAGATAGAGGAAAGAAGAAGTTGAGACCTATACCACTTGAGGTGGGGAAGGAAGCAAAAGGGCTCATGATGGAGGGGAATCAAGGAAAGGAGTTCAAACACCACTCTTATGAGAGTGAGGGAGGTATTTTTGAGTATGATGTCCCATAAGCTCCTTTGAGCTTGGTCCGGCATGAGGACCTTAAAAATAGCGCTGAATGGGAGGCAACCCATTATTTTTTATTTATTTGCTTTGAGTATTTTTTTTAGTTATTAGGGAGTTATTTTGAGTCATATGTTTAACCTCGTATTTGAGTGTGTTGCTTGTAGACTTGTCTCTAAAGGAGTAAAGGTATCATGGAGTTATTCAGATTGAAGGAACCAACTTGAGACAAGGGAGTGTGCAAAGCTATTGAGAGAAACGGAATTGTTTGGTTGAGGTAACCCACAACCCCAAATTTAGACCTCTAGCAAGGTCGAAGTTTGGGGGGGTGGAGTTTTTTTTATGTTTCTTGTTACATTGCACATGCATGCACGCCCTTATCTTTGAGTTGAGTTTGATTGATTAGTGGGTTGTTGAGATACTCCTTGGGGTGATTTCGATTTGACTCGCTATTGCATATTTCATGCCTATCAATCATCTTATGCTTGTTAATTGCTATCTTTGAGTATGATGTGATGAGTAGAGTGAGTTGTAAGGGTAAGTTAGAAATTCTTTTGTGTGAGTGTTTGAGTTTGAGCTGATTTGAGAAAGAACTTGTATGCTTGTGATTTTTTTCTTTTGAGTGCTTGTGTGATGAGAGTGAGAATTCACTAGGACTAGCATGGATGTGAAAGCCGTGAGAGTTGAGCCTTACGAGATTTAAATGCATGATTTAATCTCTTCGTTTGTGAGTGAATCGTCACCTGAGAGGATGCTAGAACTTGTGTGTGCTCTTGCTTCTTGATTGTGTTTAGTTTGATATGCCGAATAGGATCTTAGGCCATCTTTGATTTTAATGAGTCACTTAGCCAAAATTTTCCTTACCAATGACATTGATCCTTTGTTAGCCCCTTTGAGCCGAAAGCCTATTTTATTTGCTAGCACACATGAACACTATTCCAATTCCTAAGCCTTTTTGTCCCAATTTGAGTGGAGAATAGAAAAGTGTGAATGTGAAGGGAGTGAATTGAGTTGAAAAAGGGAAAGGTTGTTTGTTGAGTGAATATGAGAAGAAGGTGTAATGAAGTTTTGAGTTGTGGGAAAAAGAAAAAAATTTGAGAATGAGCAAAATAAAAAAAGAGCTCATGTGTTTGTGCGAAAAGAAAAAAAAAAGTGAAGTGATTGAAAAAAGAAGTGAAAGAGTGAGAAAGAAAAAATTTGAAGTGTTGAGAGAATTGGAATTGAAAGAGTGTTGATTGAACATGTTTGAAGTAGTCTGTTCCTTATCTCGAAGTACCGAAGTTTGATTTTCTATTCTCCATTCACTTTAGTCACTTTACCTTATATTGTTATCCCACCTGTCCAAAGAGCCTACATTACAACCTTGAGAAAAGTCCTTTTTGATTCGGCATTGATTTCTAGAGTATGGTCGAAGTTAAGAGCACTTACAAGCCTATGACTGCCAATTTGTGTGATTGATTGTTTGAGTGAGTCCCTTGATCATTGCTATACACTTGTGAGGGAGCGAAACACATCGTTGAGTGCACATCCATGCTTGGTCTTGGTGTTTCTTGTAATTGTTGCATGAGTATGATAAAAGAAAGTAAGTGAGTATACGGGTGATTGACTTTTGAAGCTTGAGTTCATTAGCTTGCATGATTGATTTATTTTTACTCATTCCTAACAATTTCACTTGACTTATTATTTCATTGCTTGGGGACAAACAATATGGTAAGTTTGGGGGGGTTGATTAGGCGTGAAATTGTCATGATACGTAGCTAGAAATGCCCTAGTTTTGGTCGAATTTATTTAGTTTTTAGAGCCGAATGAGTACTATTTCTATACATTGATGAATTTGTCTCTTTGATACTCATAGGTGAATAGAGTGCGAAAAGAGGAGTTCGTAGGACTTTGAATCGACTCAAACGGACTCCCGGATGAGAAGATATCGAAGAAATACGATTGGTATTAGTACGTGTGAAGAAAAGTGTTAGTTGCAAAGTAAGGAAGACCCATTCGAGCGTCGTCACTCGAGCGCCCCGCTCGAGTGAAGGGATCGAGCGCCTAAAAACATACAGAACGTTTGGGCCACTAGAGGGAGATAGCTCGAGCGCCCCGCTCGAGCGCCCCGCTCGAGCACCGGAACCGTTTGACCAAGAGAGCTCGAGCGCCCCGCTCGAGCACCAGATCCGCTCGACCACAACAGCTCGAGCGACCCGCTCGAGCGGGTCTGCTCGAGCGCTTCCAAGGCCTTTTCACCAACTTACGTTTTTCGGCCCACGAGTTCACGAATCGGCCCGTTGCCTATATATACCTCTTCCAAACATGTTTTGAAGGATCCCCGAACTTTAGAAATAACTTTTAGACTTAGTTTTTGGAGAGGAAGGAGAGAAGCAAGTTTACGTTTACGTTTTGTTGAGGTTTTTCGTACGAATTCTTAGTTTCTTTTCGTTTATTAGTTTCTTTTCGTTAGTTTGATTTCTTTAAACACTTTGAAACTTCGTTTGAGTTAATTAAATTTCAGTTCTCAGATTTATTTTCTTTTAAAAAACCCTAGTGCATGTTTCTTAATTTCTTCGTTCAATTCATTATGTTTATGTTCGTTGTTGCTTCTATTGCTTTTATGTTTGTTAAAGTCATGTCCGGCTAAATCCCTTGTATGCTTAGGGTAGGATGAACTCGTAGAAGTAGGATGTGGGTACGTAATTAGGGTAATTTGTGACGTTAGTTTTAATTCTCTTAGTTAATGAATTCTTATAATTAATCTTAACTTTACCTTTGAATTTCGTACGAAAGTGTTAGAGAGAGGACGACCGCATCACTCAATAACAATTAGTAGTCTTGACGAGAAGGTTTAGAAAGGGTTAATTCATTTACCAGTTTAGCGAAGGAGGACGATCGCATCACCTTAGTTAAATTAGGGTCTCATTAATTGAGCACAATCTATTAACTGGTTAGTAGATTAGTGAAGTCAAGTGTTAGGGTAAAGTATTAGGGTTTAGAGTCTTGAGCTTTCACCTTGCATTCTTATACTTAGGTTATTTCTTGCACGTCACAGTTATTTTAATTATCGTACCAACTCTGTTAGTATACGTAGGGATTTCAATCCTAAGCATCACCATCTCTCATTAGAACACAACCCTTAGTTAATTTGATTTCTTTAGTATTTTAGTTTACTTAGTTTATTTTAGTCTTTTAATTAATCTTTCCAAAAATCCAAAAACAACACACTCATATTAACTACGACGCGTAGATCTTCAGGGATCTATTCGCATACACTCCATCCCGTGGTTCGATACTACTTGGTCATTATACGTACTTATACTACAGTGAACCCGTCCGCTTGCGGGTGAGCGACTAGTAGAAGTTAGTAAAATCGCTTCAAGTCATTTCCCCTTAACTTTTGGGGATCGGGTGCATTGGTGGTTTTCAGCCTTATCACTTGCATACATTCATTCATTCGCTCAACTCGGAAAGGAGTTCCTCTTCCACTTTTTGATGGCAGGGTCACACCTTACCCAGAAACACTGATTGGTCGATATAAAATAAGAAATGATGAGACTGATCGATTGTTCCTGGAAAAGTTTAACAAGGTCCTGCTGAAGGGCGAGTCCATGAGCGAGGACGCAAAGATTGTGGCCATGATGGCCGGACTGAAAAAGGGCACTGATCTCTAGAAGGAGATACACTTGGCTTGCCCTAACACTTATGCCAAATTCCGCAACAAGACGGGAATTTATGTCTCCATGCATGAAGCCTTGCACAAAGAAATGGAAGACAAAAACGACCTTGTTGGGACAATGTCATGTTTTAGTTTGTTCAAGATTAGAAGAATCTTTTATTTCACAGGTACTCAGTTGAGAAGGAACTCAACTGAAGTCAATCCAGACTGAAGAATCCTGAAGCACGCAAGAGGAGCACCATCAATGACTTGAAATTAGTTTATTTAAGCTTATTAGCTTCCAGTCAGGATGAAGAATTTGATCCTGAGATCAATGTTAACTCAATAGAACCTGAAGGAGTCAAACTACTTGGAGTATTTGGAAAGACTTGGAGCAGGAGCCAATCATCAGACAAAAACAATGTTAGGAATGCTGTAAAGCTGCAATAAGTATTCTTCAAGTAGATGAGGACAAAACTAAAAGCCAAAATGACAAGCCTGAATTGAAGATTGAAGTTCTGACATTTTCACCTACTTGAAGACATGGACCAATCAGGGGTCGCCAACTTATGTACTGACCTAACACAAAGCCCCGATCAAGTCTGCAATTTTCAACGGACATGCATTTAATGCGCATACCCTAAAATATACAAATGACAGCATGCAAGTACAGAAAATACTCGTTTCATCTCCTACAAACGGACGTTCAGAAGCTATCTCCTCCAATGTATATATTTCCAAATCGTCTATAGATACAAAAGACCTTGCTCCAAACAAGGTCACCGGAGTAAAAGCTTCGCCGGAATATTCTAGAGGGAAACCTTGAAGAATATGAAATTTTTGCAGAGATGAATGAAGTGAGAGAGTAGGAAATGTGGAGAAAGAAGAGAAGTTCCTTTTATAGAAAAGAGAAACGGGTATTTTCTGCAAGAATGAAAAAACCCCAAGGACCTTTGTGCAAATAAAAAGTCGTGTACGAGGATTATTTTGCAAATTGAAGGCCGCATCGCCTCGAAAAGATGCACACGTGGGCAGCGCCTAATCATTTCTGCCCACGTCACGCAACACGGTAGACCACGTCCCTCGGGAAGCGAAATGTTATGTTAACGATTGATCGCCCGAGGATAGTTGCTCGACATCCAGTCCTAATGACTTAACTCATCTTCAGTGCTCGACCAGTAGCAGCATAAGAACGAGTTAGGGGGTAATTGTTGATAGTGAACAACCTTATGACGTAGGCGAGCAACTCTCGATCCCTAATACGTGGTTAACAACCAAATTAGGTCAACTGACTATATGGACGAACAACCCTTAGTGGGCGAGCAGCCCCTGAAAATTATCAATCTTGCTATAAATATCCAAAAGGTTGAGCGAGCAAGGTAGAGGGAAACTCAAAGAGAATTAAACAACAGCCTAAGGGAAGAGCGGAGATGAGAATTCTCATCAAAGGAGCTTCAAAATGAGCAACCGACCACCTCAGATCATAAGAATACCTTGTAACTAAGTAATTGTATTAGGCAAGGACAAATGTCAATAACACATGTCAAACATGCATGTTGGGAGGTGAAAGGTTAAACATCACCTACTTGTAGATGTTATATATAAATACCATGAATTTCATGAATAAAAATAAGTCAATTATCTTAAATACACAATAAATACATCCTATATTCTCATACTTGTATTCATACACCATTATACATACAAATTCACGGAATCGCTCCCGTATTTACCACTATCCCCATTTTTACCAATTTTACCCCACAGAAGTAATTACATGTAATTATTTGGTAATTCTATAGCCCAAAAAATTAGAAAATGTTAGTGCAGAGTACATGTAACTAACTTAAAGAATTCAGCAGATGAAGATGGATTGGGTGTAATTGAGCATAAATTATCCATAAAACATGAATTTTGGGTTATTGAAGATCACAATTGTCACCACACTTCATTTTACAGACACAACAATCACAACAATCACAACACTTCACTTGCAAACAGGACAGAGAGCGGAAAAAATAACCATCAATTCATTCGCTTCAACTCGATCCGCTAACAAGATACTTCAAAAACACAATTTTTCCCCACAAAATTGACCCTAAAACATTAAAACCCAAATTGCAAAAAATAAAGTCTGAGATTAAGAACATTATCAAATTCCTTATTGTATTGGAATGGGAAATTCGAATAGCAAATGTGTTAGTTTTTTCTTCCTCTGAAAACTTCACTCGCCTTCACTTTGTTCTTGTTTTGACCGTGCAAAATAGAGGAGATAGATTTTTTTTTTCGAATTTTCTCCTTTTTATAAAAAGGTGTAAAGCTGAGAAGTTATTTTTCCGTCTTCTTTATTAAAGAGAATTTAGTTTATTGCTAAAGGTATATTCAAAATGTAGTGCAATGAGATATAGATAATTGATATTCTGAAGTAATTAGTTTTAGAAGGTACAAATATTTTTTCGTGGTTTTGGATAATCTAAATTTAACTAAGGGATAATAGATAAAGGTAAAAACTTTGTGTGATACCGTCTCATGACATGAGATAGTAAAATTAACATTCATCTTTGTCAAAATGTTAATGCTGTCAAATTTATATTTTATCCCACCGTCAATGTCACGCAAAATCCAGTAAGATAAAGTATTTAAATGGAATCATGACATCCTCTCTAACTTGTTATGGACAAATAATGAAACAAGAGCAATGTAAAATCAAAGATCATAGGAGATTTCAAACAATTGAACAAGAACAATGTAGACTCAAAAGATTACATCGAAAGCCAAGCAATTGTAGATAGAGAAGTAGTGGGAACGAGGGTGGAAAATGACAAGAGATGATATCCTAGACCTAGAATAGACAATAAAGAATGAGAACAAACTTCAATAAAGTCCATCTCTCTCTCCTATTAATAAAGTTTTGTTAGAAAAATTGAAAAAAAGCAGAAGAGAAAAGGGAAGGTACACAAATGAGGCTTGTTCTCACAAATTCCATATTCCTTCAACAGGCAAAAAGACACCAAATCACTCACGACAAAATCTCCTCTCACGTTTACTCCACAATGCTGCCATGTAACAAACCCTCCAACACTGACTAATCTTTTCCAATTCTTTCCTTAAATCCTCTCTCTCTCTCACTCTCTCTTTCTTAAATAGAAGGGTAAGGAGAAGGTTTTCATATAGGTGGGGTGGTTGCCAAAATTTGCATGGGGCTTTTGGTGGGTTTTCGATCAATTTCAGAACCCAGCAAGGAATTGAGAAATCTTAGCCTGATTGGTGAGTTTTTCATATTTGCAGTTGATAACCTAATTTATTTATCACTCTCTCCTCAACCGAGCTGCGTTTCCTGATTAATTGATTTTGGGCTTTGTTTCCAGGGAATCATTACTCACTCACTCACTCGCTGCTAAATCCGATTTAATTTGTGTTTGCTGTAATGTTTCAAGAAGACGGGTCGTCGTCTGTAACTTCGTCGCCCCTAATGTTGTCTGTATCCCCTAATTTAATGTCCCCCCAGCCATGGCTAAAGGATCTAAAACCCGAAGAAAGGGGGTTATACCTAATCCACCTTTTAGTGACCTGTGCAAACCATGTTTCATCAGGAAGCCTTGAAAATGCGAACATAGCCCTAGACCAAATCTCGTATCTGGCCTCCCCTGATGGCGATACTATGCAGAGAATCGCGTCCTATTTCTCGGAGGCCTTAGCTGATAGGATCCTTAGAGCCTGGCCGGGGGTTTACAAAGCCTTCAAATCCACCACAATTTCTGTTGTTGCCGAACAAATCCTCGTTACCAAAATGTTCTTCGAGTTTCTGCCCTTTGTGAAGGTGGCATTCGTGGTGACCAATCAGGCCATAGTCGAATCCATGGAGGGCGAAAAGATGGTCCACGTCATCGACTTGAACGCCACCGAGCCCTCTCAATGGTGCGCCCTTATACGGGACTTGACTGCCCGACCCGAAGGCCCGCCCCATTTGCGGATGACCGGGATTCATCACAAAAAGGAGGTCTTAGAACACATGGCTCATGTTCTAACTGAAGAGGCTGAGAAGTTGGACTTGCCATTTCAGTTTAACCCCATTCTCAGCAAGTTGGAGGATCTTGATATTGAAAAATTGCGTGTCAAAACAGGGGAGGCTTTAGCGATTAGCTCGGTTATGCAATTGCATACCCTTCTAGGTTCAGGTTCAGGTTCAGGTTCTAGCTCTAGCTATGATAGCAGGTCTCCGTTCCAAAGGGCGGGTCAGGGCACATTGGGGGAGTTGCTTGAGAAGGACATGGTTAATGGTTATAGCCCGAGTAATGACTCCGTCTCTTCGTCCCCACTCTCGCCAAACGCGGCCTTACCCAAAGTGGAGGGCTTCCTTAATGCTTTGTGGGGTCTATCCCCCAAAGTTATGGTGGTCACGGAGCAAGATTCCGACCACAATGGGAAAACCTTAATGGAGAGGCTTTCGGAGTCGTTGTACTATTATGCCGCGTTGTTCGATTGTTTGGAATCCGCGTTGCCTAGATCGTCTTTGGAGAGATTGAAGATGGAGAAGATGATACTAGGTGAGGAGATTAAGAATATTATAGCATGTGAGGGGGTTGAGAGGAGAGAGAGGCACGAGAAGCTCGAAAAGTGGAACCAAAGATTCGAATTGGCCGGTTTTGGGAATGTTCCTTTGAGTTATTATGCTATGCTGCAAGCTAAGAGATTGTTGCAAAACTTTAATTGCGATGGTTATAAGATAAAAGAAGATAATGGTTGCGTGGTTATTTGCTGGCAAGATCGGCCCCTTTTCTCCATATCTGCGTGGAGGTATAGGAGGTGAAATCTTGATTCGTCTTATTTGTCACCCTTATTTTCTTGTTTGTTTGTTTATATGTAGATGACGGACATCCTTCTATTAGATGTAGAGTTTTTAGTGATGTACTACTTGAGTTTGAATCTGTTTTTGGTGTTTTGGTTTTACTTAGTTTTGTTGATATATAGACTTTGTTCATCCAAGAATTGTGGGAATCTTGACGTTTTTTCTCTTGTTAATTCGAAAGGAAACGTATCGCAGCTGGTTATTCTTATAGTATGTTGAATTTGATTGCATTGCTTTTCTGTTTTTTTACATTGAGACATAGAAGTATTACAGTCTCACAAAGTTGTGATTATGTTTTCTGTTTTTTTACAATGTCATTTGCTTTTGATACCCTCACGTTTCACATGGTATCAGTTGTTTTACTAAAAAGTATTAGTTCCTTTCATTGAATGGTATTAGTTGCACATGTCCTTTTGGAGAAAAGAAAATCCATTGGAAATTATGGGATTGAATTTGAGGAAAATAATAAGCCTGGAAAAGTGATAACTAGTAATTTATTATACCAATACAACTCAATTTCCTGAAACCACCTCCAAAACACACTCATTAGTGATTCAAGGGCATTTAGGTCCACCCCTCTTGGTCTTCCAGTTGTTGTAGCAAGGGCAGGTCTGCTTGTTGCCGTACGTCCCGGCCGGCACGCACAGACACTTTGCACAGCATTTCTGGCAGAAGAACAAGCATGGCTTCTTGTATGCTGTGTTTGAGCACCTGTTGCTACATCTTGCTCCACACTCTGCAACACACACACACACACACCACTTTATTTCTTGTGTTTTTTTGGAATTTTTCGAGTTTTTTTCACTCACCTTCAGGGCGGAGGCTCCCCTCACTCATGCCATACTCCCATGAAGCTGCTGCCTGAAAATGTAAGAATGAAATATTTTGATGTAATGTAGCTCTTCACAAATGTGGCTGGCTTATTTACCTGTTTTTGGCCCACAAGGGTGACTGCAGAGATTAGATACAAAAACAAGATTAATTTGCTGCCCATTTCTTGTGTAATAATCTGCAAAGTGAATGAGAAAGAGATGAGGGGATATGGTGGTATTTATAGAGCTTCATCAACATTGTCTATCTTCAAGTGGACGCCTCCACAATTAATACTACTTGATCCACTAAATGACCTTACTACCCCCAGCTTTTGTTCCCTTTTCAGCTTCCTTTTAAACTCCTCAACTCATTTAAGTACATTCTTGATAAGTAATAATGGAGAGACTTAAACTTTGGTAACTTGTCTCAAGCAACACGTATTAAAATGCAGTTAAGAAGATCAAATTGGTTAGTGTATCTGTTAAACATATTTAATTTGAATCTGTCTCACAACTCGTCTAGCATTATACCGTCGCAGAAAAAATAAAAATATAGTATGTTTTAGTTTATATACACCTAGGTATAAGATTTATAAAAACTAACAAAAATGATTGATAGTATACTATGGGTGTGTTTGCATAAAATGTTGGAATTATTGGTGTGTACCAATAATAATATATGAGTGAAAATGAAAAGGGAATTTAAATTGAGACTGGGCTAAAGACATTGGACCTTGGACATTGGTTATTGGTCCTTGACAATTGATCTTTGGGTTGTATTTGGGCCTTAGAAGAGTTTTCTAAGTTTGTTGAGCCCAAAAGTTTGGACTTAGCCCAGAAATATGGAGTGTCCATATTCATTGAAGATGACATGAAAGTGCATGATTATCATGCAAAACATGTGACGAATTTCAATTGTTGGCAAATTCCCTGATTTTCGTTTAATTGGGAGTGACTTACACCTCCCTTATTTTGGCTGAGACGAACCGGAATGCAGAAAGGTCCACGTTCGTAGTTTGACTAACAATCCTTCCATGCATGTGTGGGTCTTGGAGGCCTATAAATAGGTGTCTTCATGCATAGATTCTGGCGACACACAGAAAATCTCTCTCACTCTCTCCCTAAGTATTCTAGCATATAGAGTCTTTAAGAAAGCAGTCCAGTTCATACGTTCTTTCTGTTCGCCGGAGCTTCAAGACCTGCGGTGCTGCACTCTTGAAGACAAAAGTGTCGTTTTACCTTTGGGGACGTATTTCCAGAACCGAAGAGCACTACCGGGGAAATTTCGTCTTGCGGGAAGAGGCCTTCCTCGACTCGACACACAGTTTTTTTTCTCTTTTCTGTTTCAATGTAAATTTCTGTATCGAGTTGTAATTTTATTTTAATTTTTCAAATTATTATTTCCACAGTCATAAAAAATTCCAACAATCGCAAGACGAAAGATGACTGACGGAAATAATAATTCTGAGTCTTCGAACCAGGGAAACACTGTTGTTCCTTTTAGTCCTCTCCAAGGCACCACTACCCCTATTCTCTCTGTAAATGTCCAAATTTTGGGCAGACCTCTCCTAATGTGGTGAACCCTTTTCCCTTTGATGAAGCTAGACCTCTTATGGTCTATAACGAGAAACCCGAGAAATTCTCGGGTAAGAATAAAAAAAAAAATGGCAGAAGAGAATGCTATTTTTTTTACCACCTTGTGGTTGACAAAGTTTGTCACTGAGGATCCGTTTGCGTTCATTGAGAACGATACGCAAAATGAGGATGTCAGTGACAAATGGTGGCGATATAAATAAAGTATCGTGATTGAGATTAAAGCCGGTTATTGATGAGAATCATGAACCGAATTGCAATGAGGCTTTTTCCGAATGAAGCAACAATTTGAAATAAGAATTGGTGGCTTTTCGGGAAAAGATTGAATCGAAACGCCCGTGGTGGCATTCGAGTCTATCGCGATTTGTGTAGATCGGCGATTGACGTTGTTACGAGGGAAAGTGACATGAATGGTCGTGTCTCTCTCTGTCGCTTAAGATGTTAGATGGCAAATAAGTTGAGCCATGTGTTTTAATTTATTTTGGGTTGAAGATCATACTTACATGATTGACCCAAAATTAAATTAATGAGGATATTGGCTAGTTTAGCCGAGTGCGTAGGCCTACTGTTGATCTCGATTGGCCAAATTGATGAATTAAGGCTGAAATTCAAATTTCAGTTAAGTTGTTGAGAGAAACATGGGACAAAATTAATTGAATTTTGGACCGCGTATTGTTATGAAATTTATTTAATAATACTTTCAGGTGTTATAAATATTATTTCATAAATTTGAATTCCTTGATATCAAATAAAATTTGATATGGGATAAAATACTTGTGCTTGAGAGTGCAAAATATTATTTGGATTTAGTCCAAAAGATTTGAGGCGTCGTATAATTCGCTTGGAATTTGCTCGCAAATAAATAGTGGCATTAAGGCCTCAATTGAAACTGTGTTTTGAGAGCATGAACGATGTGAATTTAATTCACAAGATTTGACTCATAGCAATGACAATTTATTTGAGAGTCAAAGGTGGCAATTAAGGCCATAATGAAAATTGTATTTAATTTGGTATTTGACCAATATTAAATTTCGGACTTGAAGTGTAACTTCAAAACGTTTGATTTTTCAATGTATTTCGAGATTGTATCCAAATTAATATTTGGTGAAATATTAAATAAAACGGACGAACAATCTCGAATGTGGGGGATGAGTTCTCGCCATTGATAAATTCGAATGGGGGAAGAAGAGGTTTCTCCATTGATATATTCGAATTTGATGTGTGGCGTGGCTTTGAATTTAAATGGAAAATCTAAAGCAGTTTGCCAAGGAAGCCGGAACTAAAGAGTTCACCGTGGCAAAATTTAGTGTTCCAATTTTATAACTTTTGAGGTTTAGGTGTATAAATCTAAAAGTTATAAAGTGGTTAATAAAATTTGTTTATTAACATTCCTAATATCAATAACCTCAAAAGGTGTATGATATATGTGGAAGTGGAAATGACAATATTTGTCATTAGTTTGGAACACTTTACCTCTAATACTTAGATCACACAGACGTGTGTGATTTGAAGTTGGTGTAACTTAGAGATGTATACCCTAAAATGTGGGGGTGTGTGATGAAAATTTGATCTCTAGTAATAGTGGATCCACTCATGAGAAGAGCTAGCTGAGATCAAATAAAGTGCTAGAAAGAATGGGTCTAAAATCCACAAATAAAAACTGAAGCAGTGGTAACCCAACCATGATGACTGGAGATCCCAAGAACTTGGTTCAATGGGAAAACTAAGCTGTGGATTTTTGTTGTAAAGAACACTTGGTAATTTGACCATTCTACAGAAAAGCACAACACCAAGTGTTGGAACCCGTGAGTTGTGGTATAGGTTAAGTCTTTGACTTTTAATGATTCCTAGAGTATAACGGAATACTCAAGATAGGAAATCACCTATGTAAGTGTGAGGTGAGAGGCCGCCTCAAATATCAGTGGATATTAAACACTTATGAATCCAAAGGGTGTCCATGGCCGAAACGGACAAAAACGTGAGAACAAGAAATGAGCGTAGAGATTTTATTGTGTCAACATTACTGTCTCAGTGCACACCAAGGTGGAATGGTTCAAGGCATAGTGTCCACTAGGCCGCCGGTGTACTCGGTAATGTTTGACTATGGAAGGTTCAAAGTTCCAAACTACCTATCCAGATGCAATAACATCTCGTTTTGAACTGAACTGTGAGTCTGCATATTATAGGCTCTGATTTCCACTCATGTGGGGGATTGTTGGAATTATTGGTGTGTACCAATAATAATATATGAGTGAAAATGAAAAGGGAATTTAAATTGAGACTGGGCTAAAGACATTGGACCTTGGACATTGGTTATTGGTCCTTGACAATTGATCTTTGGGTTGTATTTGGGCCTTAGAAGAGTTTTCTAAGTTTGTTGAGCCCAAAAGTTTGGACTTAGCCCAGAAATATGGAGTGTCCATATTCATTGAAGATGACATGAAAGTGCATGATTATCATGCAAAACATGTGACGAATTTCAATTGTTGGCAAATTCCCTGATTTTTGTTTAATTGGGAGTGACTTACACCTCCCTTATTTTGGCTGAGACGAACCGGAATGCAGAAAGGTCCACGTTCGTAGTTTGACTAACAATCCTTCCATGCATGTGTGGGTCTTGGAGGCCTATAAATAGGTGTCTTCATGCATAGTTTCTGGCGACACACAGAAAATCTCTCTCACTCTCTCCCTAAGTATTCTAGCATATAGAGTCTTTAAGAAAGCAGTCCAGTTCATACATTCTTTCTGTTCGCCGGAGCTTCAAGACCTGCGGTGCTGCACTCTTGAAGACAAAAGTGTCGTTTTACCTTTGGGGACGTATTTCCAGAACCGAAGAGCACTACCGGGGAAATTTCGTCTTGCGGGAAGAGGCCTTCCTCGACTCGACACACAATTTTTTTTCTCTTTTCTGTTTCAATGTAAATTTCTGTATCGAGTTGTAATTTTATTTTAATTTTTCAAATTATTATTTCCACAGTCATAAAAAATTCCAACATAAAAAAATCTAACAAACTTGTAATAACTTTTCTTACTTTTCAAAATTAATTTGTAGTGTTTTGCATCTCTTTTTATCAGATTAAATAAGTTGTCAAAAAACTACCACTAAAAAGCCGATAAAGGGGTGCTTCTGAGAAAAAGTAAGTTTCTTGTGCATTTGGTGTATGATGCACTCACTCAACAGTTGATAATGTATACACTGAAAAGTTAGTCCCAATTACACTGAAAAGTTAGTCTCAATTACACTGAAAAATTTACATTGAAAATTTCAATATAAACTTTTCAGTATAATTGAGACTAACTTTTCAGTGTAATTGAGACTAACTTTTTAGTGTATACAGTATCAACTGTTGAGTGAGTGCACCGTGCACTTGGTGCATATGAGACTTTGTCTCTGAGTAATTATAAACTTTATTTAAATACTATCAATTTTTTTGCATGTACTATCAACTTTTCTTTTAATTTTTATTTCTTTTAAACACTATTATTAAGCACTTTCTCCATAATTACTCATTTTAATCCATTTTTTAAAAGTATATTTTTTTACAAACAAAACCTATTGTGGATCATACGTAGTCTTTTTAGATAGAATAGGAAAAGGGGAAGAAGTTTGCTTCATCTGGGAAATAATAAGATCACAATCTCCCAATTTTAGATCTTTTCCTCAAAGGACATAGTTGTGTAATTTCATTTTGGATGAACGGTTGTGATTAGTTGGCTCTGAAGATTCTCTTTTCTATCAAGATTATTTCATTGAACTCTTATGATTCCATTTCTTATTTTTGTAAAAATAAAATAAAAATAGAACTCACTTTATTTTGTACATTTAAGGTCGTTCACATCTTGGATTGTTTAGATCATCTTCTATATTATTCATCTTTCCCACCGATTTAAGAACGACAAATCTTTCTATTATTGTTTTTTTACCACCAATAGTGGAAAACGTCACGTTTAGATTAAGGATGTTAATAAATTCGTATAACGTCCAACAATTATTTCAATTTAATGACGACATGAGACTCATTTTGCATACATGATATAAGTATAATTATTATATACATATACTTCCAAAATACTATTCAACCACCTCAATTACTGCAACCACCCTAATTACTGCATTCGGTGCAAAGATAAACACAATATTTTATTTCAAATAGAGAAAAAAAGGACGAGTCCAACAACCTCAGTTACTGCATTCGGTGCAAAGATAAACACAATATTCTATTTCAAATAGAGAAGAAAACGACGAGTCCAACCACCCCAGTTACTGCATTCGGTGCAAAGATAAACACACCAACTTTTTTTCTATTTTAATACTATATTTGTAAGTTTCCTCTTATAAGAAAAATGGTGCCTATAATTTCAATTTTAGTTATCAAATGGTACTAATTCATCTAAAAAAAGATAAACCGTTGCTATAAATTAAAAATCCAACTAAACTACCAAAGCTTTTAATTATTATGGTAGCAATACAATAAATGTGGGGGGAGGGGGGTTTGGGTGGGTGGGTGGGTACGGTTAGGGTGCATGTGCTAAAGGAAACATGGAATGCGATGGGAGAGGCATTAACATGTGAAATCACATGCCCTCTTCCCCTTGTTTGCTCGTTACATGACCGTTACTGTTATCATACATAAATAGGTGGGGTTAAATCAACTTTTAGTCCAAAAGAAAAATTAGTACACAAAAATATCACTACAAGAAATTTGAGAAATCGCGACGAAAAAATTCGTCATTAGAAATTCATTTTTTGTCACAATAAATATTTTGTGACGATATTTTTCGTCGCAAAGAACGTCATTGAAAGTGCGTGGTATTTAGTAGATGTGACGCTTTTCCTATTCGTAACCAAAAAAATCACATTTAGTGACAATAAAAGTCATCGTCATTATATCATTCTATCTATAGTGACAAATAAATCGTCATATTTGGCATCTAAATTTTGTCACTTAATATGGCGTTTCGTCATGAACAGTTCAATTTTACATGACGATTTGATTATTGTCACTAAAAGCTAACTTTTTTATGACGATTTTCCATATTTTACTAACCTTGTCAAATTATAGTGACGTCTTTTTTGTCAAAATTATATCATCAATTTTGTCATATTTTGTATAATTTGTCATGAAATACTTATTTTTTGTGACAAAATATTGATCGTTGCTATAAGTGTGCATATATAATGACACTAAAATTTGTCACTAAAACTTAAGATTTAATGACGAATTATTTATCGTTACTAAATGATGTGAAATGGTGATAAATTATTTTTGTCACTATAATATACTATTAAGTGACGAAGACAATAATCATCACTAAAAGTATTTTTATAGTGACAACATATTTTCATCATATATATATCAATTTTTTGTCATGAGAGAATTACACTATAGTGACTAAAATTAAATCGTCATTACATATATAGATCTAATGAAGACATAATTTGTCACCAAAATAGGACTTTTATGACAAAATGTTCTTTGTCGTTAAGGTTTGAAATGATAATGATTTTTTTTGTCATGATAAAATATCATAGAGTGACAAAGATGTTAATCGTCATAAAGATATTATTTTATTAATAAAGGGGTGCATATTGTGACACATAATACGTCATGTATATATTACATCCATGGTTGATATATTTATTTGAATTGTCATATTAAATATTAATTAATAATGATATTAAATATTTTTGTAAGTAACAATACAATATGATGTGATAAACTAATTCCAATTACTAAATGTAAAAAAATAAAAGAATTAGAACAAATTCATAGATAAAATATCAATTTACATTAACAAATGTAATGGAAATATTTATTATTCAAATGATATTAAATTAAAGAAGAATGAAAAACAAAATAAATTAAGGTCTCATAACATATAATCTAAAAAAAAGAACAAGAAAAAAGGTCCACCTTCATCACCCACTAACTATATATATAAAATTCTAAATGCACTAAATAAGTCCAAATTTGCAATAAAAAAGATAATAAGAGTAAATATTTATAAATATTAAAATAGCAGCAGTGCGGCGCCATACTCTGAACCCAAAAATCAATACATCTCCTGTAAAAAGAATTAAATTCATATGATTAATAATTAAAATTAAATCCTAAAGATTAAATATTTATAAAATAAAAATTTAACGCTAACCTTTAGAATTCCATCCCTTTACTATTCAAAAAACTCATAAGTTTCTTGATATTTGCACTTTGGGAAGACAGTTGATCTTTCAAATCTGTCATTTCTGCACCTTGTCCAGCTAGTTGGTCTTTCAGAACTGTAACTTCTGTTTTGAGTTCATTCACTTGAGATTTAGAAACTTGCAGCTCTTCGTGTGCATCTTGTAAGTCCTTTTGCAACTGATTAGAAGAATCATACAATGTGTTGCGCCTACTAGGAGGTTTTGGACCATATCCATAACCTTTTACATATCCCGTTCCATGACCCAACACCTCAAGAACTATCTCAGCTGAAGTCTTCTCGATTCCAAGCTCAATATATTCTTCTCTCTTTTTATTCATCATCTCCTGATATTTAAGCGTAAAAATAAAGTAATAAATTAACATCAATTCTAGTAAATAACTAAAATAACAAATATGTCTACATGACTAACCCAATTTTCCTTTGCCTCATTAGATTTCCATCCATCTTTCTCTGAACTGTGTGTGCGCTCATACAAGTCAATTCGATCACATGGTGTTCCGGCTAACTCACGCTCAGACTACAAAATAAAAAAATAAAAATATCTTACTGTTTTTTCACCATACATGTGATATACCGAGTTAAAGCTTCATAAAACATAAAGTTGCAATATATTTATTCTCTAATCTAAATTTTAGAAAGAAGTTTCATCCCAATTTTTCATTGACATGAAATATCATGGAAGATACAAATATGGTGAAGTTTGGGTGTCTATATATATTCAACATGAAAGTCATAAGTACCTTCACACCATTTTCACAATATATAACAAGCTACATGTATTCAAATCAAAAGCCTATAAGTATGACAACAAAAATCAGTCACATTTAACTACATTGTTAAGACACAAGTGAAATGTACAATATATATATATATATAATAAGCAAACTTACAAAAAAAAACCCAGGAATTTTAGTAAAAAAATATCAAGGCACAAATGAAATTTAAAACTAGCATATAAGTACATTATTATATACTCACAATTTCATGCGATCGAACCGTAAATGCCTTTCTTCCAGTGATATGTTTGCAACGTAACTTCTGCCTGTTTATTTGATTTACCGTACTTACATGCTGTAAGGGCATTTAAATTTACAGTTACAAATCAGAATTTTAACATTAAAAGGTATCAACAATTATGAATTTAAAGCATGCTATGATTCTCATGCCACTTGGGACACAAAGATACAAAACATAAACCCTTTTGGTCCACTCAAATTCTGGTTAACATAAAATAAAATTATTAAAAATTTTAGCCACAAATAAAATCAAGAACGTGTACAAATAGAACACAGGGCACTAAACCTAGAGCAAGATTCTTTTTATACTAAAGTTATGCAGATCAAAATTAGCATAGTTAACAACATGACCAGTCTACGATGCTCACGATGTTTATATAGATATATTACCTTGAACTTTTCGGTTGCAAAATAATTGCACAATTCTTCCCAGTTTTCTTTGTTGGGACAAAAAGTGGGTTTGTTATTCTTAGCCTCCTGTAGAGTTGCGTACATGCGGAAGTGCTTATGCCATTTATAACGCTTTTGCCGGGTACTATTTCTAATCATGTTGACCAAACTCTGTTTCACGCCAGGTTGATCGATATTCACATCCATATGCATCTACAATTCACAGAACACATACATATTAGATTACAAGAAGGTGAGAAAAAAAAATTAAACACAATAATTTTTTAACCATACTTGGAGATGGTCAAACGCCGGCCTCAATCCATTGACTTCGTCAACCTCTTTCCATTTTTTGGGCATTGTGAGAACATCTTGCGTTATTATACCAATTTTACTTGCCAACTTTGCAGACTCTTCCCCAATTTTAGGTCTTCCAAATTCTGGATCCACGTCGATCTTCATCTTCCCAAAAGTATTAAAATACTTCAAAATTCCCTTTCCCTTAGTTTGACCCCGAGTCCTTTTCTTGGAACCAGCAGCTATATGTGAACAATAAAATAAATTACAATATATAATTTCACGTACATAACTATAATTTTTAGAAACTCAAGAACACTTAAAAAGACCAAAAAAATAATAACTTTACCAGTTGTTGCAGCAATATCTTCACTTGATGCATGTTGAACGCTCTCTGTAAGTGGAATAACAGTTGTTTCATTTCTAGGTATTTCGGTAGCCCGAGATGCTGAATTTGGCAAAGTATTTTCATCTCCAATAGTAAGATGATTTTTAGAAGCTTGTCTGGTGCTCTGGTGGTTTGAGATATTTGCACCTCCATTCAATTTCTGATTTATTGTATCATGTTGACCTCCAATACCTTTTTTCTTATTAAGAAGTTCTTTAATAGCTGTCCTTGAAACAAAGCTGCGTTTTTGTTTCAAGTTCGATGGACCTCCGGGAGCCATACCAAAAAACTGGAAGAAACAAATAATCACAATGTCACTAATTTAAAGATATTCCAACCTAGGATTAACAAATGAGCAACTAATGTGAACAAAGACTCCATCAAAAAAATACAAAAATAGAAAAGACATTTAATTTAAAATGCGAAAATATACGTCTGCAAAAGAAAATTAAGATTATTATTAATTACATACTTAAACTATAACATTTATTTGCCTCTTGAAACCAAGATTTGTTTACCATTTATGATAAAACTAATAAAATGAATTAACTACATGGTTTCTATAGGACTAGTTCACTCAAGAAATCGTTAAGGAGAACGAACAAGAACACATAATATCTTTCACACTAACAATATATACCCTTTTATATTAGATGAACATGAATCTGCAAAAATAAATTAACGTGATTTCATCGAACACATTATAGATGAAAATTACTAACGTGATTTCATCGAACACATTATAGATGAAAATTACAAGTGTTGGACGAAAATTCAAGTGTGGCATTTCATCGAACACGTTATGAGCAGGAATTTTTTACTTATTTTCTTAAAAATCTCTGGTTTTCTAATTCTTCATTTACATATATATATATATGTTTACTTACATTACATATACATATACATATTGAAGGCAGGATATATACATACATATTGAATGTTAATATATATCTATATACAAATCCATCAAAATATGAACAGAGAGGATTCAAATTCCTATTACAGTAATTCTATCGAATAAATATCTTAGAAATTTAAGAACATCAGTATCACTAAGTTTGAATCAATACCTTGTTCCAAATTTGAGTAGAAGAAGATAGGACCTCCGATTCAAGATCGTTCCTCCTTGATTCACACGAGAAAATATATATTCGAAGAAAAGAGTTTGAGAACGTAATCTGTACCGTATGAGACGTGCTAATAAGAAGGAAATAACTGAATAGGATTAAATCTTTGACTAATATATCTCAATTATCAAATCAATTTGCGTAGTTCCTTAGTTACGGTTCTGAGATATATAAATTGAAAAATTCGAAGGTCCGCCAAGTGACCCATTTTGCCTCCTAAATTTCACTAGTTAATTATTATGAGTGGGAATTATGTGTGTTATACTCAGCATAATATAACCGTGAGTATAAATTTTTAATTATGACTCACGCAAACTTTAATATAATAGGTATACAGATTAATGTTTTCTAATACAACTCTTTGGTTAAATGGTTTGTTGCTTGTCTAATATTTTGATGAATGCAGGTTCGAATCCAAGCCATTTCATTTTTTTTTAATAAACTAGTACCATAACATTCATTTACTGATACCATAGTATTCATTCTCCAATATTATTACATTAACTCACTGATATCATAATAATTTAGAAATATTTATGCATTGATACCACTACACATAATGACTGATATCATAATTTATATCATCTGATACAATATCATTCATTCACCGATAACATATCATTCATCAATTAAAACCATTGAATTTATCCACTAATACCATAACACATATAAGCTAATACCATATAATTCATTCACTAATACCATAATATTAATCCACTAATACCATAACTTCCAGTATTTCTCTAATGCATACCCATTTTCAAATAATTTTAGTTATTAATAAATAAAGATAAAAAAAAATCATCTTTCACCATTAATCTTAATTTATTGCGGAATCCTCTCCAATAATTTACGACTAAATGTAAAAAAACATTAATTCACTAATATCATAACAATTTATCAATTAAAACCATATCATTTATGCATTGATACCACTACACATATATATTAATATCATAATGTTTATCTTGATATCATATAATTCATTCACCGATATCATACCATTAATCAATTAAAACCATTGCATAGCCTTGACAATGCGGTGGGGAATCCCCTAAGTAAATGGAGATGGAGATAGGGACGGGAATTTTTTTTGCTCCATAGGTGGGGACGGGTGGGGACAGTGATAGTATTCCCCGCCCCATTCCCCGCGGGTAGAGATGTAAACGAATCGAATCGAGTCGAATACCACAATATTTGAATTCGTATTCGTAAAATTATTTCGAATATCGAATTCGAATCGAATATTTTTCGAATAGTAAATGTGATTTATATTTAATTTGAAATTCATATCGAATTATTAGAAAATATACGAATACTTGAGTCGAATATTTGAATCGATTTTTTTGTCAAGCATGTTCCTAACAAATAATATTCAAGAAAAGGTATTATGTGAACAATAATCACAATGAAACTTATTTGAATGGTATTAGTAAATTAAACTAAAAGTATCCGTGAATTGCATTAAAATTATCAGCTCCAAATAGTATTTAGTTTTTTTTATTAAAGCTATTAGTTGAAGTGGTATTAGTTATTCTCACTAAAGGTGTTAGTTATTTCAACATAAGGTATTAGTATTTTTTATCGATAAAGTTGTGGCTCGAACCCACGACCTTTGTATCATAGGTAGTGGGATTTTAACCATTTGACTTGAGTTATACCACTTCATCAGATATTAGTAATTTGTTGTTCACGGTAATAGTTACCGTGAGTATTATTCACATAATACTTTGTCAATATTCAAATATTCATTTCAAAATTGTCATTGTTTGAATTCACAATCTCATTATAAACTTAAAAATTTGCATAACATAATCAAATAAATAAATAAAATTTTTTTTTAATCAAATTCATGGAAAAACACTTTAATAATCAAATTAAGAGTGTTGAACTGCAATTCTTTTTTAATTAGTTAAGTTTTTAATAATTAAATTACATTATATGTTTTTAATTAAAATACTTAATTAAGAATTTCCTACAAACCCACTTGTTGGATGAAGTTATAAAAGTTAATATCCTTAAAATAATTATAATGAACTTAAATTTATAAATAATTATATTTATTATTACTATTAATATATAATTAATATAATTATATATTTAGCCGAATATATAATCGAATATTTACGAATATCGAATCAAATATCATAGTATTTGTATTTGTATTTGATAACTAATCGAATCAAAAAAATTATTTGTACCCGAATTCGAATTATAAAATTTTGAATGCGAATACTGAATTTCGAATACAAATACCAAATCGAACCAAAATTGTTTGATTCGTTTACAACCCTACCTGCGGGACCCACATTTTTTTTATATAATTAATATATTTATATGTATATTGAATATATTTAAAAATAAATTATAAATAAATATTTTATAATTTCCTACTCAATTTATTATTTGTTCAAATTATATCTATATTTTATTTAATAATATGTTATTAGTTCCAAATTATATAATTTTCACTTTAATATATATATATATATATATATATATATATATATATATATATATTAACTAAAAATACTAGATTTAGAGACTCTTCAAATTGCTTAAATTAGTTTTTTTACACCAACTTAAACTAATTGTTGTATATGATTAAAAAATTTTAATTTATATTTTTTTTTTAATTTTAAAAATGAGATAAAAAAATAACTAATCGGGGAACGTAAAATCTCCGCAAGGATGGGGATCCCCGGTAGGACGAGGATGGGGGAAAAAAATTCCCCGTTTATTTCGCGGGGACGGGAATGGGAATCCCCAACTTCGCGGGGGCGAGGATGGGGAATGACCGCCCTGCCCCCGCCCCGTTGACATCCCTACCATTGTATTTATCAACTAATACCATAACACATATAAGCTAATACCATATAATTCATTCACTAATACCATATCATTCATTTATTGATACCATAACTTTCACTATTTCTCTAATGTAGACCCGTTTTCAAATCATTTTAGTTATTAATAGATAAAGATTAAAAAAATCATCTCTCACTATTAATCTCAATTTATTGCGGACTCATCTCCAATAATTTACGACAAAATGTAAAAAATAAATAAATTAAAGAACAAATATTTTTGGAATAAACTAGTACCATAACATTATTTTACTGATACCATAGTATTCATTCTCCGATACCATTACATTAATTCACTAATAAAATAACAATTTATCAATTAAAATCATATCATTTATGCATTGCACCCCACAAATAGATTAATAACATAATGTTTACCAGCTGATACCATATCATTCATTCACCGATACCATATCATTCATCAAATAAAATTATTGCATTTATCCACTAATATCATAACACAAATAAACTAATACCTATAATTCATTCACTAATTAGATGGTGCTTGAAATAACACGGAAAGAAAACATGATATAGGTGTGGCATTATCGATATCTATGCACACGTATATATATAGTAATAAGAAACATGTAAATACATTGGTTTAACATCATATTCACGGCGATGTAAGCTATGGCTTTGTCAATAACTTCGTTGGCGATATATCATCACCACAAGTTATATAATGAGTAGTAAAGGTGAACCTCGATTCTTGATGTGATACCCACATTTTATATATTTCAACTAGAGACATTTTAAGTTAAATATGAGTTTTGGTCATTAATATTACTCAACATAAAATCCAGCTATAGTTGTGAGTGATGTTAAAATCTTAAAGAATAGAATCTTAGATTTTAATCTTCAGAAGATGGAAAAAAAAGTATAGAGGAGATGGAGTCAATTTCAATTCTTATATTTGGGCAGAAACATGGAAATAAACTAGAAAAGAACATAATATTTTAGGGAAACAATGGCTACGTTTCACACATGAAACATTGCATTGAATTGGATTTTAACCATAAAATTATCCTCATATGATCAAACCCGAGAAACACTCTCCAACTATAAACGTTCAAATGCTTAATTCTTATAACAACAAAATACTGCACAAAATTAGATTTGTAGTTTAGGATAGTCAAAAGCTTCCGAATAACAAACAGTGTGTCATCTGGACAAGACTGCCAATCCTCATAAAGCAAAGAAAGTAAATTACACAATGCATTATAATCTTATCTGAAAGTATAATCATCTCTAGTTTACTTCAAACGGATCAAAGTCAAAGTAGGAGGTTCTTTTCTTTAATTTATATTCCATTCCATCGACCAATGAATTGTAATTCTCATCTAGACCATTCATTCAATCAGATTTTTTTTCCCACATTAAACGACCTAAACTGATTGTGTGTCTTCTCAGCCTTTTCAAGCTTCCATTCGGACCAGGAAGTCTCCAGCACACAGTTCAAAAAGCTACCATTGAAGTCCACTATATCAACCTATATAAAATTAACCATCAATATAAACTAAATGGAATATTCAATCTGCAATCATATACGAAACATGATACACAAGCATAAAAGTAAACAAAGTTGCATCTAATCTAAAAGTACACTTATACTTACCAATTTCACAATAAGAGTTTTCTCATTATAATGACTTAATGATGAACTTTGATCAATAAAAATAGATATAACACATGAGAAGTATGAAAGTCGGACTCTTGACAGATTTTCGAGTAGTCTGTCACACTTTCGTAATTTGATCATAACTCTTCACTCAAAATTCCAAATTATTTCATTCAAAATTCCTCAGAAAGTAGACTCTCGTGGCTTTCCAATGATATATACCAAGAATCCTAATTATTCTCCAATAATAACAGTTAATTTTGTGAAGTTGAACCATGTGCACTGTTTTTTTTTTTTCCAAAAACAGCATCACCACAAGTATGTTAATGCAATATACTCTTGGGAAAGAGGTGAAATTCGACTGAAAATTATTTTTTTGAAAGCAAACAAGAAAGTAATATGAGTTGGACAATTTATATAAGAAAAAAGAACTGATATAAAAAGGGAAATATGACATACCTTCTTATGCTTATTAGTTTCTGGAGAAATTGAGAAAAATTAAGTATGAATTCATGTACACCACTCCAAAATCAAGCACCAATCGAGAAAATTCACCCCAAAATCAAGACAAATTTTGAGGCTAGTTGATTTGGGAAAAGTTCAGGCCAATTTTATTCAGGTACACCACGCTCAAGGACAAATTTATGAAATTTTACACCTGTAGTAGGACAGAGGACTTATCGCGCCTTCAAAGCCGTTGCTGTATTGAATCAATTGAGTCTCGCCTGGTGAATCCACACGATTCAGCCTCTGGATCCTCGGGAAACAGGTGAAGAATGGGGGAAATAACAGCAAGAATTTGAGCGCTAAGGGTTTATGCCTATGGTCAAGGATTGCATTCGGGAACCAATCTGAATGTATATTAATATTATATTTCGTTTTTAAAATACGTTTTCTCTGGCCAAGTTGGTTGCAGCATGTTAATTTATTTATTGAGGTTCTGGGATCTATCCTCGTTGCTGTTATTCCTTTTTAAGGAAATGTTGATGTTTAAAGAATATAAAACGTAAATATTAAAACATATACTAAACTGGTTTAGCTTCTTTGGTGGCTGTGGTCAAATACTATGTTAAGGTTCAGGGTTCGAACCTAGTTGTTGTATTTTTTTTTCTTTTATATAAGGAAATTTGGATTTTAATGAATCAAAAAATAGTGTTTGTTTGGTTGTGTTTTTTTTAATATAAGGAAAAATTGATTTTTAATAGATCAATACAAATTTTTCAAATAAAATTATCAAAAATTGTCTAGCTTAGTGGGTGATTTCGATCTTTAATTTTGAGGAGGTACAAGGTTTTTATATTTTAACCTTATTAATGACGTTTTATTGAAATGTGATCATTAGTAACAAATAAAATTATTTATGATGACAACAAAAAAATTGTATCAAAAAACTTTATTTTAATGACTAAATTCAAATTCGTCATGTTTGTACAATAAATGAAGACTAAATCCAAATTCGTCATGTTTGTAATAATAAATGATGACGGAATTGAGACGTCACGGACAAACTCATCATAAAAAAAAAAGATTTAATTTGTGAAAATTGAAAAATGACCTATGATTATTATCGTCACTATATATGAACATTGGTGACGGAAGAAGTTGTCACTATTTTTTTCAAACAATTAGTGACGAAACATAAAATCGTCATGGAAATATTATATAATATGATGAATATTATCGTTACTAATTAGAAAAAATATCGTCACCAAATAATATTGTGACGAAATAAGTGTGTCGCTAATTAATTTGAATAATTAATGACAATATAAATTATCGTCAAAAAAAATATTCCTTACTTGACGTTGAATATCGTCACCAATTATTTTGAAGATCGTCACCATAGTTTATGTGACGAATTTCTTACCGGTGTCACGAAATTTACAAATTAGTGACGAAAATAATTATTAATGGTGACAAAATAAAATTTTGTCACGATTTCTAATTTTTAAGTGACGAAGATAAAATTCGTCACCTTTAAGTAACAAATTATGACAAATTTTATGTCGTTGCAAAAAATTTCGTCACGTAAAGTGTGATTTCTTGTAGTGTATCAATCATCAATTACTTAAAAGTGGTTTAGGATTGTAAATCTTTTTTGGACAATCCTACCCTTGCCTTTTTTATTTTTTGTCATTCTCCCCCCTCCTGACATTTTCTCCCTATTTCCATTTTTCGTATTCATTTTTCCTTTTACCGTATTTTGTCACAGCCCCTCCCCGCCCTAATTTTCAGCCCAATTATTCATCTCCTCTCTCTGATGCCGGAACAGGCCACCGCCCCTCGCTCACGGGACGGCAGATTCGCATTTGTATTTGAATTTTTCTTTCTGTTCATTTTTCTTTTCACCATCTTTTGTCGCAGCCCCTCTCCGCCCTAATCTCAGTGTTTTGATCTTGCTGATGATTTAGGTATGAATTTCTTTCTTTCTACCTAATTTCAATGTTTGGATGCAGTATATTAACAACTTGATTGAGATTTTGTGAATGGAAATTATTCTGTGATTTCTCTCTACACTTTGTGTTTTGTTACTTTGTTTTGTAGGCATTAGCTGAACTCACAGGCATTTACTCCTAATGGTTATGGATTTGGGTTAACTTCGGCTAGTGCTTAGAGTAAGTGGCTTAATTTTTTTTATAACTGATCGATGAATTTTAGGGCATGTGACACTTTGTTGATTCAGAACTTTATGGTTTATGATTTCAGAATGACAAAAGTAGGAGATTAACTGAAAACTCTCTCTTTAAAAATTACAATTAGTTGATGACCTTTAATGCTCGAAGTGCAAATCTGATTCCGTATCTAATTTATATATTTCTATTTGGAGCTGTTTGTTCAGAAAATATTGAACCATGACTAATTTTAGACCCCTTTGCAGGTGCACCTTAGATGTAGGTTCTAACTAAATAATGCATCAGAGAACTTCTTCAATGGCTGCAAGCCTGCAACTGAACTTGGTTTGCTGACTTTTATAAAACTGTAAAGTGATGAGTGAAAGATTTAGTATTGTATGAGGCCACTGGAAATATATTGTTGCTTACATCATAATTGTTTATTAGGGCCATGTTGAATAAATAGTTATATGAATGTTAGCTTTCAATAATATTGACCTTCTATGGTTTATTGATTTCTGTTTTCATGGTTTATAATCGATTAAGGAAAACCATTGTGTGAAAGTTTGGATATTTAGTCCAATGTGCCTGCCTTGTTTAGTGTCCAAGTGAGTGTTTATGTTTGTGTTAATTTTGACGTTAAATTATTCCCTTGATTGTTAACTGAGCAGGATATTATAAAAAATCGGAGCATCAAGGATGCACTCATAGCAGAGGAGAAGTTCTTTCGCAGTCGGCCAGTATTACTTTTAACACATTCACTGACAATTGAATTTTGGCTTGACTCCTGTATTTTAGATGACTTAATATATTATGTGCAGGTGTGTAGTCATATTGTTGACCGTTGTGGAGTACCTCAATTGGCCAAGAAGTTGAATTAGGTATGTGCTGTAGACTAATTTGTAATCAGATTTTGTGGATACCCCATATTAAAACTTTTTTTTAAAAGATGTACTATCTTTTTAGAAGCTGAGTTGGAGTTATTGGTGTCATGGGAGTCGTCTCTTGGTTTCTTCTGAAGTGATATGAGGTTTCTTGTTGCGCAAATACTAATACAACATATTAAGACACTTCTTCCAGGATTGAAGACACGTATTAGTACTGCCCTTGTGTCTGTTGCAAAGGAGCATGCAAGCTATGTGGAGATTACTGAATCAAAGGTTTGTGTTATTGCCCACTCTCGCCGCCATCACCACCGCACCGCACCACACCACGCTTCGTACCCTTTCTCACTGAGTGTATTTCTTTGTGACCCAAAATTTTCTTATATTAATTTTATGATTTTCGTTCTTCGTTTTGTCAAGTAATTTATATGACTCTGACCGCTCATATCTGTATTTCTCTATTTGTGTATTTATGTTTGTAGGAGTTTGGGTATATTTGTGAAAATAATGATGTGCAATCTGCAGAAGGGATCTTGGATTTGAAGTAAATGCATTGTTTCTTGATAGTTTGGTAAGTGTCTCTTTCAGATCATTGAATTTTGGTTTCAATTTAGTGATTCGTCGAATATTATAGTTCTCTTTATACAAAAGACAATTTTCTAAAGCAAGTTCCCTCAGCAGATCTTCTGGCTTCGTAAGTTACCTCAGCGCATAACATTATTGATTGTGGATAATTAAAACTACTTCTATATATCAGTATTTCATGGGGTTGTAGTTTTTAATCGTTTTTTTATTGTGTGTGTTCATTTGCAGCAATATTATGCTTAATTTAATTGTGGTTGTCTATTCTATCACCCTTAACTAGCATTATAAGGGATCAAAAAAATTATAGTAGTTAATAGCACTAGATGCAGCTTGAAGAACTTTGTTTAGTATTGTGAACAATATCATGAATTATCCACATAAGAATTTAGACACTTACACTAATGTGCATGAAGGTTTAATTCATAGCTAGTTGGTCAAGATATAAAATTGTATTGTTTGACCCAAGCAACTATATAAGTTATATACACTACTAGGTTTTTTTTACAGATCATCTATTGGTGTTCATTTTGTTTAGTGGCTTTTGTAACAGTTGACCACCTACTTCAGACCATAACGTTTATGATGGGTAGCCTTATAAGAGTATATGTCAATCTAAAAACCTGCTTCGATGCATAGCGATCCAAGGTTAAGGGCATATTCTGCATATTACTTTAGGTTAGGGAATCACTGATCGGAATGCCTCAGGATCCTTAGGATAATTTAAAATGAGCTAGATCTAAAGTTTCTCTTACTTTTTCAATAATTATGATGTTTATCTAATATTGCAATATTTACCTTTTATTGGTTATAGTAATACTCAAAACTTCTTTGTTGTCTTTTTGTTCCTTTATGCATCACTGAGTTAGTCTATCATCCATAATATGTTTTGCATTTGAAGAATAATGATGAAATAAAGGTTGAAAACTCTTTCCATTTTGGTTAATACTCAAAACTTCTTCGCAGTCTTCATTTTCCCTAATGCATCACAGAGTAGTCCATTATCCATAATCTGCTCTGCGTTTGAAGATTAATGATGAAATAAAGGAACATTTTTCCTTCTTGGTTATTTTTGGTCTAATTTTCTGATTGATCACTAACAGTAGGCATGGAACCTAAATTCATTGCTAATTAGACCCATCTTTAAATTCTGTAATTTATTACCTAAGAATGGCTAATGGACTCTGATTCCAAGGAATTTGGTTTAACTTCATGCCTTCAACTTGTATAGTTATTACTTTTTTGGTTTTTCCAGGAGTTATTTGGACTGATGTGCATCTTATGGATACAGTTGCACCTTAAGCTTCCCTAGCTGTTTTTGTTGTGTAGGTGGTAATTTTAGTGCTTAAACTACATTATACCGGCCCAAAATACTCCATGCAACTATTTATCTACATTTGTGTTGCTAATCCCAATGACTTATAAGCTTACAATTGTATTAATTTTCAATATGCTCGCAATGCTATCAAAAAATTACACTGGCAGCCACAACTCACTAATACCAATATCAAAGGTCATATTACTTATAAGTTTTGTTGATATTGTTTGGGAATATTGGGGAAAAAATGTTCTTTATTAAAAAAAAATTATTTCTAAATTAATGATATTGCATATAAGGCATTATTAATTTTTTTTTTATTTAGCAGTCGAGGTTGTCAAGCATATATGCAAGTGTCGCTGAATTCTTCAAGAAATTAATGGATGTTGTTTGTTAATATCTTGATAGGCAGTGCTATAGTAGGGAGTTTTGAAAAGATATTTCAGAAGCATCTATTTTGTTTGCATTGTTTCTCATGATAACAATTCTTCACTTTTTACAGTAGCAAACAAGTCCAATGAATAATGAGCCATCATAACACTCTTACAGTTGTACTTTTTGATTTATGCTCGACTCAAGAGTTTTCTTGGAGCTGATGGTTAGTATATTGATTAGTGCTTTTCTTAACCTTTTTCCCTTTAAAAAGGAACAAAAACATTTTTTTTGTCATTAAAAAATTTGCGCAGATGGACCTCTGCTGAATTTGCACTATAGATTGTATTCTTCCAAGATGTGATGAACATATTGGCGAATCGGAGCCGTTCTGAATGACTCTCATGCTGCTCTCTTGAACAAAGACCAAGTCTTAAGGGACAAATCGAATCAATCAATGTCCAATATTCAATAGTGTGTTGGCTAGAGTTTTGTATATAAGTTATTGCATTTTTTTTTTTTTGGGTGAAAGGATTGTTCTCTCTGTTTCCATGGGTTCCCCTTATCTATTCAAATATTTTTTAAGAATCTAACTTTATGGTTTGTGATTAAGTAAATTTAATCAAATTCAACTAAAGTATAATTTGAATCTTCATCATCTTACGTTAGATCGGATGAATTTTTTTATGTTAAGATATCTATTATGGAATATACTATTTTCACATTTTTAGGATATGTAGCTATTAGTCTATTAGATATGAATATTGCCATCCCTTGTATTTTCTAAATATTTATATATAACGTGCAACGCACGTGATAAATAACTAGTTATATGAAAAGAAATTTAATTTTACGTGAATTCTTATTTTCAAAGTATTATTGTTTACTGTTTAGTTTACGAGATGAGTGTTTGCAAATTCAAATGAGAGATCACAATTACTTTTCTTGAAGTTGTCATCTCACAACTTTGGGCTTCTAGGAGTGATTCTCGCTACTTAGTGGTGATTGAGAACACTCTGGAGTATTATTATGTAGTGATTTTGAAAAGAACAACATATAAATTAAATATCTTTTAAACAATGATACTTCATATGCTTAAATAGTGATACATTATATATTAAATAGTAATAATACTTAAAAAAAAGGAATTCATATTCATATTAGTAAAGATTGGTGGATAAATGTATAAAAAAATAATATTTAATTTTAAATTTATTTTATTATCTATCTATCCAACTTATACTGTTTCGTACAAGAATTTGTCAAATTATAGATTCAAAAGAAGGGACTTATTTTAATTGTTTTCAGTTAACATAATATTTATGAATATAATTAAATTAAGCTAACTATGAATGAACAAGCAAAATGCGTGCCCCTTAACCGTATGTATAAAATACTATTTTTATATATTTTCCGAAGAAATTACTAAGGGCTGGGACTTGCAGTGTCTTTATCTATCAGAAAACCACTTGTTAGGGTAATTCTGGGGACCATACATGTTCTCTTTTCTTTTTGGATAGGCAATGCTAAAAGTTCGATACTATAGTTGATCGATCAGTTTAATTATATATATATTATAATATGTATCATTATTAACGTAGTAAAAAAAACCTGAATTTATAACCTAAGGAATGCTAATAGTTTGTGTTTGTTGGTTAGAAAATAAATAAATAATTTATAGAAGTGGGTGGAATATTAAATAAAGATACAATTGTTTGCTTTCATTTTGGTCTTTTTTGCGGTCGCTCGAATCAATAAAAGGTTAATACATCGACGATTCCAAGAGTGAGATATAATTATGGCATGGTATTTTTAAAATTGCATATTAATTTATTTTATATATAATTTTGGACACCTATTCCAGGAACATTTTCCTAGTTTCCAATTAAAGAACGGAAGCAGCATATATCGTCTAGGTTCCAAGTATAAAAGATGTAAATGGAAGCATGCATGGGGGTTAAAGGACTTTGCAAAGATGACATTTATAATCTTCCATTCACGTCCTGTCCCTAGCTGCTGTTCTGATCCGAGTACTTCATTCACCTTACCTCACCTCAATACACACATGAGAACATGCAACTCAAACAATATCCAAAAACTAAACAAGTTACCAAGCATCCTGTACTGTTGTAAACTAGAACTTGTGATACCTGTAAGGAAGGTATGTTTGATTTACTTGGTCGTCACGAACCCTTATCATCATAGGAGTATTGTTTTCCTTGGTTTATCACCGATTCATAGAGATCTCGCTTCTTCCAAAATTGGTTGGCTTTGGTATCATTTTTATGATATTCGGCTCAATTTTTTATGTCACTCAATTCGATACACCTTCATTTTGTAAGGGATTTAATTAGCATCCAAAGGAATCTATGCCAATACTCAATACTCAACATCAACTAGTTGACATACTCATCAAACCACCTCGCTTTAAAGATCTTCCTTCGCTTGTGGAACGTCAATTTTGCGGGGGCATATAATGGAAGATTTCCAGGAATCTTCTAACACTACTACAAAAAATTCGCGTTTTAGCAACGGATTTTACCAACGGATTCATATCAGTTGGTAAATACCAACGGATTTGCAACAGATTCTTCTGCAACATATTACCAACACTTTACTAACGGATTACCTACGCATTTTTCCAACCAACACTATTTCGTTGGTATTCCGTTGATATTTTCCCAAACGAAAATTATTCCGTTAGTAATCAATTGATATTTTGATCGATAATATTTATTATTTATTTTTAGCAACATATTAGTAATAGAATTTTATAGCAACAAAAAATTTATGATGGTAATCAAATTATTTTATTATTTATTTTTAGCAACATATTATTAACTTAATTTTTTAGCAACATAAAATTTCTGTTGGTAATCAAATTATTTTTTTCTCCCCCAAATATAAGTCATATAATTAACCTGTTCAGTATTCAGTTGATACTTAACTAGTTAAAATTCGTCATTTATTTTAGCAACGGATTAGAAATAAAATTTTATAACAAGGGATAATATCCGTTGGTAACAAATTACTATTTTGTACCCACAAAACTTTCCAGTGTAATTAACTTTCACTCATTTCGCCGGAAATGTCTTCTTAAAAAAAAGCCCTGACTCGTCCTCTCCGCCGTCTTCTCCTGCCATAACTCGCACGAATAGCAACTCATCATCTCTAACGCTAACTCACAAATAGCCCTATCTCGTGTTGATTTAGCCAACAATGATTCTCAGGAAAAAGCCCTAGCTCGTTTTCTTTAGAGTGCTAACTCGCGAATAGCAGTCATCTCTGACGCGAATTAAAAAACCGTCTACCTCCTGCAGCATAGCGCATATTTGCGGTGATATATTATAGTCCACTACCTCTTCTCTATAGTTGTAAGTTTTTGTGTTTATAATATCACAATCAATTTAATTAGTGTTTTTCTAAGATATATTATGTGCGAAGTTGGGTAGCCGAAGTTTGATTCATTTTTCTTTTTGTTGAAAATTATTTTGTGCGATTAATGTGTTTCTGCTAAGTGATTGAATTGGAAGATTGAAACGATTTATAGTTGCCCTATCTGTTCCTTGTTCAACATTCACATTTGACCATATGGTACACCAATTGATTTTGATTATCTTCCCTCAAATTGTTATGGTGTCAAAACTAATTTAATCGGACTGAAATTCGTCCATTGGATGATGATTTTTTTTTCTGTTTATGCACATGTAAATTAGTACTGGATTTGTTAGGAGTTTCTTTTAAGATATGTGTTTATATCTTCTAACTAGAAGTGGATTTATCTGTTACTTTTATGATTTCTAAATGAAATTCAGTAGTTTTTACTCAGGTTATAGTAAAACTCATTAGCTCTGCTGCTTCTTTTGTATTTTCCTGATATGGTTTTGCGATTAGTTAGAAGCTTAATTAAGTTGAGTCAAGCATCTTGCCTCCATAATGGGCTGCACAATTTACAGAATTAGGATCAGCACTTGCCCATTATACTTATCCACATAACGAATAAGCAATGGTAAAGTAGTAAAACACCTCTAGGTTAGGAATCTTGTAGATGAAATGTTCGAACTTTCTCATAATATGAATCAATTAGTGTTTATTGAGAAGATAACAGTAACTCTATGATAATATGCACTGTAGGTCAGATGAATAAGAAATAAAGATTTTCCTTCAGTTTGAGTTCATAAATTCTTTTCTGGACTAAATCATTAACCAGAAATGTCAGTAGAAATTGACTTCAACGACACATTAAGTAAGTTACCAAACATTCCTATGACTAATAAAATAAACTATTTGCATAATATTTTGAACTCTCCAATGGAATATATGAATATTTGATTGCAATCACATTAATATATGTAAGAAAAAATCTAGACTAAGCCAAATGCGTTTGAGCACTTTCTTGGCATTTTTACTAGGAATTTTTTTATATAAACATAATTTTTCATCCCAATTCTGCACCAATATCCATTGTTCTAATAACAAGTTTAAAGCAATAGAGATTCAAAATGATGAACCTCATAAAGGCATCTTTTCTTGCAATGTTATATCACTTGGTCTGATGCATAGTTGTGTTTACTTGTTTAAATCAAATATATGACATACCTATTAAATTATTAATCATGTTGAAATTATACTGCAAATACTGTGTAACCTTTAATAGCTCTATGCAGCCTCTATTACAATGAATCAAGCATGACTTTTTCTGTTTGATATCAACTGTTCAGCACCTGAAGAGACAATCTGAGTGAGTGTTAAAAAGTAAACTGTTCTGGCAACTGTGTCTGCACTCACACCAATCCTCTCCATAAGTTTGTGACGACTTGTTCAGTTTATTATCGAGGTAAACCATGAATGAAACATATATACCTTCATTCAATTTATCTACTGAAACATTACTCACCATGTTGACAATAACTTGTATAAACAACATTATTCACCACCCCATACTGATCCTATTCATAGTCCCGAACCATTTGAGTAATGCTATTCAGTAAAATGAGTAATACCATTTGACTAGTGTGTACAGTTCAACTGGTTTCCAAGTAATAACTATTCAGTGAAATGAGTAATTTGCAAATAGACATTTTAGATTAGATGTTAATTACTTCATTTATTGATCAGTGCCAAATAACTAACAGTATATTATTCCTCTTACAGGAATTTGACTCAACTAAATTAAGCTTCTAACTAATCGGTAAAGGGTATAAAGGCTCTAATTAGAAGCAATTCTGCTTTTTTTGTATTTATTTTGATTGGTTTGCTAATGATGATTATGTATACTTTTGAATTAATTGTAAAAGGAACACAGCTGACGACACCCCTACAGAACCATCACCACCGTCTCCGATTGAAGCAAAGATTCAGCAACTCACCCAGGTATTAAAAATCACAATTACATGGAATTTGGAAACATGATTAAGGTATTGCAGTAATATTTGCTGGGGTAAGGAGGTTTTTGCCTTTTGTTGCTATTTTTGAAATTAGATTGTGTTGGTAGTATAATAGAGGATGAAATTAGATACTGAAGTTTATGATCAACAAGCATAAGTAACAAACCAGTATTTGTTTATATGTTGAGCATCTCAAATTTATGAGGGGGGATAGCACAACAGGACTACTTTTATGTAAAGAAAAATGATAGTGGTATTTAGATATTTCTTAACTTATTATTACTTGGGTATTGTTTCTTATACAACGTGTCTATGAGTGCTGCCAGTAAATACAATATAATTTATGAGGTTCACATATTTGTGTAATCTTTCTGCAGCCTTGTTAATTTCACACTGAAAACCAATATATTAATCTCAATATAGCTGAAAAGTTGTGATATACATATATGTATAAATCAATTCATTTATAGTTGGCGCTCTTGATCATCTCCCCTTAATTGGTTAATAAGTACTTATGATGATACAGAATTGACGAACACTGGGGAACACTTGCTCACCGAGTACAATCACCTAGACATAGTATGTGTATATTTATCTTCTTGACTCATGCTATATTAAATAACTACTTGATGATAGCTTCGATCAATCATCCCTTTTTTAAGTTTTATCTAGATATGGAACAATTGGTTGATCTCTAGTCGCTTCCAACAGTAATTCGTTACTTTGACAACTAACAAAGAAACAATAATGCTGATATAACAATAAATTGCAATAATTCGATAGATTTGTCTGGAAAACAAGTGATTGTTATTGTCTAATATTTGATTTTTAAATGTTTGAAAACCAGCATCCTGCTACTTAAGAGTGAAGAATCCAAGAGTACAATACATCCAAGGCTTCACTTAATTTACAATAACATATAAAAAAAGTACTGTAAATTCTTTAAATCTCTGCTTTAATTGTCGACATGTGTCAACACACATGCCAAGTACTGTAAATTCTGCCCACAATTTCCCTTTCCTTGTTTCATTAATGATAATTTCTTAGGAAATTTTGTAAAGATATTCTTGTTTGTGTTCCCTGGTTATAGTTGTAAACTGGGACAAAATTTGGCCATGAATTTCTCATTTTTCTTAATAGTCTTTTGGTATTTGTGCTGCTTGGAATCTTTTGTTAAGTGAGATACATGGAGGGCCTTGTTTTCTATGTATGAGTTCGTTACTACTTACTAGTATTGAATGAATTTATCATGTAAATTTTGTGGCATCTAACATATGCTGCCTATTCTAAGACATGTTAAATGATATCAAAATAATAATTACCCAAAAGAATTGAGTTTATTTAGTACAAAGTAAACCGTCATTTATATGATTAAGACAGTACTAGAGTGAATGAGCTATTATCTTATTTTATTTGAGTTACAACTGAAAGATATTTTAAATTTGAGTTACTACAATAGATGATCCGAATGTTGCATTCATTGACATGAATATTTCATTGTAGATATGGAGGCTCGCAGAAGGGGTGTTCAATCAAACGTGGAGATGGTGGACACCAGGAGGACATTCGTGAACGAGCACGACCATCCATAGTCCATTCGTACGCCAGTATATATGCTAAACTCTAGTATTATTCACATGTTACAAATTTATGCTCGCTCCCTTTAATACTTTAATATGTGGTTTGATTGAAATTTGCATGGTTATATTTATTATTTTGTAGAAAGTGGGGGTGGATCAACTCAATCAGCACCAACCTCGAGTAGGCACTCGATGAACCCTCCATCACTATCAGGGGAAGATATAAACAGGTAGTCACTTTGGAATTGCAGTTTGAATCGGAAATTTATATGATTAGATCCATAAAATGAGCTAGTATTATATATTTTGTGGGCTAGCTTAATCATATTTCTGTAATTAAATAAGTAAGATCTGCTAATTTTGACTTGCTACATAAGCAAAACTCATACCTCTTAGATATCTTCATGTTCTCTCATGTTTGGAGTCAAAGCTTCAACCTTTTCTATTCTGACAACTTATAATAGAAGGTCAACTATAGTTGTTACCAATTTATTCATACATATAGACTAAGCCAAATAGAAATGTTGAGCTGCATAATCAGTTACTGATTAGAGCAAGTTTCTGATAATAGCTCTAGCAACTTCGGCAAGATCATGCACATCTTTTTTATAATAGTTATATTTTTGCAATATAGCTGACTGCAGTGTGGTGTTTGTTTGATCCTGGGATTAATTTTTTTGTAACTGCCTCGACATAATATGTTTGGTGAAAGCATTACTACTTAAACTTATAATGTTTGCTTATTCCTGTTATTTGTCATGTACAAAAACTCACCCCTCTTTTTATAAGTCATAACATGTAAAGTCTTACTAAATATTGTTTTTTTTTTACCGGAGAAGGTTGAGGCAAAGATTGTTCTTGATCCCATCTTATCTAATCCCGATATAGACCCATTGGAGAGTTCTAGGAAAGTAGATGATCACTACATGAACATTATTGGAGGGGTTAAAAAATGTTGCATCTACGGGCTTGGTAAGTTGGGCTCGTCGCAGAGTTCCATAGGGATGCCATATGTGGATGTTGAGAGCATTCGAGCTGAGGGTTGAGCCGAGGTCCATCAAGTATTGGACGATGTTGTGGCACAACAAACACTAATGGAGGAGATTATACGCACTCTAATGGCCCGTTTCAATGCCTAGGATTCCAACTTACCAAGAGCCCCTTGATTCCAATTATGTTAGTATTAGGGTGTATTTAACTTTGAATTATATTCGAAATTATATTTTGACATATTACATTCCAAATGAGAGGTGAGTTTTATGCAGCGGAAGAAATGAGTAGAAAGGGATAATAAAATGAGAGGTGAGTTTTATGCAGCGGAAGAAATGAGTAGAATATTTAAATAAGTATCATACACGCATATATATATATGAATATAAAACTTATATTAACAGTAACCATTTTATTAAAGCGGTGGACTCCGTGTCGTCTCTATTACTGTCCTTGCTCCACGAAATCATAATCTTCAAGGGTTGTAAAAAAGGAGGGGGGGCGTGAGATTTGAATTCTCACGTATGAGTGATTTGCAATGTCATGGGTTTAAAAAACCCGAAGTATATTAAATTATATTTATTGATAAAGTATTTAACTTATTTAATTAATTGACATAATAATACGAACATCATATATCATATAAATAACAAGTTCACATAATAATTAGTTGGGCATAACAGATTTCACATCATATAATTAATATATCACAAGTTGATTCACATTAAGGGGGCAAAGCCCAAAATCATTTTAACTTATCGGTCCAATCTGTCAAAATCATTTTCAACACATTGTGAATCTCCCCCAAACCATTTCTCACCAACAATTCATTCATGTGACCATGAATCTGAGTTTTTATCACTCATGGTCACCACAAAATAATATCAGTGACCATGAAGCTGACCTATTGTCACTCATGGTCATACGTGTCAATCCACAAACAAAACTACTACGCATTAGATCAATGATTACTCGCTTTCCTCTTTCCCATAAAAACTGTCATTTCAAATTGTGGGGAGAATTCACATAATTCATACTTAATTTGGTTCATGCTCATATAATGCCCTTAATCATGCAATGGTGATTAATTGGAACAAAACAATAGATATTTGTATCATATATAAATATATCACGTAATTCAAACAGTTATATAGTAGGTGTACATTTATGTTGGATAAGTTGTTTTAGATTGATTTAGTCGAGTTCAGAGTATACCAGCACAACGTATTATTAGCAGATCAATCACCCATTTTTTAACTTTATAGCTAAGTTACAACTGTCTTTGAATTCTTTTTGGAAGATAACTCGCGTTGTAAAGACGTCCCGAGAGTGATACGTTAACAAACCCCTCGTGCGTATCCCGTCTAGCACAGAGTAGTACGAAGGATTAGAAGTTGACCTTCGAATAGACCTATTGAAATAGAGCTACTTAAAAACACACACTATCTTGGTAAATACACCACTTCTAAAAGGTTGGTGTATTGGAAGAGTGTACTTACTAAATTCTTTGTTGTATGACTATTTCGACTTTTATAAAACAATCTATTTGATATTCTTATTTTTTCATAACTAAAAAGCTTTTATAAATTAAAAGTATATCCATATAATATTTTTCTCAAAAATAATTAAAAGAATAAAAAATTTATTTAAATAATATTAATATAATAAAACTCAATTCAATATTTTACTTTCTAAAATTATATTTATTATTTTAAAAGAACTCTTAAATATATTTTATAAAATAAAATTTCCTTTATTATTAACTTATTAATAAGCTGTGACTTGAAGAAGTTTGTATTATAAAACTAAAATAATATATAAATATATTCCTCTTTTGCTAATATTAATAATACTTCCAAAGTTGATTAGTGTTACTTTTAAATAAAATAATTCTATTAATTTCCCAAAAATACTCATATTCATTTATTTACTAAATTGCATATATAAAAACTTTTATTTCTTTCAACCTTTTATCCAAAACCAACTAACATAACAATTTTAATAACAAAAGATATTAATGTTAGAATCCAATAGTATTAGTCTTTCTCCCAAATAAACTGGAACTTAAAATTAAAGAAAATAAACTTTCCTTTTGTCGCTAATACCTTCAACTAACTGTAATACTAACCAATTTCATTGCCATATAATCCAACCAATATAATTCATTAATTTGGTAATTCAAATCAGCTAAACCAATAATACTAATTAGCTAAATCAACAATACTAAATAGGTATCCCAATAACACCAGTAGAAATTTAACATCAATATCAAAACAACTCCAATGTTTACAAAACTCATAACCGTGCCTATTTTATATTCTAACTAATACGAGAATTAGAGAAGGGGCAAGTAATTCTTACGAGTCCCAAATCGGGCAACCTAACGACGTTAGTTTAGTGACTCGTTCGGACAATTCGAGCAGGCTAACGGCGTTGTTCGAGATTTTCTGGAAAACAAATGGGCAGCAGTTTCACATAGTGCTCAACGGGCTCTTCATCGGAAGAGTAGAGAGGGCTACGGGCCTCGATTAAATGCAAAAAGAACAAAACTGAGATTAAACGAAGAACAGTTGAATCGAAAAGAAATTCAATAATTGAAATTGAAATCGAAAAGGGATTTATTTGGGGAAACTGAAATTGAAAGGAAATTGGGGAAAAACGAACAATGGGACTCACTGAGAATCAAGAGACGGCGGCGCTCGATGGAGAAAGGGGCGATGCGGCGGCGTTTGAGAGGCGGCGACAGTGGTGGAGCTTCGCCGATCGGAAAAGAGAGCGGCGGCATCAGGGAGCAAGAGGCGCTCGACGGTTGCAGCTTCGTGGCGGCGACTGGAGGCGGTATTTCGTGGCTGGGAAGTGACGGACGGAGCTAGGCGGTGCGTCGCGTGGCTGCGTCCGGGCTCGGCGGCGTGATCGGGTAGGGAGCGATGGCTGTCGCTTCGCGATGGCACTGGAGGCGGCACTGGGCGAGACCAGGCTGCGGCCCTGGGTGACGAGCGGCGATGCACGGCGGAGGGCGAAGGCGGCGATGGCTTTTTCGGCTGAGAGAGGGAGGGATATGGGTGTGAGGCTTGTGAGGGAAGATTGGGAAAACTGAGAGAGGATAGGGACAGTTCTTTTATTATTTATAGAGAAAATATCTTTTAATTTGTTAATTAATTTTAAAGGGAGGTAAAATCATGTGGATGAGAATTAAGGAGAGTAATATTTCTTTAAGATCTCTTATATTAGTTAGGGGTTGTTTGTTTCACAATTTTAATTCGAAATTGGAAAATAATACAGATTTAAGACTTAATTAATATTTCCATTGTATTTTAATTATTCTCAATAAATTATACTGATCGAAAACATAGTTTTAAACTTTGAATATTTAATTTTTCGTAATCCTTTATTGGTTTGAAATATTCGATTCATTTCTTCGAACTTGGGAATTTAAAGATAGGGTATATTTTTAAATTACACAATAGCACACAAAAATAATAAATTAAAAGAAACAAGAATAATAATATAAAATTATATAAATAGGGTTTCTAGAAAAATAAAAGGTGCAAAATGGGACGGGTTATTACATGAATGATTGAAAGAATAATTAAGGAGTAAAAGCAAGGAAGTAGTTAAAGAAAAAACAAAAGAGAGAGATGGAGACATAGTAGAAGTGATGCATAATTTGATTATAACATGTTCGCAAATTAAAAAAATTAATTAAGGGGAAAAATAATGTTTATTGTTGTGCACATCTGGATGAATTTTCTCCATCTCAATTACTTTTGAAATTTGCACATTTCATTCTCCATTCAAATATTCATCCACCTATGTTATATATATACCCAACCCCTAAAACTATCACATTGCTATTTTTTTTCTAACTTATTTATTTTGTCTCCTACTTTTCTTACATCAAACCATTTTCTCTCCTATTTTTCATTCAGCTAATTACTACCCCACTAACTAACAATAATAAAATAATATATCATCACCACTCAAAATTATTGATTTGACATAAAATTTCGTACAAACTAAATACAAATTTACTATTCACGGGATTTGGTCCATCCACTTTTTTCCCCATCTAAATGTGCTCCATCCACTTCCAGCCGAAAACAAACACTGCCTTAAGCCCCTAAGAAAAAAATGGAGACATGAGGAATTGAATCAAATGTACATGATTGAAACAATAATTAAGGAGTGAGATAGATTAAAGAAATGAAGAAGTAATTAACAAAAAAAAAAAAAGTGAGAGGGAGAATTGAACCAGACACCCTGCTTTAAAGACATGCTAGAACTTTTGGTGCCCAACTCAGCCAGCTAAACTTAAAGTTTGTTTTGCAAAATATTGGTATATATTATTGTTTGTGTATATATAAAGTATAAAATATATAAATTGGGGGTCCTTGCTGGAGTGAAGCCCTGTTCGGCGACACATGATGCACTACCTCCGAGCCGGCCCTGATGAGCATACTTTGGTTAATCAATAAAAATATAATGTTTTTATCTCTATACGAGGTTTATGCAACTTTAAAATTATAATTGTCATATTACAAATAAAATTAAAGCCACAAGTTTTTCTACATTCCATAATAGTCTTCATTGATAACCTAATATTTAGACATCCAAATATTGTATAGTATTTCAAATTGCAAGTAAAGCTACAAGACTAGTCTAACATCCACAAGAGATATAATCTCATTCTTTATATGCTACTTGAGTGCAGTAGCTAAGAAAAGTTGAGAGCTTTTGTATTCACCCAAACCGGTTCAAAGAATATAAATTTATAATGTAGAAAATTTAAAATATGTACATGCTTTGATTCAACACATAAATCATATTGACATGCTTTAACTTATAATTCTATCAAAAAGTGGAGACATACTTGTCTCGATAGTAGATCTAGATAAGATCTAATTTCAAAATGTGATTATAGATATTTCAAATATACAATATTATTCTTAATCTTTTTTTTTTTTTTTCACAAAATACAAATTGGGGTTGGATTGGATTGAGTTGGGGGAGGGGGTTTGACATGGATCCCCTACGGGAATAAAAGACTTGCACAATGTGCTGGACATAGATGTTACAACGATGTTTCATGTTTTTATTTTAAAGTTCTCTTATCATTACTTTTTGTTTACCGCCTAAAGTTTGCACCATGTATTAGGAAAAAAATAAAAAAAAATTTATTTGACATAAATAACATTTGTAAATATATTAAAAACCAATAAATTAAATTAAATCATTAAAAGCGGGACAAGTCTCCTGTGCAGATTTGTAATGTGCAAATCACACTAAAATATGCAAGACTAAAAATCAGTGTGGTAACCCCCGTTCTAATATGACTATAATAGATTGAGTTGTGTTGATGTTAATTGATTTAAACAAATTTTCACAAAAGTGTTTAAAAATTAATAGTAATAATATACATTAAACTACATAAAAAGTTTTAAAATTACCATTAAACATAAAAATTTCAAATCGTCTGTAGTGCTTCGTGCCCCCCATCCCTGTCAAAGACAAAAAAAAGTGCATAGTTTTTTAAATAATTTATTTAAAATAAAACATGATGCAAACTCTTGACAGTAAACAAAAAGTAATGAAGTAGATTTTCTTAGAAGAGCATGAAATGCAATCATATATATGCCCCAAACATGGTGTAGGTTTATTGCCCGTGAGGGTGTAATAGCGTTTGGAAACTATAACTTAATTTATGCAATACATTTTTTTTTTTAAACTGAAGTATTTTTATACAACTTATATGAGTTATAAATGGACTCTTAACCCTTTGTTATAATTTATATATATATATACATTTTCAATAGATAAATCCTCATGATTATTTATCAATCTATATTTTCAAGATTAGTAAATACACCCCAAACTACAAATATTACTCGTTTGAAGTATAACTTTCTCCCTGCTGCAAATCATTTTCAAAAAAAAAAGAAAAAAAAGAAAACTTCACCCCCTCCTTAGTGATTCCCCTTTATTTTTCTCTTCGAAAAAAAAAACTCATCTCTCTCTCATTCTCTTCTCCTTTCTGTATAGCCCCACCCTAATTTTTTTAAAAAAAAATTTTGTTAATAAAAATGATTGTTGTAGATCTCCCGACTGAAAAAAAATGGTGGAATAAAAGGTAAGAATGTGGATGAAAAAAATCCATTATATTTCTATACATTTTCTAGTTTGATGGCTACGTCAGCAACAAGAGTTAACAGTTAAAAATCGACAACTAGAGTTGACAACTGACATTTAAAGCTAGTGTGTTTTCTAATCATCAAAGATTAAGAATTATGGACTGTAGTCTTATGCACTTAGTCAAGACAGCTGATAATTTGTTGTGATAAGTAAAATTGGTTATTACATCCTAGAATGCAAGCCAAGATACACATTCTCATAAGTTGGTGAGCACTTGATCACTCTTATTGTGGCAATTGACACTTTTTACTACCAACATTCTGAAACAGAGATTTTATGTGTTGCTGGAGCAACAATCATTGAGTGATAACATTGTTTACTATATGCAAGTGTTGGATTTTGTAAGCACGTAAACACGTAATACATGCGCAGCAGAATAAATAGTTCAGCAACAACGAACAATTAATTGCATAGTTAAATACGAGAAGACTTAAATAAGGATTCTTATAGCAATTTGTATGCGGAATCCACTACTATGGTATCCACGTAATAACTTTCTACCAACTCACATCGATTTGCCAGCGTTGAATCTCGAGACGAACTTGTTAGGAAAATTCGAGCTAGAGATTTTATGGAGAAATTATATTTCTTATGTGTATATGAAATTCCCGTTAAATAAAATATCTAGGGATTTTATTTCCTTATAGATATATTCCTACGAATTATTATCTTGACTATATAATATTCTATATAATAATATTCCAAATATTGTTATTGGAAATTCATATTTAATTAAATATTAATAATAATTAATTCCAAATATAATTATTCTTATATTCTCCATAAATTAAATATTATATCCAATACAATATTTAATCAACCAACTATAATTGGTAAATTATCATTACTTGTTGTGTGACCCATAGGCCCTCGTATATCGAGCGATTAGTCAAACTAACAGTCTTAATTGAACCCTAGATAATAAATCAGACATTCTCAATATATGAGGTACATTGCGAGGAAATCTGCAACTACCTGTAATATTGTAGGCTATTGTGATATCTTCCTTTCATTCACGAATAATCGATTAAGTTTTGAACATGATGAAGTGTCTATTCAAATAACTTAGGGGGCGCTTGGTTAACAACTCTTCAATGGTAATGAGAATGAGATTGAAAATTAGTGTAATTAGCATGGTTCATGAGAACAAAATCACTACCTCTCCTCCTAAATAAGGTAATCACTACTCCATTTTGATTACCCTATTCTCTTCCTACAATCATCCTCCTCATTCACTCCCCCATTCCTCCACCAACAACCATTTGTTGTCAACTTCTATTCCAAAATTGGGGCATGACACTAGCAATGGTGTCACCATTGGAACACTTCTTCCCCTAACATATCATTTTTCTTATGAGGGCATAGATTGAAATAAATTTTCATTCCCATTAACATTGAAGAATTGCTAACCAAGGACCCCTTAATCATATTATCTCTAATCACCAATTGATCAAGTATATCACACTTAGCCACAAAGTCTAAGTTGATGTGCATCGGGCGACGACTTAGATCCAATTATGATGAGAAAATGAGTATTCTCTCTAAATCCACATTTGAGGAATGGATCCTATTCTTGGCTCAACTACCACGCACATGCACTTCGTGATGAACTCAATCTATGTCATATCTACCCTTGGAGGGTGCAAGCGTCGGTCATGGTCTAAGTTCATCACTCCACACATGTCGTGAGTATTGACCTCAAGTCTGAGGAGTATCACATCGCTCCCACTAACTGAGACACTCGTAGACACATTATGTGGAATTACATCAAACAGTTTCTTGGATGGGTATGCCAATACCCTCTAAGGTATTTGTGCATCCATTATGAGATACCTAGTATCTCATAGTAAGTGAGATCTTACTAGACTCTACTAAGAGTATAATGCAAATCACACACCAATCTCAATTGCATCATCAATATCCCATTCTTGATGATCCTTGATTGGGGCCATTTGTGAATCATACTTAAGTCATCCGAGTTCTCAAAAAAACTAAAAGTTATCTTTTATTACAACGTTGTTTTTATTAAAATAATGCAATAAAACTTTCTATGTACTCACGACAGCATAGGAAACAGTTAAGTGGTGGTCTGTAGTTAATCATGTCCTTGTCTTAATAGAATTATAGAACTTTCATTCTGCCTTCTTTAGATTAAACTTCATTAGTGTCCAATGGAAGTCCACTCTCCTACTTGAAGTTTCAGTGTCACTAGCAATAATAGGGAACAAAAACATCTCTTTATCAAGACATTCTTCTATACGATCATCAATCAAACCTTTCAGTGTGCTTGGGTTCCCTTTGTTACCCCCTTTGATCAGATCCTTCATTCGCCCCCAGACCAAAAATAAAACAATTCAATGAGTTATATACTCAAACAATTAATATAAATCTACACATACATAATTTAAAACGTATCAGAACCCCATACCCAGCACTTAGATGTGAATACTGCAGCTGACTCTGCCTTTTGGTTTATCTTGTCGTACTTACTCAACAATAATTCCCACCACGCATCAATGACATGTAGCATGCATAATTTAATAAAAAATACATGAGCTATGTTAAGTAATAATTAAGATTTGATGTAAGTATATACCGATCCCCTGTAGCTTTTATCATGCAGAATATCAACTATATCTCCCACAGTCACTTGAGCAAGTGGTTGGCTACTAACCCAAATTGCGTAACTAGAAAAAAAAAACCCAAAAATCAAATTCGCAGTGATTTTTACACAATTTTCACAATAATGTCAGGTAATAAAATTCAAGAATTGATACACACCTCAACCCCTCTGTCTGCATATTGTACTCGATCTCGTTGCGGTGCACAATGTCCAACTTCTTCACAACCAAGCACTTCTTGTCCCATTTGAATTTTCTGAAATTTCTATCAATTTCATTTGCTGGATCATTCTCCACCAGATCCACCAAATCTACTGTGTTTATCTGAGGTGTAGTTTTAACAGGTTTCCTATCGTCCTTAAGCGTTCTCTCATTCACCCGCAAGCACATTGAACTAGGCGATGGATGACGGCCCAATCTAAATGCCCTTGCTATTGGCGTCCTTTCCTGTTCCACATATTCAACGATTTGCATATTGCTGCTCTGACCCTTTTTGTTCTGGTTGGCTGGACACTCTTCCTGAATCCATTTTCTGCTAATCTCGAAACTTCTCTCGATTACATCATTCTCTGCCAAAGAATCCGGATCCTGGAAAATTTATGTTGCACTTGGCACACCGTCATCAACCTCAGCTAAGCAATCAGTACTCTGCTTCTCTTTCTGACCACAATCAACATGTGTTACTGCCTCCGGGTTATTGTATACAGGTGTGTCAGTTGTAGCCTCACTCAAATTCAAACTTCCCATCCTCAAATCTTCATCCATATTCTGAACCGGTCCACTGTCGATGCATTCATGCCTATTTTCTTCATCCTCATGCTCAACATTTGATTGATCTATCAATTCAGTTACTCGCATTTCTTTGTCCTCATCACCTAATTCTGCCACCAATTCAGGGCATGGTTGTGGACCAGGGGTAGTTGTTGTAGCCATATCAAGCCTAGTATCCAGTTCCAAATTTTCAGCACGCAACACTCTAACAAAATCATCTTTTTTTTAGCTCCTCGCTAAACCAGGCATGTTTATCATCAATTTCCTTCCGCATCTTTCCTACCTCAACATCAATCTTGGTATTCAGCTCCTGATTCTCATAACGCAATAGACTGATGCAATCATCCTTTTTTCTAAGCTCCTCTTCAAAACATACCTGCTTACGTTCCATTTCCTTCTGCATATTCTCAACCTCACCCAATAATTTTGATATTTCTTTTTCTTTCTCATCAGCACGTGCCTTGTCCAAATCACCAAGAACATTTCGGATCTCAGCGTCTGCCCTATCCTGTGGCGTGGAGTACTGAGTCAGTCCAACACTCCAAGTTGGTTCAATGCCATCATTCGAAAATACCCCAACATTATTATCGTCCACATGGTTAACTGATTCATCATTATCTCCATGCTCCATGTCTTTCATGCAAACTCCAATAGTTGTCGGACTTGGTCCATCGTCTTCATCACTTGAATTCATGCACGCATATTCAGCTGGCAAATGATTCTGAAAATGCTCGTCACGCAATTTCATAAGGTTCAACAACTTTTCTCGTTCAGCAGAAGTTGGTCGCAGACACACATTCTCAACCTTCCAAGATTTAATATATAAATTCTTAACAATATTATATCAAAACTTGTTTAAATGATATAAAGAAAATTTTATACCTTATCTATCTTCGACAGCCTAATTTTTCGATTGTGTTGTGCGCATCGGCTGTATCCCAATTTAGAAACCTTGGAAACCTCACCTCCTTACTCGTTGGAACCAATTTGATGTGTTCACAGAACCAATACTTACATGCAAAAGTTATAAAAACATTCCATAATTTTAATTTTAAATTTAAGGAATATAGTTAAAATGAAAGTACTGAATTTTAATTTACGTACCGGTAGAATCAAAGCACACCACCCTGCATTAATCTTGTTGCTGCCCCTTATATGGCTCTTAAAGTAATTTACAATATAGGTACTCCAATCATAACGACAGATTTCTTCAAATTTTTCTAGGTATACAGGCAAGTGAGCCTGAATCGCACCGCTCTTGCAGGGAGAAAGCAACGCGCCCATCATATAGTAGTGAACCAATCTTGCAACCTCATTGTAGCTTTCTTCATCGGCCCCATTCAGTGCTAGTCTCAGTTTCGTATAGAGTAAGCTTTTGTACATTACTAGATGCGGCTTTTTTTTCTAGCTCGTCTGCAAAAAGTCGGCTTACCCATTCAGGCATTTTGCACTCAACCCCAGTCTGAACTATATCATCGGATCCACAGCTAATTCCAAATATTAGATGCACATTCGTACTTGTAAGAGCCATCCTCCTCCCACCCAGAATGAAACAATCGAAATCAAAGTCAAAAGCCCTAAGTATTTTACGGATGTCAACCTCAATTTTTTTACATTTCCTCAGCATAAGTACATGGTTCCTTGTGTACACTGCTTCGAATAGGTACCAGAAGGGGGCCAACTTAATTTTCTCAATGTGCCGCTCATCAAACTCCAACGTATTTAGCTCTTTGATCAGCATGCATAGATTTGATCTATAATTTATTATTTCGTAGGCACATACACCCCTCCTATAATAAATATATCCAACATAATAAACATATAATGGTGGAGTTCAATTTTTTAATCAACACATAGCCAAACTGCATATCAGACAAATAAAATTGAATATATGATTGAATAACAGGGAAAAATAATTGCATATCAAAACTAAAAACTGAATAACAGCTTAATTTTTCTGCATATTCATTTATTCCCCACAAATATCCGCTTAACAAATGCGTTGAGTGGTCTGGTTAAATATTCCCTCTACTTACTTTTCCCTTTTTCTAATTCATCTTTGTCCACCTTCCCATCAACACATTTAGCCTTCCCTTTAGCTTTCCTTTTGTTAAGTTCTGCCGAAATTATAATTTATAAAATGGATCTTCTTCCCTATCAAAATGACATGCATATTTAAATGCCAATAAATACCTTTGGGAGTGCACTCAAACTCTTCTTCTTCACTATCTGCAGCAGAACCAATTCTCCCCTTTTTTTCCCTCGCCAACTCTACACAGGAAAAAAAACCCGGATACTTTAACTAAATAAACTAAGCAAACTCCAACATATCCAATAAAATTAACTAATCAACCTATGTTATTAATCATACCTTCATGAGCGCTGCCCTCATTGGAATCGTCTTCTGATAATTCTACATAAACCACACGCCTACTACGCCTTTGCCTACCACCCTGTATGCTATTGTCATCATGCCGTCTCCTCTTTAGCTCTGGACTCGAAGCTTCTGTTTTAAATGCCCAACACAAATATCATATAGACAGTTCAAATTCTATACACACACATTACAAACCATGTATAACAGGTAAACCAAAATTACATGTAACATACCCGACTCAAGCACCTTCTTTCTTGAACTCCCCCTCTTAGCACCGCATTGGCTATTGGATTCTAATCGAAACAAATGAATACATTTTTGTATAAACCACATAGGAAAATTCAAATGGAAAATGACCCAAAAAGTTTAGGTAGGTGTACCTGTTTCATAACATGTCCCCAGGTCCAACTTTCTCCTTCTACTTCTCAACCTTTTTTAACCTAATTCATCATCATCTATGCAAAAAAAAAGGGCACACAATATTTACACGCTGAAAATAACATTACATCTTTGGGAAATTTTAACTAAAATCACCTATATCGACAATGTTTTTCTTTCCAGTCATTCTTCTAATAACAACGGGACTATCAAACTCTACATCATTAAAAAAAAAACAGAAACAACAGTCATAAATTAATATGTATCTTAACATGATATTTCAAACATATAAAATCAGTCAAACACACATTTTTTGTAAAAAAAAAATTACCCTCTTCAGATGTGTATACATGTAATACCCTAGGTTTTCATGATCTTATCTGCTATACTAAATACTTTATAATTCTTCATGAATCTATGTGACGCATTTACATCCAAATTTATGCAAAGGCACGTATATGTTTTAATTACTCGATATTTACAATTAACGTATTATTTGCTCAATACATGTTTATTCTTGAGACTTTATAATTTTTATATGTTCTTTATTTTATGTCTTAAAATGTTTAATTTAGGAATTAATGTAGTACTTAAGTATAGTAAATTATTTCATGAGTTATAAGTTGTAAAATGAATGTTTCTTTAAGAAACAAATTACGCATCGATTACTCGATATTTTCTATGATTAGTATATAGACTTTGTAATTTATTTAGAGTCCTAGAAGAGTTTTAATTTTATTACATAAGATTGTATAGGTAAATTTTATGTATAATGTACTTTAGAATTATTAAATAATTTAGAAAAAAAAATCATAATTTTTACTTATTAAATTCAAAGCATACATGTGTCATGACCACAAGATACAAGATTTCTCTTGAAACCTCTATAATTTTCGGCCATTAGAGAAGAATTAGGAAAACTGGTGAAGCTTCAAGAATTAAGGTCAAATTAAGAGAAGAAAAGTCAAAATTAACTACTAACCTTAAGTTGACATGTGTATATTAAACTAACCTACAAGATTACACCATAATCTTCCCAAAAGTCGGTTAAAAGGGGATGGAGTAGCCTCCAAGGTTGGCTCCTACTATAAATATATGACCATTCATGCAAAAAAATTTAAGAAAAAGTTTAAAGAAAAATTAACACAAATACTACTACTCTTACACTTAGGATTTGAAAAGGAAGGAGAAGGAATTTCTTTTAGCTACCAATCTCTAAATAAGTTTCTCTTCTTGAATAAGTGATTATTTAAGTTTTAGTACGAAGTTTATGCATGAAATGTGAATTAAATGATAGGAAAATAAGTTATGATAAGTGATTGGCATGTTATATATGTTTTACTTCATATTTTGAATGTTTAATTCAATTTCTTCATATGTTATGAAAAAATCATGTTTATTACTTGATTATCTATGCTTTAGAAGTAGAAATCATGAAATTATATGGTTTAAAGTGAATTTAAAATGATATGTTCTTCAATGTATGCATGAAACCGAATTTCTAGAACAACTTTGGTATAAATTTCGTTTTGACCAATCCCTTTGGTGGAAAATTCTGAAAAATTTATATGTAAAAGTAGATTGGTGATGGAACTTATTTTTTAAATTTCATAGCTATTGGAATAGTATTTGATGTATGGTGATTTTTCAAAGTTGAACTAGGGTTTTGGACTCTGTAACATGAATAGTAGAAGTTTGCTATGATCTGAGGATAATCGGTTAGGTTTATATAGAAAACCAAAGTATGTTGATAAATTACACGAAGTTTGGAATTCTTGGTTAAAATTTCAGAAGTATTAGACTTATGGTTGATTTATGGTGAATTCTTAAAGTTAAGTGATCAAGAATCAATAGCAGTGTGTTCATCACGAAATATGTGATGATTGGTAAGGATTTTGAGAAATAAAAAAATATGGCGATAATGTTTATTGAATTGGAAATCTACTGTTAAAATTTCATAATTTTTGGACGTATAGATGATTTAATATGAATTTTCAAAGATGGGCGTATAAACTGCCAAAAACCAAAATTTTGTATAAGAAATGTTCGAAATGGTCCGTTTACATTTTTATGGTCGATATCTATTTATAACTTGTGTTGGGACATTGTCAGTTTTGATTAAGATCCCAAAGCCCCTGAAAAGATGATTGTCTTAGTTAGGCTAGTCTTGATTAGGTTCTTGTACTTAGTTATTTTACACTGATGTCAATCAAGACTAAGAGCCTGAAGACGAAGAGCATCATCCTGAACTTATGGCAGTCTTCTAAGCTGGCTGAGTAAGTGTCAGTGATGAAGAGTATGACCCTGAGGTCATTACTAACTCAGTCTTGAAGGGAACATGATGATACTGAGTTAATGGGAAAAACTTGGAGTAGAGCCAAGCAATGCAAAAGGAATGTCAGCGTCAGGACAAGACTGTTGTGCTCAAGACAAAAAGAACTTAATAAGACAAGCCTGAAGCCTAGGAATAAGTTCTGACATTCTCACCAACCTAATGACATGGACCAATCCAGGAAGGACACGCACGTACGGACCCTGACATGAAGACTGACTTCAGACTACACATTCAACGGGCAAGCATTAAATGGTGTATTAAATGCAATTACCAAATCCATGTAAGGACGGCTGCTGCATGGGAAATATGTCCGTTTGAACCACTCTACATAGATGACTAGAAGGCTATCTCTTCCAACGGATAGTTTTCAAATCATCTATATATACAGAAGGCCTTGAACCCATTCAAGGTTACGGGAAATTTCCAAGCAAGAAATTACTCAAACTCTCAAGCTTTCAAAAGCATTATGTATACAAAAGAAGCACTCAAAACCAGTTAAATTTCCCAAGTGTTTCTTAGACTAGTGAGAGTTATTTTGTATTCCATTGAGCTTTCAAGCCTTATCATAAGCTTAGAGTGATTATCCATCCTTAGCATAGCTTAGTCTTGTAAGAATAATCATACCTTAGTTAGAATCCTAACTGAAACCAAAACCCTCTTGTCAGGTTTGTTGGTAGTAAGTTGTGTTAGTGAGTTAGTAAAGAGTTTGTATAGGCCAGTGAGGATAGCTGATCTTGGTGCACCTTGGCACGTAAAAAATAAGAGTCCCAGTAGTGGATTTCCTGTTAAATCAGGCCGTGGACGTAGGAGCTTGAGTCTCTGAGTCACGTTAAACTCCCTGTGTTCTTATTGCTTTGATATTGTGCTTATTTGCTTATCTCTTAAGTCATTCATAGCATTTGGCTTTATCAGGCTTGAATCAATCAGCTTGATCATTAAACTAAACATTGCCCTACTAACCACTATTTCAGAATTGAGTAATCAAGTTTTCAGAAAGCAAACATAAAACAAGACTATAAACTTTCAGGGCTCACGCATTTCCGCACTGAACTTGTACTGATAGTTAGCCAACTGACCCGTACTCAGTGTAGTCAGTAGGTGTGTTATTAGTACGTAGTTCTTTATCACTCTGAGTAAAGGGGACTCAGTAAGGTTTAAGTCAGAAAAAAATTGGAATACGTGTATTCCCCCCCCCCCCCCCCATACACGTATTCCTCAGTCTTGTACCGGGACCAACAAGTGGTATCAGAGCAGTGGTTCAAAAAACCACTGACTTTGAATACTAATAGTTTCAGAGGAGAAACTGTTGGTGGCCACTGAACAGATCTGAGTTTGTTTTTCATAAAACTTGCATCATCATGACTTCGAGGAGACTTGAAGCTTCATTACCTGAATTCTCTGTTTCTAACTTTATTTACTGGAAGTTCAGACTTGAAGCACATCTAGATGCCATCCATGACCAGATGCCGCGTGTCATCAAGGAAGGACCTATCAAGATCACTATTCCTAATGTCAGAGGAAGGGGATATGATGATCTTGACATTGGCGTACCTATTCCTAAGGAAAGGAAAGATATGACCACTGACGAGATCAAGATGGTGGGACTGGACAATGTGGCCAGAAATGTCATCTTGCATACGGTGCCTTTCGAGGAGTCAGCAAGGCTGATGAACTTAAAGACAGCTAAGGAGGTCTGGGATGAGCTGACCAGGATGTGTGAGGGGTCAGAAAAGATAAAGGAGAACAAGAGGAATATTGCCATTCAGAAGTTTGAAGCGTTCGAGATGCTGCCTGATAAGACGATATGTCAGATGGAGTCAAGATTCATCAAGTTGATGAATGAGTTGGTGATGTTGGACAAAGATGTTCCAAAGAGAGATGTTGCTTCCAAAATCCTGAATGCCCTTCCTGAGAGATGGGACAACAGTGTAATTATGCTTAAGAACACTCAGGATATGAGTAACATAACTTCTGCTTTACTTTTTTCAGAGCTCAAAGTACTGGAATATGATCTCAACAAGAGAAAGAAGAAAGTTCAGCAAGAAGAAGAGGAGAAAGAGAAAGCTCCTGAGAAAAGCGTGGCGTTCAAAGCCAGGTCAGAACCTGTTGAGTCTTCACCAAAGTCAATGATGGAGATGAGCAAGGAAGAACTTGCTGAGGAGTACAGCCTGACGGCCAGACGCTTTGAGAAGCTTAATTCTAGGTTTGGTCATTATAAGAAATATTATCAGGATACTCGTGACAGGAAACCTGAAGGAACCCACCAAAGCTCGAGGAGATATGAGGAAAGAAGGAACAATGACCAGAGGAGAGATCGTGGTGATGAAAGAAGATATTCAGACCAAAAGCCCGATCGAAGAGATGAACAGAGACGTACTCGTGATGACAGGCACTCAGGAAAGACTGAAAGCTCATCAAGACAAAGGAAACCTGACTCAAGAAGGAACCCTGAGCCAAGAAAAGAAAGAGGTGATGAGCAAGCCACGTGTTACAACTGTAACAAGAGTGGGCTCTATCAGTATGACTGCCCGGAGCTGAGTGTTAGGGAGAGAGAGGACAGGAGGGCCAAGAGAGACCAGAGGTACGCTGATCAGAGAGCTATGCTCGCTGAGGATGCTACTGATTCTAACGGTCCTGAGAAGAGGTCGCCTGAGCTTTTCTCTGACGATGAGTATGATGATGTTTGCCTTATGGCAAGGGAGGCACCTCAGATATCATCTAACTCTGTGTGTGGTTCCTACACTGGTCAAAATCCTGAGCCTAGCTTAGAGTCAGCCAGAAAAATGAACTTTTAGATCTGCTTAGATCAATTGATGGTTGATTTCTCCCGGTTGTAGGAAACTAATGTCTTCTTGGTAGAGGAGAACAATAAATTGAGTACTGAGGTTCAAAACCCGAATGATCAACTCACTCAGTCCGACCTGAAAGAGTCAACTCAAATTGTGAGACTAACTCAGGAGATTGATATGATCAACGCTGAGCGTCTTCCAAGAGAGAAGATTCTGAAGGAATTGGCTGAGGAAGAGCTGGTCAGGAAGGAAGAAATAAAAGTACTTAAGAGTAAGTTTGATGACCTCTTTGCCAGACATGAAATCCTGAAAAAGAGTGAGGACTCACTCAAGCAAAAGGTTGCAGCAATGAATAAATCCTCAGTGGCTAGAGAGGAAATAAATAGCAGCCAGGTGCTTGGGAATGAGAAAAGGGGACTTGGATATGTTCCCAAGAGATCCTTACAAGGTCAGTCTCATGTTACTTCAGGGAGCAGCACTGAGAGGGTTTTCGTTCAGGCAGGATAGAATGCACCTAAAGTTGTACTTCAGGCCTGACAGACTGACAAGGGCAAGGAAACTGTTGACACAGTCAGGGTTGCCCCCAAGGTTGCTGAGCCAAAACCTAAGGGAAAGGCCAAGCAACCAAAGGAGGTCCCTGAGAGTTCAGGCCAGAGGAAACATCAGCGAAAGCAGAGGAAGACTCAGGCCAAGAGCCCTCAGACTGGTCAACGAGGGTACCATAATGCGTGGCAATACCAGCAGGGAAGACCAAGTATGATGACACCCCCATGGTTTTGGCATCCTGAGGCTTTTAACTGTTTTCCTTTCCCTCATTTGCCTAGGGGGAACATAAAACAGGGTCCTTATCAAGAACAAACCCAGAGACCTGCTGCACCCAGACCTAGGAAGAACATGAGGTCAGCCCAAAAGGCACCCACTCAGGCTCCTGTGAACCTAAGTCTAGCACTCATACACCATCTTCCTCTCAGGCTAAGAAGAAGAAAGTAGTGTATGTTGATGTTTCAGGGAGACAGATTTACCACTCTGAGGCAATCAGGGTTGTTAAGCAAGTCTGGATCCCGAAGGGTACAACTGACACAATAGGACCCAATACCCAATGGGTACCTAAAGCCTGAATTGTTTGCAGGTGGCTGTGGATCACAACAAGAGGAGAAGAGACTCAAACAAGGCTGTTTGGTACCTAGGCAGTGGTTGCTCAAGGCATATGACTGGAATGAAGAGTCTTCTCCAAGAATTTCAAGCTAAAGATGGTCCACAGGTAACCTTTTGTGATAACTCAAAAGGTGTTACTAAAGGTTTTTGTGTCTTGATAATATGTACAGTCAGAGTGGAGAATGTGTCCTTTGTGGAAGGACTGAAGCACAACTTGTTATCAGTAAGTCAATTCTGTGACAAAGGTTTCAGTGTTGAGTTCTCATCGAATATATGTTCAGTAAAGGACAAATCAACACAAGTGCTTCTATCAGGTATTAGGAAATGTAACGTTTATCTTGCTGATTGGAGCAGCACTATTCCCAATACTTGTTTTATTGCTAAAAGCTCTCTAGAGCTCAGCTGGTTATGACATAAACGATTAAGCCACCTGAACTTCAATATTCTTAACAAAATTTCTAGAAAATCACTTGTTGAAGGTCTACCTAATGAAGTTTTTAGCAAAGATCATGTGTGCAAAGCTTGTCAGGAGGGGAAGCAGGTTAGAGCGTCATTCAAGGAGAAAGCTACCTTCTCCACTGAAAGTATTCTTCAGCTCTTGTACATGGATTTATTTGGTCCCATAACACCTGTGAGTATGAATGGTAGGAAATACACCCTTGTGGTTATTGATGATTATTCCAGATATACTTGGGTTATTTTGTTGTTGAATAAGAGGGAGACACAGGTGAAGCTTCCAGAGTTGCTCAGGAGACTCAACAATGAGAAGAATCAGTCAATTACTAAGATCGGATCTTTCAAGGGCACTGAATTTATAAATTCATACATTTCTGACTTTTGTAATGAACTTGGTATAGCTCATGAGACTTCTACAGCTAGAACCCCACAACAAAATGGTGTCGCTGAAAGGAGGAGCAGGACACTGAAGGAAGCTGCCAGGACCATGCTGGCTGAGTCAGGGCCCAAGAAATTCTGGGCTGAGGCAATCAACACTGCATGCTACACCCAGAACAGATCCATGCTGAACATGCAACATGCTCTGACCCCATATGAGACATGGAATAAGAGAAAGCCACATATCTCTTACTTTCATGTATTTGGTTGTAAGTGCTTCATACTCAACAATGGGAAGACCCAATTGAAAGCCTTTGATAGCAAATCTGATGAAGGGATATTCATAGGATATTATGAAATTAGCAAAGCATTCAGGGTTTACAATTGTAGGACCCTTGTAGGACCCCATCATTAGACATTAGGTATCTTAATTTGATAATTCGGGTACTTAGTGAAGGGGGAATTCTAGAGATGCATCGCGTGTTTTTAGATATTCACGATCTTAGGAGCTTATGGGGCATAATTAGGAGTTGCTAGTTAGTCCACGTTGTCACCTAAGCCTCAAAAGGGATTGGTCTACACACTTTCGTGATCGCTCTTAGCAAACATCTAGAAAAAGGCAATGATAGGTTGTAAATTTGTCACACACTAGTGGATTACATTGTGAAGACACTCGAAACATTTCTCTCTCTTGCACTTTCTTAATTGAAAGTTAGTTTAATTGTTTAATCGCTTTCTAGATTTAATTTTCGCTTAGTTTAATTTTTAAATGCCAACTTGCTCGTCACTATAGTATCATGCCAACGCACAACTTTGGGGCTCCACTGCACTCCTAAATCCTTTGGGTTCGATAACTACTTGGTCCAAGTCTACTTTCACTACTACGACGATCCCGTACTCTTGCGGGGGAGTAGGAAAATATTTTTCGAAAAACTCCGACCAAGTCAATGGCGCCGTTGTCGGGGATTTAGTTGAGTGCCTTAAGTGGGACTTATGGTTAGTTGAGTGGTACTAGTAGTGACATTTTATTGCTTTGTTTGTTTGTTTTATTTTTGTTTGAATTTGATACTTCTTATCTTTGTAGGTGTGCTTTGCATTCGGAAGATGGAGGATATATACCTTTGGAAGACAAGTCATAACCATTCTAACATGGTTTATCCTCCGGATCCACCTCCACACCCTCATCCATATCCATATCCCTACCTATATTCTTATCCACTACCACAACCTCCAACTTACCAACAATCTTCTCCATATCATCAATATCCACAATATCCATATTATCCTCCTCCACAATACCCAAACTCATATCTCTATCCTTATTCACCACAACAACAAGAAAGTGGCTATGATAATGAGAAGAGCTTTGAGTACAATTCTCAAATGCAACAAGCTCCATCTTATTATCAAGAATGGGGAAGCAATGAAGATTCTTCGTATGCCTATCAAAACAATGACTTTCAACCTCAACAAGTGTATGATCAACTCACCTCTTCTATGCCCGAAGCAAATGAGGCCCCAACCAATGAGTCTTGGTCCGAGAAGCTAGCAGAAATAGTAGCTCAAACAAGAGCTAGTGTAGCTCAACAAAATGCTCAATTAAATGCTACTTTAGCTCAACGAAATGCTCAATTTGATGCTCAATTCAAAAGCCTTGAGTTTCAACTCGGGGAATTAGTTTCATGTGTGGAAAATCTACAACAAGAAGAGGAAGAAGAAGAGAAAGAGGAAGTTGAGAACGGATTAGAAAAAGATGGTGAAGAGGAAAGAATAGATGAACAAGTGGATGGTGAATATCAAGAAGAAGAAGAAGAGGAAGTTGGAGAAGAATTTGAGGTGGAGAACGAATTTGATCGAGGATATGAGGATGAAGAAGAAATCGAAGAGGAAGTTGTGGAAGAGATCCGAGAAGTGACGATTGAAGAAGAGGAAATAGAAGAGAAGGGCCCAAGTGAGAATGAAGAAGGCGGCAATTTCATTATCGAAAGTGATCAAGAGAAATGTCCATTGATGGACTTGAGCAACCATGAGCAAGAAAATCACGAAACATCGAAAGAAGAGTTGAAGAGTGAAATGAGCATTTCTAAACCTTTAACCTTTTCAATTTGCACTTCATTTGATAGTAATGTTTCTATTGATTTCGTTTTACCTCTTGAGACTTTTAATCATAGGAAAGAAGTTGAGAAAAGCTTGGGCATCCTTGGGAAAAGAAGAAGAGAGTGGAAGGAGAATATGGGAAGTTTCATTGTAGACAAATTGTGCAAGAAGGATATGGGTGATGAGTCTACTTTTCATGAGAGACTCCTTGATCTTGAAGCTCAAAGATTGAGATATAATGGGAAGAATGACAAATATCCATGGCCATTTCGATGAGTGAAGTTTGAATTTCGTTAATAAGTCCGGCATAGGACATTAAACCTAGCGCTTAATGGGAGGCAACCCATCATTTTTACTTGCTTTCTTTTATTTTTGCCTTGTTCTTTTAATTTTGTTTCGTATTTTATTTTGTCTAGGTGTTGGGGTCGTGTGTTGAGGCTCGGTGAGGATTTCGAGCTCTATGGAAGACATGTGCTTGAGGAAAACTTTAGGTACAAACACCTCTTCCTAAAACTTAGACATGCTATGCAAAGTCTAAGTTTGGGGGGGTGTTCGTCTTTTCTTGCATAATTTTTGAATTGCACTGATGCACCCCCATTCGATTAGAGCTTATTGGTGATCATTTTTGTTGGAAATTTTGGATTTAATTGCTTACATATACCTATACATGAGTTTTGTCTTAACATATGAAGATTTGAGGGTGTGATGTTTTTCAAGAGAATTGCTTGATAGGAAATGTGAGCATACTCAAGGAGCTTAACATGAGGTGATGATGTCTTGAAGAAGAAGATTGTGCTTGGTGCTAATTGGAGGTAGTATGCCCCAAACTTAGAATTGCTTAGCAATGTCTAAGTTTGGGGGGGTTATTTATTTTGTTTTTTTCATATTTTACATTGCACCGGCGCACTTGAGGCTTCACTTGTACATTGCACAGACGCACGCCTCATTCTTGTAGAGTTGTGCTTAATCGAGTATTTGATATACGTGTTGAGATTTGAGGGTAAAATGCTTTATAAGAGGTTTTGTGAATTTAATTGTCGAATTTTTTGTGTGGCTTGCTTAATATGGTGAATTGCTTGGTAAGTAGTTGGTTGCAAATCTCATTGTGACACTATTTTTCCAAACTTTTAATTGCATAGCAATGAAAAAGTTTGGGGGGTATGTTCGTTTTACAATTCCATTTGCACCAACTTACTTTGCTTAATTTTTTAGAATTTTGTGCTTAATTGTGGGCTTATTGTATTTTTTTTTAGTATATTCTTTGGAGTTGAGATTGTGTGGCTTGGTGTCGAAAAATCAATTGATGGTGATTGTTTGGTTTTGAAGATTTAGTTGAGCTTGATGGTATTGATTGAGACTTGCTTGCTTACTTGTTATGTGACAATTATGCTTGATTTTGTGCTCGATCCATTATTAGACAAGCCCGTGAGCTTTAGAGCCTTTAGACTTTCATATATTTTGGTCTAATTTCTTTCTTGTGAGTATCGTTCATGCTTGTGTGCTCTAGAACTTGCCAATTGTCTTGTTTGAGGCTACATTAAGTGTGAAATTTTTGAAAATGATATGAGGTCATCTTTGATTTGAAAAGTCACTTAGCAAAACTTTCCATACCAAATGAAAATTTTCCGTAGTGAACCCTTTTTGAGCCTATTGACCTATTTTCTTGGCAACCTACAAAATTTAGCCTAATTATCCCTTCTTGTGAGCCTAATTTGTCCTATGAGCTAGTGGAGCTTAATCATGGATAGTGAGGTTGAGTTGAGCTTTAATGTGAATTTGGTGGATGAGTTTGTGTGAAAGTGAAAAGTTTGAAAAAGTGAAAAGAGAAAAAGATGAGTTGAAAAAATTGTACAAGAAAAAGATTAGAGTTGGTTTGTAAAAAGAAGAAAAATTTGAAAAGAAAACTCTCTTGTGTACAAGAATTTGGTAGAGTTACAAGTTCAAAAGAAGTGTTTGATGGTTGATGGTGAAAAATGTGCTTGAAAAAAATGAGACAAGTAGATTGTTGGAGTATGAGTTTTTGAGTTGTGATCGGCCAATTGCAACTTTGTCTTGAGATTTTTGAGATGTGTCTATGCGTCTTTATCTCTCGCTCCACTAGTTTACGAGTCACTTTTTCCAAATTATTCCCACCTTGACCAAAGAGCCCAACATTACAACCAAATGCAAAGTCCTCATTGATTCTTTGATTGATCACTTAGAAAGTAGTGGAGAACTTAGATGATTGACAAGCTTATGGTAGTGCACTTGTGTGAATTGATTGTTGAGAACATACATTCCATGATACACTTTGAGTGATGAGTGATGAGTGAAACACTTACTTGAAAGGATATTGTGGATTGAGCACTTGATCTTGCATTGATTTGAACATGACTTGTGAATTTGATAGTTGATATTTGTACTTAAGGGCTTGACTAGATTGAAAGAACTTTACAATTGCTACTTAACTTTTTGACACTCATTTCTCGCAATCCTCCCACTTGTTCTAATTCTTTCGTTGCTCGGGGACGAGCAACACTTTAAGTTTGGGGGGGTGATTAGTGTGAAAATTGTTTGAAATTCGTGCATTTAATTGGTCTAATTTTATAAAGTTTCTTGCATTTATTTACATTAATTTAACTATTTGTGCTTAATTGTCGAGAAAGACATTTGTGTTTGTTTTGCAGGAAATTGAGTAATTTTAGAAGAAACACGTGCCTTTAATTTTGTGAAGATGATCGGAAGAATGAGTCGAGAATAAATCGAGAAAAGAGGAGGAATTGAGGCCCAAATTGAAGCCAAGATTTTCGGCCCAATTGATCAATTATTTAGCAGGCCCAATTGCTTGAAGGATTAAGATGGTATTCATAACCATTTATTTTGGTAATTCGCGTGAACAACCAAGCTGGGAAACAAAAAGCTGGCCCAACTCCTTTCCTTCGTTTTGTGAGTTGAACAAAGGAAAGCTGAAATATTCAAAATCGAAGAGAGAGAAAACAATTGAAGGAAAAGAAAAGCAAGCCACCATTGCCGGAAACGGGAGCTGAACTCGCCGGAGTTCGACGCAGCCCGCCATCAATCAAGTTCGAAGCTCAACGCCGGAAACCATTGACGATGGGAATTCGAAGCAAATTGCCGGAAATTGTTCAAACTCGCTGCTGCTGCTGCAGGTCATCGAAATTTGAGAAGGAAAGCACCTCTTTTCGCTGAATGGAGCTCGATTCGCCAATATTTATGGAGTGGCCGGAAAAGTTGTTGTTCGAAGCCGGAGCTGAAAGAAATCCATCGCCAGAAGTGGAGCTGAGAGAGAGATGGTCAAGCAGCTGGGCCCACTTCATGGGCCACGTGCCATCTGCTGAAGGAAAGAGAGAAATCCTGGGTCCCACATGAAAAAGTGAAAGTCTTAGAAAAAAGTGTTAGCACTTTCATCTCAGCATTGCTCGTGCAACCCAAGCGCGAGCACTATTCCTACTCGTGCAACAATGAGAATTTGGAGCTTCGCATTTTTATCAAACATACACGGTCGTGCAGCTCAGCACGACCCGAGTGGTCGTGCACGGTCCGATTTTTGCCCCATTTTCATATTTTTCAACTCATTTTCGACCCACTCCTCTCAAGCCCTCATCCACACTATAAATACCCTCATTTCTCAGATTTTAGGGGGCACATATATTTTCTAGGGCATTCTATTGGGGAGAGCCACTCTCCCCACACACACTCCTTCACACATTAGATAGTTTTAATGTTTTCTTAGATTAGAATTAGTGGGTAATTTCAATTTCTTGTAAGGATTTATGTTTTGAAGATCATTTGAGGTGATATCTTTCTTTAATTTCAAGCTTTGATGGTTAATTTCATTTTTATTTGTTATTTTAACTTATTAGCCATGGGTGTCTCTTCTAGAACCATGAGCTAATTCTCTTTGCTTTGAGTGTTGAATCAATGTATGAAATTAGTGTGTTGATGGATTTATAGCTTTGATTATGTCTATTTCTTGATGTGAACGTTTCTATTGATGGGCTTTGTATGTCTCAATTAATTAGTTGATTTTATTAGCTTATGTATTTAATTTTGTGTATTGCAACGAGAGTTGGGTATGCATGATTGGTATTTAGGTGAAAGTTTTGACTAATTAATTTGAGTTAAATAGTAACCAGTTTACCCGAGAGAGGGGTCGGTTGCTAGATCCCCCATCATTAGACATTAGGTATCTTAATTTGATAATTCGGGTACTTAGTGAAGGGGGAATTCTAGAGATGCATCGCGTGTTTTTAGATATTCACGATCTTAGGAGCTTATGGGGCATAATTAGGAGTTGCTAGTTAGTCCACGTTGTCACCTAAGCCTCAAAAGGGATTGGTCTACACACTTTCGTGATCGCTCTTAGCAAACATCTAGAAAAAGGCAATGATAGGTTGTAAATTTGTCACACACTAGTGGATTACATTGTGAAGACACTCGAAACATTTCTCTCTCTTGCACTTTCTTAATTGAAAGTTAGTTTAATTGTTTAATCGCTTTCTAGATTTAATTTTCGCTTAGTTTAATTTTTAAATGCCAACTTGCTCGTCACTATAGTATCATGCCAACGCACAACTTTGGGGCTCCACTGCACTCCTAAATCCTTTGGGTTCGATAACTACTTGGTCCAAGTCTACTTTCACTACTACGACGATCCCGTACTCTTGCGGGGGAGTAGGAAAATATTTTTCGAAAAACTCCGACCAAGTCAATGGCGCCGTTGTCGGGGATTTAGTTGAGTGCCTTAAGTGGGACTTATGGTTAGTTGAGTGGTACTAGTAGTGACATTTTATTGCTTTGTTTGTTTGTTTTATTTTTGTTTGAATTTGATACTTCTTATCTTTGTAGGTGTGCTTTGCATTCGGAAGATGGAGGATATATACCTTTGGAAGACAAGTCATAACCATTCTAACATGGTTTATCCTCCGGATCCACCTCCACACCCTCATCCATATCCATATCCCTACCTATATTCTTATCCACTACCACAACCCCCAACTTACCAACAATCTTCTCCATATCATCAATATCCACAATATCCATATTATCCTCCTCCACAATACCCAAACTCATATCTCTATCCTTATTCACCACAACAACAAGAAAGTGGCTATGATAATGAGAAGAGCTTTGAGTACAATTCTCAAATGCAACAAGCTCCATCTTATTATCAAGAATGGGGAAGCAATGAAGATTCTTCGTATGCCTATCAAAACAATGACTTTCAACCTCAACAAGTGTATGATCAACTCACCTCTTCTATGCCCGAAGCAAATGAGGCCCCAACCAATGAGTCTTGGTCCGAGAAGCTAGCAGAAATAGTAGCTCAAACAAGAGCTAGTGTAGCTCAACAAAATGCTCAATTAAATGCTACTTTAGCTCAACGAAATGCTCAATTTGATGCTCAATTCAAAAGCCTTGAGTTTCAACTCGGGGAATTAGTTTCATGTGTGGAAAATCTACAACAAGAAGAGGAAGAAGAAGAGAAAGAGGAAGTTGAGAACGGATTAGAAAAAGATGGTGAAGAGGAAAGAATAGATGAACAAGTGGATGGTGAATATCAAGAAGAAGAAGAAGAGGAAGTTGGAGAAGAATTTGAGGTGGAGAACGAATTTGATCGAGGATATGAGGATGAAGAAGAAATCGAAGAGGAAGTTGTGGAAGAGATCCGAGAAGTGACGATTGAAGAAGAGGAAATAGAAGAGAAGGGCCCAAGTGAGAATGAAGAAGGCGGCAATTTCATTGTCGAAAGTGATCAAGAGAAATGTCCATTGATGGACTTGAGCAACCATGAGCAAGAAAATCACGAAACATCGAAAGAAGAGTTGAAGAGTGAAATGAGCATTTCTAAACCTTTAACCTTTTCAATTTGCACTTCATTTGATAGTAATGTTTCTATTGATTTCGTTTTACCTCTTGAGACTTTTAATCATAGGAAAGAAGTTGAGAAAAGCTTGGGCATCCTTGGGAAAAGAAGAAGAGAGTGGAAGGAGAATATGGGAAGTTTCATTGTAGACAAATTGTGCAAGAAGGATATGGGTGATGAGTCTACTTTTCATGAGAGACTCTTTGATCTTGAAGCTCAAAGATTGAGATATAATGGGAAGAATGACAAATATCCATGGCCATTTCGATGAGTGAAGTTTGAATTTCGTTAATAAGTCCGGCATAGGACATTAAACCTAGCGCTTAATGGGAGGCAACCCATCATTTTTACTTGCTTTCTTTTATTTTTGCCTTGTTCTTTTAATTTTGTTTCGTATTTTATTTTGTCTAGGTGTTGGGGTCGTGTGTTGAGGCTCGGTGAGGATTTCGAGCTCTATGGAAGACATGTGCTTGAGGAAAACTTTAGGTACAAACACCTCTTCCTAAAACTTAGACATGCTATGCAAAGTCTAAGTTTGGGGGGGTGTTCGTCTTTTCTTGCATAATTTTTGAATTGCACTGATGCACCCCCATTCGATTAGAGCTTATTGGTGATCATTTTTGTTGGAAATTTTGGATTTAATTGCTTACATATACCTATACATGAGTTTTGTCTTAACATATGAAGATTTGAGGGTGTGATGTTTTTCAAGAGAATTGCTTGATAGGAAATGTGAGCATACTCAAGGAGCTTAACATGAGGTGATGATGTCTTGAAGAAGAAGATTGTGCTTGGTGCTAATTGGAGGTAGTATGCCCCAAACTTAGAATTGCTTAGCAATGTCTAAGTTTGGGGGGGTTATTTATTTTGTTTTTTTCATATTTTACATTGCACCGGCGCACTTGAGGCTTCACTTGTACATTGCACAGACGCACGCCTCATTCTTGTAGAGTTGTGCTTAATCGAGTATTTGATATACGTGTTGAGATTTGAGGGTAAAATGCTTTATAAGAGGTTTTGTGAATTTAATTGTCGAATTTTTTGTGTGGCTTGCTTAATATGGTGAATTGCTTGGTAAGTAGTTGGTTGCAAATCTCATTGTGACACTATTTTTCCAAACTTTTAATTGCATAGCAATGAAAAAGTTTGGGGGGTATGTTCGTTTTACAATTCCATTTGCACCAACTTACTTTGCTTAATTTTTTAGAATTTTGTGCTTAATTGTGGGCTTATTGTATTTTTTTTAGTATATTCTTTGGAGTTGAGATTGTGTGGCTTGGTGTCGAAAAATCAATTGATGGTGATTGTTTGGTTTTGAAGATTTAGTTGAGCTTGATGGTATTGATTGAGACTTGCTTGCTTACTTGTTATGTGACAATTATGCTTGATTTTGTGCTCGATCCATTATTAGACAAGCCCGTGAGCTTTAGAGCCTTTAGACTTTCATATATTTTGGTCTAATTTCTTTCTTGTGAGTATCGTTCATGCTTGTGTGCTCTAGAACTTGCCAATTGTCTTGTTTGAGGGTACATTAAGTGTGAAATTTTTGAAAATGATATGAGGTCATCTTTGATTTGAAAAGTCACTTAGCAAAACTTTCCATACCAAATGAAAATTTTCCGTAGTGAACCCTTTTTGAGCCTATTGACCTATTTTCTTGGCAACCTACAAAATTTAGCCTAATTATCCCTTCTTGTGAGCCTAATTTGTCCTATGAGCTAGTGGAGCTTAATCATGGATAGTGAGGTTGAGTTGAGCTTTAATGTGAATTTGGTGGATGAGTTTGTGTGAAAGTGAAAAGTTTGAAAAAGTGAAAAGAGAAAAAGATGAGTTGAAAAAATTGTACAAGAAAAAGATTAGAGTTGGTTTGTAAAAAGAAGAAAAATTTGAAAAGAAAACTCTCTTGTGTACAAGAATTTGGTAGAGTTACAAGTTCAAAAGAAGTGTTTGATGGTTGATGGTGAAAAATGTGCTTGAAAAAAATGAGACAAGTAGATTGTTGGAGTATGAGTTTTTGAGTTGTGATCGGCCAATTGCAACTTTGTCTTGAGATTTTTGAGATGTGTCTATGCGTCTTTATCTCTCGCTCCACTAGTTTACGAGTCACTTTTTCCAAATTATTCCCACCTTGACCAAAGAGCCCAACATTACAACCAAATGCAAAGTCCTCATTGATTCTTTGATTGATCACTTAGAAAGTAGTGGAGAACTTAGATGATTGACAAGCTTATGGTAGTGCACTTGTGTGAATTGATTGTTGAGAACATACATTCCATGATACACTTTGAGTGATGAGTGATGAGTGAAACACTTACTTGAAAGGATATTGTGGATTGAGCACTTGATCTTGCATTGATTTGAACATGACTTGTGAATTTGATAGTTGATATTTGTACTTAAGGGCTTGACTAGATTGAAAGAACTTTACAATTGCTACTTAACTTTTTGACACTCATTTCTCGCAATCCTCCCACTTGTTCTAATTCTTTCGTTGCTCGGGGACGAGCAACACTTTAAGTTTGGGGGGGTGATTAGTGTGAAAATTGTTTGAAATTCGTGCATTTAATTGGTCTAATTTTATAAAGTTTCTTGCATTTATTTACATTAATTTAACTATTTGTGCTTAATTGTCGAGAAAGACATTTGTGTTTGTTTTGCAGGAAATTGAGTAATTTTAGAAGAAACACGTGCCTTTAATTTTGTGAAGATGATCGGAAGAATGAGTCGAGAATAAATCGAGAAAAGAGGAGGAATTGAGGCCCAAATTGAAGCCAAGATTTTCGGCCCAATTGATCAATTATTTAGCAGGCCCAATTGCTTGAAGGATTAAGATGGTATTCATAACCATTTATTTTGGTAATTCGCGTGAACAACCAAGCTGGGAAACAAAAAGCTGGCCCAACTCCTTTCCTTCGTTTTGTGAGTTGAACAAAGGAAAGCTGAAATATTCAAAATCGAAGAGAGAGAAAACAATTGAAGGAAAAGAAAAGCAAGCCACCATTGCCGGAAACGGGAGCTGAACTCGCCGGAGTTCGACGTAGCCCGCCATCAATCAAGTTCGAAGCTCAACGCCGGAAACCATTGACGATGGGAATTCGAAGCAAATTGCCGGAAATTGTTCAAACTCGCTGCTGCTGCTGCAGGTCATCGAAATTTGAGAAGGAAAGCACCTCTTTTCGCTGAATGGAGCTCGATTCGCCAATATTTATGGAGTGGCCGGAAAAGTTGTTGTTCGAAGCCGGAGCTGAAAGAAATCCATCGCCAGAAGTGGAGCTGAGAGAGAGATGGTCAAGCAGCTGGGCCCACTTCATGGGCCACGTGCCATCTGCTGAAGGAAAGAGAGAAATCCTGGGTCCCACATGAAAAAGTGAAAGTCTTAGAAAAAAGTGTTAGCACTTTCATCTCAGCATTGCTCGTGCAACCCAAGCGCGAGCACTATTCCTACTCGTGCAACAATGAGAATTTGGAGCTTCGCATTTTTATCAAACATACACGGTCGTGCAGCTCAGCACGACCCGAGTGGTCGTGCACGGTCCGATTTTTGCCCCATTTTCATATTTTTCAACTCATTTTCGACCCACTCCTCTCAAGCCCTCATCTCACACTATAAATACCCTCATTTCTCAGATTTTAGGGGGCACATATATTTTCTAGGGCATTCTATTGGGGAGAGCCCCTCTCCCCACACACACTCCTTCACACATTAGATAGTTTTAATGTTTTCTTAGATTAGAATTAGTGGGTAATTTCAATTTCTTGTAAGGATTTATGTTTTGAAGATCATTTGAGGTGATATCTTTCTTTAATTTCAAGCTTTGATGGTTAATTTCATTTTTATTTGTTATTTTAACTTATTAGCCATGGGTGTCTCTTCTAGAACCATGAGCTAATTCTCTTTGCTTTGAGTGTTGAATCAATGTATGAAATTAGTGTGTTGATGGATTTATAGCTTTGATTATGTCTATTTCTTGATGTGAACGTTTCTATTGATGGGCTTTGTATGTCTCAATTAATTAGTTGATTTTATTAGCTTATGTATTTAATTTTGTGTATTGCAACGAGAGTTGGGTATGCATGATTGGTATTTAGGTGAAAGTTTTGACTAATTAATTTGAGTTAAATAGTAACCGGTTTACCCGAGAGAGGGGTCGGTTGCTAGATCCCCCATCATTAGACATTAGGTATCTTAATTTGATAATTCGGGTACTTAGTGAAGGGGGAATTCTAGAGATGCATCGCGTGTTTTTAGATATTCACGATCTTAGGAGCTTATGGGGCATAATTAGGAGTTGCTAGTTAGTCCACGTTGTCACCTAAGCCTCAAAAGGGATTGGTCTACACACTTTCGTGATCGCTCTTAGCAAACATCTAGAAAAAGACAATGATTGGTTGTAAATTTGTCACACACTAGTGGATTACATTGTGATGACACTCGAAGCATTTCTCTCTCTTGCACTTTCTTAATTGAAAGTTAGTTTAATTGTTTAATCGCTTTCTAGATTTAATTTTCGCTTAGTTTAATTTTTAAATGCCAACTTGCTCGTCACTATAGTATCATGCCAACGCACAACTTTGGGGCTCCACTGCACTCCTAAATCCTTTGGGTTCGATAACTACTTGGTCCAAGTCTACTTTCACTACTACGACGATCCCGTACTCTTGCGGGGGAGTAGGAAAATATTTTTCGAAAAACTCCGACCAAGTCATCAGGTTTGTTGGTAGTAAGTTGTGTTAGTGAGTTAGTAAGGAGTTTGTATAGGTCAGCGAGGATAGCTAATCTTGGTGCACCTTGGCACGTAAAAAGCAAGAGTCCCAGTAGTGGATTTCCTGTTAAATCAGGTCGTGGACGTAGGAGCTTGAGTCTCTGAACCACGTTAAACTCCCTATGTTCTTATTGCTTTGATATTGTGCTTATTTGCTTATCTCTTAAGTCATTCATAACATTTGGCTTTATCAGGCTTGAATCAATCAGCCTGATCATTAAACTGAACACTGCCCTACTAACCACTATTTCAGAATTGAGTAATCAAGTTTTCAGAAAGCAAACATAAAACAAGACTATAAACTTTCAGGGCTCACGCATTTCCGCACGGAACTTGTACTGATAGTTAGCCAACTGATCCGCACTCAGTGTAGTCAGTAGGTGTGTTATCAGTCCGTAGTTCTTTATCACTCTGAGTAAAGGGGACTCAGTAAGGTTTAAGTCAGAAAAAATTGGAATACGTGTATTCCCCCCCATACACGTATTCCTCAGTCTTGTACCAGGACCAACAACTTGTTATTTGATGATTTTACACACTTAATTGATATTTATGTTTTAGTATACAATATTTTAGTATGTATTGAGATTTGAATTCAGGTCATTATAATCGTACAAGTATAATATAGATTTATTTAAAAATGAAGGGATAAGTAACAATGTTTCTATTGTAAAATTTTTACTTGTAGGTACAAACCTGCAAGGTGGTGAATCACTTCACTCTTCACCGAGTGTTTTATTATTATTTTAATTGCACTTATTAAATGTTGAATGTTAAATATTTTGAGTCTGGCCCGCTATCGACTGGTCCCTGAGATAGTCCAACTATATGTTGGCAAATGAGATAGTCCGGTCGCTCCGGCACCACGGGTTGGTCGCGCCACCAAGGAGATACCCGGTGAAATTCTGGGGGGCTCACATGTTATAAACAATTGATGTTTAGTTTGTGCAATTAACAAGAGGTTTCCCACTAAGTGTTTACAACCACTTATCCCTTCCACTTTTAAATTTTTACAGATGCTGTGGATTCTGACGTGGGAGAATGAACTCGGCGGGCTGTGGAGTCTTCTTAAAAACTTTATATTTTAAGAACAATATTTTGAATTTTGGATTGTAACTTAAGCTACGGTCATACTTATTTACTACTTCTGATGTGTAGATGTGTGGCGTGTGTATATTTTAATACAAAGTACTATTTTAGTAGCGTTCCTAATTGTGCCACATCATATTTTCCGTACTATTTTAAGTGGGGACGTTACAGGTGGTATCAGAGCAGGTTCGCCTGCTAAAGAATTTTCAAAAAGAGTGTGTAAGAAACAGCCGCACCGAGATCATTCTCCATGACGGGATCAGGTAAATATTTTATAAATGCTTAAATTATGTTATTTAATTGAAATTGTGATTGATTATTTGAAAGTTTGTGTAGTTATTTAAATTATATTGTATTGTTGATTGAACTAACCAATAAAATGTGTTGAGTAATCAGAAATGGATGATGACATTAGAAGACAGAACATTAAAAGATTGGAGCGAGTACGTGAAACTGGTAGAACCGAGGTTGAGGATTTAGGAGCTCATGTTGGAGAAATAACATCACAATATAGACATGCATTAATGAATGAACACCATATGAATGATGATTATTACTGTCACTTGCTTCTTGATACCATGCCATCTACCTGGTTATATGTATTCCTGGACATGCTTGATTATGTGTTTGATAAACATGGTCATATGTGCTTTCCATGTTTTACTTCGATGTTATACTGTGAGTGGGCTCAGTCAGAGACAATTCATTTTACCCCACTTCGTCCAAGTTTTGAGATGAGGGAAAATCAGGAGTGGCATCTCGAGCGGGAATCGGTGCAAGAAAGCTGTGGAAGGCAGGAGGAGAGTAGCCAGGAAAGTTCTGAGATAGAGGAGGATAGCAACAGTAGTTCAATCGAGATGTGGAAGGAAAAGAAGGAGGAACTAGAAATAATCATCATTGATGATGATTAAAACTATATGTTTTATGTACTTTATCTGATATACATGCTATGTGACTATATGAAACTTATATGATATTAGTAGATATATGTACTAAATGCTCTTGATGTACTATATGCTTTTGAATGTAATATATGTGTATTATGTTTTTTAATGTAATGCATGTAATATATGATGTATTTTGAATATATGAAATATATGTCATAATTATTATGTAATTTAATTGTTACTAATGAATTTGATATTGAATAGAACTATGAGTCGTAGGGGAAACCGAAACAACTCAGACATGAGCGAGGATCTAGCTTCCGTATTGAGGGGGTTAGCTCAGCAACTAGGTCAGCAAAGCCAATCATCCCAAACACCTGTATCTTCAGCCCAAAACCATGATATTGTTAGTCAATTTAAGAAATTTAGACCCTCATCCCTGACCGGGAAAGAAAACTCTATGGAAGTAGAAAACTGGATTCGGAGCTTGGAGAAAATATTCACTTATCTTAAGTGCACCGATGAGCAGAAAGTTTCTTGTGCTATCTTTCAGCTGACTAAGGATGCAGATTATTGGTGGGAAGCTCATTGTAGAACAATGACGGAAGAAGTACGAATGTCAGTTACTTGGGAGAAATTCGTAGAAGCAGTGGTTAAGAATTATATACCACAATCATTCTTGTATAAAAAAGAAAATGAATTTCTACAGTTGAAGTAGGGAAATCTGACAGTGCAAGAATATGAAAGGAAGTTTAATCAATTGGGAAGGTATGCTTCACATTTGATTAATACTGATGACAGGAAGGCAAAGAGATTTGTTCAAAACCTACGTCCAGAGATTAGTACCATCTTAGCAGCACAAGATATTAAGTCATATGCCCATATATTCGAGAAAGCTCAAACGATAGCAATATTTATAAAACCAAAAGAAGTAAGAATTTCAGAATCACAGCCAAATAAAAGAAAGTGGGTTGGTGCGAAACAAGGAGGAAATCTTAAGCAAGTCAAAAAGACGGGGATGGTACCACAACAACAACAGAGGCCATCTAAATGCATAAATTGTGGAAAATAACATTTTGGACAATGCCTGAAAGGAACAGGGGTATGTTATAAGTGTAAAGAACCTGGACATCTTATAACTGATTGTCCAAAGCTGAGGGGACAACAGAAGATGGCACCTGCTCGAGTGTTTGCCATGAGTCAACAGGAGGCGACAGCAAATCCGGAAGTGATGGCAGGTATGTTCAAAATATTCCAAATACTTGTTTTCACGTTATTCGATACTGGTTCTACGCATTCACTCATCTGTACAAAGATGTTTGAACAAATTGAGACCGCCCATATTATGGTAGAAGAAGATTTCCTAGAAGTAAACATTCCCTCTGGTAGTACGACACAATCTTTAGGACTGTGTAGGAATGTGAAGATTGATTTTGGGCATGCAATACTCCCGACAAATCTACATATAATAGATATGAAGGACTTTGATATTATCTTGGGAATGGATTGGCTTATAGCTAATCATGCTCTCATCAAGTGTCAAGAAAAATAAATATCAGTACAGAGATCAAAGGATGTGAACTTTACACTACATGGTGCTAGAATTGGAACTATACCTCAAGTAATTTCAGCAATGAAAGCCCATAAATTATTGAGGAAATGAAAGAATACGTCATTTCTAGTAAATATTGTAGCAACAGAATCCAATGGTCCAACATTGGATGACGTGCCAGTAGTATGTGAATACAAGGATGTGTTCCCAGATGATTTGCCAGGATTACCCCCAGATCATCAGTTGGAGTTCACTATTGATTTGATACTTGGAGCCGCGCCTGCTTCTAAAGCACCTTACAGAATGACACCAAAGGATTTACAGGAGCTGAAGGTGCAATTGCAAGAATTACTGGACAAGGGCTTTATTCGACCAAGCGTGTCACTATGGGGTGTACCAATATTATTTGTGAAAAACAAAGATGGATCGTTGAGGATGTGCATCGATTATCGAGAACTGAATAAGCTCACTATCAAGAGTAAATATCCACTTCCCAGAATCGAAGATCTGTTTTATCAGTTGAGAGGAGCTTGTGTATTTTCAAAAATTGATTTGAGATCGGGATATCATCAGATAAAGATTAAAGAAAACGATATTCTGAAGATGACATTCAGAACCCGATATGGTTATTATGAATTCATAGTGTTACCATTTGGACTCAGTAATGCGCCAGCTATATTCATGGATTTGATGAACCGGGTATTTCATCAATATTTAGATCAATTTGTGATCGTCTTTATTGATGATATTCTAGTATATTCAAGAAATCAGGAGCAGCATGCAGAACATCTTAGAATTACATTGGAAACTCTGAGGAAAGAGAAATTGTATGCTAAATTCAAGAAGTGCGAATTCTGGTTGGATAAAGTTGTATTTCTTGGACATACAGTTTCAGCTTTGGGAATAGAAGTTGACCCAACAAAGGTAGAAGCTGTAAACCAATGGAAGACACCAACTAATGTGAACGAAGTCAGGAGTTTTCTAGGTATAACTGGGTATTATCGAAGATTCATTGAAGGGTTTGCTCGGATTGCAAAACACTTGACTCAGTTGACTCGGAAAGAAACAAAGTTTGAATGTACAGAAGAATGTGAAAGGAGTTTTCAAGAATTAAAGCAAAGACTAACAACGGCCCCAGTTCTTACAATTCCTGAAGGTACAGAAGGATTTATTGTGTACAGTGATGCTTCTAAACAAGGCTTGGGATGTGTACTTATGCAGAATGGGAAAGTAGTAGCGTACGCATCAAGACAATTAAAACCACATGAGCAGAACTATCCTACGCATGATTTAGAGCTAGCAGCAGTTGTGCATGCACTCAAGATTTGGAGGCATTACTTGTATGGGAGTAAATGTCAGATCTACACAGATCATAAGAGTTTGAAGTATATCTTCGAACAGAAGGAATTGAACATGAGGCAAAGAAGATGGTTAGAATTGGTAAAAGATTATGATTGTGAAATATGGTACCATCCAGGAAGGGCAAATGTAGTAGCAGATGCCTTAAGTCGCAAGGGAAAGATCAATGCTTTGATTGTGAAACCAATCTTGAAGGAAAGAATAGAAAAAGCTCAATATGACGATGCATTCTTAGAGAAGATAAAACAAAAGATGAAGGAAGGTAAAACAAAGGAGTTTTCAGTATGTGAGGATGGTACATTGGTATGCTGAGGAAGAATATGTGTCCCAGAAAAATAAGAACTCAAGAAGGAAATATTGGAAGAAACACATTCTACACCATATACAGTTCATCCTGGAGGAACGAAAGTGTACCAAGAATTAAAGAAGTTGTTCTGGTGGAGAAATATGAAGAGGGATATTGGAAATTTCGTACAGAAATATTTGACATGTCAGCAGGTGAAAGCTGAGCATCAAAGACCATCAGGATTATTAAAGCCACTTGAGATTCCTGAATGGAAGTGGGAACATATTACAATGAATTTTGTGGTAGGATTGCCCAAGTCAATACAAGGAAATGAAGCTATTTGGGTAGTGTCGACAGATTGACCAAGACGACTGATGGTCCCGTTTTCGAAAACCAAAATGGGAATTCAGGAGCAAATTTTTTTTTAAACCTTTCCTCAGGGAGTTCAGCAAGAGTGAGTTATACTCAAGTCACTGCTCTGCTCAGAGGCTGAGTTACCAAGTCAGTGAGAAGGCTTGGAGGCTCACGCTCTGAGCAAGGACAGTGGCTTGAGATGCTGAACTCTCGAGTGCATTAAAAAACACAGCTTCGCACCCTGACTGAGTTCAGTGACGGAATACTCAAGTCACTGTGTTGCTAAGAGTCAGAGCACTCAAGTCAGTCCAAACTGACTTGTGAGCTCAGGCTCTTAACAAGGCAGTGACTCGAGAGACTGAACTCTCGAGTGCTAGCCTAAGCTTGTCAGTGAGATTGGTTCTCCCTGACTAAAATACTTAGCTAATCTTCTTTTCAAACTTTTCAAGTACACTCAGAGAGCATACACTACAAATAATTAGCAAGTGCTTAGACAATAAACAACGCTCAGTTTAACGTGGTTCAGAGACTCAAGCTCTTACATCCACGGCCTGATTTAACAGGAAATCCACTAACTAGGATTCTTATTTTTAACGTGCCAAGGTGCACTTACAACTGGACTCACGCCACTCCCTGGGCTGCCTCTCCTCACCTCACTACAAACCTAACATTCTCTGAAAGGGTTTAGTTTGGTTTGGTTTTTTTCTCCAACTAGGTGTGGTTTTCCTTTACAATGTATTAGCCTAAAGCTAAGATTAGGAAAACCTCTCTAAGCTATGAGTTACAAGCTGAACACTCATTTGTGAATATCTATAAACTCTAAAGTTCAGTGTACAAGGTGTGAAACGTGCCTCCTTATAACTCCCAATATAATGCACTAAACACTCACACCTTCACAGCTCGTAGGTGTTGATTTTTCTAACTTCACACACAATACAACACTTCAACACACTTGAATACGCAGCTATGAGCTTGTATTATAGTGTGGATTCAAATGTAACCGTTGGAGGAAATTACATTTGAATCCATACAATTAATGGTTTCAACCACTTTTCTTGGAATGCGGCCTTTGTCAGTGTCAGAGTTGCTGCCTCGTGCTGATTGGTCCACGTGGCCTGGATTCACGGATCTTTGACTCAGTGGGTTTGACTAAGACCAACTGACTTTAGGTAGCTTCCTCCTTCACTGACTGATGATCTTCAGTGGACTGAACGTCTTCAGTGTAGTTGTCCTTCAGAGACTGTTTGAAGATCACTCCAAGAAGTTTGTCATAAGGCTGAATGACAAACTTCCCTGACCACAGTAGCCTGACTCCTTCAGGACCTACTTGGTGCAGCACTGATCCTCCTGATCATGCTCTTCACTGAGTGGTCCACCTGACTTAGCTTAGATCAGTCTGGTTTACACTTAGTGGGACATCCTTCAGGCTTCTCTTCTGGTTCAGGTTGCAGGCATGGCTTCAGTCAGTTCTTCTGGGTGTCATCTTGATATCTTCAGGCTGTGTTGCTGAGTTCTCCCTCACTGAGTTCCCCCTCAACTGAACAACCTATTATACTGAAAGCTAATCTAGTCTGACCTGAAATAAAAGATACTATCCTGACTGCTTTCAAACCTATTACATCTTGTTTTGGAAAATCATCAAAACTAAAACACATCCCAACAACGACATATTTTCTACCAATAAAGACGACGTTCACATTGGATAAATTGGCCCAGATTTATGTTAAGGAAATTGTTCGATTACATGGAGTTCCACGATTTACATGAAAATTTTGGCACAGCCTTCAAGAAGCTATGTGCACAAAGTTGGAATTCAGTACAACTTTTCATCCTCAAACAGATGGTCAATCGGAAAGAACAATTCAAACTCTGGAAGATATGTTGAGAGCTTGTATCATTGATTTTGGAGGAAGTTGGGAAAGGTACCTACCTTTAGTGGAATTTGCCTACAACAATAGTTATCAGGCTACAATTGAAATGGCACCGTACGAAGCATTGTACGGAAGGAAGTGCAGATCTCCACTATGTTGGGATGAAATTGGAGAAAAGAAATTGTTAGGACCGGAATTGGTGGAAGAGACTTATAAGGTAGTAAAGAAAATTAAAGAAAAGATGCAAGCAGCTCAAGATCGACAGAAAACGTATGCGGATAGGCAAAGGAAAGAATTAAGTTTTGAGATTGGAGACAAGGTATTCTTGAAAGTATCACCAATGAAAGGGATTTTCCATTTCGGGAAAAGGGGAAAGTTAAAACCCAGGTATATTGGAACTTATGAGATATTGGAAAGAGTTGGAGATTTGGCTTATAGGCTAGCATTACCACCATCCTTGGCAGGAGTACACAATGTATTCCATATCTCAATGCTCCGAAAGTATGTACCTGACCCTACCCACATAGTAAACCAACTTGAATTAGAAATTGATGCCAACTTAACCTATGAGGAAGTCCCTATAACCATACTTGATAAAAAGCTTCATAGGTTAAGGAATAGAGATATTCCTATGGTTAAGGTCCAGTGGAATAGACATGGAATGGAAGAAGCTACGTGGGAACGAGAGGATGAAATCTTAGCAAAGTACCCTTACCTCAATATCCACGGCAACACTTGAAATTTCGAGGACAAAATTTATTTAAGGGGGTTAGACTGTAATACCCTAGGTTTTTATGATCTTATCTGCTATACTAAATACTTTATAATTCTTCATGAATCTATGTGACGCATCTACATCCAAATTTATGCAAAGGCACATATATATTTTAATTACTCGATATTTACAATTAACGTATTATTTGCTCAATACATGCTTATTCTTGAGACTTTATAATTTTTATATGTTCTTTATTTTATGTCTTAAAGTGTTTAATTTAGTAATTAATGTAGTCCTTAAGTATAGTAAATTATTTCATAAGTTATAAGTTGTAAAATGAATGTTTCTTTAAGAAACGAATTACTCATCGATTACTCGATATTTTCCATGATTAATATATAGACTTTGTAATTTATTTAGAGTCCTAGAAGAGTTTTAATTTTATTACATAAGATAGTATAGGTAAATGTCATGACAACAGGTCCTAAGGTGAAGGATATGGCCAAGTGTAAGAAGAAAGAGGGAAAAAATTTGGTAATTTCCGGTGAAGGAGGAGGAAGACTAGAAGATGCAAAAGGGAGTACTAATGAAGAAGAAAACAAATCTGATATTGGTCTGAAAGAAATAGTGGAAGTGCGTGGCATTCTCAAGACCATTGATGGGGAAGAAATAAATTAAATCAAGGACATCCAGCTGCCCCATTATCTATTAGCTTTTAATATTGCAATTTAGTCCTTCAATTAAATGTGTTTCACTTTTGAAAACACTTAGTTCTTGGTAATTACTTTTGTAAGGGGGTGGACCCCACTGTTGGGTACAAAGGCCTGTTTTGGGCAGTAGAATGGGAGGAGAAAATTCGTACCAAATTATTCTCTTCCTCTCTCTATTCTGTTATTTCTCTATCCCTCATTCAATCTATCATCTTCTACAATTTACCCAGAAAATATAAAAAAAAACAATTATATGAAAATCCTTAACAAAATCATCTAAACACGACAATTGGTATCACAGAGCTGTCTTTCCTTGGCCATGGCGGAGGGAACACGCTTCAAGGACCTACAAGAGTCACAAAAGAAATTAGAGCAGTTACTACAAGCTGAATCTATGAAATGGGAGGCATCAGAGGCAAAGATTAAGGAAGCTGTTAATACTCTTACCTCGAAGGTGGATGACCAGATGGGCAGTATTTTTGGAAGGTTGGATCATGTTACTGCTACTCTTGCAGCCCTTCAGTTGCAGTTATTGAATACCGACAAAGGAAAGTCACAATCAGAGAGGGAATCCCTTTTGGGAACCCCTAATATTGGCTCCTCTAGTGCGGGTCTAATCCAACAATTCCAGGACACCCCAAAGCTTAAGCAATCATCAGATGGAGCTGTTTTTCGCAGCCCAACCCCTAAGGTGGATTTCCCTAGGTTTGATGGGTCTAAACCTAGGTCTTGGATCCTCAAATGTGATGGATACTTCCAGCTAGTGCCTGGCCTGACAGATTCACAAAAGGTAACATTAGCATCCATTCATTTTGATGGTAGAGCTGCTTTGTGGTATCAAAACTTTAATCAGAAAAAAGTTGACATTACTTGGGCACAATTTATTGATATTATTGCTGTGAGATTTGAAGACATGAAGGATCACTCTGTGGTTGCTGAGTTTAATAAACTGAAACAGACTGGATCATATGATGATTATGTAGACAAATTTGAGGAACTTAAGGCATGTTTGTTGTTGTTTAAAGGAGAAGAGTTCTCTGAATCTTATTTCATTGATAGTTTCATTAGTGGGTTAAGTGATGATATGCAGTCATTCATGTCTATGTTTGAGCCTACTACACTGTAAAATGCTATCAAACTTGGAAAGAAACAGGAATTCACACTATCTGCTATGACTAAGAGGTTCAAGCCCTTCTAAAAAAATCCCACATCCAGTTCTAACTCTTTTCCAGGGAAGAAGGGTGAAATAGCTATAGCTGGGCAGGGTAAACCACAAGTTTCCTCACCCAAGGCTCCTTTCAAGGTCCTCACACCTACTGAGATGGCAGCAAGGAGGGAAAAGGGGCTATGTTACAATTTTGATGAGCCTTATTCCTTTGGTCACAAGTGCAAACAAAAAATTGCTTATATGATTATTGCAGATGAAGAAGAAATGGTGACATGTGACCAACTGAATCCTGAAGGTTGTACAGAATTGTTACCTAATTCCATTCCCATGGATGAGGTACAGATGTCAGTAAATGTCATTACTGGAGAGGATGGGGTCACTACTATGAGGCTATTTGGAGAGTATGACAATCATAGGCTTCACATTCTCATTGACTCGGGTAGTACTCTAAGTTTCATACAAGCTGGTACTGCAAAGAAGCTGAAGTGTCCATTAACAGCAGCTACTCCACTACTAGTGAAGGTAGCCAATGGACAAAGGTTGGTTAGTGACCAACAGGTGCAACCTTTTAAGTGGAAAATGCAAGGTCACGATTTCAACTATAATCTAAGGCTATTAGAGACAGAGGGGTGTGATCTTATACTGGGGGGAGATTGGCTCAAGAGTTGCACTCCAATAGAGTTGGATTATGAAAAGATGACATTCACTGTCAACTTGATGGGTAGAAGAGTTAAGTTGCAGGCCCTCACTTCAACAGCTGAATGCAAGTTGATCAGTGGGGCATCGTTATTTCAAATGATCCACTCTCAGTTTCCTTCTGAAATTGAAGAGGTGTTTTGGGTTTCAGCCATACAAGTTCATAAGGAAGATGAACCTGGATTGAATGAATTGCTATTATCCTATCAAGACCTGTTTGAGGAACCAGAAGGTTTACCACCAAAGAGGGGAGTGGAACATCAGATAATTCTGAAGCCTGGGAGTGCTCCCAAGCAACAGTACCCCTATAGGACCTCACACATTCACAAGGAAGAGATAGAGAAGATAGTTAAGGATCTACTCAGTTCTGGGGTGATACAAGATAGCAAGAGCCCCTTTGCCTCTCCTGTGATACTAGTCAAGAAGAAGGATGGCACTTGGAGGCTCTGTGTGGATTACAGGTATCTAAATGATTTAACCATCAAGCATAACTACCCAATCCCTATTATTGATGAGTTGTTAGATGAATTAAATGGAGCTAAATACTTTTCAAAGATAGATTTGAGGTCTGGGTATTTCCAAATTTTGATGGATCCTGCCCATAGGTATCTTACAGCCTTTAGAACTCACAATGGACACTATGAGTTCTTAGTTATGCCCTTTGGGCTGTGTAATGCCCCTGCCACCTTCAAATCTTTGATGAATAAGGTGTTCAGGGAGTATTTGAGGAAGTTTGTGTTGGTATTCTTTGATGACATCCTAATTTATAGTCTAAATTAGAATGATCATCTCCAACATTTGAGAGTTGTTCTTCAATTATTGAGGGAAAACAAGTTGTATGCCAAAAGGAGTAAATGCAGTTTTGGTAAGAAACAAGTGGAATATTTGGGGCATATTATTTCACAGGAAGGTGTGTCAACTGATTCGGAGAAAATTTCATGTATGGTGCAGTGGCCTAAGCCCAATACCATTAAGCAACTAAGGGGATTTTTGGGGCTGACAGGGTATTATAGGAAATTCATTAAAGGTTATGGAGTTATTAGCAAACCCTTGACTAATCTCCTGAAAAAGGATAATTTCAAATGGAATGTGGAAGCTGAGCAGGCATTTCAACAGCTAAAAGAGGCTATGAGTACAGCCCCAGTGTTAGCTCTGCCTGATTTTTCTAAGAAATTCCTCATTGAGACTGATGCAAGTGGTAAAGGGATAGGGGCTGTATTGATGCAAGATGGAAGACCACTGTCCTACTTGAGCAAGTCACTCTGTCCTAGGAATCAGTCTCTATCAGTTTATGAGAGGGAGTTTCTAGCAGTTTTGATGGCAATCCAAAAGTGGAAACACTACCTTCAAGGCAAGAAGTTCACTATTAAGACTGATCAGCAGGCTTTGAGGCACCTACTTGACCAAAAGGTGGTATCACCCATTCAACACAAATGGATTTCTAAGTTATTGGGGCTTGACTATGAGATAATGTACAAAAAGGGATGTGAGAACAAAGCAGCTGATGCGTTGTCCAGAAGAGAAGATGTGGCTAGAGTCTGCACTGCTATTACTACTCTTGTCCCTAAGTGGGTGGAGCAGGTTATCAGCAGCTATGATCAAGATGATTTTGTGCAGAAAGTTTTGTCTGCCAAGATCAATGATTCATCAACTTATCCGGATTTTCTAATGGAATACTCAGGTATAAGAAGAGAATTGTGGTAGGAAATGCAACAGCAATAAGAGAGTTATTACTCACTGAAATGCATCATTCGGCATTTGGTGGGCATTCTGGAATTAATGGAACTTATCAAAGGATAAAGAAAATGTTTTTCTGGCCTAAAATGCTAAAGGATGTGGTGGATTGGGTTAAAAGGTGTGATGTGTGTGCTAGGAACAAATCAGATCAAGGGTTATACCCAGGGCTGCTACAACCCTTGCCAATTCCAGATCAAGCTTGGACTCACATCTCTATGGATTTCATAGAGGGTTTACCTAAATCATGGGGTAAGAATGTGATTCTGGTCATCATAGACAGATTCACCAAATATGGCCATTTTGTGGCATTATCTCATCCCTTTACAGCACAAACTATAGCCAAGTACTTCTTAGACATCATCTACAAGCTCCATGGTCTACCAGTGAACATTGTCACTGATAGAGACAAGGTTTTCACCAGTGGTTTCTGGAAGGAGTTATTCAGTTTGCTAGGCATCCAACTCAACATGAGCTCTGCCTATCACCCCCAAACTGATGGGCAAACAGAAAGGTTAATCCAATGCCTAGAGCAATACCTCAGATGCATGGTGAGTGACAATCCTAAGCATTGGCTAAAGTGGTTACCACTTGCTGAGTTCTGGTACAACACGAATTATCATACCAGCCTCAAGATGTGTCCATTCCAGACTCTCTATGGATATTTTCCCCCTAACCTAGGTTTGGGTCCTTTCTCGGACTCCTCCTTTGAGAATGTGAATGAGCTACTACAACAGAGACAACTAGCTATGGAATCGATTAAGGAGAATTTACAGAAGGCTCAGGCTCGGATGAAAATTTTTGCAGATAAAAACAGACAAGAAAGATCTTTTGTAGTGGGTGATATGGTGTATCTCAAGTTGCAACCATTCTGGCAAAATTCGGTCTACCTTCGAAAGAATCTCAAGTTATCATCAAAATACTTTGGGCCATATCAAATTTTAGAGAAGGTTGGTACAGTTGCCTATCGTCTAGACCTACCCCAAGAATCCAAAATTTACCCAATTTTCCATGTTTCACTGCTTAAAAAGAAGATAGGGGAAGCATACGTACCGACGGAGATGTTACCCGCTATCAACGAGGAAGGGGATTTCCAGATCCATCCTATTCCGACCACCGACCATCGCGAAATCTGGACCAAAAATGGAAAAGAAACACAGGTTAAGGTTTTTTGGGTTGATATCGACTGGAACGTCAGTTCGTGGGAAAACTTAGCTTTCTTGCTGAGATGTTTTCCAAAGATCCATCCTTGGGGACAAGGATTTTTCAATCCGGGGGGTATTGTCATGACAACAGGTCCTAAGGTGAAGGATATGGCCAAGTGTAAGAAGAAAGAGGGAAAAAATTTGGTAATTTCCGGTGAAGGGGGAGGAAGACTAGAAGATGCAAAAGGGAGTACTAATGAAGAAGAAAACAAATCTGATATTGGTCTGAAAGAAATAGTGGAAGTGCGTGGCATTCTCAAGACCATTGATGGGGAAGAAATAAATTAAATCAAGGACATCCAGCTGTCCCATTATCTATCAGCTTTTAATATTGCAATTTAGTCCTTCAATTAAATGTGTTTCACTTTTGAAAACACTTAGTTCTTGGTAATTACTTTTGTAAGGGGGTGGACCCCACTGTTGGGTACAAAGGCCTGTTTTGGGCAGTAGAATGGGAGGAGAAAATTCGTACCAAATTATTCTCTTCCTCTCTCTATTCTGTTATTTCTCTCTCCCTCATTCAATCTATCATCTTCTACAATTTACCCAGAAAATATAAAAAAAACAATTATATGAAAATCCTTAACAAAATCATCTAAACACGACAGTAAATTTTATGCATAATGTACTTTAGAATTATTAAATAATTTAGAAAAAAAATCATAATTTTTACTTATTAAATTCAAAGCATACATGTGTCATGACTACAAGATACAAGATTTCTCTTGAAACCTCTATAATTTTCGGTCATTAGAGAAGAATTAGGAAATTTGTGAAGCTTCAAGAATTAAGGTCAAATTAAGAGGGGTGTATTGGTTATAGAGTCTGTAGGATTTTTTTTAGACTTTTAGAGTCTGGGGGTATTCAATCTAGATTTTCAAAAGTCTTTAAAAATCCAGAGGTATTCAATACGGATTTTAAAATATCTTAAAAAATTTTTAGATATTCAACAGTCTATGGATTTTAATACTCCACAGATTTTCTTAGATTTCCCTTCCAAAATATGAATAGATTTCACTCTTCAAAATCTCTTCTAATAACCAGAGATTTCTACGGATTTTGAATAGTCTTAAAAAATCTTTAGGTATTCAATAGTCTATGGACTTTCTTTGATTCTTTTCCATTGGGATGTTAACGGGGCGGGGACAGGTTATTCTCCATCTCCGTCCCTGCAAAATAAATGGAGAAAATTAACTACTAACCTTAAGAGAAGAAAAGTCAAAATTAACTACTAACCTTAAGTTGACATGTGTATATTAAACTAACCTACAAGATTACTCCATAATCTTCCTAAAAATCGGTTAAAAGGGGATGGAGTAGCCTCCAAGGTTGGCTCCTACTATAAATATATGACCATTCATGCAAAAATTTATAAGAAAAAGTTTAAAGAAAAATTAACACAAATACTACTACTCTTACACTTATAATTTGAAAAGGAAGGAGAAGGAATTTCTTTTAGCTACCAATCTCTAAGTAAGTTTCTCTTCTTGAATAAGTGATTATTTAAGTTTTAGTATGAAGTTTATGCATGAAATGTGAATTAAATGATAGGAAAATAAGTTATGATAAGTTTTTGGCATGTTATATATGTTTTACTTCATATTTTGAATGTTTAATTCAATTTCTTCATATTTTATGAACAAAATCATGGTTATTACTTGATTATCTATGCTTTAGAAGTAGAAATCATGAAATTATACGATTTAAAGTGAATTTAAGATGATATGTTCTTCAATGTATGCATGAAACCGAATTTCTGGACCAACTTTTGTATAAATTTCGTTTTGATCAATTCCTTTGGTGGAAAATTCTAAAAATTTATATGTGAAAGTAGATTGGTGATGGAAATTATGTTTTAAATTTCATAGCTGTTGGAATAGTATTAGATGTATAGTGATTTTTCAAAGTTGAACTAGGATTTTGGACTCTGTAACAGGAACAATATAAGTTTGCTATGATCTGAGGATAATCGGTTAGGTTTTTATAGAAAGCCAAAGTATGTTGATAAATTAAATGAAGTTTGGAATTCATGGTTAAAATTTCAGAAGTATTGGACTAATGGTTGATTTATGGTGAATTCTTAAAGTTAAGTGATCAAGAATTAATAGCAGTGTGTTCATTACGAAATATGTGATGATTGGTAAGGAATTTGAGAAATCTAAAAATATGGCGATAAATTTTATTGACTTGAGAATCTACTGTTAAAATTTCATAATTTTTGGACTTATAGATAATTTAATATAAATTTTCAAAGTTGGGCGTATAAACTGCCAAAAACCGAAATTTTGTATAAGAAAGGTTCGAAATGGTCTGTTTACATTTTTATGATCGATATCTATTTATAACTTGTTATTTTATGATTTACACATTTAATTGATATTTGTATTTTAGTATACAATATTTGAGTATGTATTGAGATTTGAATTCAAGTCATTATAATCGTACAAGTATAATATGTAAATTTTACAATTTATTTAAAAATGAAGGGATAAGTAACAATGTTTCTATTGTAAAAATTTTACTTGTAGGTACAAACCTACAAGGTGGGGAATCACTTCACTCTTCACCGAGTGTTTTATTATTATTTTAATTGTACTTATTAAATGTTGAATGTTAAATTTATTGAGTTTGGCCCGCTATCGACTGGCCCCTGAGATATTCCAACTATATGTTGGCAAATGAGATAGCCCGGTCGCTCCGGCACCACGGGTTGGTCGCGCCACCCAAGGAGATACCCTGTGAAATTCCGGGGGCTCACATGTTATAAACAATTGATATTTAGTTTGTGCAATTAACAAGAGGTTTCCCAGTATGTGTTTACAACCACTTATCCCTTCCACTTTTAAATTTTTACAAATGATGTGGATTCTGACGTGGGCGAATAAACTCGACGGGCTGTGGAGTCTTCTTAAAAACTTTATGTTTTAAGAACAATATTTTGAATTTTGGATTGTAACTTAAGCTACGGTCATACTTATTTACTACTTCCACTGTGTAGATGTGTGGCGTGTGTATATTTTAATACAAAGTACTATTTTAGTAGCGTTCCTACTTGTGCCACATCATATTTTCCGTACTATTTTAAGTGGGGACGTTACAATACATATCTGAGCATCTTCTTTCCTATAATAAAAAACATTCACATTATGTTAATTAGGCAAAAATAATAGTGCTCAAATGATTCAAAAAAATCTGGAATTAACCTTTTTTTTTCTACCTGCATCTTTACATTGACCCTTTGAGCTTCTGGAACCTAAACACATTAAATATAATACACATGCCGAATTAATAATTAATCCAGAGCATAATATTATTTTGTAAAGATGCGGATTTTTTTTTACCATTTTCTACCATTCTTTAATCTCTATCCAAACTCCTCCTCCTCCTCCTCGTTGTAACAGTAGAAATATCTTCATAATCGCTATCATAATCATCTTCAACTTCCTCCAATTTTCTCCCCTTCCGAATCATGTTTCTTTAATACAGTACAATCAAGAAAAAGAAAATACAATTTCATTAAACATTCAATACTATATGCAAAAGGAAAAAGCAATTTAACAACTAAAAATCCTAAACTTGAGAAATCGCAATCAAGTTGGGAAATTATATATGAAATCTCAATCAAGCTACCTAATAACATAGCACAATCAGCATAATGTGAAAAAAACATAATTAGATATCTCACCTTTACTAGATATGCTGAAACTTGATTTGTCGTCACAAGATATTGTGGAATTGGAATTTTCGGTTCTCAAATTTTGAATCTGATAAATGACGAGAAATGGGGGGATTATTTTGATATATGAATTTTGTTTGATTTAAAGAAATATTAAAAAATGGGGAAGAAGGTACAATTGACAAGATGCCTCATGTCAAATCAGCAGAAGGTGGGGGAAAGAGTTTTGGGGTATGGACCCCACAAATTGTGGTGTCTTGAAATGTAGGGAAAATAATAGGGGATAATGTAATTAGGCTCTTAGAATTGTGCCTGTATGTTACTAACCCTTTAAACAACTTATTTTACCCTTTTTATAAAAAAAATATTAATGGTCAATATCAATGTTGTAGAAGTCAAAAATCGCCAGTCGGGCGGTTACATGCCGCCTAGGCGGCGGCTAGGTTTTTTTTTTAAATTTTATTTATGATATATATTTAAGACCAAGCCCAAACCTAAAATTAAACCCAATTTTTTAAAATAGTCCTGCACCCAATACCAAACCCAAGCCCGACCCCTCCCCTAAACCATCCTCTCCAACTTCTGCCAAGCCATCGCAGAAGAGTTTTGGCGCCGCTTCTCCTGCTCCGATCGTGAGAAATGAGGCGACAACGATGGTCAATTGGAAGAAAAGGGCGTCGATCGCAGCGCTGTGCGATGAGTGCGGCAGCAATTGGAGAAGAGAGGTGGCGAGAGCGGGCAGAGGCGACGCGGGCGGCAGTGACGGTGCGGTGGGTTTGGGTTTGCTAGAATTGCTGTGGGTTGGGCGGTCCTTGGAGAGTTTGGGATTTGGGCGTTCTTGCATTTGTTATTCCTTTACTATTAATTTCAATTTTCAAATATTAATTTAAAAAAAATGTTGGCCACCTAGGGCCGCCGTGGCCGCCCAGGGCGCCTAGGCGGCGTCTAGTTGGGATCACGCCTAATATGCCCGATTTTGCGGAAATCGCGGTGGTTTAAGGCCGCATAGGCCGATTTCTGCAACACTGGTCAATACACCCCTAAACCTATGGCTATGAGTCTGTGAAACACACCCTCCCCCAGAATTGTCTGTGGGCCAAACCCACCCCACCCCTCTTCCCATCCCCCAACCCCCCACCCCCAAACCCCACCCCTTCTTTCCACCTCTCCGGTTCCCCACCATCCCTCACCCTGCTCTTCTTTCCTCCATCATTTTTCCAACTCGCCTTACCCCGCTCTTCTTTTCTTTTTCAATTTCCCCATATCTTGAGGCCTTTAACCATTTTCTGCGTTTTGCAGTTCAATTTCACAATTTTCACAATAAATTCACAGTAGTAGCACCATTGCATTTCTGTTGTTCTAATTTTTCAGCAGAGCAACAACACAGTATAGTTAATGGTGAGCACACTTTTTTTCCTCTTCTTTTTTGTTTTATTTTTTAATGTTTGATCAACCAAGATTAAAAATCTGAATGGGTATTTTGTCATCTTAATCGAACAAGTAGTGGTTATTCGGCTGCTGCAATTGAAAGGAACAATAATTTTCGAATTTGATATCCACAAAAATTCTTAAGATTTGTCTTCAATTTTATTTTATTTTTTGGAATTTTTTGTTGTCTAAATAGGTTTTTTTTTTTTTTTTTCAATTTTGATTATAGATTCTTGGTTGTAGAGGTGGTGGAGGCACGACTTCGATGTTGTGGCACCGTTGAATACGACAACATATTTAAAAAAAATAGTATTGAACGATTGTTTCTTTATAGTGCAGAGGGGTGTATTAAAAATGTATTTTGTGTGAAGGGATAAAATGGGTAGTTCGCAATCTATGGAGGTGTATCCCTTTATGTTGGAGGGGTATATAGCTGGTCCCTTTCTTATATTAAAACTATTATAATTTGACAAAAAAAAAAAAAACTTGTGTGAACCCCCCACTTGAACTCGGTTTTCTCAAATATCACTATTATGTATATTTACTATCACAGTTATGCATATATACTATCGCTATTTAAAAAATAGTGATAACTGTAAAAGAGACCTATTCTTATAATTTTATGTGCACATTTTAGCTCAAATAAAGATTATATTGAGGTAGAGTATGTATATTGTTAAATATGTTTATGGTGAAATTGGTTTGCAACTAATACTTTTTACCCTTTACTGTGACAGTTAATACACTTTAGTAATGGCTAATACCCTTCAATACTAATACTTTTAATGAAACAACTAAAACTCTCAAAACAAGTTCCATGGTGAAGCTTGTTTACCCAAATTATCTACTTTTTATTTATTAATTGAGATCAAATTTAAGATTTGGTGATTTTTAATATGGGCTTGAAGATTATATAAATTGTGCTTGATTGCAACAGTTTGGATTTAATTCAACGTGTTTTGAATCATATAAATCGTTTGACAATTATTCACGAGTAAATGGTGGCAATTAAGGCCCCATTTAAAATTGTGCTTGAGAGCACACATTCTGACTTGGATTTTAATCCTAAAGGGTTTTTTTACTCATATAATTCATTGGAGAATTATTCGAGAGTCAAAGGCATTATATAACCCCATTTGGAATTGAATTTAATTTAGTATTTTGATCAACATTAAGTTAATAGATAAAATGTTGGTTTTCCCATTCATTTTGAGATTGCCCAAATTAATATTTTGTGAATATTAATAAAAGGACAAACAACTCGAATATGGGGATGAAATCGCTCCATGGATAAATTCGAGTATGAGGTGGTTAGAAAAGGCGTAGCCTTGAAGTTAAATGTAAACCTAAGATAGTTGGTGCCTAGAGGTATATTTTCCACAACTTGTATGGATTTCTTCAATCTTGTTTATGTAAAGTCACACACAAAGAGATAAAATCATGGCTTGAATTATTATATCACATAGTGCGCCACCACGTTGCTTAGATTAGGGCGACATTATCTGATCGTCTTGCCTTGCTTGAATGTTACCCTAAATATTGGCAACAAACATAACTTTATTTCATTGTGCACATATCAGCTCGCTCTAGGAGGCGAGACGTTCTTGTGCCAAAATAGCTCTTAGTTCAACAAAATTCAACAAATTAGTGTTAGAACATTGTGAGAGCGGGAAATTTTAAAAAAATAATAAGTATGTTGGTCAACATAATAATAGTTCTTACATAAAATGGTTGAAACTAATTTCGGCAAATTTTGGCCAACATAATAAGTATGTTGGTCCTAGAGGGAAGATCTAGAAGAGGGGGTTAATAAACCTTCGTCCAAATTTAAAACATTCTTAAAAAAAAGTTCAAGGGCAGCAAAATAAAGTACAAGAATATGATGAACACTACTTTAACAATTGCACAAAGAAGTCGACAACTAGGAATATATAAGAGTCTAGCAATTAAAAGAAGCATATTGTTATGATGAGAAAATATAAACAAACACAATGAATAGTAAATAATAAGAATGAAACAAGATATATTGTTGTTCAGAGGTGGTTTAATCCTCTTACATCTACTGTTATTCTAACATGTGTCAAAATTCACTAGCGTTTCAACTAATTTCATCAAAATTTAACTCCTAGCACGCTACATATTTCCTCTATCTTGATGACCTCACTAAGACATATCACTCAAAAAGTACAACCTTCAAAGTACTAGAGCTCACACCCAGTTTACTCACAACACTCAAGATAATCACTCAAATTCTTTTTGTCACTACAAATATTAACTAAAACACAGTAAACAAATATTATCTCCAACTAATAATCAAAGCAACACTAAGAATATCTTGTGTTACAGGATGCTTCGATATAGAAAGATAAATATTATTGCTTAAGATAATTTGGTACGCTTTTGCTCTTGAAGGGTTAACTGTACGTATCTTTGTTTAGAAAAGTCTCTTCTATTTATAAAATGAGCTTAATGATTATTTGGAGGGAAAACTTAAATCTTGCTTCATTCTTTTTATTCTCTTTTCTCATGCATGTGTAACTTGCTGTTAGTGTTAGTGTCCTAGAGACAATCCTTTGTGAGGACATAATACTAAGATGATATTCTGTTTTGGTTTAATATTATTATTGATTTAATATTAAATGTATGACGTTGCACTCATCTGAATATTATGTTTGATAGTTTGCATTTATTCTTATTTGTGTTCCCATGAATCACTACTGTCATTGAGTGAGTGAGAACTCAGATGACTTAAGTATGATTCTCAAATGACCCCAATCAAGGATCATCAAGAATGGAATATTGATGATGCAATTGAGATTGATGTGCGATCTCCAATTATACTCTTGGGAGAGTGTGGTAAGATCTCACTTACTACAAGATACTAGGTATCTCATAATGAATGCACAAATACCTTGGAGGGTATTGACATACCTATCCGAGAATCTGTTTGATGTAATTCCACATAATGTGTCTACGTGTGTCTCGGTTAGTGGAAGCGATGTGATACACCTCTAACTTGAGGTCAATAATCACGACATGTGTGGAGTGGTGAACTTTGACCATGACCGACGCTTGCACCCTCCAAGGGTAGATATGACATGAATTTTGTTCATCACGAAATGCATGTGCGTGGTAGTTGAGCCAAGAATAGGACTCATTCCTCGAATGTGGATTTAGAGAGAATACTCGTTTTCTCATCATAATTGGATCTAAGTCGTCGGCCGACGCGCATCAACTTAGACTTTGTGCCTAAGTGTGATATACTTGACCAATTAGTGATTAGAGATAATATGATTAAGTTATTTGAATGGACACTTCATCATATTTAAGACTTAATCGAGTATTCGTGAATGAAAGGAAGATATCACAATAGCCTACAGTATTACAGGTAGTTGCAAATTTCCTCGCAACATACCTCATATATTACGAATGTCTGATTTATTGTCTAGGGTTCACTGTTAGTTTGACTAATCGCTCGATATATAAGGGTCTATGAGTCACACAACACGTAATGACAATTTACCAATTATAGTTGGTTGATTAAATATTATATTAGATATAATATTTAATTTATGGTGAATATAATAATAATTATATTTGGAATTAATTATTATTAATATTTAATTAAATTAGATTTAATTAAATATAAATTCTCAATAATAATATTTGGAATATCATTATATAGAATATTATATAGTCAAGATAATAATTCGTATGAATATACCTATAAGGAAATAAAATCCGTAGAGATTTTATTTGATGGACTAGGCCTATTATCTTGCTTAGGAATTAAGCCAAAATTATCCTTATAAATATGAGTCCTATGAGAATTCCAGATACACACAAAATATATAATTTCTCCATAAAATCACTGCTCGAATTTTCCTAGCAAGTTCGTCTCGAGATTCAACGCTGACAAATCGGTGAGGGTTGGTAGAAAGCTATTACGTGGATACCATAGTAGAGAATTCCGCGTACGGATTGCTATAAGAATTCTTATTTAAGTCTTCTTGTATTTAATTAAGCAATTAATTGCTCGTTGTTGGTGAACTATTTATTCCATTGCGCATGTATGACGTGTTTACATGCTTACAAAACCCAACAATGGTATCAGAACCCAGACTCTTGATTTGATTGCTTAATTAAATTTTGATTTTTTAAAAAATTTACTTTTATAAAATTGGGTAGTACGGTCAAATAGTTTGACTGCACCTTTGTTACTACTTGGCTGCTATTATCTACGGGAAGGTTTAAAAACCCCTTTGGGTTCTTCTTCCTTGGTTGAATCTTCTACGACCGAAACCCTAAATCGCCGCTGCTCCACTGGCAAGCGAGTGCGACGCCGTGGTGCTGGAGGCGACGGCGATTCGTCAAGCCTCCCATCTCGCACGCTTGCTCACAACGCCCGGAGGCGATGGTGCTGTGCGAATCTCGATATCCTTGATGGCTCGGCTCTGCATCTGCTGTGGTGGCGCTCTGCCATCTGTTACGATTCCCTCTCTCTTGATTCTTATTACGACGTGACGGGAGGCATTTCTCTCAGTTCGCTGTCGCCGCTGTGTTGCACGCGCGGGCGACACAATGTTGATTTGAGAACAAGCCCTTTTGGTGTGCGGCTTCGAGATGAAATTGCGATTCATGCCACCGTGACAGCAGCGATGAACCGTAGTTTCTGATTGAAACCACACCTCTGGGTTTTTGCGGTGGTGCGACTAAGTTCTCGTCTTGATGTTAATGATCAGCTTCGTTTCGTTGCACTGCCTTGCGAGTTGTTTTCTGGACTATTTTGATTGCTTAATTGACTGAAATTGGATAATGTCTATGAACAATTTGTGGGTTTTGGAAATATTTTTGATTGATTCGTAAGAATTTTCAGATTGGATTTGATACGGTTGACGCGATGATGTAGAAGGGGATGTTTTGCAAATTTGATTTGAGACAGGCCCCCCCGGTGCAAATTTGAAAATTGCACCTGAGCCCCCTAAATTTTAACATAAACAAAATTAATTTTGAATTAATAAAATTTATTTTAAAGGGAGCATATTAGTTAGACTAATAATGAAGCCTATAAAAATAAATTTTATTAATAAGTATAATTAGTAAACAATTATTAAAATTAGATTTTAAATTTTAGTTTAGAAGAATTAAACGAATTAATAATTCTCACTTGGTTAACATTATATGTTAATGCATCTTATAGTCCGCATTATAATCTGTTGATGTTAGGTCAATGCTGTCTAGAATGTTACAATATTTTCTGCAACATCAGAATTTGCCATTTTTTCTAACACTAACTCTTAATGTTCTAATGTTGTCTTTAATGTCTAAACATGTAGGTTGACAACGTGGAAGTTACCAGGTCAAGCGGTTGCAGTTTTAGAGTGAGAAGATTAAAGATAAGCATAGATGGTTTTGCAAGTTCATGGAGCTTAGTGGTAGGTGGTTTAGGATCATGGGAAACCATGATTTCCAAGTGTTCACATGCAAGTTTCAAAGTCTATAAATACCATAAGCATGGGACACATTCATGTGAGGAAATCGAGACTCCTATTTACCTACAAGAAGTGTAGTAGCTTCGGTTCTCTTCATTGTAATTCTAAGAGTGTTTAGTTAGGCCTATAAGTAGGATGTTTACACGATTAGAATTCTTGGCTTTTGGTTGTGTATCTAGGGTATAACCTTGTTGTAAAATCTTACAGTAAGATTTTACTTTGTCTTTGTATCACTACTTCGTTATAGTGAAGTTTTGCCATGAGGCATCATAGATTATTTTATAATCTATGGAAAATTTTGATATCCCGTTTGCAATTTTGTTTTTCAAAGTCTTCCGCTATGTATGTTGTCGTTTATGTTTCAACACTTTTGACAACATTCTGGAAAAACACCCACGCACACCCTTCAATTGGCACCAGAGCCATAACTAGATATAATTAGTTAGATCCTGTGTTATTGAGTGTGTAAATTTCATTTGCAATGGAATATCCACTTACCCACACACTTAAACCACCGATTTTAGATGGTTCGAATTATGCATATTGGAAATCAAAGATGCGGATGTACATCAAATCCCTAGATGAATGAGCACGGAGAAGTGTATTATCTGGATGGACTCAACCCATAACTCCAGCTGATAAAGATAATGAAGCACGGATCAAGCGAGAACTTGATTGGGCGAATGATGAAGTAATTGTGGCCAGTTACAATTCGAAAGCTTTGAACACAATATTTACATCGTTGATGTATCTATATTCAAATTGATTTCGAATTTTATCTCCACAAAAGATGATTGGGATCGATTGCAAGAGCACTATGAAGGGTCCGGGAGTGTTCGAAGGACAAAGCTACGAATGCTGGGCACCAAATTCGAAAACCTCAAGATGAAGGAGGATGAATCCATTTCCGCCTACAACGAGAGACTTTTTTAGATTGCAAATGAATCTTACTCTCTAGGTGATCCTTTATCGAATACCAGGTTAGTTCATAAAATTCTAAGAACTGTTCCAAAATGTTTTGATGCTAAAATATGAGCTATAGAAGAGGCTAACGATACTGATACTATGAGTCAAAATGAACTAATAAGTATCTTAAAAACCTATGAAATGATTTTCGAACAGAAAGAAGAGTCAAATGAGAAGAAAGTGTTTGTTTTCAAAGGTGAAAGCTTGTCTAGCAATGAAAAGTCTTCATTTGTAACTGAAGTTGATTCTGATTCTGATTGTATTGATTTATGTGATGACAATTCTGAGGACATTTTTTCTTAACCAAACAGTTTAAATCTTTTCTAAAGAATATAGCATTAAAAGACAATATTCAACCCAAAGTAGAAATCAACAATAATCAACAAATACCTGAAAGAAGGAAACCTAGGTATGATCCTGAGTATAGGAAGTCAGTGAGATGCGATGCATGTACTGGTTTTGGTCATTATGCAAATGTATGTGCTAACACCATTCTTAGGAAGAAATTGAACTGTAATGCTACTTTGAGTGATGAACCAGAAGATGAAATTGAGTCCTATATCCCTTCTTAACCTTACTTCTTCACTTATTCTTGCCTTTTGGGCCAGAAGAAGTAGGGCACCCACCATGAGTAGGGGTTTTTCCTTAGCAGTGGAAGACTCAAAAGTTTTGAGCATGTTATGAAGCTTAGGCATGATCGATATGTTGGGAAAATAGGGGTGCCTGAAATCTATTCGGGATGAAATTTAAATACGAATTTAAATTCAATTATTACTAGCATGAATTAATCATAATTAATTCAAATAATAATTCCAACAACAAATTTAACATCATGCATGTTGAATTAATTCACATAAAATCTAGGCGAAATAAACAAGAATTTATGTGACTTACGTACCTCTTGTAGAATTGGCCTTTGAATAAACGGAACAATCACGATCTCGCTTTATCAACCCAAAAACCTTCTCAAGTATTTCCCTTTAGCCTTACTTGATCACCGGTAGAAGATGCTTTCAAGTAATTTAAATAACTAAGGAAAAAGAAAAATATATATGCCCTTGATTTTTCCAACACATGGAATTATGTACTTGGGGATGAAATAATCACCCCCTATTTATAATTAGGAGTGGCCGAAAATTTAAGTATATTTGGGCCTGGAGAAAATCTTTTCTTAGACTCTAAGAAATCTTGAATTTATCTCATATATTATTTTCTCCAAAATAAAATATTTCACAAAAATCTCACCCTCCATATTACTTAGTTATTTTCAAAAATCATGAGAAGAGATCCCAAGATTTGGATCTCCTTGAATATATGAGATATTCTTGTATTCCAAGAATACATATCTTCCATAATATCTTTCCAAGAAAATCAACAAAATCTTTTCTCCTCTAATAAATGCTTTTTTCGAAAATTATAGAAAAAATCAGCATAATTATTTTCTTTTTATTTTAATCACCTTATCATTATTGGGTTACTTAATGGGCTACTTGAGGGGACTTTAAGGAGAATTAAGATTGGACCTCCTAATGGACTTCTGAATTTCAATATTGAGCCCCAATATAATTCAATCCATTAATATTAATTATTACCACTAATAAATTAATATTGCACTATCCATCTTAATCCATATTACGATAATATGGGCTCCCGGTTATTATTTCCCGCGTTTAAGATTATCAAGTCCATTAATTAATTAAGCTTCTGAATAGCTCTAAATTAATTAATATATTTCACCTTGGAGAAAAGACAGCTCAACATTATTATCCGTACCGAAGAAACTGATTCTTCACTTGCAAGATTTGGTACGATAAAACTTATGAGCCCACCAAGGGGACTAATCACACGAGCCGTACTTGCATGCGTTTCTTCGTTTTAATATTAGCAACCATCGTATGATTAATATTACTGCCCAAAGCACAAGGTTCGAAGTCACAATGATTCTCACCCAACATGAATCAAAGCAGTAACCATTAAGCACACACGGTCCTATTTAAGTGATGGAGATTAAGAAATCAATAACCACTGAGGTCTAATTCTTCACATTTCAGAACAGAAGAATTTATCCTCGTTGTAGGTCCTCTTTAACACATACTAAATGTGCTAGTGCAATCTCTTAGTCAAGACAAGCCAATCTGAGATATACACATCGACCTTTCACAGCGGATTGTTCAATTCCACCTGGGTCGTGAATTTGTACGTTTAGTTACAAGGAAACTGTTAATGTTATCTTCCGTGATCGAGTATCACCACATTAACTATAATGTAACTAGTACTATTATGAACTGTTTGCAATAAATATTCAACATTCAATCATATCTAAAGCAAATGCGATAAAAGAATTATTCTCATAAACAAGTGTTTGATACACGAGTTATACAAAGTAAAATCATACTTTCACGTATAACTCCAACACAATACCGTTTTATTCATATTAAAGTTTACTATGAAACTCGAGTATGAATTGGGAAACGACTGAAGAATGGCATAAACAGCAAAATTGGTCTACAACTTAATACCCAAAAGACCAAGTTTCTCAATTAGCCCTATCATCTTCAATACATGATGGGAGACCTTCAATCCTTCAGGCAGCCGACATCTAAATAGATCTCTCATCACTTCATAAATCTCGAAACGAAATTCAGAATCAAAGAGATCCTTCAGGTGCTTGATCATCTCGAAGGGAAGCATCCTTTCATGTTGCCTTTGCAACTCAGGAGTCATGTCGAGAAATATAACACACTGAGCCTAGGAAGCATCATCTTGATGCTTCTTTTGAGCTTCAATGGCAAACGCCTCAGCTCCTTCAGAACCAGCCTCAGGGGTAACAAGGATTGGCGTGTCCAACACCTACTCAATCTTTTCTTGCCTTAGCACCAAATGCACATTTCAGTGCCAGTCCAGAAAATTTGGCCCAACCAATTTGTTCGTTTCCAGAACACTTCTCAATGACAAGTTATTCATTTAAACAATCCTTGGACATAAAGTAAAATGGGAATTAAACATGTAAATCCTATGATCAATATTCATCAATCAAAATAAACATGGTCTTTAATTTATTTTGTCTCCATTATTTTTGCATACTCAACGACCTCATCAGGAGAGTACGAATTTATATCTAATATAAATTGTAATGAACTAAGATCCACATTCCTACTATTACAATATCTGCTGGAGCTGATTATTGTAACAATAAAATTGGTAGGTCTCTAAACCAGTTGCAATACTGCAATTTCTAGTTGATTGAACCTAGTTCAATCGGATGTCATTAAATTCTCGTTTCCTTGCTGGAGCTGGTGAAACCGAATTAAGTTAGTTTACAACCATTCAGCGGCGACACTACGTGTCCCTATAAAAGTCCCATTAGATTTAGATCCGAGCAAAAGACTGGGGCCTTAAATACTCATTGGAACAAAATCTCCTATTTACTTTTAATTTTAATGGAAGACATATTTCAATTTAATGAAAAATAATATTTTTTAGTGAGGATCATTTTAAAGGCGGGGTATTAATTGCTTAATCGAGATCCAATATGTTAATCTACATCACATTTGAGCAATAATTGGGCGCTGCCTACCCAAACATGATATTACACGGACTAACAATTATTTGGGCGCCGTCTACCCAAACATATATAACGGTACGATAATTATTGGGCACCGCCTACCCAAAGGATTATGAAGGGTGTGCGTGGGTGTTTTTCCAGAATATTATCAAAAGTGTTGAAATATAAACGACAACATACACAGTGGAAGACTTTGAAAAATAAAATTGCAAACGGGATATAAAAAATTTTCATAGATTATAAAATAATCTATGATGCTTCATGGTGAAACTTCACTATAACGAAGTAGTGATACAAAGACAAAGTAAAATTCTACTGTATGATTTTACGACAAGGTTATATACCCTAGATACACAACCAAAAGCCAAGAATTCTAATCATGTAAACAACCTACTTATAGGCCTAATTAAAACACTCTTAGAATTACAATAAAGAGAACTGAAGCTACTACACTTGCTATTGGTAAATATGAGTCTCGATTTCCTTACATGAATGTGTCCAATGCGTATGGTATTTATAGACTTCAAAACTTGCATGTGAACACTTGGAAATCATGGTTTCCCATGATCCAAAACCGTCTACCACTAAGCTTTATGAACTTGCAAAACCGCCTATGCTTATCTTTAATCTTCTCACTCTAAAACTACAACCGCTTGATCTGGTAACTTCCACGTCGTCAACTTGTATGTTTAGATATTAAAGACGACATTGGAACATTTGGAGTCAGTGTTAGAAGAAAAAGCGAATTCTGATGTTGTAGAAAATATTGTAACATTATGGACAACATTGACCTAACATCAACAGTCTCCCCCAACTTGGCCTTTCTACTACAACATACTTGATGTTGTAAACATGAAGTAAAATGTGTTAAGATAGAAACACAACTAAACATCAAATTAAAGATATTTAATTGTTTGAACCAAATTAAAGTGAAATAACAGTAATTAACATAAACCACTAAGCACAAAATGAGGTGCTTAGGCCAAAATTCACAAACACTAAACAAACGAAGTGTTTCCAAAATAGTTTAAACAAAAATAGAAACATACTACTAAGAATTTAACTATCAGAAATTAAAAACATTGTTTAAAAACTAAATAAACAAACTACATAGCTTTTGAAACACAAAGATTGAACATGTGAAGTAGAGAGAGGATTGGGCTGATCTTCATAAGTCAGCTGCATCTCCATAATCTGCATAAACTCCCTCTTCCTTCATTCTTCCCCTGTCTTAAAGCTCATCTTCTTTAACATTGGGGTTAACTGGAACAATTTCTTCTTCTTCTGGAATTTCCTCTAATCTCACACAACTCGTACTAGCACCACTTGTACCAACTCCATCTCTGTTTAGTCCTCCATCAACATCAGGCCTCACTCCCCCTGTTGGAGTAGAAAACAACAATTCCCAGAAAGATTTCTGGTTCTTCATGTCTTCAATCAATGACTGCATATTAGTGATGGATGTCTGCAAAGTGTTAATTTGCTCAGTAATATAGTGAGGAGTCAAAGATACAAAAGTGAGTGTAGCGGTATGAGGAATGTTGACAGAATTATTGTCAACATTCTGAGCGACATCAGGAGCTTCTTGTTCATGTTGCACTTCGGTTGGATCTTGATATGGTAGATCTATCACCCTGGGACCTGTAAGCAGCACATTTGAAATTTCAAAACTGGCAGTGAATCCACTTATGGTCTTGTTGGGACATTGTCAGTTTTGATTAAGATCCCAAAGCCCCTGAAAAGATGATTGGCCTTATAATATTTTAGTCAGGCTAGTCTTGATTAGGACTTTGTACTTAGCTATTTTACACTTCACAGGTACTCAGTGAGAGGAGCACTCACTGATGTCAATCAAGACTAAGAGCCTGAAGATGAAGAGCACCATCCTGAACTTACGGCAGTCTATCTAAGCTGGCTGAGTAAGTATCAGTGATGAAGAGTATGACCCTGAGGTTATTACTAACTCAGTCCTGAAGGGAACATGATGATACTGAGTAATGGAAAAAGAATTGGAGTAGAGCCAAGCAATGCAAAAGGAATGTCAGCGTCAGGATAAGACCGTTGTGCTCAAGACAAAAAGAACTTAATAAGACAAGCCTGAAGCCTAAGAATAAGTTCTGACATTCTCACCAACCTGATGACGTGGACCAATCAAGTCAAGACAACATATCTGACACTGCCAAGGCCACATTCCAAGAAAAATAGGTGAAACCTATTAATTGTATGGATTCAAATGTAATTTTCTCCAACAGTTACATTTGAATCCATACTATAAATACAAGCTCATAGTTGCGGTTTGAAGTGTGTGTGAATGAGAAAAATCAACACCTACGAGCTGTGAAGGTGTGAGTGTATAGTGCGTTTTCATGGGAGATATAAGGAGGCACGTTTCACACCTTGTTCACTGACCATTAAGGTCTTCAAAGATATAAAATGAGGGTTGAGCTTGTGACTCATAACTTAGAGAGGTTTTCCCAATCTTAGCTTTAGGGTAACACATTGTAAGGGAAAACCTCACCTAGTTGGAGAAAACCTAACTGAAACCAAAACCCTACTTGTCAGGTTTGTTGGTGGAAGTTATTGTTGAGTTGGAAAGGAAGAAAGCAAGATCTGAGTGTATAGATCTGGGTGCACCATGGCACGTTAAAAACAAGAATCCCAAGTTAGTGGATTTCCTGTTAAATCAGGCCCGTGGATGTAAGAGCTTGAGTCTCTGAACCACGTTAAACTAAGCGTTGTTTATTGTTTAAGTACTTACTAAAGTGTTGTGTAAAATCTGCTCACTGAGAGCATTGTTAAAGAAACTTTGGTTGAGTAATTTAGTCAGGGAGAACCAATCTCACTAACATGCTTAAGCAAGCACTCGAGAGTCCAGTATCTCGAGTCACTGCATTGCTTAGAGCATGAGTCTCCAAGTCTTCACACTGACTTGGTAACTCAGCCTCTAAGCAGTGCAGTGACTTGAAGTGTAACCTCTCGAGTCACTGTCTTGTTGAGATGCTGAGTCCTCAAGTCACCACACTGACTTGATGCCTCTAACTCTCAGCAATGTAGTGACTTGAAGTGTTCCCTCACTGAACTCATTCAGGGTGCAATGCAAAGTTAAAAAAAAAAATTCTCCTAAATTCCCATTTTGGTATTCGAAAATGGGACCATCAGGTCTCTTCTCTTGGATGCCTCTCAAATACTTTGTTCTCCAACATCTTGTAGACAAGACTTGGGTACGACAACAGTCCTTTCCCATGTATGTCACCAGCATATGACAAGACATTGTTGAATATTGTTTGCCCAAGATTGAACTTTTTTAAATGCTCAATCTTATACATCAAGATAGCCTACTCTTTGGTCAACACAGTAGTATTCGAAGATGGTAACCAATTGTACACACACAACTTGTGAAGGATAGTGTATAGACTAGTTAATTTGGAACTACTAAGTCTATTCTCCCATACTTCAAGTTGTCCACTAGTTAAGACCTTTATAACTTCATTCATATCATCTACAGTCTCCTCTATCATAGTTTTTATCTTTAAGAACATGTTGATCGTTTTAGGAGTAAAATAAATTTTGACACCCCTAAACCATACAATTCCATAATGCTTTGAATTCGTTTTTCCTAGACTCTCCCTTAAATTCACATAAAATTCATATATCCATTCTACTATATACGGGGTAGCAAACTCCAGTGCATATAACAATGACCTCTCTCTAAAGAATTCAATCAGATTTTGTTCTCTAAAGTATGCCATCTTAGCAACTTTTTCTCCAACAAGTATTATAGTGTGAATTTTTTTGTATTTATCATTTTTTGTATCATTGTACTTTTCATCACTAGAAAAATAGTCAGAGAGTACCTTTGCACTTGAGTCTGAGCCATCGGAAGAGGGGTCACTGGAATCAGGGTCCAAGTTGTTCTTGTCTTCACTTTCTTCTTCTTTTCCAGGTTTTGACTCTCCAGATGTTGCCATAGGTGATGGCACATTCTCAGAAACATTTGGCTAATTTTCTTCCACACTTGGCATAGGAACACCTTTCTTCTTTCCATTGCTTCTCTTTCTCACTTGTGCAAGAGGGACATTCATCTCAGAGTCCAAATCTGGAACTTGTGCAGGTTCAGATTGTACTTCTTCTGTTTCTCCTTTCTCAGGTTCAGTGTCTTCTTCTTCTGAGCTCTCATCAATCAAAATGGAGTTTGATGTGTCCACTTTCTTTCCCTTTCTTTTAGTCTCAACATAGTCAACTTTCTTGCCCATAGTCTATACGATCTTCTTCTATTTCCACCTTTCTTTGAAGGACTACATTTCCTTTTTCTCCAGGTATTTCTGATTCTCTCACTAAGTCCTTCAGTTTCATTCGATGTTTCTTACTTATCATCAGCAGCAACTTCTTGAGTACCAGTATCTTGAACATTTGCAGATGGATTGCACATCCTCACAAGTGCAGTAAGATCAATTTCTTCATCTCCAAGAAGGATTTTAGGGTATTTGATCTCAAGCCTAAGAACTTGATAAGCAATAATTGTTTGTTCAAAGGGGGTTCCTAGATCGAAACTGATAGTGATGGGAGTAGGATCCAGAAAAGCTATCATTTTAGTAGTGGGATAACAGAGGAAGAAGGAATTTCAGAAGCATCCTTCAATGGTGTAGAGTTTTTAGTGGTAAGAGATTCTGGGACAGGAATCGAAGAGGTAGAAGGAGCAGTGACTCAAGGAAGTTGTACCTAGATAGATCCGATAGTGATTGAGGGAGATGTTGGCGGAAAGGCGCCATCATTCATCGAAACATTCTGGGAATCGATTCTAGAAGCCACTGAAGCAAGAATGTTAAGTGGATTTTCAGAGTTTTGCGAAGAGGAAGTGGTTGGATGTTTGGGAGAATTTATATGTGGTGAAGATGGAAGGTCTCCTTATGTAGCCATTATAACCTGCAATTAAGTTTGAAATCAGTTTCAAAATAATAATAAAAATATTCAAACATACTAGGCTAAACACTCTATAGGTTGAAGATGATGATACTAACTAATGTTGTAAGTATTACGAAAGTGCTATATCAATAATACCTGGGAAACTGAACAACAGTACTCGAAAAAGCTTATAACATATGAAAACAAACGCTGAATTTAGGAAATCTTATATAGAGAGAAAATATAGAAGTTATCACACATACTTCACTATGTATCGTGCATTATGTGGTGGTTTTAGAGAACCTCCCACGAATTTATGAATAATACGTGTATGCGTGTGTGTGTGTTGTGAAAATTATGAGGAAAATAATTAACCATCCATGATCTTATACTTAAAACTAAATTTAAATAATTACTGTAGAATATTCTTAATAGATTCCCTTAATATTACCCTAATTCTAAAATTTAATTAACCCATAAAAATATTAAGCAATTCGAAGCTTCTATATATCGTTATTATTGTTAGAACATATATCTCAACATTTTAATAACACAATCAACATTGGATTATTTTATTAACTTAAACACTTTTATCACAAGATTTCATATTGATCCACCTTTTGAAAGGAGGACATCGTAGTTGCGAACTCCGTTCCCCATAGTTACTCAGTGGATTATGAATAAATTGATATATTTTTAATCACCTTTTGAAAAGAGTACATCGTAGTAGCGATCTCCGTGTCCCATAGTTACTCAGTGATTAAAGTATCTTATTGTGATATTTCAAACTCTTTAGCACGCAATGATATGTGACCACAAAAATAAAGACATTTTTCGGATTCAAATAACCATTAAAAATAGAGTTTTATCAAAAGATCAAATAGGAATAATACTTAGAAAATTTACTAAGTGTTTTCTGATGTTGTGTCAAATGCCAAAATATTTTTCACAATACAGTAATAATTTATTCAGTGTGAGAATAAACCAAGTGATTTTCTAAGTGAACAAAACCGCTCATAATCAAGGGGTTTTGTGAATATATATGCAAGTTGTGTTTCAATGGAGATATACTCTAATTTCACAATATTCTTCTCAACAAAATCTCTAATAAAGTGATGTCTGATACTTATGTGCTTAGTCAGAGAATGTTGTACAGGATTCTTAGATATATTGATTGCACTAATATTATCACAAAATATAGTTAATATACCACTATCTAGACCATAATCATCAAATAATTTCTTAAGCCATAATAATTGAGTACAACAACTCCCTGTTGCAATATATTCAGATTCAGCTGTGGATTGTGAAACACTGCTTTTGTTTCCTACTGTGCCATGAGATGAGATTGTTTCCCATGTAGAAACATACTCCAGTAGTACTCTTCCTATCATCACTATCATCTGCCCAATCTGCATCACTATACCTAATCAATGTATAGTTAGTGTCCTTACCATACCAAATCCCTGGATCATATGTACCTGCCACATATTTGATAATTCTTTTCACAACGTTCATGTGAGATTCTTTTGGATTTGTTTGATATCTAGCACATAGACACACACTAAACATAATATCTGGTCTACTAGAAGTTAGGTACAGTAAACTGCCTATCATAAATTTGTATAATGTTGGATCAACATTTTGTCCAGCATCATCTTTGCATAATTTCTGTGTTGAACCCATAGGAGTTCTCATAGTTTTAGCAGTTTCAAGTCCAAAACTCTTAAAAAGATTTTTAGCATATTTTCTTTGTGAAAAAAAAAAATCCATCCTTATCTTGTTTAATTTGAAGACCTAAAAAGAAATTCAAGTCTCTAATCATTGACATTTCAAAAGTAGCAGTCATTTCTTTCACAAACATATCTATCATCTTGTCACAAGTAGAACCAAATACAATATCATCGACATAGATTTGAGCAATCATGATATGGTTATCAGTTTGATTGATGAATAATTCTATCAACTTTACCTCTTATGAAACCAAAACTGACTAGAAAATCAGTTAACCTTCCATACCATGCTCTAGGAGCTTGTTTAAGACCATATAAAGCTTTATTCAGTTTGTACACATGGTTTAGAAAATGTGGATTTTCAAATCCTTTTGGCTGTTCAACATAAGCTTCTTCTATTAATATTCCATTTTAAAAAAATAGCTTTAACATCCATTTGATGTAACTTAATGTCCAGAAAACATGCAATAGCAAGTAATAATTTAATTGATTAAATTTTAGCTACTGGAGCAAAAGTTTCATCATAATCTATTCCTTCTACCTGAGTGTATCCTTGAGCAACTAACCTAACTTTATTTCTCACAATGTTACCAGATTCATCATTTTTGTTCTTAAAGATCCACTTAGTTCCAATAACATTTGTATGTTCAGGTCTAGGAACTAATGTCCAAACATTATTTCTTTCAAACTGATTTAACTCTTCATGCATAGCATTAATCCAGTTTTTATCTTTTAAAGCTTCAATTACATTCTTAGGCTCAATTAAGGAATGATTACACTCATGGTTTACCTTGTAGCATATGGAAGACATGCAAATTATTCTTACCAGTTTACTTACTATACCCATTCTTCTTCTTGTTTGTACTCCAGAGTATTTTTCACCAATGATCTAATCTACAGGATGATCTTTGATAATCCTAGAAGATGGAACTTTGTTATACCCAAATGAATTCCCAAAAGATTCTGATCTTCCAGGTAATGTTGTTCTAGATGACTAAACATTTGGAACAACATCCTTATTCTGACCAGAATCCGTAGAACCCACTGGTATATCAATAAGTCAAGAAACATCATCTTCTACAGTTGGACCTGCACTCTTCTCAGGCTAAGAAGAAGAAAGTTGTGTATGTTGATATTTCAGGGAGACAGATTTACCACTCTGAGGCAATCAAGGTTGTTAAGCAAGTCTGGATCCCGAAGGGTACAACTGACACCATAGGACCCAACACCCAATGGGTACCTAAAGCCTGATCTGTTTGCAGACGCTGTGGATCAAAACAGGAGGAGGGGAGACTCAATCAAAGCTATTTGGTACCTAGACAGTGGGTGCTCAAGGCACATGACTGGAATGAAGAGTCTTCTCCAAGAATTTCAAGCTAAGGATGGTCCACAGGTAACCGTTGGTGATAACTCAAAAGGTTTTACTAAAGGGTTTGGTGTTTTGAAAATAGGTACAGATAGAGTGGAAAATGTGTCCTTTGTTGAAGGACTGAAGCATAACCTATTGCCGGTGAATTAGTTCTGTGACAAAGGTTTTAGTGTTGAGTTCTCATCGAATATATGTCCAGTCAAGGACAAATCAACACAAGTGCTTCTTTCAGGTGTTAGGAAAGGTAATGTTTATTTAGCTGATTGGAGCAACACTGTTCCTAATACTTGTTTTGTTGGTAGAGCTCAGTTGGTTATGACATAAAAGATTAAACCATCTGAACTTCAAGATTCTTAACAAGATTTCTAGACTTTCTCTTGTAGAAGGTTTACCTAATGAAGTTTTTAGCAAGGATCATTTGTGCAAGGCTTGTTAGGAAGGAAAGCAAGTCAGAGCTACATTCAAAGAAAAAGCTACCTTCTCAACTGACAGGCTTCTTCAACTCTTGCACATGGATTTGTTTGGCCCTGTAACACTTGTGAGTATGAATGGTAGGAAATATACCCTTGTGGTTATTGATGACTATTCGAGAAAAAAAGTTTTTTTGGTCCCGTAACTTATCTTGTGTCCAATTTACGTCCCAAAAAATTTAACTATTCAATTTTGGTCCCATAACTTATTTAGTTGTCCAATTTTGGTCCCAATTTCACCGGAAAAGCCAAAACGACGTCGTTTTATGTCACGTGTGGCTCACGCACCGGCCAAAATTGAGGATTTATATTGTCCATTCTGACGTGGCACTGACTGTATTTTTTCTTTTTTTAATTAATTATTTTTATTCAATATTTGTTTTCACCTCATTAATAATTAATAAAATTAATTTTAAATAAGATATCAACTTAATACCCATTCAAACTTACGAATTTACTAAGCCAATTCAAATCAATATTTAAAAAAAAATAGGGAAGATTGAAATCGGATTTCAAGAAAGGTGTCTAAGAGTCTGCCTTTGAAATGACGATGTGAATTCTTTGTTCAGGTAATTCAATTTCTCTTATTTTAAGTATTATTTATTTAGAAAATGTGAGTTTGATTTGGTTTAGAAAATCCGTAAGTTTGAATTGGTATTGAGTGGTATCTTATTTAAAATTAATTTTATTAATTATTTAATGAGGTGGAAACAAATATTGAATAAAAATAATTAATTAAAAAAAATACAATCATCGCCACGTCAGCATGGGCAACTAAAATCCCCAATTTTGGCTGGAACGTGAGTCACGTGTGACATAAAACGACGTCGTTTTGGCTTTTCCTATGAAATTGGGACCAAAATTGGACAACTAAATAAGTTATGGGACCAAAATTGAATAGTTAAACTTTTTGGGACGTAAATTGGACACAAGATAAGTTATGGGACCAAAAAACTTTAATCTCTGATTATTCTAGATACACTTGGGTTATTTTCTTTTTGAATAAGAAGAAAACACAGATGAAGCTTCCAGAGTTGCTCAGGAGACTCAGTGATGGTCCCGTAATTCTTTAAAAAACAAGGACAATATGGGAATTTAGGAGATAACACCAATTTTCTTTTTGCGAATGAGTTCAGTGCGGGACACTCAAGTCACTGCATTGCTGAGGGTCAGAGCTCTCAAGTCAGTGACAATTTGTTGGTCCCGATTCAAGACTGAGAGATACGTGTATGGGGGGGGGGGGGGAATACACGTATACAAATTTTCTTTCTTTTTGCAAGACTGAGTCCCCTTAACTCAGAGTGATAAAGAACTCAGGGTTGATAACACACCTACTAACTGCACTCTATGTTGGTCAGTTGGCTAACTATCAACTTGAGTTCAGTGTAGAAATGCGTGAGCCCTGAAAGTTTATAGTCTTGTTTTATGTTTGCTTTCTGAAAACTTGATTACTCAATTCTGAAATAGTGGTTAGTAGCGCAGTGTTCAGTTTAATGATCAGGCTGATTAATTCAAGTCTGATAAAGCCAAATGCTATGAATGACTTAAGAGATAAGCAAATAAGCACAATATCAAAGCAATAAGAACACAGGGAGTTTAACGTGGTTCAGAGACTCAAGCTCCTACGTCCACAATCCTGATTGAACAGGATAATCCACTACTCGGGATTAACTTATTTTTAACGTGCCAAGGTGCACCAAGATCAGCTAACCTCACTGACCTATACAAACTCCTTCCTAACTTTACTAAACAACTTTAACTAACAACCTGACGAGAGGGTTTTGGTTTTAGTTCGGATTCCAACTAAGGTGTGATTATCCTTACAAGGCTAAGCTATGCTAAGAATGGATAATCACTCTAAGCTTAACATATGGCTTGAAAGCTCAGTGGAATACAGAATAACTCTCACTAATCTAAGAAAAACTTGGGAAATTTATTTGGTTTTGAGTGCTTCTTTTAGAAAGCTGAATGCTTGAATGCTTGAGAGTTTGAGTAATTTCTGGCTTGGAAATTTCCCGTAACCTTGAATGGGTTCAAGGCCTTCTGTATATATAGATGGATTTGAAAACTATCCGTTGGAGGAGATAGTCTTCTATTCGTCTACGTAGGGTTGTTCAACAAACATATTTCCCATGCAACAACCATCCTTGCATGGATTAGGTAATTGCATTTAATGCTTCATTTAATACTTGCCCATTGAAAGTGCAGTCTGAAGTCAGTCTTCATGCTAGGTTCGTACGTGTGTGTCCTTCCTGGGTTGGTCCACGTCATCAGGTTGGTGAGAATGTCAGAACTCATTCCTGGGCTTCAGGCTTGTCTTATTAAGTTCTTTTTATCTCGAGCACAACGGTATTGTCCTGACGCTGACATTCATTTTGCATTGCTTGGCCCTACTCCAAGTCTTTCCCATTACTTAGTGTCATCATCTTCCCTTCAGGACTGAGTTAGTAATGACCTCAGGGTCATACTCTTCATCACTGACACTTACTCAGCCAGCTTAGAAAGACTGCCGTAAGTTCAGGATGGTGCTCTGCGTCTTCAGGCTCTTAGTCTTGATTGACATCAGTGAGTGCTCCTTTCACTGAGTACCTGTGAAGTGTAAAATGACTAAGTATAAAAACCTAACCAAGACTAGCCTGACTAAGACATTCTAAGGCAAATCATCTTTTTCAGGGTCTTTGGGATCTTAATCAAAACTGACAATGTCCCAACATAATTGACTTGTGAGCTCAGGCTCTCAACAAAGCAATGACTCGAGAGACTGAACTCTCGAGTGCGTGCTTAAGCCTGTCAGTGAGATTGGTTCTCCCTGACCAAAACACTTAGCTAAAACCTTCTTTAAGAATGAGACTCTCAGTGAGCACACGATACAAACCAGTTAGCAAGTACTTAAGCAATAAATCACACTCAGTTTAAAGTGGTTCAGAGACTCAAGCTCCTACATCCACTATTCTGATTGAACAGGAAATCCACTACTTGGGATTCTTATTTTTAATGTGCCAAGGTGCACGACTACACCGGACTCACACAACTACCTGGGCTGCCTTTCCTCCCCTTACTGAAACACCTAACGCTTTTTTGGAAAGGGTTTAGTTTGGTTTGGTTCTCTCCAACTAGGTGAGGTTTTCCCTTACAATGTGTTAGCCTCTAAGCTAAGGTTGGAAAAACCTCTCTAAGCTGTGGATGTATATGATAAGCTCGAGATACAAGCTGGACACACAGAATATATATGAAGACCCTAAAGGTCAGTGCCCTGGATGTGAGATGTGCCTCCTTATCACTCCCTTTGAACTGCACAAACTCTCACACCCACACAACTCGTAAGTGTAGATTTCTCCTATCACACTCTTTGAAATGCAGCTATGAGCTTGTATTTGTAGTGTGGATTCAAATGTTACCGTTGGAGAGAATAACATTTGAATCCAGACTATCAGTAGGGAAACCTACTTTTCATTAAATGCAGCCTTGTCAGTATCGGATGAGCTGTCTTGACTTGATTGGTCCACGTGGACTGAATCCAACGACTCTTTGGTTCAGTGGGCTTGATCAGGACACACTGACTTCAGATGGCTTATCCTCCACTGACTCTGATGATCTTCAGTAGACATGAATGTCTTCAGTGTAGTTGTCCTTCAGTAGACGCTTGAAGATCTTTCCAAGAAGTTTGTCATAAAGCTGAATGACAAACTTCCCTGACCTCAGTAGCCTGACTCCTTCAGGATCTACTAGGTACAACACTGATCCTCCTGATCATGCTCTTCACTGAGTGGTCCACTGACTTAGCTTAGAATAGTCAGGTTTATACTCAGTGGGACTTCCTTCAGGCTTTTCTTCAGGATCAGGTCTTTTGACATGGCTTCAGTCTGTCTTTCTTGTGATGTTATCTTGACTTTCTCAGGCTTTGTCAGTGAGTTCCCCCTCACTGAGTTTCCCCTCAGTAGAGTTCCCCCTCAACTGAGTTCTCCTTTACTAAGTGCTTCCTCAACTAAGTTCTTCTCCACTGATAACCTGTTCAACTGAGAAACAAACTAGCCTAACCTGAAACTAAAAGATACGATCCTGACTGCTTCAAACCTATTACATGTGGTTTTGGAAAATCATCAGAACTAATATATCCCAACACTCAGCAATGAGAAGAATCAGACCATTACTAAGATCAGATCTGACAAGGGCACTGAATTTATAGATTCATATATTTTTTACTTTTGTAATGAACTTGGTATAGCTCATGAGACTTCTGCAGCTAGAGCCCCACAACAAAATGGTGTCGCTGAGAGGAGGAACATGACACTGAAGGAAGCTGCCAGGACCATGCTGACTGAGTTAGGATTGCCCAAGAAGTTCTGGGCTGAGGCAATCAACACTGCATGCTACACTCAGAATAGATCCATGCTAAACAAAAAACATGCTCAGACCCCATATGAGATATGGAACAAGAGGAAGCCTCATATCTCTTATTTCCATATATTTGGTTGCAAGTATTTCAACCTCAATAATGGGAAAACTCAATTGAAAGCTTTAGATAGCAAATCTGATGAAGGGATATTCTTAGGATATTCTGAAGTTAGTAAAGCTTTCAGGGTTTACAATCGTAGGACTCTTGTTGTGGAAGAATCACCATATGTTTGATGAATCTGTCGCTGAGTCTAGGGTTAAAGTGTTAGATCCTGACTCTGAGGAGGTCACAAGGAGAGTGACAAGGCTGAGCTTGAAGAATCAACCTGATCCCAAGGTCAAGGCAGTGCCTATTCCATGTTGGGATGATAACGAAGATCAGGATGATGATGCAAGGGCCACTCCTAAGCCCAGCACATCAGGGACAGTTGAGCCTTAGACTGAGGAATAGGCTCAACCTGAGGTAAGTACCGTCAATGAAGATGCGGTCGCAGCTGAGACGGTCACTGGGGTCAACATATCAAGGGGGAATCAATGTCCCTGACATTGAGCTGGTAAATCCCTTTGGTGTAGACTCAAGTTCATCCCCTTATGTTCATTTTCTTGAGTTCATAGAACCTGTAGATACTAACATTGCAGGTACATCAGGGACAACTCCAGGCAAGAGAACATGGCTAGAGGATCATCCCATTGACCAAGTCATTGGTGATCCAACTAAAGGAGTCGGGACCAGGCGGTTCCATGATGAGAGTGCACTATTCTGTTGTTTTCTCTCTGAGAAAGAGCCTCAAGACATTGAAGAAGCTCTCATTGACTCGAACTGGATCATAGCCATGCAAGAGGAGTTGAATCAGTTCACAAGGAATTAGGTTTGGGAACTGGTAGATAAACCTAGGCATCAAGGAGTGACTGGTACCAAATGGGTCTTTAAGAATAAGAAGGTTGAGAATGGTGGTGTTGTGAGAAACAAGGCAAGGCTGGTTGCAAAGGGGTATTGTCAGTCCGAAGGAATAGACTATGATGAGACCTTTGCTCCAGTGGCTAGGCTAGAGGCTATCAGGTTGTTCCTTGCATAATACAAGAAGTTTAAGGTGTATCAAATGGACGTCAAGAGTGTCTTCCTGAATGATGTACTCAATGAAGAAGTATATGTGGAACAACCTCCCGGGTTTGAGGTTGGAGATAGAGTACACCATTTGAAGAAAGCACTCTATGGACTTAAGCAAGCTCCTAGAGCTTGATATGATTCCCTCTCCCAATTCCTGACTGACCATGGGTTCAGGAAAGGAACCGTGTGAAAGGTGTGCGTGAGTATTTTTTAAGAATGTTGTCAATTGTGTTGAAACATAAACAACAACATATACAGTGGAAGACTTTGAAAAACAGAAGGTAATATTTGCAAATGGGATATCAAAACTTTATCATAGATTATTAATGAATAATCTATGATGCCTCATGGCGAAACTTCACTATAACGAGTAGTGATACAAAGACAAAGTAAAAACCAACTATAGGAATTTACATTAAGATCATATACCCTAGGTATACACTCAAAAGCCTATAATCCTAACTGTGTAAACCAAATAACCTACTCAAAGGTCGAAACAAAACACTTCTAGGATTACAAAGGAGAGAACCGAAATAACTACAATCTATATGTAAAATAGACATCTCAAACTCTTCACTTGAAAGTGTCTCTGGCGTATGGTATTTATAGACTTCATTCCTTGCATGTGAACACAAAAATCATGGTTTCCCATGATGTAAAAACCGTCCAACACTAAGTCTCCATGATCTTGATAACCACCTATGTTGTAGCTTCAAATAACTCACTCTAAACTGCAATCGCCTGACCTGGTAACCGCCACATCTTCGTTCTGCATGTTTAGACATTAAAGACAACATTGCTACATTCGGAGTTAGTGTTTGGAGAAAGGGCGAATTCTGATGTTGCGGAAAATATTGTAACATTCTTGATAACATTGACCTGACATCAACAATCTCCCCCAATTTGGCCTTTCTACTACACCACACCTGATGTTAAAAACATGCAGTAAAATGTGTATAAGTATGAACACAACTAAACATCAAAGAGAAGATATTTAATTGTTAAACCAAATCAAGTAACAGGAAATAAAAGCAATACAAAGTACAAACTGAGTACTTTGGACTAAACTACACAAAGACTAAGCAAACTAGAATGTTACCAAAATAATCTAAACATAGACAACAACATAGACTAACAGTTTTAGACTAAACTAAAAACAGAGCATAGTTCTAACAAAAATTAAACTAAATAACAGTAGAGCCTTTGAATCTCGGGATTGAATATGTGAAGAAGAGAGAGGATTGGAATGATCTTTCATAGTCAGCTGCATCTTCATAGTCTGCACGAACTCCCCCTATCTTCATTCTTCCTTGGATTCTAAGCTCTTTCTTGGTCTCCACCTAGATCACCATAGAGTGTCACTAGGTCTTCATCATCATCTTTTTCAGCAACAGGTTCAACAACTGGAACAATAACATCTTCATCAGCGGGAACTTTTTTAATGCTTACACCACTGGTACTGGCACCACCACTTGCATCGACTTTAACTCTCCCTGAGTTCAAACCACCATCATCAGTAGCAGCTACATCAGTTCCTACTCCCCCTGTTGGAGTAGAAAGCAGCAACTCCCCAGAAAGCTTTCTGGTTCATCATATCTTGAATGATTGACTGCATGTTTGTGATGGTTGTCTGCAAGGTCTCAATTTGTTCAGTAATATAATTGGGAGTTAAAAAACTGATATGATTGTAGCATTATGAGGAATGTAGGCAGAAGTATTGCCAACATTCTCAGCGGTATTAGCGGTTTCTTGAGTTTCCTATTCTTGATGTTCTTCAGCTGGTTCATGATAAGGTAAATCAATGACCCTTGGCCCTGTGAGTAGCACACTAGAGATCCAAAACTAGATGTGAATCCACTGATAGTTTCTTCTCTTGGATTCCTCTCAAAACTTTTGTTCTCAAGCATCTTGTATATGAGACTTGGATAAGGCAACAATCATTTCCCAGTAATATCACCATTGTAAGACAACACATTATTAAAGATTGTTTGCCCTGGATTGAACTTTTTCAAGTGTTAAATCTTGTACATCAAGATGGCTTGTTCTTTGGTTAGAACAGTAGTTTTGGAAGATGGCAATCAGTTGTACACACATAGTTTATGAAGAACAGAATACAAACTGGTCAACTTAGAGCTACTCAATCTGTTTTCCCAAACCATAATCTGCCCACCAGTTATGAATTTGATAACCTCATTCATGTCATCAACAGGTTCTTCAATCATAGTCTTGGGTGTAAACTTGAGTTTAACTCCTCAAAACCAAACAGTACCATAATTCTTAGAATTTGTTTTACCCAAACTTTCTCTCAGATTTGCATAAAATTCATAAACCCATTCCACAATATATGGTGTAGCAAATTCAAGAGCATGCAACTCAACTAGATTCTGCTCTCCAAAGTCAGTCATTTTGACTACCTTTTCTCCCACAAGTATCCTAGTGCGAATTTTTCTATACTTATCACTCTTCATATCATTATATTCTTCTTCACTAGAAGTGTGATCAGATAATACCTTGGCACTGGAATCAGAATCACTCGGAGATGGATCACTGGATTCAGGTTCATAATTCTTCTCTTCTCCTTCTTCCTTTTGTTCTGGTTCAGATTCTTTGGATGTTGCCATAGGTGATGGCATATTTTTTGCAACAACAGGTTCACTCTCAGCAACAATTGGCATAGGAACAATTTTATTTTTTGCCTTACTTCTCTTTCTTACTTGTGTAATGGGCACATTCATCTCGGAGTTGGAATCTGGCATTTGAATGGGGCCAGATTGCACTTCTTCAGTTTCAGCTACATTAGGACTTGTAGCTGTTTCTTCTGAGCTTTCATCTATCAGAATCGGCTTTGAGGTATCCTCCTTCTTTCCCTTCCTTTTTGTCTCAGCATAATCCACTTTTCTTCCCATGTTCCTGTAAGATCTCCTTCTTTTTCCTCCTTTCTTTGGTTGGCTTGCTTTTCTCTTTTTCCAGGCATTTCAAATCCCTTCACCCAGACCTTCAGTGTCATTTGATGTTTCATGTTGAGTCTCCATTGCCGGTTCAGCTTCAGTTCTTTGATCATCAGCTTCTGGTGTTCCTTGCTGAGGATTACATATTTTTTCAAGCTCAGTAAGATCTATCTCTTCATCACCAAGAAGTATTTTAGGATGTTGAGTCTTACATTTCAGAACTTGATAAGTGGCAGCGATTTGTTCAAATGGTGTTCCTAAACTGAAGTTTGTAGAGATAGGATTAGGGTAAAGATAATCAGTCAAATTTGTAGTGGGTTGGACAGAGGATGAAGGTACATCAGTTGTGTCCTTCACAGAAGTAGGGTTTAGAATCGAAGATGAAGGATTGACATTTTGTGGGATTGGTATTTCGAAAGAACCGATAGTAATCGAAGGAGATGTTGGCGGAGAGGCGCCAATATTAGCAGCAACATTCTGGGAATCGGTTTTTGAGGTCATTGATGCTAGCAAGTTGAGAGGATTTTCGGATGTGGAAAAAGATGCTGGAAATTTGGGGGAATGAGGAGAAGATGGAAGGTTTCTTTGAGATGACATTTAAACCTGCAAAAGAACCAAAACTTTTGATTAAAAATTAATGAATAAAAATATTAAGTAATTTACAAATATACGCATCTTATAGGTTGAAGAAGATGATACAAAATAATATCATGAGTGATACTTGAGCACTCTATCAAAAATACCTTCAGGGATCCGCAAAACAAAATTCGATATAAGCTTATAAGTACTTAGAACTAACACTGAATTAAGAGGTCTTATATAGAAGAAAATATGGAAGTTATCACATATGCCCCACTTTGTGTCGTGCATTATGTGGTGGCTTTTGAGAACCTCCCACATTAACTGTTCGAACGTGGTGTGAGAAGTTTTTTGTGATATGAAATGTGAAGTAAATAAAATATATATTACCCACGATTTTTTATGCCAAAAACTAAATTTGAATAAATACTATAGAATATTCTCAATATATTCCCTTAATATTTATCCTACTAAAAAATTAATTAATTCATACAAATTAATAAGTAAATTCGAATATGCAGAATGTTGTTATTTTTGTTAGAACACATATCTCAACATTTCAATAGCAAAATCAACATTGGATTATTTTATCAATCAAACACTTTTATCATAAGATTTCACATCGATCCACCTTTTGAAAGAGAACATCGTAGTTGCGAGCTCCGTGCCCCATAGTTACTCAGTGGATTTATGAACAACTTGATACATTTTTAATCACCTTTTGAAAAGAGTACGTAGTAGCGAGCTCCATGTCCCATAGGTACTCAGTGATTAAAGTATCTTATTTGTGATATTTAAAAACTTCAATTCGCAATGATATGTGACCACAAAAATAAACACATATTCAATTTCAAACAACCATCAATACGTACGAATCAATAAGATGCAAATAGAACTAATATTTAGAAAATTTATTCACAACACAGTACTAATTTATTTAGTGAGAGCATAAGCCAAGAGATTTTCTAAGTGAAGAAAACCTCTCAAAATCAAGAGCTTTAGTGAATATATCTGCAAGTTGTTTTTCAGTGGAAATATATTCTAATTTCACTATTTCTTTTTCAACAAGGTCTCTAATAAAATGATGTCTTATACTTATATGCTTTGTCAAAGAATGTTGTACAGGATTTTTTGATATATTGATAGCACTTGTATTGTCACAATATATAGTTAGTATATCACTGTTTAAACCATAGTCATCAAACATTTTCTTTAGCCAAAGTAATTGAGTACAACAACCCCTTGCTGCAATGTATTCATATTCAGCAGTGGATTGAGAAACATAGTTCTGTTTCCTACTGTGCCATGAGATGAGACTGTTTCCCATATAGAAACATCCTCCACTTGTACTCTTTCTATCATCACTGTCTCCGGCCCAATCTGCATCACTATAACCAATCAATGTACAATTAGTGTCCTTACCATACCAGATTCCTAGATCACATGTTCCTGCAACATATTTGATTATCCTTTTTACAGCATTCATGTGAAATTCTTTAGGATTAGCTTGATATCTAGCACACATACATACACTGAACATGATGTCTGGTCTACTTGAGATTAAATAAAGTAAACTGCCTATCATAGTCCTATATAAAGTTGGATCAACACTTTGTCCAGCATTATCCTTACACAGCTTTTGTGTTGAACCCATAGGAGTTCTCATTGATTTTGCAGTTTCAAGTCCAACCCTCTTAACAAGATTATTTGCATACTTGCTTTGTGAAAAGAAAATACCATCTCTGTCTTGTTTAATTTGAAGACCTAAGAAAAAATTTAAGTCTCCAACCATTGACATTTCAAAAGTGGCTGTCATTTCCTTTACAAAAAGATCAATCATTTTATCACTTGTAGAACCAAACACAATATCACCAACATAGATTTGGGCAATCATGATGTCATTTTCAATTTGTTTGATAAATAAGGTCCTATTAGCTTTACCTCTAATGAAACCAAAATTAACAAGAAAATATGTCAACCTTCCATACCAAGATCTAGGAGCTTGTTTGAGACCATATAAGGCTTTGTTCAATTTATACACATAGTCTGGAAAGTCAGGATTTTCAAATCCTTTTGGTTGTTCCACATAGGCTTCTTCAATCAAAATTCCATTCAGAAAAGCGGCTTTAACATCCATTTGATGTAACTTAATATCCAAAAAATAAGTAATATCAAGCAATAGTCTTATAGATTCAATTCTAGCAACTGGAGCATAAGTTTCATCAAAATCAATTCCTTCTACCTGAGTGTATCCTTGAGCTACTAATCTAGCTTTGTTTCTAACAATATTACTATATTCATCAGTTTTGTTTTTGAAAATCCATTTAGTCCCTATGACATTTGTATGTTCTGGCCTAGGTACTAAAGTCCAAACATTATTCCTCTCAAACTGATTTAATTCCTCATGCATGGCATTAATCCATTTCTCATCTTTCAAAGCTTAAATCACATTTTTAGGCTCAATTAGGGAATGATAACACTCATAACTTACCTTGTTGCAGATGGAAGACATACAGATAGTTCTTACCAGATTGCTTACAATACCCATTCTTCTTCTTGTTCGAACTCCAGAATGTTTTTCTCCAATGATTTGTTCTGCAGGATGATCTTTAATTATACTGGTAGATGGAACTTTGTTGTACTCAAGTGAATTCCCAGGACATTGTGATTTTTCAGGTGTTGTTTTAGTTGTTGGAACATGTTGAACAACATCTTTACTCTGACCAGAATCTGAAGAGTTCATTGGTACTGTAACGCCCCCACTTAAAATAGTACGGAAAATATGATGTGGCACAATTAGGAACGTTACTAAAATAGTACTTTGTATTAAAATATACACACGCCACACATTTACACAGCGGAAGTAGTAAATAAGTATGATCGTAATTTAAGATACAAGCCAAAATTTAAAAATATTATTCTTGAAAACATAAAGTCTTTAAGAAAACTTCACAGCCTGCCGAGTTCATTCGCCCACGTCCGGATCCACAGCATCTGTAAAAATTTAAAGTGGAAGGGATAAGTGTTTGTAAACACTTAGTGGGAAACCTCTTTATAATTGCACAAACTATACATCAATTGTTTATAACATGTGAGCCCCCGAAATTTCACCGGGTATATGCTTGGGTGGCGTGACCAACCCGTGGTGCCGGAATGACCGGACTATCTCATTTGCCAACATAGTGTTGGACTATCTCAGGGGCCAGTCGATAGCGGGCCAGACTCAAAATATTTAACATTCAACGTTTAATAAGTGCAATTAAATAATAATAGAACACTTGATGATGAGCGAAGTGATCCCCAACCTTGCAGGTTTGTACCTACAAGTAAAATTTTAAAAATAAAAACATTGTTACTTATCCCTTCACTTTTGTAAATTGTAAGACTTGAATTCAAATCTCCACACATATTCAAATATTGTATACTAACACAAAAATATCAATTAAGTGTATAAAATCATCAAATAGCAAGTTATAAACAAATATCGACTGTAAAAATGTAACCGGACCATTTCGAACCTTTCACACAAAATTTTGATTTTGGCAGATTACACGCCTAACTTTGAAAATTCATATTAACTTATTCATACGTCCAAAAATTATGAAATTTTAAAAGTATATTACCAACTCAATAAAGTTTATCACCATATTTTTGAATTTCTCAAACTCCTTACCAAACATCAAATATTTCGTAATGAACACACAGTAACAGATTCTAGTCACTTAACTTTAAAAATTCACCATAAATCAACCACATGTCCAATACTCATGAAATTTTAACCATGAACTCCAAACTTCATGGAATTTATCAACATACTTTGGTTTTCTATAAAAACATAACCGATTATTCTCAGATCATAGAAAACTTCTACTGTTTCTGTAATTTCGTCCAAAACCCTAGCTCTACTTCGAAAAATTACCACGAATTGAATACCAGTCCAAAAATTATGAAATTTTAAACCTAAGTTTCTTCACAAGTCTATTTTCACATATAAAAATTTCAGAATTTTCCATCGAAAAATTGGATCAAAAACGAAATTCCTTCACAAGTTGTCCAGATTTTCGGTTTTCATGCATATATGAAGAACATAACATCTTAAACTCACTTTAGACCATATAATTTCATGATTTCTACTTCTAAAGCATACATAATCAAGTAATAAACATGATTTTGATCATAACTTATGAAGAAATTAAATTAAACATTCAAACATGAAGTGAAACATGGATAACATGCAAAATTACTCATCAAAACTCATTTTCCTATCATTTAATTCACATATCATGCATAAACTTCATACTACCACTTAAATAATTACTCAATCAAGAAGAGAAGCTTACTTAGAGATAGGTAGCTACAAGGTAACTCTTCTCCTCCTTTCTATAAGTGTAGTAGTAGTAGTAGTAGTATTTGTTCTAATTTTCTTTCTCTAAGCTTATATCTATTTATGCATGCATGTTCTTGTATTTATAGGAGGAGAAATACTTGGAGACTACTCCAAGTCCTTTAGAACCGACCTTGAAGAAGAATGTGGAGAAAACTTGTAGGTTAGATTAATAAACACATGACATCTTATGGTTAGTAGCAAAATTTGACTTTTATTCTTTAATTTTGACCTTAATTCATGAAGTTTCACCACTCTTCCTAATCTACCTATAAATTTCGAAATTTTATGGACAAATCAAGAGAATTCTTGTGTCTTGTAGTTAAGACACTTGTAGGCTTTGAATTTAATAAATGAAAATAAAAGAAATTATGATTTTCTAATTTATTTAATGCTTTTAAGGTACATTATGCATAAAATTACTTATACTATCTTATAAAATAAAATTAAAACTCTTCTAAGGCTCTAAATAAATTATAAAGTCTATATTCTAATCATAAAAAAATATCGAGCAATCGATACGTAATTCGTTTCTTGAAGAAACGTTCATTTTTCAACTTATAACGTGTAAAATAAAATACTAGACTTAAGGACTATATTAATTTCTATATCAAATACTTTAAGACATAAAATAAAGAACATATAAAAATTATAAAGTTTCAAGAATAAGCATGTATTGAGCAAATAATATGTTAATTGTAAGTATCGAGTAAATAAAACACATAAACGTGCCTTGGCATGAATTTTGGATGTAAATGCATCACATATATTCATATAGAATTATGAAGCATTTAGTAAAGCAAATAAGGTCATGAAAGTCTAGGGTATTACAGGTACATCAATAAGTCCAGTAACATCATCCTTGATGGTTGGACCTGCAAGACTAGCATTGTCATAAAAAAAACCACATTAATAGATTCTTGCACGGTATCAGTCCTTAAATTATAGATTCTATACGCTTTGCTATTTCTAGAATAACAAAGAAAGAATCCTTTATCACTTTTTGAATCAAACTTGTGCAAGTGTTCTCTATCATTCAAAATATAACAAACACAACCAAATACATGAAAATACTTAACATTGGATTTTTTGTTATTCAGTATTTCATAAGAGGTTTTTGTGGTTCCTGATCTCAGGTAGACTCTGTTAGAAATGTGACATGCAGTGTTAAGAGCTTCAGCCCAAAATCTTTTTGTAAGATACTTTGAAACTAGCATGACCCTAGCCATCTCTTGTAGAGTTCTATTCTTTCTTTCAGCAACACCATTTTGCTGTGGTGTTTTTGGTGAGGAAAATTCTTGTAAGATACCTTTGTCTTCACAAAATTTTGTAAAGTCACTATTTTCAAATTCTCTTCCATGATCAGACCTTATTTTCTTGATCTTTGAATTAAAAACATTTTTGAATTTCTTATACAGATTTTTAAACACAGAGAAGGTTTCAGATTTTTCCTTAAGAAATTCAATCCAAGTGTATCTTGAATAGTCATCAACCAAAACAAAAGAATATCTTTTCCCACCTATACTCTCAGTTTCCATTGGACCCATAAGATCCATATGAAGGAGTTCAAAACAATTTTGTGTAGAACAATGTGTCAACATTTTATGTAACATTCTGTCTTGCTTACCTTTTTGGCAAGGACCACACACCTTTGACCTGTTCAGTTGTAATTTAGGGAGTCCATTTACAGCACCTGCCTTAATTAATTTTAATATATTAAGATAATGTGTATGCCCAAGTTTTTGATGCCACAGAAAACTCTCATTGGATTTCACATTGTTACACGTTTTTGTGGTATCAATTACATAACAATTATTCACAGATCTATGACCAACCATAAGACATTCACCTTTTACATTTTTCACATAGCATGAATTCTTATCAAAGTCTACATGTAGGCCATCATCACATAATTGGCTTATACTAATCAAATTAGCAATCAATCCATCAACATGCAACACATTTGTCAGTTTAGGGAATCCTGGAACATTTAAAGTACCCTTACCAATGACTACACTTTGAGTACCACCTCCAAAAATCACATGACCATCGGCATCTAATCTATAATCAGTTAAAAAATCAATATTGCCAGTCATATGCCTAGAACTACCACTGTCAAAATACCAAGAACCGGGTGCATGAGCTTTTAATGAAGTATACAGAACATTACAACTTTTAGACTTATTGACCTAGTTAGTTTTTGGAAAATGTTCTTTTAATTGAGGTGAAAAATTTGGTGACACAGATTTATCATTCAAATCTCTTTTCAATTTCCACCAATAAGGTTTGATATGCCCTTTTTATAGCAGTAATGACATAAAATATCACTTGATTTTTCAAACAATTTATTTGCAGAGTTAAGAGTGTTGATTATAGAATCTTCTCCTCATTTTACAAATTTAACAGGTTCATTATTAGCTTAAGACTTTTCAGAAGGACCAACATATCTAAGACCTTTTCTACTAGAATTACCAAGTACCAAGATATTGTCCAGAATTTCAGTGCCTCTGGTAAAATTTTTGAAGTTCAAGGTTGAACCTCTAAGCTCTTTTTTTAGCTTCTCAAGCTCCATGTCCTTCCCCGTGAGAATTACTTCGAGCTTGGTTAAGGAATCTCTCAAATCAAAATTTTCTAAAGTCATTGACTTAAGAATTTGTGATTGAGATTCAATCTCCTTGATGTTTTCTTGACATAGGATACAATCAGTTTTATCCAGTAAGGAAGTACCTGTCTCCACAAAATAACTTAAAACAACTCACATCTGGACTGTTATTATCAAATGTTTTGACTAATGATGGAACATTTGTGTCAACATCTGTATAATAGTCATCCAGATGATCATCAAGAGTATCATCATATACAAATCTAGCAGAGAAAACACATTCTTCATATTTCTCAGACTCATTTTCATCTTCTGATTCATCACTCAAAGTAGCATTAAAGTTCAGTTTCTTTCTTAGCAAGGTGTTGGCACATTCATTTGCATAGTGACCAAAACCAGTACAAGCAGCACATCTTACTGACTTTCTATACTCAGGATCATACCTAGGTTTGCTACTACTACTGCCCGATCTTCTGTTTTGATTAAATCTATTTCTTCTTTCAGGCATTTGTTGATTATTGTTAATTTCTACTTTTGGTTGAATATTTCCTTTTAACCTATTAGCCCTGTTCTTTAAAAAAGACTTAAATTGATTTGTTAGAAATGCAATGTCCTTCGGAATTGTCATCACAAAAATCAACACATTCAGAATCAGAATCAACTTCAGTTACGAATGAAGGTTTTTCAATTTTTGAAGAAGTTTCACCTTTGAAAACATATACCTTTTTCTCAGACGAATCATTCTTTTGATCAAGGTTCATTTCATAGGTTTTTAGAATACTTATCAATTTATTTTGACTCATAGTATCAGTATCCTTAGCTTCTTCTATAGCACATATTTTAGCATCAAAACGTTTTGGAACAGTTCTTAGAATTTTATGAACTAACCTGGTATTTGAAATTGGATCACTTAGAGAGTGAGATTCATGGACAATCTCAGAAAGCCTCTCATTGTAGGCAGAGATAGTTTCATCTTCTCTCATCTTGAGGTTCTCGAACTTGGTGCCCAGCATTCGTAATTTTGTTCTACGAACACTCTCAGATCCTTCACAATGCTCTTGCAAGCGATCCCAAGCATCCTTTGCAGATATACAATTCGAAATTAGTTTGAACATAGATACTGTTGATAGGCGAGTAGAAACACTATCACAGTGAGCAGAATTATCACAATGTACATATCCTTAAGATCAGATTAAGACTGCAAAGCCAGGTTAAGTTGAAATCAATAGGCGAATAGAACTAGCTTGACGAGCAATGATGACTAGGTTAGCAATTCTAAACCCCAAAGACCATGTGGACTCAAGTGATGCCCCGACGAGCAAATATAGTCCACCGGCGAACAGATTTGATTAAAGTATCAAGATACCAAATCATCAAGATGAATGACCAACAAAATCAAGTTAAATACTCCTCAAGGACAAGTCCATCAAGACGAACAACTCTTGAATACGAGCAAGTCCATTATTAAAGGATAGAATTTAGTTTAGGTAAGGTCAAATAGTCAACATTCCAAGTGTCATACATGCACACTTGGAAAGTCAAAGGTTTTGTACACCTCCTGCTAGGCAAACTTGTATAAATACTTTGAATTTCAGCTAATAAAATAAGCACAAATTAATATACACGTCCAAACTTCGATTATACATCTAAAGCATCTCAATTCCTAGAAATACGAAATAAATACGTAATCAATACACGTGTTTAATCTTATCCATTCCCAATTTTCGTATTCACTAATTACGTTAGTGATCAATCACACGTAATTATTTGGTGATCTAATTAACGAATAAAATAGCCACTAATCCCTGTGATTAGAAAAGATCATCAACAAATTGGCGCTAGAGGAAGGGGGGTTCGAACCTTCGATTAAGGATTCAAGCGTGGTTAAACAAGAGCTTCAAGCTTGAAACTTGAAGATTTGAAGAGTAACACGAAAGTGTTCTTGGTGTTCTTCGTTTGAACATTTGAAGACTTATACTGAATACTTTGGCTAAAGATGCCTCAATCACATGAAACGCAACATTCACAATATTTGACAAGGGATTTACGTTCGAGGATGTCCCAGGCTGGACGGCGAGCAGAAGTAGCTCGACACGAGTAAGAGAACCATCCAACAGCTGTAAATCAGTTAATACCACCTTAGCTAGAAGTATTTGCTCGCAACCCTGATGATCTAGCTCGGACAATTGCAATGCTTCAAGCATTACAGAAGCAACAGGGACAACCTGGCCCATCTCATATCCGAGAAAGGCACAGCCCAACAAAAGCTCACGAATATGAGAGAGTCAGGGATGAACATCAAAATGAAGCTGACAGTGCCCAGGTCCGAAAAATGAAGGGCAAGAAGAAACAACTCGCCGAGGCAACTAGCCACGGAGAATCAACCCCTGGCCAGGCTATGGGGTTTAGCCAGGGTACGCGCTAGAGGGCACTGAATAGATTAGGTTGCCCTGGCCGAGGAGCTACGGAGATCCACCCCAGAGCTGAATTAGCTCGCCCAACTCGCATACCAACTTGCCAGTCAGTCCACGAAAGGCTGACTAGGTTAGTTTTTTATCGCCTAGGCCCAAATGGGGCACCCAATCCTAGATGGCCGGTCCAAGAGGTTCCCATACCAAGCGAGGGACTGCGGCGGACAGATGGTCATGCACCTATGTTCGCCGAACAACCTCCAAGTCAAGGGGGGTCCCTGGAGGAACTGGTGTCCATAAGGAAAGCAATTGAGAGCATGCAGGGTCAGTTGGACCTACAGAGAGGTTATGGGAATACTTCCCTTCCATCCTCCCCGTTATCTTCAGTAATCTTAAAAGCTCCCATTCAAAAGAAGATCCAGTTCCCTGCAAGTATACAGTATGAGGGCACAGCGGACCCCCGGGTGCATTTGATGAAATATTCCAATTAAATGATATCAATGGGGGCAAGTAATGCTACCCAGTGCTGAAATTTTCTGTTAACCCTGGAGGATCGTGTCCATAAATGGATTTCGACTTTGTCGACGGCTTCCATTCATTCGTTTGCCCAGTTAGGCAAAGAGTTTTTGTCCCATTTCTCTACGGTAGGGTCTTATCTGTCCCAAAGACATTGGTTATCCAATTTGAAACAAGCAGATGACGAATCGGACCGATGGTATTTGGAAAAGTTTGACAAGGTCTTGTTGGAAGGGGAGTCGGTAAGCGAAGACACAAAGATTGTGGCTGTCCTAGCTAGGTTAAAGAAGGGCACCGATCTTTGGAAAGATGTACATCTCAGATGCTCGAAAACTTATACTGAATTCCGTGATCGGGCAGAAGTCTTTGTCTCAATGCATGAAGCCCTACAGAAAGATTTGGGAGATAAAGGAGAACAGAAAGAAAATGTTAAAAAGACCGGTGGTGGAGGTTATCGGGCCCCTAAGAACATGAAAGCATTCAATGAAGAGGCAAAACTGAAGGATAAGCTGAATCAAGTACTCACCATATCGATCGATGCAGTGTACAATAATGTTCGGGAAAAGGAATTACCTACCCCTCCGAGAAAGATACATCAAGACGCTAACAAGTTAAACCAAAACAAGTATTGTGCCTACCATCAAAGCATGGGGCATTTTACAAGTGAATGTCGGGACTTGCTAAAGCAATTGTGGCGATTCTATGAGGAGGGTAAGTTATCCGAATTTGTGAAAAGATAACCCGAAAAGAGAGGCAGGGAAGATGAGTCCGAGGATGACGATTTTAAACAAGCTTCCCGAAGAAATCGCGTTGCACGACCAATTCCAGCACCAGCAGGAGGTCCAGTTCCCGAAATTCAAATGATGGAGCCTGCAGGACCTATTGGTGGCTGTTTTGATGGACGACCTCCGATGTCAAATCAGAAGAGGAAAGCTGAGCTACATGCAGTAGCTCATGTACAAGAAATGGGGGTCAACCCGTCAATTCTTCATACAACAGAGTTGACCTTCACAGAAAGAGACTTAGATGGAATCGTAACTCCCCATAACGATTCTCTCATAATCTGTGCCAAGATAATGGGGACAAAAGTGCACCGTTTACTGGTGGACATCAGAGCCTACACAAATATCATCTTCAAAATGACTCTTGATCAACTGGGAGACTATGCCAGCTACATTGAAGATTCCAATCACCGTATTTTAGGCTTCAGAAATATTGTAACAGTTATGTTGGGAATAATTAGGTTGTCAATACAACTTGTATCGATCAAGGATCCTGAAAAGAATATAACTAGAATGGTGGATTTCCTGGTCGTAGATCAAGAGTCCACCTACAATGGGTTCCTTGGCCGACCATTTCTGAATAAATTTAAAGCTGTTGTTTCAACCTATTATTACTGTGTCAAATTCCCAACAGCAAGTGGAGCTGGGACGTTAAAAGGAGACCAAAGAAAAGCTCGAGAATGTCTCCTTCAATTGCGTCCGATTGACAAATAATTATCAATGATGGAGGTTTCCACCAGTTACTGTGACGATGAGCCTTCGGTCCTCAATGACATCTTGGGCCCTCACGATGATCAGGTGGAAGCGACGAGCAGACCTTGCCCATGGGCGACCAACAACTGCTCAACGACGAGCAAATTTATCTGGCAGCAAAATCACCTTTAATATCAATGGTTGTTGACGAAATGCCCATGGATACTAACTTGAAAGGTCCAACCCTAGCGACAACATTGTTCCTAGTATAGCAGACGATTTTGATCCCCGCCTAGGTGTTGAACCCATGGACATCGAGGATGAGCTAAATCCCAAAGGGCCAATTATCGATCCACAGTGGAAGGGACAAAAATGACGAGCAACCCCAGTTGAGGAACTAGAGGCCATCAAAGTTAACCCAATCCGTGATGACCTTGAACTTTACATTGGGTCCGAATTTCCTGAGCCCTACAGAACTCGAATGGAAAATTTTCTCAAAGCTAATCTCAACGTCTTTGCATGGTCACATGCAGATATGGTGGGAATTCCCCCGAAGGATTCCTATCATAGACTAAATATTAACCCGGCTCAAAAACCAATCCATCAGAAACGACGAAAATACGGGCCGGATAAATATCAAACTCTCAATGAAGAAGTTAAGAAACTACTGGACAATGACTTAATCAAACAAGCATTGTGTCCCCAATGGGTGGCAAATCCTGTGTTAGTGCGGAAGCCGAATGGAACCTGGAGGCTATGTATAAATTTTACAGATCTGAATGCAGCATGCCCTAAGGATAACTTTCTACTTCCGCACATTGACCAACTGGTGGACAGCACAGCTGGGCATGAAATGTTTACGTTTATGGATGCTTTTGCTGGATACCACCAGATTTTGATGCATCCAGACGACCAAGAGGATACAACATTCTATACGAACAAGAATCTACTCTACTGGAAAATAATGCCTTTCGGATTAATTAATGCAGGGGAAACCTACCAGAGGCTGGTCAACAAAATGTTCGACGAACACATTGGGGAAATGGTGGAGGTATATGTTGACGACATAGTCTTCAAAAGTATCCGAAAAGAAGATCACCTCCATCATCTATCTCAAGTGTTTGACATTCTCCGAAAGTATAACATGAAGTTGAACCCGAAGAAGAGCAGTTTTGGGGTACATTCGGGGAAATTTTTAGGCCACCTGGTAAGTAAACGCGGAATTGAAGCTAACCCTGCCAAAGTTAAAGCTATCGTTGATATGGAACCTCCTCATTCCATCAAAGAGGTACAAATACTAACAGGATGCCTAGCTGCATTAAACAAATTCATATCACGATCAGGGGACAAATGTCGTCCATTTTTTAGGCTATCAAGAAAGGCAATTTTACGTGGACGGGCAGCTGCCAGAAAGCTTTCGAACAACTAAAAGACTACCTGGGAGACATAAAGATTTCGTCAAAGCCAATCCCAGGAAAAAAGCTTTATCTGTATTTGGCGGCCTCAGATGTGGCAATAAGTTCGGTTTTGGTACGAGCAGAAGGTAGGTTTCACCTTCCCATCTATTATGTTAGCCAAGCTCTGCATGAAGCCGAGGTGAAGTATTCACCCACTGAAAAGCTGGCATATGCGTTGGTCATGAGTGTTAGAAAGCTAAGATCATACTTCTTCGATCATCAGGTCGAAGTACTAACAACTTTCCCACTCAGACAAATACTGCATTGACCCGATATAGCTGGCCGTCTGTTAAAATGGTCTATAGAGATTAGCCAATTTGGAGTGACCTATGCACCTCGAACAACGATTAAGGGTCAAGCATTAGCCAATTTCATAGTCGAGTTGACTTTTCCCCAAAATCCGATGAGAGGGCTAGATCACCCATGTCATCTCTATGTAGACGGTTCGTCAACAAATATGGCCTCGGGAGCAGGGTAGTTCTTATCAACCCCGATCGACAAGTATTCACTTCAGCAGTTAGATTCAAATTTATGGCCACCAATAACGAGGCCGAGTACGGGGCCCTCATTGCAGGTCTCCACTTATCACTAGCTGTCGGAGCCAGTCGGAGCCAGACGACTCCAGATTTTTGGAGATTCTCAACTCATTGTAAGCCAAGTACAAGGTGAATACGAGGCCAGAGACAAGAATATGATTGAGTATCAACGAATTGTTTCTCACTTGGTATCTATGTTAGACCAAATATACATTCAACAGGTACCTCGAACGAGCAACACACAAGCTGATGGCCTAGCAAGATTGGCAACAAGTTACGGGCCAGCAGATCTAACAGACATCGTCATCATCAGAAAGACCCAACCTTCAACGGTTGATTATGAAATAAATCAGGTGGTCGAGCAGAAAGACGACGATGATTGGATAACTCCCATAGTCAAATACTTGAAAGACGGTGAACTGCCAAGCAATACTTTTGAAGTTGCAAGAATAACAAAAAAAGCAGCCAGGTATACCCTGGTAGACGAGCAGCTATACAAAAGAGGCTTTTCAGTCCCGCTACTCAAGTGTTTGTCTAGGGGTGACTTGAAGCGAAAATACTAACTTCTTCTAGTAGATTCCTCGCAAGCGTACGAGTTCACTGTAGTATCAGTAAGTATAATGGCCAAGTATATCGAATCCAAAGAATGAAGTGTATGCAAATAGATCCCTGAAGATCTACGCGTCGTAGTTAATATGAGTGAGATGTTTTTGGATTTTTTTTGGAAAGATTAATTAAAATTAAAATGAACTAATTAAACTAAAATACTAAAGAAGACGAATTAACTAAGGTTTGTGTTCAAATAAGAGATGGTGATGCTCAGGATAGGAATCCCTACGTATACTAACGGAGCAGGTACATAATCAAAATAACCGTGACGCGCAAGAAATAACCTAAGTAAAAGAATGCAAGGTGAAAGCTCAAGATTCTAAACCCTAATCCTTTACCCTAACACTCGACTTCACTAAGCCACTAACAAGTTAGTAGATTGTGCTTAATTAATGAGACCCTAATTTAACTAAGGTGATGCGGTCGTCCTCCTTCGCTAAACTGGTAAATGAATTAACCCTTTCTAAACCCTCTAGTTAAGTCTACTCGTTGTTAAAGAGTGATACGGTCGTCCTCTCTCTAACACTTTTCGAACGAAACCGTTCACCTTGGCTCTGATACCAGTTGTTGGGAAAATCGGGGTGCCCGGAATCTATTCGGGATGAAATTTTAAATACAATTATTACTAGCATGAATTAATCCTAATTAATTCAAATAATAATTCCAACAACTAATTATCATCATGCATGTTAAATTAATTTCACATATTAACGAGGCGGAATAAACAAGTAAATATGCGATTAACGTACCTCTTGTAGTATTGGCCTTTGGATATACGGGACAATTGTAATCTCGCTCTATCAACCCAAAGCCTTCTCAAGTATTTCCCTTTTCACCTCACTTGATCGCCGGTGGGAGACGCTTTCAAGTAATTTAATAAACTAAGGAAAAAGAAGAATATCTATGCTTCTTGATTTTTCCAACACATGGAATTATGTACTTGGGGATGAAATAATCATCCCCTGTTTATAAGAAGGAGTGATCGAAATTTACATGTGGATATGGGCTTGGAAAAAATCTTTTCTTAGCCTCTAAGAAATCTTGAATATATCTCATATATTCTTTTCTCCATAATAAAATATTCCACATAAATCTCACTCACCTCTTAAGAAGGTATTTTTCGAAAATTGCACTAAGAAATCCAAAGATTTGGATCTTCTTGAATATATGAGATATTCTTGTATTCCTAGAATACATATCTTCCATAATATCTTTCCAAGAAAATCAACAAAATCTTATTTCTTTTGTTTCTCTTATTTTCGAAAATATAAAGGAAAAAATCAGCATAATATATTCTTTTTATTTTAATCACCTTATCATCATTGGGCTACTTAATGGACTACTTGAGGGGCCTTAAGGAGAATTAAGATTGGACCTCCTAATAGACTTCTGAATTTCAATATTGAGCCCCAATATAATTCAGCTCATTAATATTAATTATTACCACTAATAAATTAATATTGCACTATCCATCTTAATCCATATTACGATAATATGGGCTCCCGGTTATTATTTCCCGCGTTTAAGATTATCAAGTCCATTAATTAATTAAGCTTCTGAATAACTCTAAATTAATTAACATCTTTCACCTTGGAGTAAAGACAGCTCAACATTATTATTCGTACCGAAGAAACTAATTCTTCACTTGCAAGATTTGGTATAATAAAACTTCTGAGCCCACCAAGGGGACTAATCACACGAGCCGTACTCGCACGCGTTTCTCCGTATTAAATCTTAGCAACCGTCGTATGATTAATATTACTGCCAAAGATACAAAGTTCGAAGTCGCAATGATTCTCACCCAACATGAATCAAAGCAGTAACTATTAAGCACACACGGTCCTATTTAAGTGACGGAGATTAAGAAATCAACAACCACTGAGGTCTAATTCTTCACCTTTCAGAACAGAAGAATTTATCCTCGCTGTAGGACCTCTTCAACACATACTAAATGTGCTAGTGCAATCTCTTAGTCAAGACAGACCAATCTGAGCCTTACACATCGACCTTTCACGGCGGATTGTTCAATTCCATCTAGGTCGTGAAAACGTACGTTTAGTTACAAGTAAAATGTTAATGTCGTCTTCTAAGATTGGGTATCACCACATTAACTACAATGTAACACGTACTATATATTGAACGGTTTGCAATAGAAATTCAACATTCAATCATAACTAAAGCAAATGCGATAAAAGAATTATTCTCATAAAACGAGTGTTTGATACACGAGTTATACAAAGTAAAAGCATACTTTCACGTATAACTCCAACATGGAGTTGGCGAACTAATCTTCAAGGCTAGCAATCTTGGTCGTTGCCTCTGTGGCAAACTTCTTGACGACCTCTTTCTACTGCTGAGCATAGACGAGCTCGGCGCGCAGCTGTTCATTCTAGGCCGATTTGAGCTTCAGCTCCTCGGAGACCTTGATATGCAAGTAGAGGGCACACTGCTCACTCGTTTGGTGGGCTTTAGCCTTATCCTCAAGGTTAGCCACCATCTTTTTGGCCTCCGCCCTAGCCTCGTCCCTCTCCTTGGCAATTCGGCTGACAGTGGCCGCGTGTTGCCGGGCATCCCTCTCTAAGTCCTTAACTTGGTCAACCAGCCTCTGTACGGCGACCAAGGTGTTGCTCGCCTCGATGATACACATGCGACCATTATTCTGAGGTGCCTGTGTTTTCACGGTTTCATTCAACTCCTTGCTCTAGCCACGAGCAATAGATTCAGAGGCCCAGTGGACAAAGGAGTCCGGGATTTTGCAAAACATAGTGGGCACATTCGAACAAGCAAACTGGTGCACCACATTTGATCACTCGGGATAATGTTCGGGCTCATACCTACAACAAGTGCAAAGAAATAGTGTAAAAAAAAGAAAAAGTTCATAATGAAGAACAACTTACGCGCCATGTCAACCCTTATCCCAGCCAAGATAAGTAGGGTCGGAGACAAGTCCCACTTGTCCTTCGGGAGCAGCAGCAACCAGATGCTGCTCCGAATGTTGCACCAGTGAGGGAGTTCACCCCCCTTCGAGCTCGGTTGGGCGGGCAGGGGCAGCCCTACTCCCTTGGGCGACTTTTGCCCTCTTGGCCGCCTTTTCAGTGTCAGAGACGGGAGTGCCGTCTCCTCGAAGAAGCCTCTTCGATTTGGGAGTTACGCTCTTAGGCAGACTGCTAATCGAGGTGGGCTGTTGCGCCGAGCTGGACCCACCAGCTTGTCGGGGGTCATCTTTGCCCCCTTTACAGCCAGTGCGATCATCTTCGCCAAAGGATCAGTCTTCTTCCGTACTTGTTTGGTCGGCATTTCCCAAACGTGCTGGTCTAAGAGGAGGTACGAAGGATGGAGGGCAACGTTAACGAACTGGTCTGCAAGAAGAAAATAGCAAATATCAGAATTTTACGCAACATAAATATGCGAGCAGTTCTGTTCGCCAAGTTCAAGAAAGTTACCCTCGGGAACTTGGGCTTGAGCCTCAAGATGATGGGGGTAAGTGGTGAAGCGAGTAACCCTAAGTGTAGACTCCTGGAAAAGTTGGCTGATGCTGTAATCTGCTCGATGATGGAGAGCGATCAGGCTGACAGTGAATAAGAATTGATAGCTAATACTGTCCTTAGCACTTCGCCATTTGAGATTCTTGGGACTTGAAACACAAGAAGAAAAAAATTAAAATTAGTCTTATCACTCCAAGTATATATAAGAGATAAGACTCACGGATCAAGTCCCTAAACTCCACCGGGGCATTAATACGCTCGGGGCCACCAAAAGGGCGAGCAGAAGCACGCCAGTCACCATCTATCCAAAACCAGCCGTGCTTCCAATCTCGTACCTTCCCAGAAATATCCTCCACCAGCCTCAATTTTGGTCGCGCCTTGAGGTAATACCAGTACAGGCGGTGATTGCCATGAGGTAGCTAACCTCCTCGGCGGACAGCTTATTCGGATATCCTTCCAGGGCGCATAGCACCATAATGGACATGAGATTCATCCACCCAACTGGGGTTAGTTGGGTGATGGCCAGATTTGTTCGCTCCAGGAATCTGCCGACCAGAGGATGTAACGGCAAGGTGACCCCGGCATTAAGTGTTGCCAAGTTGATCGTCGTAAGCCCGCGGGGTGGGCGATCAGCTCTGTCATCCGTGAGAGGAGCGTACATATGTACATCGTAGGGAATCTTATATTTCCTCCTGATATTGAGTAGCTCCTCTTCTGAAATAGCGGATACGATACAGCTCGCCGCGTACTCGGTTACCCTAAGTTTTCACTTTCCGCAAGCTGGAACCTCAAACCGGTTAGAGTACTCCCTCTCGTATTCGTCCCAATCGACTCGACGAGCAACAACGATTAGAACTTGATGCTCGATTGGATCTGGCATGGGGAAGTGGATATCTTTCAAATACCCCCATGTCAGTTCGTCTTGTTTGGCGGGCAGTTGCACCTCGACCTCCTCATCTTCTTTGTGAAGATCGGAGCTGGGCTCCTCTTCAACTAGGCGAGCAGTATTTGCTCGCAATATCTTCTCCCCAGACGGGCGGGCTCCTGAGTTTACCGAGCAAACAACAGAGGCCGCATTTGGATTTGAGTCCAGATTTACCACAGGAACGGGGATTTCTTCGATCGAATGCTTCCCAGGATGGCGTGGAGGGTAAGATACGGTTTCGAAATGTGAGGACATTGAGGTCAAGAAGCTTATTTGAAGAAAAAGTGTGAAGGAATGCTGATAATGGATTCCGGTTGAAGTTTTCATAGACGGCGGCGGGTTAAGGCTTCGTATGGCGGAGTTTAGATTTTTAGGGTATTTTAACGACATAATTACAAATTAAACGGTGAAGAAGAAGAACACGATGAGATTATTACCTTAAATACTCGGATTCGAAGAAAATCGTCGCCGGAGATGGTGTTTCGTTGTCGGAAATTTGAAAGGAGAAAGAAAAGGATTTTTGGCACTGGGATTGTAAAGTGAAAAGTGAAATTTTGAAGGAAATTTTCCTTTTATAGAAAAAGGAAAAATGGGGTCCCAGGTGTGAAGAATCGAAAGAACAGGGACCAAAGTGCAAGTTTTGAGCGCGTGCGACCTATCTCCCACAAAGTGGGAAGCGCGTCGCCTCGATCTCGTGTACGCGTGGGCGGCCATGTTACGCCTTGAGCTCCGCCCAGTGCTTGGGGATCCAAACCGTCGCCCATATAAATCAGCTCGGCTATGGTTGTCTGCCTCTACAAAGTAGATCGCACTAAGCAATATCAGCTCGCAATCGCACTAAGCAATATCAGCTCGCACCCATACCACCAAGTAGTTGTCAACACATAAGTTGTGTCGTTTTACTTTGCCACAACATAACGGTTGGCAAGGGGGCAATTTTTGATAGCGAGCAGAAACACTATCACGGCGAGCAGAATTATCACAAAGTACATATCCTTAAGATCACATTAAGACTGTAAAAGCCAGGTTAAGCTGAAATTAATAGGCGAACATAACCAGCTTGACGAGCAACGATGACCAGGCTAGCAATTTTAAACCCCAAAGACCATGTGGACTCAAGTGATGCCCCAGCGAGCAAATATAGTCCACTGGGGAACAAATTTGATTAAAGTATCAAGATACCAAATCATCAAGACGAATGACCAACAAAATCAAGTTAAATGCTCCTCAAGGACAAGTCCATCAAGATGAACAACTCTTGAATACGAGCAAGTCCATTATTAAAGGATAGAATTTAGTTTAGATAAGGTCAAATAGTCAAAATTCCAAGTGTCATACATGCACACTTGGAATGTCAAAGCTTTTGTACACCTCCTGCTAGGCAAACTTGTATAAATACTTTGAATTCTAGCTAATAAAACAAGCACAAATTAATATACACATCCAAACTTTGATTATACACCCAAAGCATCTCGATTCCTAGAAATACGAAATAAATACGTAATCAATACACGTGTTTAATCTTATACATTCCCATTTTTCATATTCACTAATTACGTTAGTGATCAATCACACGTAATTTTTTGGTGATCTAATTAACAAATAAAATAAACACTAATCCCTGTGATTAGAAAAGATCATCAACAGATACATCAACTGATGTAAAAATGGCGTTCAAAGCTTTTGAATTATAACTGGCTACGGTTACTTCATCATTGGTCAAATCCAGCTCACGTTTGACTCGTGCTTCGTTGTCCTCATCGGCTGGAATCCTGGGTTGAGTCCATCCAGACAGTACACTCCTCCATGCTCGTTCATCAAGGGATTTAATATACATTCGTATCTTTGGTTTCCAATATGCATAATTCAATCCCTCTAGAATCGGAGGTTTTAAAGTGGGGGTAAGTGGATATTCCATTGCAAATGAAATATACACACTTAAAGACACAGGATCTAACTAAGTATATCTAGTTATGGCTCTGGTGCCAATTGAAGGGTGTGCGTGAGTATTTTTCCAGAATGTTGTCAATTGTGTTGAAACATAAACGACAACATACACAGCAGAAGACTTTGAAAAATAGAAGGTAATATTTGCAAATGGGATATCAAAATCTTATCATAGATTATTATTGAATAATCTATGATGCCTCATACCGAAACTTCACTATAACAAGCAATGATATAAAGACAAAGTAAAAACCAACTATAGGAATTTACATCAAGATCATATACCCTAGGTATACAATCAAAAGCTTATAATCCTAACTGTGTAAATTAAATAACCTACTCAAAGGTCGAAACAAAACACTTCTAGGATTACAAAGGAGAGAACCAAAATAACTACACTCTATATGTAAAATTGATATCTCGAACTCTTCACTTGAAAGTTTCTCATGCGTATGGTATTTATAGACTTCATTTTTTTGCATGTGAACACAAAAATCATGGTTTCCCATGATGTAAAAACCGTCCAACACTAAGTCTCCATGATCTTGATAACCGCCCATGTTGTAGCTTCAAATAACTCACTCTAAACTGCAACCGCCTAACCTGGTAACCGCCACGTCTTTGTTCTGTATGTTTAGACATTAAAGACAACATTGCAACATTCGGAGTTAGTGTTAGGAGAAAGGGTGAATTCTGATGTTGCAGAAAATGTTGTAACATTCTTGACAACTTTGACCCGACATCAACACCGTGGATAGAACTTTGTTCAGGATCACTGAAGGTGATGGCATTCTCTTGATCCAAATTTATATGAATGACATAATATTTGGATCACCAAACCATCAGCTCTGTGAGAAATTCTCTAAGTTGATGACTGGTAAATTTGAGATGTCTATGATGGGAGAGATGAACTTCTTTTTAGGATTGCAGGTCAAACAGACCGATCAAGAGATTTTCATTAATCAGGCCAAGTATACAAGAGACTTGATTAAGAAGTTTGGTGTTCAGAATTGCAATCCAGTTAGGATCCCAATGAACACAAATTGGAAAATAGATCCTGACACTGAAGGAGCTTCAATGAACCAGACTGAGTACAGGGGTTGATTGGATCATTGTTGTACCTGACTGCAAGTATGCCTGACATAACTTTTGCAGTTGGTGTGTGTGCTAGGTAACAGTCTAACCCTAACAAAAGTCATTTGGAGGCTGCTAAGAGGATACTTAAGTATTTGAAAAGGACAGTCAATATGGGACTATGGTATCCTTCAGATGACAATCTAGAACTGACTGGGTATTAAGATCCTGATTATGGAGGTTGTAGGATTGATAGGAAATCAACCTCAGGGACATGTCAGTTTTTGGGGAGCAAGTTGATCTCTAGGTTTAGTAAGAAACAGAATTCAGTGGCTACATCCACAACAGAGGCTGAGTATATGGCTGCAGGTAGTTGTTGTGCTCAGATTTCATGGCTGAAACAACAATCGATAGACTACCAAGTGTTTGCAAATGAGGTCCCAATTTATTGTGACAACAATAGTGCCATAACAATAACTTAGAAACTAGTGCTTCACACAAGGTACAAGCATATGGATATTAGGCATCACTGTATAAGAGATCATGTGGAGAAGAAGGATATTAGGATGGAGAAGATTGACACTGACAGGTAGAGAGCTGATATCTTGACTAAGCCTTTGGCTGAAGCAAGGTTTATGGAACTGTCAGTGGAGATAGGTCTCTTAGATCCGGGAGAGCAGTCAGCATAGGATCTAGGGGGAACTAAGGTTCAGAGTCTAAGGGGGAACTCAGACCAGACTCGACTCAGCGAGGTATCAGGGTGCTACAATGTCTCCCTGACAGGTATGAGTTCAATCCTAACCTTTGTGAATTTGAATCGTCTCATTGAGTCTTACATCCTGAAAATCTTTATTAAATGCTGTCCGTTTTCATTTAAAACGCGTCTTTTGATATTTAATCCCATGTGCGTAAGAACATTTAATGAGCACAATTACTTTTTCATATACGTGTCCATTTTATACGGAATGTGACTGACGTAGGGTAAATGATTGATAAGTGGGATTAATCTTGGCCCTTTATTTCAAAACTTTTCAAATTCAGGGTTAATCCCAACCATACGTCAGAGTAACTGATCAATTTATATCAATCTGAAAAACCATTTGAGAAATTTACGCAAACACAATACTCGCACTGAACTTTCTCCTGTTCAAATCGTTTTCTATGAATTTCTCAAAACCTTCAAACTCTCCAATGGCTTTTCTTGACAACGCTTGGACCATGGATGATATTGATACTATCGTCGACAACAAGCTTGTCAACATGGAGCATGTGATATCTATGGATGGACCATTTCTCAAGGTGAATGAGATCCTGCCAGTCTTTGAATGGGTCTCCAAGGAGAAACTGGACAAGTACTTCTCAAAGAGGTCTTCCACGGTGCTTCCGAAGGCGGTGGTGGAAGCCTATTTGAACATGTTCACTAGGAAGGGTGAAATGTTCACTCGGGTGACGGTGTTGGTACCCACGGGCGAGAAGAATGAAGAAGGCGAGAACTTATACAACAAGGAGTACAGAGACATCAATCTCCGGAAGGCGGTGAAGGAGGTTGTTGGTCTACCTTGTTCTGGGGTAAATCCCAAGTTCTACATGGAGAACAAGGAAGGTGAGTTTCTGAAAAAGTGGACGAAGTCAGAATCCCTGAATTCAGGGTGAGGCAACACAAGGACACCCTGAAGCCAGAATATCGAGCTCTCATCGATATTGTGAGTAAAATGATAATGGGCACAGTTGGCTCCCATGAGCAGTTGAGTTTGCCCAAACTGAGGATCATGGGCGTGTTGGTAGATGGGATTGAAGCCAACTAGGAGCAATTGTTTTTGGATCAGTTGTCTCTGGCTGCACTAGATAAGCTTAAGAAGGATGAGGAGAAGAAGCATATCTCAGTGGGCGCCATTTTGCCCTTTGGAACGAGGTTGTCCATGCTGATCATCCATTCCTGCCCAGGATGTACTTTTGACATGGAGGCTGATTTGTCAGCGAAGAAGATTATGTTCACCACTGAGGGTCAGAAGAAGAGGAGGACTACGTAGTCCAAGGGCAAGAAGGTTGTTACTAATCTTCTAGAAAGGGTTGATGATCTCTATGAGAAAGCCAAGTCAAATGTTGCTGAGGTGGAGAAGGAGAGAGAGGCTGAGAAGGAGTTTTCAGAGAAGGGGAAGGAGGAGAGGCTTGCAGGACAGAAGGTGGTGCCGAAGAAAAAGGCCACAACTACAGGAAAAATGGGGACTAAGAAAGTGTCCAAGACTGTCGTCCTTGAGGTTGAGGATAGTGATGATGAAGTCAGGGAGGAGTTGGTGAAAAAGCCTAGGAGCTTTAAAACGCTAAGGAAATGGCCTAAGGGATCTCCCGCGAAGGCGCTGAGGGAGCTAAGCCCAGTCAGTGAAGGGGAACAGTCAGGTTCTCCTAGAGCTTCTGATTTAGCTCAGGTTAGGGAGACTCTCGAATCTGCTGAACTCCTCCAGCCTGAACTTCCCAACACCAACCCTTCTGAACCCACATCCAACCCTGAACCATCTCTAAACCCAATGTACCCACCGAGCCAAACACCAACCAACCCCAACCACAGTTAGAGCCAAATAATTCCAACACCATTGAGCCTGACACTGAGCCCACCCTACCCAATCCTGAGGATTTTCCAGTTTCATCCAAGGATCCAAAGGAATCTGACCCTGACCTTGATCTAATCATCGAAGAGGAAGGAGAAGACGATGATAGTGAAGATGTTGCATCCCTTCTCTTCATGAACTCCATTAAAGAGAGGGCAGAGAACTGGGTAGTTTGGAGTTTTCCATCTCTGGACAACTATCCAATGCTCAGGGAGCATGTAGTGGATCTAAAGGTTTGGCTGGAGTACAAGCAGGCCAATATGGTGGAGCAGCGGATGCTGGTTGAGCTCAAGGGCTGGGATTTCTGGGTTGGAGAAGAAGCTCGAATGACCAATTTTTTTGGTATATCTAGCTACTTGGAGCTGCTAGAGATGGAGGCGATCAGGCAGCTGGTGAATAGAACGATAGCCATGCGCGGAGAAAAATCAAAGTTTTTGGATACTCCTGAAAAGGAAGACAAAGATGATGATGATGATGATGATGATGAAGGAGATGATGGCTCTGACGGTGGTCAGGCTGGTGGAGCTGATGAGAACTTGGTGAGTGAAATTGCCAAGGAGGTGGATGAGATGCGCTCTGAGCATGAGGCTCAGGGGGAAGGTGACAAGGAGGCTGGTGCCAAGGGTGGACCAGTTGTTGAGGCTATTTTGAATAGCTCAATTGCCAATGATACATCAGTCAATGACGGGACTCACTGCCCTAAGACAAAGGAGGATGATGTATAGGCATCTAAGGTGACTCCTAGTTCTGAGGGACTGACTTGAACCGAAAATACTAACTTTCTACTAGTAGTTTCCCCACAAGAGTATGGGTTCACTGTAGTATGGACAAGTATAGGGACCAAGTATTATCGAACCCAAGGGAAGTGATGTATGTGAATAGATCCCCGAAGATCTACGCGTCGTAATTAATATGAGTGTATGGTTTTTGTTTTTTGAAAAGAAAATATAATCTAAACTAAATTACTCTATGAATGCAAAAGGGAGAATTAAACTAGAACGTAAAAGTGTGTGTTTTCGAATATGTGATGGTGATGCTCAGGATAGGAATTCCTATGTATACTAACGGAGCAGGTACATAATCAAAATAACCGTGACGTGCAAGAAATAACCTAAGTAAAAGATTGCAAGATGAAAGATCAAGAATTCAACCCTAATACTTTATCCTAACAATCAACTTCATTAAACCACTAAAAAGTTAATAGATAGTGCTTAATTAACGAGACCCTAATTTAACTACAGTGATGCGGTTGTCCTCCCTAGATAAACCGGTAAATTAATTAACCCTTTCTAAACCCTCTCGTTAAGTCTACTAGTTGTTAAAGAGTGACAAGGTCGTCCTCTCTCTAACACTTTTCGAACGAAATTCAAAGGAAAAGTTAAGATTGATTTTAAGAATTCATTAATTAAAAGCATTAAAACTAAACGTCACGAATTACCCTAACTACGTACCCACATCCTACTTGTACGAGTTCATCCTACCCTAAGCATACAAGGGTTTTAGCCAGACATGGTTTTCACGACAACAAAAGCAATTGAAGAAATAACGAACATAAACATGATGATTTGAACTAAGTAACTACTAAACATAAACTAGGGTTTAAAGAAAATAAATGCTAAGAACTGAAATTTAATTGATAAAACGAAGTCTCAAGTATTCAATGTCAAAGAACGAACGAAAGTAAATTAAAATCTAAACTGAAACAAGAATTCGTAAAGTAAAACCTCGATTACACGTAAAAATAAAGCTTGCTCATCTCTTCCCTCTTCTAACTCACAAAAACAAACTCTAAAAGTTATGTGTTATGTGATGTGATCTCCAAAAATATGTTCGGGACAAGTATATATAAGCATCGGGCCGAATCGGGAACTCATGGGCCGAAAAACAAATTCGAAGGCAAAAACATGAAAGTGCTCGAGCAGTACCCACTCGAGCGGGGGCGCTCGAGCTCAATAGCTCGAATGCATCAAGGGCTCGAGCACTCGTGCTCGAGCTGGACGAGTGGCTAAATTGTTCGGTAAGTTTCGAGCGCTCGAGCAATATGCTCGAGCATTGGTGCTCGAGTGGCTCGAATGACAAAAGTTCTCTGGATAATTTAGGCGCTTAAGCAACATGCTCGAGCGGTGGCGCTCGAGTGACTCCACTCGAGTGACTCTCCTTCTTCTTCAACTAATACTTTTTCTTGCGCACTAATACCATTCGTATTTCCTCGATATCTTCTCATCCTGGCATCCGTTTGAGTCGATTCAAAGTCCTACGAACTCCATTTTTCGCCCTCGATTCACCTATAAGCATCAAAGAGACAAATTCATCAATGTATAGAAATAGTACTCAATTGACTCTACATACTCAATAATATCGACCAAAACTTGGGCATTTCTAGTTACGAATCATGACAATTTCACACCTAATCAGGGACTTGTTCCCAAAGTTCAAGCTGACTTGGTTGAGCCTGAGCAAGAGACCATGATCACTCCTGAACTACCTTCAGTGCACCCTGAAGAGGGGACTGAAGATGCAGGGGATGACAAGGGAGATCAGCTACTGACTGGCGGAGCTGAGGATGATGAGGTAGTCATCACAGGAACTCAGCACGGAAACTTCACCAGCATCATCCAAGTCAAACAAGAGAAAACTTCTGAAAATCTCGCTGACTCCAACTTGAGATTGCCCTACTCAAGGCTGAGGCCGAGGACAAGGAGAAGGGGATTCAGAAGCAGTTAAGATGGGTGAAGTCTGCCATCAAGGAGGTTGCCACCTCTGAGGTCAAGAGCCTGAAGAAAATGATGGTGTCAACTATCAAATCCGTCAAGTCAGAGAGAAAGATGGTAAAGAAGCTGTTTGCAAACTCCTTGACTCAACTGAAGGAAGAGCACTATTAGATGATGCACAAGACTATAGAGCACTTAGCTAGTCAGGTTGCTGGATTATTTTCTCAGGCCCTGAACGACTCACTGGCCAAGATGGCACTGGAGTGAGCGAAGGTGGCTCAGGAGTCTGAGAAGATTGCATCAGAGACGAATAAAGCCTTGGAATAGTCAGGTAAGATCGAGGCAAGGTTGGCATGCACTGAGCAGAGCCTTCACACTTCAATGGAGATCTTTGAGAAAATGCTCAAGGCTAGTATTGCCAGTGTTTCGTTTGCAGGGACTGGGATTGCTTCTAGGGTTGATCTGCTGAAGGAAGGAGTTAAAGAAATTCAGTCTTTAACTGCCTTTGTGATCAACAATGGTGAAGAGGTGTTCAAGGAAGTAGCAACCAAAGTACTCCCTCCTCCTCCTTATTGGTGATCGGTTCTAATCGCGTGGATTAGAGGCTATTTTTAACCGGTTTTAGAATCGCCAAATAAGAACGTGTGATTGATTACCACCATAAATGGTAAATTAGATTGTTCGGGTTACAAAATCATAAATACGAGTATCGAATTCGTATTTAATTCGTGTGTGTGCACATTTGGGTGTATAAGTGTGTGTATTTGGAGTGTTTGTAAATCTGAACTTATTTTTATAGTTGGAGAACAACTTATTTATACTAACCACCAAGTAGGAGGTGTACATGACTCTTGGACTACCTAGCTTGCATGCTTGACATGTGTCCTTTTGACCATATTTGACCTTATCTAAGCTAAAACTTAGTTACAAAGTCTTGTGTTTGATCTTATCACGCATCCGTAGTTGTTCGTTACTATTTGCTTGGGGATTCGGCCTATGAATAACTTCTTTATTAGTTGTTCGCTCCTTGGTTGAATGGTTCATAAGTTGTTCGCTCGTATGCTTAATGCATGTGTGCCACTTGAACTTTAACATTTATTTGTTAGATACTGGTTTGGGGTGAGGTTGATGGGTGTTACATACTCCGCAGATTGTTGTGCACACCACCTCTTAATACTGTTGCTCGTTATACATGACTCGGTGTAGAGTTCATTTCTGGCCTAGGACCTTAGGACCTGTTCGCCAAAAAGCTGCTCGTCAGACGACTGTTCGTAAAAATGTTGCTCATCATAAAATACACTTCCCGAATTAATTTATGCACCACTTAGGTGGTTATCCTTGCTAGTCATCTCTGGTTTGAGTATTAGTCTTCATAATCATCATTTATGGCTTAAATCTTGTCCGCTTATTCATGATTGATGTTCGCCTATCAATACTCCTGCCAAGGATGGTGCCAAAAAGGGGGAAAGAACAAAGAAAAGATCTGCCCCTGAGGTATCGGAGGATGAAGATCCCAAGAATAAGGTCTTCATGAGGACTCCCTGCAAGTCAGCCAGATTGGAGGCAGCGACAAAGGCTAATGAACCTTCAATATAGGTTCCTCAACTTCCATCTATTCGAGAAGCTTCAGAACGCTCACCCCTAAGCACAAGGAATAACCCAATCACTTATGATGCCGATAAAGTGGCTGAGTTGTGCGAAGAGGCATGGGGATCTGCCCTTGAGAAAACTGAAGCTCAGTGCCGCGCTGATATAGTCCTAAAAGAGAAGCATTTAATCCTGGAAAAGAAAGTTGAGAAGCTTACTGACCTGACTAAGATGCAACAAAGAGAGTTAGATGATGCATTGGTCAACATGCTGAGAAGAAGGAAGGCGAAGCCTAAGCCAAGGAAGTGCAGGAAAAAGCCAACGGCAAGAAAGTCAAGATTACTTCAAGTACAGGAGCCTGATGAGCCAACTGAGAAGATCGTACTTATTGATAAATTCATCTCTGAGAAGCTGAAGGAGTTTTGGCTGGATGCGCGAGATGAGTTCATCAGACTATGGTATATTGTGAAGAAGTGGGGCGACTCTGACGACATGGATGCTCACTTTACTGACTTCATGGCAGACAACCATCCTGAGCTACTCAAGAGGATCTTAGAGAAGACTGACACTGCCAAAGTTCAAATCAAAGCCCCTGAGTTCCTCACTCTTCCACCACCACTTCTCCCTGAAAATGTTGGTTATGACTCGAAGGCCATTATGTCAGAAGTTTTCAAGATCGCCAAGGCTGAAGGGTACCTGAATCAACTGGATAGACTTGACGAGCTGAAGGACAGAGTCTACAATGGCTATGGACTTCTACCTGAACTGAGGAAGATCTAGTTGTACCCTGAACTTTTGTAATAGATAGGATTCATTGTACTCATGATCACATTCATCAATGAAATCTGTTACTTTGCCCACAGACAAAAACTCATTATCTTTTTGGTTGTTATTTAATTTTTGTACTTATCAAGAACTGCTCTAACACTGATTTTGTCTTATAGATTATGACTTATTTTCCTCTCAGTGTTTTGAGGATCTTTTCAGTATTTTAGCATCATCAAAAATAGGGAAATCGGTGGGACAATGTCAGTTTTGATTAGATCCCAAAAACCCTGAAAAGATGACTTGCCTAAGTGTTGTAATAGTCAGGCTAGTCCTGGTCAAGATAGAAAGTTAGAATATTTTATATTCACAGGTACACAATGAGAGGAGTACTCATTGTTGGCAATCAAGACTGAAGCCTGAAGACATAAGAGCACCATCCTGAACTTATGGCAGTTCATCTAAGCTGACTGAGTAAGTGTCAGGATGAAGAGCATGATCCTGAGATCATTGCTAACTCAGCCTGAAGGGAACATGACTACACTGAGTATTTGGAAAAAGACTTGGAGTAGGATCCAAGCAAGTCAAAAGGAATGTCAGCGCCAGAAAACGTACATAGATGAGGATAAACCTGAACTCAGTAAAGACAAAACTGAACTGAAAAATGAGTTCTGACATTCTCACCTACCTGATTACGTGGCCCAATCAGAGCGCGCCAAGTCATGTACGAACACTGACTTGAATCCGACATCCCTGCACAATTCAACGGGCATGCATTTAATGCACTTACCAAATACATGCAAGGACGGCTGCTGCATGGAGATTATGTCCGTTGAAGAATCCTACAACAAAGACAACCTAGAAGGCTATCTCTTCCAACGAATAGTTTTCAAAGTTGGCTATAAATACAGAAGACCTTGGACCCAATCAAGGTTACTGGAAATTTCGAAGCCTGAAATTACTTAAACTCTCAAGCGTTTAAAGCAATCCTGCATTCATAGAAGAACTCGAACAACCTTTAATTTCCCAAGTATTTCTAGAGTTAAGGAGTTATTCTATATTCCATTGAGCGAGCTAGTCATATCTTAAGTTTAGAGTGATTATCCAATCCTTAGCATAGCTTTGTCTTGTAAGGATAATCACACCTAGTTGGAATCCAAACTGAAACCAAAACCCTCTCAATTAGGTTTGTTGGTTAAGTTTAGTTGAGTGAGTTAGAAGGAAGGATCAGTGAGGAGTCTGATCTGGGTGCACCTTGGCACGTTAAAAACAAGCCAATCCATTAATGGATTCTCCTATTCAATCAGGATCGTGGACGTAGGAGCTTGAGTCTCTAAACCACGTTGTCTCTCTGAGTTTTTACTGCTTTGATATATTGCTAAGTCATTCATTGCATATCTTGTTAGTGCTAAATCAATTAGCCTGACTCATTAACTCAGTGCACTGCCCTTCTAATCACGGCTTTATAAAAGGATAATCAAGTTTTCAGAAAGCAAACATTAAATAAGACTTTAATCTTTCAGGGCTCACACATTCCGCACTGAACATAAGTAGATAGTTAGTCAACTGACTTGCACTCAATGCCGTTAGTAGGTGTATTATCTACTCAGTGTTCAACACCACTCTGAGTAAGGGGACTCAGCAAGGTTTTTAAGAAAGAAAAATTTGTATATGTGTATTCTCCCTATACACATATCATTTAGTCTTGTACCGGGACCAATAATGTGGATAACATTATATTTGGATCACCAAATCATCAGATCTGTGAGAAATTCTCTAAGTTGATGACAGGTAAATTTGAGATGTCTATGATGGGAGAGATGCACTTTTTTTTGGGATTGCAAGTCAAGCAAACTGATCAAAGGATTTTTATTAATCAGGTCAAGTACACAAGAGACTTGATTCAAAAGTTTGGAGTTCAAAATTGCAATCCAGCCAGGATCCCAATAAACACAAATAGGAAGATATCCTGACACTGATGGGGTATCAGTGAATCAGACTTAGTATATAGGTCTTATTGGATCACTATTGTACCTGACTGCAAGCAGGCTTGACATTACTTTTGCAGTTGGTGTGTGTGCTAGGTATCAGTTTGACCCTAAGAAAAGTCATTTGGAGGGTGCAAAGAGGATACTTAAGTATTTGAAAAGGACAGTCAATTTATGACTATGGTATCCTTCAGATGACAACCTAGAACTGACAGGGTATTCAGATGTATATTATGGAGGTTGTAGGATTGATAGGAAATCAACCTTAGAGACATGTCAGTTTTTGGGGAGCAAGTTGATCTCTAGGTTTAGTAAGAAACAGAATTCAGTGGCGACATCCACAACAGAGGCTGAGTATATGGCGGCAGGTAGTTGTTGTGCTCAAATTCCATGGTTGAGGCAACAATTGAGAGACTACCAAGTGTTTGCAAATGAAGTCCCAATTTATTATGATAATAACAGTGTCATAGCAATCACTCAGAAACCAGTGCTTCACACAATGTGCAAGCATGTGGATATTAGGCATCACTTCATAAGAGATCATGTGGAGAAGAAGGATATTAGGATGGACAAGATTCACATAGATAGGCAGAGAGCTGACATCTTGACTAAGCCTTTGGCTGAATCAAGGTTTATGGAACTATCAGTGGAGTTAGGACTCTTAGATCTGGGAGAGCAGTCAGCGTAGGATCTAGGGGGAACTCAGGTTCAGATTCGAAGGGGGAACTCAGGTTCAGATTCGAAGGGGGAACTCAGTTTCAGACTCGACTCAATGAGGTATCAGGGTGCTACAATATCACCCTGACAGGTATGAGCTTTCAATGCCGACTCTTTAGAATTTGAATCGTCGCATTGAATCTTCAACCCTGAAAATCGCATTAAATGCATTTTGTTATCATTAAAAATACCCCTTTTGATATTTAAACCCATGCGCGTCAGAGCATTTAATGCGTACAATTACTTTTTCACATACATGTTCGTATTCTACGGAATGTGACTGACGTGAGGAAAATAGTTGTCCTTGAGTTAATCCTGGCCCTTCATGTCGAATTTTTTTCAAATTCAGGATTAATCTCAACCATACGTCTGAGTAACTAGTTGATTCATATCAAATTGGATAGTCATTTGAGAAATTTACGTTCACACACATACACATTTGCTCACTGAGTATTCTCTCACAACTCAAAGCTTTTCTAAAAATTTCTCAAGTTTTTCTCCCAAAAAAATCAAATGGCTTCCAACACCAACGAATGGACTATTGATGATTACGAGACCGTAATAAAAAATAAGTTGGTGCACACAGAACAAATCATCTCCATGGAAGGGTCGTGCTTGAAGGTGAAGGAGATGAAGATTACGTTGTGATCACTGATATTCGTAGAGGCAAGTTCACTGACATAATCACAGTGAAACAAGAGAAGACAACGAAGAATCTTGCTAAGTTGGAAAATAAGATCTACATGCTTGAAGAAGGGCAATCCAACAAAGACAAGGCTATCCATAAGCAAATATGGTATCTTAAGTCTGCACTCAGGTCTGTTGCCAACATTAACTCAAACATCTTGAGAAGGCAATGAACGTCACCATTACCTCAGTGAAGAAGGAGAGGAAGAGAACAAAGACGTTGTTGGTCTGGGCTCTAACTCAAATGAAGGAGCAAAACGAAGAGATGATGCTCAAGGTGGTGGAGCAGTTGACCACTCAGTCTGTTGAACTGCTCAACAAGGCCCTGAATGACTCAGTGGAGAAGATGGCAGTAGAGTCAGCCAAGATAACATCAGAGTCTGAGAAGTTCATTTCCGAGTCAGAGAAGGCAGCAACAAGGCTGGAGAAGACTAAGCAAAGTTTGCACACATCTATGGAGATCTTTGAGAAGAAGTTAAAGTCAAGCCTAGCTCAAGTGTCTTATGCGGGGTCTGGAGTAGCAACAGACGTTGATCTGGTGAAAGAGCACTTGAAGGAGGTTCAATCTCTTACATCCTTTGTAATCAACACTGGGGAGGATGCCATTAAAGAAATGGTACCAAAGACTCTCCCTCCTGCCAAGGATGATTCCAAAAAGGGGGAAAAGGAAAAGACGAAGAAAAGATCACTCCCTGAGGCATTGGAGGAGGAAAATATGCTAATAATGTGAACACCCCAAAAGTCAGCGAGGTTGGCGGCGGGTCAAGCTAATGACCCTTCCAAGCAAGTTCCTCAACCACCTTCAATTCCAGAAGCTTCAGAACGCTTACCTTTAAGCACAAGAAAGAATCCAATTACATATGACACCGATAAAGTGGCTAAGTTGTGCGAAGAGGCATGGGGATCTGTCCCTGAGAAGAATGAAGCAGTGTGCAGGGCTGAAGTTGCTCAAAAGAAGAAGCAGCGCATCCTAGAGAAGAAGGTGGAAAAGCTCACTGAAATCAACGCACTTCAACAACGAGAACTTGACAATGCAATGTTCAGTTTGCTAAGGAGGAAGAAGGAGAAGCCTGAACCGAGGAAGTACAGAAAGAAGGCTGCACCCCGAGCGAAGAAGATACCAATCCCAACTGAGTCAAGCATAGAGTCTGTCCTCATCGACACGTTTATATCAGAGGAGTTAAAGGAATTTTAGGTGGATGCAAGGAACGAGTTCATCAGGCTATGGTACATTGTCAAGAAATGGGGCGACACTGATGAAATTGATGTCCATTTCACTGACTTCATGGTCGACAACTACACTGAGCTTTTCAAGCTCATCATGGACGAGGCTGACAAAGCCAAAGTCCAAGTAAAGGCCCCTGATTTTATTACTCGTACTCCCCCACTCATTCCTGGCTCATCCATGTATGACTCAAGGGAGATCATGAAAGAGGTGCTAAAAATAGCCAAGGCAGAAGGATACCAGAACCAGTTCAAGATTGTTGAAAATTTAAAAGATAGAGTTTATATTGGCTACGACATCAAGCCTGAGATGCGTAGAATCTGAGCTTATCCTTTTGTAATTTTGTAATAGATAGGATTCATTGTATTCATTACCATACTTATCAATGAAATCTATTACTTTGCCCACAGACAAAAACTCATTGTCTTTTTGGTTGTTGTTTAAATTATGTACTTTATCAAGAACTGCTCTAACACTGACTTTGTCTTATAGAATATGACTTATTTTCCACTAAGTATTTTGTGGATCTTTTCAGTGTTTTGGCATCATCAAAAAGGGGGGAATTGTTGGGACAATGTCAGTTTTTTGTTGATCCCAAATACCCTGAAAAGATGAATTTGCCTAAGTGTTGTAATAGTCAGGCTAGTTTTGTTAGGTTAGAATATTTTATATTCATAGGTACACATTGAGAGGAGTACTCAGTGTTGTCATTACAGACTGAAGCCTGAAGACACCAAGAGCACCATCACTGAACTTATGGCAGTCTATCTAAGCTGGCTGAATAAGTGTCGGGATGAAGAGCATGATCATGAGATCATTGTTAACTTAGCCTGAAGGGAACAAAACTGCACTGAGTTATTGGGAAAAGACTTGGAGTAGGATCCAAGCAAGCAAAAGGAATGTCAGCGCTGTAAAACGTACGTAGATAAGGACAAACCTGAACTCGAAAAGGACAAGTCTGAACTGAAGAGGGAGTTCTGACATTCTCACCTACCTGATGACGTGGACAAATCAGAGCGTGATAAGTCATGTACGGACACTGACTTGAACCTGACATCCCTGCAGTTTTCAACGGGCATGCATTTACCAAATCCATGCAAGGATGGTTGTTGCATGAAGATTATGTCCGTTGAAGTATCCTACAAGAAAGGTGACTAAAAGGTTATCTCTCCAACGGATAATTTTTCAAAGTCTCCTATAAATACAGAAGACCTTACACCCAAACAAGGTTACGGGAAATTTCGAAGTCAGAAATTACTCAAACTCTCAGCGTTCAAAGCATTCGTAGCATTCAAAGAAGCACTCGAAAAACCTAGAATTTCCCAAGTGTTTCTTGAGTAGAGAGTTATTATGTATTCCACTGAGCGTAGCATACATATCATAAGCTTAGAGTGATTATCCAATCCTTTACATAGGTTTGCCTTGTAAGGATAATCACAAATAGTTGGAATCTAAACTGAAACCAAAACCCTCTCGGTTGGGTTTGTTGGTGGAAGTTAGTTAGTTGGTTAGAAGGAAGAAGGGTCAGTGAGACTGATCTTGGTGCACCTTGGCACGTTAAAAATAAGTCAATCCATAGTGGATTCTCCTGTTGAATCAGGACCGTGGACGTAGGAGCTTGAGTCTCTGAACCACGTTATCTCGCTTTGTTCTTCACTTGCTTTGATATTATGCTCATTTTATATCTTTTTCATAAGTCATTCATTGCATATTTTGTCAAGCTTGAATCAATCAGCCTGACTATTAGCACACTGCCCTTCTAATCACGACTTCATAAAGAAAAATCAGTTTTCAGAAAGCAAACTATAAACAAGTCTTAAAATCTTTCAGGGCTCACACATTTCCGCACTAGAACATAAATAGATAGTTGGCCAACTGACTCACCTCAGTGCAGTTAGTAGGTTTATTATCTATTCAGTAATCAACACTTAGACTATGAGCAAGGGGACTCATTGTAGAAAAAGGAAGAAAATTGTGTAAACGTGTATCCCCCCCCCTACACATATCACTTAGACTTAAACGGGACCAACACCCCTTTTTAAACATTTTTTAGGTGATGCTACGGAGTATTGGGAGCAGCAGTAGACTCGACCTTTCCACGCCACCATCTGAATGTTTATTTTAAAACTATAAGTTTCTTTTTCATCTATTAAGTTAAATTATCACTAGTGACTTCCAAGTACGGATTTATGTTTACTATTACGCCTGCCAGTACCTTTCCTCTGCCTTAATATTACTTTGATGCTCGAATTAAGTTCTTCGCTGGAATCGTTAAGATCAAGAATAGTCTAATTAATATCATCATAAATTTCTTCCAAAATAAAAACGGCTCGCTTATTTTCTTCTCACTAAGTAATGACTCGGATTTGGATGAGTAAGTAGACTATCCAGATTCGGGGCATTACAATTTCATATCATGACCTATGTACAACCTAAGATCTATCTAACTAAGGGAGAGCGGCCAACTAGACCAAAAAGACTTGTGCAATATGTTTCATTTTCTGATATACATATACACACACACACATTTACACACACACACACACATATATATATATATACAAACCGATATATACACCGGGGGCCCTTGCCGTAAAGGGGCCCTGTGGGGCGGCACCACCTGTGCTGCCCAAGGGCCGCCACTGCATATAGTCTACAATAAAACTAAATGTTTTGCATTACAATTATTATAGATGAACAACATAGCAAGTAATGTTTTAGTCACTTCGATGGGTGGAAAATATGTATATAATCCTTACAAAACCTAATTAAAATGAAAACACAATATGTTTAAGCTGAATTCAACATAGAGGGGTAGAATCAAAATTCAAGAAATTACCCGCATAAAGAGATGAACGCCGCAAATCCACCAGATCAAAAAAATTCTAATTTTGGCAAAAAAATAATATTAAACTCCAATTCGTAATTATATAGACATGATACTAAAAGGCGAAACATTGAATCAACATAAGAAAAAGAAAACTACAATGGCAGATTGATAGATGGATAAAGCGCTAGGGCAGGTGTTGGGACAATGTCGGTTTTGAGTTGATCCCAAAGACCCTGAAAAGATGATTTGTCTAAGTGTGTGTTAGTCAGGCTAGTCTTGATAGGATTAGTATAAGTTAGAATATTTTATATTCACAAGTACTCAGTGAGAGGAGAACTCACTGATGATACTCAAGACTGAAGGCTAAAGAACACAAGAGCACCATCACTGAACTTATATTAGTTTTTCTAAGCTGGCTAACTGAGTGTCAGGATAAAGAGCATGAGCATGATCCTGAGATCATTGCTAACTCATCAGTCCTGAAGGAGTCAGGCTGCCTGCGTATTTAGGAAGGACTTGGAGTAGGATCCAAGCAAGCAAAAGGAATGTCAGCGATGGGCCATGTACGAAGATGGGAATAAACTTGAACTCAGAAAAGACAAGATTGAACTGAAGAATGAGTTCTGACATTCTCACCTACCTGATTATATGGACCAATCAAGGAAGGACAACACACGTACGGACCTGACATCAAGCCTGACCATTCCTGCAGTTTTCAATGGGCATGCATTTAATGCACTTACCAAATCCATGCAACTAGGCGGTTGCATGAGGGCGGTGACTGTTTGATACATCCTACAAGAAAGGTGATTAGAAGACTATCTCTCCGACATATAGTTTTTCAAATTCATCTATAAATACAGAAGACCTTGACCCAAACAAGGTTACGGGAAATTTCGAAGCCAAGAAATTACTCAAGACTCACAAGCATTCAAAGTATTCATAGAAGCATTCGAAACCCTCATAAATTTCCCAAGTGTTTCTACAAGTCTAGAGTCATTTTGTATTCCATTGAGCTTTCACATACATATCTCAAGCTTAGAGTGATAATCAAATCCTTAGCATAGTTTTGCCTTCTGAGGATTATCATACCTTAGTTAGAATCCAAACTGAAACAAAACCCTAAGCTAGTCTGTGTTAGGTTTGTTGGTTGAAGTTAGAAAGTGGTTAGAAGAAGGAGGACTAGAACTCTAATTCTAGGGATCAGTGAGACTGGTCATTGTGCACCTTGGCATGTTAAAAATAAGCCAATCCATTAAGGGATTCTCCTGTTCAATCAGGACCGTGGACGTAAGAGCTTGAGTCTCTGAACCATGTTAAACTGCTCTGAGTTCTTTACTACTTTGATATTGTGCTCATTGTTCATTTATTGCATTATTTATCAGTGTTGAATCAATCAGCCTGATCTTGAACTCATTGCACTGCCCTTTTAACCACGACTTCTTAAGTAAGAAAAACTCAGTTTTTAGAAAGCAACATAACAAGTCTAAAATCTTTCAAGGCTCACACATTTCCGCACGCAGGCATAAATAGATAGTTAGCCAACTGACGTGCTTCAGAGCTATTAGTAGGTGTATTATCTATTCAGTGCCTAATATTAAGACTCTGAGTTGAGGGACTCAGTTTAAAAGAAAGAAAAATTTGTATACGTGTACCCCCCCCATACATGTATCACTCAGACTTGTCCGGGACCAACAAGTGGTATCAGAGCAGTGGTTCAAAAGACCACTGACTTTGAATACTAATAGTTTCAGAGGTGAAATTGTTGGTGGTCACTGAACATATCTAAGTTTGCATATTTTCTGAAAACCTGCATCATGACTTCAAGGAGGCTCGAAGCTTCTTTGCCTGAATTCTCTGTCTCTAACTTTGTCTATTGGAGATTCAGGTTGCTTGCACATTTGGATGCTATCCATGACCAGATGCCTCGAGTCAGCAAGGACGACCCTATCAAGATCACCACTCCCAAAGTCAGATGACTAGGATATGATGCTCAATTCATTGGAGCACCAGTTCCAATGGACACGAGTCAGCTCACCAATGATGAGATTAAGATGATAAGACTTGACAACGTGTCCAAGAATATCATCCTCCATACGGTGTCGTTCGAGGAGTAAGTGAGGCTGATGCATTTGAAGACTCCCAAGGAGGTATGGGATGAGCTGAACCAGATGTGTGAGGGATCTGAGAAGATCAAGGAGAACAAGAGGTTGTGTACAAGGCCCGCCAAACTGACAAGGGCAAAGAAACTGTTGAGACAATCAGGGCTGCCTTTAAAGTTGTGAAGCCAAAACCCAAGGGAAAGGCTAAGCAACCTAAACAGGCCCCTGAGAGCTCAGGTCAGGGAACTTCTCAGTGCAAGCAAAGGAGGACTCAGGCCAAGAGAACTCAGACTGCTCAACGAGGGTATTATCATGCTTGACAATACCCTCAGGGAAGGCCAAACATGATAGCACCTCCATGATTTTAGCAACCTGATGACTATAACTGTATTCCAATCCCTCACTTGCCTAGGGGGGATAGAAAATAAGGCCCCAGTCAGGAACAAACCCCAAGGCCTGCTGCACCTAGGCCTAGGAAAAACAAGAAGCCAGCCCCAAAGGCAAACACTCAGGCTACTGTGACTTCTAAGCTTGACACTCATACACCATCTTCCTCTCAGGCAAAGAAGAAGAAAGTTGTGTATGTTGATGTGAATGGGAGATAAATCTACTCCTCTTAGGCAATCAGGGTAGTAAAGCAAGTTTGGATCCCGAAAGGTACAGCTGACACCATAAGACCCAACACCCAATGGGTACCTTAAACCTGAATTCATTGCAGGTGGCTGTGGGCTACAAGAAGAGAAAGGATGACTAAATCAAAGATGTTTGGTACTTACACAGCGGATGCTTAAGGCACATGACTGGAATGAAGAGTCTCCTTCAGGATTATGCTACCAAAGATGGCCCACAGGTAACTTTTGGTGATAACTCTAAAGGTTTAACCAAAGGTTTTGGTACTCTTATTATAGGTACAGTCAGGGTGGAGAATGTGTCCTATGTTGAAGGACCGAAGCATAACCTGCTGTCAGTGAGCCAGTTCTGTGACAAAGGTTTCAGTGTTGAGTTTTCATCAAATATTTATTTAGTCAAGAACAAATCAACACTCCAAGTGCTTCTTATAGGTATTAGGAAAGGTAATGTTTATTTAGATTATTGGAGCAGCATTATTCCTGATACTTGTCTTGTTGCTAAAAGCTCTTCAGAGCTCAGTTGGTTATGGCATAAAAGATTAAACCATCTGAACTTCAAGATTCTTAACAAAATTTCTAGACTTTCACTTGTTGTAGGTTTACCTAATGAAGTTTTTAGCAAGGATCATGTGTGCAAAGCTTGTCAGGAAGGGATGCAGGTCAGAGCTACATTCGAAGAGAAAGCTACCTTCTCCACTGACAGAGTTCTTCAGCTCTTGGACATGGACTTGTTTGGTCCTGTAATACCTATGAGTATGAATGGTAGGAAATATACCCTTGTGGTCATTGATGATTATTCTAGGTATACTTGGGTTATTTTCTTGTTGAATAAGAAGGAAACACAGGTGAAGCTTCCAGAGTTGCTCAGGAGACTCAACAATGAGCAGAATCAGTCTATAGTCAGAATCAGATCTGACAAGGGCACTAAATTTATAAATTCATATATTTCTGATTTCTGTAACAACTTGGTATTGCTCATGAAACTTCTGCAACTAGAACCCCACAACAAAATGGTGTTGCTGAGAGAAGGAACAGGACACTGAAGGAAGCTGCCAGGACAATGTTGGCTGAGTCAGGGTTGCCCAAGAAATTATGGGCTGAAGCAATCAACACTGTATGCTATACTCAGAATCGATCAATGCTGAACAAACAACATGCTCAGACCCCATATGAGACATGGAACAAAAGGAAGCCTCATATCTCTTATTTCCATATATTTGGGTGCAAGTGCTTCATCCTCAACAATGGGAAGACCCAATTAAAGGCTTTTGATAGCAAGTCTGATGAAGGAATATTCTTAGGATATTCTGAAGTCAGTAAAGCATTCAGAGTCTATAATTGTAGGACCCTTATTGTGGAAGAATCACCACACGTTGTGTTTGATGAATCTATTACTGAGAATAGGTCAAAGGTTGTAGATCCTGACTCTGAAGAGGTCACAAGGAGGGTGACAAGGCTGAGTTTGAAGAATCAAACTGATCCAAGGTAAAAGTTGTGCCAATTCAATGTTTATCCATCTCTCAATCTGCCATTGTAGTTTTCTTTTTCTTATGTTGATTCAATGTTTATCCTTTTAGTATCATGTCTATATAATTATGAATTGGAGTTTAATATTATGTTTTTGCCAAAATTAGAATTTTTTAAATCTGGCGGATTTGAGGCATTCTTCTCTTTATGCGGGTAATTTCTTGAATTTTTATTCTACCCCTCTATGTTGAATTCAGCTTAAACATATTGTGTTTTCATTTTAATTAGGTTTTGGGAAGATTATATACACATTTCCCCCCATCGGAGTGATTAAAGCAATACTTGATATGTTGTTCATCTATAATAATTGTAATGCAGAACATTTAGTTTTGTTGTAGACTATATGCAGTGGCGGCCCTTGGGCGGCGCAGGTGGTGCCGCCCCACATGGCCCCTTTCCGGCGAAGGACCGGTGTATATATCGATTTGTATATATATATATATATATATGTGTGTGTGTGTATGTGTATGTAAATATGTGTGTGTGTGTGTATATATATATATATATACATCAGAAAATGAAACATATTGCACAGGTCTTTGTGTTCTAGTTGGCCGTTCTCCCTTAGTTAGATAGATCTTAGGTTGTACATAGGTCATGATATGAAATTGTAACGCCCCGAATCTGGATAGTCTACTTACTCATCTGAATCTGAGTCATTACTTAGTGAGAAGAAAATAAGCGAGCCATTTTTATTTTGGAAGAAATTTATGATGATACTAATTAGACCATTCTTGATCTTAACGATTCCGGCGAAGAACTTAATTCGAGCATCAAAGTAATATTAAGACAGAGGAAAGGCACTGGCAGGCGTAATAGTCAACATAAATCCATACTTGGAAGTTACTAGTGATAATTTACCTTAACAGATGAAAAAGACAGAGGAAAGGCACTGGCAGGCGTAATAGTCAACATAACTTATTATCTATAAGTCAGTTTTGTGATAAAGGATACAGTGTTGAATTTTCATGTAACCTGTGTTTTGTTAAGAATATATCTTCACAACAGGCACTACTAACTGGGTCAAGAAAGGAAAATGTCTATCTCACAGATTGGAAGTCTTGCACACCAAATGCATGCCTTATTGCAAAGAGCTCAACTGACACAAATTGGCTATGGCATAAGAGACTAAGTCATCTGAACTTCAAGGTGATGAACAAGATAGCAAGACATGCACTGGTAGAAGGAATGCCAAATGAAGTATACAACAAAGATCATATTTGCAAAGCCTATCAAGAGGGAAAGCAAGTAAAAGCATCCTTCAAAAGCAAAGTAACTACCTCTACTGACAGAGTACTTCAACTGTTGCATATGGATCTCTTTGGTTCAGTAACCCCTGTAAGTATCAATGGGAGAAAATATACACTTGTTGTTGTTGGTGACTTCTCCAGGTACACATGGATGGTATTTCTTGCAAGCAAGAAGGAAACTCAAGTCAGGCTACCAGAACTACTAAAGAAAGTTAGCAATGAGAAGAGCTTGAACATTGTAAAAATAAGGTCAGATAAAGGTACTGAATTCATTAACTCTATAATATCTGAATTTTACAAAGAGTTAGGTATAGCCCATGAGACTTCAGCTGCAAGAACTCCTCAACAAAATGGAGTAGCTGAAAGAAGAAACATGACTCTTAAGGAGGCAGCAAGGACAATTCTTGCAGAAGCTCAAGTTCCTAAAAGGTTTTGGGCTAAAGCTATTAATACTGCCTGCCACACTCAGAATAGATCCATGGTAACCAAACATCAAGGAAAACTCCATATGAGCTATGGAATGGCAGAAAGCCACATGTATCTTACTTTTACATTTTTGGTTGCAAGTGTTTCATTCAAAACAATGGGAAAACTCAACAGAAGGCTTTTGACAGCAAAGCTGATGAAGGAATTTTCTTAGGATATTCCCAAATCAGTAGAGCTTTCAGAGTTTACAATTGTAGAACCCTTGTTGTAGAAGAAATACCTCATGTGGTCTTTGATGAATCTACTTTTGAGTCCAGGAGAAAGGAGACTGAGGAGGTGATAAGCAAAAGACTAACTAGACTGAGTATCAAGTCAAAAGGCTATCTTGAGAACAGTGTTGATGCATACATTCCAACCTGGGATAACCTAAATGACCAACAGTTTAATAAGGACACTCAGACCAAGATCACTCCTGACAACTCAACTGAAAGGTCTCCTGACCAGTCAACTGAACTGATGAACACCATCCCAGTTCAAGAGGTAAGTGATGTCGATGAAGATGTGGTCACAGCTGAGACATCTAATGAGCCCATCATTCAAGGGGGGAACCAATGACACTATCATTGAGAATGAAAATACCTTGAATGATGACTCAGGACTTCAACCCTCTATTTTATTTCCTAAATTTGAATTCATTCCTGTATCTAGTGACTCAACTTCAGAAGATTTAACCTCTACTGAAGGGCATCAGTCTAGGAGAACATGGCTCTCAGATCACCCTATTGAGCAAATCCTAGGTGATCCTTCCTCGGGAGTCAAAACTAAAAGTTTTCATGGAGAAAGTGCTTTGTTTTATTGTTTTTTATCTAACTAGGAACCAAGTTCCATTGAAGAAGCACTTCAAGATTCAAACTAGATCATTGCCATGCAAGAAGAGCTCAACCAATTCACAAGGAATCAAGTATGGGAGTTGGTGGACAGACCATATCATTGTAATGTGATTGGAACCAAATGGGTGTTCAAGAATAAGAAGGATGAAAATGATGTCATAGTCAGAAACAAAGTCAGGCTAGTGGCAAAGGGCTATTCTCAAGTTGAAGGTTTTGACTATAATGAAACATTTACCCCGGTGGCCAGATTGGAGGCAATAAGGTTATTTCTTGCATATGCTGCTCATAAGAGATTCAAGGTGTATCAAATGGATATCAAGAGTGCTTTCTTGAATGAAGTACTTAATGAGGAAGTGTATGTGGAGCAGCCCCCAGGTTTTGAAGAAAGTCACAAAGTATATAGACTGAGAAAAACTCTATATGGGCTGAAATAGGCTCCAAGAGCTTGGTATGATACTTTATCTCAGTTCTTACTTGATCATGGTTTTATCAAAGGAAGAGTAGATAGAATTCTCTTCAGAATCACAAAAGGAGAGGACACTCTATAGGTGCAAATCTATGTGGATGATATCATTTTTTTTTCTCCAAACCAAGTCCTCTGTGAAAAGTTCTCTCAACTGATGAAAGGAAAGTTTGAGATGTCAATGATGGGAGATGGATGAGATGATGACCACTGAGCCTGATGCTCAGGGGGGTGGAAAAGAAACTGGGTCCAAGGGTGGACCAGTTGATGAGACCAACTTGGTTGGTTCATCTGCCGATGAGGCAACTGCCAATGAAGGAATTCCCTGCCCTGAGGCACAGGAGGAAGTTGCTAGGTCGTCGAAGGAGACTCCTAGTTCTGAGGGGCTCATCTCTGAGGAGATTCACCCTAAAGTTCGAACTAATTCGGCTGAGCATGACAGGTAGGCGGCTGAGATCACTCCACAACTGCCCTCAGTGCATCCTGGAGGTGGGACTTAGCCGGCAGGGGCTGACAAGGGAAAGCAGCCGATGGTCAAAGATGATGGTGAAGATGAAGTCCTAGTCACTGATGTTCGTCCAGGCAACTTCACTGATATCATTACAGTCAAGCAAGAGAAGACTTCTGAAGACCTTGCTAATCTAGAGAACAAACTGACTGTTCTGGAATCTGAGCAAAATAAGAAGGTCAAGGCAATTCAGAAGAAGATGCAGTGGATGAAGTCAGCTCTCAGGATTGACCTATCTTGGAACAAATATCAGGCTAAGCTCACTGGGATAGCCAATAATAAGCTCAGACATCTCGAGAACTCGATGAAGGAGACCATCAAGGCCGAAAGGAAGAAGACCATGAAAGACACCAAGAGGGTGGTCGAAGGGGCACTGGTGCAGATCAAGGAGAGTAATGAAAACATGATGATCAAGACGGTGGAGCAACTGACTGAGAAGTCTACTGGGTTGTTCACCAAGGCCATCTTTGATCAAGCTGAGAAGATGGCGTTAGAATCTGAAAGGATGGTGGCAAGGTTAACTGAGATTGAGAAGTGCCTGAGTGGATCAATGGAGGAATTAAAAAAGAAGCTAGGATCAGGGCTTGCTCAGTTGACTACTTTCGGAACTGGAATCCTGACTGGAGTTGAATTGATGAAAGAGCACTTGAACGAGGTTCAATCCTTAACTACTTTTGTTGTCAACAATCAGGATGAGATCTTAAAGGATGCAGTACCAAGGTCTCTGCCTCCTGCCAAGGATGATGCCAAAAAGGGGGAAAGAAATGTGAAGAGGAAAAGATCCAACCCTGAGGCATCTGAGGCATCTCAAATGGCATTTCAGTCCACTGTGCGAAAGTCGGCAAGGTTGGCAGTGGCTCAGGCTAATGAACCTTCACAACTTCCTCAACTCCCTCCTATTCCTGGGGCTTCAGAGCACTCCCCCATTGATACAACAAGGAATCCCATCACTTTTGATGGCGATCAAGTAGCTGACCGTTGCTCAGAGGTGTGGAAAGTTGCACCTGAAATATCTGAAACTCAGCGCCATGCTGAAATAGCTCAGAAGGTGAAGCAGCGCATCTTGGAGAGAAGGTCGAGAAGCTAACACATATCACTACTCTTCAACAAAAAGAATTAGATGATTCTGTGTTTAATTTGTTTAGGAGGAAGAAGGAGAAGTCTGAACCACGGAAGTACAGAAAGCAGGCTGCACCAAGAGCAAGAAAAGTTCAAGTCCCAACGGAGTCAATTACTAAGTCAGTACTCATTGATTCATTCATCTCTGAGAAACTGAAGGAGTTTTGGGAGGATGCTAGGAATGAGTTTATCAGGCTCTGGTATGTTGTCAAGAAGTGGGGCGACACTGAAGATATTGATGCGCACTTCACTGACTTCATAGTGGATAACCATCCTAAGTTGTTAAAGCTTATTATGGATGAAGCTGAGAAAGCCCAAGTCCAGATCAAAGCCCCTGAACTGATCATTCGCACCCCACCACTTGTGCTAGGATCGACTATGTATGACTCCAGGGCAATCATGAGAGAAGTGCAACGGATAGCCAAAGCTGAAGGGTACCTGAACCAACTAAAGAGAGTGGAGGACTTGAAGGAGAGAGTCTACTCTAGCTACGGCATCAAGCCTGAGATGCGTAGAATATAAATGTACCCTGAAAGGGAATTGTAATAGATAGGAGCATTATATCATTGTCAAGACTTATCAATGTAATCTATTATTTTTGCCCTCAGGCAACAACTTATTGTCTTTTTGGCTGTCTATTTAAATTATGTACTTTATCAAGAATTGCTCTAACACTGATCTTTTATCTTATAGATAGGATTATTTCCACTAAGTGTTTTGTGGATCTTTTCAGTGTTTTGGCATCATCAAAATGGGGGAAATTGTTGGGACAATGTCAGTTTTGAGTTGATCTCAAAGACCCTAAAAAGATGTTTTGCCTAAGTGTGTGTTAGTCAGGCTAGACTTGATAGGATTAGTATAAGTTAGAATATTTTATTCACAGGTACTCAGTGAGGGGAGAACTCACTGATGGCACTCAAGACTGAAGCCTGAAGAACACAAGAGCACCATCACTAAACTTATTTTAGTTTTTCTAAGCTGGCTAACTGAGTGTCAGGATGAAGAGCATAATCCTGAGATCATTGCTAACTCACCAGTCCTGAAGGAGTCAGGCTGCCTGAGTATTTGGGAAAGACTTGTAGTAGGATCCAAGCAAGCAAAAGGAATGTCAGTGATGGGCCATATACGAAGATGAAAACAAACTTGAAATCAGAAAAGACAAGACTGAACTGAAGAATGAGTTCTGACATTCTCACCTACCTGATGATGTGGACCAATCAGGGAAGGACAACGCACGTATAGACCTAACATCAAGCCAGACCATTCCTGCAGTTTTCAATGGGCATGCATTTAATGCACTTACCAAATCCATGCAACTAGGCGGCTGCATGGGGACGATGACCGTTTGATACATCTTACAAGAAAGGTGATTAGAAGGTTATCTCTCCAATTGATAGTTTTTTAAATTCATCTATAAATACAAAAGACCTTGACCCAAACAAGGTTACGGAAAATTTTGAAGCCAAGAAATTATTCAAGACTCACAAGCATTCAAAACATTCATAGAAGCACTCGAAACCCTCTTAAATTTCCCAAGTGTTTCTACAAGTCTAGAGTCATTTTTTATTCATTGAGCTTTCGAATACATATCTCAAGCTTAGAGTGATAATCCAATCCTTAGCATAGCTTTTCCTTGTAAGGATTATCACACCTTAGTTGGAATCCAAACTGAAACCAAAACTCTAAGCTAGTTAGTGTTAGGTTTGTTGGTTGAAGTTAGAAAGTAGTTAGGAGAAGGGGGACTAGAAATCTAATTCTAGGGATCAGTGAGACTGGTCATTGTGCACCTTGGCACGTTAAAAACAAGTCAATCCATTAAGGGTTTCTCCTATTCAATAAGGACCGTGGACGTAGGAGCTTGAGTCTCTGAACCACGTTAAACTGCTCTAGGTTCTTTACTGCTTTGATATTGTGCTCATTGTTTATCATTGTTCATTCATTGCATTATTTATCAGTGTTGAATCAATCAGCCTGATCTTGAACTCATTGCACTGCCCTTTTATCCACGACTTCTTAAGTAAGAAAAACTCAGTTTTCAGAAAGCAACATAACAAGTCTAAAATCTTTCAGGGCTCACACATCTCCGCACTCAGGCATAAATAGATATTTAGTCAACTGACGTGTTTCAGAGCTATTAGTAGGTGTATTATCTATTCAGTGTCTAACACTAAGACTCTAAGTTGAGGGACTCAGAATCTCTATACATGAATCCCCCCCATACACGTTTCACTCAGACTTGTTCGGGACCAATAGCAGGTAGGGATGGCAATGGGGCAGTTTTGGTTAATCCCAGGACCCGCCCCGCCAGAATTTTAGGTGGACCCAGACCCACCCTAGGACCCGTCATGTCCAATGCGCTCCGCCCAATTTAATTTTATATTAATTTAAATTAATTATTAAGTATAAATATATATTTTTTGCATTCGAAAAATCAAATTTAAACATATATTTACTTCAAATTATATTTAACATTCATCTAATACTTAAAAATTACATGTATAATCAATATATTAATAAATTTTATTTAAATTAATTTGAATATAAATCCAAATATATGCATATAAAATTATAAATACATAAAACAATATTAAGATATTATGAGGCGGGTTCGCGAGACGGGTCCTATAAAACCATGACCTGCCCCGGAACTACTTGACCTAGTCCAAACCCGCTCGAGCGGAGCGAGTTCAATGCAGGTCCGGGTTTGAACCCGCCCCATTGTCATCCCTAAGGGCAGGTGGGATGAGGACTTGTAGAAATGTCGTGAGTAACAAAGTCGGGATGAAGTATAAATCCCCAATTACAATCTAAACTAAAATGTAAAGGTAGTAAATACAGAGAAATCGTCTGATGGGACAAGGTCCGGCGACTGGAGATGCTTAGAAAAAAAGAATTGATAAATTGATGGGGATGCAAAAAGAAAGGGATGTAAGAGTTGGAAACAACGGGAGTAAAATTGAATAATATTAGTACAGCAGTGACGAAATAATATAACAAGAAATATGACAAGGGTAAAAAAAATCAAAATATCAACATGGCTAGGCCACTTTAGTGTATAGTATATATTTGTATCACATGATCATTAATACCTAAGAAATCAATCAATCAAGGCAAAACATATTCATCCTATGTGGCAACTCCCATTTTTTTTCTAATTCAAAATGCATGGACTCTCACTAAGTCATTTAATTCAATTTCATCTCATTTATTCTTTAAGTTAATCTCCATTGTCCATTTCTTTTTTTTCTTAATTCTATAAATTGCATTACCTTCTATTGCATAACATTCTATTGCATTTTTCATTCATTCATACATTTTCAGATTGATTCGTTCGACTACATATTTTTATTTTTCGAATTTTACCGAATGCATACTGCTTTTGTACTAATTTATTCAACCGACTATATATTTTCATTGTTTCAAATATTATTGAATGCGTATTGCTTTCGTACTAAAACTATTTTTTGTTTCGTATTTTATTTTGTTGCAGATAATTACATGATCGTTAATCTTCGTCGTGTGCATTTTCATCCAGGTTCTTTATTGTCTTTCTTTTTAATATTTTTCACTTCTTTTTTACGATACACGTGAAATTTGTTGATTCTTTTTGTTTTGATGAGTATATATTCTACTATTTAAGATCGCTCATGTCTTATTTTTTTTTCTTCTTTTTTTCAGACATGAACGTCTAATGTTTTTTTTTATTTGTCTACCTTTTCGATCTTCCATCAACACCTTTGCGAACTCCATCTTGGACATCCTAATTCTGCGTGTGGATAGATAGTAGTGGTTAAACCAAGCAACAAAAGTAATATGGATCCATATTTTCTCGGTGTTTCTCCTATTAATTTTTTTTTTAATTTCAAGAATCCATCAGTGTAAATCCTCTGGATGTATAAATGATTCGTGTAAATATTAATAAAAGATTATTTTTATCACATTTGATGGCCTTAGTGTTTTATTTAATTTATTACCAATTATTTATGTAATCAATGTTAATTTAACATATAAAGTTCTTTAATCGTACCATCATTTTAGTGAAATATATCTCAAAATTTGAAAATTCATATTCGATATGATGATATTAAATGACAAATTAATTAGCGTTTAACTATAATTATAGATTTAAATGGCATTCAATTACACATTTAAAGTTATAATTACAATTTAGCATATTACTATCTTTATTCCTTTTGAAATCAAAGTAAAATACAACTTGAATGTCTTTGTTACGAATTCCGATATATATTATGTTGTTAATACATATTTTTTGTGTTAGTTGTAACAATTAATGGTTGATTAGGTTCTGCAATTTTAACTGATTAGATTCCATATTTTTTGCATGCGAATCAAATTGTTGGATGTTTTAGTAATATTTTGTATCCATTCACAAGGTGTTTGACAGTTTTAAAACAATCACAATCCACACTCTTTAAAATCAGTCATTTTTTTTAGAGTTCTAAAACAATATATTCTAATTGTGTTTTAATTGATAATTAAGTACATAAAGTTGATATTTTTACTTATGACTAATTATGCGTAATGAATTATATTAATTGGTTATGAGGTATTAATATAATGATTACTACAATGTCAACTAATCCATATTCATCACAATCTACATCCTTTAAAATTAGTCATTTATTTGATTGAGATCTAAAAAAAAAAATTCATCATAATTGTGTTTTGAATGATAACTAAGTAGAGAAAGTTTGGCGAATTATTATTAATTGACTATGGCAATTCACAGACATAAGGAATTAATTGGCTATGGTAAGTTTGACAATTAGAAAATTATTATTAATTGTCTATGGTAAAAATTATGTGCATTAATTAATATAAATTTTCCTTAATATCAAATTACATGATTATATCACATGAAATATTTTATTATAATATATTTCCAAACCCCTCCAAAGTGATGTGTCAATACCACCTTATTTTAAGGATGAGGTGGCATGACTCGAATCTCTCCATTTCAAAATACTGCGTTCTCATTGAAAGCTGGTTTAAGTTATGATCTCAACCATTCATTATATCATTACATCTAAACCATTAATTTGTAACTAGGGTTAATATAATTATTTATCATTTTCATTAGCACATAAGTCGTCTCTCTCTCTCCCCTTCGATCCCTCTCACAGCGTCACACTCCTCTTCGATCTTTTTCACAGTGCCGCTTCCGCCCCCTCTCCAATTAGCGCGACCAGCCATGGATGTCAGGTTATAACTTTCTCTGTTATTTATTTCTTTTCATTTCTACTCATCTCACGGTTCATTTTTCTCAATTTTTTCATATCCTAACGCCCTTACGGCGCTGGCTTCCTAGCCGCTGCCTGCCATGACTCTGCCCCAGGCTTATTCTCTGCACACGCCGCTTCATTCCCAGAGTCTTCTAAAGGTTAGGTATTTTTTATTCACATTTTTTTGCGAAATTATCATCGGTATTACGTTTTCTCTGTGTATTAAGTCGTTCCTCCGCCTAGTCCAGCGTCGTGCAAGGTATGTAGGCACCGCCTTGCTGCTCTACTCCCGCCACCTCAAACTGCATCGGATACCACTACCTTGAACTGAAGGTATGATACTGATTTTTTATAGTATTTTCTTGGTCTTAGGTTTTTTCTTCTCGCCTCTTTTTTTAGTTTTTGTCATTCTACATTGAACAATCTCGGCGCCGCCGCCATGTCCTTTAAGATGTAAAACAAATATTTTTTCCACAGTTCAACAATTTTCTTACTTAGATATTTTTAGAATTTTTTTTTTTTTTTTGCAAATTTATATATGCTAATTTTTGTAAGAGGATATTGAAATATTTTGCAAAAGATATTGTCACGTTAAAGATGGTAAGATTCCCAAAAAATCTTGCCATCCAGTACCATATCTCACCATGGATAATAGACTGTAACATTTTTTTTTTGCCAAAATTTTACTATCCAAAAGATATTGTCACTTAAATAGCATATTATTCCCAAAAAATGTTGTCATGAAATGCAATATCTTACCATGTATAATACAATAATAGATATTTTTGAAATAAATATTTTACTAAATATTTGTATATGCTAATTTTCTACGAAGATATTGAAATATTTTGCAAAAGATATTGTCACATAAAAGATAGCAAGATTCCCAAATAATCTTGCCATGGATAATAGATTATTACATTAATTTTTTTTTGACAAAATTTTACTACCCAAAAGATATTGTCACTGAAATAACACATTATTTTCAAAAAAAATTTGTCATGATATACAATATCTTACCATGTATAATACTATGATACTGAAAGTTAGCAAAATTTTTTTTAAATTTTTAATTTTTTAATATATTTTTTCAAAATACATGTATACATGAAATTTTTTAGGAGGGAATTGATTTTTTTTTAATAATTCAAATTGAGGTTTAATATTATATCAAAATTACAAGATATTTAAAATAAAAATATTTATACTTATAATTTGAAATAAAAATAATATTTTTTTCCAGTCCGCGAAATTCGCGGGGATACACACTAGTATATATAATATAATTAAAAAAATTCACTCAAAATTGATTTGATTTTCAATGGGTATTAAAGATTATTTAAAAATAGACTAAACATAGAAGTTTGATATAATTCATATTTACTACTAAAATGTTATTCAATTTTATTGTGCAGTTATTAGAATTGTGTACTTCTAACTTTACACATTAATCAATAGCAAAATAAATTTTAGATTGTACTAAAATATATTATTTTAACTGTGCACTTATAATGTGACACATAATATAATACATAAAAAAATTGAATTGATTTTTTAGTGGATGAAATCAAAGATCATTAAATCATCTAAATAAATAAATGAACACTACTCAAGTTTTTACCAATTTCATTGTCAATCAGTAATTATATATAATTATAGAATTTCTAAAAATATGTCCTTACAAGTTGATTAAATTTATTACTTTTGTCATTGTTATCTCTTTTCAACTCAGAAGTCTACTTTACCTTAATTTGCAAATATTCAATATTGATTGTAAATTAATTACAAATTAGCAAGAATGTAATACCCCGAACCAAAAAAAAATTAGGATTTATACTATTAATATTATTATGTTATAATTATTTTATTTCTATTGATTCATTACTCTTTTAAAAGCGATGAGTTTTAAAAATTGATTTCTACGCAATGGTTGGTCAAAAATCGAAACCGGGAGCACTCCTAGCACTGTAACAACGAAATGAATCTATACAAACTGAGAAAATAAGTAGAATAAAATTATAGAATAGAAAATTTGAGGCCTTTAACTAAATGAAAAATTCTCGAACAAAATTATACTTTTATCGCCAAAAGTCGAACAAAAACCCTAAAACCCCAAAATTTCGATCCGATGAATAAATACGAACCCAACATAAGATGTAATTGATAGAATGAAGATAAATGTCAGTTTTAGCAAAAGAAATAAAAAACTAAACTTTCGGATAACAAAATGAGCAAAAACGTTAAGTTTCGGAGCCCAAAACCTAGCCGAAAAACATTCGATTTCAATACCGAATACTACATCATGTCCAAAAATACCAAGCAAGTCAATTGGCCTGTCCTTGGGCCCACAAAAAACGTACAAAACTGCTGGGGAAAGCAGTCAACCAACAGCCCATACTTTCCCTTTCAAGTCAAGCACCATACCTCATTTTTTAATTCAAGAAACACATACCATAACTCCCCCCCCCCCCCCCCATTCCCCTAAGCCCTATACCCCTCTTCCCTACACCCTAATGGTCAACAAAGGCACCTCTTTCCATCTATAAATAGAGCTCAAATCTCCTTCATTTGGCTGCTAGAGAAATCACCCCAAAAACACAAGCAAAACTCCCTCATTTTGACCACCATTTTTACAAGGGAAAATAAACTTTTCTTCTCCCATTTCCAACCATAGGACTCCGAATTCAACCTCCAAGCTTCCCTAGGTATTGGTGTGAAGTTTTGAAGCCATCTCCAAGCAAAAATATGCAATTCTTCTCCCTCTCTCTTTCAAAGTTCATGAAAGTATTATCTTCATCTTCTAACTCCAACTCTTGTTTTGTTTTAGCTCAAAACCAAGAATTTCTTTCAAGAAGCCCTCATCCACATCAAGAACTAAAAGATTAAAGAGCTAATAAGGCCCTCTATCTTAAGAAGACAAGTCTACAAAGGTTGTAAAACCCTTCAACTCAAAATATAGCTAATATGAATGTTTTCCTTGAAATGTCACTGTTTTTGTTGCTACTTAGAAACCATGAAACCTTAGGCTATCTTAATTTTGAATGTTCAAATACATTCTAAATGGAGTCTTGAATGATGTGTGTTAAGTTGTTAAAATTTTAGTGGCATGATAGTTATGAAATAAGAAATACAAGAGAAAGTATGCACAATAAGCACACTGTGAACAGTGTCAATATGTTTCTGTACAAATATTCGAACTCGAAATGTTATGTATTTTGGGAAAGTGTTTATATTTTATGAAATTAGATCAAGTTAGCTTTCATTTTCCACTGGTTTGAGTCAATTCGGGATTTTCTTTGATAAGTTATGGATTTTTAAAGAAAGTGTGACAAAACTGTTAGATTTTTCATTTTCATGGGCCAAAATATATCTTTCGAATCAAGTTTGAATTTTAGAAAAATTATGATAAAATACTACATGAAGTTAGCTATCTCTATAGATTTTTCCATGATTTTTACATGAGTATAAATAGATTTACAAAAATTATCTTTGGCACTGCGCACATACTGTGAGCTACTGGAAAGTAATGTCGCATTTTGAAAACGAACCTAGAACTCATATTTTCTTAAACCAAATAACATGAAACAAATTTTATATATTTATTACACTCTAAAAGGTATCATTAACATTGATGTTCTAATATGCAAACTAATTCGAACGAATAACAATGGTAGTAAACTATAAGAGAGAAACAAAACTAATATATGAGGTGACTTACTCCTATTTTAGTTGAGAAATATATATTGATGAACTAAACCTTTATATATTTATTAAAAGAACTAAATAGATCAATTTAAGGGAAAATGATTTTTTTTCTTCCAGTAACTTTACATCTTTTTTATTTTCGTCCTACTAACTTTCAAGTTTTAATTTTAGTCCTATAACTTACATACTTTTTTTTTATTTTCGTCCTGCTGAGTTTTAAATTTTGATTTTAGTCCTGTAAATTTACCGTTTTTTATTTTAGTCTTGTAACTTTACCCTTTTTTTATTTTAGTCTTGTAGGCTGTAGGACCAAAATAAAAAAAAATATGTAGGTTACAGGACAAAAATCAAAATTTGAATGTCAGCAGGACAAAAATAAAAAAGGTAAATTTACATGATTAAAATCAAAATTTAAAAGTCAGTAGGACGAAAATAAAAAAGAGGTAAAGTTAAAGGACATAAAAAACAATTTTCCCTAAATTTAATGAAGTGTGAGAAAGTTAATATCATTTTAAATATTGAATTCCTTATTGAATAATTAAATTTAACTAAATCTTGTATAAATAGTTGTATAATTAAGGTAAAGTTGATTTATGTATTGAATATTTACAAAATAAGGTAAAATATACTTCCGAGTTTATTTGCATAGGTTCATATTTGTAACATAAATATATCAACTTTCTTGCTAATTTTATTATATGTTTACAATCTTTATTGAGTATTTGCAAATTAAGGTAAAGTTTACTCCTGAGTTGACTTTCGCATATTCATATTTGCAATATCGGCATTTTCCAACTTTCTTGTTAATTTGTAATAATTTATAATCCTTATTAAATATTTACAAATTAAAGTAAAGTAGACTTCTAAATTGACTTGTGCAAACTCATATTTGCAAGATCAATATTTGCCAACTTTCTTTGTAACGCCCCAGTTTTCCAAAATATAGAATTCGACATTTCAGACATCTGAGTCGTCACTTAGTGACCAAAAACCCGAACTAAAAATTTTCTTTTGCATAAAACACAATTAACAACTTTACATAAAAAACGGAAATATGAAATTTCATTTTAAAATGTGGCAGCCATTTGTTTATTTTTAAAACTTATCTTGCAAGGATCTTTGTATAAAGTTCGGCACAAAACAAATGTTAAACATAAACATCATACATAACTAATCGTCGGGAGACCATGAGACTGGTTGTCATCCTAACATATGATAATAGTCATAGTAAACAATAATAGTGCATGTTGATAGGCGAATAGCCGAGCAACAAGATTAGAAATAGAAAATATTAAAATAATGAGATTAAGAGAACAGAAATGAAAATAAAATAAAGAGGACGACCAGCAGGGACGGCCTTAGGAGGCGAGCAGCTGGGTTTGTGGTTCAAAAATCAAGTAGGCGAGCAGCTGGTCATAGAGGCTAGGAGGCGAGCAGCTGGTCATAAAAGGCACATACAGGTGGCGAACAGCCAGACCAAGAATATACAAAGACCCAACAAGAGGCGAGCAGGCGAGCAAGAGGGAACCTCGGAAGATCATCAGAAATCCCAATAATTAGGCATTACATTAGGAACAAACAAGTGTCTTAACACTTGTTATTGTGTAAAGATGTAACATCTTAGGAGATGACAAGTGTCTTAACACTTGTCACATTGAAAATAAGGATGATTAAGGAGGTGACACCTCCTACTTGCTTGTACCTCTATAAATACCCTTTCATGGGATAATATGAATAAGGATCACTTAATTCAAAAATAGGCAAAACTATTGCAAATTTCTCTCTCAATTCCCACTTACAAAAATCCAGCTTTAATCTTTGATTATTCTCTTGTTTGATGATCTTATAAGAACAAAACAACCACTAATTATCAATTTGGATCAAGGTCATCAACAATTGGCGCTAGAAGGAGGGTCGAACCTCCGTCGGTTGAAGATTTGATGGATTTCCGGGGAAAACTCGCCGGAAACTGCATAATTCCGGCAATAAGTCGCCGGAAACTGGAATTTGGAAATATATTTGAGTGTTTCAAGTGGTGTTGCATAAGACCTACAAGCTTGAATGCATGCATGTGTGGATAAAGGTTTGTAAACAACCAAATCCCTACATGCAAGGCTAGTTGTTTCTAGGTCAAAACATCCACAAGCATATCCACATTCATCAAAGGAACATCAAAATCCGAAAAATGGTGCGATCACAAGAACCGCAAGAATCGAGCACTCGCCCGTCGAACAAGTCATGAACAAGGGTATCGTCGACGGGTGACCACGCACGAATGGTACGGGCAACATCCCGGCGAAACGTACAAGTTACAATTGATAATATTCCCCCGGAGGTGGAGGCTTTGGCCCAAAACCCAGAAGAATTGGCGAAAACAATCGCCATTTTACAATCTTTGCAAAGACGGCAAGAAGCCGTCGGACCATCAAGGGCCCGGGAGGCGAGCAACAGGGCAAAGACTGTCAAAGACCCCGGAGGCGAGCAACCGGGCAACAGAACGAAGAGCCAAGCAACGTGAGGATATGAGAATGGATGAAGTTGATAGTGGACAAGCAAGAAGTGCTAAAGGCAAAATCCCAATAAGTGAGCGACTTGGGAGCCGAGATGAGTCCACTCCAGGAGGGGACAGAGAGCCGAGCAGCAGGGACATGAGGGATCAAAGTGAACTCAGGAAAGGGGAATCATAGAGTGAGGAGCGAGCATACCCTGCTGCTCGCCCCTCGGTACATGACAGATTGAGAAGGTCAGTTTTTGGCCGTTTGGGTCCCAATGGGGCAAGCAATGTGGCCCGACGGGTCACACAGGAGAAACGTCCCGTTAGCAAGGGACTGCGTCGTGAAGAAGGCCTCGAGCCAAACCACGATGAACAGCCTTCTAATGGAGGAGCGCCTCCAACTGAGTGGCTTGACCTCAAAAGAACGATTGAAGAAATGAAGAAGCAGTTGGATGCTCAGAACGGTGGAGGGGCCACCATACTCCCATCATCGCCATTATCCCCGGCAATATTAAATGCGCCAGTTCAAAAGAAAGTACAGTTCCCAGCTGTTAGCTTGTATGAAGGGACGTCGGACCCGAAAGTACATTTATCCAAATATACCGATTACATGATATCGGTAAAAGCATCTGATGCAACCCAACGTCGGAATTTCCCTTTAACTCTTGGCGACGGTCCTCACAGATGGTTTTTCGCACTTGCTCCGGGCTCCATCAGTTCATTCATGCAACTCAGCAAGGAATTCTTCTCGCACTTCTCCACAGTCGGATCTTACCTTACACAGAGACATAGGTTAGCAGATTTGAAGCAAGGAGACGAGGAGTCTGATAGGGCCTTCCTTGAAAGATTTGACAAAGTCCTGTTGGAAGGAGAGATGGTGAGTAAAGACACAAAAATTGTGGCAGTCATGGCGGGACTCAAGAAAGGGACAGACTTGTGGAAAGAGATGCACCTCGCATTTCCTAAAACATATTCCGAATTGAGGCACAAAGCGGGTGTATATATTTCAATGCAAGAAACTCTACAAAAAGAGTTAGGAGATAAAGCCGACACCAAGAAGTCAGGAAAGAAGTCGGGAGGGGAGTACAAGGCCCCTAAGAACATGAAGGCCTTCGGTGAAGGTTCCGAGTTGAAAGAAAAGTTAAACCATGTCCTATCTACATCAATAGAAGCTGTGTACAATAATGTCAAAGATAAGGACATGTTGTCAGAACCCAGAAAAATACGACAGGAACGGGGAAAAATGAATCCCAACAAGTATTGCGCATATCATCAGACCATAGGCCACTTCACGAGTGAATGCCGAGACCTCCTGAAATAGCTATGGAGGTTCTACGAAGAAGGGAAGTTATCAGAATTTGTAAAACGGCAACCAGGAAAGAAACCGAGAGTGGCAATATCCTCCGGCTCGGAAGACGATGAAGGCGACGAGCAGCCGAGCAGGAGGGATCAAAAGAGAAAGAAGACAATGACGGCACCAGCTGAACCCGTCCGAGAAATCCTAATGCTCGAGCAATCCGGACCGGTAGGGGGCTGTTCTGAAGGGAGGCCACCGGTATCCAAAAGAAAGAGGAAAGCGGACTTGAGAGCAGTAGTTCAAGTCAGAGAAGTTGGAGTAAACCAAGCAACTAATAAGATAGGGGATCTGGTATTCTCCGAAAAAGACCTATACGGAGTACTCACTCCACACAACGATTCACTAATCATCTGTGCTAATATCATGGGAGCCCGATTTCACCGTCTGCTTGTGGACACTGGCTCCTACACAAACATCATATTCAAAAGCACGCTAGATCAATTAGGTGATTGTGAAGAGTATGTAAAGGAATGTAATCATAAAATAGTAGGGTTCGGAGATGCTGTAACCGTTCCCTTAGGTTTAGTTACGTTGCCGGTGGAACTTGTATTGACCGAGAATCCCGAAAGGAGACTGACTAGAATGATAGAGTTCCTAGTTGTAAACCAACAGTCTGCCTACAACGGGTTTCTCGGTCGATCTTTCATAAATGAATTCAAAGCGGTTGTTTCAATGTACTATTACTGTCTTAAATTCCCAACTTCAAAAGGTTCGGGTACAGTTAAAGGGGGTTAGAAGAAAGCTCGAGAGTGCCTCCTGCAACTCCAACCTAAGGATAACAGTGTGTCTGTTATGGACGAGCAGCCGAGCAGCAGGGCTGAGGATGAACCTTCCGTGTTGGATGAAATCATGGAGTCCATCGACACAGAGATGATGGATGTGGACGACCAGCAGGGCGAGGACGAGCAGGAAGGCCTGGGCGAGCAGCAGGGAAGAGAAGTTGTACCTGAACCAGAGGAAGTAAACGATATCGAGCCAAGAGTGGAGGCAGAACCCATGATCGAAGATGAACTCAATTTGGACGGCCCAATAATTGATCCTCGGTGGAAGAGCAAAAAAAGGAAAGTAACCCCGGTTGAAGAGTTGGAAACAATAAAAGTCGACCCGAATAGAGAAGACTTAGAATTGTTCATTGGATCTGAGCTCCCAGAGCCATACAGATCCAGAATGAGCGAATTCCTTAAGTCCAATCTCGACGTATTCGCATGGTCGCATGCAGATATGGTAGGCATTAACCCCAAACATGCTTGCCATAAGCTAAATATTGATCCGACTAAGAAACCGGTAAAGCAGAAGAGAAGAAAGTTCGGACCTGACAAATATGAGGCACTTGATGTCGAAGTGAAAAAGTTACTTGATAATGATTTGATCAAAGAAGCTTTGTGTCCTCGATGGGTGGCAAATCCGGAGTTGGTGAAAAAGTCAAACGGCACATGGAGGTTATGCATTGATTTCACGGACTTGAATGCTGCATGTCCCAAAGACAACTTCCCATTACCACATATTGATCAACTGGTGGATAACACAGCAGGACACGAACTTCTTACCTTCATGGATGTATTTGCTGTATATCACCAAATACTGATGCACCCAAACGACCAGGAAAGCACGGCGTTTTATACCAACAAGAACCTATTGTGTTGGAAAAGGATGTCATTCGAGTTAATCAACGCAGGGGCCACGTACCAAAGACTTGTCAATAAAATGTGCAACGATCACATCGGCAGAACAATGGAGGTGTACGTGGACGACATAGTCTTGAAAAGTTTAAGAAAGGAGGATCACTTGGAACATCTAACACAGGCATTTGAGATTCTTCGGGCAAACAACATGAAGCTAAACCCGAAGAAAAGCAGCTTCGGAGTACATTCAGGAAAGTTCCTTGGACACTTGGTTAGTCAACGAGGCATTGAGGCAAATCCGTCAAAGGTCAAAGCAATCATGGACATGCAACCACCAAGGTCAGTCAGGGAAGTCCAGCGGCTAACCGGATGTTTGGCAGCTCTGAACAGATTCATTTCCAGATCAGGAGACAAATGTCAACCTTTCTTTGACGCCATCAAGAAAGGGCAGTTCCAGTGGACAGGTAATTGCCAGCAAGCATTTGAACAGCTGAAGGAATATCTGAGTGACACCAAGATCCTGTCGAAACCTGTCTCCGGAGAGAAATTGTACCTATATCTCGCTGCGTCAGAGGTAGCAATCAGCTCAGTCCTAGTTCGAGCGGAAGGAAAATTTCACTTGTCAATCTACTATGTGAGTCAGGCTTTGCATGAAGCGGAGATTAAATATTCACCTATGGAAAAGTTGGCCTACGCATTGGTGATGAGTGTAAGAAAGCTACGGCCATATTTCTTTGATTACCAAGTAGAAGTTCTAACAACTTTCCCACTAAGGCAAATTTTGCAAAGGCCTGACACTGCTGGTCGCCTTCTCAAGTGGTCACTCGAAATTAGCCAATTTGGAATATCCCATGCACCTCGAACAGTGATCAAGGGACAAGCGTTAGCTGACTTCATAGTCGAATTAACCTTCCCTCAAGATCCGACGAGAGGTCATAACCATCCGTGGCATATGTACGTAGATGGATCATCAAATAACACAGCAGCAGGAGCTGGGATAGTACTAATCAGTCCAGACAAACAAGTGTTCACCTCGGCAGTCAGGTTTGAGTTTATGGCAACAAACAACGAAGCTGAGTACGAGGTATTGATAGCTGGTCTACGTCTGGCATTGGCCGTGGGAGTCCGAAGAGTCCAGATCTATGGAGATTCTCAGTTGATAGTCAATCAAGTCCGTGGGGAGTATGAAGCCAAAGATGAAAACATGGCATTGTACCAAAATATTGTTGCACACTTGGCTTCACTATTCGAACAAATTTACATCGAACAAGTGCCAAGGGACAACAATGCGCAAGCAGATGTACTTGCTCGATTGGCTGCCAGTACAGGACCGGTAAAGCTTACAGAAGTCACAATAACAAGAATTTCTAATCCATCCACCAGTGACTACAAGATCAACCAAGCTGAAGAAGAATTAGCAGAAGAAGATTGGAGAACACCAATATACAAATATCTCAAGGATAACAGACACCCGAAGACCCACAAGAAGTGGCCAAGTTAGTCAAACGAGCAGCAAGATTTACGATCATGGAAGGTCAACCATACAAAAGAGGATTTTCACTTCCCCTACTAAAATGTTTGGCAAGGGGGCAAGGTCAAGAAGTACTGAAAGAAATCCACGAAGGATTTTGTGGAAATCACGCAGATCAGAATTGCCCCCTCTGTTACAAGACGCGATCAGAATTGCAAAAACATGCCACAGATGCCAGCTATTAGCTCCCAACATCCATAAGCCACCAACAGAGCTGATCTCAGTAAATAGTCCATGGCCATTCGCAAAGTGGGGGATAGACATCATAGGACCTTTCCCAACGAGAAAGGGGAATGTAAGATTTGCAGTAGTGGCCGTGGACTATTACACAAAATGGGCTGAAGCTGAAGCACAAGTAACAATAACATAAGAAAAAATGATCAATTTTATCTGGAAGAGTATAGTGTGCCTATTCGGGGTTCCACAAGCAATACTGACAGATAATGGAAGACAATTCGAAGGAAAAAAGATAAGAGACTTCTGCAAAAAATGGGGAATCAAGAAGCATTTTTCAACACCCTACCACCTTCAGTCTAATGGCCAAGTCGAGGCAGTTAATAAGATAATTAAGCACATCCTCAAGATCCGTCTGGTGGATAAGAAAGGCAAGTGGTCGGAAGAACTACCCGAAGTACTTTGGGCATATAGGATATCACATAGAACGAGCACGGGAGAAACACCATTTGCTAAGGCATTCGGTACAGAAGCAGTTATACCTATAGAGCTCAAAGTACCAACTGAAAGGATAGCCGAGTTCAATGAACAAGAAAACAACAAGGCACTAGCTGCAGAAATGGATCTAATCAAAGAAAAAAGAATCTCGGCAGAAATAAAAAATGAGATATACAAAAGAAGAATCGCGAAGTACTATAATTCGCAAGTAAAAATCAGAGAATTTGAAGTTGGAGACTTGGTACTCCGAAAGGTCTTAGCACCACCGCCAAGTGTATTTTGACCGACTTGGGAAGGCCTATTTAGGATAACCCACAAATGGTACAACGGCACGTACGATCTTGAAGATATGAAAGGCAACTCGGCCCAATACACCTGGAACGCAGCCTTATTGAAGAAGTATTACCAGTAGTTAGAGAAACCAATGTAAAGTTTTTAATATAGATCATCATTTATGTTATTGTATCATTGTAAGATTGATAAAATTTTCAAACTTTACTGGCAAAATTTGTAAGTAGATAGATGATTGTTCAGTGTATTATGTACATAAGGAAGCAAAAGGTGTTAAAACCCAATTGTTCGCCAAGAAGGAAAGTTGCTCGTCGGAGACAAACAAGTATAAAAAATACAAGTCCAAAAGGAGGCGAGCAGCAGAGTCCATGAGACTCAGGAGCCCATTTAATTGACCCATCACACGGTGTTGTTCGCCTAAGATACTAAATGCACAAAGCACAAGTATAGTAGAGGCAAACGACAGGGCACATGCTAACGCATAGTTGCTCGTCCCAAAGCTAAACACAATTAAGCATAAACACAGCAAGTGGCGAGCAACAGGGCACAAAAAGAAGCATGATAGAGGTCAAGTTCTTAAAAAGAACCAAATAAGACCCATACATGCTCAATATACATGTATTTGCAAAGGAAAAATATTTGACTTTCAAAAAGAAAGAAATACTTAAGCAAAAATAAAACAAAGGGCAGATAAAAGACGAACAAAGGAAACATAAGATATAAATTAGTTCCATTAGAAGTTTCAAAAAGAGTACATTAACCAAAAAGGAATACATCATTCCTAACACAATCAGCTAAGAAAAAGCAGAAAAGACAAAGAAACCTTCTAAGTTTCGGGAGCTAGAGGAGCTGGTGCATCCTGGTTGGTCGCCCCCAGGACCTGCTGCTCGCCTACTGGAGCAGAGGTACTTGTCTCACCAAGTAGGTTGGGAAGGATGGTGCTCAAAGCAGAAAAAACGGTGGCATCCTTGCTCACCTCAACCTTCTCCCTCGGTGCTATGACTACGACATCATCCTTGAAGACGCCCAAGTCTAACCCCATCTCCCCTAAGTCAGCGACAGGAATTTCAAAACCGGCAGCGGGTGGGTTCTCGGTAACATAATCCGTGAAGTCCTTGATAATGCTAGTCATTACATCAAGGCCATTGTCCAAAGAATACTTCACGGATCGGACACAGTCTGCGTACGCACAGATGTAGCCGAAATTGGTATTGTCAGTCACATCTTGCACGTACGTGCTGTAAGAGATGGCCCGTTTCTTCTCTTTCTCCAGTTGGTCAACATTGTTGGTCCCGGTACAAGACTGAGGAATACGTGTATGGGGGGGAATACACATATACCAATTTTTCAAACTTAAAACCTGACTGAGTCCCCTTTACTCAGAGTGGTAAAGAACAAGGAGCTGATAACACACCTACTGACTACACTTGGTGCGGGTCAGTTGGCTAACTATCAGTTCAAGTTCAGTGTGGAAATGCGTGAGCCCTGATAGTTTAAAGTCCTGTTTAGTTTGCTTTCTGAAAAACTTGTTTTACTCAAAACTGAATAGTGATTAGTAGGGCAGTGCTCTTTTTAAGGATCAGGCTGATTGATTCAAGCTTGATAAACCGAATGCAATGAATGAATATGTAATATAGCAAGTATGCACAATATCAAAGCAATAAGAACACAGGGAGTTTAACGTTCGGAGACTCAAGCTCCTACGTCCACGGCCTGATTTAACAGGAAATCCACTCAAGGGATTCTTGTTTTTAACGTGCCAAGGTGCACCAAGACCAGCTAACCTCACTGATCTATACAACTCCACTTACTAACTCACTAACTGACTTACTCCCAACAAACCTAACTTAGGGTTTTGGTTTCAGTTTGGATTCCAACTAGGTTGAGATTATCCTTACAAGGCAAAGCTATGCTAAGGATTGGATAATCTTTCTAAGCTTAAGATAATGCTAGTTCGCTCTTGGAATACAGAATAACTCTCAGTAACTAAGAAACACTTGGGAAATTTAGATGGTTTCGAGTGCTTCTTCTAAGGCTGAATGCTTTGAGTGCTAGAGAGTTTGAGTAATTTCTGGCTTGGAAATTTCCCGTAACCTTGAATGGGTTCAAGGTCTTCTGTATTTATAGGTGATTTGAAAAACTATCCGTTGGAGAGATAGCCTTTCTTGTCAACTATGTAGAGTGGCTTCAAACGGACATATCTTCATGCAGCAGCCGTCCTTGCATGGATTTGGTAGTTGCATTAAATACACATTAAATGCTTGCCCGTTGAACATGCAGTCTGAATTCAGTCTTCTTGTCAGGTTCTGTACGTGCGTGTCCTTCCTGGATTGGTCCACGTCATCAGGTTGGTGAGAATGTCAGAACTTATTCTTGAGCTTCAGGCTTATCTTATTAAGTTCATTTTGTCTTGTGCTCACCGGTCTTGTCCTGACGCTGACATTCCTTTTGCATTGCTTGGCTCTACTCCAAGTCTTCCCATTAACTCAGTTTTATCATGTTCCCTTCAGGACTGAGTTAGTGATGACCTCAGGGTCATACTCTTCATCACTGAAACTTACTCAGCCAGCTTAGAAGACTTCCATAAGTTCAGGATGGTAAACTTCGTCTTCAGGCTCTGAGTCTTGATTGTCATCAGCAAGTGCTCCTCTTACTGAGTACCTGTGAAGTGTAAAATGACTAAGTACAAACCTAACCAAGACTAGCCTGACAAACAAATGCAAACATCTTTTCAGGGGCTTTGAGATCTTAAACAAAACTGACAATGTCCCAACAAACATGAACCTTCAGAGACTCGACTCTCTCTACCAGACCCACCCTCTCCGTCTCCAGGACCTGTAGACGATCAATAGCAACGCCCAAGTCCAATTTAAGCTTCTCCGAAGCATTGGACGCTGCCATCTCCCGGTCCTCAGCGGCTTTCACCTCCCGCTCCCAGGTATGCTTGGCTCTCTCAAAATTAGCCTTCAGCTTAGCCAACTCTTCGTCCTTCCTCCTCAGCTGAGCATCCCGGTTCGCCTCGAGCTGCTTTATTTTCTGGCCCAAGCCCCGGTTGGTTCTCTCAAGCTCAATGGCTTGGTCAATGACTCGTTGGGCAGTAATAGCCTGGTGACTGGCATTGTAACCCAGAAGACGAGCGTTGTCGCTGAGAGACTGGTTCTGAAGGATTTCTTCGCCAGTTTTGGTCCAAGAGCGGGGGACAAGCTCCGTAGACCGCCGAACATGAGAATCCTTGAGGTCAGGGTAAGACGGGGTAGACTTCACAAAACTAAGTTGGTGAAGTACTCTGGAACGACCGGGATAATCATCTCTCCGGTACCTGCAAAAGATGGAAAAACATTAGAAAAGGTAATATATCCAGGGGGGCGATCAGCTGAGCAGGAGGAAAATTACTTACTCCCTCATTTTTACTGGGTCATAACCCAGGTAGGAGCTGTCAGGTGAGAAGCCCCTTCGGCCAGCGACCATGGCATCTATGACCTGTTGCTCGGTCACCTCTTCTACAGGCGAGGAGCGAGCAGCAGACTTGCTCGTCTGGGAAGAACCTTGCCCCTTGGTCCTCTTGGAACGGTCATCTTCTTTTCTGGGGGCAGTTTCTTTGGTTAATCTTTTCTTCCCCCGGGTGTCTCTGGGAGGCGAGGAACGAGGAGGTGGGCGAGGAACAGGGGCTGGTGCTGGAGGAGCATCCTCATCATCATGTTTTCCCGCCCTTAGTTTGATCAGGGAAGTGCAAGGGTCGAGCTTTTTCTTCTTCGAAGGTTGGTTGGCCGCCATCTGTTTAACCCTACGAGCAAGGAAGTGATAACTTCTTGGTATTTGAGGAACAACTACCGTTACCCTTTGAGCTGAAAACAAAAGTAAGAATCAAAATAAGATAGAAGTATAAAGACGGCGACCAACAGGGAAACGGCGACCAACAGGTAAAGAGCGAACAATAGGTAAAAATCCATAAATAATCAAAATGGATAAAGGAAAGTTTACCTTCGGGGACCTTCGCCTGTGCTTCCAAGTGATGAGCACTGGTAGTGAGTTGAGCAAGTTTGCGGCAGTGTGCTTGGGAAAGATGGCCAATGCTCCGATCCTTAACGTTTCGCAAGGAAATCAAAGCAAGGACGTACAGGAACTCTTCGCTCAGCTCAGGATGTCCCCACTTCAAGATACGTGGACCTACAAAACAAGAAGAGAGATTAAAATTAGTTCACCCTAAAAGTAATGAACTAAGAAGCGAGACCTACGCCGAATCTCCCCGAAATGTGTAGGGGAATTTACGCGCCCCGATCCTCCCGAAAAATTGGAAGACGCCCGCCAATCACCGCCAATAAAGAAAAATTGCTTATGCCATCTTTTGACTTTATTAGGCACTCCTTCGATCAGCTTAACGCCGCTACGGGCTTTGATATAGTACCAACCGAGCCCTTCTTCATTAACGGCCGAGGAGATCGTCATGGCATAATGAATCTCCACCGTACTGATTTTGTTTATGTAGCCTTCCAAGCCGAAGAGGGTGATGAAGGCCAACAGGTTGCTCCACCCGTTTGGAGTGATCTGGGTGATTACTAAGTTAATATCCTCAAAAAATCGACCAATCACCGGATGCAAAGGAAGGGGGAACCCCGTATTAAGGACGTCCAAGTTAATGGCAGTACATCCAGGAGGCGGGTTGTCAGCAGTCTCTCCTTTCTGCGGAGCATACAAGTGGATGTCGTATGGGATGTGATAAAAAGACCGGATTCGAGCCAAGTCGTCTTCCGTGATTACACTCGCCACTTTACTTGATGTGTATGCAGATTCCCGAGCCGCCATGATAGGCCTTGGTGGAGTAGGAAATGTGTTATGATACTGGTTAGCATAATCAATCCAATCTTGCCTCTGAACTACGGCCTGAGGAATCAGAGATTCGGGAGTTGGCCTCGTGATAGGGAAATTTATCTCCCGAAGAAATTCCCATGTAACTCCCAACTGCTCGCTCCCTGAGGGGGCCACCTGTTCGCTCTTGACCGGGTTCCCACTGCTCGCTCCAGTATCTCCAGGGAGACTCATCTCCTCTATCTCAGCAGCAACGTCTGCAGAGTCTTCACCCAAGTCCGAAGAGGTACCTTCAGGAGGCGAGGAGCGAGCAACAGGACCTTGGACGTCCTGCTCGCCCAAACTATCCACAGCGTAGAATTCATCAACGGAGCGAACAACGGATCTCGCCTCGGAGCCTGTATCTTCATCAACAAGTAGGGTTCTAGGATTTTGCCTAACTGCTCGCCGAAGAGAGCGGCGAGGAGCAGGGTTCGACGGTTCAACTTCCAAAGGCCTTTTTTCTGGGTTTCGTCCAATGAATTCGACGGACAAAGTGTCACTCGAAGAAGGAGATGCCATTCCAAAAGTTTTTTTTTGGGGGGAAATCGAACGGGAAGAAAGCACAAATGAAAGCAAAGTGAACAGCGGCGGTGCGGCGGCGATACGGTGACGATACGGCGGCGATACGGTGGTGGAAGTGGTAGAAATATACGAAAATTGCAGAAAATTGGGAAAAAACGAAGAAATTGGAAGTGCAATGCAAGAAATCGAAGAAAGAAAACAAAAGAAACTAAAGATTCACCTTTTTTATCGAAGAAATCAACGAAGGAAGAAGGAAAATCGAAATGAAAAGCTCAAGAATTTTCGGCTATGGGGTTCTCGATGAGAATTCGTGAAAAAGAAATAAAGAATAAGAAGAGAGCTATTTATAGATATGGATTCGAGGGCGAAATTAAGAAAAGTAAAAAATTGGGGCCCCTATATGCAATTTTAGGGACACACGCGTGGGTAGCCACGTCATGTCGCTTCGTATTCTATGCCTCGAGAGGCGAAACGACACCAGGTCAAGCGTCGTTCCCTATTGCTCGCCTCCAAAAGTTCCTGCTCAAAATTTCAAAAACCTGTTGCTCGCTCCCTATCGATATGAAAGATAATCTCCCTGTTGCTCGCCTCCTGTCAAATAATGTAACTTATCCTATAGTTTGACAAAAAAGGATAAAATCTATCCTTATATGCCAAACTAGGGGGCATTGTTGATAGGCGAATAGTCGAGCAACAAGATTAGAAATAGAAAATATTAAAATAATGAGAATAAGAGAACAAAAATGAAAATAAAATAAAGAGGACGACCAGCAGGGACGGCCTTAGGAGGCGAGCAACTGGGTTTGTGGTTCAAAAATCAAGTAGGCGAGCAGCTGGTCATAGAGGCTAGGAGGTGAGCAGCTGGTCATAAAAGGCACATACAGGTGGCGAACAGCCAGACCAAGAATATACAAAGACCCAACAAGAGGCGAGCAGGCGAGCAAGAGGGCACCTCGGAAGATCATCAGAAATCCCAATAATTAGGCATTACATTAGGAACAAACAAGTGTCGTAACACTTGTTATTGTTTAAAGATGTAATAGCTAGGAGATGACAAGTGTCTTAACACTTGTCACATTGAAAATAAGGATGATTAAGGAGGTGACACCTCCTACTTGCTTGTACCTCTATAAATACCCTTTCATGGGATAATATGAATAAGGGTCACTTAATTAAAAAATAGGCAAAACTATTGCAAATTTCTCTCTCAATTCCCACTTACAAAAATCCAGCTTTAATCTTTGATTATTCTCTTATTTGATGATCTTATAAGAACAAAACAACCACTAATTATCAATTTGGATCAAGGTCATCAACAATGCATATAAGTCTTAAATATCAATTCCATAATATCATCAGACTCGTATCACACCTCAACTGACTCGAGCTCCCCTTCATCATACCCTGAAATTTGTAAAAAAATAGGGGGTGAGATTTGAATTCTCAGTATGGGCGGTCTGCATGCTATTATATTGTTGGGCAAAACAAATATGATCATTTTGTAAAACATTTTAGTACCCTGTTATCAAACCATCATGTAACATTCCTGGCGCCGAGCCACATAGGTCAGACCGTCAAACATAATAATTCATTCCTGGCACCGAGCCACATAGGCCAGGTGACTTGAAGCCGAAAATACTAACTTTCTACTAGTAGTTTCCCCGCAAGCGTATGGGTTCACTGTAGTATGGGCAAGTATAGGGACCAAGTATTATCGAACCCAAGGGAAGGAGTGTATGCGAACAGATCCCTGAAGATCTAATCGTCGTAATTAATATGAGTGTATGTTTTTGGGTTTTTTAAAATAAAATATAATCTAAACTAAATTACTCTAAGAATGCAAAAAGGAAAATTAAACTATGAACGTAAAAGTGTGTTTTCAAATATGAGGTGATGATGCTCACGATAGAAACTCCTACGTATACTAACGGAGCAGGTACATAATCAAGATAACTGTGACGTGCAAGAAATAACCTAAGTAAAAGATTGCAAGATGAAAGCTCAAGAATAAAACCCTAATACTTTATCCTAACAATCGACTTCACTAATCCACTAACAAGTTAATAGATAGTGCTTAATTAATGAGACCCTAATTTAAACTAAGGTGATGCGGTCGTCCTCCCTAGATAAACCGGTAGATTAATTAACCCTTTCTAAACCCTCTCATTAAGTCTACTTGTTGCTAAAGAGTGATAAGATCGTCCTCTCTCGAACACTTTTCGAACTAAACTCAAAGGTAAAGTCAAGATTGATTTTAAGAATTCATTAATTAAGAGAATTAAAACTAAACGTCACAAATTACCCTAATTACATATCCACATCCTACTTCTACGAGTTCATCCTACCCCAAGCATGCAAGGGTTTTAGCTAGACATGGTTTTTACGGAAACGAAAACAATTGAAGAAGTAACGAACATGAACATAATGATTTTAACTAAGAAATTATCAAACATTAACTAGGGTTTAAAGAAATAAATGCTAAGAAACTGAAATTAAATTAATAAAATGAAGTCTCAATGTATTAAAAAATAACGAACTAAAGGAAAGAAACTAAAAATCAAAACCGAACTATGAATTCGTAAGTAAAACCTCGAATACGTAAAACTAAAGCTTGCTTGTCTCTTCTCCTCTTTCTCTCTCTAAAAACTAACTCTAAAAGTGATGTAGTATCAAGTGGTGTGTACAAACATATTCGGGACGAGTATATATAAGCATCGGGCCGAATCGGGAACTCATGGGCCGAAAAACGAATCCGGAAGCAAGAAACTTGAAAGTGCTAGAGCAGACCCGCTCGAGCGGGGGCGCTCGAGCTGTGTAGCTCGAATGATGCAAGGGCTCGAGCGGTGGCGCTCGAGCTGCTCGAGTGGCCGAAATGTTCTGCAAGTCTTGGGGCGCTCGAGCAACATGCTCGAGCGGTGGCGCTCGAGTTGCTCGAGTGCTGAAATTTCTCTGTAAGTTTTGAGCGCTCGAGCAATATGCTCGAGCGTTGGTGCTCAAGTAGCTCGAATGATCAAAATTCTCTGGACAAATTGGGCGCTCGAGTGGCATGCTCGAGTGGTTCCACTCGAATGACTCTTTTCTTCAACTGATACTTTTCTTCTTCAGCACTAATACCAATCGTATTTCTTCAATATCTTCTCATCCGGGCATCCGTTTGAGTCGTTTCAAAGTCCTACGAACTCTGTTTTCCACCCTCGATTCACCTAAGAGCATAAAAGAGACAAATTCATCAATGTGTAGAAATAATACTCAATTGACTCTAAATGCTCAATAAAATCAACCAAAACTGGGGAATTTCTAACGACAAATCATGACAATTTCACGCCTAATCAAAACCCCCCCCCCAAACTTACCATATTACTTGTCCTCAAGCAATGAAATAATAAGTCAAGTGAAATTGTTAGGAATGAGTCAAAGAATCAAATCATGCAAGTAAATGAACTCAAGTTTCAAAGATCAATCACACATATACTAACTCACCTCCCTTCATCATACTCATGCAATAACAACAAGAAACACCAAGATCAAACATGGATGTGCACTCAACGATGTGTTTCACTCCCTCACAGGTGTATATCACTAATAAGGGACTCACTCAAACAATCAATCACGCATATCGGCAGCCATAGGCTTGTAAGCACTCTCAACTCCGACCATACTCTAGAAATCAATGTCGAATCAAAAAGGACTTTTCTCAAGGTTGTAATGTAGGCTCTTTGGAGAGGTGGGATAACAATATAGGTAAGTGGCTCAAGTGAATGGAGAATAGAAACTCAAACTTTAGTACTTCGAGATTAGGAACAGAATACTTCAAACATTTTCAATCAACACACTTTCAATTCCAATACTCTCAATACTTCAATTTTTTTTCTAACTCATTTCACTTTTTCCAATCACTTCACTTTTTTTTTCTTTTTCACACAACTCACATGAGCTCATTTTTTTCTTTTGCTCATTCTCAATTTTTTTTTCTTTCCCACAACTCATATTTTTCATCACACCTTCTTCTCTTAATCACTCAATAAATCACAATTCTCCTTTTTCAACTCAAATCAATCCCTTCACATTCACACTTTTCCTATTTTCCAATCAAATTGGGACAAAAAGGCTTAGGAACTTGGAATAGTGTTTAAATATGCTAGCAAATGAAATAGGCTTAAGGCTCAAACTGGCTAACAAGGGACAAATATCAATGGTAAGGAAAACTTTTGGCTAAGTGACTCAATCAAAACAAAGATGGCCTAAGATCACATTCGGCATATCAAACTAAACACAATCAAGAAGCAAGAGCACACACAAGTTCTAGCATCCTCTAAGGTGACGACTCACTCACAAACGAAGAGATCAATTCATGTATCTTAATCTCAAAAAGCTCAAAACTCACGACTTTTACATCCATGCTAGTCCTAGTGAATTCTCACTCTCATCACACAAGTACTCAAAAAGAAAACTCACAAGCATACTAGTGCTCTCTCAAATCAACTCTAACTCATACACTCACACGATAAAATTCCTAAATCAACCTCACAACTCAACTCTACTCACTAAGTCATACTCAAGAATCAACAATAAGCAAGTGTTAAGAGTTAAAAAGCGTGAAATAAATCAATCATCAATTAATGCAAAATAAATCGTACCCCAATAGTTTAAAATGCTTCCAATACAATCCCATAATTCAACCAAACACTCAAATAAGTTCACACTCTAAAAGCAATAAATAAGAAAAGAAAAAGAAAAAGAAAAAGGAAACAGAAACTGGGGGAATCCCATGATCTTCATGCATCTGGATGCGGTGGTGGGCGGTAGTTCGGGTGATCAGCTCCCAAGTGAGACACGAAGAGTGACTTCATCCAACGGTGCATATCTGAGAACTGGTCCTCCATGTGGGCTGTTCTCGTGTCCAGCCTATCTTGCATCTCACGCAAATACGTCACGTCCGTCTGGAGAGTCTGGATCTGGTTACCCATCTGCGTCCAATCAGCATACATAGGGTACCACGGCCCGGGCGATTGCACCCCGGGTAACTCGACCTCCATCTCTTGCGGTTCTTCACCCGCTGCTCCTCCTTCCTCATCATGCCCTGCTTCATACTCTTGCTCCTCCTCTTCTTGTAAGTCTGCCACTTCGCTCGAACCGGCACCACTTGTGCCCTCCCCTCGGTTCCTCTTCACGGGCCTAGTATCCCGGAGTCCTCTATTGTCTACTTCCGCTGTATACTTAGCACCTATTGCAAGGTGCTGCTCTCCGTTCATCCCGAGGTTCTGTCTTTTCTTCCCCTTCAAAGTTACGAGCTTCTCGTTGGGAAGAGAAAAGAGATCATCGTCCTTGTACCTGATGCAGTAGCTCCCCAACCATAGCTCGAACATTAGGGTATTGTTCATCTGAGAAAACCCCAAATCCATACCCGGGCTTGGACCAGAACAAGGCTCGAATCCAAGACTCTTCACGAACACCGAAATCAATCTCCCTCCTCGAACTTTTGAAGTCTTAGTACCAAGCTTGAACAGGGCCTCGTAATGGTGCTCCAAGAAATCCTTTCCAAAATCATGATCCTTGACATTCAAGAGACACCAAATCCCGTATAACTGCTTACTTTTCACGGTTCCCGTTTCAGAGCGGGCATAAATGGTGTTTCCTAGGATCCTCTCCATGTATCGTATCACCGGATTTCTGATTGCCGAGGCTCTTGCGTTCTGCCCCTTGTACTCCCCGGCCATGCCACCCGCGATGTCATTCCAAAATGAATTCACCTTATACGATTTTGACACACGGTTGGGCCTCGATAAGGCTGGGAGCCCAAGTGCAAGGTTGACAGCTCCAACCTTGCAGTGCTGCCACTCGTTTCGGTACTTGAACTTGAAGGAGTCTTCATCCTTCTTCTCGCATGAAACTCACAACGGGCCTCCGGGTCTTCTCCACCTTCCCGGTTATCAAACTCCACATGTAGGCTATGTATCGCCAACTCCCCTCATAATCCAGGTTGTCCCACCTCGAGGGCAGCAGACCCTTTCGCCTAAGCTCACTCGCGACCTCTTCTAACTCCGCTATACACAAGATTCGGTCCTCGTTTTTCTTTGGGGCCATAGTACCTAAACAAAACACAACAACATATTTCAAATCCATTCATGACATTCACAACAATTCAATAATCTCAAGTACCTCTCAATGCCAATTCATGCAACATTTAACCTCATCTTAAGTTCATCAAGTTCAATTCTTATATTCTCATACCAAAGTGCTCAATTAGTTCTCAAACAATTCATCCATCTCAAATCAAAATGCCCACAACTAAGTCTATCATGAAGTAAAATCACAAGGATAATGTAATTTACATGCTCAAGACTCAATTCATACTCATTCATGCTCAATACAATCTCAATTCACAAAAAAATCTTCTCAATAAGCAAAACCCATATCCTTTTCTCAAATTCCCTCTTTCTCACTCTAGAAATTCACCCATTCTACTCATGCAATTCCAAAATTGAAAGCAAAACAAGCAAACCCATAGCATATAATTAATATTCATCAACAAGGAATCAAGAATCCACAAGCTATGCAAAAATCCCCAAAATTTTCGAAATTATTATGAACCCTAGTTCTCATGCTCAATTCATCTCAAAGCCAAGCCTAAACTACGAATTAAATGAAAAGAGTTAGAGATTACATACCCTGTTGGAGGATTAACAAAGATTTGTGAAGAAAACGAACAAATTTGTGAGCAAACAAGCAAACCCAGTATGAAATCGCCCAAAATTGCCCCAAAATCGTGTGTGATAGTGTGTGTAAAGTGTGGGGGGTATTTATAGAGGGGCTCGAATTTGGGCTGAAACCCGCGATCCGCTTGAGTAAACTCGCTCGAGCGGATGCGGTCGAGCATATAGCTCGAATGACACAGGGGGTCGAGCGCCTGCGCTCGAGCTGCTCGAATGAGCAAAAGTTTCTGGACATTTTAGGCGCTCGAGCAACACGCTCGAGCAGTTCCTCACTTCAACCTCAAACAATGACGTCCAAAACTCAAAATTTTCATACGAACCAAGCTCGGAACAATCATCAAACTCATCCACAACATGAACTAACCTGAGAACTCCTCGATTTGAGCCAGGTCGCTCATTCGACCGAGGAGTTGGGGTCTCTTCCAAACGTGCAACTCACCAAGCCAATTCAAGTCAAACTTAAGCACTCACACTTAATTCGATCCAACTACCCTCATGCATCGAAATTTTTGAAAAATTTAACCAATTTTTCATTAGAATTTCGTGTACGAACTCGAAGTACGAATACACACCCCCCCAAACTTTGTTCTTGCTACGCAATAATAAAGTTTGAAAAGAATGAGTATGTACGAGTAAGTACACTAAATTCTCATGAACTTAAATCACTATCAATGCAAAGTAATGAACGAAAAAAATATCACCCCCCCAAACTTCGACTTTGCAAAGAGGTCTACGTTTAGGGTTCGGGTTACCTCAAACTCCATCAATCGAATGCTCCACTACTTGACATCTCAACATCGTCATGAATTTCTTCACCTTAAGCTCACTTACTCGAATTAAGCACCACGAAACAAGCCTACACCAAAAAAATTCTCAACAAACGAGGTTAACACTTACGATTCACAAAACAACAAAATAAACAAAACACCTAAAAATAAGTAAAAATGGGTTGCCTCCCATTTAGCGCTGGAATGGTGATCTTGATGGGTCCTTCCTTGATAACACGCGACATCTAGTCATGAATGGCATCTAGATGTGCCTCAAGTCTGAACTTCCTGTAGACAAAGTTAGAAATAGAAAATTCAGGCAATGAAGCTTCAAGTCTCCTCGAAGTCGTGATGATGCAAATTTTGTAAAATGCGAACTCAGATCTATTCAGCGACCACCAACAGTTTCACCTCTGAAACTATTAGTATTCAAAGTCAGTGGTCTTTTGAACCACTGCTCTGATACCACTTGTTGGTCCCGGTACAAGACTGAGAGATACGTGTACGGGGGAATACACGTATACAAAATTTTCTAACTTTCAAACTGACTGAGTCCCCTTAACTCAGAGTGGTGAAGAACTCAGGGTTGATAACACACCTACTAACTGCACTGAGTGCTAGTCAGTTGGTAAACTATCAAATTAAGTTCAGTGCGGAAATGCGTGAGCCTTGAAAGTTTATAGTCTTGTTAATGTTTGCTTTATGAAAACTTGATTACTCTATTCTGAAGTAGTGAATAGTAGGGTAGTGTTCAAGTTACTGATCAGGCTGACTGATTCAAGCCTGATAAAACTGATGCAATGAATGACTTAATGAATAAACAATAAGAACAATATCAAAGCAATAAAGAACACAAGGAGTTTAACGTGGTTCAGAGACTCAAGCTCCTACGTCCACGGTCCTGATTGAACAGGATAATCCACTAAGGATTAGCTTGTTTTTAACGTGTCAAGGTGCACCTAGATCAACTAACTTACTGACCCTTACAAACTCCTTCATAACTCACTAACCAACTTCAACCAACAAACCTGACTAGAGGGTTTTGGTTTCAGTTTGATTTCCAACTAAGGCTTGTGATTATCCTTACAAGACTAAGCTATGCTAAGGATGGATAATCACTCTAAGCTTATGATATTACAATGAACGCTCAGTGGAATACAGAATAACTCTCTTTGCTAAGAAATACTTGGGAAATTTGAGGTTTTTCGAGTGCTTCTTTCTAACGCTGAGTGCTTTGAATGCTTGAGAGTTTGAGTAATTTCTGGCTTTGAAATTTCCCGTAACCTTGAATGGGTTTAAGACCTTCTGTATTTATAGATGAATTTGAAAACTATCCGTTGGAAGAGATAGCCTTCTAGTCATCTACGTAGGGTTTGTTCAACGGACACATCTCCCATGCAGCAGCCGTCCTTGTATGGATTAGGTAATTGCATTTCATGCTCCATTTAATGCTTGCCCGTTGAGAAGTGCAGTCTGAACTCAATCTTCATGCCAGGTCCGTATGTGCATGTCCTTCCTGGATTGGTCCACGTCATCAGGTTGGTGAGAATTTTAGAACTCATTCCTATGCTTCAGGCTTGTCTTATTCAGTTCTTTTTATCTCAAGCGCAAAGGTCTTATCCTGATGCTGACATTTCTTTTGCATTGCTTGGCCCTACTCCAAGTCTTTTCCCATTTCTCAGTGTCTTCCTGTTCCCTTCAGGACTGAGTCGGTAATGACCTCAGGGTCGTACTCTTCATCACTGACACTTACTCGGCCAGCTTAGAAAGACTGTCGTAAGTTCATGATGGTGCTCTAAGTCTTCAGGCTTCAGTCTTGATTGTCATCAATGAGTACTCCTCTCATTGAGTTCCTGTGAATTGTAAAATAACTAAGTACTAATCTAACCAAGACTAGCCTGACCACTAAGGCAAGTCATCTTTTCAGGGGCTTTGGGATCTAATCAAAACTGACATTGTACCAACATGCCCAATAATTCTTGCTTCTTTGTTGATTAATTATGCATATATGCTATGGGTTTGCCAATTTTGCTTTCAATTTCATGATTGAATGTGTAGAATATGTGAATTTCTAGAGAGAGAAAGAATGAATTTCGTGGGCATTTCTTGTTGAGACGTGATATATGAATTATGGACTTGAGTAGTGTGATTTGGTGATATGAATTGAGTCTTGAGCATGTAAATTGTAATTTTTGTGATGTTACTTCATGATAGACTTAAATCTTGAGCATTGTTGATTAATTATGGGAATTTTGAGTAGGATGAATTGATATTATTATTGAGTAGTAACTTTTCAATTTTGATGTCAACTAGGTATTATGGCACCTCCGAAGAAGTATGAGGATAAAATGGTATTGGGAGAGGATTTGTTGGCTTTGACTAATGAGTTGACTGCAAAGGGGTTAATGCCCTCCAGATGGGACAATCTGGACTATGGTGATGAGTGGTGTCGCCATGCTTACAGATGGAGTCTTGTGGCAGGCAAGGTGGAGAAAACCTGGCGCCCGAGCGCCGAGTTTATGAGAAACTTGGGGATAGAGGAAGAAATAAAAAGAGTATTCAGGAATAACAGAATGGAGAATTTCTACGAGCTCCTACTCACAATGGAGACGTACCCAGATTTGACCGAGCAGTTCCTGGCTTCAGCAATGATGAGAGATGTTACCTCTTTTCGATTCATGATTCGTGGGAAGTGGCACAATTGTGCTTTGCCAGCCATCAACCAAGCCCTGAGGCTTCCAGAACCTAAGAAGTCGATCCACAAGTCCAAGTCATACGACGTTAATATATTTTGGAGGTTGATAACGGGAGGGATAGCCGGAGATTACAAATCCCAGCACGCACGAGCATCCTGTATCTGGAACCCAGTGATCCGGTACCTCGAATAGATTTTAGGGAACATGATATATGCTCGATCGGAGACGGGGACTGTGTCGATAAAGGAATTGTATGGGTTGTGGTGTTTGTTTCACGGTAAGCCACATGATTTCTGCAAGGACTTCTTGGAGCACACCTTAGAGGCCCCATTTAAGTGTGGAAAGAAGACGTCAAGATCAGAGGCGGGGCTCTCATTTCCGCTATCATGAGGAGTAGAGAGATTGAGCAAAGGTCTGGAGCGCTCATAGGGAAGGACATTGATTTCGAGCAGATGTACCACTCTTAAATGTGGGAGCGTTCGATGTGTGTATATTGTATCCAGTTTAGAGAGGATGACCTCTTCCCTCTACCCAACGAGAAGCTTGTGACGCTGAAGGGTTTGAAAAAGGAGAACCTCGGGATGAACGGAAAACACCACCTGAGTGAGATTGAGAAGTTCAAGAAGAAGATGGAACAAAATGGGCTGTCAGATCAGAGGGCAAGGAAGAAGCAGAAAGGTGAGGGCACGAGTGGAGCCCGGGACTCAGCCGAGGAAGAAGAAGAGGAGTACGAGCAAGAAGCTGATGAAGAGGAAGAAGAGGAGGAGGAGGAAGGCGGACAAGAGCCTCGAGATATGGAGTTCGAGGTGCCTGAAGCACCGGCTCCGGGTGGATGGGCCCCAACCCAGATGCAGTGGTTGGGGATGGAAGCTGACATTCAGGCGTTGCGAGTGGATGTTATGCAAATTCACATGAACCAGGATCAGTGGTACACGGAAGCCACTAGTATGCGAGGGGAGTTCCACGGAGTCTGAGAAGAGGTCTCGGACATAAGAAGATGGATGGAGGCACTCTTTGTCTCCCACTTAGGAGTGGACCACCCCAGCTACCGTCCACCACCTCCGCCTGATGCATGATTGATTATGGGGATTCACCCCAATTCCCCCCAATTTCCTCATTTTCTCTTCATTATTCATTGAGTTTGAGACTCTTTCTTCATTTTCTCTTTTTCTTGAATTGGGGTTATACTGATTAACTCTTCGAGTTGTTATTATTTCGAACTGATTGGGTGCTACTGCTTATTTTCATGCTTATTAACTCTCTTGTGCTTATTGATTGCTATCTTTGAGTGTGAGTTATGAGTTAGTGATTTGTGGAGTTGAGTTAGGAACTAGATTGTGTGAGTGTAGTAATTAGAGTAGATTTGAGAGGGAACTTGTACATGACTTGAACGCAAAATACTAGTTTGACTATTAGTTACCCAACTAGAGTATGGGATCAGTGTAGCATGGGCGAGTATAAGGACCAAGTAGTATCGAACCCAAGGGAAAGTGTGTATGCAAATAAATCCCTGGAAACGTACGTCTCGTAGCTAATATGAATGTAAAGTTTGGTTTTAAACTATTACTAAACTATATTATACTAATTAAATTCTAATAATGAAATTAACTAAATTAACTTTTGGTTTGAAATGCAAATATGAGATGGTGATGCTCGGGATAGGTATTCCTACGTATACTAACGGAGTTGATACGGTAACTAAAATAATCGTGATGTGCAAGTTAAAATCCTAAGTGTACTAAAACTAGACAATCAACTTCCCTAATCTAGCACAAGATTGAAAGACTAAAAGCTCAAGAATTAACCCTAATACTTCATCCTATCAACCTACTTCACTAATCCACTAATCGAATTATATTGATTGTGCTTAATTATTGAGACTCTAATTTAACTAAGGTGATGCGGCGGTCCTCCCTAGGTAAACCGGTAGATGATAAACCCCTTCAAAAACCGTTTCCTTAAGCTTATTCGTTATTAAAGAATATGCGGTCGTCTTCTCTCTAACAATTTTCGTACTCAATTCCAAGATAATTCTAGGGTTTATTAGAAATATTCAATAATTAAGAGAATCAAAACTATACATCACGAATTATCCTAATTACGTACCAACATCCAAATTCTACGAGTTCATCCTATCCTAAGCATGCAAGGGTTCTAGCCTAACATGGTGGTTTCGAAAACAAAAGCAATAACAAGAATGATAATCATATGCATAACTAAATTAACGAATGAAATCAAGAACATAAAAGAAAAATAGAATCAATCAATCAAGTTTCAAAAGAAATCTTTATAAATCTGAAAAACCCTAGGTTTAAAGTCTTAAGTATCAAGAAATCAAGAATAAAAGGAAATTCGTTCGAAAGAAATAATTAAACTACGAATTCGTATGCTAAAAACCTCGATTACATGATAAGAAATCTTGCTCACACTCTCCAAACTCACTTCCAGACTCTTCTCCTTCTAAAACTATCTCTAAATATATGATATGGTGTCTAAAAATAAGCTTGGATGGGGTATTTATAGGGTATGGACTGAATTTGCGCATAAAGGGCCGAAGGCTGCTCGACCTGTGCTTGCTCGAGCACCTAGCGCTCGAGCACTTCTACTCGAGCGCCTACTCACACTAGTGCCCATAGGGCGATCGATCTCTATCCACTCGAGCACCTAGCGCTCGACTTGATCTCACTCGAGCGCTTCAATCTTCCAGAATAGAACCAGTGCTCGACCTCCTACTGCTCGAGCGCCTAGCGCTCGAGCTCATTCTCCTCGAGCGGTCTCCTCCTTGCAGTGTAACACAAGAGCTTGAGCTAGGAGGCTTGAGCACTTAGTGCTCGACCTCCTAGCACTCGAGTGCTCCTACTTTTGAGCCAAGTAACGTTTTTCCTCTCACGAACTAACATTTTTCGTATTTCTTCAATATCTTCTCATCCGGGAGACCGTTTGAGTCGATTCAAAGTCCTACAAACTCCATTTTTTGCCCTCTTTCCTAATATGAGAATAAAAGAGATAAATTTATAAGTTTATGAAAATAATTCTCAAATAACTTTAAATACTCATCAAATACGCTCAAACTAGGGACGAATCGGGCTACAAAAAATAATTTCACGCCTATGTAGTCCCATAAAATATATAAAAACTCCACCCCCAAACTTCGACCTTGTGAAGTGGTCTAAGTTTAGGTTTTGGTTACCTCATACGCATGATTCCGGTTAACACATAGAAATATAACACACTCCCTTTTCTTGAGTTGCTTTCCTCATCACGCCTACAATAAAAATTACTCAAGTACGAGGTTAAAACATACGAACACAAAAACACTCAAACATTAAAAACACTCAAAAGAAAGTAAAAATGGGTTGTCTCCCATTCAGCGTTATTTTTAAGGTCCTAATGTTGGACCGAGCTCGAAGGAGCTCATGGGACATGATACTCAAAGTTACCTCCCTTACTCTCATAAGAGCAGTTGTAGACTTTCTTCACTCAATGCCCATTCACCATGAATTCCTTTCCTTCCTCCTTCTCAACCTCAAGGTGTCCACTCTTGAACATCTTCTTCACCTTTGGTGGAGGTGTTGATTTCTTTTTAGCTCTCCATGGAGGTGCCTTGTCTAGCAACTTTCTGATCTTTGTCTTCTTCAAATCTACTCCTCCTTTGTCTTCCGCTTGAGCCTCGTCCACACTCTGCACTTCTTCTTTGCTCTTATTCCTATCAAAATAATCAAGATTACATCATCAAGTGACGGATTATCATAATCATGAATATAAGATGGACAAGGGTTAAGGAGTGTGTCATCAACACAAGTCTCAATAGCATCAATGAAATGACAGCTCTCATCTCCTTTCGGGTGTTTCATGGCCTCATATAGGGAAATATTTATTTCTTGATCATCAACCTTCAACATGATTTTCCCATTGGCCACATCTAACATCATCCCAGCCTTGGCTAAGAATGGTCTTCCCAAAATCAGGGGTACGTGCTCATCCTCCTCCATATCGAGCACTACGAAATCAGCTGGAAATATATGATCTCCCACCTTAACAAGAACATCTTCAACTACACCTTGAGGTCTTGTGATAGACCTATCGGCGAGTTCATCATTGTCGGCTGAAGTTCTCCATCCTCCAACTTCTTAAACAACGATAATGGCATCAGATTCATGCTCGCTCCAAGATCCCATAATACCTCCCTTCTTATTCCATTCCCAATATCACACAATATCGTGAAGCTACCGGGGTCTTTCAACTTCGGGGAAAGAGCTTTGTGAACTATTGCACTAACTTCATGGTTCAGTTGCACAAGTTCAGGTACGTCCACTGTTCTCCTCTTAGCAATCAAGTCCTTCAGGAACTGGGCATAGTTTGGCATTTGCTCCAAAGCATCGTAGAATGGTATGTTGATGTGGGGCTTCTTGAAAACCTCCAGAAACTTCGCAAACTTCTCATCTAACTTCTTCTTCATAAATCTCTGAGGATAGGGAACTGGAATCACAGATTTGGATACACCCCATTCATCACACTCGGTCTCCTTCACGTTTTGCTTTGCCTCCTTAGCCTTCTTCCATTTAGGGACACATTCTTCCTCTACCTTTTTCTCAACTTTCTCTTCCTCTTTCTCACTCTCCTTCCCTACATCCTTTGGACCTCTTCCACATCAGCAGGTAGTTGAGGTCCATCGTATTTGGTACTACTTCTCAACTAAATTGCCTTGCATTGCTCCTTTGGGGTTACCTTCAGGCATAGAAGGAAATTTTCCCGGTTCTCTTACTAACGACTTCGCGATCTGGCTAATCTGTAACTCTATCGAAGTGAACCGCCTAATATTCTCCTGCTAGATTATGTTGAGGTCCATGTCCCTCCTCTGAAGATCTTGATCCCTCTAATCACTCTTCTTGTTCAACTCCTTCACATCGTACTCCAGAGAGGACAATCTCTTACTACCCTCTTCCATCTTCTGAAGAATGGCACGTAACATCTCATCAGTGGTATCACCTCCTTCTCCACCTGGGAGTTTCGCACCTGGATCTACACTTGGAGGTATAGTTATTCCTACTTTCGGGTTGCTATAGGAGAAATTTTTGTTCTTCCACCACTGATTCTGATTAGGTGTCTGACCTCCTTGGTATCCTTGATTATTCCTCCACTGATTCTGAGGAGGTTGTGGACCCGGTGGTACAAACGGTTGACCGTAGACAGGTCTTCCCTGCTGATTCCCACCTTGTTGGTACCCATCTTGGTTGTAATTAGGCCTTCCCATGTAGTTGGCCTCCTCTTGCTGGCATCTAGGTTGATCCACTTTCTCACTCATCGCATTACCTCCACCACTCATACTTTGCCCAACTTCCAAGTTACTAATCTTCTCCATCATAGCCATCAATAGCTTTCTCGTCCCTTCATTTTCTTCCATCTGATAGACCCTCTGATACTTCGGATCTTCATTCCACTGCCCCGCGTTCTTCACTATGTTTTCAACTATCTCTCTGCACTCAGCTGCACTGCAGTTCAGGAATGCTCCACTAGCACATGCATCGAGATGGCCTTGAGCTGTCTTGCAAGCCCCACAGTAAAAATATGCCATAATATCACCCTCGTTGTACCCGTGCTACGGGCACTCGATCAGCATGTTCGAGAACCTCTCCCAAGCCTGACTTAACTCCTCTCCTGGTTTTTGCTTGAATGAAGAGATCTATTTTCTCACCTTCACCGTTCTAGACGGAGGGTAGAAACGTTCAAGAAACAGACATTTGGCCCATGTAGTCACACCACCCCGTGGAAGTGTGTTATCATACCATTCCTTAGTTATTCCAGTCAGAGAGAACTGGAACAATCTGAGCCTTTTAGCATCCTTAGATGTGTGTGTGGAATATCTTTCTCGACCTTTTCCTTGAATTGGTTCTCAACAAGCATCTTCAAGATTCCAGGAGAGATGGAAAGTTGTTCACCTCTATTGGTGGTATAGCTACTCCATCATAATACCGTTGAGGCTGAGCCTCAAACCTTCCTCGAATTGCCGTACCAGGAGGATCAGCGTTCTGCGGAACTTGCTGAGGATAAACCGATGGTGGAGGGTTATAAGTAGGTGGTGGTGGATAGTATGGTGGATAGTAGGGTAGATAGGGGTATGGGTAAGGTTGGTTGTTATGTTGGTAGATAGGGTTGTTGAATGTGTTGTTTGGGTTCTGGTTTGGGTTTAATGCGGGATTATCTTGGTTATGTGGGTTCGGGTTTTGGCTTGTACTTTCCCCTGAGGGTACTTGCTTCTGACTATTGACCACACTGGCCCCTTCAACCCGTTCCACACTCTGATTGAACTTTTCTGCTATGAGATCCAAATCTCCGCCTAAATCCCGATTCATCTCGTCTCCAGTTGCAGTAGTCATCCTTCGAAGGAAGGCTCTATTCCTTCTGGCTATCGTCTCAAGGTCTAGTTTCATTCTATCTTCACTCATTTTACCCTTAGAGCGTGTTTTCATAAACCTGAAACACCAAAAGAAAGATCAAAATGCAACTGGCTAATAACTAATTAAATAGAAAATAAAATTACTCACTACTAGCTACTAAACTATTTCCAAGTCCTATTCAATGAACATACATCGCCTTCCCCGGCAACGGCGCCATTAACTTGAATGCAAAATACTAGCTTGACTAGTAGTTACCCCACAAGAGTATGGGATCACTGTAGTATAGGCGAGTATAGGGACCAAGTAGTATCGAACCCAAGGAAAAGTGCATATGCAAATAAATCCCTGGAAACTTACGTATCGTAGCTAATATGAATGTAAAGTTTGGTTTTAAACTATTACTAAACTTTATTATACTAATTAAATTCTAATAATGAAATTAACACTAACTTTTGGTTTGAAATGCAAATATGAGATGGTGATGCTCGGGATAGGAATTCCTACATATACTAACGAAGTTGGAACGGTAACTAAAATAATCGTGATATGCAAGTTAAAATCCTAAGTGTACTAAAACTAGGCAATCAACTTCCCTAATCTAGCATAAGATTGAAAGACTAAAAGCTCAAGAAATAACCCTAATACTTTGTCCTATCAACCTACTTCACTAATCCAGTAATAGAATTATATGTATTGTGTTTAATTATTGAGACCCTAATTTAACTAAGGTGATGCGGCCGTCCTCCCTAGATAAACCGGTAGATGATAAACCCCTTAAAAAATTATTTCCTTAAGCCTATTTGTTATTAAAGAGTGATGTGGTCGTCTTCTCTCTAACAATTTTTGTACTCAATTCCAAGATAATTCTAGGGTTTATTAGAAATATTCAATAATTAAGAGAATCAAAACTATACATCACAAATTATCCTAATTACGACCAACATCTAAATTCTACGAGTTCATCCTATCCTAAGCATGCAAGGGTTCTAGCCTAACATGGTGGTTTCGAAAATAAAAGCAATAACAAGAACGATAATCATATGCATAACTAAATTAACGAATGAAATCAAGAACATAAAAGAAAAATAGAATCAATAAATCAAGTCTCAAAAGTAATCTTTATAAATATGAAAAACCTAGGTTAAAAGTCTCAAGTATCAAGAAATCAAGAAAAAAAAGAAATTCATTTGAAAGAAATAATTAAACTACGAATTCGTATGCTAAAAACCTCGATTACATGATAATAAACCTTGATCACACTCTCCAAACTCACTTCCAATCTCTTCTCCTTCAAAAAATATCTCTAAATATGATATGGTGTCTAAAAATAAGCTTGGATGGGGTATTTATAGGGTATGGGCCGAATTTGCGCATAAAGGGTCGAATGCCGCTCGACCTGTGCTTGCTTGAGCGCCTAGCGCTCGAGCTAGGAGGCATAAGCACTTGGTGCTCGACTTCCTAGCACTCGAGTGCTCCACCTTTTGAGCCAAGTAACACTTTTCTTCTCATGAACTAAAACTTTTCATATTTTCTTCAATATCTTCTCATCCCGGAGACCGTTTGAGTCAATTCAAAGTCCTACAAACTCCGTTCTTCGCCCTCTTTCCTAATATGAGCATAAAAGAGATAGTTTTATAAGTTTATAAAAATGATACTCAAATAGCTCTAAATACTCATCAAATATGCTCAAAATAGGGACGAATCGGGCTACAAAACATAACAATTTCACGTCTAATCAGTACACTTACGAATTTTCCTTTTGAATACTTGTGTGGTAGTGTGAGAATTTACTGGGTCTAGAATGGATGTCAAAGCAGTGAGATTTGAGCCTTAATAGAGATTAAAATTCATTGAATTAATCTCATCGTTTGAAAATGGATCTTCACCTTTGAGGTGCTAGAACTTGTGGGTACTCTCTCTTCTTGATTGTGTCTAGTATGAAATGCCGAAAGTGATTTTAGGCCATCTTTGAATTGATAAGTAACTTAGCCAAAATAAGGCTACCAATGACATTAATCCCTTGTTAGCCCGTTTGAGCCTGGGCCTATTTATTTGCTAGCACATTTGAGCTTATTCAATTTCTAAAAAAAAATTTGTCCCAATTTTAGTGGAGAATAGAAAAAGTTGTGAATGAGAAGGGGTTTGAGTTGAGAGAATGTGGAATTGTTTATGGTTGAGTGAATATGAGAAAAGGTGTAATGAGATTGTGAGTAGTGGGGAAGAACAAAAATTTGAGAATGTGCAAAACAAATACGAGCTCATATACTATGTGAAAAGAGAAAAAAATAAGGAAGTGCGGTGATTGAGAAAAAGTGAAAAGAGTTAGAAGAAAAAAATTGAGGTGTTGTGAGTAGATGGAATTGAAAGTGCTTTGTATGAAGATGTTTGAAGAATTCTGTTTCGTGTATTGAAAATACCGAAGTTTGATTTTCTATTCTCCATTCACTTGAGTCAGTTATCCTATATAGTTACCCCACCTGTCCAAAGAGCCTACATTACAACCTTAAAAAGTCCTTTTTGATTCGGCATGAATTCTAGTTTATGGTCGAAGTTGAGAGTGCTTACAAGCCCATGGTTACTGATTTGTATGATAGATTGATTGAGAGAGTCCCTATTTATAGTTAAACACTTGTGAGGGAGTGAAACACATCGCCGAGAGCACATCCATATTTGATTTTGGTGGTTATTGATTATCCATGAGTAGGATGAAGGGGGTGAGTTTGTGTATGGGTGATCGATCTTTGAAGCTTGAACACTATTACTTGTATGATTTGGTCCTATGATTCATTTCTAACAATTTCACTTGACTTATGATTTTATTTCTTGAGGACAAGCAATATGGTAAGTTTGAGGGGGTTGATTAGGCGTGAAATTGTTATGTTTTGTAGCCTGATCGTCCCTATTTTGAGTGTATTTGATGAGTATTTAGAGTTATTTGAGTATCATTTTCATAAACTTATAAATTTGTCTCTTTGATGTTCATATTAGGAAAGAGGGTGAAAAATGGGGTTTGTAGGACTTTGAATCGACTCAAACGGACTCCCGGATGAGAAGATATTAAAGAAATACGAAAAATATTAGTTCATGCAAAGAAAAGTGTTACTTAGCTTAAAAGGAGGAAGTGCTCGAGCACCTTTGATCGAGCGCCCCATGTGCACTGGAGTAAAATCACGCTCGAAGGAGTCAAGCTCGAGCGCTGGGCGCTTGAGTGGCATGAGCTCGAGGGCCCCTTGTTCGCTGGAGAGTTAGAGCGCTCGACCGGGGGGAGCTCGAGCGCTAGGCGCTCGAGTGAAGGTGGTCGAGCACCACATTTACGCTGGAAAGATAGAGCGCTAGGCACTCGAGCAACCACCCAACTCGAGCGCCTTCGGCCCTTTATGTGCAAATTCGGCCCATACCCTATAAATACCCCATCCAAGCTTATTTTTAGACACCATATCATATTTAGACTTAGTTTTTTAAGGAGAAGAGCTTGGAAGTGAGTTTGGAGAGTTTTAGCAAGATTTCTGTTGGTCCCGAAACGAGTAAACAGGTGTATGGGGGGGAATACACCTGTGAATACAAATTAAAACTTCTTTTAAAACTTATCAGGTTACTTAAGACAGTAGCTCGTCAGTGGACTTGAGGTCTGCTGAGAGTTACTTGTGAAAGCTTACTGAGATAATACCTCCACTGAAAGCTCAAGACTTTCAGTTGAACTACTATCTAATTAGCTTTCAGATGCGGATTAGTGAGCCCTTTAGAAAACTCGTTTTACTTTGATAAACTTTGAGATTAACACACACTTAGGAAAGCAGAGAATAAGTACACAAGATATAAAGTGGTTCAGAGATGAATCTCCTACGTCCACTGTCCTGATCAAACAGGAGAATTCCTTTCACTTGGAATTCCTTGTGTTATAGTGCCAAGGTGCACTGATCAACTAATCCTCTCTTAGGATGATTGATCACTAGGAAATTCCGGGTCCTAGTTCCCAAAACAAACCAGCTTTCAGACTGATACAACAATCAGCTTACTAACACCACTTAACACTAGCTCTCAACCTAAACACTGAGTAGGGTTTTGGTTCCAACTATTTTGAGATAATCCTTACAAGTATAGCTCAAGGCTTAGGATTGGATTATCTCTTTCTAAGATTTGGATATAGCTTTTAAGCTTGGATACAGAAGGTTTGTTAGGCTCTCTACAAATGTGAAACACTTGGGAAACAATGGTAATTTCGAGTGCTTCTAGTTGTTATGAATGTAGAGATAGCTTTGATCTTGTGAGTTTCCCGTGCATAGAAATGAGCACGTCCTTCTGTATTTATAGGCTTCCTTGAAAATCTTCCCGTTGGATTTGAATCTTCTCAAGTAAGTCTTCTTGTATCTGATTGGCTCAAACGGCTCTATTTGAAGCTTTAAGTCTTGTCAAGAAATAGCTGAAAGACCATGCCTATTCACCAACTTTCTGTAGATAGCTAGGGAAAGACTTTTGGTACTTGTTAGTCTGGAGCAGGTCGGCTGTCAGTAAAGTATACTGACGTGTCATCTTCTCATTGGACCTTCAGTCTGTGTGCCCAGATTCTTGTCTTGCTTTAAGGTGGAACTCCTCTGAGAGAATCTTCTTATTCCTTCATTTATTGTAAGCTTCACTGAAATTCGTTTTGCTTTGTTCCAACCAGATTAACTAACAGCTTTTAATATGTTTAGCATTGAATGTGCTTTGTTAGTTCTCATCCGTGGACTTTGGTCCTCTCCTGATGGTTTTAGTCTTAGTGAGAATGTACTTAGAAAACATTCAAGACTTAGACTTTTTCTCAGATCACTTGTCTTCAGTGGACTTCATCTTCAGCAGACTTTGACTTCAGTAGACTTCATTCTTAAATACACTCTATAAATTACTAACTGTAATTCAGTTCCTTAACAGTTGAACTGATTAACTAAGCACTAACTCTACTGAATAATTTACTTACAAATCAACTTAGGAGGAACATTTTGGCATCTAATCAAAACTTAAGTCTTATACATTTTCCCAACAATTTCCCCTTTTTTGATTATGCCGGAACCTATCTTATTACATATCTTCTTTCAGAGAGGTTCTTCAGATGACATACAAAGTTCACAGATTTTGTAAGTAAAAACATTCAAGTACATAAGCCTAAATGATAATGAGATATTATCTTGGGCAAAACATCAGTAGAGTTCATTTCATGATAAATGGTGAAGTACAGATTACATGAATTCTACTATCAAAAGATTCAAACTTAAAAGCATCTGAGACTTATAAACAAATGCCCAGCAAAGATACTTAACTTCTCAGATGGATTCGAAAATGGGTTCAAGTCCATACTGCTTGAATACTCTGATCTTCAGCTCGTTCTTCCTTTCCATCATTTCCTTTAAGTGTCCTCTGAGTCCAAGATGCTCACATAAGGATGTCCACTCTTCAGTGATCCTTTCTCTATCCACAACACCAGTTGCATCTTGAGGAGGCCAGTAGACGGTTGGCTCAGGAGCCTTCAAGGCATGATCTGGGAAGGCATCATTCCAAGCATCACTGATCTCAGGATAGAGTTTTGGATAGGCTTCAAACAACCATGAGTTAAAAACCTCTTGAGCATTATCTCTTCCTAATTCACCACTGACATAAAAGGAATACACAAATTCCCTTTTAGCAGTTTCCCAAGCATCATTAAGCTTCTTAGGAACCCAAGTATCAAGATAAGGGTATTTGGGCTTTGACAAAGTCATTTTGTCCTTTTTAAGCGTAGCAGCCCATCTTTGATAACCACTCCTGAACTTCTTTGAAGTAGTTTTATTAAAGGTGAACAGTCTCTCCTTCCTTTTCCTCTCAGCTAGCTCGGCAATGGTTTCCATCTTCCCAACTACCTTGTCTCTCCTTTCCTGCTACTGAGTTGTTAGCTTTCGAGCTCTTTCATTCATCCCTCCAGCCTCTTTAATTAGCTTAGTGAGCTCTGTGACTCTTGTGGGGGCAGAGTTAGGAGGTTTAGATGAAAGAGGTTCAGGGTTAAGAATGGGGAGTACCTGAACTTCATCAGATGAGGTTGTGGACTTAGCTGCCAACCTCCCTGAGGTTCTGGTCTTTTTGGCTACCTCAGCTGAGAGGGCATCATATGCCTTCCTCTTGGTGGTTTCCCCCTTCTTTGCAACTCTCTCTTCCTTTTCTTTCAAATACTCTTCTTTGAACTTTGACAGGTCATCTGAGGGGATCTCCTTGCCCTTCTTGGCCTCTGCAATCTTCAGTGCCTCAGCATCCACCTTCTTCAAAGTGCTCTTCACCTGTTGGCCTTTCTCAAAGTCAGGGGTCTCAAGGATAATCTTCATTTTGTTCTTGGGATCAAGCTTCATATCCTTAGCGCTTATCATCTTTTCCCCCTTTCCGGCATTAATCATACACTCAGCCACAGTGATATTGAGCTTCAGTTGATCATGAGCTAAGGCTTCCAGCTCAGTTGAGCAATGATCAACTTCATCTTCCAGGCTCTCCAAGGTTGCTCCAGCTGTCTGCCCAAATTGTACAAACTGTGCTAGCTTCTCATCAATTAGCACATTTGTTTTCTCCTGGGTGGGGAAGTCTTCTGCTGCCTTCTTCAGAACTTCTCCCAGCTTTGCTCCCAACTCAGCATGCTTGGCCTCGAATTCTGTCAGCTTTGAATTCCACAACCCTTCAACCTTCCCAAGTAGGTCCGCTGAGAAAGCCTCTACTGAGGACTTTAGGTTGATGGAAACATTCTCCACTGAGTCTTTGAGAAATTTAGTTCTGGCCTCTTCCTCCTTCTGCTCCAGCTTCTTCAAGGCTTCTATGACCAGCACGCTTTGTCCTTCAACAACATCAATCACCATCTGCTGAGAGTCTTCAACTTTAAGAGTGAGATTTTGAAGTGATGTTGTTGTGGATTCCATGAGTTCATCAACATGGTCTGAGAGAATGACCATCTCATCTACTTCTTCTTGCACAATCTCCTGGACATCCCTCAGCTGTGCTTGAAGAGCAGGAAGCTTGTCATCTTGAATGGAGTTAACAACATCACTCAGGGGAGTTAGGTTGACCTCTACTGGGGGAATCTCAACAGTTTGAGTACCTGCATGGCAAATAAGGTTAGCTTTATCTCCCTCAGCCTCACAACCTAAGTCTCCTGATGCTTCTACTTCTATTGGGACTCCCTCCTCCTCACTCTTCTCTCTTTTCTCACTCTCACTCTCCTTTTCGACTATATTTTTTCCAGCCAATTCACCCTTTACAGGGATGATTGCTTTAATATCTCCACTTTTAACTCCAGTGATTTCCACCTCAGTTTCTTTTTCATTAGTATTTTCAACTCCAACAGTACCAGACACCTCAGTTGACTCCTTAGCCACCACTGAGGGCTGTTGTGGGAGAACTTCAGTAGACACCTCTACTGAGCTCTCCTGTGGCAAATTTTGTGCCTCAGTATCCCTTGCCATGGATACATCCTTGGCTGCTTCACCATTACCTTGCTTAGGTGAAGCACCTCCTCCTTGTACACTCTCTTTCTCTTTTCCCTCCTCCTCCTCTTTCTCCTTCTCTTCAACACCCGCCACAACAGTTTGCACACTTTCAGCTCCTCCTTCAGCTAAGACCTCAGCTGGCTTCTCCTTATCACCTCCATCAACCTTCCTCACCTCCTCTTCCTTCCTAGCCTCAGCTAATTTATCCATAACCAGACTCTCAAAGATCTTCTCATCACAGAGAAGTCTAGTTTTGGTCATACTGGCAAACTGCATCACTTCCACCTCCTCCTTCCAATCCTCTGCATTGCTGCCTCTGACAGCCAATAGAATCTCTCCAAGTCTTCTGTCTTTGAGCTGGACAAGGAGTCTTCTGTCTTTGAGCTGGACAAGGAGTCTCAGTCTCAAGAACATGCTACCTCATCCTTAAGAGCGTCTAAGAATGAGTACTCTTCTTCATCGTCTGAAGGAAGGGAAGGGGTAGGGGATCTGCTGTCTGTTGGCTCCTCTGGGATAGACTCCAGGTGAGTTGAGTGAGTTTTAGGAGGGTTTGGTTCTGATGAGGTTTGGGGTTGGGTATCAGTGGAGGTAGTAATTTGTTCAGTGGGGGTTGAGGGTAGGGGTTCAGAAGGGGTTGAGGGAATGGGTTCAGTAGGGGTTGTTTGGGATCCACTTTCTGGCTGTTGAGAGCCTTCAGTGGGGGTTTTAGTTATATTGGAGATGCGTTTGGTTTTGGCAGGGGTGCGTGGTTTAGTTTTGGGTTTGATGGGGGTAGGTGCAGGGGCATCTGAGTCAGACTCAGTTGAGATAATGTTGGGAGAAGAGTCAGGGTTACCTGATGAAGACTCGTCAGTAGAGTTTGTGACTCTGACTTTCTTAGAGGCACTCTCCTTCTCCGCCTCAGTAAAACTCTTCTTCTCCTTCTTAGAAGTTTTCTCTGCCTCTGCTTCCTTGTGCTGGGCCATCTTATCGCTCAATTTTTAACCAGCCTTCTCTTCAGCTTGGTTTTCTTCCCTTCAGTAGGTTCAACTTCTTCTTCTTCAACTGCCTCTGGGCTCTCCTCAGCAGGCTTAATCATTCTTGTCTCTAGAGTCTTTCCAGACTTGAATAAGGCTTTTAGATTACTCCACTTCCTGTCTGGAATCCAGTCTACTCCCATATCTACATTCTCTATCAAGTAGGAGATTTTTGTTGCAAAATTTAGCTTACTTGATAGTTGGGGAGTTTTGTCAGGTTGGAGCTTTGAGTGCTCTTTATTCAACGCCCTCAGAAAGAATTGTTGCCAGTTGCATGTCTTCTCCTTACTCTCCACAATAGCCTTCATCAGTATGAGCTTGGGCTTGCTCACCTACTCCGTGCTTCCCTGGTTTCCCAGTATACATTTTCCAACAACTTCACAGAGAACATTATATACCGGCATGAGCACATTTCTGTTCATTGTTGGACTGTATTTCACCTTTCTTTGCATAATGGAGTTAACCCATTCTTCCTCTTCGTCTGCAATACAAGTATCTGGATTCGGACCTTCAGAGGGGAGATTGAACAGCTCCTTCAAGTCATCTCCATTGATGCGAATCTCCTTTCTAATCTTCTGGTGTTCAACAATCTCCATGTCGTCCCTCATCACCTTCTTCTTTCCATGTCGTCCCTCATCACATTCTTCTTTCTTTGTAGTATGAGATGAGACCTGATTCTTGAATCAGAGTTGGATATATGACAGAGAAACTCAAGAACCTGCCTGTCAAAGCAGTTCTTAGGATGAACTGTTAAAAACTTCTCTAACCCAATAGTTTTAAGCATCTCTAGGGCTTCTTTGATGTGAGCAAATTCTAGTTTGGATTCTATCTCAGGGTTATCAAAAACCACGATGGGTTCATACCAGAAATTCTCCTTATTGGTAAGGAAACTTAGATTTAATTTTGCCATTTGAAAGATAGGGTTTGTGAGAAAATTTGCAGAGTGTATTTGGATAGATAGAATGGAGTTTTGCTTGTAAGTGATTTCGAAAAGGTTTACAAGCGTAAGTTTGGGGTTTTTATATGAGTAATGAACGGTGAGATTGAGAGGAGAGATCAACGTCTGAGATTAATTTGGTTTAAGATCGTGGATAGTCCAAAAGGTTAGTGGGGAGTTTTTAAGAGATCTTGACGGTTAGAAAAGAACCGCCTAAAATGAAAGGTATGGATTGAAAGGGTTGGTAGACGGAAGGTCACATCATCCGGGTTTTAAGGCGCGTGAGATAGGTAACTGTAAAAGTGAACCTGACTTTTACAACGCGCATTAAATGCTTGCCATACCAAAATCTCTTCGAAAAAGTGTAAGAAAGATTTAATTTTCAGAAAGCACTCATTAGTAATTCTATTGAAACCAGATATATATTAAAAACTAAGAGGCTTTAGATTTGGGAAAATCATAAGTATAAACTTTTGACCTCCACTGAGGTTCGACCTCGTCTGATATTCAGGGCTCTTCTGAGATGAGGAGCTTCTTCTGAGAAAGATCCTCTTCTGAATATGAACCTCCACTGGGTTGAAAGTAACTCTTCTGAGATTAAATCCTTCCTTTACTCTCCTGGATCTAGGAGTCCAAGCTCTACTGACAACTCTTGAAACCTTGCTTCAGCTAGAGGTTTAGTGAAGATATCTGCTTTCTGCTTGTCAGTGTGGATTTTGAGCATTTTGGTGTCCTTCTTCTCCACATGATCTCTGATGAAATGATGCCTTATATCCACATGTTTGCATCTTGTGTGGAGAACTGAATTTTCTGAAATGGCAATTGCATTTTTATTGTCACAGAAAATAGGGACTTCATTGGCAAAGATATTGTAATCTCTCAGTTGTGGTCTTAGCCAAAGAATTTGAGCACAACAACTTCCAGCTGCCATATACTCAGCTTCAGTAGTGCTTGTGGCTACTGAATTTTGTTTCTTGGAGAACAAAGAAATCAGCTTACTTCCCAAGAATTGACAAGTGCCTGAGGTTGATTTCCTGTCAATTCTACATCCTCCATAGTCAGCATCTGAGTATCCTGTGAGTTCCAAATTGTCATCTGATGGATACCACAATCCCATATACACAGTACCCTTAAGGTATTTGAGAATTCTTTTAGCAGCTTCCAGATGACTTTTCTTTGGATTGGCTTGATATCTTACACAAATCCCAACTGCAAAAGTGATATCAGGCCTGCTTGCTGTGAGATACATTAGAGATCCAATAATAGCTCTATAGTGAGTCTAGTCTACTGATTCACCATCTTCATCTGGTTCCATCTTGGTGTTGGTGTTGAGTGGGACTCTTGCTACTTTGCTGGTCTGGCATCCAAACTTGTTGATCAGCTCCCTTGTATATTTGGCTTGATTGATGAAGATTCCTTCAGGAGACTGCTTAACTTGAAGTCCAAGGAAGAAGTTCATTTCTCCCATCATTGACATCTCAAATTTTCCCTTCATCAGTTGAGAAAACTTTTCACAGAGGGCTTGATTTGGACAACCAAAGATGATATCATCCACATAGATTTGTACAAGCAAGGTGTCCTCTCCTTTTGTGATCCTGAATAGAGTTTTATCAACTCTTCCTTTGATGAAACCATGATCCAAAAGGAATTGTGACAAAGTATCATACCAAGCTCTTGGAGCCTGTTTCAGTCCATATAGAGCTTTTCTCAGTCTATATACTTTGTGACTTTCTTCAAAACCTGGGGGTTGCTCCACATAGACTTCTTCATTTAGTACTTCATTCAAGAAGGCACTTTTAACATCCATCTGGTACACCTTGAATTCTTGTGAGCAGCATATGCAAGAAATAACCTTATTGCCTCCAATCTGGCTACTGGGGCAAATGTTTCATCATAGTCAAATCCTTCAACTTGAGAATATCCCTTTGCAACAAGTTTGGCTTTGTTTCTGACTATGATATCATTTTCATCCTTCTTGTTCTTGAATACCCACTTGGTTCCTATCACATTGCAGTGATATGGTCTGTCCACCAACTCCCAAACTTGATTCCTTGTGAACTGGTTGAGCTCTTCTTGCATGGCAATGATCCAGTTGGAATCTTGAAGTGCTTCTGCTATGGAACTTGGGTCCTGGTTTGATAAGAAACAACAAAACAAAGTACTTTCCCCATGAAAACTTCTAGTTTTGACTCCTGAGGAAGGATCACCTAGGATTTGCTCAACAGGGTGATTTGAGAGCCATATTCTCCTAGGCTGATGCCCTTCAGTAGAGTTTAACTCTTCTGAAGTTGAGTCACTAGATATAGAAATAAAATCAAATTCAGGAAATAAAGCAGAGGGTTGAAGTCCTGAGTCATCATTCAAGGTATTCTCATTCTCAATGGTAATCTCATTGGTTCCCCATTGAATGATGGGTTCAGTGGATGTCTCAGTTGTGACCACATCTTCATTGACATCACTTACCTCTTGAACTGGGATAGTGTTCATCAGTTCAGTTGCTTGTTCAGGAGAGCTCTCAGGTGAGCTTTGAGGGGTGGTTTGACTTTGGGTGACCTCCTTGAATTGATGATCTTCTAAATTGTCCCAGGTTGGGATGTATGTATCAACACAATTCTCAGGATAGCCTTTAGACTTGATACTCAGTCTGGTTAGTCTTTTGCTTATTACCTCCTCATTCTCCTTACTCCTGGACTCAAAAGTAGATTAATCAAAGATCACATAAGGTGTTTCTTCCACAACAAGAGTTCTACAGTTGTATACTCTGAAAGCTCTACTGATTTGGGAATATCCTAAGAACATTCCTTCATTAGCTTTGCTATCAAAAGATTTCAGTTGAGTTTTCCCATTGTTGTGAATGAAACACTTGCAACAAAAAATATGAAAGTAAGATACTTGTGGTTTTCTGCCATTCCATAGTTCATATAGAGTTTTTCCATGATGTTTGGTTACCATGGATCTATTTTGAGTGTGGCAGGCAGTGTTGATAGCTTCAGCCCAAAATCTTTTAGGAACTTGAGCTTCTGCAAGCATTGTCCTTGCTGCCTCCTTGAGAGTTCTATTTCTTCTTTCAGCTACTAGACCAAAGAGATCCATATGTAACAGTTGAAGTATTCTATCAGTAGAGGTTGCTATTTTGCTTTTGAAAAATGCTTTTACTTGCTTTCCCTCCTGACAGGCTTTGCAAATATGTTCTTTGTTGTATACTTCATTTGACATTCCTTCTACCAGTCCATGTCTTGTTATCCTGTTCATCATCTTGAAGTTCAGATGACTTAGCCAATTAGTGTCAGTTGAGCTCTTAGCAATAAGACATGCATTTGGTGTGCAAGACTTCCAATCTGCAAGATAGATGTTTCCCTTCCTTGACCCAGTTAGTAGTACCTGTTGTGAAGATATATTGTTGACAAAACACAGGTTACATGAAAATTCAACACTGTATCCTTTATCACAGAATTGACTTATGGACAGAAGATTATGCTTAAGTCCACTGACAAAGGATACATTGCTTACTCTTACTGAGCCAATGATTAAAGTACCATAGCCTTTAGTGGCTCCTTGTGAGTTGTCACCAAAGGTGACTTGTGGACCTTCTCTCTCAACAAATTCTGTCAGGAGATCTTTGTTGCCAGTCATGTGTCTAGAACATCCACTGTCCAAGTACCAGACTGAAGATTTTAGAGCTTCTCCTTTGTTGAGGTCCACTGAGCCCTGCAATAAAAAATCAAGCTTTAGGTACCCATTTGGTGTTGGGTCCTACCAAGTTAGTTGTACCTTTCGGAATCCAAATTTGCCTCACAGTTCTAATCACTTTAGATTGGCTAATTTGTCTTCCATAAACATCTACACAGATCTTTATCTCCCTTGGTGCCTTGGGAGTAAACTTTCTATGGGTGTCAGCCTTTGAAGGAACATAAACCTTCTTTACATTCTTTCTTTTCGGCTTGGGTGCACCTGGCCTTGGTCTTTGTTGATAAAGGTATGAAGGACCTTTTCCTTTAGGCACAAAAGGAGTAGGTCTTCCATATGAGTCATTCCTTGAGGACTGCTCATGCCTGGGAGGTCTCAGCTGAGGTTGCTTCATCTGTGAAGACCTCGGCTGATAGTACCTCTGCTGAGATCTAGTTTGATAAGTCACCTGAGCCTTTCCATTTGGTTTTGGCTAAGTTTGACTTTTCTTTTGTGTGATCTCAGCTGGTCTTTTTCCTTTATCCATAGTCTGTGGTTGAAATGTCACAGACTTAACAAAAACTCTCTTTGTGCCACTTGAAGAAGCAACACTCAGAGGACCTTCTGAAGGTTTTGGAATAAAGCCTATCCCACACTTGTTATTTGGATTGATTTGAAAATTTTGAATCTCCTCTATGGCAAGAGAGGGTTTGTTTAGAGCATCAATCCTTTTTAACAAGGTCTCTTCAGATTTTTGTAAGACATCAATTTTCAGGAGAGAATCCTTTATTTGGCTTACCAATTTTAAATTCTCTTCAGTTAACTTTGTCTTAGATTCATTGAGATCCTTTATCAGTTGATCTCTACCATTTCCTTGACTCCTGAGGGTTTCCACCTCTTTCGTCAGTTCAATGGTAGATTTGGCTGAGTTCAGATCTGCTTGATTCCCAGACTCGATTAGCTTGGAGTTTTCACTCAAGAGTTGTTTGTTTTCATCTTGAAGACAGAAACTTGCTTCTTGCAACCTTGAGAAATCAATCATCAATTGTTCCAAGGCGGACTGAAGATTGAGTTCCTCAGTTGACTCTGAGCTTAGCTCAGGTGTGTGTTCTAGAGAAATGGATGGTTTAGATTGTACCTCTGGTTCTTCTCTTGCCATGAGACACATGTCATCATCACTGCTATCAGAGAACAGTCCATCAGATGACTCCAGGTTTTCATCAACATCCTCAGCCACCATGGCATTCCTTTCTCCATATCTTCTGTCTCTTTTGGCTTGCCTTTCCTTTCTTTCTTTTGTGCTCAGTTGAGGACAATCATATTGAAAGTGCTCAATCTTCTTGCACTGGAAACATCTGTTGGCATCATCATTCTTTTCCTCAGTAGACTCTCTGGTCTTTGATGATGATCCTTCAGCCTTGGTGTAATTCTTGTATTCCTTCTTCTTTTCCAGCTCAGATGAGCGTTTCTCTCCTTCTCTGGTGGTCTTTTGTGGATAACTTCTGCCTTCCCTGTTATCCCTGTAAAATCTTTTATACTTGCCAAACCGGCTGTTAAGTTGTTCAAACCTTCTAGCCATCAGGCTGAGCTCCTCCTGCATCTCAGCCTTGCTTTGAGATTTGCTTGCCTTTGTACTCTTCTGAGGCTTTGGGGATTTTGGCTCAGACTCCTTAGCTTTGAAGGCAACTCCCTTCTCAGCTGAGGTCTCATCCGGAGCCCTTTTCTTGTTCAGATCAAACTCATAAGCCTTAATTTGAGAGAATACCTGTTGCATAGACATGCTGGATAGATCCTTGGTATTCTGCATCATCACAGATTACACATCCCATCTTGAGGTTAGACCTCTCAGGATCTTTAAGACAACTTCCCTTTTGGTATAGACTTTTCCCAGAGAGTTTATTTCATTCATGATGTCAGTGAACCTCCCATCAAGCTGGTCAATAGTCTCAGTGGGCTCCATGGTGAACTGCTCATACTTTTGAATAGCTACTGAAAGCTTGTTCTCCTTTATCTTGTCAGTTCCTTCACACATGAGAGCAAGAGTGTCCCATAGTTCCTTTGCAGTCTTGCAGTGGATCACTCTTCCCATTACAGAGTCTGGAATGGTGGTGTAGAGAATGTTCATGGCGATGAAGTTGAGGTTGTTTCTCCTCCTCTCATCTGCAGTGAAGTTATCCTCATCCTTGGGCCATTCTTCTCTAGGATCTGCAATAGTCTCAGTTGTAGTTCTAGGGCTAGGTGTCATAAAAATAAATGGACCTTTAGTAATAACCCTTAGCATTTCATCATGTACACAGGCAAGATGAGCTCTCATTCTGATCTTCCAGAAGTCATAGTTTTCCACTGAGAATTGTGGAAGCTTGTGATGAGACATATGGTTCAAGGGATTAACTCTCATGTTGTTCTCTGCTAGTGGTGCTACCCTAGCTGCATTGTCAGCCATAGTATATAGACAAGTTTATCAAAAGATCAATTCAGGTGACTTTGAAAATACCTTTAAGCACAAGGTATACTTAGAACAATGGTCTATTGAACCACTGCTCTGATACCAATTGTTGGTCCCAAAATGAGTAAACAGGTGTATGGGGGAGGGGGAATACACCTGTGAATACAAATTAAAACTTTTTTTTAAAACTTATCAGGTTACTTAAGACAGTAGCTCGTCAGTGGACTTGAGGTCTGCTGAGAGTTACTTGTGAAAGCTTACTGAGATAATACCTCCACTGAAAGCTCAAGACTTTCAGTTGAACTACTATCTAATTAGCTTTCAGATGCGGATTAGTGAGCTCTTTAGAAAACTCGTTTTACTTTGATAAACTTTGAGATTAACACACACTTAGGAAAACAGAGAATAAGTACACAAGATATAAAGTGGTTCAGAGATGAATCTCCTACGTCTACTGTCCTGATCAAACAGGAGAATTCATTTCACTTGGAATTCCTTGTGTTATAGTGCCAAGGTGCACTGATCAACTAATCCTCTCTTAGGATGATTGATCACTAGGAAATTCCAGGTCCTAGTTCCCAAAACAAACCATCTTTCAGACTGATACAACAATCAGCTTACTAACACCACTTAACACTAGCTCTCAACCTAAACACTGAGTAGGGTTTTGGTTCCAACTATTTTGAGATAATCCTTACAAGTATAGCTCAAGGCTTAGGATTGGATTATCTCTTTCTAAGATTTGGATATAGCTTTTAAGCTTGGATACAGAAGGTTTTTAAGGAGAAGAGCTTGGAAGTGAGTTTGGAGAGTTTTAGCAAGATTTATGTTAGTCCCGAAAAGAGTAAACAGGTGTATGGGGAGGGGGGGAATACACCTGTGAATACAAATTAAAACTTCTTTTAAAACTTATCAGGTTACTTAAGACAGTAGCTCGTCAGTGGACTTGAGGTCTGCTGAGAGTTACTTGTGAAAGCTTACTGAGATAATACCTCCACTGAAAGCTCAAGACTTTCAGTTGAACTACTATCTAATTAGCTTTCAGATGCGGATTAGTGAGCTCTTTAGAAAACTCGTTTTACTTTGATAAACTTTGAGATTAACACACACTTAGGACAGCAGAGAATAAGTACACAAGATATAAAGTGGTTCAGAGATGAATCTCCTACGTCCACTGTCCTGATCAAACAGGAGAATTCCTTTCACTTGGAATTCCTTGTGTTATAGTGCCAAGGTGCACTGATCAACTAATCCTCTCTTAGGATGATTGATCACTAGGAAATTCCGGGTCCTAGTTCCCAAAACAAACCAGCTTTCAGACTGATACAACAATCAGCTTACTAACACCACTTAACACTAGCTCTCAACCTAAACACTGAGTAGGGTTTTGGTTCCAACTATTTTGAGATAATCCTTACAAGTATAGCTCAAGGCTTAGGATTGGATTATCTCTTTCTAAGATTTGGATATAGCTTTTAAGCTTGGATGCAGAAGGTTTGTTAGGCTCTCTACAAATGTGAAACACTTGGGAAACAATGGTAATTTCGAGTGCTTCTAGTTGTTATGAATGTAGAGATAGCTTTGATCTTGTGGGTTTCCCGTGCATAGAAATGAGCACATCCTTCTGTATTTATAGGCTTCCTTGAAAATCTTCCCGTTGGATTTGAATTTTCTCAAGTAAGTCTTCTTGTATCTGATTGGCTCAAACGACTCTATTTGAAGCTTTAAGTCTTGTCAAGAAATGGCTGAAAGACCATGCCTGTTCACCAACTTTCTGTAGATAGCTAGGGAAAGACTTTTGGTACTTGTCAGTCTAGAGCAGGTCGGCTGTCAGTAAAGTATACTGACGTGTCATCTTCTCATTGGACCTTCAGTCTGTGTGCCCAGATTCTTGTCTTGCTTTAAGGTGGAACTCCTCTGAGAGAATCTTCTTATTCCTTCATTTATTGTAAGCTTCACTGAAATTCGTTTTGCTTTGTTCCAACCAGATTAACTAACAGCTTTTAATATGTTTAGCATTGAATGTGCTTTGTTAGTTCTCATCAGTGGACTTTGGTCCTCTCCTGATGGTTTTAGTCTTAGTGAGAATGTACTTAGAAAACATTCAAGACTTAGACTTTTTCTCAGATCACTTGTCTTCAGTGGACTTCATCTTCAGCAGACTTTGACTTCAGTAGACTTCATTCTTAAATACACTCTATAAATTACTAAATGTACTTCAGTTCCTTAACAGTTGAACTGATTAACTAAGCACTAACTTTACTGAATAATTTACTTACAAATCAACTTAGGAGGAACATTTTGGCATCTAATCAAAACTTAAGTCTTATACATTTTCCCAACAATTTCTAATCGTGTAATCGAGGTTTTTAGCATACAAATTCTTAGTTTAATCGTTTGTTTCGAACGAATTTCCTTTTATTCTTGATTTCTTGATACTTGAGACTTTTAACCTAGGGTTTTTCAGATTTATAAAGATTTCTTTTGAGACTTGAATTTATTATTTTATCTTTAGTTTATGTGCTTGAAATCTTTCATTAATTTAATTATGCATATGATCATGAATCTTATTCTTGCTTTTGTTCTTCAAACCACCATGTTAGGCTAGAACCCTTGTATGCTTAGGATAGGATGAACTCGTAGAAGTAGGACGTTGGTACATAATTAGGATAATTCGTGATGTATAGTTTTAGTTCTCTTAATTATTGAATACTTCTAATAAACCCTAGAATCATCTTGGAATTAAGTACGAAAATTGTTAGAGAGAAGACAACCGCATCACCCTTTAATAACGAATAGGTTTAAGGAGAGGGTTTTTGAAGGGGTTTATAATCTACAGGTTTATCTAGGGAGGACGACCACATCACCTTAGTTAAATTAGGGTCTCATTAATTAAACACAATTCGTATAATTTGATTATCTGATTAGTGAAGTAGGTTGATAGGACGAAGTATTATGGTTAATTCTTGAGCTTTTTGTTGGGATAATGTCAGTTTTGATTAGATCCCAAAGCCCCTGAAAAGATGACTTGCCTAAGTATTTGTAATAGTCAGGGTAGTCTTGGTTAGGTTTTTAAGTTAGTATATTTTACATTTCATAGGGACTCAATGAGAGGAGTGCTCATTGATGACAATCAAGACTGAAGCCTAAAGACACAAGAGCACCATCATGAGCTTATGGCAGTTCATCTAAGCTGGCTGAGTAAGTGTCAGGATGAAGAGAATGATCCTAAAATCATTGCTAACTCAGTCCTGTAAGGAACTGGATCGCACTGAGTATTGCAAAAAGACTTGGAGTAGGATCTAAGAAAGTCAAAAGGAATGTCAGCGCTGGGAAACGTACGTAGATGAGGATAAACCTGAACTCAGTAAAGACAAGACTGAACTGAAGAATGAATTCTGACATTCTCACCTACCTGATGCCGTGGACCAATCAGAGAGCGTCAAGTCATGTACGGACACTGACTTGAACCTGACATCCCTGCATATTTTCAATGGGCAAGCAATAAATGCAATTACCAAACACATGCAAGGATGGCTGCTGAATGGGGATGTATCCGTTGAACAAATCCTACGAGAAGACAACCTAGAAGGCTATCTCTTCCAATGGACAGTTTTCAAAGCTACCTATAAATACAGAAGACCTTTGACCCAAGCAAGGTTACGGGAAATTTCGAAGCCAAGAAATTACTCATACTCTCAGCGTACAAAGCATTCAACATTCAAAAGAAGCACTCGAAACCTCTTAAATTTCCCAAGTGTTTCTTAGTTAGAGAGTTATTTTGTATTCCACTGAGCTAACCAAGTTATATCCAAACTGAAACCAAAACCCTCTAGTCAGGTTTGTTGGTTGAGGTTAGTTAGTGAGTTAGAAGGAGTTTGTAAGGGTCAGTGAGTGAAGCTGATTCTGGTGCACCTTGGCACGTTAAAAACAAGACAATCCTTAGTGGATTCTCCTGTTAAATCAGGACCGTGGATGTAGGAGTTTGAGTCTCTGAACCACGTTAAACTCCCTGTGTTCTTCATTGCTTTGATTATTGCTTTTAATTGTTCATTTGTTTAAGTCATTCATTGCATTGTTCATCAGACCTGAATCAATCAGCCTGATCATTAAACTGAGCATTACCCTTCTAACCACGGCTTCTTAAGAAAGAAAACAAGTTTTCAGTGAGCAAACTAAAACAAGACTATAAACTTTCAGAGCTCACACATTCCGCACTGAACTTAAGTAGATAGTTATCCAACTGACTTGCACTTAGTGCTGTTAGTAGGTGGATTATCTACTCAGTGTTCAACATCACTCTGAGTTAAGGGGTCACAGTCTATTTGAAAGTCAAAAAAATTTGTATACGTGTATTCCCCCCATACACGTATCACTCAGTTTTGTACCGGGACCAACACTTTTAGTCTTTCAATCTTGTGCTAGATTAGGGAAGTTGATTGCCTAATTTTAGTACACTTAGGATTATAACTTGAACATCACAGTTATTTTAGTTATTGTACCAACTCCGTTAGTATACGTAAGAATTCCTATCCCTAGCATCATCATCTCATATTTGCAACCGAAGTTAGTTTAGTTTAATTTCATTATTCGAATTTAATTACTATAGAATACTTAGGAACATTACCAAAACATTACATTCATATTAGCTACGAGACGTACATTTTCAGGGATTTATTTACATGCACACCTTCCCTTGGGTTCGATACTACTTGGTCCCTATACTCACCCATACTACAGTGATCCCATACTTTTGTGGGGTAACTACTAGTCAAGTTAGTATTTTGCGTTCAAGTCAGGAAGTAGGTTCACAAATTGATGGAGAAAGATGAATACATTAAAATAAATCTAATTAACTGTTACAGTCGAGTACTTTCTTTCTTCTAATTATCATTCTTTTTTTATCAATTTTCAAAGTTTTGGATATATAAATCATATTATATTAATTAATTATGCATACTAATCAAGCGAGTTCTCAAAGTGTCATCATTTAATATTTTGTCGTGAAAGAAGAAAAAAAAATCATTTGTATCTGATACTGATCAAACTTTAAAAGTGATGGTGTCATAAAATATATGTTTGCATCTCATATCTCGAAAATATGAAAATAAAATATTACATAATTATGTTATTTTGAAATTTTTATACCTTGCAATATGAAATTTCTCTAATTAATAACCGTCGTTAGATCCAATTCATGTTTTTTATATATTAATTCTGGGTTTTAGCAACCTCAACTTATTGAGGTTAATAAAAAAAAAAAAAAGGTTGAGGCAAATGTTAAGATTAATTAATTATGCTTTAATTTTGTCTTGCGTAGATTTTTCAAATATAGAGAAAACTCTATTCTTTTTTTTCTTTTTTTGTATCAAGCATGACAATGCCTTTATTTCATGTTTGTCACACTTGCAATGGCTAAAATATACACATTCCTCTATTTTTTATTCTTAGTTTCATATTTATTTCAATATATAAAAAATACGTAGATTTTACAATTTACGAAATTTGTAAATAATAGATACTTAATATTATATTTAAATATATTAATCTAAATCTATTTTTTAACAATCCAATAGATAATTAAATAATATGTGTATATATATATATATATATATATATAAACATTTAATCATTAATTTCTTTATATTAAAAAGCTTTTAACAAATTTTATATAAACTCTCAAATTTTGCGGGATATAACTAGTAGTGATCCATCTTTTTATCCTTCAATTATTTGTTTTCTTCGGTTATTTCGAACTTATATGTATTTTTGATATTCTTTTCATGATTATTTTTATTTCAAATACAAAATATTCAGCTAATATACTAGCTAAGCATTTACATTAATGTTACACATTTATGTTTATATAAACATCTTTACATTTTGAAACAAAGAAAATCACATTCCAAGATAGTAATTCATTTCTTACTCATGGACCATCATTTACCTCGCATAAGATAATAAATAATAAACTTTACGAGGAAATTAGTATTAATGAAATTGGACCGATTTTGAGTAAGTAATAATTACGCAATCGTCATAGATACTCAACTTCTATTTACAAATTACAGAAAATATTTTAGGTAAAGAAATAACTATATCGTAACAACACACTAAAATTTCAACTCGAAACATAAAAAATTCAACCGAAAGATATAGACGACCATTGTCATTTTTCTAAAAGGAATTGCATGTGACGATGTAATGTTGAAAATTTTAATTATTATATGTATATTATCTACTTATTCGTTACGTTTTTAGATTAATAACTTTCCATTCGTATCATGTGAAACACTGAAAGAGAAATTTTATTTAATATTTGGAGTTTTATCAATTTACAACATGAAAGTTAAAAAAATAAAATTTCACACTTTCATAGATAAAAAAAACTAATTATTTATATAAATAAATAAAAATATAAACTATAAAATGTAAAAGATAATCTTATACTTTTTCTATATATTTTTGGTAACCAAGTTAATAGTATTATATTTTTTAGATCCTGAATTATGAGGCCCTAATTATATTTTAATTTTAATATTCTGAATTGATATTATTTCTATTTTTTTAATCACAGTCTTAAGTAAATTGTACTGCATTCATCAATAAAAAATATTTATTGTCCGTCCGTGGAAATAGATCAAATTTCCTAAAATATTTATATAAATCCCTTTTAAAAGAAAAAGTGCATATTTTTAATTAAGGAGGGATAATATAAATGAAACAAAATAAAAAATCAACATAAATGAAACGGCTAATTTTTTAAAATATTGTAATTTATAAAACAACTTATGAAATTATGGTAGTTTTGAAAACTATTTTCAAATTAAGTGCAAACACCAATGGAAGTGGAGACTGCCCGATTTTTTTTTTTAACAGAATCTATCACTTAAAATTTAATTATGCAGGTGGTGCAAATTATTTATCATAATTATAAAATAATGGTGTTTTCAATAATAAAATTATTGGTTTTAATAATGAGATTATTAAATAATAATTTAATAATTTGTAATATATTGCATTTGGTTATAATAATATTTTATGGATACATTTTGAAAATATAATTTTTCTTAAATAATTTTTTAATTTCAAGTTTAATCTATTTTCATACATGTAAAAATTTAAAATTGCATGCACAAAACAAAATACAAACTAAAAATATAGATTAGTTCATTATTTTATACAATCACTATTTATGACCTCCCGTGCCACACTGTGGCGGATGTCTACTTCTAATACTTCGACAAGACATATTAATTTGAGTGTGGCATATCAAGATGAAATAATAATATATTCCCTCCGTCTCAGATGAACTTGCACAATTTCCTTTCTAGACCGTTTCAAAGGAATTTGCACATCATTTAAAAGGAAATATTGATTTGCGTGCAAACTCACAAAAATATATAAATATTTATCCGTATGTCACTACTTTATTCAAAAAGTGATTTTTTAAGAAAAAGTATGTCCCCGGAGGTGTGCAAATTCCTTCGGGGCGGAGATAGTATAATATAGCAAGATGAATCTTGATATGTCAAACTCAAAGTAATATGCCTCGTCGAATTATTAGAAGTAGACATCAGCCACAGTGTGACATAGGAGGTTATAAATAGTGATTGTATAAAATAAAACACTAATCTATTAATTTTAGTTGATAGTTTATTTTGTGCATGTAATTTTTAATTTTTAAATGTATGAAAATCGATTAAACTTGAAATTAAAAAAATATTAAAAAAAATTATATATTCAAAATGTATCCATAAAATATCTTTATAACCAAATGCAATATATTTACGTATTATTAAATTTTTATCTCATTATTAAAACCAATCATTTTATTATTGAAAGCATCATTATTTTATAATTATGATAAATGATTTGCATCACCTGCATAATTAATTTTGAGTGATATATTTCGTTAAAAAAAAATCAACCAGTCACCAGTGGAGACTGCAAAAGATGACAGCTTTTTCACTGTGGAGACTAGTTTGTAGTCTCCACTTCCATAGGTGTTTGCACTTAATTTGAAAATAGTTTTCATAACAACCATAATTTCATAATCTGTTTTAAAAATTACAATAATTAAAAAAATTACCTTTGTCAGAATTCAAGGAATAGGTGGAGTACGTTGCGCCTCGAGAGTTGTACATAAGAAAACCAGTGGAATTTGAAATCAACCCAACCCAACCCTGTCACGTAAAAAGCGCAGCTTCCTTCACGTTTATGTACTGTGTAGTCCCCACTCTCTACACACCCAACTTCTTCATTTTTTTCCCAATTCTAGAGAGAGAAACAAAAACCCCCCTCCGTACCCCCCCAACGGGATTTCTCTTGGGTTTCCTTTTCCCCTTCGCTCTTGCAATTCTTTCCTTTTCCTAATTCATTTCCGATTCTCGATTTTTTTCCGATTCTTTATGAAATTGGGGAATGGAGTATGTGGGTAGAAGGGTGAAGAAGAAGTTCCAAGGGCACGGGACGTTCTTCGGTTCGGTTCAAGCATACGAACCGGCAACTGGTTTTTTCAAAATCGTCTATGAAGACGGAGATTCCGAGGAATTGGAGCTGATGGAAGTCACTTCGCTGTTGGTCTCCGGCGAGCCTCTGCCGCCGGAATCTTCGGCTGAGAAGCCCGGGCGCCAGCCGAAGAGGCGGCGGTGCATTGTTGGTGAAGGTGAAGGTAAGGATGATGATAACTTAGTAAACGAGGGTAATGTTTGTGAGAATTTGGTAGTTAAGGATGGCGAATTTGACTTGAATTTGAATGAAAGACTTGATTTGAATGATGATGCGGGTAATGCGTTGCATGGCTTGGATTTGAATGAGGGGGCGATTTTAGAGTCGGATGATGGGTTATGCTTGAATGAACATGTTATTGTAGAATGTCAGGGAGAAAAGAAGGAAATAATTGATTTGAACTTGGACGTAAATGAGGATTTGAACGATGAGAGAGAAGGGAAACGTTTTGACTTGAATTTACAGTTAGTAGATGATGAGGTGAAGGTTTTGGATGATTATAAGGGGCAAAATGAGAGGGTGGAGGAAGATATAGTAGTAAGTATGAACGGAGATAAAGAGACTGATAGCCAGTTAAAGACCTGTGTTGATAATGAAAATGTTGCTCCATTAAGTGTGCAACCGAAGAGAAGGGGTAGAAAGAGAAAGACTCTGCCAAATGCCAGTACTGAATTGGCCACATCAAAGGCAGTACCTGTGGATTTTGAAACGTCGGAAAGAAGAGATGGGATCCCATCAATAAATAGCGGTGATTCAGTTTGTCTTGATAATGGAAATTCTGAAAGTGCACTGAGAAAGACACGAGGGAGGAAGAGAAGAGAGTTATCAGATAATGATACTACCTTGACTACTCCTGAGACAGGATTGAGAAGGAGCAGTCGTAGAGCGAAAAGAGTTGCAATTTCTGGTGAAGATCAAGAATCGAATGCAGTAGTGGTGGAGAGCATTAATCATCAGATGTCTTCTCCAGCAATTAGCATTGTATCTGATGAAAAGAAATCTGCAGATGATGTTATTCTTTCTCCAAAGGTGGAGTTGCCGCCACCTTCTTGCAACTTGGACTTGAATGGAGTTTCACTCTTTGATTTTCTTTCTGTTTATACATTTTTGAGGTCATTTAGTACTTTGCTGTTCTTAAGCCCCTTCGGATTGGAGGATTTTGTGGCCTCTGTTAAATCTAATGATTCGACTTTAATATTTGACTCTGCACATGTTTCCCTGTTGAGAACATTACGGAAGCATTTGGAGTCTCTCTCAGACGAAGGATCTGACTCTGCATCTGTTTGTCTCAGGTATCACATTAACTCTTGCTATAGATCTTATACCTATGAATTCCACTTCACGATATAATTGACCATCTTGAGATTTTAATCCAGGTCGCTCAACTGGGATTTTCTTGATTTGATTACATGGCCAATGTTTGTTGTTGAGTATCTGCTACTCTACGGACCTGGAAATATTCCTGGTTTAGATCTTTGTCAATTGAAGCTTTATCAGGATGACTATTACAAACTACCGATTTCATCAAAGATTGAGATCCTCCGCCATCTTTGTGATGATGTAATCGAAACTGAAGCCTTCAGGGCAGAACTGAACAAAAGGATGCTCCCATCAGATCGACAAATGGATTTGGAACGTAATATCAGATCTGATAGCACCAAGAGAAGAAAGAGTGCAGTAGATGTTGCTAGCACTTCCTGCATTACCGAAGAGGATGCCGAGGAACGAGCTGATATGAACAGTGATGAATGCTGTTTGTGTAAGATGGATGGGAACTTGATATGTTGTGATGGCTGCCCAGCAGCATTCCATTCAAGGTGTGTAGGGGTTGTCAGTAGGCTCTTGCCTGAGGGTGATTGGTATTGCCCCGAATGTATGATTGAAAAGGATAAGTCTTCGATGAAAGTGGGTAATAAGGCAATTCGAGGTGCAGAACTGTTGGACATTGATCCTTATGGACGACTGTATTATAGCTGTTATGGTTACCTTTTAGTGTAAGTTCCATTTTATATAGTCATCTAAAAGATTTTTTATTTTATTTTATTTATGTTTAAAATAGCTTATGTGAATCTGGCCACTCTTCAGCTTCTGCTTTCTTTTATATTGCAATTTTAGTCTCACTATTGATAACTATGCAATTAGTGGGGAAAACACAATTGTAGATGCCTTTTTTTATTCCTTTTCTCTAACAAGCCTAATGGTATAAATGGTAGTAGCTGACCTTATTCAATTATCAGTTATCTAATTCTTGGGTTCTGAGAGAAGCTATGGTGTGTGTGTAGAGTGAAGAGTGCTCTTTATATTTATTGTACTCGCACGATAATCTTATAATTTTCTTAAATAAAAAGGTTAGTGATTACTTTATAGTAATTCATAACACTAGAGGAAATATTCTTATTTATATGTTGATTTTATTTTACCCTTATCATTAATTGGACTTGGCTTAACTTACCAATGTTCTTTTTTCTCCATTCAAACTTTCCTGTGGTATCTTGTAGTTTGATTAAAGCTTAGTGCACTTTATAGAACCTTAAACATAGGCTGTTGGGTGGCCAAGTGTCCATAAAATTTTTATGTGGTCCTTTATTTTCCTGGTTTCGAAACCTTTTGAGTTCCGTTTGTATTTATTTTAATTAAGATGACATTTGGTCAAGTCGCTGTAGTATTCTTAAATGTAGTAGATTGATGATGATACATTTTGCTAAAAATGCTTGGACTTTCTTTCAATTTGAAAATCTTATTTACCATGTAATACCCGAAAATCTGTCTCCTACCGACTCATTTATAATTTGTTTTGGCGAGTTTGGCTTCCAAATGATCGCCACTGAGCTTCTATTAAAGCATGAACACATCTTTTACAAAACTCACCATTATGTGTAAGATGAATCTACTTACTGACAATTATTAACTGGGTTGGAAGCTTTAAATTGGTTGGTCTTTTTATTTAGTTCTTTCATTTGTCTTAAACAGTTATAAGAAGTAAATTTCCGTCAGACATCCTTAATGACAACGTCTATATATTCTTTTGACTAATTTTGGTCATTTCGAAGACAAAAAGGTTTTCTGCACCATATGACTAGTAGAAAATATAATAATTCTCTTATCATTCCAACTTAATCATATCACAACTTTAATTTTGTTTTGATAAAGCTTAAACCTAAAGTTTAGTATGTTCTTTCTTGATGTTATGACTACCTTTATATAAAAGGCTTAACCCTAGTATTTTGATAATTCTTTTGACATCATACATTAATGTCTATAAAAATATATATTTGACCCCACAATTGCTCAACTTGCAGGTTAGAGTCATGTAACGACAAATCCTTGTGCTGTGCCTACAGTAGAAATGACTTGCCTACCCTTATTGAAGTTCTGGAGGCATCGCCATTTATCCATGGCACTTTAGTAAATGCTATCTGTAAGCGTTGGAACGTAGTTCGTGGAGTTGGTGGGACCAAAAATGATTTGGATACTCGTTCCTGCTCTATACAGTCAGCTTTTCCTGAAAAAAAGCAACTTTCGAATATGCATTTAATGCCATCAGAACCTCTAATCAGGAGTGAGGCTTTTTCTGGAAATACAGCACGTTTAAATTCAGAGCACGCTACATCAGTGCTGGAGACTGCTATCAATGGATTAAAGATGGAAAATCATTTGGCAAGTTCTGAAGGATCACCTGAAGTCTCTCAGACTTTCATAAAGACAGATAATGTAAAAGATTGTGTGCTGGATTGCTCAAAAGTGCGCACTGAGATTTCAGATTGTCATATTGCAGAAAATGGGAGTACTTTTACTCCTGATCGTAGACCATATAGGACGAATTATATCAACTGCTATGAATTTGCTCGAATAGCATCATCATATTACGAGGAACTGCTTAGGAAATCATTAATTAAGACACCTGAAGATGCCCAAAGATCCATTGATGAAATCATCGCAGGACAGCTGAAGGTTGTATCGAATAGATTTGCTGATTTTTCTTGGTCAAATATTCAAAATTCAGTTGTCAACTTTAAGAAAGAAAGATGTGGTTGGTGCGTCTATTGCAGAGCTGCTGAAGGTGACAGAGACTGCTTATTTTCTATGAATGATAGTTTTCCTGCTGTTGAAAGTTTTACATGTGAGGCTTTGGGAATTCGGTCAACGAAATTTTTGAAGAGCCATCTTATTGATGTCATGTGCCATATCATTTGCATCGAAGATCATCTGCAGGGTCTTCTGGTGGGCCCATGGTTAAATCCAGGCTATTCCATTATGTGGCGTAAAAATGTTCTTGAATCGTCTGATATTGCTCCTCTGAAAAATTTGCTGCTCGAGGTACGTATAGCCCTCCTTCCTTTTTCTATTTTTCTTATTGTATGTACCTTCTGGACTAGTAAATTAATTTTGTTGCCTACTTCTGTCTGGGATTCGCTATTTTAGGTAAAGGCAAGAAGATTCAGTAAAACCTGTTAAATTTTTTCAGTAAAAGAAGATATTTAGCTTTTCTTTTTGGGACTTGGGGGTAGAAGAATCTTGTAAAAATGTAGACTGATTATATCTTTTATGGCTACCATGAAATACATTGTATGTGAAGACAAGAAACTCCCATGAGGCCTTAATAATCACTTTGTCTAAAACAGCCTAGAGTATCTTGATGAAGTTTATGTAAAATTAAAATTCATCATTTGCAGCCCAAAATAGTAAAAATATCCCAAAAAATACAACTTAAATAGAATGATCATGTAAACTTTATGCTCGTGAATGACCTGGTTCATTTGATACCATTTGTTTCCATCAATCTGTCATCCCGTGTTGGTTATGCATACTCCAATGGCCAGGTCTATTATTACATTAAAGACAGCCTTGGCACATGTTTAATATGCTTTGTTGCACTTTGGGTCGCTTAGATATGGAAAAAGTTATTTCGTCAAGAGTGAGTTATTATAATGCGTAAAAAAGAAATAAAAATATGTAATGTTTGTCATTCCTACTTTATTGCAAGTTAACCTAAAGTTGTCTGGCTGACTGAGCAGCTTTATTGCCTAGTTAGAGGAAAATTTGCTGTATTGACCGACGTTTCAGATTTGTAATTATTTGATAAGAACATTTGAAGCCTCGTAATCTGTTGTTTAAAAGGCATAAGAGAAAGGTTTATTTTTTCTAAATTCTGTAACAATAATTTGTTGTATTCCAGATAATCTGGTTGATTATCGTTTTTATGCTTAATTAATTGGTCAATCATTGCATTTTTTTGGCCAAGTATTGTCAAACTGGTATAACCGATGAGTACTGTTACTTCAAAATAAGTTCACGAACATCTCTAACTAATATAATATGTTCATTTATAGCTGTAAAAAAGTAGATTTTTTTTTTTATCGGTATAGGTGTGACTCGAACCCATGAGCTCTAACCATTTGAGCTATACCACTTCGTCAATACAAAAGTAGATTTTGACACTTTATTGAGAATTTTCTCCTCTAAGGTTATATTGCTTCTTCCTGAAGCAATTTGATTTCTTATGAATAATGATGTTTCATAACATTTACATAAATTAAGGGGAAAAAGAAAAAAAGTTTGCCTGACTACGAAATATGTGTTTGAGTTATCTAGTCACACAATAGTTAAAACTTAAAACCATTCCATTTTGAGTATCTGAATCATCCTATTATGACAAACAGGAGATGAATATAGCAAGAATGATCAGTGGGAAAGGGTGATCTGAGTAATTAAACTTGACATTGAATAATCTATCTAAGCTTTTCTTGTTTTAGTGGCTTGCAACACTTTGAAGAGCAAAAAAGGCAGTAATATCTGAAACTCGAGGAATTGTTGAATAACTTGACAGATGAGCATATTAATATATTTTGATTTTCTCTCTCTCTACTTCGGGTGAGATCCCTGGGTCAAATATTTCAACATAAACTAAAGAGTTCTTGGTACTTTGGAAGTGTTTTATCATTATTTTTATGGCATATTTAATGACGCACACATTCCATTAATCTTTTTCATGCTAATTTACAGTATATCTAGATGTTTACTGGTATCATTTAATTCACTTGAATTTCTTTTCATTTATTCTTTTGCCCTCCCTCAAGCCTTCTTCTCTCTTGAAAAACTACATTGAAAACCTTTCGTAAAACACAATTAATTGGATTGTCCGTATAATTTCTTGGCAATTTCGATGCTTTAATTGGTGATAGTACATGACATAAAGCTTGAGACTCAACCTTCCACGTACATGTGCATACTTTCATATTTTTAGGAATTTCCAAGGACCTTGTTCATTATCGTGAAATGTGGAATTTGAACACCTTTCATTTCCATTTATGACTGAAAGATGGTGCAAAGTATCAATAGGAAGTAATACTTGTATAGTCTGAATTTACCTTATCATCAACACACCTATGTCCTTTTTCTTCTCACTGACTCTGAAACCACTTTTTTTTCTCCCGACTTTTGTCTCCAGCTAGAGTCAAATTTACACCATCGAGCGATTTCTTCTGACTGGACAAAGCATGTGGATTCTGTTGCTACAATGGGCTCTGCTTCTCACATTGTCAGCACTTCTGCACGAGCTTCTTCAAAATATGGAATTGGCAGGAAAAGAGCCAAGTCTTCTGAGGTGAGTGGGCCATCTTCAAATGCTGCAACCGGCCTTAGTTTGTTCTGGTGGAGGGGTGGAAGGGGCTCACGTGCACTCTTCAACTGGAAGGTTTTGCCTCGCTCTTTGGCTTGTAAAGCTGCACGGCAAGGTTCAAAGTTTCTGCTATAGTTTCTCTCTCTTAAAACTTGTGATCTCTTTGGACACATAGTTGATCGAGCGTGTGTTGACTTTTACAGGTGGACGTAAGAAGATACCAGGCATACTATATCCTGAAAGTGGAGAGTATGCAAAGCGAACTAAAGTTGCTTCCTGGAGAGCTGCAATTGAGACATCAAGAAGTGTGGAGCAGCTTGCGCTGCAGGCATGTTTATATTATGCATCTTTTATTCTGTTTTGGCTTTATCTTGCGGCCTAATGGACATAATCATATATTGGAATGCCAGAGCTAGGCTTTTCATAGAAGCTGGATTTGGGTGGAATTGTCATTACCCTGCTAAGTTCTTGGGTTTTGCCTACTCGTGTATAATATTACCCTGTGTCATATCTGTTATTTATGACCTATGGAAAAAAGAGAGTCTAAAACTAATCCCATCAATAGGAAATAGAAATGGTCTATTGCAATTTTTACAAATATAAAATGAGCGATGTTGCATACTTTTATTGATTGCAGATTAGGGAGCTTGATGCTAATATTAAATGGGACGATATTGGAAATACAAACCTTCTTTTGAAGATAGAGAAGGACTCCAAAAAACCTGTCAGGTCATTTAAGAAGGTTATAGTCCGTAGGAAGTGCTCTGAGGGTGCAGTGGTCAAGTATCTTCTGGATTTCGGCAAAAGAAGGTTTATCCCTGATGTTGTTGTCAAACATGGATCTAGGGTTGAAGACTCCTCAAGTGATAAGAAGAAATTTTGGCTTGAAGAGTCTCATGTTCCATTGTACCTCTTGAAAGGTTTCGAAGAGAAACGAATTGCTCGTAAGTCCAATAGTATGAAGTCTGAAAAACTTTGTGAGAACAGTGGAGTAGTGAGGAAGTCCTTCCAGGAAAGAGGGTTTCCATATCTTTTCTCAAGAGCAGAAAAATTGGAGAAGCATCAGTGTGGGCATTGTAAAAAAGATGTTCTAATCAGGTATCTATACTTTTACCATGCCTCTTGTTTCACAGAAAAAATCTCATTCCTTGAGATGAAAAAGAGTCTAGTGACTAAATATATTGCAACTGCTTGTGCACAATTAAATTATCGGTCGTCGAGCAAATTATTTGCTGGGCGCTGGAATATGTGTATACATGTTTTATTGTGCCTCTTATTTCACAGAAAAAAAAAAAATTCTTGTATTCTTTGAGATGAAAAATAGTCAAGTGACTAAATAGTAAATATACTGCATTGTTTGTGCACAATCAAGTTATCACTCATTGGTCTAATGATCAATGCTTTTTCTGGACACTAGAATATGTGTATATTTCCTATTTTTGTTGCAAGGTATTAGAATATATGCTTGCCTAGAATGACCATTTCCCCCTTACGTGCTTGAAATTTAGAATGTTACTGATTAAAGTACCTCTGTTGATACACAGGGAAGCAGTTAGCTGCCAGCATTGCGAAGGTAAAATCCTCAATTTGCTAAGGATTTCTTAATACTGTTTTTAATTCTTTGCTACACTCTCATGTTACCCTAATAAATGATGGTAGCACCTGCCAGTTTAAATCTGTTCTCTTCGTCATTTAAAGGTCGAGAAAGTGATGATATTAGTTGTTTGATACTAGAAAAATATTCCCTTATAAATCTTCTCCATTTTTTTTTTTTTTTTTTTTTTTTTGGGGTAGGGAGGTTGTGCTTACTTGCTCATACTATGTCCAACATTTTGAACACATATTCAGAAGTTTAAAATTTTACAGTTTGCTGTCTGAGGGCATGAAGTTTTGTTGATTTATGCTATTGGAATTATTGTGCTCTCACTAATTTCTGGTTATGTCAAATCCCTGAATACAATTATACAAACCTAACTTGGCTTGGACACAATGGGCTTTGTGTCACAATCTGAGGCCATGATTTTCATTGTCCCATTCAGTTATAAGTCTTCATTTGGAGCTAATAGGTACCAGCCTGTGGGTCATTATGTTATGGTTTTGAAAGCCATATGTATTATTCCCATAGATTTTGGTTGAATGGAAACTTAATTAATAGGTTACTCTCCCATGTGAATTCTGAATGTTATCCTTCTTACATACCTGATTGTGCTATACTAATCTTCACTTAATAAACTGCCATTACTTTTGACTAAATACTACTAGTGTCAGAAAATGGTAAATGAAATTTTCGTGAAATCTGATGAAAGCAGATTAATTATATTTTTGAATATTTGGGTATAAATGTAAATATTGGTAAATATGAAGTGAGATAAAGGGATCTTCCACCGCCCGTTTGTTTATAAACCATAACAATTTAAGTGTGCTCCAAGGCATGGGTTTCTAAATTCTTTGCTTTTCAAGGGCTTATTGATGTGAAATGTACTCTGGTGAGATGCAGTACATAATGGTGAATTTATAGTTGGACTATGATTCTTTAATATCAAAGAGGTTCTAACAAAACATTGCTTGTTGAATCCAAAGTTGATGTGCTATCTAGCTTCCTTAATGAGTATTTGTTTCCCAAAAGATGGAACAGAGGCTTGAGGGGACAGTGCTTGTGATGGAATGGAAGGTTAGGATTAGTCACTACAGGGTTCTTGCTGCTGCTTGATGTCACTCTGAAGTTTTGGTGTTTTTTATTAGTTGGAATCAGTGATATCTGTATATTTCTTGTGATTATATTCCATTTGAGCTTGTCGATAAAGTTGTGTGTTTGAACTTGCTTCTTTTCTTATAGTATATATGACTTGTTAATGGCAGTCTGTTTGATCTTTTGACTAAATTTCAGGCTTTTTCCATAAAAGACATGTCCGCAAAACTGCTGGATCCATCACTACTGAGTGTAAATATACCTGCCAAAAATGCCAGGATGGGGTGTCTGTGAAAATTAATGCAAGGAAAGGGAAATCCGAACCCCCAAAACTTAAGAATTCATCTAAAGGAATTAAGCTTTTGGGTTCAGTTAAAGGGAGAAAAAGGGGAAGAAAGAAGCTATCTGTGACTCTTAAAAACAAAAGGAGAGTTCCTCCCGTAGTACCCTTGCGACGTTCTGCTAGGAACGCTGAACGAACTGCAAAGCTTTCTTCGCAGAATGCAAAGCCAAAAAAACGCAAGAAGGGAAAAAAGGCTAAATCAGAAAGGGGCAAGTTTAAGAAGCCTAAGACCGGTAGTTGGAAGAAGACGAGGACGCCTGTAATGAGCAGCTACTGGATGAACGGTTTACGACTTTCAAGATTTCCTGATGACGAAAGGTCGATGCATTTTAGGAGCAGAATGCTTCTCGTGCTTGCGGGGGAGGAGACTTCAATCTGTGATAAGCCAAAATGCAGTCTCTGCAGCGAAGTGGAGTATAAAGCTGAGCTAAATTATGTGTGTTGTGAAATTTGTGGAGGTAAGACACTTTTTTGGACAGTTTTATCCTCTTTCCATTACACCCACACATTGTTATAATATAGAAAATGAGTTTTCGTCTTGAATGTACTGTGTTGTTAATGATTCTCTTTCTTTAAAAAAATGTTACCTTATTAAGTTCTCTTGTATCTTGTATTTGGTGAAGTTGTGCAAGGGAATTTCTCCAGTTGATGAGTATGACTCTATTTTAGTTGAAGCCTTAGTTTTCTTTTAAGGTGATTTTTCTTCTCTTTGTGCAATAACTTGTAGATTGGTATCATGGAGACGCTTTGGATCTTAGAGCTGATAAAATTGAAAACCTTATTGGCTTTAAGTGCTACACATGTCTCAAGAAGACGCCTCCTGTCTGCCCTCATCAGTGTTCAACTGGAAGCAAGAATCTTTCAGAAAATAAAGCCAAGCCTGAAACCATTGGGGAAGATTCTGTCTGTTTAACCCAGCCTGAGGATGGATCAGCATTAAATGATAACACCAAGGATACATGCATTGCTGTTAATATGGAGAAGCAGTTGCCAGAGGAAGTACAGAATGATGATGACTTTACATCATCTGAGAAGATTTTGCTGGAGAATGGTTCCGTTAAACTCGATGAAAGGAAGGGGGAGTTGTTGAATGCTGTTGAAACTCAGTCTACCATTCCCAACTCTGAGGAATCTGAATGCTCACCCTTAATGTAAAAGCTTATGAAGAATTGTTTGTCAGACTAGGAAGATTCTGGAATCTGTAGCAGATAGAGCTCTTTCTGACTCAACTGAAGCTGTCCTCAGATATTTCTTTTTTGTGTCAGGTGAACTGTTGTATGCTGGGAGGGGGAAACGTAGATTAGTTGTGTTCATATCCTTACTAGGCATTATGCTAGTGTTACAGATGTTAAAACTCTTTTTATGAAACTTGAAATATTAGCTGAAATTCAAAAAATCATTAGGTGATTGGATTGAAATTAGAGCAAATGGGAAAAAAAATCAGTTTCTTTCTCTTCAGTATTGATATATCCTCCATCGCTTTTACTCTTTTATTACATTTGATTTTATTTTTAGTGAGCAGGTACGCAATATTCATATTAGTATTACATATTTTTACTTACACGCTTGAACTCGTGCGCACAGCCGCACACTAGATTTGTTCCTACGTGGGTTATTTGCAATTCAACATTATGAAAGTGATTGATGCTTAAGTTGACTGTTGCCCTCTGTTCAATTCGTAATATTCTTGTTTCAAGTAGTCTTTGTGCAAGTTTAATCAATTAAACCGGAACTGCAGGACTCTGTTTTCAATTGCTGACTACTTTTTTGCCAAAAATATGTGCTTTGATTTCCTTTGGTTAGTTTGCTGGTGGTATTATCAAGCTGCAAATCGGAATGTATCAATGTATCTTAATAGTATTTATAAGTTCACACCTAATTTTACATATCCGCATGCATATTTCAAGTGTATCTTGCTGGTGATTGTAATGCTTTTCTTTTGTCTTACCTAAAAACAAAAGAAAGGAAACTGGTGTTATCACAAAAGAAGTACAAACTTGCTGTACAGCAATTTTGTTACTATCATCAAAATCATTGAGTTAGTGTGACGGCTTTAATATTTGTATCAAGTTATTTAGCTCTTAGTCTTAAACTTCCATGTCGATGTGGAATATTTTTAATGCTATATGCTAACTGCTTGACATGGGGTTAGGCTGATAAGCAATGGGATTCTCCATAATTATGACTTCACCAGAATTCTTTACATCGGTAAGCCATTATTACGTAAGCATAACTATTTGTTAACTAGTTCTGGTGGACTGTTATTGTTTTCTTTTGTTAGATACGGCCTATATTCTGAGAATTGCTATGTGTGTCTGTATCTTGTTTTGTTTACTCCCTTCCTTTCTTTTTAGATGAAACCAGTCACATGACTGGAGTTCTTAGTAATGTGCTCAGTGTACATTTGTAACTGATATTTTACTGATCATCTAATCTCATGTTTAGGAGGATGTATGAGATTATCAGGCCGAAATACAAAATAATCCTTGACTTGAGGTGGATGTTGGAAATGGAGGAATTTATGTGATTAGCTAGAAAAACATCCCAATTTGCTATTTCACTTTGACTCTGATTTGACATTAAGCATTGTTTCATTGTTAACTACTGGTGATTTTGGTGACAGTCCAAAGCATCTACTTCTATTGGTTCAAGTTCAAGTTGCTGCAGAAAATTTGAATGTACAGATAAAGACTAGTGCACAATGGGCACTTGGTTAGAGTTCAACCATAATCTGGTCATTTGCAGAGGTTTGTTTTTCCCCTGTTTTTTTTTTTTTTTTTAATTTTTAATTCAAAATCTGATTGTCACCACCTTCTGTTAGCCACCTGTTTGAAATGAAGAAATTGGAACTCCAGCATAAATGAAATAATGATTTGTTCGACTTTGTTTTAACTTATTAGAAGCTGCACTCTTTATTGTAGCTTAATATGTTCAAACTTTGAATGTTTTTGAAAATCTCACACAAATTAAGGTGTGTTATAAAATGACCTATGTATCCTTATTTAAGTTTCAAGAATTATTTGGAGTGTTTCTCCCTCTTCACGTTGATTGAAGACAATATTGGAAGATTGGCCATATATTTCTCTTGAATTTCTAAAATACATTAAGTAATTTTGGCCATACTTTTTAGCCTAAAGCATTAAGCTTTCCGGGAAAGACGTAGTTTTGTTACTATTATAATATATTTAGAAGAGATTAGTGCATTAACACCTTTTTGTGTGGTGTACACAATGAACTGAAATAGAGATAACTCTGATTCATTTTCATTTACTTCAAGTTTGAAAAATTATATAGGTGGTGGTTTCATTGGGATTAAGATTTGCTCAGTTTGGGCATTCTAGAAACATTTTTTCTGGAAAGGTGAACGATAGAAGAAACAAATTAGTACTCTTAAGAAAATAAGAACATTTTTTCAGGCAAGTTATTTAGGAGCTTAGGTTCAAACATACAATAGGAAGAAACAGATTAGAACTCTTGTGCAAGAATAACCAACGGATGACAGCATGAACTTTCTGAGCTGACATAAGTTGACAGTATTACTAATGGATATGATTTCTACTATCTGAGAATTCTATTTTCTGAACTTCATACACGGTTAATGTGTTTGTGAGCAACGTATTCATCATAATTACATTCAGTATTCTTTGTGGTACTCCCTCAGTCCACCAAAAGTGTGCTCACTTTCTTTATTTGTTTGTCCACTTTCCTTATTTGTTTGTCCACCAAAAGTGTGTTCACTTTCCTTATTTGTTTATCCCCCAAAAGTCTGCTTATTCCTTATTTGTCAACAATCATTTTAACTTTAAACTCACTAACAACTATTTTATTCATATTTTATCTACTTTTTCTTAAAACATGTGCCCAAAGAAAAGATCACATTTTTCGTAGACAGAGGGAGTACGTTACTGTTCAAATTGTTTATATCTAGTTTTGTGGTGTTGGTGGATCAACTTGAAAACGTGGGAATATCAAGTTGTGAACTAATATTAGGAAGATTTTGTTTTCAATGTTTTGGAGGATGAGGCGTTGCAGTGAGTTGGAGTTCTTGTTGTCTAATGGTGTTTTGGTTTTGGAGCTTGCTAACGAAAAAGCAGGCGTGTGAGGGATAAAGTACGATATGCTTCAAGCCCTTCAGGCGATTCTTATTGTTTTCTGTGTTCGAACATGCATAACTAGGTCCTTATAGAATTTATATATGAGTCGCTCTCACGTGGAATTTCTCCATAGAATGAAACTGATACTAGTACATTCATTTATTAATACAATTACTCTTATAAATTAATATTTATAACATTTTACATTATGATATTTTGTAAGTTCAATAGTATCACTAAATGAATATTATGATATTACTGAATTAGTATAATGGTACTCTTTCCATCCTCTATTAATTTTCATATATGGAGTGACAAAATTTAAAAAATAAATTGTTCTATTGATTTTTTGGACGAATGAATGAAGAATATTTTGCAATGAAGTTAGTAGTGTAAGAGTTTTATTTCCATTTTTGGAGTGCAAAAGTTATTATGAGATGTCCAAAAAAAAAGTGTGAAGATTGTTATAGGATGGAGGGAATATTAATTTCATACTATAAACAAATTTAAGGAGAGTCTTGTCTAGTTATTTGTTTTTCCTTTTCCTGTCTTGCGGCAAATGCAATGGAGATTTAATGTCAATTTAAAGGGAAAAATTATTTAATGGTTAAAAAAATGGATCATAATTATTAGTTAAAATTTTTGTTATGCTTCTATGCAAAAAAAAAAAAAAAAAAAAAAAAAAATATATATATATATATATATTTATATATATATATATATATATATATTTATATATATATATTGTGCTTCTGTGTATATATTTTTATGTGTTTGTGCAAAATGTTTTATTATTTTTAATCAATTTGTAATTAGGGTTTCATTTTTGACCGAAATGTAAATGCCCCCGATTTAAATCCCCTGCTACTAGCAAAAACATTTGATTTATGTGTATGATTCTTTCTAAGCTCTAACATCTTGTTTTAACGGGCTTATAAGATGTAATTTTTAAATAACTTATAAGTTGATGAAGTGTTTGGTTAATACAACTTATAAGATCTTTGAAAATTTATTATAAATATATTTTTAATTTTACTATAATATATATATATATATATATATATATATATATATATATATATATATATATATATATTATGTTGAGGTAGATGTTGGTGATCAAATTCTAATCTTGTGGATTAGTGACTATTTTTGGTTGATTTAGTAGATCATCAAACAATTACGTGTGATTGATTATCACCGTAAATGGTAAATACAGTGAATTGGGGTAGAAACAAGGGAATACGTGTATTGATTACGTATTTCTTTCGTATGTGTGTGTGATCGAAGTGTACCAGTGTGTGTAAATGTATTTCTTGTGTATTTATGAATTTGGACTTAGTTTATTACATAAAAAATAGGGTTTTTATATACTCCACCAAGTAGGTGGTGTCATGACCACTCCTCTCCCATGTGTGCATGCTTGACATATGTGTTGGTTAACAATTTGACCTTATCTAAGACTTAACTTAGTTACAAAGTCTTCATTGTCTAGGTATGCTTGTTCGCATTGTTGTTCGTCAGGAGCTTTTGATGATGATGTTTAGCTTTGCTCTTGGATATAAGTTGCTCGATTCTCTTGAAGCCTTGCTTCATCCCGTTCGTTCAACTTGTTATAGGCTAGATTTTAATCTGATCATCTTCATAAGTTGTTCGCCCATCTCGGGCTGTTCATTAGGCGAGATGATTTATCCCTGGAACATACAATATAAAGTTGGGCGTCTCTTCTGTCGTTCATACGTCATGCTTGTTCGTCATGGGTGCTTTGATCCATGAGATTATAAGATTAATCCTACTGGTGGGCTTAAATGTTGCTCGCCTAATCTGGCTTGTTGTTCGCCTATCAACAATAGCCCGTCTTCATGTTGATCTGGTCGAGCTACTATTGACAAACAACTGTGGTCGGGCAATGATTTGTATGAGGACTTGGATGAATAATTAGCCTTTGGCGAGTTACTTTTAAGGCAATGTTTCATCTTTTGAGGTGTGGCCGTTCGAGGTGTGTGATGTGGGCGCAATGATTGAAAGCCACCCATGTGCGCGTCTTCCCAAGATCACGCGCCCTTAACTTTGCGAACTGGTCCTTAACTTTTGGCTTATTATGAATTTTACCCCGTTTCTTCATACTTTGGATTCGTATTTTTGCTAAAATTACAGATTTTACCCCATTTTTTCCTTTCAGTATAAAAGGGGTAAATAAAAAATTCTTTCACCTTTTGATATTCTTTATTAAAAATCTCCAGCTTCAGAGGTGTTTTTTCCGGCGACTTCGCCCATCGTTCTCATTATTATTCCGAGGTAGTTCTTTATTTTCTCTGTGTTTTTTCATTGTTCCCATTTTTTTTTCCTTTATTCCATCTCAAAACCGTCGGGGGCTTTACAAAAACCACCGCTATTTTCGCTATTGCCGCCGTGATTTTCATTAGAGAACCCTAAATTCAATCCAAAAATTCGTAAACTTCCCAATATCCATGTCATCACACTCTAGTAACGAGAATTTTAACCAAAACCCTGAAAAATGGCCCCCGAGTTGGTTCCCTTGGAAATCAACCTCCCTTCGAGGTTTCAGTGGAGTGGGGTCCAGGCGCCGACTAAATTGTTAGATCAGTGGAAGACACGAGTGCTCACCATTCCGGCGAAGAGGGTAGTCAAAATCTTGCCCAACAGAATCCGGGCGAGGAGGCTTCCTCAAGCTCAGATTCAGGAATGGACTCAGATCTAGATCCTGAGGACGAACTGACTTGGGAGTTTCTAGAGGGTATCAAATTCCCTTCACCCTAATTGATGGAGCACCAGATCCCCACTGCAGTTGCTCGCCTAGAGGACCGACGAGCATATGTTGAGAGATACTCTTAACTCTTTTGCTCGCCCAAAGCGAGAGGTTTTGAAGTTGGAGAAGAACGAATTCCAGACGAGCAGGATCACGAGTATAGTTTGCGAAGAAGACCTGGATCTCATATGGGAAACTTATCAAATCCCATATGATATATTTATGTGGGCTTCGGAAAAGAAAGAGAGGGCTAATCACCCATCTCCAGGATGCACGACGATCAACATCGACACCTTGATCGCCGGTTTGACGTTGCTGCTGCTCCCACTAGTAGGTTGCTTTCTCGAGGCGACAAACTTAGCCATCACTCAGATAACGCTGATTGGGTGGATGAACCTACTCGGCATCTTCACCCTGTTCGCCCTCGAGGGATATCCCAATCGAATGACCGCCGACGAGGTTAACTACATGATGACTATCACAGCTTGTCCGGCCGGTGAGAATGGATACTACTACCTAAAAGCTCGCCCAAGACTTGAAGTAGTAGAAGATGTACCGAACAAGATTCGGGACTGGAAGCCTCACTTCTTCTTCATCGGGGGTGATTGGCGAACAACAGTTGATGCTCATGGTGGTGGTACTCGGATTTTTCCTCGAGAGTTATGGGAAGCTCAAACGTGAGCCCACTTTTTCTTATATCATAAGACTAGATATATCCCCTCGAATGTCACCGGTTTAAATTAAAAAATTTAACCATTTTAAGTAATACTAATAAAATAAAATAAAATAAATTAATTATTTCTTTATATAAATGAAGTATATGTAATGATTTTTTTATTGTTAAAATATGAGTTAATATCATTTAATAATATATAAGAGAAGGTATTATCCTATAAATATTTTAGGAAAATTTCAAAAAACATAATGATAGAAGTCACTATAGTACTGATTATTTAAGGACTAATTTTGGACAACACAATTTAAAAAAAAAAAAAAAATACCACATCCGAGATCAAACTACCATATGCGATACTGAAATACCATATCTAATTTTTTAGAGAAGTTATTATCATTCGAAAAGGTATTTATATCCATGCGAAATTCGCGGGTTTAAATTAAATTTTCATAATATTTTTAACACATGATATTTATTCGAGTCCTCGGAATGATATAATCGAAACACTTGCATATATCATTTCCATTTCGATCTATGACTTGCAATAAATTTAACGCTTTGATTAATCTGTATTTTAAGTTATTGAATTTAGCCATTTATGTATTTCAAATTGTGTTCATACAGAGCATTTATAGCAATACCATTTTATATAGGTAATATACATTAATAAAATTGAAACATGTATAATACTCCCTCCGTTTCATAATAAATTTGTGAATGATTATTGATATCAAAAGAATAATAATTTTACAAGAAATATGCAGACTAATTTTAGGGCCAATTTCGAAAAATACAAAAGTTAATAGAAATTATTATATTAGGACAAATTCCAGAAAACACAAAAGTTAGTAGAAGTTATTATATTATTGATCATTTTAAGACTAATTTTGGACAACAATATTTAAGAAAAAATACCATATCCGAGATTAATCTACCATATGCGATATTGTAATACAGTATCCGAGGTTAAAAATATCAACATCATGAGTTAATACTAAGAATTATGGGAATGATTATTGATATCAAAAGAATAATAATTTTTCAAGAAATATGTGGACTACTTTTAGAACCAATTTCGGAAAGCACAAAAGTTAATAGAAGTTATTATATTCGGACCAATTCCGGAAAACACAAAAGTTAATATAATTAATTATAATTATACGTTACATCATTATAATTAATTATAATTTTGTATTGGTGTAGCATATAATTATAATTATAATGTTGTGCTAACCAAATTTGTGCAGTTTTCCAAGTGTACGGATTTTCTAATAAAACGTATTAATTAGATGATTAATTTTGCTCTACTTTTCCTTCTATGTATCATAAATCTTTTTTTAAATTATTATTTTTAATTGCAAATTAATTATAATTTATTATTTTAATAGAAATACATTAATGTTATATTTGTTGGGACATTGTCAGTTTTGATTAAGATTCCAAAGCCCCTGAAAAGATGATTTACCTTAGAATGTCTTAGTCAGGCTAGTCTTGATTAGGTTTTTATACTTAGTCATTTTGCACTTCACAGATACTCAGTGAGAGGAGCACTCACTGATGTCAATCAAGACTAAGAGTCTGAAGACACAAGATCACCATCCTGAACTTACGATAATCCTTCTAAGCTGGCTGAGTAAGTGTCAGTGATGAAGAGTATGACCCTGAGGTCATTACTAACTCAGTCCTGAAGGGAACAGGATGATACTGAGTAATGGGAAAAGACTTGGAGTATGACCAAGCAATGCAAAAGGAATGTCAGCGTTAGGACAAGACCGTTGTGCTCGAGACAAAAAGAACTGAATAAGACAAGCCTAAAGCCCAGGAATGAGTTCTGACATTCTCACCAACCTGATGACGTGGACCAATCCAGGAAGGACACGCACGTACGGACCTGACATGAAGACTGAGTTCAGACTGCACTTTTCAACGGGCAAGCATTAAATGCAATTACCAAATCCATGCAAGGACGGTTGCTGTGTTGGTCCCGAAACGAGTTAAACATGTGTATGTGGGGGGGGGGGGGACACCTGAGGTTACAAATTCAGACTTTTCTTTAAAACTTATCAGGTTACTTAAGACAGTAGATCTTTAGTGGACTGTGAAGTCTGCTGAGATTTACTTATGAAAGCTTACTGAGATATCAGCTCCACTGAAAGCTCAAGACTTTCAGTTGAACTACTATATAATTAGCTTTCAGTTGCGGATTAGTGAGCCCTTAAGAAAAAACTTGTTTTACTTGATAAAAGCTTGTTTGAACAACTCATACTTAAGGAAATAGCAGAATGTAAGTGCACAAGATATAAAGTGGTTCAGAGAAGAATCTCCTACTTCCACTGTCCTGATTAAACAGGAGAATTCCTTTCACTTGGAATTTCTTATGTTATAGTGCCAAGGTGCACTGATCAAATTAATCTTCTCTAAGTATATTTGATCACTAGGATAATTCCAGGTCCTAGTTCCCTAAACAAACCAGCTTTCAGACTGATAACAACAATCAACTTACTAACACCTCTTAACTCTAACTCTCAACCTAACTCTGGGGTAGGGTTTTGAGTAGGGTTTGGTTCCAGTTGTTTGTGAGATAATCCTTACAAGTTTAGCTCAAGGCTTTAAGGATGGATTATCTCTTTCTAAGGTTTGGATATAGCTATAAGCTCGGTTACAGAGGGTTTGAAAAGCTCTCTACAACTATGAAACACTTGGGAAACAAAGGTGATTTCAAATGCTTCGTAGTATGTTATGAGTGTAGAGAATGCTTGCTCTTGTTAAGTTTCCCGTGCATAGAAATGGGCACGACCTTCTGTATTTATAGACCTTGAAAATCTTCCCGTTGGAGTTGAATCTTCTCAAGTAAGCCTCTTGTATCTGATTGGTTCAAATGACTCTTTTTAAGCTTTAAGTCTTGTCAAGAAACGGCTGAAAGACCATGCCTGTTCACCAACTTTCTGGAGAAGGCTAGAGAAAGACTTTTGGTACTTGTCAGTCTGTGACAGGTCGGCTGTCAGTAGAGTACACCTACGTGTCATCTTCTCATTGGACCATTCAGTTTACTTGCTCAGACTCCTGTCTTGCTTTAAGGTGGAACTCCTCTGAGAGAACCTTCTTATTCCTTCATTTATTACAAGCTTTACTGAAATTCGTTTTGCCTTGTTCCAACCAGATTAACTAACAACTTTTAATGTGTTTAACATTGAATGCTCTTTGTTAGTTCACATCAGTGAACCTTGATCCTCATCCGATGGTATTTGGTCTCAGTGTGAATGTACTTAGAAAACATTCATGACTTAGACTTCTTCTTCAGATCACTTCATCTTCAGCGGACTTTCTTCATCAGCGGACTTCTTCAACTATTAGATACACTCCTTGAATTAGTAAATGTACTTCAGTTCCTTAACATTTGAACTGGTTAACTCTATTCTAACTCTACTGAATACTTTACTTACAAATGACTTAGGAGGAACCTTTTGGCATCTTAATCAAAACATAAGTCTATACAATTTCCCAATAATTTCCCCCTTTTTGATTATGCCGAAACCTATCTTATTAAATCTTCTCTTTCAGATGAGTTCATTCAGTTGGCATATAATTTCAAGGAATTTTGTAAGTAAAAGCATTCAAGTACAAAAAGCCTAAATGATAATGAGATATTATCTTGGGCTGAAAAATCAGTAGTGTTTCATTTCAATGGATCAAGTACAAGTACAATTTCAGTGAAGTCTACTGAGATAAGTTCAAAACAACAGAACAGCTGGGACTTATAAACAAATGCCCAGAAAACACTTAACCAAAATCAAATGGACTCAAATAATGGCTCTAGTCCATACTGCTTAAAAATTCTGATCTTCAGCTCGTTCTTTCTCTCCATAACATCCTTAGAATGTCCCCTGAATCCCAAATGCTCACACAGAGACACCCATTCATCAGTAATTCTTTCTCTATCAACTTTGCCAGTTGCATCAGTTGGGGGCCAATAGATTATGGGTTCAGGAGCTTTCAAGTTATGGTCTGGAAACTTGTCATTCCAGGCCTCGTTGATATCAGGGTAGAGCTTTGGGTAAGACTCAAAAAGCCAGTCATTGAACAAGTCTTGTGCGTTTTCTTTCCCAAGCTCTCCGCTGACATAATATGAGTAGACAAATTCCCTCTTGGCCGTTTCCCAAACATCATTGAGTTTCTTGGGAACCCAAGTACCATGGTGAGGGAACTGGGCCTTCGAAAGTGCCACTTTATCTTTCTTCAACTTGGCAGCCAACTTCTGATAGCCGTTTCTGAACTTCTTCGAGGTAGTCTTGTCGAAAGTTGCCAACCTCTCCTTCTTTCTTTCAGCCAGTTCAATTATGGACTATATCTTCCCAACTGCCTTATCCCTTCTCTCCTGCTGTTGAGCTGAAAGCCTCTGAGCTCTTTCATTCATGCCTCCAGCTTTTTTGATAAGTTCTGTAAGCTCATTGACCCTGATTGGAGCTGACTTGGGGTTCTCAGAGGAGATAGGCTCTGGGTTCAGCACTGGGACAATCTCAACTGAGTCTTCAGTTGACTTTGCAGCCAACCTTAGAAGACCTTGTCTTCTTTGCCACTTCAGCTGAGAGTACATCAACAGCCTTCCTCTTAGTTGTTTCCCACTTCAGGGCAGCTCTTTCTCTCTTCTCTTTCTCAGCAGCTTCTCTGAATTTTGTTAAGTCCCTTTCTTCTTGAACTTCCTTGCCTTTCACTCCTTTGTTCCTTTCATCAGCTGACTTCTGAGCCTCCTTAGTCAAATTTTTCACGGTATTTTTGATCTGCCGACTCTTTGCAAAGTCATCAGTCTCAAGAATTAATTTCATCTTATTTTTTTGGGTCCAGCTTCATCTGCTTCCCTGACACTAACTCTTCCCCCTTTTTGGCATTAATCATACACTCTACAACAATGATGTTTAGCCTCATCTGGTCATGTTCAAGTGCCCTTAGTTGGGTTGAGCAGTGGTCCACTTCATCTTCCAATCTCTCAAGAGTTGCTCCAGCAGTTTGACCAAACTTGACAAATTGTTCAAGCTTTGCATTGATGAGCACATCTGTCTTCTCCTGGGTTGGAAAGTCTTCTGCGGCCTTCTTCAGTACGTCCTTCAGGCTTGCCTCTAGCTCCTCATGTTTAGCTTCAAACTCAGATATCTTTTTATTCCACAACCCTTCAACCTTCCCTAGCAGGTCCGTTGAGAAAGCCTCTACTGAGGACTTTAGGTTGGTGGAAACATTCTCCACTGAGTCTTCTAAGAATTTGGCTCTAGCTTCCGCTTCTTTCTTCTCCATCTTCTTAAGAGCTTTAATTACCAGGACACTTTGGCCTTCAACTACGTCGATGACCATTTTCTGAGAGTCTTCCACCTTGAGAGTTAGATTCTGGATAGATGAGGTGGTTGACTCCATAAGCTCATCGATGTGGTCTGAGAGAATGACCATCTCGTCAACTTCTTCTTGAACAATCTCTTGCACTTCTCTCAGCTGAGCTTCAAGGGATGGAAGTCTTATTTCTTCAACATTGTGGATGGCATGCTTCAGGGGACTTAGATTGAGATTGATTTGGGGTACCTCCTGGGAAGGATTTCCTGCATAAGACAAAAGATTAGCACGTTCCCCCTCAATCTCACTACCTAACCCAGCTTGCACATCTACCTCAATTTGTGCTCCCTCCTCCTCTCTCTTCTCACTCTCACTCACTCTCTCATTTTCAACTTCAATTTTTTTCAGCCAATTCGCCCTTTACATGGACGATTGCTTTTATTTCTCCACTAACAACAGCAGTGATCTCAACCTCCTTTTCTTTTTCCTCTCTTTCTTTTTCTACTCCTTCAGTACCAGTCACCTCAGCTGACTCTAAAGTCACCACTGAGGGCTGTTGTGGAGTGATTTCAGTGGACTCCTCCACTGAACCACTCTTTGGCAAATTCTGAGCCTCAGTATCCCTTGCCTCGGATACATCCTTGGCTACTTCACCACCACCTTGCATTGGTGAAGTACCTTTTTCTAAATCTGCTTCCTCCTCTTTTTTTTTCCTGCCTCCTCCACCTTCTCAACCTCCTCCTGGTTTGATGTAGACTTTGCCTCATTGATCTTGTCCATTACCAGGCTCTGAAAGATCTTCTCATCACAGAGAAGCCTGGTTTTGGTTAGGCCTGTGAAGTCCAACACCTCTTGCTCCTCTTTCTTCCACTCCTCAGTTTTCCCTCCTCCAACAGCCAATAAGATCTCTTCCAGCCTCCTATCTTTAAGTTGGGAAAGCAACCTAACCCTTAGGAACATGGCCTTCAGGGTAGGATACCCATCCAACTCTGGGTATTTAGATTCAAGGGAATAGGCTACTTCATCCCTAAGAGTATCCAAGAATGTATACTGCTCTTCATCATTAGATGGAAGGGAAGGGGTGGGGGATCTGGGGTCAGAGGGCTCCTCTAGAATGGTTTCGAGGTGTGAGGTTTGGTGCTCAGGAGGGTTGGGTACAGAAAGGTTTGTTTCAGTGGGGGTTTGGTCAGCGGAGGTTTGGTCAGCGGAGGTTTGCAGGGGTTGGTTCAGGTGGGTTTGAGGTTGACTCAACTGATGCCTCAGATGGGGTGTCTTTTGGGGAACCACTTTCAGGCTGTTGAGAGCCTTCAGTGGGGGTTTTGGAAATGATGGATATGCATTTGGTTTTTACTGGGGTGCGAGGTTTGGTTTTGATTTTGATGGGGCAAGGGGCAGGGACATCTGAATCGGATTCAGTAGATACAATGTTTGAAGAAGAATCGGGGTTACCTGATGATGAATCATCAGTGGAGTTTAAAACTCTTGTTTTCTTGGGTTTGGCTGCTTCCTTCTTCGTCTCAGCAGCCCTCTTTTCCTTATTTCTTGAGGCTTTTTCTGCCACCTTTTCCTTGTTCATAGCCATCTTGTCACTTAATTTCACCAACCTCCTCTTCAGCTTCATTTTCTTCCCTTCAGTGGGGTTTGTTTCCTCCATATCCTCTTCTTTTCAGGACTCTCCTCACTTATACTCAACTTCCTTCCTTCAAGAGCTTTCCCAGACTTGAAGAGTGACTTCAAGTTGCTCCATTTTCTATCCTTCTTCCAGTCAACTCCAACATCAACATTCTCCACAAGATATGATATCTTGGAGGCATAGTTTAGCTTACTTGCTAGTTGAGGAGACTTCTCTGGCTGGAACTTTGAGTGTTCCCTATTCAAGGCTCGTAGGAAGAACTGTTGCCAATTGTATTCATTTTCCTTGCTTTTTCTATCGCCTTCATCAGCCTCAGCTTGGGCTTGCTCACTTGCTCTAAGCTCCCTTAATTTGCAAGAATGCACTTCCCAACAATCTCACATAAAACGTTGTAAACAGGGAGAAGCACATTCTTGTTCATCGATGGGCTATACTTGACCTTCTTCTCCATGATAGTGTACACCCACTCTTCCTCTTTATCTGCGATACACGTATCCGGATTAGGGCCTTTAGAAGGAAGACCAAATAGCTCCTTCAGATTTTCTCCTTCCAGATTTATCTCCTTCCTAACTTTCTGGAGTTCCAGAAATTCTTCTCCATTCTTAACCACCTTCTTCTTTCTCTTTAAGAATAAGCAAGATCTAATTTTGGAGTCAGTGTTATCAACACTGAAAAAGAATTACTTGCCTATTGAAACAATTTTCTGGATGAATAGATAGGAATTTTTCTAACCCAGCATTCTTTACCATTCCAGGGCTTCCTTGATATGCCTGAACTCCAGTCTTGATTGTACTTCAGGGTTATCAAAGATAACATTGGGTTCATACCATAAATTATCCTTGTTGGTAAGGAATTTGAGATTAACTTTGGCCATTTTGAGATGTTTGAAGATCTGAGAATTTCGCGGAGAGTGTTTAAGAGAGATAGAAAGTTTTAGGCTTGAGAGTGTTCGAAAAGGTTTCAGAGACTGATTTAGTGGTCTTTTATATGTGGAATGAACGGTGAGATTAAAAGATTGATCAACAACTGGGGATGAATCAGATCAGATTGTGGATAGTTGAAAGGTTTGTGGGGAGTTATTGAGAAATCTAGACGGTTAGAAAAGAACCGCCTAAAATGGAAGGCGAGGATTAACAGGGTTGGTAGCCGGAAGGTCACATCATCCGGATTTTAAGGCGCATGAGATAGGAAACTGGAAAAGGTAAAACTGACTTGTACATCGCGCATTAAATGCTCCATTTGTCAAAATCTTTTCAAAACAGTGTACAAAGATTTAATTTCGCAGTAAGTACTCATTACCATTTTTGGAAAAGAATTTATAATTTTAAAACCAAGAAGCATTCAGTTTTGAAATAACATAAGTTAGGATATGATCGACCTCGACTGAGATTGAACCTCCTCTGAGAATTGTAGCACTTCTGAGAATAGTGGTTCTTCTGAGATTATTGACTCTACTGAAGTCACACCTCCACTGATTTGAAAATATCTCTTCTGAGATTTTGATAGGACTTCTTCCTTACTCTCCTGGATCCAGAAGTCCAAGCTCTACTGATAGTTCTTGAAACCTTGCTTCTGCCAAAGGTTTAGTGAAAATATCTGCCTTTTGTTTGTCAGTGTGGATCTTGAGCATTTTGATATCCTTCTTCTCCACATGATCTCTAATGAACTGATGCCTTATATCCACATGTTTGCATCTTGTGTGGAGAACTGGATTTTCTGAAATAGCAATGACACTATTGTTGTCACAGAAAATAGGAACTTCATTAGTAAAGATGTTGTAATCTCTCAATTGTTGTCTTAGCCATAGGATTTGAGCACAACAACTTCCAGCTGCCATATATTCAGCTTCAGTAGTGCTTGTGGCTACTGAGTTTTGTTTCTTGGAAAACCAAGAGATCAACTTACTTCCCAAGAATTGACAAGTGCCTGAGGTTGATTTTCTGTCAATTCTGCATCCTCCATAGTCTGCATCTGAGTATCCAGTGAGTTCCAAGTTGTCATCTGAGGGATACCATAATCCCATATTCACAGTACCCTTAAGATATTTGAGAATTCTTTTAGCAGCTTCCAGATGGCTTTTCTTTGGATTTTCTTGAAGTGTGATATCAGACCTGCTTACAGTGAGATATAGTAGAGACCCAATAATAGCTCTGTAGTGAGTTTGGTCTACTGATTCACCATCTTCATCAGGTTCTGTTTGGTCTACTGATTCACCATCTTCATCAGGTTCTATCTTTGTATTGGTGTTGAGTGGAACTCTTGCAGCCTTACTGTTGTGACATCCAAATTTGTTGATCAGCTCCCTTGTATATTTGGCTTGATTGATGAAGATTCCTTCAGTGGGCTGTTTGACTTGAAGGCCAAGGAAGAAATTTATTTCTCCCATCATTGACATCTCAAACTTTCCTTTCATCAGTTGAGAGAACTTTTCACAGAGGACTTGGTTTGGAGAGCCAAAAATGATATCATCCACATAGATTTGCACCAATAGAGTGTCCTCTCCTTTTGTGATCCTGAAGAGAGTTCTATCCACTCTTCATTTGATAAAACCATGATCAAGTAAGAACTGAGATAAAGTATCATACCAAGCTCTTGGAGCCTCTTTCAGTCCATATAGAGCCTTTCTCAGTCTATATACTTTGTGACTTTCTTCAAAACCTGGGGGCTGCTCCACATACACTTCCTCATTAAGTACTCCATTCAAGAAGACACTCTTGACATCGATTTGACACACCTTGAATTTCTTGTGAGCAGCATATGCAAGAAATAACCTTATTGCCTCCAATCTGGCCACTGGGGCAAATGTTTCATCATAGTCAAAGCCTTCAACTTGAGAATAGCCCTTTGCCACTAGCCTGGCTTTGTTTCTGACTATGACATCATTTTCATCCTTCTTATTCTTGAACACCCATTTGGTTCCAATCACATTGCAATGATATGGTCTGTCCACCAATTCCCACACTTGATTCCTTGTAAATTGGTTGAGCTCTTCTTGCATAGCAATGATCCAGTTTGAATCTTGAAGTGCTTCTTTAATGGAACCTGGTTCCTGGTTAGATAAGAAACAACAAAACAAAACACTTTCTCCATGAAAACTTCTAGTTTTTACTCCCGAGGTAGGATCACCTAGGATTTGCTCAACAGGATGATCTGAGAGCCATGTCCTCCTAGACTGATGCCCTTCAGTAGAGGTTAACTCTTCTGAAGTTGAGTCACTAGATACAGTAATGAATTCAAATTCAGGAAATAAAACAGAGGGTTGTAGTCCTGAGTCATCATTCAAGGTATTTTCATTCACAATGATAGTGTCATTGGTTTCCCCTTGAATGATGGGCTCATTAGATGTCTCAGCTGTGACCACATCTTCATCGACATTACTTACCTCTTGAACTGGGATGGTGTTCATCAGTTCAGTTGTCTGTTCAGGAGAGTTCTCAGTTGAGTTGTCAAGAGTGATTTTGGTCTGAGTGTCCTGATTGAATTGTTGGTCATTGATGTTATCCCAGGTTGGGATGTATGCATCAACACTGTTCTCAAGATAGCCTTTTGACTTGATACTCAGTCCAGTTAGTCTTTTACTTATAACTTCCTCAGTCTCCTTTCTCCTGGACTCAAAAGTAGATTCATCAAAGACCACATGAGGTGTTTCTTCCACAACAAGAGTTCTACAATTGTAAACTCTGAAAGCTCCATTGATTTGGGAATATCCTAAGAATATTCCTTTATCAGCTTTGCTATCAAAAGCCTTCAGTTGAGTTTTCCCATTGTTGTGAATGAAACATTTGCAACCAAAAATGTAAAAGTAAGATACTTGTGGCTTTCTGCCATTCCATAACTCATATGGAGTTTTTCCTTGATGTTTGGTTACATGGATCTATTCTGAGTGTGGCAGGCAGTATTAATAGCTTCAGCTCAAAACCTTTTAGGAACTTGAGCTTCTGCAAGCATTGTCCTTGCTGCCTCCTTGAGAGTCTTATTTCTTCTTTCAGCTACTCCATTTTGTTGAGGAGTTTTTGCAGCTGAGGTCTCATGGGAAATACCTAACTCTTTGCAAAATTCAGATATTATAGAGTTAATGAATTCAGTACCCTTATTTGACCTTATCTTTACAATGTTCAGGTTATTTTCATTGCTAACTTTCTTCAGTAGTTCTGGTAACCTAACTTGTGTTCCCTTCTTGCTTGCAAGGAATACCACCCATGTGTACCTGGACCAAAGAGATCCATATGCAATAGCTGAAGTACTCTGTCAGTGGAGGTAGCCACTTTGCTGCTGAAAGATGCTTTCACTTGCTTTCCCTCTTGACAGGCCTTGCAAATATGATCTTTGTTGTATATTTCATTAGGCATTCCTTCTACCACTGCATGTCTTGCTATCCTGTTCATCATCTTGAAGTTCAGATGACTTAGTCTTTTATGCTATAGCCAATTTGTGTCAGTTGAGCTCTTTGCAATAAGACAAGCATTTGGTGTGCAAGACTTCCAATCTGCAAGATAAACATTTCCCTTCCTTGACCTAGTTAGTAGTACCTGTTATGAAGATATATTCTTAACAAATCACAAGTTACATGAAAATTCAACAATGTATCCTTTATCATAAAACTGACTTATGGACAGTATGTTATGCTTAAGTCCACAGACATAGGATACATTGTTAACTCTTACTGAGCCAATAATTAGAGTACCATAACCTTTGGTGGCTCCTTGTGAATTGTCACCAAAAGTGACTTGTGGACCTTCTTTCTCAACAAATTCTCTCAGGACACATATGCCTGGAACATCCACTGTCCAAGTACCAGACTGAAGTTTTAAGAGCTTCTCCTTTGTTGAGGTCCACTGAGCCCTGCAGTTAAAATTAAACTTTAGGTACCCATTTTGTGTTGGGTCCTACCAGGTTAGCTGTACCTTTTGGAATCCAAATTTGCCCCACAGTTCTAATTACTTTAGAATGACTAATTTATCTTCAATAAACATTTACATAGATAGTTACCTCCCGAGGTGCCTTAGGAGTAAATTGTCTACGGGTGTCAGCCTTTGAAGGAACATGAACCTTCTTAATATTCTTCTTCTTAGGCTTGGGTGCACCTGGTCTCAGTCTTTGTTGATAAAGGTATTGAGAACCTTTTCCTTTAGGCACAAAAGGAATAGGTTTTCTATATGAGTCACTCCTTGAGGATTTCTCATGCCTGGGTGCTTTCAGTTGAGATTGCTTCATTTGAGAAGACCTCGACTGATAGTACCTCTACTGAGTTCTAGATTGATTAGTCAACTGAGCCTTTCCAATTGGTTTTGGCTGAGTTGGACCTTTCTTTTGTTGAACCTCAGCTAGTCTTTTTCCTTTATCTAAAACATGTGGTTGGAAAGTTACAGATTTAACAAATACTCTCTTTGTGCCACTTGAAGAAGCAACACTTAGAGGACCTTCTGAAGGTCTTGGAACATAGCTTATTCCACACTTGTTATTAGGATTGATTTGAAAATTTTGTATCTCCTCTATGGCAAGAGAGGGTTTGTTAAGAGCATCAATCCTTTTTAACAAGGTCTCAAGAGATTTTTGTTTTTATCTTGGAGATAGAAACTTGCTTCTTGCAACCTTGAGAAATCAATCATCAAATGTTCCAAAGCGGACTGAAGATTGAGTTCCTCTGTTGACTCTAAGCTGAGCTCAGGTGAGTGTCCTAAAGAAATGGATGGTTTAAATTATACCTCAGGTTCTTCTCTTGCCATGAGGCACATGTCATCATCACTGCTGTCAGAGAACAGTCCATCAGATGACTCTAGATCTTCATCAACATCCTCAGCCACCATGGCTTTTCTTTCTCTATATCTTCTGTCTCTCTTGGCTTGCCTTTCTTTCCTTTCCTTTGTGCTCAGTTGAGGACAATCGTACTAAAAGTGCCCAACCTTCTTGCACTGATATCATCTGTTGGCATCATCATTCTTCTCCTCAGTAGACTCTCTAGTCTTTGATGATGATCCTTCAGCTTTTGAATAGTTCTTGTATTCTTTCTTTTTCTCCATCTCAGTGGAGCTTTTCTCTCCTTCTCTGATGTCCTTTTGTGGATAGCTTCTTCTTTCTCTGTTATCCCTGTAAAATCTTTTATACTTTCCAAAATGACTATTAAACTTTTCAAACCTTCTAGCCATTAGGCTGAGTTCCTCTTGCATCTCAGCTCTACTTTGAGATTTGCTTGTTTTTGTACTCTTCTGTGGCTTTGGGGACTTGGGCTCAGTTTCCTTAGCTTTGAAGGCTACTCCCTTCTCAGCTGAGGTCTTATCAGGAGCCCTTTTCCTATTAAGATCAAATTCATAAGCCTTTAGTTCAGAGAATACCTGTTGCATAGACATGCTGGATAAATCCTTGGTATTTTGCATCATTACTGAGTACACATCCCATCTTGAGGTTAAACCTCTCAGGATCTTCAAAGCAACCTCTCTCTTGGTGTACACTTTACCCAGAGAGTTTATCTCATTCATGATATCAGTGAACCTCCCATTAAGCTGATCAATGGTCTCAGTAGGCTCCATGGTGAACTGTTCATACTTTTGAACAGCTACTGAAAGCTTGTTCTCTTTGATTTTGTCAGTTCCTTCACACATGAGAGCAACAGTATCCCAGAGGTCCTTTGCAGTCTGACAATGGATCACTCTTCCCATGACTGAGTCTGGAATGGTGGTGTAGAGAATATTCATGGCCATGAAGTTGAGGTTGTGTCTCCTCCTTTCATCTGCAGTGAAGTTATATTCATCTTTGGGCCATTCTTCTCTAGGATCTGCAATAGTGTCAGTTGTGGTTCTAGGATTAGGAGTCATAAAGATAAATGAACCTTTTGTTACGACTTTCAACATTTCATCATGCACACAGGCAAGATGTGCTCTCATTCTGATCTTCCAGAAATCATAGTTTTCCACTGAGAATTGTGGAAGTTTGTGATAGGACATATGGTTCAAGGGATTAACTCCCATGTTGTTCTCCGCTGGTGGTGCTACCCTAGCTGCATTGCCAGCCATAATATCTAAACAAGATAATCAAAAGATCAATTCAGTTGACCAAATATAAAATACCTTTTTAGCACAAGGTATACTTAGAACAATGGTCTTTAGAACCACTGCTCTGATACCACTTGTTGCTCCCGAAACGAGTTAAACAAGTGTATGGGGGGGAACACCTGAGGTTGGGAGATATGTCCGTTGAACAACCCTACGTAGATGGCAAAAAGGCTATCTCTTCCAACGGATAGTTTTCAAATCCATCTATAAATACAGAAGGCCTTGAACCCATTCAAGGTTACGGGAAATTTCCAAGCCATAAATTAATCAAACTCTCAAGCATTCAAAGCACTCAACATTCTAAAAGAAGCACTCGAAACCAGATAAATTTCCCAAGTGTTTCTTAGATTAGTGAGAGTTATTATGTATTCCACTTAGCGTGATAGATATATTCATAAGCTTAGAGTGATTATCTATCCTTAGTATAGCCTTATCTTGTAAGGATAATCACACCTTAGTTGGAATCCAAACTGAAACCAAAACCCTCTAGTCAGGTTTGTTGGTTGAAGTTGTTTAGTGAAGTTAGGAAGGAGTTTGTATAGGTCAGTGAGGTTAGCTGATCTTGGTGCACCTTGGTACATTAAAAACAAGTTAATCCTTAGTGGATTATCTTGTTCAATTAGGATCGTGGACGTAGGAGCTTGAGTCTCTGAACCACATTAAACTCTTTGTGTTCTTACTGCTTTGATATTGTTCTTAATTGCTTATTTGTTTAAGTCATTCATTGCATTAGCTTTATCAGGCTTGAATCAATCAGCCTGATCATCAACCTGAACACTGCCCTACTAATCACTATTTCAGAAAAGAGTAATCAAGTTTTCAGAAAGCAAACATTAACAAGACTATAAACTTTCGCATTTCCGCACTGAACTCAAGTTGATAGTTAGCTAACTGACCAGCACTCAGTGCAGTCAGTAGGTGTGTTATCAACCCTGAGTTCTTTATCACTCTGAGCAAAGGGGACTCAGTCAGTTTGAAAGTAAGAAAAATTGGTATACGTGTATTTCTCCCCCCCCATACACGTATCCCTCAGTCTTGAACCGGGACCAACAATATTTAACATTGTTTCTTAATAAATCATACATCCTTTGTATGGAGTAAAAAAATATGTACCATAGCATATATTTTGTTAGAGAGTATCCAAATTTATATTACTTTCCAAGTTTTCCTTGCTTGTATTCTAGGCCTTTATTTGCATCATTTGTAAGCCCTTACTTAAATTATGATTTTTAATGGCTAAAAAAAATCGAACAATGACATATACTATGTGATGGTGTCCCAATATTTTTAGAATTCTAAGTTGACCCAGTAATTGATCACAAAAGTTAATAGAAGTTATTATATTATTGATCATTTTAGGACTAATTTCGGACAACACAATTTTTTTTTTTTGCAAAAATACCATATCCGAGATTAAACTACCATATGTGATATTGTAATACATTGTCCGAGATTTAAAACATCACCATCATGAGTTAATACTAAGAATTATGTGAATGATTATTGATATCAAAAGAATAATAATTTTGCAAGAAATATGCGGACTAATTTTAGGATCAATTTCAGAAAATATAAAAGTTAATAGAAGTTATTATATTAGGACAAATTCTAGAAAACACAAAAGTTAGTCGAAGTTATTTTATTATTGATCATTTTAGGACTAATTTTGGACAACACAAACGTTTTTGAAATAATATCATATCCGAGATTAAACTACCATATGCGATATTATAATACCGTATCCGAGATTAAAAATATCAACATCAACATTATGAGTTAATACAAAGAATTATGTGAATGATTATTGATATCAAGAGAATAATAATTTTGCCAGAAATATGCGGACTACTTTTAGGACCAATTTTGGAAAGCACATCTGTTAATAGGAGTTATTATATTAGGACCAATTCTGAAAAACACAAAAGTTAATATACTTAATTATAATTATAAGTTACATCATTATAATTAATTATAATTACCTCACTTTAATGTATCATTATAATATTAACTACAATTATAAATTATTATAATGATCATTAATTATAATTAAAAGGTTACATTAAAGTGACTAAATAATTATAATTACCTCACTTTTATTAAAATTATAAATTATTATAATTATCATTAATTATAATTAAAATGTAACATCATTATCATAAATTATAATTACATCACTTTAATTATAAATATAATTATATGTTACATCAATACAAAATTGATGATATGTCCTCCATTATACAGAATCTTTGACTCCATATCCTCTAATACCAATTAAATTCGCATGCATTCAATTCAATTGAAAGCCCACTTTGTGGCCTTTAGTGTCAATCATCAAAATTAGAGATTCACAATTAGAAAGGTAAGTAATGGACTTTTTTTTTTATCTTGTTATGATATAGCAAAATTGACGAATATATGAAGGATTTAAAGGGAGGCACCATGATTCTGATCGCAATATTTTATCCTCCAATTTTATGTGCATTGATCATAACGTAATCGTATGTGAAATAGACATTGAGTTAATATATGTAAAATAGACATTGAATTTGGATGCACCCTTTTGCACCATTATAGATCATCTTTCTGCATTGAAAATTATCGTAGAAAATGTCATATCCGAGATTAAACTACCAATGATACAAAGGTAATCGTCGGCACAAAACACGCGACGAAAACTTGTAGGCCATATCTAATTGAAAAATAAAAAAGATGCTTGATCATCTATAGCTAAAAATTCTAAACAATCCGAAAAAACACACCGGAAAAATCTCCCAGGTCAAATCCTCGAGCGACGTTAGCCCCATGAACGGCCAAAAGACGAAAAATCACCTGCAAAGAAAAGTGGTGGATTGAATATCAACGATGTTATGATCGAAATAATGAAAAAACAACTAGACAACATCAGCACCACAATAAAAAAACCAAACCTTCGAGCGACGAAATCTCATAAATCGGAAAATAACAAAAAATGAAAAGAAATCGCTCGAAATAAAATGGGAAAGATCACGATTCATGAAAACACGACGCATAAATTAAGAGGAAACAAAGAAAGAAGACAACGAACATGAATAGAAACGAAGAGGGCATGTCCCAATTTATAGAAAAATCAGGCCTATAATAGATGGATAGGATTAAAAGTGGAAAAATGAAAGGCCAAGATCAAATAACACCTTGACTCAATGAAAACACAAGGTTTAAGATATAAGAAACAAAGATAGGTGCCATGTAGGACAAAACCACTTCCTCTTTATATGGGTATTGATTAGTGTGACTAATTTTAACTCTTTTTGTTTCTTTGCAGATCCTCATTTTCTAAATGGAACAACAAAGAGAAGGAGATTGGCTCTGAGTTTTTGTTCGTCTCTTGTCTGGTCGCCCTCCGCAACAAAGAGGACAAATCGATCAACCATTTGAGCATTTACAACTGTAAGAAAGCTGCTTGCCTTCTTACTCATCCCCATCACCTTGAAGCACAGGTTGAGGTGCCCTCAGGTACAAGCTTTAACTCTTCTTTCCCTTTTACTTTTTTTTATATTGCCAAGTACTAACAAGTTGTTCGTTTTGTAGAGCAACAGGTCACAGTAGCCGTTCCCCCTTGCTTCGAACTCATCGAGCAAAAAGTCCACGAGATGCCGCCTCCTAATAGAAAAAAGAAAAGAGAGAGGACCCGCTATCCAAAATTGTGGCGCTCGTCAAGTAAGTTGCTCGACAAGTGGCTCCATCTAAAACCCCCACATCCAGCTCAACAATCTCCACCTCCACGCGCCCACAAGAAGCTTAAGCGCGTGGATGGATCTCCTGCAGTCCCTACCGAGGAACCTGCCGGCAAGGGAAAAGAAGTAGAGGGGAGTATAGTTGCTTACCCTATGGAGGAGGATATTATTCGCGCCTCGTCTGTCGAGGTGCTTGAGGGGCAGCAGGGGAAGGCTGCTAAAATAGTGGGGAAGCGAACAAGGTCCCCTCAAGATATCACATACTTAGGCTGGGATGGCCTAAAATTTGCCAAGTTTTAACATGGCTGTTTGTCATTCTTTCCTAATCAAACTTCCATTTTTTCTCATCCCTTTTTTATTTGTTCGTAGTTATAATGCGACCGAACATCCCGAGCGAGCTGAGATCCTTCATCAGTTCACCTGTTCAAAGAGCCCCTCCTATCTCTGGGATATCCTCGGACACCACGTTCGCCGAGCCACTGAGATAGTTGCTAGTGCCTAGACAGTTCCTCTGGAGTAGACTGTCCAGGAACAGGGGGCCATGGACAATATTCGTCTGTTTATGACCCAGTCAAGCAACACACTTATCACTGCTAAAAAGAGTCTGGAGTAGATGGACGAGTTGGAGGAGGCTGCTCGTCACCACGCCGCAATTGTTCGACAGCTTACACAAGAAAGAGAAGGTGTGGCGACCAAATTCAACGAAAGGATTGCTCGTCTATATGACCAATTCAAAATTGCTAATGACACCGAGAAGAAAAACTTGGAGTCATATCAAAAGCTCTATTTGGAGATGAAGGTCAAAGAGACTGAGCTCGCCGCCTCCTAAATGGCTCTGGAGGAGAAAAAGAAGAAGAGGGAGGAGGCCGACCAGCGTATTGCTGAGCTGGAAGTCGAGGTTGCTCGCCTCAAGAAGAGGGCCGAGGGAATGGTACCCCAGGACGAGTTTGAAGCCTAACTTAACTCAAAACTTGGGGCTTGCTCGAACCTGGGCTATGTTTGTGCTTATGCTGACTGCATCCATGCAGTTAGCGAGTGTGAGGCCCCCGAGGTCCTCCAGATGCTTTCCAAGGAGCTTACTGAGTTCCTTGAAAATTACCCTCTGGAGACAGGCTCCACTCTGTAAATTGGCGATCTGCCATAGCACAGAGTCCGGATCAATTTCTTAGACCCTGGTGTTAAGATAACTTTTCCTCCGGAAGGCGAGAAAAATGAAGAAGGGGCCAATGAGCAACCTGACACTGAGCTGGTTGGCCAAGACAAAGGAGGCGAGCAAGCCAAAGATGTTGAGGGGCTGGTCACTAGAATGACGATTGACGTCCCTATTGACCCTACACAAACCATCCCTCTCATCGATCCTCAAGATGACAATCTCCTCCCTCCCGAGCAACGGGAGGGCTAGATTAGGATTTTTTTTATTTTTTTTTGTTGTAATCTACTCCTTCTGTAGAGTTATTGTGTAATTTTTTTTTTGGGCAACTTAGCCTTTATTAATGAAATTTCTCTCTCTATTGCACATATCTTCTTTGCATGTTCATTGCTTTACATTTATGTTTATGCTTGCAATGTAAACACACATAATCGGACTTTGTTTGTATAGAACTTTGCCTTTAATCTGGAATATGGGCTTGGCCTTAGGCTATGCTCGCTTTAAAAAATGAACAACCTTTCAAATGGTTTGATCTAAAAATATTACTTGTGCCTTGAGCTTTACATACTTCTTGAACGTACAACCATCTATAGATTAACAAATTTACAAGAGTGGAACAACTACTCGCCATACAGTATTTCGACAAACAACTTTACAATCTTTGAAAACCAAAAATAATTACAAGTGTAATGTAGTTGCTCGACCATTATAAGTTTGACGAACAACTTCACATTACTAAAAATGCTAAATTTTTTACAAGTACATACAAGTTGTCCGACCAAGATATTTTGCCGAACAACTATAACTTGTCTTCTATTACTTAGGAAAATTTTAAAAATTAGGCAAGTTTTTAGATCTTACTTGCTTCTTCATAGGCCTTGTTCGCCCAGTTCAAACTAGTTACTCGTCTTTATTGATAATACTTCTTCAACTTAAACGCATTCCAAGAGTATCAGGCCAAATTGCCACCCATGTCTTCAATATCATATGCGCCATTGGGTAACTCGCTCGTTACTCTGTATGGTTCCTCTCAAGTCGGTCCAAATACACCTGATGGTGGGGCGAGAAACTTGCGTAGAACCATATCTCCAACTTTGAATTCCCTTAGATTGAACATGAGAATTATAATAACGCTCTGCTCGCTGTTTGTACGTTGCATTTCGTAGCTCGAACATTTTTTTTCTTCGAGCAAGTCTAACTCAATAGCCATAGCAGAGTTGTTCATTTCTTCATCAAAGTTGGTTGTTCTGGGTCTTTAGTTCAACCGGGATAACTTCTTCTGTTCCGAATGCTAATGCAAAAGGTTTTTCCCCCGTACTGGACCTATGGGAGACCCTATATGCCCATAGAACATCTGGGAGTTCTTCGGACCATTTTCCCTTCTTTTCCGTCAAACACATTTTCATAATATGCTTGATTATTTTATTGACGACTTTAACTTGATCATTTGATTGGGAATGATAGGGGGTCGAATGGTATTTTCGTATTTTCCACTTAATGCAGAAGTCTCTTAGAATTTTTCCATCGAATTGTCGACTATTATCCATCACAATGGTTTGTGGGACTCCGATTTGACAAATGATGTTCTTGCAAATGAAGCTGATCATCTTTTCCTATGAAATTGTGACTAAGGCTTCTGCTTCCGCCCATTTAGTGTAATAATCGATTGTCACTACAACAAATCAAACATTTCCCTTCTCGGGTCAAAAGGGTCTGATGATATCAATTCCCCATCTTGCAAATGGTCATGGGCTGTATAAAGAAACGAACTCATGTGCGAGAGTATGGATACTAGGTGCAAATACTTAGCGTTGATGACATTTTTTTGCCCTATGGAGAACATATTGAAAGAGTTGGCCAATAATACCCTTGTCTAATGGTTTTGTAGGACAGGACTTGCCCCCCCAACGTGATATCAACACACTCCTGCATATATTTCTTCGAGTATAGCTTGTCCCTGACCCCTAGACAAACACTTGAGAAGTGAGAGTCAGAAACCTCTTTTGTAGAGCTGCTCGCCCACCATGGTATACATGGTTGCTCACTTAGTAAGTTGGCATCTTCAAAAGGGTTAGTTGGTGTTGGGGAAATCGGGGTGCCCAGATCTATTCGGGATGAAATTTAAATACGAATTTAAAATTCAATTATTACTAGCATGAATTAATCCTAATTAATTCAAATAATAATTATCCAACAACAAATAATTCATGCATATGAATAACCTCACAGTTGGGATATTTTAGTTTTGATAATTTTCCAAAACAGCGTGTAATAGGTTTGAAAGCAGTCAGGATAGTATCTTTTAGTTTCAGGTCAGGCTAGTTTGTTTTTCAGTAGAACAGGTTATCAGTGGAGGAAGAACTCAGCTGAGGGGGAACTCTGCTGAGAGGAACTCAGCTGAGGGAAGAACTTTACTGAGGGGGAACTCAGTGAGGGGGACTCACTGATAGAGCCTGAGGAAGTCAAGATGACATCACAAGGAGAACGACTGAAGCCATGTCAGAAGAGCTGAACCTGAAAAGAAGCCTGAAGGAAGTCCCACTGAGTATAAACCTGACTATTCTAAGCTAAGTCAGTGGACTACTCAGTGAAGAGCATGATCAGGAGGATCAGTGCTGGGCCTAGTAGGACCTGAAGGAGTCAGGCTACTGAGACTGGGAAGCTTGACAAATAGCCTTATGTCAACTCCCCTGAGTGGACTTCAAGTCTACTGAAGGAAGGTATCCTGAGAGGATTACAAGCCAGCTGAAGACAAGTCGCCTGAAGTCAGGACTACCCTGATCAAGTACCCTGAACAAAAGAGCCGTTGGACTCAGTCCATGTGGACCAATCAAGTCAAGGCAGCGAATCTGACAAAAGCTGACAAGGCCATACTTCACTGAAAATGAGGATTTCACTCCAGAGATAGTCTGGATTTGAATGTTACTCTCTCCAACGGTAACATTCAAATCCACACTATAAATACAAACTCAAGCTTCATTTGTAAGAGAGCGAATGCAAGAGCTGGAGGTGCGAGAGTGGTGCAAGTTCATAGGGAGGCATAAGGAGGCACCATCTCCATCAAGAACACTGACATTGAGTTCTTCATAGTCATATTTGAGTGTTCCAGTTTGTATACTCGAGCCTATCATATACATCCTAAGCTTAAAGAGGTTTTCCCAACCTTAGCTCAGAGGCTAAAACCATGTAAGGGAAAACCTCACCTAGTTGGAGAGAACCAAACCAAACTAAACCCTTTCCAGAAGAGTGTTAGGAGTTTCAGTGAGGGGAGGAGAGGCAGTCCCTGAGAGAAGAGGGATGTGAGGCCAGTTCGAGAGGCAGCTCCGCGGAGGGGTGTGAGTCTAGTTGTGAGTTCACCTTGGCACGTTAAAAACAAGAATCCCGGGTAGTGGATTTCCTGTTAAATCAGGCAGTGGATGTAGGAGCTTGAGCCTCCGAACCACTTTACATTGTTGTGTTCTTCATTGACTTACATTAAGTGTACATCAGTGTTAAAACAAAAATTTCTCCAAAATTCCCATATTGTCCTTGTTTGTGAAAGAAAAACGGGACCAACAATTGGTATCAAAGTGGGTTGTTCACATGACCACTGATCCGGTTTTGTTAAGTAAAATGGTCAACCGAACAGATCTTAAATGTTTTAAACTATGGGAATTTCTGCACTTTTCAACTATTACTTGTTATTCTGACATTACTCTTGTAATAGAAAATCTTCAGTGTTAGAGGTTTTGGAATCATCAAAAATGGGGAAATTGTTGGGATATTTTAGTTTTGATGATTTTCCAAAACAACGTGTAATAGGTTTGAAAGCAGTCAGGATAGTATCTTTTAGTTTCAGGTCAGGCTAGTTTGTTTTTCAGTAGAACAGGTTATCAGTGGAGGAAGAACTCAGCTGAGGGGGAACTCTGCTGAGAGGAACTCAGCTGAGGGAAGAACTTTACTGAGGGGGAACTCAGTGAGGGGGACTCACTGATAGAGCCTGAGGAAGTCAAGATGACATCACAAGGAGAACGACTGAAGCCATGTCAGAAGAGCTGAACCTGAAAAGAAGCCTGAAGGAAGTCCCACTGAGTATAAACCTGACTATTCTAAGCTAAGTCAGTGGACTACTCAGTGAAGAGCATGATCAGGAGGATCAGTGCTGGGCCTAGTAGGACCTGAAGGAGTCAGGCTACTGAGACTGGGAAGCTTGACAAATAGCCTTATGTCAACTCCCCCGAGTGGACTTCAAGTCTACTGAAGGAAGGTATCCTGAGAGGATTACAAGTCAGCTGAAGACAAGTCGCCTGAAGTCAGGACTACCCTGATCAAGTACCCTGAACAAAAGAGCCGTTGGACTCAGTCCATGTAGACCAATCAAGTCAAGGCAGCGAATCTGACAAAAGCTGACAAGGCCATACTTCACTGAAAAGGAGGATTTCACTCCAGAGATAGTCTGGATTTGAATGTTACTCTCTCCAACGGTAACATTCAAATCCACACTATAAATACAAACTCAAGCTTCATTTGTAAGAGAGCGAATGCAAGAGCTGGAGGTGCGAGAGTGGTGCAAGTTCATAGGGAGGCATAAGGAGGCACCATCTCCATCAAGAACACTGACATTGAGTTCTTCATAGTCATATTTGAGTGTTCCAGTTTGTATACTCGAGCCTATCATATACATCCTAAGCTTAAAGAGGTTTTCCCAACCTTAGCTCAGAGGCTAAAACCATGTAAGGGAAAACCTCACCTAGTTGGAGAGAACCAAACCAAACTAAACCCTTTCCAGAAGAGTGTTAGGAGTTTCAGTGAGGGGAGGAGAGGCAGTCCCTGAGAGAAGAGGGATGTGAGGCCAGTTCGAGAGGCAGCTCCACGGAGGGGTGTGAGTCTAGTTGTGAGTGCACCTTGGCACGTTAAAAACAAGAATCCCGGGTAGTGGATTTCCTGTTAAATCTGGCAGTGGATGTAGGAGCTTGAGCCTCCGAACCACTTTACATTGTTGTGTTCTTCATTGACTTACATTAAGTGTACATCAGTGTTAAAACAAAAATTTCTCCAAAATTCCCATATTGTCCTTGTTTGTGAAAGAAAAACGGGACCAACAATTGGTATCAAAGCGGGTTGTTCACATGACCACTGATCCGGTTTTGTTAAGTAAAATGGTCAACCGAACAGATCTTAAATGTTTTAAACTATGGGAATTTCTGCACTTTTCAACTATTACTTGTTATTCTGACATTACTCTTGTAATAGAAAATCTTCAGTGTTAGAGGTTTTGGAATCATCAAAAAGGGGGAAATTGTTGGGATATTTTAGTTTTGATGATTTTCCAAAACAACGTGTAATAGGTTTGAAAGCAGTCAGGATAGTATCTTTTAGTTTCAGGTCAGGCTAGTTTGTTTTTCAGTAGAACAGGTTATCAGTGGAGGAAGAACTCAGCTTAGGGGGAACTCTGCTGAGAGGAACTCAGCTGAGGGAAGAACTTTACTGAGGGGGAACTCAGTGAGGGGGACTCACTGATAGAGCCTGAGGAAGTCAAGATGACATCACAAGGAGAACGACTGAAGCCATGTCAGAAGAGCTGAACCTGGAAAGAAGCCTGAAGGAAGTCCCACTGAGTATAAACCTGACTATTCTAAGCTAAGTCAGTGGACTACTCAGTGAAGAGCATGATCAGGAGGATCAGTGCTGGGCCTAGTAGGACCTGAAGGAGTCAGGCTACTGAGACTGGGAAGCTTGACAAATAGCCTTATGTCAACTCCCCTGAGTGGACTTCAAGTCTACTGAAGGAAGGTATCCTGAGAGGATTACAAGTCAGCTGAAGACAAGTCGCCTGAAGTCAGGACTACCCTGATCAAGTACCCTGAACAAAAGAGCCGTTGGACTCAGTCCACGTGGACCAATCAAGTCAAGGCAGCGAATCTGACAAAAGCTGACAAGGCCATACTTCACTGAAAAGGAGGATTTCACTCCAGAGATAGTCTGGATTTGAATGTTACTCTCTCCAACAGTAACATTCAAATCCACACTATAAAAACAAACTCAAGCTTCATTTGTAAGAGAGCGAATGCAAGAGCTGGAGGTGCGAGAGTGGTGCAAGTTCATAGGTAGGCATAAGGAGGCACCATCTCCATCAAGAACACTGATATTGAGTTCTTCATAGTCATATTTGAGTGTTCCAGTTTGTATACTCGAGCCTATCATATACATCCTAAGCTTAAAGAGGTTTTTCCAACCTTAGCTCAGAGGCTAAAACCATGTAAGGGAAAACCTTACCTAGTTGGAGAGAACCAAACCAAACTAAACCCTTTCCAGAAGAGTGTTAGGAGTTTCAGTGAGGGGAGGAGAGGCAGTCCCTGAGAGAAGAGGGATGTGAGGCCAGTTCGAGAGGCAGCTCCGCGGAGGGGTGTGAGTCCAGTTGTGAGTGCACCTTGGCACGTTAAAAACAAGAATCCCGGGTAGTGGATTTCCTGTTAAATCAGGCAGTGGATGTAGGAGCTTGAGCCTCCGAACCACTTTACATTGTTGTGTTCTTCATTGCCTTACATTAAGTGTACATCAGTGTTAAAACAAAAATTTCTCCAAAATTCCCATATTGTCCTTGTTTGTGAAAGAAAAACGGGACCAACAATTGGTATCAAAGCGGGTTGTTCACATGACCACTGATCCGGTTTTGTTAAGTAAAATGGTCAACCGAACAGATCTTAAATGTTTTAAACTATGGGAATTTCTGCACTTTTCAACTATTACTTGTTATTCTGACATTACTCTTGTAATAGAAAATCTTCAGTGTTAGAGGTTTTGGAATCATCAAAAAGGGGGAAATTGTTGGGATATTTTAGTTTTGATGATTTTCTAAAATAACGTGTAATAGGTTTGAAAGCAGTCAGGATAGTATCTTTTAGTTTCAGGTCAGGCTAGTTTGTTTTTCAGTAGAACAGGTTATCAGTGGAGGAAGAACTCAGCTGAGGGGGAACTCTGCTGAGAGGAACTCAGCTGAGGGAAGAACTTTACTGAGGGGGAACTCAGTGAGGGGGACTCACTGATAGAGCCTGAGGAAGTCAAGATGACATCACAAGGAGAACGACTGAAGCCATGTCAGAAGAGCTGAACCTGAAAAGAAGCCTGAAGGAAGTCCCACTGAGTATAAACCTGACTATTCTAAGCTAAGTCAGTGGACTACTAAGTGAAGAGCATAATCAGTAGGATCAGTGCTGGGCCTAGTAGGACCTGAAGGAGTCAGGCTACTGAGACTGGGAAGCTTGACAAATAGCCTTATGTCAACTCCCCTGAGTGGACTTCAAGTCTACTGAAGGAAGGTATCCTGAGAGGATTACAAGTCAGCTGAAGACAAGTCGCCTGAAGTCAGGACTACCCTGATCAAGTACCCTGAACAAAAGAGCCGTTGGACTCAGTCCACGTGGACCAATCAAGTCAAGGCAGCGAATCTGACAAAAGCTGACAAGGCCATACTTCACTGAAAATGAGGATTTCACTCCAGAGATAGTCTGGATTTGAATGTTACTCTCTCCAACGGTAACATTCAAATCCACACTATAAATACAAACTCAAGCTTCATTTGTAAGAGAGCGAATGCAAGAGCTGGAGGTGCGAGAGTGGTGCAAGTTCATAGGGAGGCATAAGGAGGCACCATCTCCATCAAGAACACTGATATTGAGTTCTTCATAGTCATATTTGAGTGTTCCAGTTTGTATACTCGAGCCTATCATATACATCCTAAGCTTAAAGAGGTTTTCCCAACCTTAGCTCAGAGGCTAAAACCATGTAAGGGAAAACCTCACCTAGTTGGAGAGAACCAAACCAAACTAAACCCTTTCCAGAAGAGTGTTAGGAGTTTCAGTGAGGGGAGGAGAGGCAGTCCCTGAGAGAAGAGAGATGTGAGGCCAGTTCGAGAGGCAGCTCCGCGGAGGGGTGTGAGTCCAGTTGTGAGTGCACCTTGGCACGTTAAAAACAAGAATCCCGGGTAGTGGATTTCCTGTTAAATCAGGCAGTGGATGTAGGAGCTTGAGCCTCCGAACCACTTTACATTGTTGTGTTCTTCATTGCCTTACATTAAGTGTACATCAGTGTTAAAATAAAAATTTCTCCAAAATTCCCATATTGTCCTTGTTTGTGAAAGAAAAACGGGACCAACACTCACATAAAATCCTATAGCGGAAAATCTAGGAGTTTACGCGATTACATACCTCTTGAAGTGACGACCGTTGAGAAGAATGGGACAAGCTAATTGATCCTATCAACCAAAAGACCTTCTCAAGTATTCCCCTTTAGCCTTGCTCGTTCCCCGGTGGAAGTGCTTAACGAACAATTTAATAAAACAAGGAATAAAGAAAAGAATTATTGTTGCTGATTTTTTCCAACACATGGAACTGTACACTGGGGATGAAAGTATCACCCCCTATTTATAAGAGTGAATTTCGAAATTTTCATGTGGAAAAGGGCAAGAGAAAATCTTTTCTTGATCTCCAAGAAATTTTGAATATATTTCATATATTCTTTTCTCCATAATAAAATATTCCACAAAAATCTCATCTTCCTATTATTATGGATAAATTTCGAAAATTAAGAGATGAAATCCAAGATTTGAACAACCATGTGTCAAAGTGAAATCTCTTAGTGAATTTGGCACCTGAGTGGTGTAACAGTGGATGTAGGAGGATCACAACACCTCTGAACCACTATAACGCTCCTTGTTCTTTTTATTTCTGTTCATTTCTATTCGTTTCAAGTTATAGTTGTATTTATACTTGTTGCTTATCTCATCTTATACTTTGTGTCATCATTTCATTCATTTTGTTTGTGCATAAAGTTTTACAAAGTTAAAGCTATAGATTCTTTGAATCACTTAGCTGAAACTCTGCTTAATTGATTTTTCACTTCACACACTTTATTTAATTCCGCTGCTCAAGGTGTTAAAATACTTTAAAGTATTACAACATCAACTTTGATAAGTGTTTGAATCAAATCTCTATATTGAATCAAATCTCTATAGACTTTGCATTTTGAAAGTCTGCAGCTGCAAACTTCTTTGTTTTAAACTCTACAGCTGCAGAGTTTGTTCTATAGTGTGTTTAAGAGAAAAAGTTTTAAAATTTTAAAACACAAGGTCTATTCACTCCCCCTCTAGACCTTGTAATACTTTTTGGACCAACACTCTTGAATGTACTCTGAGGCAGACCCTTTGTGAATGGATGTACTAGGTTATCGCTCGACGTTATCTTTGCCACCTCTTTATCTCCGCTCTAAACAATTTCTCGTATAAGATGGTGTTTTCTTTCAATGTGTTTGCTAGCCTTGTGGGCTCTCGGTTCCTTTCAATTTGAAACTGCTCCGGTATTATCACAATAAACAGTGATTGTGCTGGGCAAATTCGGAACAACGTCCAAATCACTAAGAAGTTCTTGAGCCAAACCGTTTCTTTCGTTGCTTCATAAGCAGCTACTTATTCGGCTTCCATGGTCAAATCTGCATTGCATTTCTGCATATCGGTTCTCCATGTCATGGCTCCTTCTTCCATGCAAGACACACTACCCGAGGTAGATATTCTGGAGTCTATGTTTGATTGGAAATTCGAGTCCGTGTATCCCATGGGAATTAAATGTCTGACTGGTAAATCAGCATTCTATCGCGAGTTCTTTTCAGAAACTACAAAATGCATTAGTCTGCAGTCCAATGATCTTTCCTGGGGTTACTTTGATATCTTGTCATTATGCCCGAGGCAAAGCAGATATCCGATCTCGTACACAGCATTGCATACATAAGGCTTTCTACGCCCGAAGCGTACGGAACGCCTTTCATGTCATCTATCTCCATATGCATCTTAGGGCCTATTTCTTTTGATAGATGGATTCCGTGCCTAAAAAGGTACAAAACCTTTCTTGGAATCTTGCATGCTGGACCACTTCAAAACAATGTCTTTGTATGAAGCTTGTGATAAGCCCAACATCATTTTCTTGCGATCTCGAGTAATCTTGATCCTAAGGATGTGATCGGCTTTCCCTAAGTCCTTCATATCAAACTGATTTGATAGCCATACCCTTACGTCTGACAACACCTTTACATTGTCTCCGATGAGTAGAATGTCATCTACGTATAGTACTAAGAATACCATTGCAGCTCCATCACACCTTTTGTACACACAACTTTTGAACTCATTTTGATCGAACCCATAAGACTTTATAAACTGATCAAAATACTGGTTCCAAGTAAAGATGCAAAATGCACAGACCTCAAAAACTAAATGCACAGCGATCGACAAGAGAATACGGATTAGAACTAAGCGTAGTTAGGAAAAATGTTGTTAGTTTTGATGAGTTAGAAAACAAACCAGAAGTTGTAATAGAACCATTTGGACCTGTTAGCCAGATGAGGAACTAGATTAGGACTTAGTCTAGGGGGAACTGCCAGACCAGAAGACTTTACCAGAAGAGTCACCAGAAGACTTCATCAGAGGACTTCACCAGAGAAGATCAAGACCAGAGGCAGAAGATCTGTCCCCAAACCAGACGAGTCTGGTGAAACAAAAGTAGCTTAGAATCATCTCCTGATTCTAAGGGAAAATCTGTTTCACAATCGACTCTGGACCAGAGGACCTCTGGGTCACCTGGTATCTGGTCCAGCTTACTCTGGGAGCATCAGAGTAATGCAAAGGAAACATTTGACCGTTGGTAATTTGAATAAAGTTAACATGATCGGATTGGAAAGTTTATTGAAGAAATCAATCCAAGGATCTCACCAACCCAATCAATCAATTAGGGAATTGATTGATTGAAGCTTCCATAAATAGAGATCTGATTAGATTAGCTCTCCAACGGCTAAACCCTAATCACCTCTATAAATACAAGAGTGCCAGTTTGAAGAAAGCGCTAGTCACTCTTAGGCTTTTGATATTCATCTACTCATTAAGGAGTTTTGTAAGTTGGAACGAAATACTCAACCTGTTCATCTCTTTAGATAAGGTTGAAGTAAGTTAAGCTTTAGATCGAAGTTAGATATAAAGGGTGTAACAAGGTGCTGGTACTTGTCAATTTCAGTGGTTCGTGAGTAAGTTGGTTGGATAGTAAGGCCCTTTGTAAAAGTGAGAGTGGACGTAGGATTTTAACATCCGAACCACTATACTTCTTGTCTTATTTACTGCTTTACTTGCTTATTATTTATTATTCAGTTGAGTCTTCTAAAAGATTTTTACAAAAGATATTTAATCTAGCTTCCGCAATACACAAGATTTGACTAGTGGGACCAACAAGTGGTATCAGAGCAGTGTGTCCTAGACCACTGCTTTGAAAGGCTTTTGGTGGTCACCAGACAGATCCATTGCTCTATAAATCTTTTGCATAAAATCTTTTATCTTTCCTCAAAATGTCTTCAAAATCTGCTTACAAGAGCCGTAAATTGCCTGAATTTTCTTTTGATGATTATAACCACTGGAGCTTCATGATGAGCAATCATCTTGGAGCTTACATCACAACATGCTTGATGTGGTTGAAAGTGGCCCTATACAATTTTACTGGACTCCAATTGATGATGTCAGGTCAGATGCCAGAGAAGAGACCAGTAGAACTGCAGAGGAAATGACTACTGAAGAAAGAACTGATGGTAGAGTACCAAGGCAGAGAATCCTCAAGAAGAGAGATGGATTGAACAATGATGAGAGAAAGCTATACAACCTGGACCAGGTAGCCAGAACTGAGACCATCAATACCCTCACCAAGGAAGTTATAGTGAAAGTTAGAACCTGTGGTACGACCAAGGAGAAGTGGGACAAGTTGGCTCTGCTCTGCGAAGGAACAGAGAAGATCAAAGACTACAAACTCCAGGCTGTTCAACACTCATTTGACACATTCAAGATGAAGCCAGATGAGACTATTGACCAGCTGGACATGCGTCTTACTAACCTTCTCAACAAGGTTAGTGCTCTAGGTAAAACTTAGTCTGAAAAGGAAATTAATAGCAAAATTTTAAGATCACTAATAAGCAGGTGGAGGATCAAAATTACTTTCATCAAGGACAACAAATATCTCAGCACACTTGATCATCACTTATTACTTTCTGACTTGAAAGCTTATGAGTATGATCAGCAAGAGAAAGATCATTCAGATGAGATCTCAACCTCTTCTGGTCAGAAAGGAGTAGCATTCTCTTCCACCATTAAGACTGAAGAAAAAGTGAAGGAATCTTCTGCAGATGACATGAGCCTCAAGGAGCAGGTAGCACTCTTAACTAGAAAACTTGATAAAAATGAGCTCTAAGTATGGCAGGTACAATAAACACTGGAAGGAATCTACCAGAGACAGAAGGAGTTCATTCAAGCCTACAGAGAAGGAAAAGTCATCTGGAGACTCTAGAGAGACAAGATTCTAGTCACCTGAAAAGAGAAGAGACTTCAGTCACAGGAGGAGAGATAGCAGCTCTGGCAGATCATAATACAAGAGGGGAGAAAGTAGTCCATGGAGATCAGATTACAACTCCAGGAGAATAGACACTACTCCAAGTCCCAGAGCAGGAGACAACACTTGTTACAGTTGCAACAAGCCAGGCCACTACAGCTATGATTGTCCTCAGTTTACTCCTAGAGAAAGAGAAGAGAAAAGACTCAAGAGAGATAGGAGATATGCAGACAAGAGAGCATTGCTGGCAGAAGCAGAGGAGGAGGATACTAGTTCCAGTTCTTCTTCTTCTGACTTTGGATTTGATGATGATGTATGTCTCATGTCAGACATCACTGAGGTACAAGAATCTACCTTGTGTTGATCTAATTCCAAATATACTGAATCCTCTCACTCATCTGGTACTTCCAGAGAGTATGATATGCAGGAAATGCTATCAGATCTCCTGGATTGTGTTCAATTATGCCAGAAACTTGAGAAGGAGAATGGTAGGCTCATAGCAGAAGTTCAATCTTTATCTCATGAGCAGAAATCTACCAGAGAACTCATGAGTGATCATTCCAAAGAAGTCTCTGAACTTCAGGATAAGATCACGGAAAAAGATGCTCTGGTAGATCAACTCATAAGAGAAAGAGACTCTAAGGAAGATGTGTTCAATGAACTTAGAACCAAATATCAATCTCTTATCAAGGGAAATCAAATTGAACAACCTACTAAGGAAGTACATAAGCCCAGAGAAGCTCCAACTGTTGTATCTATTATAACAGGATCTTCTCAACACATAAGTGATAAGAGTGGTTCAGGGTATTCTGGAATTACAACCAGATCTCATAAATATCTCACTAATAAAGGCAAGTTGTCTGAAAGAGCTGGTGAAGTGGTAGAAATCTGGGATGAAAAGGATCCTAATGGAAAAGGTTACAGAGTAGTTCACAATTCTAGTTGGAACAAGGACTGCTCTGCTGACCATATAGATGAAATTCCAAATGAGTTAACTGAACTGGAAGAGAATATCTTAGAGCATAAACGTCTAATAGGAGAACCTATGAAGATTGATGGTTCTGTTCAATTTCCTAGACAGATTAAGGGACCTCAGAGGAATCCTCAAAGAGTGGAACCTAAGCAAATTAGGGGACCTCAGAGGAGATACTCTAACAAGAGGAACTTTAATCAAAATAGGGAATATCAGAGGAGATATACTGAACCAGAGAACCTCAATTAGAATCAGGGACCTAAAAAAAAGTTTGCTCAAAGAAGATTCCAGAACAGAAACACTCATAAGGAGTATCATCATCAGAGAAGGTCCAACTTTCATCAAAACCAGAGGAGGTCTTCCAGACCCATCTATAGAAAACCAACTGATCTGGGTAGCTATGACACCATAGATGATTCTTCTAGGATGTACCCTTATAACCAGACCTTTAAGACCATGTCTTTGAGGCAGGCCATTCGTAAGGCCAGATTTGGAGTGAGATACACCAGACCTGTGTTTAAAAAAGGTAGGTGTATTAGTCCAGCAGCTCAGTTTGTCATTGTCAGAGGACATGTGCTGGTAGATAGATTTGGAAGAAGATAAGATCTCCTCATCCAGCAAAGGATGATCTTTATCTTTGGATTCCTCCAAAAACTGTAACTAACCAATCAGGACCCAACACTAGTAAGGGACCTAATTAATCTTTATGCGGGAGGACAAGAGCCCATTGGAGAAAGGACTTTCAAGCAATGGTGTTTGGTACATTGATAGTGGATGCTCCAAGAACATGACATTTGAAAAGGACCATCTCTAGGATTTCAAGCCATTGAATGGGCCAAGAGTGATGTTTGGTGACAATAACTTTGGAGTCACCAGAGGAGTTGGAAAGTTGATCAACAATGATGTATCTGTAGACGAAGTCTACTATGTGGAAGGACTCAAGCATAATCTGCATTATGTATCCCAATTTTGTGACAAGGGATACTCAGTGAAGTTTTCTAGTGATTCATGCATTATATTTTCCTCTAATTATGATGATATTTTGCTTATTGGCTTGAGAAAAGGTAACATTTATCTTGCAGATTTCAACAGTTGTCCAAGAAATACTTGCCTGGTAGCGAAGGGATCTGCAAAGAACAGCTGACTTTGGCACAAGAGATTGAGTCACTTGAATTTCAAAGCACTGAACAAGATTGCCAGAAAGGGTCTAGTTCGAGGTCTTCCAAATAAAGTGTTCAAGAAAGATCAGGTTTGTGGTTTCTGCCAGAAGGGTAAGCAGCCCAAGACTTCTTTCAAGGATGTCCAAAGCACAACCCCAACCAGAGTACTTCAACAACTTCACATGGACCTGTTTGGACCTGTTTCACCTCTTAGCTTCAGTGGTAGGAAATACACCTTGGTGATAGTAGATGACTTTTCAAGATACACTTGGGTAGTGTTCTTGTTTAAGAAAAATGAAACTATCACTAAGTTGCCAGAGTTCTTCAAGCAGATCCAGAATTAGCAGAACCAAAGCATAGTGAGGATCAGAAGTGACAAATGGACAGAGTTCTTGAATTCACACATTGCAGAGTACTGTAAGGACGATAGTATCTTTCATGAGACATATGCTGCCAGAACACCCCAACAGAATGGAGTTGCAGAAAGGAGGAATAGAACCCTCAATAAAGCTGCCAGAACTCTTCTAGCAGAGCACAAAAATCCTCAGAGATTTTGGGCAGAAGCCATCAATATAGCGTGTTTCACCCAGAACAGATGCCTCATTGCCCAGAGACATGGTAAGATACCATATGAGGTATGGAAAGGTAAAACCCCATCTGTTTCATTCTTTCATGTTTTTGGATGCAAGTGTTTCATCCATGATAATGGGAAGTCCAAATTAAAGACTTTTGATGCTAAAGTGGCAGATTGAATATTCTTAGGATATTCCAGCACCAGCAATGCATACAGAGGCTTTAATAGGAACTCACTTTGTGTGGAAGAAATACCTCATGTTGTTTTTTATGAATCTACTCTTGAGTGCAAGGTGGAAACAAAAGACTTATCTCCAGATAAGACTCAGACTCAGAAGATCAGCAAAGTCAAGCCACCTGTTATTGAATCAGAGTCAGATTCAGATTCAGATGATAACCCATCTTCTGGTTCTCTGGAGCAGAAGCCTCCACAAGGAGTAGAATCAGAAGAGGTTGGAACTCCTTTAGGGGGAAGCTCTCCTGCAGTTGGTGATAATCACCACGGTACTGCAGTAGATGGTCAATCAGGCAAGTCCAAGGGAAGGAAAATCCTGGTTGATCACCTCACAGAGTTGATTATAGGAGATCCAACTAGTGGTGTACAGACTAGGAGAACTCTTAACTTAGTTGTCTTATTCAGTTTCTATGTGTCCTTGACTGAGCCCAAGAATATCAAGGAAGAACTGAAGGATTAAAATTGGATTGTTGTTATGCAGGAGGAGTTGAATCAATTCACCAGACAGGATGTTTGGGAGCTGGTAGACAGACCAAGACATCAAAAGGTGATAGGCACTAAGTGGGTTTTCAAAAACAACAAAGATGAGAATGATGTTATTACTAGAAACAAGGCAAGGCTAGTGGCTCAGGGCTATTCTCAGCCTGAAGGAATAGACTATGATGAGACATTTGCTCCTATTGCCAGACTAGAAGCCATTAGATTGTTTTTAGCATATGTTGCTCACATGAAGTTCAAAGTATACCAGATGGATGTGAAATCTGCCTTTCTTAATGGGATTCTCTTTGAGGAAGTGTATGTGGAACAACCTCCTAGTTTTGAACAAGGTGACAAGGTGTATAAGCTTAAGAAGGCTCTTTATGGGCTTAAGCAGGCACCTTGGGCATGGTATGATACTCTTTCTCAATTTCTTCTGGACAATGGTTTTACTAAAGGAAAGATTGATAGGACCTTGTTTAGGAAAGAAGAAGGAAATGACATCCTTCTGGTCAAAATATATGTTGATGACATTATATTTGGATCCCCTAACAAGAAGCTGTGTGAGAAGTTTGGAGATCTCATGCAGAGCCAGTTTGAGATGTTAATGATGGGTGAGATGAATTATTTCTTAGGTTTGCAGGTGAGGCAGACGGAGAAGGGAATTTTTATTAACCAAGTAAAGTACATCAGAAACATGTTAGATAAATTTGGAATAGGATCTAGCAAAGCTGCCAAGACAAATTTTAACATGGATCCAGATGAGTCTGGAGAGAGTGTGGACCAGACTCAGTACAGGGCACTTATTGGTTCTCTTCTGTACCTGACTGCAAGCAGACCAGATATTACTTTTGTTGTGGGTGTGTGTGCCAGATTTGAAGCTAATCCTAAGAGGAGTCACCTGGAAGTAGCTAGGAAGATTTTGAAGTATCTTAATGGAACAGTAAATATGGGGTTATGGTATCCTGCAGATGATAATTTTGAGTTAAGTGGATACTCAGATTCAGATTATGGTGGATGCAGAATTAATAGGAAGTCTACTAGTGGTACATGCTAATTTCTTGGAAATAAGTTAGTATCTTGGTTCTCTAAGAAGCAGACTTCAGTTGTTACATCAACTACAGAAGCAGAGTACATGGCCACAGGTAGTTGTTGTTCACAACTACTCTGGATTAGTCAGCAGCTTCGGGACTACTAGATTAAAGCTAAGGATATTCTAATATTTTGTGATAGCAATAGTGCAATAGCCATTACCCAGAATCCGGTTCTTCACACCAGATGCAAGCATGTTGATATAAGGCACCATTTTATCAGAGACCATGTTGAGAAAGGGGATATAAAGATGGAAAAGATTGCAATAGATAAGTAGAGAGCATATATTCTCACTAAGCCGTTGGCAGAGACCAGATTCAGAGAATTAGCTTTTGAGTTAGGATTATTGGATCCAGAGACGGATTTGGTTTAGGGGGAACATCAAAAGAGTATCCTTTTTCTTTTTATAATACTTCATTTATCACTTTGATATCACTAACCTGTCTGCAGATTAGATATACCAGAGCAGTCACATCTCCAAGATAAGCTATATACCAGATAACTTTCTGTATCTTCAGATAACAGGCAAGTTGCACCAGAGGAATTACCTCCAGATGAGATGCATCACCAGAGCACTCGTGGTATCATCTGGTTACAATACCAGATGACAGGTAAGTTTTTACTCTTCTGTGCCTGGTCATTGGGATACACTTTTCAAATTACTAAATACACCCAAAACGTTTCATATTCAGAGTGTATTTAAAACTTGGGTCGTGGGCTTAGGCAATCATTTCGCTTTTCTCTTGACTACCACAAAATCCCTCAAACCCAGTCCCAATGACTGCGCCACACACACAATTAAATCTGTATCTTGCCTAAATTAATCTTGGCCGTCAGATTTAATTAAAGTGCAATATGACAATCAATTGACAAATTGATCTTGTCTCCTCAATTTAATGTTAATTCTATGCGTACACATTTTAATTAATTTCAAATCCACGCGTACATTTCTCTTATAAACTAAAATTTCTTCAATCTGTCCCTTCACATTTTCAAAAATTCTCAAACCCTAACCTCTCTCTGCAAAAAGCTTTTTTCTCTCTCTATCCTTTCTTACAGAAATGGCGTCCAAATGCAACTTCAACCCTGCTTATGCGTGTCAAAAGTTGAAGACGGAGATGACGATTGACTTCTATTCCACACACAACTCTGCTGCTTTGGAAATTTTGCATCTTCTTCGCAAATCTGGTGTTGAAGATCTCATCTCCTGCAATTTCGAAAGATTCTCGTACCCTGAATCATTATGCTGGTCAATTCCTGGTGCAGATGAAGATTTTTTATGATGAGATCATTTCAAAGATTGACAACGAAATGTTGGTTCTCGAGAAGGTGGATTTTAGCAAGCTATTTGGAAACCTTCCTAGGACTGGAGGGGATCCCTTGAAGTACAAGGAGAGTAAGGCAATTGAGTCTTTTAAGATCTTTGCAAGGCCCTCTTGCAAGAACTTGATGAAGGAATTTCTTGACAAGCATTTATGTCAGAAGTAAAAGGTGTTGTTAGATATTGTTGTGAAGGTACTCATGTGTGAAAATCACAGTACAAATGCGATTTTCACTGGGAGATTGTGCATGATGAGGGTGATCTATGATGGTATTGAGTGTGATTGGACTGAGTTTTTCTGGAATGTGATGACGAAGAGCAAGGCGAAGATCCAGAAGGAAGCGTGCCCAGATAAGCCTGGAGAGATGCAGTTCTATTTTAACGCCAAGGTGTCTTTAGGGACGAAGCTCACCCTTATTCTGGATCATCTGCTGCTGAATAAGGTGTGGAAGACTAGTGGTTACAAGAAGTTCAACAAGTCCAAGATCTTTTTCAACAAGGATGGAACTCTGCACGGGCATCCAGATTCGAATGGAGAAGGAGCCATCCCTGCCCAGCCGATTCAGGCTATTCCTTCCCCTCCTAAGGGCAAGAGAAATGTGAAGAAGAAGTCTGATGCCCCTACTTCCTCCAATGTGGTGATTTCTGGTTCATCAGAGGATGACCAAATTTCTCTTTCATCTGCTTTGAAGAAGCAGAAGGGTGGTGAAGAAGAGTCGGTATCTTCACCAAAGGCTAAGAAGGGTGGTCCTACGAAGAAGAGGACCAGACCAGAGGAAGGCGGTGCAAGCAAGCCTTCTGGTAAGAAGTATAGGAAACAAAAGAAGGCAGAGAAGAAGTCCCTTCTTAGGGATGAGCCTACAGATGAAGAGGACTCTGAAGCTAAGGAAGAGGTTCCTCTCAAGAAGAAGCCAAGGGTCAGGAGAGCCATTAGCAAGATCCAGACTCCAGCTCTTCTCTGGGCACTTCTCTGGATCAGGCCCTTGAGGAAGCAGCTCAACCAGAGATGGAGGTGGATGAGACCTCGTCTGCTGCTGCTATTCCAGATACAGAGGCCACTGTATCTGCCCCTTTTACATTACCTTCCCCCCCCCCAGAAACTCTAGCCCAAGCATCTGTCTCTGGTGCACAACCATCTGCACCAGAACAGACTCCCCCACATACATCCTCTCCCCTTCCCACTCAAATAACCTCCCCCTCTCACACTCAGATAGCTCTACCCCCTAACCCTTCATCCCCACAAACAGCCTCTGTACCAGAGGTGCCCATTACCTATTCTTGTACAAAAAAACCTTCCACATCCACTCAAACACACCCCTCTACCTCTCAAACCCAAACGCCTATCCCTCCTCCTACTCAAACAAATCCAAATCCCTCATCTTCTATGGCTTTGGGATTTCCTGGTCCTCCTCCCTCCCCCACAAGCTCCATTAGCGATGATAGTGAAGATGAGGATGCTTCACTTGAGCCTACCAACTTAGCGTCATCCTCCTCTGCTCGGAAGCCCACTCCCTTCACCTTCAATAACACAGACATGGGCCCCATCTGACAGAGTATGAGTGTAAGTGCTCAACTCTAGCTAAAAGAGCAGTTTCTCATTCTCTTGGAGCACTTACCCCTTCTGGCAAATTTGACTGATGGAAAAGTCTGGAGCAAGGCCAGATTAGAAGATGTTGAAGATTTGGTTCTTCTTCTGGACGAGATGAGCACATCTGGATTTGCTAACTGGGAGATTGAGATCAAGAAGAAATTGAATGTCCAGAATCCAGTAGAGCTTGAATCGCCAGATTCTGCCAAGATAGTGGTCAGGACTCTCCTGATCCAAAGATGAGTCATGATATCTCCTGAGGGCCCCTCTTACTCATTTGGCCCTCACTTCTCATTTCCTCCAGAGCTGTATTCTGATGAGGAAGACTTTGATGTCACTCCAGCCATGCTTAAAAAGATGAAGCTGTTCTTCAATGAGTAGATCTAGGAGATTGGAAGATTTTGCAAAGTTATGCACATCTGGGACCTGCTTTGATTAAGCACCAGATCAGGCAGGAGAGGCAACGGTTTTTGAAGCAGATCAAGTCTACCTTAGCCTCTGCTAAGGCTGCTTTCAGGGCCAATAGCCTTTTCTTGAAGCTTGATATTATGGATAGCCAGAGACAACTGCAGGAGAATGTACTGGACCAGCTGTAATACCCCGACCCATTTTGAGTTATATAAATAAATAACTAACTTTTGTTGTGTTCATGCATTCATGTTTTATTTTCGAAAGGAGGACAATAACTCTTTTTCAATGATTTTCCAAACGACGAATGAGAAAGTCGAACCGGAAGCACTCCCAGTACTATTACTGATGAAACTAAATCATGAACTAATGAAATTAATAAAATACAAATTCTAAATAGGCATTTTCAATGCCCTAATAACGTTTATAATTATTAAACAAAAATTAAATACTTGTCACCAAAAGTTGGGGGAAAAACCCCCGATTTCTTATCCGACGAATAAATACGGACCCGAATTAATACACAATTAATAAAGTAAGTTTAAATAATAATTTTGAATTAGGAAAATTAAAACCCTAATTTATTCTTATGAAAATCGATCCAAAACTTCATTTTCGGAGCTCGAAACTTAGCCGAAAAACATCCGATTTCAAAACCGAAAACTATATCGCGTCCAATAATACTGAGAGGACTCAAAAGTCCTCCCTAGGACCCACATGGACGTCCTTCAGCTGGAGAAAGGAGGCCAAAGTCAGCCCTCCATCTTTTCCCTTATTTCATGGACAAGTTTCCATCTTTTTTATCATAAAGGACTTGTACTCCCTCCATCAAATGTCTTGACCTATATCTCCCTCTCCTCTCTCCTTATGATCAGCAAACCCACTCCATTTCCTCCTATATATACCCCTCCAAACCCCTTTCTTTTTCCACAATAGTTCTTACACTCAAGAGAGAAAAGAAAGAAAGAAAGAAAGAAAGAAAGAAAGAAAGAGAGAGAGAAAGTTAGGAGTGAGGGTAGAAGGAGAAGGAGCCCTTTCCTCTCCTCCCCCTCTTGGCCTACACCACCACCACCACCACCTAGGAGGAGTGTTTCCCCACCATCTTGAAGTCAAGGGAGTGTTAGAAGCTAGGTTGTTCATCTTTGGTTCCTAATCTTCATGGGAAAGAAAGAAACTACAAGGGTAAGCCCTTTAAATCTTTTTTCCTTTGATGTTATGATCATGTTTTGTTTTGAGTATGAAACCCATAGAAATGGCATGCTAAGAACATCCCCTAAGCTTGTTTAAACTTTGTATGTATTGTATGAGGTTTGTGTTTAAGTTTTCCCACGTTTTTGAGCTTATATGATCATGTATGTGAAAGTTCGACAATATTTATTTCTACCCGAGTTAGCTACTGCCCCCTTTTTGACGAACTCATTTTGGAACTTTATTGATCTTTAAAAATTATGAAAAATTACTTGGATATAGTATTTGATGTATATAAGAAACTGTGAAAATTCGGTGGTCATATGATTTATACTTAGGGAGAATAAATTCGTGAAAATTTAGATGTTTGAAACTGTATGAAACTGGGAGCAGCGACTCTACTTAACCGTTTTCCTCTTTCCAGAAGTGATAAAATTATAGAAAAAATTTGGGGATGTTTCCCTTGTTATTTTTTAAGATATATCCAAATATCCTAGCATTTTGTGTAATAGATAAGGAGATATACATGTTTTAATATTGCATGGTAAATACTTGACTGAGGTTGATTCTTTGTATTCAAAAATTCATTTAACCCTTTTATAAGTGTTTAAAAATCTTAGAAAAATTTGGAGATGTTCACCACTGAGTCTGGAATGTTATGTAAAATTCTTGTTTAATTTTGATTAAGTTTACAATAAGTTATGGATTTTAAGTGAAGCATATACTGTATGATAAACTATGTTATAAACCCATTTTCCATCAAACAAATGGTAATGATCCGTAACTCAAATGACTTAGGTTTATTAAAAAATGTTTGGTTTTAAGTTATCTGTAACATATCTTAATTTCATGATTTTTGAATGCACCTACTGTGAGATATGATTTTTAGACTTCAATGTACACTGTTTTGACGAATGTCTTGCTGTTCTGTTTTCAAATGCAAATGTACCCTATTTCTGTAGCTCAAATGACTTGGTACCCTTAATGAACTTTGTTCCATATCATCTTACGTATAACATACTAAAATTTCATAATTTTCCAGTAAGCCTAAATGCCTTTTTCAGTTAATACATGTATGTATGTCTTTGTTAAATAAGTAGCACTAGAAAGAAGGAATAAATGATACTTTTATAAACAAGCATGTTTTAGGTATATGAATGACTTGTGTTTACTTTTTCAAGAATGTGTTTGAGTGTTTTACTTGATTTTGAGTGTTGAATGCACCCGGAAGATCCAAAACTCCAACCGGTGGACCCGTATTGAATTAGAGTAACCTTACTACCCGAATGAACAAGTTTCAATGCCTTCCTTGAACTTGAATGAAACCCTAGGACTGTTTTAATAGGATAAATACTTCCCCTATTATAGAAAAGCCCTAAGTATGATGCGAAGTTGAGTAATAAACTAAAAGAATGAACGATGACTAAATTAACGGACTGTGTTAGGTAAAGTGGGGTTAGCTCGGAAGCTCGGAGGTCGCCTTTGTTCTAAGCAATCAAGAAGTTAAGCTTTATCTCTAAAAGTTTCCAGGTGGGTGACACTAGCTGTATAGCTAGTTAATGTTATATGGACTGTTGTCAGTTTTCTGAAACAAACGTAATGAATATTAGTAAAAGACATGAACAATCTTATGAATGTGAATGCGAGTATGCGTTTATAACAATGTGAGCATGTGGTATGTGATTTGTGAACTATGTGAAAGTTGTAAGGGAAGCTGATGGAGGGATAAGGACGGAAGGGACAAGGACGCGGTAGAGTCGCTACCGGTGCCCCCCAAACAGGGATAAGGATGTGGTTGAAAGAGTACCAGTGCTCCCAAAATTTTAGGGACAAGGATGTGGTAGAGTCGCTACCGGTGCCCCCCCAACAGGGATAAGGATGTGGTTGAAAGAGTACCAGTGCCCCCATTTTTTTTAGGGACAAGGACGCGGTGGAAATGCCACCGGTGCCCCCCATATGAATAAGAAAGGAGATTGATGGGCCTTTGAGCCATATGATTGATGGGCCTTTGAGCCATATGAATGATGGGCCTTCGGGTCATATGAATGCTTTGTTCTAAGTTTGTGTTTATAAGTTTTTTGTTAAAGAAAACGAATACACATGACCAAAAATTATAATGAACCAACTGAAAGGTGAAAATCTTAAAAGTATTATTATTCTTGGATCTCCTGACAATCTGTATAACAGCATACAGGTTAACCGCTGAGATTTTATCCCACGCCCCTCTCTAAATATTTTTAGGTTATGATGCTGAGGTCCGGGAGCTGCCGTAGATGACTACTTCACTCTCCCGCTTATTAATTAAATAAACTGTTTTTTATCAAGATTGAGACATTATGCTATACTACTGTTAATCTTTTGTCACTAATGTCTCGAGAGTCATACCCAGGACTCGTCGGGATGTTTCCTTATTAAGTAATGGGATGATGGTTTTTATTAAGTAACAAACTGATGTTTTCTCAAATAAGTATTATGTTAAGTTCTTCCGCTGCATCTGTATAATTATATTTATTGTTTTTATCTTTTATAAATAAATTTTATGGCTCAGTTTTTATGGTTCACTAAGTGATGACTCGGGTTTAGGACGTTGTGACCTCAAAGGTCAACTTTCTGAAATTCCGGGGCGTTACAGGTGGTATCAGAGCTTATGTTCAAAACTTCGGACCAAATGGTTTATTTTCCTTTATTTCAAAATTTCACTTAGTATAGTAGACAAATTTTATAAACTTTAAAAATTAAATATTACTAGTGAGAAGGTTGTCTACAGCGAGCATACCGAAAACCTCAAGGTATGTGATGTCTTATGAGAAATAAAACAATAGAACCCTTAAGAATAACTGAAAACGAAAGAAAGAACACAGAAGCTTATGAGGACAAGTGCTTGAATTTCATACTACTTGCGCATATATGTGAAATTACTTGATTATTCATATTATACTATTTTGTGACGTCATTTTCTCTGGCGAGCAAAACTGTTATTTTGTGTATAGTATTACTATTTTCTTTTTCTTTCATTTCTTAGTGTTTTGTTACTGACCTTAGACTCTTTTTCCGTTTAGACGAGGACCCTAGGCAGGTAGTATGGCATACACTCACCGTCTTCGGAACATTTACCAGTGGAAGGGTGAGACCATCTACCACTTTGTGGGCCGTTTCACCCTTTGTAGAGACCGAGCTCTCGGTGAGGGCTTGACGCTATCCGAGCCAGAGTATTTGACTCTAGATGGGCTACTGATGCTGAGACAGCAGGCCACATTAGTCTTGTCGCTTTTATGGATGACTTGGTCGACAACATCAACGCGGCTACTAAGGCCGTAGAGCGGTCCAACCTAGAGATGGGTCGTGCCGCTTTCCATGAGGTCGTGGCAGCCCTCATTGGTACAGAGAGGAATGCTGTTGTGAGCGAGATGCTAGTCCTTAGAGAGAAGATGAGATACCTAGCAGAGCGGGAGGCAGAGCTCAGCCACGAGAGCACCCGTCTGGCGGATCGCCAGAATGCGAGGTTGGATAAGGCGAGGCAGCACCGCCATATGGGTATAGACTTTTGGGAAGAGTCTGGATTAGCGGGTGGACCCGTGGAGTCGGATCCAGTAGAGGCATACATGGATGTTGAGAGTCCTGAGGAGGCAAGGGAGAACATCGATATTGGACTCTCTATTCGCCCGACCCCTAGCACCCACGATGTTGAGGCAGGACCTAGCCAGCACCCCGATGTTTGCTCAGCCACCGACTAATTAGTTGTAGTAGGAGGTTGTTGTATATAGTTTGGGGATAGTTTCCCGGTTGTAGCCGGATGATCCCAGTTGTAGTTGGAGTTAGGAACCTTATGGTCGACTTAGACTCAGACCCTTTTTCTCACCTAGATTAGTTCTTTTGTAGAAGCTTACGTGCTTGCCTTTGGTTAACCTATTATGTAAAATTTGACTATTTTTAATGTTATTATTGATATATTTTAAAGTCTCGCATCTCTTAATTTTTGTTGGAGACCTGTTTCTCTCCGTTTAACCTTTGAGAACTCGTTTTTCTCTTTCCCAATTATATATGCGTATTACTGTCTCACGTGAGTTTTCTTTTGTGGGATATTCTATTATATCTGTTATATTTATCTTGTGTTTGCATCATGTGTCATTATTTTTCCCTAACATGCATCGTCGTAGCTCGTTACCGTGCTGCTGATCTAGACAGTATGTTCCGGTTTCTGTGTGCACCCCTGCGTGATTGAATTAATACCATGCTGTAAAATATTGGATTCTCTTGTTTTGAATTTTATCATACCTATATGAAGTAATATTTTCCTTCTTTTAAACATTTCCTTAGGATGCCGCCGAAGAGGAAAACACGAGCTAACCAAGAACCGTCTGAGGGTTCCGTAGGACAGGAAGCCCCACCCGCTGCTTCAGGAGCCGAAATGGCACGAGATTTCTTTAACTCCCTACAGATATTCATGCAACAACAAACACCCCCACCCCCACCTGCTCATGCACCACCCCATCACCCCCATGCAAACTCTACAGTCGAACAGTTTCGACATTTGCAACCACCTCGATTTAAGGAAAATGAAGGCCCCATGGGAACCGAGGAATGGATAGCTGAGATGGAACGAATTTTCCGCCACATGACACTAACTGAGGCTCAGAAGGTATCATGTGCCCAGTTCCAGTTTGCCGAAGATGCTGCCCAGTGGTGGGAAGCCCATGAGCGTACTATGACCCCCGGAGAAAGGGAATCCCTAACTTGGGAAGATTTTAAGAAAGTCGTTATGATGAGGAACTTTCCACAGGCCCTTCGTGACAGGAAAGAAGTGGAATTTGTGAACCTCAAGCAAGGAACTCTCTCTGTCACTGAGTATGAGAAACAATTTAACAAACTGTCCCGTTATGCCCCACACCTGGTGGAGGTAGATGAGAGGAAAGCCAGAAGGTTTGAGAGAGGCCTAAGGCCAGAAGTTGGAGGTGTAGTAGCTGGGCTGAAGCTCCCCAGTTACGGTGAAGTTTTCGATCGTGCACTGATCGTGTCCATCGGCTTGGGACTGGAGTTCAGGCAGACTCCACCTACGCTATCAGTGAATCGAAACTGGTCATCAAATTTCAAGAGAGACTCAAGCCAGCCACAGAGAGGAAATAACCCTATTGTCCATACTAGACCTAGACCTCCTCCACATTGTTCAAGTTGTGGAAGGTCGCATGTAGGACCATGCCTTAGGAAGTCTGGCGTATATTTCAAGTGCCACTAAGTAGGGCATAGATTCTCTGAATGCCCACAACTAGTCGATGGGAGGAACCAGGCTCGACAACCACCGGCGAACAACTTCCGTCCACCGGGACCCCCGAGTGGCAACTACCGTCCGCCTGGACCACCGAGAGGGAACTTCCCCAGTCAACAACCTAGAGGACGTGCGCAGGTGAATGCAATGATGGAAGAGGAATGCATGGGAGGCCCGACTCTTAATGAGACCATGACAGGTACGTTGCTAGTACTTGGTTTATCTGCTCATGTATTGTTTGATACTGGAGCATCACACTCCTTTATCTCTGAAAGGTTTAAGAAAAACCTCAACATAAAAAGTGTTAGAGGAGAAACTTTGAATGTAAGCATTCCATCTGGTGACACCATAAGCATCCAAGAACAAATAAAAGATCTAATAATAGAGCTGAATGGACACAGGATAGGAACTGACCTTCACGTTCTAGGAATGAAAGATTTTGACATAATCCTAGGAATAGATTGGTTAAGGAGAAATAAGGCCGTCATAAGATGCTCAGAGAGAGAGATAGATTTCGAGACAAAAGATGGCCAACGTTTCACTTTTCGAGGAACAACGATGAAGACCCGAGTGAGGGTAATCTCTGCATTAAAGGCTACCAAGCTACTTCGAGGAGGAAATGCTCAAGGATACTTAGTTAGCATCTCGGCAACTGCTAAGGATACAAAATCGCCAGCCGAGGTGCGAATTGTGAAAGAATACCCCGACGTGTTTCCTGAAGAACTATCTGGATTACCCCCAGGTCGCCAAGTGGAATTCACGATCGACTTGACACCTGGTGCTGCACCTGTGTCAAAGGCACCATACAGAATGGCACCCAAGGAATTGCAGGAGCAACTGCAAGAACTTATGGATAAGAAATACATCCGTCCGAGCGTGTCACCTTGGGGAGCGCCTGTACTCTTTGTAAAGAAGAAAGACTGATCACTCAGAATGTGCATCGATTATAGAGGGTTAAACCAGCTAACCATCAAGAACAAGTATCCCCTTCCGAGAATCGAGGACTTGTTCGACCAATTAAAGAATGCATCAGTATTCTCAAAGATCGATCTGAGATCGGGTTATCACCAGCTGAAAGTCAAGGGAAGTGACATACCAAAAATGGCATTCAGAACACGGTATGGACACTATGAATTCACGGTGATGCCCTTTGGGTAAGACGAATGCACCCGCAGTCTTCATGGACTTGATGAACCGAGTATTTCACCAGTACTTGGATCAGTTCGTCATTGTATTCATCGACGACATACTAGTATACTCGAAGGATCAGAAGCAACATGAGGAACACCTTAGGACTATCTTAGAGACACTAAGACGTGAGAAATTATACGCTAAGTTTAGCAAGTGTAAATTTTGGATTGACCGAGTTATGTTCCTAGGTCACATAATCTCAGCAAAAGGAATTGAGATGGATCCCGCCAAGGAAGAGGCCATAATGGACTGGAAGGCTCCAATTAATGTCAATGAGATAAGGAGTTTCCTGGGTTTGGCAGGATACTATCGGAGATTTATCCAGGACTTCTCACGTATTGCAAAGTCCTTAACACAGTTAACCAAGAAAAGTGAAAGGTTTATTTGGATGCCGACCTGTGAGAAAAGTTTTCAAGAGTTGAAAGGGAGATTAACTTCCTCACCAGTGCTAACTATTCCTAATGGATCAGAAGGATTTGTGATCTATACTGATGCATCCTTATCAAGTTTAGGATGTGTCCTGATGCAGGATGGGAAAGTCATTGCGTATGCGTCCCGCCAGCTGAAGACGCATGAACAAAATTATCCTACACATGACTTAGAGTTAGCAGCTGTGGTTCATGCGCTAAAGATATGGAGACATTACGTATATGGTGGTAAGTGCGAGATATACACAGACCACAAGAGCTTGAAGTACTTCTTTACGCAAAAGGAATTGAATATGCGACAAAGAAGGTGGCTCGAACTGGTGAAAGACTATGACTGCACTATCCATTATCACCCTGGGAAAGCGAATGTAGTGGCTGACGCACTGAGCAGGAAAGAAAGTGCAACACTCAGCGCCATGCCTACGGATCAAGAACCACTACTCAGAGAATTTTCCCAGATGAAGTTGGAATTTTCCAACCATTGTTGTGCAAATGCAGAAGTGTATGCACTCACGGTGCAACCAACACTGAGGGAAAGGATCAAGGAGGCACAAAAGGGTGATAGATTCCTCGAGAAGATGAAGGATCGAACAGAGAAAGGAACCCTTCAAGGTTTTCTCATGAGCCCCGATGGAGCCTTGATGTTTGGAAATAGGATCTGTGTGGCAAAGAAAGAACAACTGATGAACGAGATACTGAAGGAAGCTCACAATACGCTGTACATTGTACATCCTGGAGAGACAAAGATGTATCGGGAGTTACGGGAAAACTTTTGGTGGAGAGGAATGAAGAGGTCAATAGCCAATTTTGTGAGAAAATGCTTAACTTGCCAACAAGTTAAGGCAGACCACCAACGACCGTCAGGACTGTTGAACCCGCTAGAAATACCTGAATGGAAATGGGAGAACATCGCCATGGATTTCGTCACGGGTTTTCCTAAAACGAATAAGAATCACGATGCTAGTTGGGTTGTAGTGGATAGACTCACTAAGTCAGCTCATTTCATTCCAATTCGTATGACTTATTCGATGGATAAGATGGCACAGTTATACGTAGCGGAAATAGTCAGACTACATGGCGTACCAGTCTCAATCGTTTCAGATAGAGACCCCCGTTTCACCTCAAATTTCTGGAAGAGCTTACAACAAGCTTTGGGGACTAAGTTAAATTTCAGCACTGCATATCATCCATAGACAGATGGCCAATCAGAAAGGACAATACAAACCTTGGAGGATATGTTGAGGGCTTGCGCTCCAGACTTTGAAGGAAATTGGGAAGCAAATCTCCCTTTGGTGGAATTTGCCTACAACAATAGTTACCAGGCAACAATACAGATGACACCTTTTGAAGCACTTTATGGGTAGGTCGCCTATTTGCTGGGACGAGGTCGGAGTCCAAAAAATTTTAGGACCCGAACTCGTGGAGAAATCAGTAGAGGTCATCTCGCAGATCAGGGAAAGAATCAAGATAGTTCAAGACCGTCAAAAGTCATATACCGACACATGAAGAAAGGATCTACACTTTGAAATCGGTGATAAAGTGTTCCTAAGAGTCGCGCCTATGAAAGGGTTGGTTCGTTTTGGGAAAAGAGGTAAGTTGAAACCTCGCTTCATAGGCCCCTTCGATATTTTGGACAAAGTCGGAGACGTAGCCTACCGTATAGCCTTGCCACCTGAACTAGCGCAAGTACACAACGTGTTCCATGTGTCTACACTTAGGAAATACTTGAGCGACCCAGACCACGTCGTTGATTTCAAGGATTTAAGTCTGAGTCGTGACCTAACTTACGAAGAGGTACCTGTGACCATTTTGGGAAGGAAAGTTCACCTTCTGAGGAACCGAGAAGTCCCTTTAGTATTGGTACAATGGAGCCGACATGGAAAGGAAGGAGCCACTTGGGAAAGAGAGGACGAGATTTTAGCAAAATACCCGCAATGCCTTTAGGATATGTAAGAAAATTTCGAGGACGAAATTTCTATTAAGGAGGGTAGGATGTAATACCCTGTCCCATTTTGAGTTATATAAATAAATAACTAACTTTTGTTGTGTTCACGCATTCATGTTTTGTTTTTGAAAGGAGAACAATAACTCTTTTTCAATGATTTTCCAAACGACGAATGAGAAAGTCGAACCGAAAGTACTCCCAATACTATTACTGATGAAACTAAATCATGAACTAATGAAATTAATAAAATACAAATTCTAAATAGGCATTTTCAATGCCCTAATAACGTTTATAATTATTAAACAAAAATTAAATACTTGTCACCAAATGTTTGGCGAAAAACCCCTGATTTCTTATCCGACGAATAAATACGGACCCGAACTAATACACAATTAATAAAGTAAGTTAAATAATAATTTTGAATTAGGATAATTAAAACCCTAATTTATTCTTATGAAAATCGATCCAAAACTTTATTTTCGGAGCTCGAAACTTAGCCGAAAAACATCCGATTTCAAAACTGAAAACTATATCGCGTCCAATAATACTGAGAGGACTCGAAAGTCCTCCCTAGGACCCACATGGACATCCTTCAGCTGGAGAAAGGAGGCCAAAGTCAGCCCTCCATCTTTTCCCTTATTTCATGGACAAGTTTCCATCTTTTTTATCATAAAGGACTTGTACTCCCACCATCAAATGTCTTGACCTATATCTCCCTCTCCCCTCTCCTTATGATCAGCAAACCCACTCCATTTCCTCCTATATATACCCCTCCAAACCCCTTTCTTTTGCCACAATAGTTCTTACACTCAAGAGAGAAAAGAAAGAAAGAAAGAGAGAAAGTTAGGAGTGAGAGTACGTAGAAGGAGTAGGAGCCCTCTCCTCTCCTCCCCCTCTTTGCCTACACCACCACCACCTAGGAGGAGTGTTTCCCCACCATCTTGAAGTTAAGGGAGTGTTAGAAGCTAGGTTGTTCATCTTTGGTTCCAAATCTTCAAGGGAAAGAAAGAAACTACAAGGGTAAGCCCTTTAAATCCTTTTTCCTTTGATGTTATGATCATATTTTGTTTTTAGTATGAAACCCTAAGAAATGGCATGCTAAGAACATCCCCTAAGCTTTTTTAAACTTTGGATGTATTGTATGAGGTTTGTGTTTAAGTTTTCCCACGTTTTTGAGCTTATATGATCATGTATGTGAAAGTTCGACAATATTTATTTCTACCCGAGTTAGCTACTGCCCCCTTTTTGACGAACTCATTTCGGACCTTTATTGATGTTTACAAATCGTGAAAAATTACCTAGATATAGTATTTTATGTATATAAGAAACTGTGAAAATTTGGTGGTCATATGATTTATACTTAGGGAGAATAAATTCGTGGAAATTTAGATGTTTAAAACTGTACGAAACTGGGAGCAGCGACTATACTTAACCTTTTTGCCTCTTTCCAGAAGTGATAAAATTATAGAAAAAATTCGGGGATGTTTCCCTTGTTGTTTTTTAAGATATATCCAAATATCCTAGCATTTTGTGTAATAGATAAGGAGATATACATGTTCTAATATTGCATGGTAAATACTTGACTGAGGTTGATTCTTTTTTTCAAAAATTCATTTAACCCTTTTATAAGTGTTTAAAAATCTTAGAAAAATTTGGAGATGTTCACCACTGAGTCTGCAATGTTATGTAAAATTCTTGGTTAATTTTGATTAAGTTTACAATAAGTTATGGATTTTTAAATGAAGTATATACTGCATGATAAACTATGTTATAAACCCATTTTCCATCAAACAGATGGTAATGATCCGTAACTCAAATGACTTAGGTTTATAGATGAAAAATGTTTGGTTTTAAGTTATCTGTAACATATCTTAATTTCATGATTTTTGAATGCACCTACTGTGAGATATGATTTTTAGACTTCAATGTACACTGTTTTGACGAATGTCTTGCTGTTCTGTTTCCAAATGCAAATGTACCCTATTTCTGTAGCTCAAATGACTTGGTACCCTTAATGAACTTTGTTCCATATCATCTTACATATAACATACTAAAATTTCATAATTTTCCAGTAAGCCTAAATTCCTTTTTCAGTTAATACATGTATGTATGTCTTTGTTAAATAAGTAGCACTAGAAAGAAGGAATAAATGATACTTTTATAAACAAGCATGTTTTAGGTATATGAATGACTTGTGTTTACTTTTTCAAGAATGTGTTTGAGTGTTTTACTTGCTTTTGAGTGTTGAATGAACCAGGAAGATCCAAAACTCCAACCGGTGGACCCGTATTGAATTAGAGTAATCTTACTACCCGAATGAACAAGTTTCAACGCCTTCCTTGAACTTGAATGAAACCCTAGGACTGTTTTAATAGGATAAATACTTCCCCTATTATAGAAAAGCCCTAAGTATGATGCGAAGATGAGTAATAAACTAAAAGAATGAACGATGACTAAATTAACGGACTGTGTTAGGTAAAGTGGGGTTAGCTCGGAAGCTCGGAGGTCGCCTTTGTTCTAAGCAATCAAGAAGTTAAGCTTTATCTCTAAAAGTTTCCAGATGGGTGACACTATCTGTATAGCTAGTTAATGTTATATGGACTGTTGTCAGTTTTCTGAAACAAACGTAATGAATATCAGTAAAAGACATGAACAATCTTATGAATGCGAATGCGAGTATGCGTTTATAAAAATGTGAGCATGTGGTATGTGATTTGTGAACTATGTGAAAGTTGTAAGGGAAGCTGATGGAGGGATAAGGACGGAAGGGACAAGGACGCGGTAGAGTCGCTACCGGTGCCCCCCAAACAAGGATAAGGATGTGGTTGAAAGAGTATCAGTACCCCCAAACTTTTAGGTACAAGGATGCGGTATAGTCGCTACCGGTGCCCCCCCCCCCAACAGGGATAAGGATGTGGTTGAAAGAGTATCAGTGCCCCCATTTTTTTTAGGGACAAGGACGCGGTGGAAATGCCACCGGTGCCCCCCATATGAATAAGAAAGGAGATTGATGGACCTTTGAGCCATTTGATTGATGGGCCTTTGAGCCATATGAATGATGGGCCTTCGGGCCATATGAATGCTTTGTTCTAAATTTGTGTTTATAAGTTTTTTTGTTAAAGAAAACGAATACACATGACCAAAAAATTATAATGAACCAACTGAAAGGTGAAAATCTTAAAAGTATTATTATTCTTGGATCTCCTGACAATCTGTATAACAGCATACAGGTTACCCGCTGAGATTTTATCTCACGCCCCTCTCTAAATATTTTCAGGTTATGATGCTGAGGTCCGGGAGCTGCCGTAGATGACTAATTCCCACTCCAGCATATTAATTAAATAAACTGTTTTTATCAAGATTGAGACATTATGTTATACTACTGTTAATCTTTTGTCACTAATGCCTCGAGAGTCATACCCAGGACTCGTCGGGATGTTTCCTTATTAAGTAATGGGATGATGGTTTTTATTAAGTAACAAACTGATGTTTTCTCAAATAAGTATTATGTTAAGTTCTTCCGCTGCATCTGTATAATTATATTTATTGTTTTTATCTTTTATAAAGAAATTTTTCTGGCTCAGTTTTTATGGTTCACTAAGTGATGACTCGGGTTTAGGACGTTGTGACCTCAAAGGTCAACTTTCTGAAATTCCGGGGCGTTACACCAGCTGCATCCTGTTTCAATACTTAAGGTGGAAATGGCTTCTCAAATGCTGGAGACAGCCCGGATGAAGGACTCTCTGCAAGAGATGATTAACAAGCAAGAGCGCCTGGTGGCTGAGGCTCAGGCCTATGTTGAGGAAGCAAGGAAGCTCAGAGATCTACAAACTTCTTCCAATACTGAGTTGCCAGGTCTGGTCAAGAAAATCGTGGAGCCCCTCCTTGATGAAGTTAAAAAGGGGGAAGAGATGGCCAGAACTGATCTGGCAAAGAGTACAAATGAAACTCTTTTCAACCACTCTGGTCATTTGGACCTGTTGGAAAGTACTCTGGCTCAAGCTGAGCTCCATAAGAAGAAGAAGGATGAGCTCAAATCTCTTGCAGTGGCAAAGCAGCTTACAACAGATGAGGAGAACCTAGACTCTAAACTAGATCCAGTGACTGTTCCTGGTCCTGCTAAGAAGAAGATAAGAAGGGTGAAGAAGACCTTCTTAGAAGAAGTGGTAGAAGAAGCAGAGAAGAGATATAAAGAGGAAACTTAAAAAGAGAAGGCAACAAGAATAAGGAAGGATATTGATGAAGAACAGAGGAGAAGATATGTTCGAAGGCAGAACAAGAAGACAAGAGAAGCTGGTCTTTCTATTCCTAGTGCCAGTGGGAGTTCAAGTTCCAAGAAGAAGAAGTCTGTGGAAGTGATGGACATTTTACCTCTCAGGACAGAAGGATCTTTTGATTCAACTAATGTCTGTTCCGTTGATTGAGCAGTGGAAAGATGCTAAGATTCTCTGGTTTATCCAGCATTATATCCAGAGGCCACCTCTAGAGGATAAAGACTTAATCAACAGGACCTTCCACACTTGGATGAAGGCATATGATCCTGACCTCTACAAGCAGTTGATGGATTCCACCATCCAATTTAATCTGGAAGTGACTGCTCCTGAATTTCACTATCTCAACACACCAATGAATGGAGACCAGATTGATTGGGCGGACCTGAAGAAGCTTTTCAAGAATAAGGTGCTCAAGGACTTCACTCCATCCAGTTCTGCAGAGCTCAAAGCAGTTCAAGATCGCTTTTTGGACTGGTTCCTTGTGCCAAAGGATGATAGAAGATATTCTTAGAATAGGAACTTTGCCTTGTAATCTGCAATCTCTTCTGATTCATTAATGAAAGTTTCTATCTCTTCTGTTTGAAAGACAACTTCTTGTTGTCTAATTGTTTGCTTGATAAGATCTACTCTAAGATCTTGTCTTATTTACTTTTTATGCTTTTCTGGTCAGTTCTGGTATTGTTTTAACTTCATCAAAAAGGGGGAAATTGTTAGGAAAAATGTTGTTAGTTTTGATGAGTTAGAAAACAAACCAGAAGTTGTAATAGGACCATCTGGACCTGTTAGCCAGATGATGAACTAGATTAGGACTTAGTCTAGGGGGAACTGCCAGACCAGAAGACTTCACTAGGAGAGTCACCAGAAGACTTCATCAGAGGACTTCACCAGAGGACTCCTCCAGAAGACTTCACCAGAAGAGTCACCAGAAGACTTCATCAGAGGACTTCACTAGAGGACTCCTCCAGAAGACTTCACCAGAGAAGATCAAGACCAGAGGTAGAAGACCTTTCCCCAGACCAAACGAGTATGGTGAAACAAAAGTAGCTTAGAATCATCTCCTGATTCTAAGGGAAAATCTGTTTCACAACCGACTCTGGATCAGAGGACCTCTGGGTCACCTGGTATCTAGTCCAGCTTACTCTGGAAGCATCAGAGTAATGCAAAGGAAGCATTTGACCGTTGGTAATTTGAATAAAGTCAACATGATAGGATTGGAAAGTTTGTTGAAGAAATCAATCCAAGGATCTCACCAACCCAATCAATCAATTAGGGAATTGATTGATTGAAGCTTCCATAAATAGAGATCTGATTAGATTAGCTCTCCAATGGCTAAACCCTAATCTCCTCTATAAATACAAGAGTGTCAGTTTGAAGAAAGCTCTAGTCACGTGCACGAAGAAAAAGCTCTCAAGTTTTACATTATACTCAAGCAATCTAACACTCTTAGGCTTTTGATATGCATCTACTCATTAAGGAGTTTTGTAAGTTGGAACGAAATACTCAACCTGTTCATATCTTTAGATAAGGTTGAAGTAAGTTAAGCTTTAGATCGAAGTTAGATCTAAAGGGTATAACAAGGTGCTGGTACTTGTCAATTCCAGTGGTTCGTGAGTAAGTTGGTTGGATAGTAAGGCCCCTTGTAAAATGGAGAGTGGACGTAGGATTTTAACATCCGAACCACTATACATCTTGTCTTATTTACTGCTTTACTTGCTTATTATTTATTATTCAGTTGAGTATTCTAAAAGATTTTTACAAAAGATATTTTATCTAGCTTCTGCAATACACAAGATTTGACTAGTGGGACCAACAGTAGTTACAGGCAAAAAGGTATCCTCATAATCAATCTAATCTTTCTGATTATATCCTTTTGCCACTATCTTAGCTTTAAAGGTTTCAACCCTTCCACACGGTCCTCTTTTTCTCTTGTATACCCACTTGCATCCAATGAGTTCTAACCCACTGGGTGGTTCGACCAGCTCCCACACTTGATTATGATCCATTGTACCCATCTCGACTTCCATTGATGTTTGTCAAGATGTCGCATCTTTGTCTTGGATTGCCTCGTTGTATTTCCATGGGTCCGACTCATCTTCGAGAATCAAATCCGAAGATTCTCCTATTCCCATGAATCTCTCGGGTTATCTAACAAACCTCCCATTACGATGGGGTTCCGGTTGTGTAGGTGTGACAATTGGTATATCATCTTGTACACTTGGTATAGGAGTTTGACCTCTTAATTCGTATAAGGTAATCTCACTTCTGGGCTTTCTATTGTTCATATAGTCTTCCTCCAAGAATTTAAAGTGTGTTATACTCGCGGTCTTTTGATTTTTGGGACTATAGAATATATACCCCTTCGTTCCCATGGGATATCCTATAAACAGCCTTAATTCCGAATGTGGATCCAATTTACTGGCTTCCTTGTCTAGCATGTATGTCGGACACCCACAAATTCTTATGTGTATCAAACTAGGCTTTCGCCCAGCCCACAATTCTGTTGGGGTTTTAGGAACCGATTAGGATGACACTAATTTTGGAATATAAGCCGTTGTTTCCAACGCATTACCTCAAAACGACTTGGGTAGATCTGAATAACTCATTATGGATCTGACCATTTCTAAAAGAGTCTGGTTCCTTCGTTCTGTTGAGGGGTTCCCGGTGCGGTCAACTGGGATACAATCCCTTCATCCGATATGCATTTCAAGAATTCATCGCTGAGGTATTCACCTCCACGATCAGATCGTAGAAACTTGATACTTTCGTTATGCAACATAAGGTAGATGTATCCATATCCTGAGTAATCGTCAATGAATGTGACAAATACTCATACCCCCTTCTTGCTATGATCGTCATTGAACCATACATATCGGTATGAACGAGTTCTAACACTTCTGTAGCTCCATTCCCCTTGGCTCCAAATGCCCTCTTGGTCATTTTACACTCTAAATAGGACTCGCAAGTTGGAAACGACTCAACTTGAAAAGACTCCATGGATTCGTCTTTCACCATTCTTTGTATCCATATTAGATTAATATGACCTAATCTAGGATGCCATAGAAGTGTTTTGTTCATGTCAGAAGAACGCTATCCTTTATAACTTGAAATAGTCGATGTGTTATTAGATTTAATTTGTGAGTGGTGTGCCTAATTAATGGTATAAAGATCATCCAACAATGTTTGAGAACAAATAAAACTCATCGTTTCAAGAAATAATAACATCCTTATTAAAAGAAACTGAGTATCTATTCAAAACAGTTTAGAAACTGAAGGTTAAATTCTTTCTAAACTAGGAACATGATGAACGTCTCTCAAGACCATAACTCTATCTTCAAAAGATAGGTGCACTTCTCCCACTGCTTCAGCTGCCACTCTCGTAGCATTGCCCGGTGTGATGGGGATCTCACTTCCGCTAAGTCGCCGGGTTAGCTTGAACCCATGCAAAATGAAACAAATGTGATCAGCGGCTCTCGTATCCACTATCCACGAATGGACAGTATACGCCACTTCACAAGTTTTGACGACTAGGGCATGTGAATTACCTAACATTCCTAGCCTCTCAGACTTGGAACACACAGACTTCCAATGCCCCCTCTTATCGTAGTTAAAACACTTCCCTTCGATGCTAGCCTTGGCTTTGCCTTTCGCAACATGGTGATTTGCTTGGATCCGGCCTTTGGTTCTCTTCCTCTTCTTCCCTCCTTTGGGACCAGAAGAGGTAGACGGACCATTAGCCACCATAGCAGTGGATTGGTGCCCCATTATCGCCTCCACCGAAACTAAAGCTTGCAAGAGCTTGGGCAAGCAACTTGTTCGTTCATTCATCTGACAGTTCAGTTGAAACTGCTCAAAGCTTCTCGGTAGATAATGGGGTATGAAATCGACCTGAGTAGGGACATCAAAATCCGCACCAAGTACTTCCAACTTGTTAAGGTATGCCATTATCTCGAGAACGTGCTCCCTTACGGGCGTTCCTTCCACCATTTTCAACTTAACTGAGTCATGTTTGGTGAACTGATTAGTCATGGGTTTCTGATGTGAAAACATCTCTTCAAGGTTTTCCATGATATCAACAGCGGATATAATGCCTTCATGAATACGCCTCAAATCCTCAGACACAGATGTCAAGATGATGTGCTTCATGTGTTCCTTGTCACGCTTCCAATCATCATAAACTGTCTTTTCCCATTGCTTGACTTATCATTAGGTTTGCCGGGTATATTAACTTGAACAACCCAATTGTGTTTTTGTGCAGTAAGGACAAAGTTTAAATTACATTTTCAATTGACATAATATTCTCCAAAAAGTTTGTTAACTTAAAGTATACTAAACAGTGGATTAAAAGGTTGCGACATGATGAATTGAGAATAAAACATGCATTCATATTAATATCTAGAAAAATACAAAATTATCACATAATTCGATCACATCAACTATATTGAAATCTTAAAACAATATAATCATGCATCAGCCGACATCTCGAAAGAATTTAAATGCGCCACGAGGGGTGGTCTATACATTTAAACACATTCAAGCAGGTCACAAATATTAATAGTTACAAATCTTTAATTCAAAATTAATAGTTGACTCCCACTTTGACCACATAAAAATTGACAGGGACTCCACGGGGAGTAAGTTAATATCAATTTCTTATGCCTAAGTAATAACCATAATTTAATACAGGATTATTATTTCGCTTTGAGCAAGTCACTCGTGGTGAGGGTCAATACCGCCACTAGTAATAATCCACAATCATCCTTTCGGAATTTATTCATGTAAAATCCGTCCTTTTGGCCGATCCGAGGGGAAAATGTATTCCAAAAAGACTTCACAGATAAATTATGGAGGTCAAAATTAATCCAATTTTATTATCCAGAATAAAATCGTGATTAATTAAAAAAAATACTTAGTAATTTTCGAAGTAAGGTTTTCCTTGGACAATTAAAATTCATGCAAACACATTTTATCAAATAATAAATGCACGAAAATAAAACATCTATCAAACAAAATTTAAAACAAATTGGAGCACTCAAATCCAATTGTCATGGTTTAATTTTCTTCACGTCTTGATGTGAAAAATCGCCCTCTTTGCTCTCACCATTCGTCTCGAAAAGCTCTCACTCAAATAGTAATAAATCGTCAAATTTGTCCTTCATTTGGGGTTGGGACAACGTTTGGCATCACGTAAAAAAATAAGCACAAAAAATGTGATTGCACGGGCTGAGATCCGACGCGCGTCGGCCCACGGAGGTGGGCCGCGCACCCTCTGGGTGCCCACGCGGGCGTGCTGCGCCCATATGGGCAGCTCACACCCATCGCTCGCTTCCTACCCGTAGCGCACGGGCTGCGTGCGCCTAGCGCACGCCGTGCTCTCGGATCTCACCATCCGTGCTCGTTTTTCACCCCATGCACGATCCTCATCCATGCATGCGCCATGCATGCATGCATCGTCCGGGTACGTCATTCTTAATTTTTTATCTCCGTCTTGGTTCCGATCCGATTCCAATTTATTTACAAAAATAATAAATAAACCTAGATTTAGACTAGTCTATTACATTAATCAAATCAAACAAATAAAAAAAATTAATCTACTCGTGGATTTTCTCACGAGAAAAATGTATCCGAACGAATCGAATTAAAAATAATAAACATTCATACGCATGAAAATAAGAAAAATATTAACCATGACAATTGGATACCTGCAAAAAAGATCTAGCAATTTTACTATCCAATTTCAATTTAATGTTAAACGATTTAAATTTCAATTTAAAGATCAGAGCCCGAAATCGTGGCTCTGATACCAGTTGTTGGGGAAATCGGGGTGCCCGGATCTATTCGGGATGAAATTTAAATACAAATTTAAAATTCAATTATTACTAGCATGAATTAATCCTAATTAATTTAAATAATAATTATCCAACAACAAATAATCCATGCATATGAATAACCTCACGTAAAATCCTATAGCGGATAATCTAGGAGTTTACGCGATTACGTACCTCTTGAAGCGATGACCGTTGAGAAGAACGGGATAAGCTAATTGATCCTATCAACCAAAAGACCTTCCCAAAGTATTCCCCTTTAGCCTTGCTCGTTCACCGGTGGGAAGTGCATAACGAACAATTTAATAAAACAAGGAATAAAGAAAAAAATTATTGCTGCTGATTTTTTCCAACACATGGAACTGTAAACTGGGGATGAAAGTATCACCACCTATTTATAAGAGTGAATTTTGAAATTTTCATGTGGAAAAGGGCAAGAGAAAATATTTTTTTGATCTCCAAGAAATCTTGAATATATCTCATATATTCTTTTCTCCATAATAAAATATTCTACAAAAATCTCATCCTCCTATTATTATTGATGAATTTCAAAAATTAAGAGATGAAATCCAAGATTTGAATCTTTTTGAATTTATGAGATAATCTTGTATTCCAAGAATACATATCTTCCATAATACATTTTCAAGATAATCAACAAAATCTTTTTCTTCTAATTAATCATCAAATTTCAAATTTATCAAATAAAATGCCAAGTATGAGATTTCGTGAATTAATGAGATAATCTTGTATTCCAAGAATACTTATCTTCATTTCATAACAAAATACAAAGAAAATCTTTCTCCCCTATATTTTATTAATTTTGAAATTTATGAGGAAAAATAAGCAACAATATTTTTCTTTTATTTTAATCACCTTATTATTATTGGACTAATTATTGGGCTACTTGAGGAGCCTTTAGGAGAATTAAGATTGGACCTCCAAAGGGCTTCTGAATTTCAATATTGAGCCCCAATATTATTCAGCCCATTAATATTAATTAATACCACTAATAAATTAATATTGCACTATCCATCTGAATTCATATTACGATAATTTGGGCTCTCAGTTATTATTTCCCGTGTTTAAGATTATCTAGTCCATTAATTAATTGAGCTTCTGAATAGCTCTAAATTAATTAATATCTTTTACCTTGGAGTAAAGACAGCTCAACATTATTATCCGTACCGAATAAACTAATTCTTCACTTGCAAGATTTGGTACGATAAAACTTCTGAGCACACCAAGGGGACAAATCACACGAGTCGTACTCGCATACGTTTCTCCGTGTTAAATCTTAGCAACCATCGTATGATTAATATTACTGCCCAAAACACAAGGTTTGAAGTCACGATGATTCCTACCCAACATGAATTAAAGCAATAATTATTAACCACACACGGTCCTATTTAAGTGACAGAGATTAAGAAATCAATAACCAATGAGGTCTAATTCTTCACATTTCATAACAAAAGAATTTATCCTCGTTGTAGGTCCTCTTCAACACATACTAAATGTGCTAGTGCAATCTCTTGGTCAAGACAAGTCAATCTGAGAATTACACACCGACCTTTCATGGTGGATTGTTCAATTCCACCTGGGTCGTGAATTGTATGTTTAGTTATAAGTAATTGTCAATGTGATCTTCCGTGATCTGGTATCACCACATTAACTACAATGTATCGTATACTATATATTGAACGGGTTGCAATAAATATTTAACATTCATTCATATTTAAAGCAAATGTGATAAAATAATTATTCTCATAAACAAGTGTTTAATACATGAGTTATACAAAGTAAAAGCATACTTTCACGTATAACTCCAACAGTTGGTTGTTCACCACTCTTCAAGTATTTAACTATAGTTGTTCGTCAATCATCATCCTTTGGTTGCTCGTCAACTTGATTGACCTTGTAATTAGAAGTCGATGGATTAATAATTTTTGTGATGATGATGTCGGATAACTCAGTCGGACCTTCGCTGGTTGTTAGTCGGGCCAGCGCATCTGCTTGTGTGTTGCTCGCCCTTAGTATTTGCTCAATGTAAACTTGATCAAGCATGGATACCAGGTGGGTAACTATTTTTTGTACTCTATCATCTATTCGTCCTTAGCTTCATATTCACCTCGGACTTGGTTTACAATAAGCTGAGAGTCTCTGAAAATTTAAAGTCGTCTTGCGCCTACAACACGTGATAGGTAGAGACCAGCTATTAATGTTTCATACTCAGCTTCATTGTTGGTTGTCATAAACTCAAATCATATGGCCGAGGTGAAAACCTGTCTGTCGGGGCTTATGAGAACCACACCTGCCCCGGATGCCAAGTTGGTGGATGAACCATCCATATATAAGTGCCAGAGGTGATCAAGCCCTCTTATCGGATCTTGAGTAAAAGTTAGTTCGACTATGAAGTCGGTCAATGCTTGTCCCTTGATCGTTGTTCGAGGAGCATAGGTCACCCCAAGTTAGCTGATCTCCAAAGACCATTAAGTAGATGGCCAGTTGTACCTGGGAGATGTAATACTTGTCGGAGCGGGAATGTTTTTAGCACTTCAACCTAATGGTAAAAAAATAGGGCCGCAACTTTCTTACGCTCATGACAAGTGTGTATGCCAGCTTTTCCGTTGGAGAATATTTTATTTCTGCTTCATGTAAAGCTTGACTGACATAGTATATTGGTTGATGGAACTTGCCATCTGCTCGCACCAGAACAAAGTTGATCGCCACCTCAGATGCTCCCAAGTACATACATAGTTTTTCACCCGGGACTGATTTTGATAAGATTTGTACATCACCTAGGTAATCCTTAAGTTTTTCAAACGCATGTTGGTGGCTACTCATCCATAAGAACTTTCCTTTTTAATGGCTTTGAAAAATGGACGACATTTATCACCAAATCGGGATATGAACCTATTTAGGGCTGCTAGGCAGCCTGTTAGTCTTTGGACTTCTATCACAGAACATGGAGGTTGCATATCCATTATGGCCTTCACTTTCACGGGGTTGACTTTAATCACCCTTTGACTGACCAGATGGCCTAGGAACTTCCCAAAATGTACTCAAAAACTATTTTCCTTTAGGTTCAACTTCATGTTGTATTTTCTGAGGATGTCGAACACTTGGGTTTGATGGAGGTGATATTCTTTTCGGTGGCTTTTCACCACAATATCATCAACGTACACCTCCACCATTTCCCCAATATGTTCATCGAACATTTTGTTCACTGGCCTCTGGTAAGTTGCTCCTGCGTTGATCAATCCGAACAACATTCTTTTCCAGCATAATAGGTTCTTATTTGTATAGAATGATGTATCTTCTTGATCATTGGGGTGCATTGGAATTTGATGATAGCGAGCGAAGGCATCCATGAATGTTAGCATTTCATGTCCGGCTGTGCTTTCCACTAACTAATCAATTTGCGGAAGCGGAAAGTTATCATTCGGGCAAGTTGCATTCATATTTGTAAAGTCTATGCATAGCATCCAAGTTCCATTTAGTTTCCGTACCAAAACTGGGTTCACTACCCATTGTGGGCAAAGAGCTTGCCTGATAAGATCATTGTTGAGTAACTATTTTACTTCTTCGTTTAGGGCTTGATATTTGTTTGGTCCATACTTTTTTATTTTCTGTTGGATAGGTCTCCTGACTGGATCAATATTGAGCCTGTGACATACGTCTTTTGGATCGATCCCCACCGTATCAGCATGTGACCAAGAAAAGATATTAAGGTTAGCCTTGAGGAACTCACTTATTCGGGATCTGTAAGGTTCTGGGAGCTCAGATCCAATATAGAGTTCTAGATCATCGCGATCGGGATTAACTTTGAGGGCTTCCAGCTCTTTGATTGGAGTTGCTCGTCGTTTTTGTCCCTTCCATCATGGATCTATTATTAGTCCTTCAAGGTTTAATTTATCCTCGATCTCCATCGAGTCAACACCTAGGTGGGGTTCTGGATCATCTGCCCAAATAGGTTCTTGGTTGGTCGTCACCAACTGGTCTTCCATGTTATTATCAGTGGCTGCTTGTCTATGGTCATGGGTTGTTCGCCCAAAACTTCTAGTTGTTCAATAATTGGTGATGGTTGTTCACCCTTGGGTGAAAGCTTTTCGTCCAAGGATAAGAGTTGCTCATCTAGCTCCATTTGTTCTTCCCTAGAATCTAAGATGTCATCCAAGACGGATGGTTCATTGGTTGGAAAACCGGTGGATGTCTCCATCATTGATACTCTTTTTTCACTAGCTTGGAGTTGAAGAAGGCATTCTCGTACTTTTTTCTGATCTTCCTTCAACGATCCTGTAGCTTTTGAAGTTGGGAACTTTATACAATACTAGTATGTTAAAACTGCCACTTTAAATTCATTCGAAAAGGGACGACCGAGAAATCCATTATAGGTAGATTGTGGATCTACAACCAGAATTCTACCATTCTAGTTAATCTCCTTTCTGGATCCTCGGTCGATACAAGTTTGACAAATAACCTAATTATTCCAAGAGGGACAGTTACAACATCACCAAATCCTAAGATTCTATGATTTGAATCTCCAATGTAGCTCGTATAATCTCCCAGTTGATCGAGCATACTCTTAAATATGATGTTGATGTATGCCCTTGTATCAATCAGCAGACGGTGTACTTTGGTCCCCATAATGTTTGCACATATAATGAGAGAGTCATTATAGGGAATGAGTCCATCCAGGTCCTTCTTCGTGAAAGTTAATTTTGGGTTTTGCTTGACAGATGGATTAACTCCCATTTCTTTAACTTGGTTCACCGCTCTTAGCTCGGCCTTTCTCTTAATTTTTTAAGTCGGTGCTCTCCCGTCTGAGCACCCTCCAATCGGGTCAGATGGCTCCAGCATTAGGATCTCTCTTGTAGGCTCTGTTGCTGTTGTTGGAGTTGTTTATTTGGGCTTGTTGCTCTTGAGAGGTTGCTCATCAATATCCTCATCTGAGCTTGAGGGGTTGTTCGCTAGGGGCCTTTTACCAGGTGCTCGTCGGACAAAGTCCGACAACTTTCCCTTCTTATAAAATCTCCATAGTTGTTTGAGCAAGTCTCGACACTCACTCATAAAGTGCCCCGTATTCTAGTGATAGGCATAATACTTATTGGGGTTGAGCTTGTTCGACTCTTGTCGGATCCTTCTGGGGGCGGAGAGTAAGTCTTTCTCATTTACATTGTTGTAAACCGTATCAATCGGCACGGTGAGCACATGATTAAGTTTTTCTTTTAATTTGCTCCCGTCATTGAATGCTTTCATATTTTTAGGGACCCGGTAGCCGCTTCTGCTCTATTTCTTTATATTCTCTTTTAGGTCGGCTTTGTCTCTCATATCCTTTTGCAAGGCCTCGTGCATTGAGATAAAGATCACCGCCCTATTGCGGAATTCGGCATAACTTTTAGGGCAAGCAAAGTGTATTTCCTTCTAGAGTATCGTGCCCTTTTTCAATCTGGCCATCACAGCCACAATCTTTATGTCTCCACTCACCGACCCCCCTTCCAGTAGCACTTTGTCAAATCTTTCCAAAAATAATCGATTAGACTCATTATCTGCTTGTTTAAGATCGGCTAACTGATGTTTCTGGGAAAGATATGATCCGGCTGTGGAGAAGTGGGAGAGAAACTTCTTCCCTAGCTGGCGAAGGGATGAATAGATGCCGGTTGGATGGCAGAAAACTATTTCCCCCCCCCCCCCAATCCCCTAAAGTTAGGGGAAAATTTCTATATTGGGTGGCATCACTTGCCACCATTGGTATCATATAGTCAAAATATTTGGTTAGATGGACACGGGGATTCATCGTTCCCTCATATTGGATACTGGCGAGAAAGTAAATTTTCTTCTAAATCAGGGCTTTCAGAATTATTGATGATAATGGTGACAAAGGTAAGGTGGTCGTCCCAACACCCCTTTGAGAGTCTAGTTGACTCTGCATACTCTCAATGGTCTTCCTCATGGCCACCAACTCGTCCAGAGATGCCCCCTGACTCGGAGGGTGTTTGGTGAGTAAATGTGCATGACCAATTGCTCGTCACAGTCCCTTACTCGGATGTGGTATCTCATGAGCTGGTTTTCTTGGGTTGCTCCCCCCTTTAGGGCACAGGCGCCCAAAAGCTGACCTGGACAATCTTTCATGGACTGAGGGACGAGCAACATCGGGGTTTGCTCACCCTTTAGGTGCTCTTGGGCGAGCATCATCCCTGTTCGCCTGGAGCCTGCCCTACCTCTCCAGTGCATTGGGACGTGATGTACCATGGCTGGACTCAGCTGCTCGACTGAGAGTAGACTCTCCATGGCTTCCCAGTCGTTCGCTCATCTTGGCCTTACCTTTGGCCCCTTGAACTTACGCACTATCATCCTCATTATGCCAACAAGATTTGGTACAACCCAAGTTTGAAAAGGTCCATATCGCTCATGTTATTTTTATAGGGCTTGCAACATGGCTATGGTGCGAGCAAGATCCTCTGGGTTGCGGGCAAAGACTTCCAGTTCTGGAGGCATATTATTACTTACAACCGACGACCCATTTATGTTCGCCGGTTGGGCATTAGCTCGACGACCAGCTGAAGAGGTTATGGTCGGTGGGGTCCTTGCTGGATGATAGGAGAGTTGAGTCTCTCTTGATTGAGGCATCTTGGTATAAGTTTGTTTGAATCTTCAAATCTTCAAATGAAGATCACATAGAACACCAAGAACATTTTTTCTTGAGTTTTTTAATAAAAGCTCAAGAACACCTTCAGGTCTTCAATATTTCAACTTTAATCTCTTGATAATTTTTTAACAACCGGAGGTTCGAACCCTCCTTCTAGTGCCAATTTGTTGATGATTGATTCAAATTGTGAGGATTAGTGGTTGTTTTTAATCAATTTAGAGGTTCATCAAACAATTATGTGACTAATTACCACCGTAAATGGTAAATACGTAAGATCGGGGTAGAAACGAGTGACTATGTGTATTGATTACGTAGTTCTTTCGTATACGTGTGAATATTTTGTGTATGAGTGTGTATAAGTGTATTTACTATGTATTTGTGTATTTGGACTTATTTTATTTTATTTTATTTGAAGTATTTATACATTCCACCAAGTAGGTGGTGGATTGTCCTTTAAGATTCTATGCTTGCATGTATGACATGTGTCTTGTTTGACTAACTTGACCTTATCTAAGTCTTTGCTTTGTTACAAAGTTGATGGTCCCGTTTTTAATGACTTTTTCTGGACAAATGGGAATTCATGAGCAAATTTTTTCTTAAAACTTTTCCTCAGGGAATTCAGTAAGAGTGAATAATACTCAAGTCACTGCATTGCTAAGAGTCAGAGCACTCAAGTCAGTGCAACTGACTTGCGAGCTCAGTCTCTTAACAAGGCATTGATTCGAGAGGTTACACTTTAAGTCACTGCACTGCTTAGAGTCTGAGTTACCAAGTCAGTGTGAAGACTTGGAGACTCATGCTCTAAGCAACACAGTGACTCGAGATGCTGAACTCTCGAGTGCATTGCCTGAACTGGTCAGTGAGAAGGATTCTCCCTGACCTAAATACTTAACCAAAGTTTTCTTTAACAATGCTCTCTGTGAGCAGATTTTCACAATACTTTAGTAAATACTTAAAACAAAAAACGCTCAGTTTAACGTGGTTCAAAGACTCAAGCTCTTACATCCACGGCCTGATTTAACAGAAAATCCACTAACTGGGATTCTTGTTTTTAACGTGCCAAGGTGCACCCAGATCTACAACTCCAGATCTTGCTTACTTCCTTACTCAACAACAACTTACTACCAACAAACCTGACAAGTAGGGTTTTGGTTTCAGTTGGGTTTTCTCCAACTAGGTGAGGTTTTCCCTTACAATGTGTTAGCCTAAAGCTAAGATTGGGAAAACCTCTCTAAGCTAAGAGTTACAAGTTGTACACACATTTGTGTATAAATATGGACCCTAATGGTCAGTGTACAAGATGTGAATCGTGCCTCCTTATAACTCCCATGCACTAAACACTCACACCTTCGCAGCTCGTAGGTGTTGATTTTTCTTTCTTCACACACACATCAAACCGCAGCTATGAGCTTGTATTTATAATGTGGATTCAAATGTAACCGTTGGAGGGAATTACATTTGAATCCAACATTTAATGGTTTCAACCGCTTTTCTTGGAATGCGGCCTTGTCAGTGTCAGATATGTTGTCTTTACTTGATTGGTCCACGTGGACTGAATCCAACGGATCTTTGGTTCAGTGAGCTTGATCAGGGCGCACTGACTTCAGATGGCTTATCCTCCACTGACTGATGATCTTTAGTAGACATACTTGTCTTCAGTGATGTTGTCCTTCAGGGACTCTTGAAGATCTCTCCAAGAAGTTTGTCATAAGGCTAAATGACAAAGTTCCTTGACCACAGTAGGCTGACTCCTTCAGGACCTACTTGGTACAACACTGATCATCCGGATAATGCTCTTCACTGAGTGGTCCACCTGACTTAGCTTAGATCAGCCAGGTATACACTCAGCGGGACATCCTTCAAGCTTCTCTTCAGGTTCAGGTCTCTGCCATGGCTTTAGTCAGTTCTGCTTGTGATGTCATCTTGATTTCCTCAGGCTGTGTAGCTGAGTTCCCCCTCGCTGAGTTCTCCCTCAACTGAGTTCTTCTCAACTGATAGCCTGTTCTACTGAGAAATAACCTAGCCTGACCTGAAGCTAAAGATATTATCCTGACTTCTTTCAAACCTATTACAAGTTGTTTTGGAAAATCATCAAAAATAAAACATATCCCAACAATTTCCCCCTTTTTTATGATTCCAAAACTTCTAACCAAATGATTTTCTATTGCAAGTTGAATGTCAGAACACAGGTAATAGTTTGTAATATGCAGGAATTCCCATAGTTTAAAACGTTTAAGATCTGTTCGGTTGACCATTTTTCTTAACAAAACTGGATTAGTGGTCATGTGAACAACCCGCTCTGATACCAATTGATGGTCCCGTTTTTAATGACTTTTTCAGGACAAATGGGAATTCAGGAGCAAATTTTTTTTTTTTTAACTTTTCCTCAGGGAATTCAGCAAGAGTGAATAATACTCAAGTCACTGCATTGCTAAGAGTCAGAGCACTCAAGTCAGTGCAACTGGCTTGCGAGCTCAGTCTCTTAATAAGGCAGTGACTCGAGAGGTTACACTTCAAGTCACTGCACTGCTTAGAGTCTGAGTTACCAAGTCAGTGTGTAAACCTCATGCTCTAAGCAACACAGTGACTCGAGATGCTGAACTCTCGAGTGTGTTGCCTGAACTGGTCAGTGAGAAGGATTCTCTCTGACCTAAATACTTAACCAAATTTTCTTTAACAATGCTCTCTGTGAGCAGATTTTCACAATACTTTAGTAAATACTTAAAACAAAAAACACTAAATTTAACGTGGTTCAGAGACTCAAGCTCTTACATCTACGGCCTGATTTAACAGAAAATCCACTAACTGGGATTCTTGTTTTTAATGTGCCAAGGTGCACCCAGATCTACAACTCCAGATCTTGCATACTTCCTTACTCAACAACAACTTACTACCAACAAACCTGACAAGTAGGGTTTTGGTTTCAGTTGGGTTTTCTCCAACTAGGTGAGGTTTTCCCTTACAATGTGTTAGCCTAAAGCTAAGATTGGGAAAATCTCTCTAAGCTAAGAGTTACAAGATGTACACTCATTTGTGTATAAATATGGACCCTAATGGTCAGTGTACAAGATGTGAATCGTGCCTCCTTATAACTCCCATGCACTAAACACCCACACCTTCACAGCTAGTAGGTGTTGATTTTTCTTTCTTCACACACACATCAAACCGCAGCTATGAGCTTGTATTTATAATGTGGATTCAAATGTAACCGTTGGAGGGAATTACATTTGAATCCAACATTTAATGGTTTCAACCACTTTTCTTGGAATGCGGCCTTATCAGTGTCAGATATGTTGTCTTGACTTGATTGGTCCACGTGGACTGAATCCAACGGATCTTTGGTTCAGTGAGCTTGATCAGGGCGCACTGACTTCAGATGGCTTATCCTCCACTGACTGATGATCTTCAGTAGACATACTTGTCTTCAGTGATGTTGTCCTTCAGGGACTCTTGAAGATCTCTCCAAGAAGTTTGTCATAAGGCTGAATGACAAAGTTCCCTAACCACAATAGTCTGACTCCTTCAGGACCTACTTGGTGCAGCACTGATCCTCCGGATCATGCTATTCACTGAGTGGTCCACCTGACTTAGCTTAGATCAACCAGGTTTACACTCAGCGGGACATCCTTCAGGCTTCTCTTCAGGTTCAAGTCTCTGCCATGGCTTCAGTCAATTCTTCTTGTGATGTCATCTTGATTTCCTCAAGCTATGTAGCTGAGTTCCCCCTCGCTGAGTTCCCCCTCAACTGAGTTCTTCTCAACTGACAGTCTGTTCTACTGAGAAATAACCTAGCCTGACCTGAAGCTAAAGATACTATCCTGACTGCTTTCAAACCTATTACAAGTTGTTTTGGAAAATCATCAAAACTAAAACATATCCCAACAAAAGTCTTCTCAGTTGGATGTGCTCGTCCATGGGGTTGTTTGACCTAGAGCTTTTTGATGTTATTCATCTTTGCTCTTTGATACAAGCTGCTCGATTCTCTTGAAGTTTGTCTTCACCCTGTTCGTTTAGCTTGTTAGGCCCTTGGCTTCAATTTGGTCACCCTGGTAAAGTTGTTCGCACTCTCTGAGTTGTTCGTCAGATAGTCTTGGTCTTTAATCTAAAACATTCTTCATAGAGTTGTTCGTCCTTATGGTCATTCATACGACATAATTGTTTATCACTGATACAATTTCAATGATTAAATGGTTGTCTTTGTTGTAAACCCTAATGTTGCTCTCTTGATTAATTAAGTTGTTCACCTATCAACAATATACATACAAATTAATTAAATAGCAGAATGTATTGTATAGATTAAAATCGGGTGAAACGGTAGCATGGGATGGACGACAACAACGACAATAAAGGGAAATTTGGAGGGAGGTACGTGTGTATTATGTACGTTGTTGGAGAATTCAGGGTTTCTGGATCTATTCGAGATGAAATTTAAATACGAATTTAAATCTAATTATTACTAGCATGAATTAATTCAAATAATAATTATGCTAACAACAAATAACATGCATGTGAATATAATCATGTAAAATTCTACGGTAGAAAAACTAAGAATTTCACGTAAAACGTACCTCTTGAAGCGACGTCCGACCGAGATAAACGGGACAAGGGTGACGATCCTATCAACCGTAAAAACCTTCTCAAGTATTCCCTCTTTGCCTTATTCGTTCGCTGGTGGGAAGCGCTCACGAACAATTTAAAATAACAAGGAAGAAAGAAAATATTTATTGCTCTTGATTTTTCCAACTCATGAACTTGTGTACTTGGGGATGAAATAATCACCCCCTTATATAGATGTGATGGCCGAAAATTTCAGGTAGAAATATGGGGAGATAATTTTTTTTTCTTGACCTCAAAGAAATCTTGAATATATATATATATATATATATATATATATATATATATATATATATATATATATATATATATATATTCCACAAAAATCTCAACCTCCTCATCTATACTAATTTTCGAAAACTATGGTCTAATAGTACAAGATTTGGATCTTCTTGAATTTATGAGATAATCTTGTATTCCAAGAATACATATCTTCCATAATATCTTTCCAAGAAAATCAACAAAATCTTTTCTCTCCCATATATACAATTTTCGAAATTAATATAAAAAAATCAGCAATAATAATTTTCTTTTATTTTAATCACCTTATTATTATCGGGCTACTTGAGGGGCCTTTAGGAGAATTAAGATTTGACCTCCAATGGGCTATTGAATTACAATATTGAGCCCCAATATTATTCAGCCCATTAATATTAATTAATACCACTAATAAATTAATATTGCACTATCCATCTTAGTCCATATTACGATAATATGGGCTCCCGATTATTATTTCCCGTGTTTAAGATTATTTAGTCCATTAATTAATTGAGCTTCTGAATAGCTCTAAATTAATTAATATCTTTTACCTTGGAGTAAAGACAGTTCAACATTATTATTCGTACTGAAGAAACTAATTCTTCACTTGCAAGATTTGGTACGATAAAACTTTTGAGACTACAAAGGGGACAAATCACAGGAGCCGTACTCGCACATGTTTCTCCGTATTAAATCTTAGCAACCGTCGTATGATTAATATTACTGCCCAAAATACAAGGTTCGAAGTCATGATGATTCTCACCCAACACGAATCAAAGCAATAACTATTAACCACACACGGTCCTATTTAAGTGACAAAGATTAAGAAATCAATAACCACTGAGGTCTAATTCTTCACCTTTCAGAATATAAGAATTTATCATCGATGTAGGTCCTCTTCAACACATAATAAATATGCTAGTGCAATCTCTTGGTCAAGACAGGCCAATCTGAGAACTACACATCGACATTTCACGATGGATTGTTCAATTCCACCTGGGTCGTGTGTTGTTACCCGATTAATATTTGAGTGTACTATTATTGGTCCCGTGCAAGTATGATTGATATGTGTATGGGGGGAATACACGTATACACAATTTTATTTCTTAAAACTTCATTGAGTCCCCTTACTCAGAGTTAAGTGTTGAACACTAAGGAGATAATCCACCTACTAACAACACTGAGTGCAAGTCAGTTGACTAATTATCTTCTTATGTTCAAGTGCAGAAATGTGTGAGCCCTGAAAGTTTAAAGACTTGTTTTATGTTTGCTTTCTGAAAACTTGTTTTCCTTTACGAAGCCGTGGTTAGAAAGGCAGTGCAATGAGTTCAGGTCAGGCTGATTTGTTCAGCACTGACAAAGCATGCAATGAATGACTTAAGCAATATATAAGCAGTTAAGAACAATATCAAATAAGTAAAGACTCAGAGCAGTTTAACGTTGTTCAGAGACTCAAGCTCCTAAATCCACGGTCCTGATTCAACAGGAGAATTCACTAAGGATTGACTTGTTTTTAACGTGCCAAGGTGCACCCAGATCAGTCTCACTGACCCTTCTTCCTTCTAACACACTAACTAACTTCAACCAACAAACCTAACTGAGAGGGTTTTGGTTTCAGTTTGGATTCCAACTATTTGTGATTATCCTTACAAGACAAGGCTATGCTAAGGATTGGATAATCACTCTAAGCTTAAGATATATCTAAGTACGTTCAGTGGAATACAGAATAAGCTCTCTAACTAAAGAAACACTTGGGAAATTCTAGGTTTTTCGAGTGCTTCTTGAATGCTTTGAACGCTGAGAGCTTTGAGTAATTTCTGGCTTCGAAATTTTCTGTAACCTTGTTTGGGTCCAAGGTCTTCTGTATTTATAGGTGATTTTAAAATCTATCTGTTGGAGAGATAGCTTCTAGTCACCTTCTTCGTAGGATATTCATCGGCCATATTTCCCATGCAGCAGTCGTCCTTGCATGGATTATGTAATATGTATTTAATGCATGCCCGTTGAAAACTTGCAGGGATGTCAGGTTCAATTCAGTGTCCGTACGTGACTTGCCGCTCTCTGATTGGTCCACGTCATCAGGTAGGTGAGAATGTCAGAACTCATTCTTCAGTTTAGTCTTATCTTTACTGAGTTCAGGTTTGTCCTCATCTATGTACGTCTTTGATTAGGCGTGAAATTGTCATGATTCGTAGCTAGAAATGCCCAAGTTTTGGTCAATTTTATTGAGTTTTTTGAGTCAAATGAGTACTATTTCTTTACATTGATGAATTTGTCTCTTTGATACTCATAGGTGAATTGAGGGCAAAAATTGGAGTTCGTAGGACTTTGAATCGACTCAAACGGATGTCCGGATGAGAAGATATCGAAGAAATACGATTGGTATTAGTGCGTGAGAAGAAAAGTGTTAGTTGAAAGGAAAGAAGGCCCATTCGAGCTATACACTCGAGCGCCTCCGCTCGAGCAAAGCCGGTCGAGCGCCTCTGACTTACAGAACATTTTCTACGCTCGAGCACTACCCCTCGAGCGCCTCCGCTCGACTTCATGTTCCGTTCTACCAATTCCCTCGAGTGCCTCCGCTCGAGCTCAACCAGCTCGAGCGCCCCAAACTTACAGAGAATTTCTTCGCTCGAGCACCACTGCTCGAGAGCCTCCGCTCGAGTGCTTGTTTCATTCGACCAATTAGCTCGAGCGCGTCCGCTCGAGCTCAACAGCTCGAGCGCCTTCAAGGCTTAAGTTTCCAATTTCGTTTTTCCGGCCCACGAGTTTCCGATTCGGCCCAAGGCTTATATATACTCGTCCCAAGCTCGTTTTTTAGAGACTACCACACACCACTTGATACGAGATTACTTTTAGAGTTAGTTTTTGGAGAAGAAGGAACGAGCAAGCTTTACTTTTACGTTTTCGAGGTTTTCTTTACGATTTCATAGTATGATTTTGCTTTTTAGTTTCGTTTCTTCAGACCTTTGTTCGTTAATACTTAGAGACTTCATTTTCTTAATTTAAATTCAGTTCTTAGCCTTAGATTCTTTAAACCCTAGTTTATGTTTGATCTTTTCTTCGTTCTAGTCATTATGTTCATATTCGTTATTTATTAAATTGTTCTTGTTTACGTAAAACCCATGTCTAGCGAAAACCCTTGCTTTCTTGGGGTAGGATGAACTCGTAGAAGTAGGATGTGGGTACGTAATTAGGGTAATTCGTGATGTTAGGTTTTAATTCTCTTAATTAATGAATTCTTAAAATTAGTCTTAATTTTGCCTTTGAATTTCGCTCGAAAAGTGTTAGAGAGAGGATGACCTTATCACTCTTTAACAACGAGTAGACTTAACGAGAGGGTTTAGAAAGGGTTAATTCATCTACCAGTTTAGCAAAGGAGGACGACCGCATCACCTTAGTTAAATTAGGGTCTCATTAATTAAGCACAATCTATTAACTTGTTAGTGGATTAGTGAAGTCGATTATTAGGATAAAGTATTAGGGTTTAAAATCTTGAGCTTTCATCTTGCATTCTTTTACTTAGTTTATTTCTTGCGCGTCACGGTTATTTTGATTATGTACCTGCTCCGTTAGTATACGTAGGGATTCCTATCCTGAGCATCACCATCTCTTATTTGAAAAACACATCTTAAATTCTTAGTTTAACTTTCTGTTTGCATCCGTAGGATAGTTTAGTTTATTTTAATTAATTTCTTCTCAAAAATCCAAAAATATTTCACTCATATTAACTACGACGCGTAGATCTTCAGGGATCTATTTGCGTACACTTCATCCTTTGGGTTCGATATACTTGGTCATTATACTTACTCATACTATAGTGAACTCGTAGGCTTGCGAGGAATCTACTAGTAGAAGTTAGTATATTCGATTCAAGTCAATGGCGCCGTTGTCGGGGATGGCATTGTATGTCTTTTGAATAGGACTTGTAGATAGCTTAGTAGTTAGTAGTGAGTGCTTTATTTTCTATTTTAGTTTTATTTTTATTCATTCGGCAGTTGCATTTTGATCCTTCTGCTAGTGTGTCAGGTATATGAAAACACGCTCACAAGGCAATACGAGCGAAGAGAGAATACCGTTGGACCCTGAGACGATAGCTAGAAGGAACCGAGTTTTCTTGAGGAGAATGAATACTGCCGGAGGAGGGAAAGAACCAATGGACCTCAGTAATGAGTTGGATGATGCAGCTAATGAGTTTAATCAGACAGTAGACCGGGTTGACGGCATTGGAGGAAGTGTTAGTCAGAACCAAGATCCGTCAGGGGAAAGCCAAAGCCAAAACCCGGGGACACAGAATCAAAACAGTCCAGCTCATAACATTGTTCAAAATCCTCATAACAACCCTGCTTACCCACATCCTAACTTACCGCAAAACAACTTACCTTACCCACCTTACCCATACCCACTGTATCCGTATCCACCATACCCGTATCCTCCACCTCTTGTTTACAACCAACCACCAGCTTATCAACCACCACCACCCCAACAAGTACCAGTACCACCTGCTAATCCGCAACACGTTCCTCAAAACGCAGATCAGAATATGGCTATTCGAGGAAGGTTTGCAGCGCAGCCACAACGGTACTATGATGGAGTGGCATTACCTCCAGTAGAGGCAAATAACTTCTCGATTTCCCCGGGAATTCTAAAGCTGCTTATAGAGAACCAGTTCAAGGGGGTGATCGGGAAGGAGAATCCTCATACTCATCTGAGGAGTTTTCTAATGATAGCCTCCACTTTCAATTACAATGACATGTCTGAAGATGCCAAGAGGCTTAGGTTGTTCCCATTCTCATTGACGGGAATAGCTAAAAAGTGGTACGATAATACGCTTCCACGGGGAGGTATTACCACTTGGGCCGAGCTCGAGCGATTCCACCCTCCATCCAGAACGATCAAAGTAAGGATTGAGATCTCTTCCTTCCGCCAGAAGCAAGGAGAGGACCTACGTCAAGCGTGGGAGAGATACTCAAACATGTTGATAGAGTGCCCGCAGCACGGGTACAATGAGGGAGATGTCATGGCATTTTTCTATAGTGGTGCCAATAAGGCTGGGCAAGACCATCTAGACGCCTGTGCTAGTGGATCATTCCTGAATCAAGGAATAGTGAGGTGTAGAGAGATTGTGGACAACATTGTTACGAATACCGGGGCTTGGAATGTGGACGCAGATTTCCAGAGAGTTCATCGGGTTGAAGAAGGTGAAGGAACGAGAAGGTTGTTGATGGCCATGATGGAAAAGATTAACAACCTAGAGTTGGGGAAGAATATGGTTGGAGGGAATGCAGCAGAGAATGAGCAAGAGGACAAGCCCACAATTCAGCAAGAAGTAGTAAATTATATGGGAGGTCCTTATTACAATCAGAATGAGTATCCACAAGGTGGAAATTTTCAAGGAAGGTCTTCTTATGGCCAACCATTTGTACCTCCAGGTCCACAGCCGCCTCAAAATCAATGGAGGAACACACAAGGGTACCAAGGAGGCCAGCAGCCTCCTTAGAACCAATGGAGGAACGAGAATTTTTCATATGCTAACCCGAAGGTGGGTATTACAGTTCCTGCAGGTGTTGGTCCAGGTTCGAAACCTCCGGGTGGAGAAGGCGGTCCTCAACGGAGGAGATGTTGAGAGCTATCCTTCAGAAGGTGGAGGAAGGAAGCAAACGTTTATCATCTTTGGAGTACGACGTGAGAGATCTGCATAAGAAAGTTGATCAGCGTGATCAAGACCTCCTGAAGAGAGATGTAGAGCTGAATCGAATTCAGCAAGAGAACAACCGAAGGTTCACTTCTATAGAGTTCCAGATGAGCCAGATTGCAAAGTCATTGAATAGAGAGCCTGGGAAATACCCTTCAATGCCTGAGGGTAATCCTAAAGAGCATTGTAAGGCTATCCATCTTAGAAGTGGGACCAAGTATGAAGGTCCTCAGATGCCTGCTGATTCTGAGACGCTTCAAGGAGATGTTGAGATAGAAGGGAAATAACATAAGAAAGATGGAGATGAGAGTGGGATGGTAGGAGTTGAGAAGAAGGTTGAGGGTGAAAGCACTCAAGCGAGCAAAGAGCTTGAAGATGAAGGCATTGAGAAGGATGAGAGAGTTCCTAAGTGGAAGAAGGCAAAGGAAGCAAGGGAGAAAGTGAAAAAGACCGAGAGAGATGAATGGGGGGTACCCAAATCTGTGATACCCGTCCCATATCCACAACGCTTCATGAAAAAGAAGCTTGATGAGAAATTCGCTAAATTACTTGATGTGTTTAAACAATTGCATATTAACATTCCTTTTTATGATGCTTTGGAACAGATGCCCAACTATGCAAAGTTTCTGAAGGACTTGATCGCGAAAAGACGGCGAGTGGATAAGCCGAAGTTGGTGCAGTTGAACCATGAGGTGAGTGCATTAGTGCACAAGGCGCTTCCTCCAAAGCTGAAGGATCCCGGGAGCTTTACCATCTTATGTGACATTGGGAATGGGATCAAGAAAGGAGCGCTATGTGATTTAGAGGCGAGCATAAATCTTATGCCCTTGTCGCTTTTCAAGAAGTTGGAAGGTGGATAACTTCAGCCCACAATGATGACGCTTCAACTAGCCGACCGGTCTATTACTCAACCTCAAGGTGTGGTTGAAGACGTCCTCGTGAAAGTTGGAGATCACATTTTTCCAGCCGACTTTGTAGTGCTCGAAATGGAGGAAGATGAGCGCGTGCCCCTGATCTTGGGAAGACCGTTCTTAGCGACGGCGGGGATGGTGCTAGACGTGGCAAATAGGAAGATTACATTGAAAGTTGATGATCAAGAAGTGAAGATTTCCCTATATGAGGCCATGAAGTACCCGAAGGAGGATGAGAGTTTGTATTGCATGGATGTCATTGATCCTAGTGTTGAAGACACACCTCCTATCCCTATCCCTAATCCTTCTTTTATTTATGAGTTTGATAATCCTTCACCTGTTGATTTAGCCCAAGAGCATTATGATCTGACTTATTTTGATAGGGATAAAGAGAAGAAATTTAAGGATGAAGAAGTGAAAAATGTGGACGTGGTCCAGCTCGAGAGAAAAGGAGGAGTTAAGAAGAAAAAGTCCAAATTCAAGAACCTGTTTGGTAAGATTCCTCCCGAAAAGAGTGAGAAGTAATTGAGACGCCCACCGTCTGAGGTGAAAAAGAAAGATGGGAATAGAGCAAAGAACTTAGACAACTTCTCTTATGAGAGTAAGGGAGGTATTTGTGAGTATCATGTCCCATAAGCTCCTTTGAGCTTGGTCCGGCATGAGGACCTTAAAAATAGCGTTGTGTGGGATGCAGCCCACTTTTATTTGTTTTTAGTGTTTTATTATGTTATTAGGATGTTATTGAGTCGTACGTTTAACCTCGTACTTGAGAGTTTATTTTGTAGGCTTGTCTCGAAGGAGTGCCAAATAAGTGGAGATTGAAGGAACTCAAGCAAGGGAGTATGCAATGTTGTTGAGAGAAACTAAATTATTTGGTTGAGGTAACCCACAACCCCAAACTTAGACCTCTTCGCAAGGTCGAAGTTTGGGGGGTGGAGTTTTTTTATGTTTCTTGTTACATTGCACCGGAGCACCCCTTAACTTTGAGTGTGTTTGGTTATTTGGTGCCTTGAGATGCTCCTTGGGGTGATTTTGATTTGATTCGCTATTGCATATTTCATGCCTATCAATCATCTTATGCTTGTTGATTGTTATCTTTGAGTATGACTTGATGAGTTGATGAGTTCTGAAGTTGAGTTAGGAATTCTCGTGTGAGTGTTTGAGTTAGAGTTGATTTGAGAAAGAACTAGTATGTTTGCAAATTTTTCTTCTGAGTATTTGTGTGAGGAGAGCGAGAATTCACTAGGACTAGCATGGATGTGAAAGCTGTGAGATTTGAGCCTTACGAGATTTTGATGCATTACTTGATCTCTTCGTTTGTGAGTGAGTCGTCACCTTAGAGGATGCTAGAACTTGTGTGTGCTCTAGCTCCTTGATTGTGTCTAGTTTGATATGCCGAATGTGATCTTAGGCCATCTTTGTTTTGATTGAGTCACTTAGCCTAAATTTTCCTTACCATTGATTTTGTCCCTTGTTAGCCCCTTTGAGCTTTAAGCCTATTTCATTTGCTAGCACATTTTAACACTATTCCAAGTTCCTAAGCCTTTTTGTCCCAATTTGAGTGGAGAATAGGAAAGTGTGAATGAGAAGGGATTGATTTGAGTTGAGAAAAGGAATTATGAGGGTTGAGTGGTGATGAAATAAGGGTGTGAATGAGATTTGAGTTGTGGGAAAGAAAAAGATTGAGAATGAGCAAAAGAAAAAAGAGCTCATGTGTTTGTGAAAAAAAAAAGTGAAGTGATTGAGAAAAGTGAAAAAAAAATGAGAAAGAAAAAAATTGAAGTGTTGAGAGTGTTGGAATTGAAAGTGTGTTTATTGAATATGTTTGAAGTAGTCTGTTCCAAATCTCGAAGTACCGAAGTTTGATTTTTCTATTCTCCATTCACTTTAGTCACTCACCTATATTGTTATCCCACCTGTCCAAAGAGCCTACATTACAACCTTGAGAAAAGTCATTTTTGATTCGGCATTGATTTCTAGAGTATGGTCGGAGTTGAGAGTGCTTACAAGCCTATGGTTGTCGATATGAGTGATTGATTGTTTGAGTGAGTCCCTTTATCATTGATATACACTTGTGAGGGAGTGAAACACATTGTTGAGTGCACATCCATGTTTGATTTTGGTGATTCTTGTTGTTGTTGTATTAGTATGATGATGGAAGATGAGTGAGTGTACTTGTGATTGATCTTTGAAGCTCGAGTTCATTTGCTTGCATGATTTGAATTATTTGACTCATTCCTAACAATTTCACTTGACTTATTATTTCATTGCTTGAGGACAAGCAATATGGTAAGTTTGGGGGGGTTGATTAGGCGTGAAATTGTCATGATTCGTAGCTAGAAATGCCCAAGTTTTGGTCGATATTATTGAGTTTTTAGAGTCAAATGAGTACTATTTCTTTACATTGGTGAATTTATCTCTTTGATGCTTATAGGTGAATCGAGGACGAAAATTAGAGTTCGTAGGACTTTGAATCGACTCAAACGGATGTCCGGATGAGAAGATATCGAAGAAATACGATTGGTATTAGTGCGTGAGAAGAAAAGTGTTAGTTGAAAGGAAAGAAGGCCCATTCGAGCTATACACTCGAGCGCCTCCGCTCGAGCAAAGCCGGTCGAGCGCCTCTGACTTACAGAATATTTTCTACGCTCGAGCACTACCCCTCGAGCGCCTCCGCTCGACTTCATGTTCCGTTCGACCAGTTCCCTCGAGCGCCTCCGCTCGAGCTGGTTCCCAAACTTACAGAGAATTTTCTTCGCTCGAGCGCCTCCGCTCGAGTGCTTGTTTCATTCGACCAATTAGCTCGAGCGCGTCCGCTCGAGCTCAACAGCTCGAGCGTCTTCAAGGCTTAAGTTTCCAAGTTCATTTTTCCGGCCCACGAGTTCCCGATTCGGCCCAAGGCTTATATATACTCATCCCGAGCTCGTTTTTTAGAGACTACCACACACCACTTGATACGAGATTACTTTTAGAGTTAGTTTTTGGAGAAGAAGGAACGAGCAAGCTTTACTTTTACGTTTTCGAGGTTTTCTTTACGATTTCATAGTACAATTTTGCTTTTTAGTTTCGTTTCTTCAGACCTTTGTTCGTTAATACTTAGAGACTTCATTTTCTTAATTTAAATTCAGTTCTTAGCCTTAGATTCTTTAAACCCTAGTTTATGTTTGATCTTTTCTTCGTTCTAATCATTATGTTCATATTCGTTATTTATTCAATTGTTCTTGTTTACGTAAAACCCGTGTCTAGCTAAAACCCTTGCATGCTTGGGGTAGAATGAACTCGTAGAAGTAGAATGTGGGTACGTAATTAGGGTAATTCGTGACGTTAGGTTTTAATTCTCTTAATTAATGAATTCTTAAAATTAGTCTTAACTTTGCCTTTGAATTTCGCTCGAAAAGTGTTAGAGAGAGGACGACCTTATCACTCTTTAACAACGAGTAGACTTAACGAGAGGGTTTAGAAAGGGTTAATTCATCTACCAGTTTAGCGAAGGAGGACGACCGCATCACCTTAGTTAAATTAGGGTCTCATTAATTAAGCACAATCTATTAACTTGTTAGTGGATTAGTGAAGTCGATTGTTAGGATAAAGTATTAGGGTTTAAAATCTTCAGCTTTCATCTTGATTCTTTTACTTAGGTTATTTCTTGCGCGTCACGGTTATTTTGATTATGTACCTGCTCCGTTAGTATACGTAGGGATTCCTATCCTGAGCATCACCATCTCTTATTTGAAAAACACATCTTAAATTCTTAGTTTAACTTTTTGTTTGCATCCGTAGGATAGTTTAGTTTATTTTAATTAATTTCTTCTCAAAAATCCAAAAATATTTCATTCATATTAACTACGACGCGTAGATCTTCAGGGATCTATTTGCATACACTTCATCCTTTGGGTTCGATATACTTGGTCATTATACTTACTCATACTATAGTGAACTCGTACGCTTGCGAGGAATCTACTAGTAGAAGTTAGTATATTCGCTTCAAGTCAGTCTTCCAGCGCCGACATTCCTTTTGAATTGCTTGGATCCTACTCCAAGTCTTTTCCCAATAACTCAGTGCAGTCTTGTTCCCTTCAGGCTTTGTTAGCAATGATCTCGGGATCATGCTCTTCATCCTGACACTTACTCAGCCAGCTTAGAAGACTGTCATAAGCTCAGGATGGTGCTCTTGTGTTCTTCAAGCTTCAGTTTTGATTGTCAACAATGAGTACTCCTCTCATTGTGTACCTGTGAAAATAAAATATTCTATCTTAACAAACCCTATCAAGACTATCCTGACTATTACAAACACTTAGGCAAATTCATCTTTTCAGGGTATTTGGGATCTATTCAAAACTGACATTGTCCCAACAACTTTTATGTGGCTTTTATCGGATAAAACATAGAAAATTATATGAACACGAAGAACACGAGAATGGGGGAAGAACCCATCGGTTCTTCCCTAGAATATGGCTTTGGGAGTCCCTCTAGAGAGAGTCCCCCTTGCCTTAGGAGTGATTTTATATATGTGTATTTGTGAGGATATGGGAGAGATCCTTTACAATGTGGATTTAGACCCTCTATTTATAGAGGATCAAGCCTAGTGACTATGAATGACCTAAAATTGATCTTATCCCTTTATTTTAGGGATTTAATTACAGCCTTTGATCTAAGACCTAATTTACATTACACGTCTTTATCTTGTAGTTCTTCGATATCTTCTTCGATGTTGACCCGTATACCGAGAGCAAATCTGATCTTCGTACGGTCAGGGTCATCTTGGGATTTGTGGACCTCACCGATAGGGTGAGCTGTTCTTTAGACCTCGCCGATAGGGCGAGCTTCGGTCCTCAACATTGATTGGCTTTTGTGACGTGGCGGGCTTTGAACCATAGTTTTACTGGATTTACTGGACCCCGATTTTGTGACGGGTTTAGAGAACATTATGGGATTATTTGTGCTACAACAATTGCCCCCAAGATTGGGGCCTGGCTTAAGTTGGAGTTCAATCTTGATCTTTGCATCTAATAAGTTTTGCCCCTCTCTGTGTAAGAGGTTACAAGCTTTGCCCCCGAGTCTGTTGGTAGGATAGCTCGGGTGCCCCGGTAGATATTTGATGGCGGAGTCTTTGTAAAATCATCTTCCTCAAATTGGGTTCGGTGACCTCTAAGGCATGCCGAATTCGGTGGTGTACGATTCCGCATCGTGCCCTCGAGTTGGTAACTTTTATATGCTCGTACTCGAGGCAAAGCTCTTTGTACGAGACTAATTTATGCTCGTGCTTTGAGGCGAGGCTCTTTGCACGAGGATAATCTGTACTCGTGCTTCAAGACGAGACTCTTTGAACGAGGCTAATCTATTCTCGTGTTTCGAGACGAGGCTCTTTGCACGAGGCTAATTTGTGCTCGTGCTTTGAGGCGAGGCTCTTTGAACGTGGCTAATCTATGCTCGTGCTTCGAGATGAGGCTCTCTACTCTGTGCTCGTGCTTTGAGGCGAGGCTCTTTGCATAAGGATAATCTGTGCTCGTGCTTAGATACGAGGCTCTTTGAACGAGGCTAATCCATGCTCATGCTTCGAGACGAGGCTCTTTACACGAGGTTAATTTGTGCTCGCGCTTTGAGGCGGGGCTCTTTGCACGAGGCTAATATGTTCTCATGCTTCGAGACAAAGCTCTTTGCACGAGGCTAATCCATGCTCGTACTTTGAGGCGAGGCTCTTTGCACGAGGCTAATCTGTGCTCGTGCTCCAAGACAAGGCTCTTTGCACGAGGCTAATCTATCTCGTGCTTTGAGACGAGGCTCTTTGCACGAGGCTAATATGTGCTCGTGCTTAGAGGCAAGGCTCTTTGCACGAGGCTAATCTGTGCTCGTGCTTCGACGCAAGGCTCTTTGCACGAGGCCAATCTATGCTCATGCTTCGAGACGAGGCTAATATGTGCTCGTACTTAGAGACGAGGCTCTATGCACGAGACTAATTTGTGCTCGTGCTTTGAGGCGAGGCTCTTTGCACGAGGCTAATCTGTGCTCGTACTTTGAGGCGAGACTCTTTGCACAAGGCTAATATGTGCTCGTGCTTTGAGGCGAGGCTCTTTGCACGAGGCTAATCTGTGCTTAGAGTTGCCCAACGGTTCCAAACCGTAGGTTCCGGTTCTTAAACGTCGGTTCCCGAGTTCTAATTTAGTGGAACTTAAACCGAACCACTAAATATGGATGGACGATTCCACTTCTGTCGGTTCTGGTTCCGATTTTAATTCTAACTGTTCTGGTTTCAAACCGACGATTCATGGTTCCAAACCTTTCTTTCTTTTTTTTAATAAATAACATGTAATTTTTTTCTTAATTCAAGTACAAAATAAAAATTTAATTTAAACAAGTAAAATTTTATTGTATTTAACATTCAACATATAATACAAAATTACAATTACAATATAAATAAATAATAACTAAGGTTTATAAATTTTAAAAATATGCAATACAAAGTTTACAATTTAAATCTTTTACATAAAAATAACTTAATATTTAGTACTTACAACCTACATTACAATTAAAAATATACAATAATAATTTTTTATTTATAAAATATTAGTATTATCATAGATATTAAAATTATATATACTTATACATATTAGTTCGCCGGTTCGAACTGTGGAACTGTCGGTTTCGAACCGACGGTTATGATTCTTGATTTAGTAGAACCGAAACTGAACCTTGTAATACACAGTTTCGGATTCGGTTTAGTGACGGTTCCAATATTGCCGGTTATGGTTCTGGTTAGAACCGGTAAACCGTCAGTTAGAACCACTGGTTCCGGTTCATTTGGGCAAGTCTATCTGTGCTCGTGCTTTGAGGCGAGGCTCTTTGCACGAGGTTAATCCATGCTCGTACTTTGAGGCGAGGCTCTTTGCACGAGACTAATCTGTGCTCGTGCTTTGAGGCGATGCTCTTTGCACGAGGCTAATTTGTGCTCATGCTTCGAGGCAAGACTCTTTGCACGAGGCTAATCTGTGCTCATGCTTCAAGATGAGGCTCTTTGCACGAGGCTAATCTATGCTCGTGCTTCGAGAAGAGGCTCTTTGCATGAGGCTAATCTGTGCTCGTACTTTGACGCGAGGCTCTTTGCACGAGGTTAATCTGTTCTTGTGCTTCGAGAAGAGGCTCTTTGCACGAGGCTAATCTGTGCTCGTACTTTGACGCGAGGCTCTTTGCACGAGGTTAATCTGTTCTTGTGCTTCGAGACGAGGCTCTTTGCACGAGTCTAATCTGTGCTCGTGCTTTGAGGTGGGGCTCTTTGCACAAGGCTAATTTGTGCTCGTGCTTCGAAACGAGGCTCTTTGCACGAGGCTAATCTATGCTCGTGCTTTGAGGCGAAGCTCTTTGCACGAGGCTAATCTGTGCTCGTGCTTTAAGGCGAGGCTCTTCGCACGAGGTTAATCTATGCTCGTATTTTGAGGCGAGGCTCTTTGCACGAGGATAATCTGTGCTCGTGCTTTGAGGCGAGCCTCTTTGCACGAGGCTAATCTGTGCTCGTTCTTTGAGACGAGGCTCTTTGCACGAGGCTGATCGTTGACTCTTTGACCTTTTGAACAATTTCTTGCTCGGATGTTTGGTCTTTTGCATTTTTATCTCCAAGTTTTGGAAAGTTTCTCCCTTGGGCTTATTGAAACGATTTCTCGTTCGACATTTCTGCCTCTTTTATGTGGGTGGGTCGACTTTGGGGCCATAGCCCTTACACATTGTTGCATATGTCTTTGCGCTTCTTTCCTTTATACCCTGTTTGCGCTAGATTATCTGCACAATTTTTAGGTTTCTAGGAGAAGTAAACGCTTCACCCGGGTCTCATCATAGCCGGTTCCATTGCAGTTTGGCAACTACCTGGGTGGAAATCGAGAAGTTTTGCTCGAACGGGATCTAGCTCACCGTGAGACTTTTGTCGTTTCACTTACAACGGGTAGTGCTTTGGTCGTAAAATGGAGGAGCCTTTGACCAAGTTGAGCACTTCTGCCCTTTTTCGGTCCTCCCCATTTGTCTTCGTCGAGAGAAAAGAGCTTGGACCTCCGGAGGCCCCCGTTTCCCTCTCTAAGGTCGACCTATTAGGTGCGACTTGGGGATTTTGTCTTCTTGCTTCGCTGGAAAGGTGGGCAAGGTATTCGCTAATTAAGGCAAAAGAGTCACGCCGGAATGGCAGACTGGTCTACGCCGGTGAAGGCGGACAAAAATCTTCCCCAATGAAGGTGGAAAGGTTACACCGGAAATGCGAACTGGTCTATGCCAGTGAAGGCGGACAGAAATCTTCGCCAATGAAGGCGGAAAGGTCACGCCAGAAAGGTGGGCGAATCAACGCCAATGAGGCGGATAAAAAACGTCCACGCCTGAGAGGGCGGACGGATCAACACCGATGAAGGCAGATAAGGACGTCAACGCCTAAAAAGGCAGACGAGAAGTCGATGCCAAGGAGACGGATGGATCAATGCCGATGAAGGCGGATAAAAATACTGAATTTTCGAAATTCAATAAATTTATTTTGGATTACCCAAAATAATCTCCAGATATGGGTACTCATGCCCCCGGCTTTTAATGTATTGCGAATGTTTTTGAATTGCAATACATTAAAAGGAAGTAATTGGAGAAAAAACCTGACACGAGATGGGTAAAATGACTGCCCGTAGATTCCATCGAGTCGTTGTAGTGGCTCTTGGACTTATATGTGAATTTTCCGGCCCCGGTCAGGTGGCTGGTATGGGCTTTGTTGATTGGACCAGGAAATTATTGATAGAGATAATTCTGGCCAGATCATTTGTTAGAAAAATGGCCCAACAGGCCTTTTTGATGAGATTAAAGGCCCATCAGCTTCGTAAGTGATAAAATGGCCCAACTGCTCCTTGAATATGTACTGAGAGTCGATCCCTATTTTACACTTGGCGCAGGTTATTTGCACTAGCCCCTTTGTTAAAAATACTACCGGATGAATACACTATTTTTTTCGAACTTTTTTTTCGAAATTTTTTCAATTTTTCGAACTTTTTTTTCGAATTTTTTTCATTTTTTCGAATTTTGTTTCCGAAAATAACTAAATTCATAATATTTCGGAATTTTTTTTCGAATTTTATGTTTATTTTCGGAATTTTTTGCCGAAAATGTTTCATATTTTTGGAAAAATTGATAGTGTATTCATCCGGGTAGGGTATTTAACAAAGAGGCTAGTGCTAATAACTGTGGTCTTTACACTTTGTCCAGAAATAAATCAAGCCCAATAGTTATTTGGGGCTTCTCGTCAAAACCTTATTTCCAAATATGCAGAACTAGATGATGACGACCTCGGTGATGGCAGACGAGTTGGGCAGTCGCGACATCTGTCGTTGAATGGAATCGCGCCCAGCGGTGGTGGCGGTGACGCGACATCCGGGATACCCAGGAGTTGTGCTATATGCACATTGACAAGATGGGTGGAGGCTGCCAGACGTCAACTTCCTCTTTTTTTTTTTTTTTATTCTTTTTGAATTTTATTTTCTTTTAATACTCCCTCCTTCCCAAATAATTTTTACAGTTATTTTTTTCCTCATCTTTTAGCGAGCAAGTTGTTTATTAGTATTTGAAATAATAAAGTGATTTTAAAAAATAGGTATGATAGACCTATCTCTCCTCTATTATAAAACACTTTACAAATTATTTTATCATTTCAAATACTAATAAAAAATTTGATCGCTAAAACACGAGACAAACAATAACTGTGAAGAGTCCAATCAGTGTGTTACTTTAAATTTTTTATTTTTTTTTAAATTAGACTTTAATTATTTAATCAATTAATCTTACTAATTATTTGAAAAGTCATATTTATTTTTTATACAATATTTGAAAAGTGATATTTAAGTGACCAAATTAATTAGTGCGTTCAAATATCTGCTAAATTGCATCAAATATTTAGAAAGTCATATTTATTTTTTATATTAACTTTAACTGTACTCTAATTATTTATTTACACTAATTATTTTATAAAAAATATTAGTAAAATGTTTAGGGTGATGATGAGTAAAATATTAGTAAAATAATTACCTACAAGTGATTTGTCTACAAAAATTTCTAATTGTATAGGCATCTTCCTTCCCACCTACAAAATAATTTTCCTACGGAAATTTCTAGGCAAATTGTGTTGAATGTAAAATTTTGTTTGGTTTAGAGTTACAATTTAAAGATCATATAGATCTATACAATTATCTACACAACGATCATGCACAACGACGTAAAGATAAACGTGAGGCTGACAAAAAGGCAACAAATGATGCAAAAAAAAAAATCCCTTTTTTTTTAAATTTTTATGAAAAGTATGTAATGTGTGTATTTTTTTTTTCCTGTAATAATTGGATTTTTTTTTTCTTGTAATGAGTGTATTTTTATTAGAATTGTGTATATTTGCTCTTCCTCACAATTAATACTTTTGAATTAAGTAGCTAATATTTTTTTAATATTAAAAATAGTTTTTTTTAAAATAATAGTTACTCTAAACAATCAATACTTTTGAATAAAACAACTAATATTTTTTGTAAAACAATTAAAGTAAATAAATAAAGATAAATAACATCATCACATCACCATGCACTCTAAACATTGTACTAATATTTTGTAAAATAATTAAAATAAATAAATAATTAAAGTAGATAAAATAACTAAATAATTAATAATTTTAATAATCATTGCATAATCATTATCTAATCACCATCATCATCAAATGCATTATGCACATTGATGGGACAAATGTCCCATCAATGTGCATATAGCATTTGTGGATTTGGTCGCGATTCGACTGTGATGGCATCGAGAAAGGGGTGGCGAGGCGCGATATTTGTCAGGCTAGCGTTGATATCTAGCCGCCGCGGTGGGATGTGGGCGAACCACTCTGGACCCGGCAGTTTTCGAGGAGGCAAGGGGCCGCGAACTTCAGAGCTTGAGGGAGGCGGCAATTTGTACGGCCTCGACTGAAATTGACGGCGATTACTGAGGTTGTGCCTAGGGGCTGATGTTGCGAGGTCGCGCTTGGGGGCACGAGCTCCTAGTTGTGGTCGAGATTGGACGGCCCAGGTCGGGAGCGGCAGCCTGGCGAGATTGTAGTGACCGCCAGTGGGCGCCCGACGAGTTGATCGGTGAGCTGTCCGTTCGACTGGACCTCAACGCTGCGTGGGGGTGACAACCGAGTGTCCAACATTACAAGGTCGGGCCTGACGCGGTGATGCAGGTGGGGAGGCCGATCTCAGCAGCGGGCGAGGCGAAAACAACCTCGGCGGTGACCTTTGTGGAGCCACACGGGCGAGGGCCCCTGCCCCGGTCGGCACAGGTTATGGGAGCCTGGCGGAAGATAGGGGCGGGCTCGATTTGCTTGACCTCAGTTGATCGGGATCGAACCCGGAAGAAGAGCGGCCTCCGTGAGCTTTACTGTGCTCGGTGGTTGAGAGCAAGGGATGGTGAGCTCCACAGGCGCTTATGATGGCAGGATCGACCTCGGCGAGTGAGCGAGCTAGTGCTGGAGGGAATGTACCCCGGCCTTGGTCCAACCCCGACCTCGCCGAGAGGTGGTTGACCTAGGCCAGGGGAGTCAACCTCGGCGAAGAGTCCCTTAGCTCGTTCTCAGCGGGGCTCGAATCATTTTGGGTACAAGTGACATAGTACCTTTACCCTTGAGCAGTGACAAGGTACTAGAGTGTTGAGCAGTGACAGAGTGCAGGTAAAGTTGTCCTGTTTTTCTCTTTTTTTTTTCTTTTTTTTTCTATTTCTTCTGGTCTGAAACTTTCGTCCTGGTGTTCTTCACTGGCTATGGCCGCTCCGGCGTGGACGGTGGTGCTGGGGCGACGGCGGCAGGACAGCGGTAGCCTCAGTTCTGCGGTTGTGCACGGACAAGGATTTGACATGTTCGTCAAAATATGAGGCTGGGCTGCTTGTTGGTGCGGCCATCGGAATGGGGCAGTGGAGGGAATGCCCCATGCCATTTGTTGGGTTTGGGTTGAGCCCAATTGGATTTTGGCCTATTCGGATTAAGTCTGAGGCCCACATATATCCAACCCTAATGTGGTGGATGCCTCCACATAAATACCCTTCTCCCTCCCCCTTGTTGAGTGTGTTAAACCTGAGAGGCTAAGGAGTGGAGAGTGTGGTAGTGTGAGTGCAACCCTACCTAAGGGCTCGTTTTGGTCTTCTCGTTTACACCGGTTTAGCGTCCGTTCTCAGGTTGCCTGAACCCTTGTCCCAAGGACACGAACCGTGAGTCGTGTGAGGAGGTCGGAGACCCAACAGAGTGAAGGGGGCCAACACGTACGTAGGAGTAGTGGTGGCTATTTGGTTTACTAAGCTTTGATACCACTGTTGGGTCTCCGACCTCCTCACACGACTCACGGTTCGTGTCCTCGGACTAGGGTTCAGGCCGCCTGAGAACGGACTCTAAACCGATGCTAACGAGAAGGCAAATCGGACCTATGTGTGTGGTAGCTCTCACAAACCAAACACTCTCCTCACTATACACTCTCAGCCGAATTGCCTCTTGGAGAAGAGGAAGTGAAGGCTTTTATACGGAGGCTTCCTTAAACACACTTAGGGTTAGAGAGAGTTAAATGGGCCTCAGGCTTTAAACCAACAATGGGTCAAAAACCATTGGGCTCACAAGCCTAGCCCAACAAATTCTCCACCTTTTTTGTCATTCCCATTAACACCGGAATCCACAGGTTGTCATCATTACCCAAACACACATACCCACACAGCACACACAACACACACTGCACGCATTGCACACCTGCAACACAAAGCAGTAAGTACAAGACATTAATAACAAATACAAGATAAGTTATTAAGGGTGAACACAACTTCAAACAACATGAAGGAGAACACACAGTACACAAGCACAAACAGTTTAGACACACAAGTCACAAACAGACAACACAAAGTAAAAACACATAGGGAGCAAGAGACATTCCTAATCAACAGAATCAAAGTTCAATGTTCTCATGCAAGACCTAAATTTTTCCACAGAAAGGCATTTGGTACCCATATCAGAAGGATTAAATTCTGAAGCATTTTTTTCAAGTGAGATAATGCCTTTTTCAACAACATCACGCACGAAATGGTATCTAACATCAATGTGTTTAGTTCTATCATGGAACACAGGATTCTTACACAATTGGATAGCAGACTGACTATCAGAAAAAACAACCACTTCACCTTCAAGGAAACCAATTTCAGATAAAAGACCTTTTAACCAAATAGCTTCTTTTGCAGCTTCAGTTATGGCAATATACTCAGATTCAGTAGTAGACAAAGCAACTACACCTTGCATTTGAGATTTCCAGCTAACACATGAACCACACAAGGTGAACACATAAGAAGTGGTAGATCTTCTATTGTCTCTATCATTAGCATAGTTAGAATCCACATAACCAACTAACCTCACACCATTTGCACATTTAGAGAATTTAAGGCTTACCTCCATCGTGCCCTTAAGATATTTAAGAAGCCATTTCAAAGCCTCCCAATGAGGCAAACCTGGATTAGACATATACCTACTCAAGCAACTCACAGCATAAGCAATATCAGGACGAGTGCTTACCATAAGATACATCACCGATCCAATAGCATTAGCATATGGCACATCTTTCATCTCAACAATTTCAGACTTAGTGGCTGGGCACTGAGTCTTACTTAGCACGAAATGGGCAGCAAGGGGCACGTTAACAGACTTAGCAGAAGACATGGAAAATTTACTCAAAACCTTATCAACATATGAAATCTGGTTAAGCAGGAGAGTATGCTTTTTCCTATCTCTTTCAATATGCATGCCTAAAATCTTTTTAGCATCACCAAGACTCTTCATCTCAAATTTATCACAAAGACACTTTTGAACATGCTCCACAGTTTTAACACACGGGCTAACAAGAAGCATATCATCCACATATAAGAGCAAGAAGAAAGGCACAAATGCATTTTCCTTAAAGTACAGGCAATGATCGAAAGAACTTCTTTTAAGCTTTAAAGACCTCATGCATTCATCAAACTTTTTGTTCCACTGTCTAGGGGACTGTTTCAAACCATACAAAGTTTTATTAAGGAGACACACATGCTCAGGATATTTAGAATCAACAAAGCCTTCAGGCTGTCTCATATAAATCTTTTTGTTATCCAAGTCACCATGTAAAAACGCAGTTTTCACATCCATTTGCTTTAGTTCCCAATCAAAGTGAGCAACAAGAGCAAGCATAATACGCACAGTGGTAAATTTGACAACAGGAGCAAAGATTTCATTATAATCTATCCCCTCTTTTTGAGTAAATCCCTTAGCCACTAATCTAGCCTTATATCTAACATATTCAGTTTCATCCTTAATCTTGAACAACCACTTGCAGTCAATAACAGAGCAATGCACAGGTTTAGGCACAAGATTCCAAGTTTGGTTAACATGCAAAGATTTCATTTCTTCTTTCATAGCATTCAACCAATCAACTGAATTTTTAGACCTTAAAGCTTCATGATACGATTTAGGCTCATTACCACATGATTCATAGACATTGAAAGCATGCGAATCAAGATGGAAATCATCAAATTTTGAAGCCTGCCTAATGTTTCTCCTAGGTCTATCCCTAGCAAGATGATAATCAGTCAAATCAACATTATCAGGCACATTTTCCACATAATCAGCAGGCACATCAACATTTTCAGCATGCAAAGCATTATTTTCAGCAGTAAAGCATCATTTTCAGCAGGTAAAGCATCATTTTCAGCAGGTAAAACAGTGTTTTCAGCTTCATTTGGCACATGATCAGATTCAGATAAACAAGGAAGCTCCACCTTACTTTGAGCAGTCTCTTTTTCAGGTGAAGACACAGAAGCATGCAAGCAAGGAAAATCAGATTCATTAAAGACAACATCTCTACTAATAACAACCTTGAATCCATGTTCTTCCTTCAACCAAAGTCTATAACCCTTTACCCCATCAGGATAACCCAAGAAAACACATTTCCTAGACCTAGGTTCAAGTTTATCACCTTTTTTATGCACAAACGCAGCACAACCAAACACACGTAAGTTGGAATAATCAATGCTTTTACCATAAAACACACTATCAGGACATTTACCTTTCAACGGGACAGATGGGGACCTATTGATCAGATAAGCAGCAGTAATAACAGCCTCCCCCCAAATTTTTTTAGACAAACCAGAAGCAGCTATCATGCACCTAACCCTATCAATCAAAGTTTTGTTCATCCTTTCAGCAACCCCATTCTGTTGAGGCGTGTAAGGGACATATTTGTGTCTTTTAATACCAGAATCAGCACACAATTTATCCATCAATTTATTGCAGAATTCCAACCCATTATCAGTTCTAAGGTTTTTAATCCTTTTTCCAGTATGATTTTCAATAAGAATTTTCCAATCCTTAAACTTTTCAAACACATCAGATTTTTTTTCATCAAGAAAACCCATACTTTCCTAGAGAAATCATCAATCACAGACAGAAAATACAAGTTTCCACCATGAGTGGGCACACTCGCGGGACCCCACACATCAGCATGCAAATACTCAAGAATACTAGTGCACGAAGAGGGGTTAGGGTAGGGGTTAACAGGAAATTTCACCTTATGTTGCTTTCCTAACACACATGAATCACAAAATGACACACAAGACAATTTTACATCGCCAAAAGCACCAGATTTGTGCAGAATTTCCAATCCTTTGTTACTCATGTGTCCTAATCTTCTATGCCACAAATCAGTCTTGTCATCCTTGACAACAATCACAGAATTTGCATAAAGATCAGATTTAGTAAAGCACACATACAGGTTGTTCCTTTTGACAGCTTTGAGAAAAACCATGGAACCACGCATGATTTTCATACAACCATTACCCCACTTCCCCTCATAACCCTCATCTTCCAATGTTTTTCCACTAAGATACTTTAACATATATACTTTCCCACTAATACAACATTGTCACATATAACATGGGAAATATTCACATAACATGTAACTCAAATAATTATTTAGAACATTAAATAAAGAATAACACATGCAAATAAACTCTACCAACCAATGTAGAGCATAAGCAATTGAAACCCCACCTCAAAATGAAATGTCGTGAATGGGAATAATGTGATAAAATATCCTACTCCTCGCGATCACCGTCACCTAAAATAGATAATTAAATCTATTTAAAAGGTAATATGAATAAATCCTTAAATTAAAAATTATATATCTCCTAATTAAAAATCTTAAAACTAATTTAATATGTTTGCACCAAATACATTCCTAAGTTTTCTAAACCTCAAACTCAAACTTACGTACTGAACGTAGAAAGAAGATGACTAAATTTATAAACCTACTTACGAAACTGATAATCATAATTATACTCCTAAACTAAATAATTTATAATCCTTAATCCACGTTTACCACTATCCACATAATATAATATAACCTAATTCCTCCTCAAGGTATCAAACTATATATAAATTACCGAAACAAAAATTTAGTTAATCTCCATAATAAACTTCCGAAGCTTACTTGCACTTCCAATTTAATAAATTTGATAACATGAAAGTGAAGCCCTCTTCGTAAATATCACAGTAACTAGTTCCTTTATATAATAAATTCTATTAGGGTCTTTAATAGTTAAAACAATCCCACTAACACAATTTAAAAAAAAAAAAAACATTACTAACCTAATTTAGCATAAGGCACCAATAATAAATTTCATTCATAAACTCACTGTTTCGAAATTGTAGAACAGTACCACTATATTATATATATAACTCGAGTGAATAAAAACAATAGCCATCAATATTAAAAATTAAAGAAAAGAATTGTTACCGAGAAGCAATTTGTACCGAATCCCAGCGCCCTTCTCGAAGAAAAATAAAACGAGACTTACTATAGTGTAAAGAGATTTTTCTATAATTTTATTTGTGAAACAAAACCGTGCATTTAAAAGAGTTGGGAAGAAAGATTCTGTTGAGAAATTTGAGGATTAAATATTTAACGTGGTTTTGTGAAAGCATAAAATAGTTGAATACTCAGTCAAAAAGATAATTACAGGTAGAGTTTTAGAATTCTAAATATGCTAAAAAAAACTACCGAAAAAGATATGAAGAGAAAATAATGGGATCTAATTTTAAAATAATTACTAAGATATTACTTGATAAGAATTGACAGTTTAATAATCAAAGATTATATAAAATAGATTTTGAGACGCTTGGGAATGACTTAAAGAGATAAATAAATATCTTATATAATTACATATTATTATATATCTTAATATTTATATATATTATGAATATTTTTTTTTTGAAACAAATATATATCTTCTACTCCCTCCGTCCCGGTCTAAGCGTCCTATTTCTTTTGGTTGAATGGTTTAAGAAAGTGTATTTGTTTATTAATATATGGTGGAAAAGTAATGAATAGTGTTGAAAAGTAACGAATAGTGTTTAATAAAATAATGAATAGTGTTGAAAAGTGGATTGAATGAGTGACATTTTTGGTAATATTGTGTGAATTTGAAGGTTAAAGTAAAGTTTATATGTAGTAGAGTGTTGTTTTTTCCATTTATGGAATGAGACACTTAGTGTGGGACAACCAAAAAAGGAAAGTGAGACACTTAGAGTGGGACGAAGGGAGTATAAAATTATGAGAGATGAAAATAATCTACAATTTTAATGAAACTCAATTGTAACGCCCCGGCGTTTAGCTTTTCGAATGATGATGCTTTAGGGCTGAGGCGCTACTAAATACCATCAATAATTCCAATTCCAGAGTTTGCGAAACCAAATCCGTATTTTGTAAGCGGAAGCTATAAATAGTTTGAAAAACACTAACCCTAAAGCAACCAGAAATCAAGGATGCATATGTAAGAAAAGCGAACTAATAAACTTCGCTCACAGGCGATAATTATGCATAGGAAGTGGGAGAGCAAAATACGATGCTTTGTTACAACATATTCAACCAGTGTACTTCTAATTATACATAAACTCGATTGGCTTTTATTTAAGTAGCAAAACTAGGAACATTTATTTATTTCACAATATCTCAACAAGGTACAATGCTGCATCTTCATCATTCTTCCACACCAGACTCGATATCTGTAACAATGTATAGGGGGTGAGTGTCTCAAATACACTCAGTGAAACAATCTCAATGATTGCACTGTTAAAAGGCATATGCAAATAACACATAACATGAAAATGTATCTCAGACTCACATAATACGGGCCATGTGTCGACGTAACCTGGACCATCCGGGTCAACAGGTTCGGAAACATCTAGCCGTACAATTAAACAAAACATGGAACAATTTTTGGAATAATTCGAAATAAAATAAATAATTACCTAGAAATTTGGGTTGTTACAAGAACTCACACTTAGTTTACTCTCACAATACTCAAGATGATCACACAGATTCTTTTCCTCACTAGAAATTTTGACTAACACACAGAAAAAAAAATATCTCCAACTAATAATTGGTGCAACACTAAGAATATTCTTTTGTTTGTAGAATGCTTCAATATAAAAAGAAAAAAATACTTTAAGAGAATTTTTAAGTTTTTGCTCTTGTAAGTATTGTTCTCTTTCGTGTGCGTGTGTAACTTCAGGGTACAACAATTGTTCTCTTTGCTCTTGTAAGAATACTAGTTGTAGGCCCGCGAGTTTCGCGGGTTTGGAGTAATATTGCTAGATTTTTTTTGTTCAATAACACGATAGAAATATATTTATGAGAATTTAGGTGTTTTATTTTTTATTATTCAGTCACGTCAAATGCACAATTTCTCTATAAAAGTATATTTATTCATTCAAAACAAACAGTCAAATTCATCATAAATTTCTAAAAACCTCCCTATAAATGATATTCGTTGTATACTTTGAAGGCTTCCCCTCAGACTCAAGACACAAGACTTTCAAACCATCCTTACTTTTAACCCTCGATATTGCAACATACAGCTGTCCGTGAGTGAAAACTAGCTTTGACAAATATAGTCCGACGGTCGACAGGGATTGACCTTGGTTTTTATTAATAGTTTTTGCTAAACACTACAATATAGGAAATGGTTTTATTGAAATGTAGTTGCTTCATTATTATTATTTAAATAGTCATCTCAAATACTCAATAAAATGAACATGTACATGTAAATTTATACTTTTAGAAGAGTAAGATGCACAGTGTGCAACACCCTGCATCTTATGTTCGTCAGTATTTATACATCTAAAAATCTAGATAAACTCTAAAACACTATGCGACATAATTTTTTTCCCATAAAAACAAATACATTGCAAGCACATTGAGAAAAAAACAAAAAATAATGCACACACTAAGAATATATATATTAAATTTCTCCGTACAATATTTAGACGCATGTATTTTTTTTTTTTTTGGCAATTGTAAGGGATAAAAACAATTATGGAAATAATTACCAGCTATGACATTATTATAAATAACCACCATATCAAATACAATTGAATTGCAGATTCTCGAGAATAATATGTATGGGAAAAAAAGATTTCCATATCTCAATTAATTAAATTACGTGTCAAAATGTTGGATTGATATTAGGATGGAAATTTGGATGTATTTGGACATAGCGATTGGCCAAAACGAATAAATGACAAGACATATTAATCCAGTTTATAAATATACTTATGGGTGTTTGTAAAATTAGGACACTGTCTTTTCGGGCTTACAAATTTAGAAAAATATCTTTATGAGCTTATAAAATTAGAACACAGTCTTAACAATTTTGCAAAATAATGACAACATCTTTTATGTTGGTCCAACTTAGGCCAAATTTTATAAAATGTGGGTCAAATAAAGTCCAATTATGATATGCCCAACTGCCCGTATTTTATAAATTTTTACCTTAATTAGCCAAAATTAAAAGATAGTATCCTAGTTTTGCTTGTTTGTAAAGATAATGTCTTAATTTTGTAAGTTCGTAAAGATATTGTCTCAATTTTGCAAGACCGTAAAGATAGTATCATAATTTTACTAACACTCATAAGGTAGTGTCCTAAAATAACAAATTTTCCCTAATAACCAATTTAGTTAATGATAACAAAGAGTGTTAATTTTTTATTTAAAGCACATTAATTTGTTAAATTATAGTGTATCTAAAAATAATTGTAAAGTGGTTCATCTACGAAACAATTTAATTCTAAAATATATTCTCAATAGTAATATTGCATGATTAAAATATATATAATACAACAATAAGGTTAATTATATTTCTAATCTATCACCAATATGTCTAAACTACGAATTGATATGTATACAATAAGTAATACCTTATAATTCTTCACTAAATTAATTAACTCATATACGCAAGAAAAAAATTGCTTTTTAGGACATTGTCTTATGGGTGTTTGAAAAATTAGGACATTGTATTTTTGGGCTTACAAATTTAGGAAACCATCTTTAATATGTAAAAACTATCTTCAAATTAATTATATACATAATTATAGAAGTTGTTATTTAAGACTACATCTTCCGATTAAATGAATTTAGACCAAATTTTATAAAATACGGTTCAAATAAAGCTCAATTATGATATGTCCGCCGTATTTAATTGAATTTTGACTAAATTGGCCAAAATTAAAAGAAAATGTCCTAGTTTTGAAAGTTTATAAATATCCCAATTTTGCAAGTTTGTAAAAATATTGTCTCAATTTTGCAAGCCTGTAAAGATAATTTTACAACACTCCTAAGGTAGTGTTCTGAAATAACATTTTTTCCCTTATAACCAATTTAGTTAATAGTAACAAAGAGTATTATTTGTTCATTTAAGGAACATTAATTGGTTAAAGTAAAATGTATCTAAAAATAATTATAAAGTGGTTCATATATGAAATAATTTAATTATGATACATACTCTCAATAATAATATTTTATTATTAAAATATGTAATACCACATTGAGGTTAATTATGTTTCTAATCTATCACCAATATTGTCTGAACTATGAATTTATATATATACAATAAGTCATATCAATTTTTTTTAAAGACGTTATCTTATGGGTGTTTGCAAAATTTGGACGCTATCTTTTTGGGCTTACAAATTTAGGCAACTATCTTCATGGACTTATAAATATAGAACACTATCTTTACAATCTTGCAAAATAAGGATACTATTTTTTATGTTGCACAAATTTAGGTCAAATTTTATAAAATGTGGGCAAAATAATGCCATATAGTTTAGTATTACATACCTGATTGAATAACAAATGACTTGATTATATTTATTTATATCTAAAGACAGAATAATTTACAGTACATATAATTATAACAAAATAAATGTGAAGCCTTTTATGTTAGTGTATATGTAATTTGCTTTGGAAATTATTATTATAGTAGAGATTATTGTGAATCATATATATTTATATTAAAGAAGGCTATATATTTTTGAAAAAAAGTAGACAACATTAATTATGGAATTAAAATTATGATCCTTTTTATATCTTACACCACATAAATTAATGAGTATATAGAGAGTAAATCGTATATCCATTACATTATACGTACATTATGTATTTTGTAGTGTAATGATTGATTTATATGATTTAATAAGTTTTACTTAAAAAATTGATGTCATTATAAAAACACCATGCCAAACAATAAAAATAACTTAGTGTTTAAAATTCATTTTTAATTATAGTATAAAAGTAAAACTCTGCATAGAAGTAAACAAGTTAACTTAATTGTTATAACATAATTAGGGCTGTAAATGAGTCGAGCCGAGCCGAACGCACGAGTGTTCAAGCTTGTTTGAAAAATTATCGAGCTTTGATATTCATGTTTGAGCTTGTTTGATAATTATTCGAGTCGAGCTCGAACGAGCTTTAATCGAGCCGAACACGAGTCGAGCTCGAGTAGTTTGATATTTTTACACATGTTTTATCTTTTTTTAGTTATCGAGCTCGAGTTCGAGCCGAGCTTTATAATGTTCCGAACATAAATTTGTGTTCAAGCTTGTTTGATTTCTATTTCGAACCGAGCTCAAACGAGCTTTTATCGAACGATCTCGAATCGAGTATCGAATAGCTTGGTTTGATTTTCAGCCCTAAACATAATAGGGAGGGAGGGAGGGGTTGGTTTTATGAATATTAGAAAAATAAAATTTAATATCTATTCAATTGGACTAATTCAAAACTTTTACATTGTGGCAAATATGGGAAGTGTCAATTGCAGTACTCAGCATATTCAATTCAATTTGCATTCATTGTTCTTTACTAATAAAAAGTACAAATGTGAAACCTACTCCATATAAAATTTTATGAAAAAAAAAATAATAATGGACAAATTATTATTTTTTTAATTAAATGATACAATTAAAGATTTTTTTTTCTAGAATGTAGACTATTGTGAATATGAAATGTGTATACTATAATGAATATGGAATACACATTTCTAATTAATAATTTCATAACATTGTCAAACATACACTATATAATTACATAACAAACAAAGATAAAAAAAAAATTAAAACTTCGGTGTGTTTTGAAAAAGTTAAAATTGAAGTCAAATTTGAGCTTCAAATTCAAGTGCATATCATGCATTTGCGTGCATGCTAGAACATGATTATACGAAAAAAAAAATCAAACTTCGATTTTGTTGTTGTGTAGAAGCAAAATACCATAATTAGATTTCTTCTTCTTCTTGTGATATAATAACAACTAGTGATCGTAAATCCTGTGCTTCGCACGGCCGGATATTGTTACATTGTTTAAATTATAATAATTAACACATTTTAATTATAAAACTAAAAATATACAATTTTTTTAAATATAATATAACTAAAAAAATTCTTGGACTCAAATTAACGTTACTTCTAATTAAATTATATATTTTTTATTTATAATATCCAATACTTTAAAAAATATTATGATAAGTTTACAATTAACTATTTTCATATAAAACTGACTTTTGGGATAGAATATGAATTGAAACTAGCACACTAACTGTTGGTCCCGTTTTTTCATTCACAAACAAAGACAATATGGGAAATTAGGAGAAATTTTTGTTTTAACACTGATGTTATGCAAGTCAGTAAAGCAATAAAGAACACAACAATGTAAAGTGGTTCGGAGGCTCAAGCTCCTACATCCACTGCCTGATTTAACAGGAAATCCACTACCCGGGATTCTTGTTTTTTAACGTGCCAAGGTGCACTCACAACTGGACTCACACCCCTCCGCGGAGCTGCCTCTCGAACTGGCCTCACATCCCTCTTCACTCAGGGACTGCCTCTCCTCACCTCACTGCAACACCTAACACTATTCTGGAAAGGGTTTAGTTTGGTTTGGTTCTCTCCAACTAGGTGAGATTTTCCCTTACATGGTTTTAGCCTTTAAGCTAAGGTTGGGAAAATCTCTCTAAGCTTAGGATGTATATGATGAGCTCGAGTATACAAACTGGAACACTCAAATATGACTATGAAGAACTCAGGTCAGTGTTCTTGATGGAGATGGTGCCTCCTTATGCCTCCCTTGAAACGCACCACTCTCACATCAGCTTCTTGCTTATCCACAAATGAAGCTTGAGTTTGTATTTATAGTGTGGATTTGAATGTTACCGTTGGAGAGAGTAACATTCAAATCCAGACTATCTCTGGAGTGAAATTCTCCTTTTCAGTAAAGTATGGCCTTTGTCAGCTTTTGTCAGATTTGCTGCCTTGACTTGATTGGTCCACGTGGACTGAGTCCAACGGCTCTTTTGTTCAGGGTACTTGATCAGGGTAGTCCTGACTTCAAGTGACTTCTCTTCAGCTGACTTGAAGTCCTCTTAGGATACTTTTCTTCAGTAGACTTGAGGTCTTCTTAGGAACTTTCATTGGACTTGAAGTCTACTCACTGGACTTCCTTCATTGGACTTTAAGTCTACTCAGGAGAGTTTCTCAGTAGACTTTCTCAGTAGACTTCCTTCATTGGACTTTAAGTCTACTCAGGAGAGTTTCTCAGTAGACTTTCTCAGTAGACTTCCTTCATTGGACTTCCTTCATTGGACTTTAAGTCTACTCAGGAGACTTTCTCAGTAGACTTCCTTCATTGAACTTTAAGTCTACTCAGGAGAGTTTCTCAGTAGACTTTCTCAGTAGACTTCCTTCATTGGACTTCCTTCATTGGACTTTAAGTCTACTCAGGAGAGTTGACATAAGGCAAATTGTCAGCCTCTCATTCCTCAGTAGCCTGACTCCTTCAGGATCTGCTCGGCACAACACTGATCCTCATGACCATGCTCTTTACTGAGTAGTCCACTGACCAGCTTAGAAAGTCAGGTTTATACTCAGTGGGACTTCCTTCAGGACGGTCTTCAGGTCTTCAGGGGACTTGAGTTTGTTTCCTCTTGGATGGCTTCTGACTTCTTCAGGTTTATGAGTCCGCTGAGTTCCCCCTCAACAGAGTACCTGTAAACTGAAAACAAACTATCCTAACCTGAACCTTTACAAGACAATCCTGACCGCACACATCCTATTACAAGTCGTTTTGGAAAATCATCAAAACTAAATATCCCAACAATTTCCCCCTTTTTGATGATTCCAAAACTTCTAACAAAAAGATTTTCTATTACAAGAATGAGGTTAGAGCACAAGTAATAGTTTAAAAAAAAAGAAATTCCCATAGTTTTAAAACATTTAAGATCTGTTCGGTTGACCATTTTTCTTAACAAATCTGGATCAGTGGTCATGTGAACAACCCGCTCTGATACCAATTGTTGGTCCCGTTTTTTCATTCACAAACAAAGACAATATGGGAAATTAGGAGAAATTTTTGTTTTAACACTGATGTTATGCAAGTCAGTAAAGCAATAAAGAACACAACAATGTAAAGTGGTTCGGAGGCTCAAGCTCCTACATCCACTGCCTGATTTAACAGGAAATCCACTACCCGGGATTCTTGTTTTTAACGTGCCAAGGTGCACTCACAACTGGACTCACACCCCTCCGCGGAGCTGCCTCTCGAACTGGCCTCACATCCCTCTTCACTCAGGGACTGCCTCTCCTCACCTCACTGCAATACCTAACACTATTCTGGAAAGGGTTTAGTTTGGTTTGGTTCTCTCCAACTAGGTGAGATTTTCCCTTACATGGTTTTAGCCTTTAAGCTAAGGTTGGGAAAATCTCTCTAAGCTTAGGATGTATATGATGAGCTCGAGTATACAAACTGAAACACTCAAATATGACTATGAAGAACTCAGGTCAGTGTTCTTGATGGAGATGGTGCCTCCTTATGCCTCCCTTGAAACGCACCACTCTCACATCAGCTCCTTGCTTATCCACAAATGAAGCTTGAGTTTGTATTTATAGTGTGGATTTGAATGTTACCATTGGAGAGAGTAACATTCAAATCCAGACTATCTCTGGAGTGAAATTCTCCTTTTCAGTAAAGTATGGCCTTTGTCAGCTTTTGTCAGATTTGCTGCCTTGACTTGATTGGTCCACGTGGACTGAGTCCAACGGCTCTTTTGTTCAGGGTACTTGATCAGGGTAGTCCTGACTTCAGGTGACTTCTCTTCAGCTGACTTGAAGTCCTCTTAGGATACTTTTCTTCAGTAGACTTGAGGTCTTCTTAGGAACTTTCATTGGACTTGAAGTCTACTCACTGGACTTCCTTCATTGGACTTTAAGTCTACTCAGGAGAGTTTCTCAGTAGACTTTCTCAGTAGACTTCCTTCATTGGACTTTAAGTCTACTCAGGAGAGTTTCTCAGTAGACTTTCTCAGTAGACTTCCTTCATTGGGCTTCCTTCATTGGACTTTAAGTCTACTCAGGAGACTTTCTCAGTAGACTTTCTCAGTAGACTTCCTTCATTGAACTTTAAGTCTACTCAGGAGAGTTTCTCAGTAGACTTTCTCAGTAGACTTCCTTCATTGGACTTCCTTCATTGGACTTTAAGTCTACTCAGGAGAGTTGACATAAGGCAAATTGTCAGCCTCTCATTCCTCAGTAGCCTGACTCCTTCAGGATCTACTCGGCACAACACTGATCCTCATGACCATGCTCTTCACTGAGTAGTCCACTGACCAGCTTAGAAAGTCAGGTTTATACTCAGTGGGACTTCCTTCAGGACGGTCTTCAGGTCTTCAGGAGACTTGAGTTTGTTTCCTCTTGGATGGCTTCTGACTTCTTCAGGTTTATGAGTCCGCTGAGTTCCCCCTCAACAGAGTACCTGTAAAATGAAAACAAACTATCCTAACCTGAACCTTTACAAGACAATCCTGACCGCACACATCCTATTACAAGTCGTTTTGGAAAATCATCAAAACTAAATATCCCAACACTAACATTTCAACGTAGGCATATTTAAATTTGTATTATCCAGTTCCAAATGATAATATCACACAATTTTAAGCTATACTTAAAATAATTTAAACAATAATCTACAATATAATATTTTTTAACTAATACCTTTCCTTTGAAGGAGAATAATAAATAAATAAATGTCAAGATAAAAAACATAATATTAATGCACTCCCTCCGTCCCGGTCTAAACTTCCCACTTTCCTTTTCAGGTTGTACCACACTAAGTTTCTCATTCCATAAATGGAAAAAACAACATTCTACTACATATAAGCTTTAACCTTCAAACTCACACAATATTATAAAAAATGTCACTCATTCAATCCACTTTTCAACACTATTCATTACTTTATCTCAAAAGTTAACATGTGGTCCACCATATATTAATAAAAAAATATACTTTCTTAAATCATTCAACCAAAAGAAATGAGAAATTTAGACTGGGACGGGGGGAGTATGACTTATTGAATATTTGTAAAAGTTAATTTTATTGGTTAAAAGAATGAGATGAATCCCTACAAATAATAAAAAAATGGTAATCAAATCAAACCAATTATAACTTTTTAAAAAGGATTACTATCTTTACAATGTATGAAAAAAATTCTGCCTCAATATTGAAAAGAATATTGATAATTAATCATTTTCCTAATCCAGCCGATATTAGATAACGACCATGATCATTCTTGAAAGAAACAGTCCATCATCTGTCCTGACACCTAACCTCAACACATGGGTAAAATCTATAATAATTTTGATGTGTTTTTCACATAATGCAGTTGATAAGGCTATAAGATAATAAAGAAAATTATATAAGAAATAAAATCCATTTATAACACACTAAATTATTAGTGTTTTAATTTATGTTTTGTAAAAAAATAAAATAAACGTAAGTGAAAATAGTGTATAAATTTATCAGTCTTCCCTTTTTATGTCCGATAAAGAAAGACTTTGTAATACCCCGTCCCGTTTTATGCCTTTTATATTCCTAGAACCCTTTTTTTTTTATTATCTTTGTTTCTTTTTATTTTATTTATTTTGTGTGCTTTTGTGTAATTTAAATATATACCCTTTTTACAAATTCCTAAATTCGTAGAAAGAATCGAATCTTTCAAAGCGAATAAAGGACTACGAGAAATTAAATATTCAAAGATAAAAATTGGGATTTCGATCCGTTTAATTTATTGAGAATAATTAAAATATAATAAAATATTAATTGAGTTTCAAAACTGTATTAATTATCGAATCGGGATTAATCTCGTGAACCAAACGATCCCTAACTGTATCAAGTGGGATCGAAAATATCATGTATTAGAGTGGATTATTTTCATCCACATAAATTATTTTTCCTTTTAAATTAATTTTAGTTAGAGTATTAATTACCACCCACATATTTACTCCTTCCTTTTAAATTAATGAATTAAGAAATTAATTTCATAAAATATCTCATTCTCTCTCTCTTCAATTAACAAAACACGTACGATATATCCTCCCCAAATCAATTTCCAAAAATCAGTTTCTCAAAATTCCTCTCATCTCTCTCGGCTCTCTCTCTCTCCTCTCGCCGCTTCTTCATTTCCGGCGGACGACCGTCGTGCTCAACAACCACCGCCATCCGCCTCCTTTTCCACGGCCCAGCCCTCCAGCGCCGCCCTCTTCCTTCCGGCGAAGCAGCGCCGCCGCGCTCTTCCCCAGCTTCAAAACGGAGCGCCGCGACGCCGTCGACTCCAACGCCGTAGCCCCGCCTTCGAGCTCCGCCGCGAGCGCCTCTCCGCCACCGGCTCCCGCCGCCAGACGCAGCGTCACGCTGCCGTCGTCCCCGGCCGAAGCGCCACCTCTCGCGACGCCCTCTGCCTCGCCGCTCGCACAGCTCCGCCGACACCAGTGACGCCGCCGCCGTGCTTCCGCCTAAAGCCGCCGCCTCTTTTTCCTCTTCCGGTAATTGAAAATTCCCCTTTCAATTTCTACTCATTAAAGCTCAATTTCAATTTTGAGTAATTCGATTTGTACCGATTAAACTCGATTTCTAACCGAAGCCTTTTGTCGTTCAATTTTCCGATTGATTTGACGCCGTTGAACCGGTTGATGTTGCCGAATTTCTAGAAATCCCAACCGACGCCGTTAGGCCGTTCGATTCATTTTTCCGAATCCCCGAACGACGCCGTTAGGCTGTCCGAATTATCCGACAATTTATCGAATCACCAAATGACGCCGTTAGGCCGTTCAATTTATTCGACGAATTCCCGAACTACGCCGTTAGGCCGCTCGATTTGGGACTCGTAAGATTACTAGCCTTTTTCTCCCTATTTCTTTCGTAACTTTCGGTTTGGGAATAAGACTATTTTTGGTTAATCTTGTAAGTAGGAATTAGAGGTACTGATTTCAGTTTGTTGATGTAAAACTCCCACGGTTGGTTTTTAGTCCAAAACAGTGGACATGGTTTTGTATTACTGGTATAGTATTTTAATATTATTGAATTTGTTATTTTAGTGTTAGTTGTTAGGCTTGGTAGTATTGGGTTTGTTGATTAATATTGTTGAATTAGTTGTTTAGTATTATTGGTTTAGCTGTTTAGTATTGTTGTTTTAGTTGGAGGGTATTAGTGAATGGATGAATTAGTTTGGTTTGGTTAGCTGATGTTATGGTGTTGAAATTAGTTTGTTAGTAATATTAGTTGAGTTTTTGGAGACAAATGGAAACTCGTCTTCCCCTTGTGCGACTGTTAGAAAATTAGGAACGAAAAGATAAGTCGTTTAATACCCAACTAAGTAAACAAACGAAAAAGAGTATTTTTGGGAAATTAATATAATCCTTTTATTTCCTAAAAGTGTCATTAATCAACTTTAGAAGTAATATTAATATTAGAAAAGAAAAATACTTTTTATAAACTATATTAGTTATAATATAATTTGTCTTAGAAAAGCCAAAGTCTTTAATAAGTTTAATAAGAGAAGTTTTACTTATAAAATATGAATGTTTATATTCAAAGAATCCTTTTAAAATGAGGAATAGAATTCTTAAGAAAGAAAAACCTTTTCTTTAATTTTATTAATATTTTTCTAAGTAATTTCTTATTTTTCTAAGTAATTCCAAGATGAATTCTTATATTTTCTTCCTTAAAGGGCCTTTATTAAGGACACCCCTAAATTCAGTAAATACACCCCCCTGTTACACATTCCTTTCAGTAAATACACCCCCCTGTTACACTACTGCTTTCAGTAAATACACCCCCTGTTACACTACAGAAATTAGTAAATACACCCCCTAATACACCTCCTCTTAAAAAGGGGTGTACTTATCAAAAGATTGTTTTTGTAGTAATCGAAATAATCATACCACAAGTATACTAGTAAATACACTCCCTTAATACACTCACTTTTTTAGAAGTGGTGTATTTACCAAAATAGGGTGTGACCCTTAAGCAAGTCCTTTTTGAGTTTATAAGACCATAACTTTCTCGATTCTCGTAACACAAACTCTCAAGTTTTCCTAAACGTTTTCAAAGGTCAACTTTTAATCAAATGGCTTCCTACTAGGATTCGGTACTAGTTGGAACGTGCACGAGGTTTTCGACCATCTGTTTGTACATCATTCACGGGACCCGGAGTTAACAGGTGGGTGATGATCCGTTGATTGATCTGCTATTAATAACGTCGTGCCGGTATTTTCTGAACTCGACTAAATCAAATCAAAAGTATCTAATCCAACATAAATGTAACACCTATCTATATAACTGTTTGGATTATGTGATATAACTATATATGTTATATATTAGCCTGTTGTTTTGTGAATCGATCACCACTGCATGAGTAAACACCTTACGTGAGCATGAATCAGTTCAGTTATCAGTCAAGTAATTTCTCAATGAAGTTGTTGTATCAGTTTTATGGAAATCAGTAAGTACGGAGTTGTGTTTTGGGTATTGATTTCCGACCTCCGGGGACAACTGTCGTTGGACGCCCTCGGAATCAAGGTCGTTGATTATTTTTCCGGTCTCCGGGGACAGCTGTCGTTGGACGCCCTCGGAATCAAGGCTGTTGATGGTTGGAGTTGAAAAGAGTAACTATGATGGAAGTGGAATGATTGTACGTTTATGGTTTGACAGTTGTGATAATATGTGATATGACTTTGGGCTTTGCCCTAATGTGAACCAACTTGTGCTATTTCAATTATATTATGCGAAATATGCTTAAATGCCGTTTAAACTTTATAATCTTATATATATCAACTGATTAAATAAAATAAACACTTTATCAATGAGTATAACTTAATATATTTCGGATTTACCAATCCCATGATGTTGCAAATCACCCATATGTGAGAATTCAATTCTCACGCCCCATTTTCCTAACCCCTTGCAGATTATGATTTCGTGGAGCAAGGACAGTAATAGAGACGACACGGAGTTCCCCACTTAAATAAAATATTACTGTTGATACTATGTTTTATGTACACATATATGTGTGAGAGATACACATTAAAATTATTCTATTCATTTCTTCCGCTGCATAAAAACTCATCATCTCTCATTTCCGTTATATTCCTTCAAAAATTTTATAGTTCGGACTTTTGATCACAATAACACTTCGAATTCGATATAATTAATATATATTGGGTTCGGGGCGTTACAGGTGGTATCAGAGCTTATGTTCAAAACTTTCGGACCAAAACCCAAATCATTGTTTTCGTCAAACCAAAATTCTCTTTCTTTATTAAATTTTCTTATCATATAAGTATAGATCACTAATTAAATCACTTGAGGGGAAATGTGTCTCCTATTACCGTCAGAAGCTCCTCGAAGGTATGTTCTTATTTTATTGCCTAAAAGTTTATGATTGCGACAACTTGACTTTCATAACAAAACTCCAATCAAAAGATCGCGAACTCAAAACAACACCTACGAGGTGTAGAAAGAACCACGAAATGTCGTTTATATTACTATTGAAATGCAGATAATTAGTAAATGATAAAAATAAATATATATTTGTGTAAAGTTATAAACTTCATAATTGATGTTATATGATTATTTGAACTATGTGCTTTAATTGTTTAAATTATGTTTCTGCATAACTAAAATTTTGACTAGGATTTTCCTTCCCATATAAGAATCCACCTAAGATGGTTATATCCCGATAATTAGAAAACTCTTAGCTAACCTTAGAATCTATCTGTGTGGTTATAACCCAGTTCACGGGACTGCATGCAAAGGCAAGAGCCACTCCGATATCCCACGACGAGACATATTTGACAGTCGTGATTCGTTCTGCCAGAAGGGTTACTGAGTTGTTCTCCGTCCTATCGCTGTAAGACTACTCGAACGGACGAGAATAGAAGACCCAGTACAAAGGCCCCACATTCACTTGGAGACATACCTAGAAGAAGTTGACAATGGGTATTTTCGTATGATAATAGCGATCAGTCAGAGTAATCAAATCCTTTTAAACAGTTATCCTTTTGGTGTAGTCACAAATACGTACAACATAGATGTGCCACCCTTTCCTGACATATAGTAGTAGTCAGACGTATGACCGTTTTACTTAGACCATAGCAGCATGGCTTTAACCCGCTCCTTTTGTCACTCGTAGTCTGTACTAATGCAAGGATACGGTGCGTTAGAACTATTACTTAGAAACCTTTTGTGTTCTATGACGTAATGTAAGAGACTGACCTCCATAGGACCAAAACTTTTTAGATATATATATACTTATTACGTGTTCAATGCTTGTCAATGTGTTTTACTTGCTTTATATATTAAATGTCATATTTTATCTGATTATCACTTAATGACACATTACTAGTTCCTAGAATACTGTGCGAATGTGAGCACTGTACCATTGGGGCCCCAATGCGCAGCTGGTGAATTATGTACCACACGTGTTTTCAGTGAACGTTGTGTGTTAATTTTGGTTAGTCCGATTATGTTTTTATAATTTTCTCACACCTATACATATCATAACAATATTATTCTTTTCCGATTAGAACCACCTTTAGAATTACACCAGAACGTAGACGTGGACGACCCCACGTTAACCCCATTCCTATATCAGTGAATCCTATAGGACAGAACACACCTCCTCAGGCTGAACCTAAGCCACCTCAGCAGGCCGCGCTAGGAAATGTCTGGAACTGTTATGGAAATTAAGGACCAAATTTGAGGTTTACCCCTAACGCTAAGCGATCACTTGATAGAGTCCGACCTTCACAACCTTAAGATGAAAATCTTTGGTATAATCTTAGGCATTGACTGTTTAACAAAGGACGAAGCGATAATAAAATGCGCAGAACGCGAGATCAACCTCGAAACCCGTAATGATCAACGCTTCACATTTCGTGAAATCAAGACCAAGAAGGAAACCCGAGTAATATCAGCAATCCAAGCTGCAGTAATATTACGAAAAGAGGAATGCCAAGCTTACCTCGTCCACATCTCAGCAGGAGAGAAAGACGACAAGTTGCGCATCAAGGTGCCAATTGTGGATGGATATCTTGACGTATTTCCCGAAGAATTAATCGGGTTACCTCCTGATCGTCAGATAGAGTTCTCCATCGACTTGATACCTGGGGCAGCACCAGTATCTAAAGCACCCTATTGAATGGCTCCAAAGGAATTAGAAGAACTGAAGGAACAACTGCAATGCTTGCTTGAAAAGAAGTTCATCAAGCCTAGTGCATCACCATGGGGAACACCCGTGTTGTTCGTAAAGAAGAAAGATGGAACTTTCCGTATGTGCATAGACTACCGAGGTCTCAATCAACTGACCATTAAGAACAAATATCCTCTTCCGAGGATAGAAGACTTGTTCGACCAGTTGAAGAATGCTACGGTATTCTCAAAGATCGATCTAAGGTCTGGTTACCACCAGCTAAAGGTCAAGAGCGAGGATATCCCGAAGACAGCATTCCGAACTCGGTATGGACATTACGAGTTCACCGTGATGCCTTTCAGAGTAACAAACGCAACGATAATTTTTATGGATTTGATGAATAGAGTGTTTCATCCGTACCTGGACCAATTCGTCATCATCTTGTGTACTCTAAGAGCAAAGAACAACACGAAGAACATCTCAAGGCAGTCTTAAAGACAAAGAGACGAGAGAAGTTGTATTCCAAATTCAGCAAGTGTGAATTTTGGATCAACTGCTTATGTATCGATTAGTACTAGAGCTTCTCACTCCCTTGTGTCTAAGAATTTAAGAAAATTTGAGGATATAGAGTATAGAAGAATAGACCTTAAGTGAAAGTGAACTTTTGAGGAATACAATGAGAACCTAAGCCGAGTGAATTGATTGGAGATAGACTTGGATGAACATCAAATAGAAACTGAACTGCACGTTCTTAAGTTGAGTAGTTAGGCGTTATTGAAAACGAACTAGTTTTATGCATAAGAAGGAATATGAAACTTGGGCATAGTTACTTTCTTTTGGGATAACATAAGATTTTAAGCTTAAGTAGAGCCTTTTTGTGGAATGAGTAAGCTAGATGTGATCTTAAGGCTTACGTGTTAAGAATTAACATTTATATGTTATGGGAATACTTTAGTTGAAAAAGAAAGGACAATTGATTTTTATCTATGGGATACATAGTGGACTTCGAAGTAGAGGAAATTTGCAACTATGTAGGAAGAAAAGTTTGCATGCTTGAGGACTAGAAGACCTTCTAAGTGTTAGATCAGGTAGAGTGACAACAAACTTAGTCGACCACGGAAACCGAAAAGTTATTTTGGTTTTAACTAATGGAGGACCTTTCAGAAATCAAACCTCTCCACCAAGGTTTACCACCTCTTTTTGGACCAAAAGTTTTAGAGTAAGTAGTTAGACAAAACTACTTTGAGTGGAGTAAGATATAGTATCAGTTCATCCTAAACCTAGAATTTTCCACACAGTATTGTGCAGATACCATGGTTTACGCGTTCACCCTACAACCGACCTTACGAGAAAGAATCCTAGGAGTGCAAAATGACGATAAATTCTTGAAAGGAATACGTAAGCGCGCTGAGGAAGGAACCATTCAGAGGTTCGTGTTGAATACTGATGGAGCTTTAATGTTCGATAACAAAACCTGTGTGCCTAAGGATGAAGGAATGAGGAATGAAATTCTAAAAGAGGCACATAACACTCCATACACCATTCACCCCAGAGAGACGATGATGTATCGGGGACTGGAAGAAAACTTTTGGTGAAGGGTATGAAGAGATCGATAGCTCAATTCATCAGGAGTTGTTTAACCTGCCAACGAGTTAAAGTAGATCACCAATGACCTCTAGGGTTGTTGCATCCTCTGGAGACGCCAGAGTGGAAATGGGAGAACATCACTATGGATTTTGTCACCGGATTTCCGAAAACGGTGAAGAATCACGATGCCATTTGGGTAATCGTAGATAGACTTACGATAACTGCCCACTCTATCCCTGTTATAATGACGTATACGTTGGACAAGCTCGCCCAACTATACGTAGCAAAAGTAGTTAGACTGCACGGTGTACCAGTCTCGATAGTGTCCGATAGAGATCCCGTTTTACCTCTAAGTTCTGGGAAAGTCTGCAATGAACCTTGGGTACTGAATTGAAATTCAGCACCGCATACCACTCGCAGACTGACGGACAATCGGAAAGAACTATCCAGATACTCGAAGGTATGCTGAGAGCTTGCGCTCTAGATCTTGCAGGAAGTTGGAAGAGCCACCTGCCATTTGTAGAGTTCGCATATAACAACAGTTATCAGGCGACAATACAAACTGCACCGTACGAAGAACTTTACGGGAAAAGGTGTAGATCACCAGTTTGTTGGGATGAAGTCGGAATTCGAAAGATTCTCGAACCCGAACTAGTTGAAAGATCGGATGAGGTAGTCGCAAAGATTAAAGGAAGAATCAAAGCGACTCAAGACTGTCAGAAGTCATATGTGGATGCTAGGAGAAGAGATTTACAATTCGACATTGGCGATAAAGTATTTCTCCGAGTGGCACCAATGAAAGGCCTAATCCGTTTTGGTAAAAGAGGTAAGCTAAAGTCGCGGTACAATGGGCTATTTGACATCCTGCATAGAATCGGGGATGTGGCTTATCGCTTAGCACTACCACCAAAGTTATCACGAGTGCATGATGTGTTCCACATATCTACACTCAGGAAGTACATAAGCGATCCAAGCCCTGTTTTTAGTCGTATAGATTTAAGTTTAAGTTGTGACCGGACTTATGAAGAAGTTCCAGTTACTATCCTAGGAAGGAAGTTACACTTATTAAGGAATCAAGGGATACCATTAGTTCTAGTCCAGTGGAGCCGACACGAGAAGAAGAAACAACTTGGGAAATAGAGGATGAAGTCCTAACCAAATGCCCTCAATACCTAAGCAATACCTAGAAGCTGAATTTCGGGGGCGAAATTCTGTTAAGGGGGTGAGGATGTAATACCCCGTCCCGTTTTATGCCTTTTATATTCCTAGAACCCTTATTTTATTTTATTATCTTTGTTTCTTTTTATTTTATTTATTTTGTGTGCTTTTGTGTAATTTAAATATATACCCTTTTTACAAATTCCTAAATTCGTAGAAAGAATCGAATCTTTCAAAGCGAATAAAGGACTACGAGAAATTAAATATTCAAAGATAAAAATTGGGATTTCGATCCGTTTAATTTATTGAGAATAATTAAAATACAATAAAATATTAATTGAGTTTTAAAACTGTATTAATTATCGAATCGGGATTAATCTCGTGAACCAAACGATCCCTAACCGTATCAAGTGGGATCGAAAATATCATGTATTAGAGTGGATTATTTTCATCCACATAAATTATCTTTCCTTTTAAATTAATTTTAATTAGAGTATTAATTACCACCCACATATTTACTCCTTCCTTTTAAATTAATGAATTAAGAAATTAATTTCATAAAATATCTCATTCTCTCTCTCTTCAATTAACAAAACACGTACGACATATCCTCCCCAAATCAATTTCCAAAAATCAGTTTCTCAAAATTCCTCTCATCTCTCTCGGCTCTCTCTCTCTCCTCTCGCCGCTTCTTCATTTCCGGCGGACGACCGCCGTGCTCAACAACCACCGCCATCCGCCTCCTTTTCCACGGCCCAGCCCTCCAGCGCCGCCCTCCTCCTTCCGGCGAAGCAGCGCCGCCGCGCTCTTCCCCAGCTTCAAAACGGAGCGCCGCGACACCGTCGACTCCAGCGTCGTAGCCCCGCCTTCGAGCTCCGCCGCAAGCGCCTCTCCGCCACCGGCTCCCGCCGCCAAACGCAGCGTCACGCTGCCGTCGTCCCCGGCCGAAGCGCCACCTCTCGCGATGCCCTCTGCCTCGCCGCTCGCACAGCTCCGCCGCCACCAGCGACGCCGCCGCCGTGCTTCCGCCTAAAGCCGCCGCCTCTTTTTCCTCTTCCGGTAATTGAAAATTCCCCTTTCAATTTCTACTCATTAAAGCTCAATTTCAATTTTGAGTAATTCGATTTGTACCGATTAAACTCGATTTCTAACCGAAGCCTTTTGTCGTTCAATTTTCCGATTGATTTGACGCCGTTGAACCGGTTGATGTTGCCGAATTTCTAGAAATCCCAACCGATGCCGTTAGGCCGTTCGATTCATTTTTCCGAATCCCCGAACGACGCCGTTAGGCTGTCCGAATTATCCGACAATTTATCGAATCACCAAATGACGCCGTTAGGCCGTTCAATTTATTCGACGAATTCCCGAACTACGCCGTTAGGCCGCCCAATTTGGGACTCGTAAGATTACTAGCCTTTTTCTCCCTATTTCTTTCGTAACTTTCGGTTTGGGAATAAGACTATTTTTGTTAGGATATAGATTAGATGTTTTGAAGATGTTAAAACAAGAACTTGTAATAGGACTAGCTGAATCTGTTAGTCAGCTACAGATTAGTCTTGGTCTAGAATAGGTCTTTGGTTAAGGGGGAAGATATCTGTGCAGACCAGATGAGGTACCAGAGAAGGTACCAGATGAGGTACCAGATAAGGTGACCAGAGAAGGTGACCAGAGACGGTACCAGGTGAGGTGACCAGATGAGATGTCCAGATTCACCAGAGCAGAAGAGTCGCCAGAACAGATGAGGTCCAGAGGAGTCTGACCAGAGGAGTCTTGAACCAGAGGAGTCTGACCAGAGAAGTCTGCCAGATGAGCTTGGACCAGAGGAGTCACCAGAAGACCTCTCCCAGATGAGACCAGACCAGAAGACCCCAGACCAGACCAGATGAGGAAGACGGATTAGTTCACCCTCCCAGTAGCATCATAGTAATCTGGAGACAAGAAGACTTTGGAAATTCATGATGGAGAAGAAGGCAATCTGGAAGTCAACTGATGGAGGATCTGATTGTTTGATTGATTGATTGAAGTCAACTAATCAATCATATAATCAATCTTTGATTGATTATATCCCTCCAATTATGGTTGTTTGAATTACTAGTTTCCAACGGCTAGTTTATTCTACAACTATAAATAGGAGTGCTTGGATTAGTTCAAAAAAAAGAGTCGCGCGAGAGCACAACAAGAACACACGAACTCTTCCAATCACTCACCTTTGTCCTTTCTAGTTTATATACACTCTATTAGGAGTTTAGTTGGATCTTATAATTAACCTGTTCATCTTGTTAGATAAGGTTGGTGTAAGTTGTAAGAAGGAGCTGGTACTTCGGAAATTCCAGTAGTAAGTAAGTTGGTTGGAGAGAGAGAAAGACCCCTTGGAGAAAGGGAGAGTGGACGTAGGACAAGTTGGTCCGAACCACTATAAATCTGGTGTTCTCTACTTTATGCTTTTAAGTTTTCTACACTTTTCTTTTAGCACTTAATTTAAATTGGGTTTTCATTAAAAATAAACTCAAAACGTTTTCCGCTGGATATTTTTGGGACCAACAAGTGGTATCAGAGCAGTGTGTCCTACAGACCACTGTTTTGAAATTATCTCGGTGGTCACCAGGGCAGATCCATTTTTTTGAAAACCCAAGTATTTGTTGTGCTAACAAATTTTGCAGAAATGGGCTCAAAGAGATGCAGTAGAAGAGACACCAGAAGGTACTCCAAAAGAAGCTTAGCAGATGAGGAAGATGAGGTATCCACTTCTGGTTCATCATCAAATTTTGGACCAGACGAAGAGGTTTGTCTTATGACAGACGAGGTATGCAATCGAACTCCCTCTTCTTCTTCTTATTCTTCGTTTTCTGAACAATCAGAGGAGTCTGATATGCAGAAGATGCTATTAGATCTCCAAACTTCTATACAACTTTGTCAAAAGTTGGAAGAAGAGAACACAAAGTTGAAAGCAGAAAATCAGAAGCTTTCACAATGTTTTAGTAACCCAACTGATCTACCAGCTGAACAAGTTCAAACTCTGGTAGAAGAGTCCACTGACTTGAAAACCAGATGTGATGAACAAACTAAGCTAATAGAAAAGTTGCTTGCTGAAAACATTGAGAAAGATAATGAATATACTCTGCTGGAAGCTAAGTTCGATGAACTCTTCCATCAAAACAAAATTGTAAAAGATAGTGAGGACAAGCTCAAGCTGAAACTAGAGCAGCTGACTATAGCAAACAATGTTGTGTCATATATAGCTGCCTCATCTCAAAGAGAGCATGATAAAACAGGTCTTGGTTATACCAAACCTGAATCCTCACATGTTCAGAAAGAAGAACAGACTAGTAATTTTATTGATAAGGGTAAAAGGCCAGCTGACCAGGCAACTCAGTCTAATGGGCAGATGAGTCCTAAAACTCAAAAACCCAAAAGGCAGAGGAGGAATTTTAAGAAGGGCTATACCCAGAATAAAAGACCTCAGCCAGGCCAGCAGAGTAGAAGAAAGTCTGGATCTTCTCAAAAGAGGCAGAACCAGATGACTCCTACTCACCTGCAGAGGACTTTCAAGTCACCTGCCAGACCAGCTGGAACCTTTGATGGTTCTAGTAAGACTTATCCTTATCAAAAGAATTTCAAGTCTGTTGCTTTAAGACAAGTTACTTCTTCTACTGGACAAGCTCATAAGAGAAGAAGAGCCTCTAGAAGAAATAACCATGTCGAAGCTTCTTATGTTCAGTGTGTTTTTGTTGATATATATGGAAGAAAGATAAGATCACCTGATTCAAAAAGGCATGATCTATTCTTATGGCTTCCTAAATGTTGTGCTAACCCCCCTGGACCCAGAAGGGTACCAAAAAGTTGATTGCCTGCAGATACACAAGAAGACCAGCTGATGTTTTGCCCCAATATCAGCTGAGCATACTTTGAGGGGGAAGAACAGTTGACCCAGCCTGCTAGAATCTCTATTTAGATTTTTTCAAATTTTCTTGTCTTGTTTTATTTAAAGTTCTTCCAGTTTTAACATCATCAAAAAGGGGGAAATTGTTAGGATATAGATTAGATGTTTTGAAGATGTTAAAACAAGAACTTGTAATAGGACTAGCTGAACCTGTTAGTCAGCTACAGATTAGTCTTGGTCTAGAATAGGTCTTTGGTTAAGGGGGAAGATATCTGTGCAGACCAGATGAGGTACCAGAGAAGGTACCAGATGAGGTACCAGATAAGGTGACCAGAGAAGGTACCAGAGAAGGTGACCAGAGACGGTACCAGGTGAGGTGACCAGATGAGATGTCCAGATTCACCAGAGCAGAAGAGTCGCCAGAACAGATGAGGTCCAGAGGAGTCTGACCAGAGGAGTCTTGAACCAGAGGAGTCTGACCAGAGAAGTCTGCCAGATGAGCTTGGACCAGAGGAGTCACCAGAAGACCTCTCCCAGATGAGACCAGACCAGAAGACCCCAGACCAGACCAGATGAGGAAGACGGATTAGTTCACCCTCCCAGTAGCATCATAGTAATCTGGAGACAAGAAGACTTTGGAAATTCATGATGGAGAAGAAGGCAATCTGGAAGTCAACTGATGGAGGATCTGATTGTTTGATTGATTGATTGAAGTCAACTAATCAATCATATAATCAATCTTTGATTGATTATATCCCTCCAATTATGGTTGTTTGAATTACTAGTTTCCAACGGCTAGTTTATTCTACAACTATAAATAGGAGTGCTTGGATTAGTTCAAAAAAAAGAGTCGCGCGAGAGCACAACAAGAACACACGAACTCTTCCAATCACTCACCTTTGTCCTTTCTAGTTTATATACACTCTATTAGGAGTTTAGTTGGATCTTATAATTAACCTGTTCATCTTGTTAGATAAGGTTGGTGTAAGTTGTAAGAAGGAGGTGGTACTTCGGAAATTCCAGTAGTAAGTAAGTTGGTTGGAGAGAGAGAAAGACCCCTTGGAGAAAGGGAGAGTGGACGTAGGACAAGTTGGTCCGAACCACTATAAATCTGGTGTTCTCTACTTTATGCTTTTAAGTTTTCTGCACGTTTCTTTTAGCACTTAATTTAAATTGGGTTTTCATTAAAAATAAACTCAAAACGCTTTCCGCTGGATATTTTTGGGACCAACAATTTTTGGTTAATCTTGTAAGTAGGAATTAGAGGTACTGATTTCAGTTTGTTGATGTAAAACTCCCACGGTTGGTTTTTAGTCCAAAACAGTGGACATGGTTTTGTATTACTGGTATAGTATTTTAATATTATTGAATTTGTTATTTTAGTGTTAGTTGTTAGGCTTGGTAGTATTGGGTTTGTTGATTAATATTGTTGAATTAGTTGTTTAGTATTATTGGTTTAGCTGTTTAGTATTGTTGTTTTAGTTGGAGGGTATTAGTGAATGGATGATGGTCCCGTTTTCGAAGGGCAAAATGGGAATTCAGGAGCAAAATTTTTTTTTTTTTTTTTTTTAAACCTTCGCGTTGCACCCTGAGTGAGTTCAGTGGCGGAATACTCAAGTCACTGCGTTGCTGAGAGTCAGAGCTATCAAGTCAGTGATGAGACTTGAAAGCTCAGGCTCTCAACAAGGCAGTGACTCGAGAGACTGAACTCTCGAGTGCCTAGCCTGATCTGGTCAGTGAGAGGAATCTCTCTGACCTGATTGCTTAACTAAAGTTTTCTTAACAAAGCTCTCAGTGAGCTGATTTTCACAACACTTTAGTAAATACTTTGAAAGATAAGTACGCTCAGTTTAACGTGGTTCAGAGTCTCAATACTCTTACATCCACGGCCTGATTTAACAGGAAATCCACTCCTGGGATTCTTGTTTTTAACGTGCCAAGGTGCACTTACAACTGGACTCACGCCACTCCCTGGGCTGCCTCTCCTTACAAACAACTTACTCCCAACAAACCTGACTAGAGGGTTTTGGTTTCGGTTTGGTTTTCTCCAACTAGGTGAGGTTTTCCCTTTACAATGTGTTAGCCAATAGCTAAGATAGGGAAAACCTCTCTAAGCCTAGAGTTACAAGCTGAGCACTCTTATGTATATCTTTGTGAACTCTCAGTGTATAGATATGAGTAGAACCTCCTTATATCTCCCATGCACGTATGCTACTACTCACACTCTCAGCTCGTAGGTGTTTGTTTTTCTTACAAGATACAACAATACAACTCTCAAACAAAAACACAACACACTCTAACAACAAGCTATGAGCTTGTATTTATAATGGGGATTCAAATGTATCCGTTGGAGGGAAGATACATTTGAATCCAACATTAAATGGTTTCAACCACTTTTCTTGGAATGCGGCCTTTGTCAGTGTCAGAGTTGCTGCCTCGTGCTGATTGGTCCACGTGGCCTGGATTCACGGATCTTTGACTCAGTGGGTTGACCAAGACCCACTGACTTTAGGTGGCTTCCTCCTTCACTGACATGATGATCTTCAGTTGGACTGACTCGTCTTCAGTGTAGTTGTCCTTCAGGGACTCTTTGAAGATCTTTCCAAGAAGTTTGTCATAAGGCTGAATGACAAACTTCCCTGACCACAGTAGCCTGACTCCTTCAGGGCCTACTTGGTGCAACACTGATCCACCTGATCAGGCTCTTCACTGAGTGGTCCGCCAGACTTGGCTTAGAACAGCCTGACTTACACTCAGTGGGACTTCCTTCAGGCTTCTCCATTGGTTCAGGTTGATGGCATGTCTTCAGTCAGCTCTTCTGGTTGTCATCTTGATATCTTCAGGCTGTGTTGAGAAGTTCCCCCTCGCTGAGTTCCCCCTCAACTGAGCAACCTATTCTACTGAGAGCTAACCTAGCCTGACCTGATCTAAAGGATACTATCCTGACTGCTTTCAAACCTATTACATGTTGTTTTGGAAAATCATCAAAACTAAAACATATCCCAACAATGGATGAATTAGTTTGGTTTGGTTTGGTTAGCTGATGTTATGGTGTTGAAATTAGTTTGTTAGTAATATTAGTTGAGTTTTTGGAGACAAATGGAAACTCGTCTTCCCCTTGTGCGACTGTTAGAAAATTAGGAACGAAAAGATAAGTCGTTTAATACCCAACTAAGTAAACAAACGAAAAAGAGTATTTTTGGAAAATTAATATAATCCTTTTATTTCCTAAAAGTGTCATTAATCAACTTTAGAAGTAATATTAATATTAGAAAAGAAAAATACTTTTTATAAACTATATTAGTTATAATATAATTTGTCTTAGAAAAGCCAAAGTCTTTAATAAGTTTAATAAGAGAAGTTTTACTTATAAAATATGAATGTTTATATTCAAAGAATCCTTTTAAAATGAGGAATATAATTCTTAAGAAAGAAAAACCTTTTCTTTAATTTTATTAATATTTTTCTAAGTAATTTCTTATTTTTCTAAGTAATTCCAAGATGAATTCTTATATTTTCTTCCTTAAAGGGCCTTTATTAAGGACACCCCTAAATTCAGTAAATACACCCCCCTGTTACACCATTGCTTTCAGTAAATACACCCCCCTGTTACACTACTGCTTTCAGTAAATACACCCCCTGTTACACTACAGAAATTAGTAAATACACCCCCTAATACACCTCCTCTTAAAAAGGGGTGTACTTATCAAAAGATTGTTTTTGTAGTAATCGAAATAGTCATACCACAAGTATACTAGTAAATACACTCCCTCAATACACTCACTTTTTTAGAAGTGGTGTATTTACCAAAATAGGGTGTGACCCTTAAGCATGTCCTTTTTGAGTTTATAAGACCACAACTTTCTCGATTCTCGTAACACAAACTCTCAAGTTTTCCTAAACGTTTTCAAAGGTCAACTTTTAATCAAATGGTTTCCTACTAGGATTCGGTACTAGTTGGAACGTGCACGAGGTTTTCGACCATCTGTTTGTACATCATTCACGGGACCCGGAGTTAACAGGTGGGTGATGATCCGTTGATTGATCTGCTATTAATAACATCGTGCCGGTATTTTCTGAACTCGACTAAATCAAATCAAAAGTATCTAATCCAACATAAATGTAACACCTATCTATATAATTGTTTGGATTATGTGATATAACTATATATGTTATATATTAGCCTGTTGTTTTGTGAATCGATCACCACTGCATGAGTAAACACCTTACGTGAGCATGAATCAGTTCAATTATCAGTCAAGTAATTTCTCAATGAAGTTGTTGTATCAGTTTTATGGAAATCAGTAAGTACGGAGTTGTGTTTTGGGTATTGATTTCCGACCTCCGGGGACAGCTGTCGTTGGACGCCCTCGGAATCAAGGTCGTTGATTATTTTTCTGGTCTCCGGGGACAGCTGTCGTTGGACGCCCTCGGAATCAAGGCTGTTGATGGTTGGAGTTGAAAAGAGTAACTATGATGGAAATGGAATGGTTGTACGTTTATGGTTTGACAGTTGTGATAATATGTGATAAGACTTTGGGCTTTGCCCTAATGTGAATCAACTTGTGCTATTTCAATTATATTATGCGAAATATGCTTAAATGTCGTTTAAACTTTATAATCTTATATATGTCAACTGATTAAATAAAATAAACACTTTATCAATGAGTATAACTTAATATATTTCGGATTTACCAATCCCATGATGTTGCAAATCACCCATATGTGAGAATTCAATTCTCACGCCCCATTTTCCTAACCCCTTGCAGATTATGATTTCGTGGAGCAAGGACAGTAATAGAGACGACATGGAGTTCCCCACTTAAAAAAAATATTACTGTTGATATTATGTTTTATGTACACATATATGTGTGAGAGATACACATTAAAATTATTCTATTCATTTCTTCCGCTGCATAAAAACTCATCATCTCTCATTTCCGTTATATTCCTTCAAAAATTTTATAGTTCGGACTTTTGATCACAATAACACTTCGAATTCGATATAATTAATATATATTGTGTTCGGGGCGTTACAGACTTCGGATAAATTTGGGCACTTTGATATTAGATACACTTGCACCAACCTATAATAAATAACACATTAAAAATAGTTAGTTAGGAAGTCAAAAGATGTAAACCGAATATGGTTAACTAATTTTACAATTATATTTTAAAATTTTAATGCTAAAAATTTTCAATTTGTTTTTTCAAAACTAATAACTAAACTTATAATATCTTTTTATAACAAAATTATTAAAATTATAACACTTTTTTTTAACTATATGTGTGTGTGTGTGTGTGAAAAAATTATTGTTTCATCAAAATAGATTCTCTTAAATTTTTTGCATATATAAATGTCTGATTAATCTTCATTTTTTTAAATTGAATTAATTATTACTTTCAACATACATGTAATTTTTAAGTAATTCAAAATAAAATACTTAATAGCATATTAACGATATACAAAAGATATGTGATACATTCTTTACAAATATCCCATTATTTTTGTTACTAAAAGCTTCTACAAATTAGTTTGAATTTAAAATAGGGTGCGACTATAACTGTACCTTATAATTATATTAATATAATTATTTTTCTATATACATATATAATAGACAATTCTAATGATGCTTCACTTTAGTTTTAGGTTCACTGATCATTTAAATTGTGAATTTAATTTATCTGTTGACAAAAGAGTAAATATGTTTCTTTAGTTGACATTTGATTTACTTTATTGAGCAAGAAATTAATACTATTTTTAATTAGTCAAATTAAAAGTTGAATTAAGCTGAACCAATTATGTTATATTTTCATATTTAAGTTTATATTACATTGGTTTTACATGAACCATTTTTATCGTGAAATTGATTTACAATTAATAATTTATAGTAAAAAATAACTAATATTTTTTAATGAAAAGATTAAACCGGTATTTTGGAACATTTAATAAGCTTTTGGAAGTATTTTTTTTCAAAAGTTAGTGAGAGGTAACTTTTGAAAAAAAAAATACTTCTAAAAGTTGTTTTTAGTGTTTCAAAACACTCCCTAATATATCATTCAAAACTAATACTACTTTATAATATAAATCTATAATATTCTTCAATAAGAAAAATTAATACTCGTCAAACCAATTTCAATACAATAATTGTTCACACAAAACTTTACCTACATTTAATATGTAAAATGGACAGCCTAAAATAAGACCAGTTATCCTACAAAATTACTAAATGAGTTGAAGTATTTTCATTCCATGTTTGAAATAATAAAATATGAAAAACAAAATTGAGATTTTTTTTTACTTAACCCAAACATGTACTAATGTAATACTCTGTAATCACGAAATAAAAATTTAAAATTCAACTTCTTATTAACTAATACTCCCTCCGTCCCCAATTAAATGCATCGTTTACTGTTTATACAAAGTTAAAAATGAGAGTTGTTTAATTAGTATTACATAAAATAAAATAGGGGTATAATGAGAGTTTGACACAGATTTTAGCGTGAGAATTGAATCTATGAGGGTAAAATAATGACATATAGGGATAGAGTGAAAATGACTCATACATGAATCATTTGAAGGGTATTAGTTTGTTACACTAAAGGATATTAGTTGGTTGCACTAAAGGATATTAGTTGGTGTAAAGAGTATTAGTTAATTACACTAAAAAGTATTGTAAAGTGGTTTGTGAATGATCCAATTTCACTCTATATATAAATGTTTGAAGGGTGTAGCTTAATGATAAAATATTACATTTAATTTGGGGGCAGACTTTTGGATAAATGATGTGTATATTTGAAGACTGAGGAAGTAATTTCCTATTTTGCATTCAATAAATGCATCACAATTAAATTTAATTAATGGGTTAATTGAAAATAAAATTACAACCTTTATGAAAATTGTAATCTAATACAAACTTTTGAATCTTTGTAAACAAAACCTCAATTTAACATTTAGTTGCAATTCAAACCAATAAATAATTTCGTTCATCAGCCGGAATTAAATAGTGATATTGTCTTTAGTTAATTTATAGGGATAGAGTGAAAATGACTCATACATGAATTATTTGAAGGGTATTAGTTTGTTACACTAAATGATATTAGTTGGTTACACTAAAGGATATTAGTTGGTGTAAAGCGTATTAGTTAATTACACTAAAAAGTATTGTAAAGTTGTTTGTGAATGATCCAATTTCACTCTATATATAAATGTTTGAAGGGTGTAGCTTATTGATGAAATATTACATTTAATTTGAGGGCAAACTTTTGGGTAAATGATGTATATATTTGAAGATTGGGGAAGTAATTTTCTATTTTGCATTCAATAAATGCATCACAATTAAATTTAATTAGTGGGTTAATTGAAAATAAAATCACAACCTTTATGCAAATTGTAATCTAATATAAATTTTTGAATCTTTGTAAACAAAACCTCAACTTAACATTTAGTTGCAATTTAAACTAATAAATAATTTCGTTCATCAGCCGGAATTAAATAGTGATATTGTCTTTAGTTAATTTAATTTTTCACAACTTTTTGAAAATTGATATTTTCTTAAATAAAGAATGATATCATTTTAAATAAAAGGTGATATATTAAATAACTATATTTGCACTAAAATAATATTACTTGGCAAAAACTTGTTTGAGACCATCTCATGGCATGAGATAACACAAATTAAACTCACTGTTAAAGTGTTAAAGCGTTCATGCCTAATTTATACTTCATCCCACCGTTTTATGACATGAGACAATCTTACACAAGACCTACTCATATTATTATATTTGGTTTCCAAGATCAATTCATTAATTTGAGACTTCGATAAGATTCCATGTTAACAATTGAGATTCAAAATCTATAGGGTATGTTTGCTTTGTTTGATTATGAAGGATAGATGTTTTAATCTCATTCAAATTATGTGTTTGGTGCATGTGACACCGGCTCGAAATAAGTGATCATAGGAATAATTGACACATGGAGGGATTTGCACTAATTGTCTCATAAACAAAAAATAATTATCTATCAATCATATTCATAAACGACAAAGTATAGAGTGAAACTGGTTTATACATAAATCACTGAAGGGTATTAGTTGTTTTCATTGAAGAGTATTAGTTGTATTTATTGAAGAGTATTACTGATTTACACTAAAGAGTCTTAGTTGTTCAGTGAAAATGAACTAAGACTCTTTATTGTAAACCAGTAATATTTTTCAGTAAAAACAATTAATACTCTTCAGTGAAAACAACTAATACTCTTCAATGATTTATATATAAACCAATTTCACTCTATACATACTCTTCATAAACAAAGGCTAGTTATTTAAAGTACTATTCTGATCATATTATTAACCTTGAAATTAACTCTAAATATCTGGTTATGCTAAGTTTCCTAAAAGCGGTACCCAAATTACTTGATATTACAAATATTATGCCAAAGCCATAGAGAAATTCAAGCATAACAAATATTGCAATTTCAAATTTAAGGAGAAATTAACGATTTCACAATTAGGAAAAAATTAGCAGTTTCCAATATGGAGATAATTGGGTCAAAGTAATTTTAATGGATTTGATAGTAAAGATAATATTAAATTGTCAATTTTTTTATTTTGGGGTTGAGTCCACCCTAATTATCTCAAATTATCGAGAAATATTTTTACAACTTTGAGATTAAATCAAATCTCTATAGATCAAAGAAATGTCTAATTATTCCTAAGATACAACAATTTATTATAAATTAAAAACAAAGTTTTGAATATATACACACAATTTATTAATTGTAGAGACTTTTTATATATTATTAAGTTAAAACAAAAAATTATATATATGTACATAATCTCATCCTGAATAATTAATTTTGTGAATACAAAAAAACTGGGGGGGGGGGGGGGGATTATTTCGAAATCCAAAAATCATGGAATTATTTAAAATAACATACCTAATAATTATTTTCCCAAAATACAATATTATATTACAAAATATAATATAAAATTAGTTTTGGTAACTATCCATTTACCATAAAATTTCCAAAAATCTAGGTCTTTCGACCATATTTAACTACTAATAAATAAAAGTCAACTTATTAAAACAAAAGGAAGGCATAAATCATGGAAAACAAAATTTACAGACAATTATATTTTAGTTTCCCATAAAATTGAGGTTTAATATATTAGCTAGAACATGTGTAATTTAAAGTATAGTAATTTATAATTTTAGAAGCAAAACTTTGAACTAAAAGTATTCTAAATACGTGTAATCTAAAGTATATTTTTAAAATTCATATTATTGTAATATAAAATGAAATTGATTATAACTATAATCAAATTTACAATTACAAGTTTAGTTGAATATTTGATTGCATAAATCCATGATATTATATTAGAAAACGATTGACATGGAAGAGACCTGGATAATGCTTCTCAATCCATTTAATTGTGTGCTCTTTGCTAGCATTATGTTTGGATTATAGTAAATTAGAAAAACATCATAAGCATATGAATTGGCCAAGTTAAGAAGATTAAAAAATAAATAAATGAATCTAATAGCATGCAATGTGTGATCATTAGAAAGAAGAATACGCAATAACATATTGATTAGGCGTGAAATTGTCATGATTCCTAGCTAGAAATGCCCTAGTTTTGGTCAATTCTATTGAGTTTTTAGAGCTAAATGAGTACTAATTCTATACATTGATGAATTTGTCTCTTTGATACTCATAGGTGAATCGAGGACGGAAAATAGAGTTCGTAGGACTTTGAATCGACTCAAACGGATGCCCGGATGAGAAGATATCGAAGAAATACGATTGGTATTAGTACGTGAGAAGAAAAGTGTTAGTTGCAAGGAAGGAAGGCCATTCGAGCGCCATAACTCGAGCACCATCGCTCGAGCAACGTAGGTCGAGCGCTCTGGACTTACAGAATGTTTTTGCCGCTCGAGCAACACAGCTCGAGCGCCCCGCTCGAGCTCTTGAACCATTCGAGCAACGCAGCTCGAGCGCCCCATTCGACCTATTGAACTATTCGACCACAAAGGGGCCGAGCGCCCCGCTCGACCGGGACGGCTCGAGCGCTTCCGAGGCTTATATGCCAAATTTTGTTTTTCGGCCCATGAGATCCCGTTTCGACCCGGTGCCTATATATACCTCTCCCAAACTCGTTTTAAACAACCACTTGAGAACCACTTGAGACCCGAACTTTTGAGATCACTTTTAGACTTAGTTTTTAGATAATGGAAGAGGAGAAGAACGAGCAAGCTTTACTTACGTTTTGTTGAGATTTTTCGTACGAATTCTTAGTTTCTTTTCGTTTCTTAGTTTCTTTTCATTAGCTTGGTTAATTTAAACGCTTTGAACTTCGTTTTAGTTGATTAAATTTTAGTTCTCAGAATTATTTTCTTTTTAAACCCTAGTTCATGTTTCTTATTTTCTTCGTTCAATTCATTATGTTTATGTTCGTTGTTTCTTCTATTGCTTTTATGTTTGTTAAAGCCATGTCCGGCTAAAACCCTTGTATGCTTGGGGTAGGATGAACTCGTAGAAGTAGGATGCGGGTACGTAATTAGGGTAATTCGTGACGTTAGTTTTAATTCTCTTGGTTAATGAATTCTTATAATTAATCTTAACTTTACCTTTGAATTTCGTATGAAAGTGTTAGAGAGAGGAACCGCATCACTCAATAACAATTAGTAGTCTTAACGAGAAGGTTTAGGAAGGGTTAATTCATCTACCGGTTTAGCGAAGGAGGACGACCGCATCACCTTTGTTAAATTAGAGTCTCATTAATTAAGCACAATCTATTAACTTGTTAGTAGATTAGTGAAGTCGAGTGTTAGGGTAAAGTATTAGGGTTTAGAATCTTGAGCTTTCACCTTGCATTCTTAGACTTAGGTTATTTCTTGTGTGTCACAGTTATTCTGATTATGTACCTGCTCCGTTAGTATACGTAGGGATTCCTATCCTAAGCATCACCATCTCTCATTAGAACACAACCCTTAGTTAATTTGATTTCTTTAGTATTTTAGTTTACTTAGTTTATTTTAGTCTTTTAATTAATTTTCCCAAAAATCCAAAAATAACACACTCATATTAACTACGACGCGTAGATCTTCAGGGATCTATTCGCATACACTCCACCCCTTGGGTTCGATAATACTTGGTCATTATACGTACTCTTACTACAGTGAACCCGTCCGCTTGCGAGTAAGCGATTAGTAGAAGTTAGTGTAATTCGCTTCAAGTCAATGGCGCCGTTGCCGGGGATGGCGTTGTATGCTTTTTTAATAGGACTTGTAGATAGCCTAGTAGTTAGTAGAGAGTGCTTTCTTTTCTGTTTTATTTTTTATTTTTATTTATTCGGCAGTTGCGTTTTGATCCTTCTGCTAGTGTGTCAGGTTTATGAAAACACGCTCACAAGGCAATACGAGCGAAGAGAGAATTCAGTCAGACTCTGAGACAATAGCCAGAAGGAACCGAGCCTTCTTGAGAAGAATGACTACTGTCGCGGGAAACAAAGACAAGATTTCTGATGAACTTGGGGAGTTAGACAAAATAGCTGCAGAGTATACTACTCTTGTGGAACGGGCAAAGGGTGCTAATGGAAACAGCAGTAGTCAGCAGATACCCATAGGGGGAACTGAGAACCCACACCCGAACCCACAAGACCCAATCAACACTGCACAAACACAACCCCAAAACCAGAACCAAAACCAGATCATCCACCAGAACCAAAATAACCCTTTCAACAACCCAGTATACCAACATTACCCATACCCACCTTATCCTTATCCACCATACCCGTATCCTCCACCTCCAGTCTATAACCAACCACCTGTTTACCCACCACCACCCCAACAAGTACCAGTACCTGCTGCTAATCCGCAACACGTTCCTCAGAACGTAGATCACAATATGGCTATTCGAGGGAGGTTTGCAGCGCAGCCACAACGGTACTATGATGGAGTGGCATTGCCTCCAGTTGAGGCAAATAACTTCTCGATTTCCCCGGGAATTCTTAAGCTGCTTACCGAGAACCAGTTTAAGGGGGTGATCGGGAAGGAGAATCCTCACACTCACCTGAGGAGTTTTCTCATGATAGCCTCCACATTCAATTATAATGGCATGTCTGAAGATGCCAAGAGGCTCAGACTGTTCCCATTCTCATTGACGGGAATAGCCAAGTAGTGGTACGATAATACGCTCCCGCGGGGAGGTATTACCACTTGGGCCGAGCTCGAGCGTCTGTTCCTCGAGCGATTCTACCCTCCATCTAGGACGATCAAGGCTAGGATTGAGATCTCTTTCTTCCGCCAGAAGCAAGGAGAGGACCTACGTCAAGCGTGGGAGAGATACTCAAACATGCTGATAGAGTGCCCGCAGCACGGGTACAATGAGGGAGATATTATGGCATTCTTCTACAGCGGTGCCAACAAGGCGGGGCAAGACCATGTAGATGCTTGTGCGGGCGGAGCATTCCTTAATCAAGGCATAGAGAGGTGTAGAGAGATCGTGGACAACATTGTCACGAATGCCGGGGCTTGGAATGGAGATCCAGATTTTCAGAGAGTTCATCAGGTTGAAGAGGGTGAAGGAACGAGAAGGCTATTGATAGCCATGATGGAGAAGATCAACAACCTCGAGTTGGGGAAGAATTTGGTTGGAGAGCATGCAGCAGAGAATAATGGAGTAGACCAGCCAAGTGGACAGCAAGAGGTAGTCAATTACATGGGAGGTCCGTATTACAATCAGAATGGCTACCAAGGTGGAAATCAGTATGGAAGGCCTCCTTATGGCCAACCCTTTGTACCTCCAGGCCCACAACCGCCTCAAAATCAATGGAGGAACACACAAGGATTTCAAGGAGGCCAGCAGCCTCCTCAAAATACATGGAGGAAGAATGAGAACTTTTCTTATGCTAACCCAAAATCTGGTATTACTGTTCCTGCAGGTGTTGATCCGGGGTCTAAACCTCCTGGTGGAGAGGGCAGTGCATCAACCGAGGAGATGTTGAGAGCTATCCTTCAGAAAGTGGAAGAAGGAAGTAAGAGGTTGTCATCCTTGGAGTACGATGTGAAAGAGTTCATAAAAAGGGTGATCATCGTGATCAAGAGCTCCAAAAGATGAACGTTGAGTGGACTAGAACTCAACAAGAGAACAATCGAAGGTTCACTTCTATAGAGTTCCAGATGAGCCAGATTGCAAAGATGGTGAGTAGAGAGCCGGGAAAATATCCTTCCATGCCGGAGGGGAACCCGAAAGAGCATTGCAAGGCTATCCAGTTAAGAAGTGGAACCAATTATGAAGGTCCTCAGATGCCTGCTGATTCTGAGACGCCCCAAGTTGAGAAGGGGATTGAAAGTGAAGGAATTGAGAAGAAGGTTGAGGATGAGAGCACTCAAGCGAGCAAAGAGCTTGAAGAGGAAGGCATTGAGAAGGGTGAGAGAGTTCCTAAGTGGAAGAAGGCAAAGGAAGCAGGGGATAAAGTGAAAGAAACAGAAAGAGATGAATGGGGGTACCCAAATCTGTGATACCAGTCCCGTATCCACAGCGCTTCATGAAAAAGAAGCTTGATGAAAAATTTGCAAAATTTCTTGATGTTTTTAAACAACTTCACATTAACATTCCTTTTTATGATGCTTTGGAACAGATGCCGCATTATGCAAAGTTTTTGAAGGACTTGATCGCGAAAAGACGGCGAGTGGATGAGCCGAAGTTGGTGCAGCTGAACCACGAGGTGAGTGCATTAGTGCACAAGGCGCTTCCACCGAAGCTGAAGGATCCCGGGAGTTTTACGATCCTATGTGACATTGGGAACGGGATCAAGAAGGGAACGTTGTGCGACCTCGGAGCGAGCATTAATTTGATGCCGTTGTAGCTTTTCAAGAAGTTGGAAGGTGGTGAACTTCAGCCAACAATGATGACGCTTCAACTAGCCGACCGGTCTATTACTCGACCTCAAGGTGTGGTTGAAGACGTCCTAGTGAGAGTTGGAGATCACATTTTTCCAGCCGACTTTGTAGTGCTAGAGATGGAGGAAGATGAGCACGTGCCCCTGATCTTGGGAAGACCGTTCTTAGCTACGGCGGGGATGGTGCTAGACGTGGCAAATGGGAAGATTACATTGAAGGTTGATGATCAAGAAGTGAAGATTTCCCTATATGAAGCCATGAAGCACCCGAAGGAGGATGAGAGTTTGGATAAAGTGAAGAAGTTGAAGGATGAAGAGGTGAAGAAAGTGGACGTGGTCCAGTTAGAAGGGAAAGGAGAAGTTAAAAAGAAAAAGTCCAAACTCAAGAAATTGTTTAGTAAGACTCCTCCAGATAAAGGTGAGAAAGAGTTGAGACCCATAACACTTGGGGATGAGAAGGAAGCAAAGGAACTCATGATGGAAGGGCATCAAGGAAAGGAGTTCAAACACCACTCTTATGAGAGTAAGGGAGGTAAATTTGAGTATGATGTCCCATAAGCTCCTTTGAGCTTGGTCCGGCATGAGGACCTTAAAAATAGCGCTGAATGGGAGGCAACCCATTATTTTTTATTTGCTTTGAGTTTTTTTTAGTTATTAGGGAGTTATTTTGAGTCGTATGTTTAACCTCGTATTTGAGTGAGTTGCTTGTAGGCTTGTCTCTAAAGGAGTAAAGGTATCATGGAGTTATTCAGATTGAAGGGACCAACTCAAGCAAGGGAGTGTGCAAAGCTATTGAGAGAAACTGAATTGTTTGGGGGGTGGAGTTTTTTTATTTGTTTTATGATTACATTGCACATGCATGCACGCCCTTATCTTTGAGTTGAGTTTGATTGATTATTGGTTTGTTGAGATACTCCTTGGGGTGATTTTTAGTTGACTCGCTATTGCATATTTCATGCCTATCAACTATCTTATGCTTGTTGATTGCTATCTTTGAGTACGATTTGATGAGTAGAGTTGAGTTGTGAGGTTGAGTAGGAGTTTTATTGTGTGAGTGTGTGAGTTAGAGTGGATTTGAGAGAGAACCCGTATGCTTACAAATTTTTCTTCTGAGTGCTTGTGTGATGATTGTGAGAATGCACTAGACTAGCATGGATGTGAAAGCCGTGAGATTTGAGCCTTATGAGATTTTGATGCATGAATTAATCTCTTCGTTTGTGAGTGAATCATCACCTTAGAGGATGCTAGAACTTGTATGTGCTCTTGCTTCTTGATTGTGTCTAGTTTGATATGCCGAATAGGATCTTAGGCCATCTTTGATTTTAATTGAGTCACTTAGCCAAAATTTTCCTTACCAATGACATTGATCCCTTGTTAGCCCCTTTGAGCCGAAAGCCTATTTTATTTGCTAGCACATTGACTTGAAGCGACTACACTAGCTTCTACTAGTAGCTACCCCGCAAGAGAACGGGTTCACTGTAGTATGGGCAAGTATAGGGACCAAGTATTATCGAACCCAAGGGATGGTATATATGCAAATAGATCCCTGAAGATCTACGCGTCGTAGTTAATATGAGTGTAATGTTTTTGGATTTTTTGAAAGATTAATTAAAAGACTAAAGTAAACTAATTAAACTAAAGAACGTAAGAAACGAATTAACTAAGGTTGTTTTCTAATGGGAGATGGTGATGCTTAGGATAGGAATCCCTACGTATACTAACGGAGCAGGTACATAATCAAAGTAATCGTGACAAACAAGAATTAACCTAAGTATAAGAATGCAAGGTGAAAGCTCAAGATTCTAAACCCTAATACTTTACCCTAACACTCGACTTCACTAATCCACTAACAAGTTAATGGATTGTGCTCAATTAATGAGACCCTAATTCAACTAAGGTGATGCGGTCGTCCTCCTTCGCTAAACCGGTAAATGAATTAACCTTTCCTAAACCTTCTCGTTAAGACTACTAATTGTTATCGAGTGATGCGGTCGTCCTCTCTCTAACACTTTCGTACTAAATTTAAAGGTAAAGTTCAGATTAATTATAAGAATTCATTAATTAAGAGAATTAAAACTAACGTCACGAATTACCTTAATTACGTACCCACATCCTACTTCTACGAGTTCATCCTAACCCAAGCATGCAAGGGTTTTAGCCGGACATGGTCATAACAAAAATAAAAGCAACAGAAGAAACAACGAATGAAAACATAATGAATTGAATAAAGAAAATACGAAACATAAACTAGGGTTTAAAGAAAATAAATACGAAGAACTGAAATTGAATTGATAAAAACGAAATTTAAACGTGTTCAAAGTAACGAACTAATGAAAAGAAACTAAGAATTGAAAAGAAACTAGAATTCGTATGAAAAAACCTTAACAACGTAAAAGTAAAGCTTGCTCGTTCTTCTCCTCTTCAAAAACTAAGTCTAAAGTATTTCTAAAAGTTCGGGGATCCTTCAAAACGTGTTTGGACGAGATATATATAGGCACGGGTCGAAACGGGAGTTAACGGGCCGAAAATACGAATCCGGAGGCAAAAGTATAGGGGCGCTCGAGCAAAACGCTCGAGCGGTCCCGCTCGAGCAGTGTAGCTCGAATGGTGCATTCGCTCGAGCGGTCGCGCTCGAGCTGCTCGAGCGCTGAAATGACACTGTTACTTTTGGGCGCTCGAGTGATTCGCTCGAGCGGTGGCGCTCGAGCTGCTCGAGCGCAAGAATGGTTCTGTATGTTTGCGCGCTCGAGTAATACGCTCGAGCGGTGGCGCTCGAGCAATGCGCTCGAGTGACCTCTAATCCTCCCAAATGATACTTTTCCTCGTCCGCACTAATACCAATCGTATTTCTTCAATATCTTCTCATCCGGGCATCCGTTTGAGTCGATTCAAAGTCCTACGAACTCCGTTTTTCGTCCTCTATTCACCTATGAGCATCAAAGAGACAAATTTATCAATGTATAGAAATAATGCTCAATTGACTCTAAATACCCTATAAACTCGACCAAAACTAGGGCGTTTCTAGCTACAAATCATGACAATTTCACGCCTAATCACACATATGAACACTATTCCAATTCCTAAGCCTTTTTGTCCCAATTTGAGTGGAGAATAGGAAAGTGTGAATGTGAAGGGAGTGAATTGAGTTGAAAAAGGAAAAGGTTGTTTGTTGAGTGAATATGAGAAGAAGGAGTGATGAGATTTGAGTTGTGGGAAAGAACAAAAAAGGTTGAGAATGAGCAAAAAAAAAAAAAAGAGCTCATGTGTTGTGCGAAAAAAAAGTGAAATGATTGAAAAAAAAAGTGAAAGAGTGAGAAAGAAAAAAAAGTGAAAGAGTGAGAAAGAAAAAAAAATTGAAGTGTTGAGAGAATTGGAATTGAAAGTGTGTTGATTGAATATGTTTGAAGTAGTCTGTTCCTGATCTCGAAGTACCGAAGTTTGATTTTCTATTCTCCATTCCCTTTAGTCACTTTACCCTATATTGTTATCCCACCTGTCCAAAGAGCCTACATTACAACCTTGAGAAAAGTCCTTTTTGATTCGGCATTGATTTCTAGAGTATGGTCGGAGTTAAGAGCACTTACAAGCCTATGGCTGCCAATTTGTGTGATTGATTGTTTGAGTGAGTTCCTTGATCATTGATATACACTTGTGAGGGAGAGAAACACATCGTTGAGTGCACATCCATGCTTGATCTTGTTGTTTCTTGTTATTGTTGCATGAGTATGATAAAGGAAAGTGAGTGAGTATACGGGTAATTGATTTTTGAAGCTCGAGTTCATTAGCTTGCATGATTGATTCTTTGACTCATCCCTAACAATTTCACTTGACTTATTATTTCATTGCTTGAGGACAAGCAATATGGTAAGTTTGGGGGGGTTGATTAAGCGTGAAATTGTCATGATTCGTAGCTAGAAACGCCCTAGTTTTGGTCGATTCTATTGAGTTTTTAGAGCCAAATGAGTACTAATTCTATACATTGATGAATTTGTCTTTTTGATACTCATAGGTGAATCGAGGACGGAAAACGGAGTTCGTAGGACTTTGAATCGACTCAAACGGATGCTCGGATGAGAAGATATCGAAGAAATACGATTGATATTAGTACGTGAGAAGAAAAGTGTTAGTTGCAAGGAAGGAAGGCCATTCGAGCGCCATAACTCGAGCACCATCGCTCGAGCAACGTAGGTCGAGCACTCTGGACTTACAGAACGTTTTTGCCGCTCGAGCAACACAGCTCGAGCGCCCCGCTCGAGCTCTTGAACCATTCGAGCAACGCAGCTCGAGCGCCCCATTCGACCTATTGAACCATTCGACCACAAAGGGGTCGAGCGCCCCGCTCGACCGGGACGACTCGAGCGCTTCCGAGGCTTATATGCCAAATTTCGTTTTTCGGCCCATGAGATCCTGTTTCGACCCGGTGCCTATATATACCTCTTCCAAACTCGTTTTAAACAACCACTTGAGAACCACTTGAGACCCGAACTTTAGAGATCACTTTTAGACTTAGTTTTTAGATAGAGGAAGAGGAGAAGAACGAGCAAGCTTTACTTACGTTTTGTTGAGGTTTTTCGTACGAATTCTTAGTTTCTTTTCATTAGCTTGGTTAATTTAAACGCTTTGAACTTCGTTTTAGTTGATTAAATTTCAGTTCTCAGAATTATTTTCTTTTTAAACCCTAGTTCATGTTTCTTATTTTCTTCGTTCAATTCATTATGTTTATGTTCGTTGTTTCTTCTATTGCTTTTATGTTTGTTAAAGCCATGTCAGGCTAAAACCCTTGTATGCTTGGGGTAGGATGAACTCGTAGAAGTAGGATGCGGGTACGTAATTAGGGTAATTCGTGACGTTAGTTTTAATTCTCTTGGTTAATGAATTCTTATAATTAATCTTAACTTTACCTTTGAATTTCGTATGAAAGTGTTAGAGAGAGGACGACCGCATCACTCAATAACAATTAGTAGTCTTAACGAGAAGGTTTAGGAAGGGTTAATTCATCTACCGGTTTAGCGAAGGAGGACGACCGCATCACCTTAGTTAAATTAGGGTCTCATTAATTAAGCACAATCTATTAACTAGTTAGTAGATTAGTGAAGTCGAGTATTAGGGTAAAGTATTAGGGTTTAGAATCTTGAGCTTTCACCTTGCATTCTTAGACTTAGGTTATTTCCTGTGTGTCACAGTTATTCTGATTATGTACCTGCTCCGTTAGTATACGTAGGGATTCCTATCCTAAGCATCACCATCTCTCATTAGAACACAACCCTTAGTTAATTTGATTTCTTTAGTATTTTAGTTTACTTAGTTTATTTTAGTCTTTTAATTAATTTTTCCAAAAATCCAAAAACAACACACTCATATTAACTACGACGCGTAGATCTTCAGGGATCTATTCGCGTACACTCCATCCCTTGGGTTCGATAATACTTGGTCATTATACGTACTCTTACTACAGTGAACCCGTCCGCTTGCGGGTAAGCGATTAGTAGAAGTTAGTGTAATTCGCTTCAAGTCACATATATGCTAGTTAAAATTTGCACAACTATATATTAAAAAATTGGGTCATTGTTAGCAATGAAATTGTAAGTTACAACGGCGGTTTGGCTACCTTGGTTTAATTAATAGTTGTTACTTCAAAAAAAAAAATACTATAGAACACGCTAATTTTGTGTTTAAAAAATGAATGGAAAAATACATGAAATATGTATCTATAATACCTTCACATCCTAGATCTTCAAATAATCTCTTAAAAACATTGTATCTTGAGATCTCCAACGAAGGTCTTTAAATATTCGTATAATAATTCTTCAAAACTTGGAGTAAAGCTTCAATCAAATATAAAAGATTACGAATTCAACAAAATATAGACAACTCTTATTACAAAAAAAAAAAATGTCTACACAATAACAAAATATTTCTTTTTGTAAACTGTTTTGTCTATACAGAAGAATGATACATCTATGGGAACCTAACTATAAAAAAAAAGACTAACCAAACAATAAAAAAATACATACAAAGCAACTCCATGGAATCACTTTAAATTTTTTGAATGAATGTATGCAAAAAAAGAAGAGAAATGAGGACTATAAATAGAGGTTTTAGGCCTTGAAAGAGTAGCCAAAATTTAGGGGCTGCATTAAAAAAAAAAAATTAAACATACCATAATAGTATAACAATCAAGAACGAACGCTCGAGATTGAAACTGAAAAAATTGATCAACGTACGAAAATATTTCCCGCCTAAACCTAAAAAAGGCAATATTGTTTGTATTATATGTTTATAGATTAAATTCCCTATGTTAATAGAAAATTAATTAACACCAAAATGAATTAGTTATTATATCAAACTTGTATTATAGAAAGAGTACTAATTTGTGAGTGAACTATTCTGAATTAAATTTAATGTGACCTCACATTCAATGTTAGTAGTTAACACAATCTGATTTTAGTAATTAGATTTTAAAATACTATAATTGCATTGAAAGTAAATTGTAACACGTTTCACATTACATATTGAATTTTTAATTAAATTTTGGACCATTTAATTTAAAAGAAAATGATATATTAAATTGTAATTTGGTTATGTGTTCTTTATATTCATTACATCGAATATTTAATAAAAATATGTATTTAGTGGAGTAGAATCTATTTTTTATTTTTTGAAAGATGATCCAATGATGAAGAATTAAAGGACAAAGTTGACAAAGATTTTAAGTTCAATTACTGATTTGTCTTGCCAAAAAGGAATTATGCAGTGTTTTTAAATGGAATGGTAAAACAGTGCGGTGATATACATTTAGCAATCATGAATAATTTATTTATTTTTTAAATAATCACATACCCCACTTACTATAGGTACCCCATTTACTATTTATACCCCACTTAAAATATAAAATCTATTAAATTTACTATAGATACCCCAACTGTAGAAAATTATACCCTTATTATAAAATTAACCAAAAACATGTGAAATTTAATTTTCTTTTCAGGTTTCACTTCTTCATCTTACTCTAGTAAAGTTGAACAAAAAATATAATTGAGGATTTTATATTTTTTTTTACCTGCTTATTCAAAATGAAAAGTAGAAAATCAAAAGTTATTATTTTCAGATTTTTGGATAATTGAGATGTGGGGTTGAAACTTGGAAGTTTGAGAAAGTTTCTATCCATGGACGATATTTTTCAATCCGGCCACTTTAAGTTTCAACAATTAATTAATTGTGTATCTCATTTGTATTAGAGATCCTAAATTTTTTTTTTTTCTTTTAATTTGTTTCGGAGCTGTTTTTCTAGACAATAATTTTTAATGTGTTTCACATTAATCTGATGAATATTTTTGCTTCCGGTGATTTTTGGTTTGAAATTCGTTTTGATATAGGATTTTTGCAGTTATTTTCTCATCGGAAATTACAAAAGGGAATCTCACATTCTCCGGAATTCATGCGTTAAAACCTTTTGGTTCACTTTTTAAATTATTTGGGCAGCTTTGACATACATATTAATACTAACAACCTTGTATATATTTTTTCTTTTTAAGAGTTAAATGTTGTGGTTGCGTCATTTAAATTGATATTTGAGATTTTGAGTTCTTAAAGGTTTTTGGCGAGAATGAAGATGATGAAGAAATGAAATAGAAAGAAGAAGTCTAATTTATAATTAATGTTATATTTATTTAAGGGTAATATAGAAATTTTTTATAAGTGTATTTTTGTCCAAATAAATTTCGGGGTATGTTTACCTCAAGCTACATAATATTTCATAATAAATCAAATACTGAAAATCTATCCAAATGAGAACACCTAAGGAAGAAAAACCATGAGAAATATCAAACATCTATAAAAGAAATATGTAAATTCCAAAAGAAATAAATAACTTGTGTGGAAATTTACTTGGTTCTATGTATTGAATACATACTTGCAAAAAGTATTGAATTTTCTCATTCATCGTGTTTTATTGTTTTTCCTTCGGTATTCACATTGAATCAACAAAATATTATGTTAATAACATTTTGTGTACAAAATCAGTATTCTAAAAATCAATGGACTTTTATGCTAATATTGTGTTTGTTCTATACATTATTACTATTTTTCTTTTATTGCTTATGGATCTTAGATCTGTTTCCTTTTAGTTATGGAACTTAGTTGTAGATATTTTTGGATTTACATCAGATTGAGTTCGAGACTATATCTGCTTTTATTGCACACTTTGTCCACTATAGAGGAAGAGCGCCGATAAGGATATGATGGAAATGGGTTAGAAGAACTGGTCACCCATTCGAATGGAACCAGACATACATGATGGTGAGGTAAGAGTTACTCGCTTGAATTACTATTTTGTTTTTACCGCTTACAAAGTGATGACTCGGATTTAGAACGTCAAGACCTAAAAGGCCGACTTTTTGAATTTTGGGGCGTTACACATATGATTTTTTTATTTGTAATTAATTAATAATAGATTGATATTATCAAATTTGTTTAGGTTCATATAGGCTTGATTAATCTCGAAAAAGTTGTGAACCAACAATATAATTCATAATTAAATTTAACCTCGAATCAATAATAAATAAACTACACTCAAACACTCTAAAATTAGACTCAACACAACATCCTACTAATTTATTAAGAGATGAACGAAACGTGTTTTGATAAATTTATATTGAGTATATATAGAGTGAAATTGGTTTATATATGAATCATTGAAGGGTATTAGTTGTTTTCACTGAAGAGTATTTGTTGTTTTTACTGAAGAATATTGTTAGTTTACACTGAAAAGTCTTAGTTCATTTTCACTGAATAACGAAGACTCTTTAGTGTAAATCAGTTATACTTTTCAGTAAATACAACTAATACTCTTCAATAAAAATAACTAATACACTTCAATAATTCATGTATAAACCAGTTTTACACTATACTTTGTCATTTATATTTGGGTTGTAATTGTTTATAATACAAACTTCATAAAATCATAAGAGACATTCCCAATTAATTTTGTTCTTTTTAATTCTCCTCAATGATATTAAAATAGTATTGATTGAGAAGTAAAATCAATCTAAGTATACGTTCTTTTTAATTCTCCTCAATGATATTAAAATAATAATATAATATTGATTGAGAAGTAAAATCAATCTAAGTATAGAATATGTATGTGGTGTTCAACGTAATGAAATGATGAATGGCTTGCACAAATTTTGTTTATTCTGGAATTCCAAAGCCTCAACTTTGGAGATAAGTTAAAAATTTTATTTTATTTTTTACATCAATTTTAATATATAACACTGTTTCATATAAAATTTTGTCACAAAAATATAAGAAAGAAAAAAAAAAAAATAGAGGGAAGTCCTAACCACAAATCAATAGAATGTGGACATATGCCCCAACGCATAGCTGACTCGGTAAGGCATTTGACGAATTATTGAAATATGGTAGAGATTTATTCTGGGATTTGAATTATTTTGTTACATCCCTTGATCTACGGGGGATTTGCAGTAGGGTGTATTTCAAACTCTAAATTGCATACAAGTGTAGTACCTTTTTATAATTGCAATGAGATTAACTTTTCAGACACTATTCATTGATTAAACATCTATCTTTTAAATTTGTTTTTCAATTTTTTAATTTGACAAATTTTCTGTCAACTTTTTTTTTTTTATTAAAATTACAACTTTTTCCCTGCATTTATTTGTTTTGTAATTGTTCTCGCAAATTTATAGTACAAAAGTTAATAACATAGTACAAATTTGAACAATAGTATAAATTTTTATTTAACAAATGAATTATTTGTACCATAGTGTAATAATAATACCACAGTACGAATTCAAAATCTATAGTACAAGAGTGTGGGCTTTAGTGCAAATGAATTGTTTGTACTATGAATAAAAAATTAATACCACATAATATACATTTTATTAATAAACAATTATCTTCTTCTCCTTCTATTATCTTCTTCTCCTCCTCCTCTTCTTGTTTGGAGAGTCCTCCACTTCTAACATAATTTTCCTATCATAAAATAAACATATAATCATTCAAAACTCCTAATAATTTACAATGAATCCAAATTATCAAATATGAATAGGTAAATGTAACGCCCCAGTTTTCCAAAATATAGATTCGACATTTTAGAAAATTCGAGTCGTCACTTAGTGACCAAAAATCTGAACTAAAAATTTTCTTTTATATAGGATGCAAATAACTTCACATAGACAGCGGAAATACATAATTTTCGTTATAAAATGCGGCGGCCATTTATTTATTTTTAAAATTCTTATGGAAGGATCTTTATAAAAAGTTTGGCACAAAACAAATGTTAAACATAAACATCATACATAACTAATCATCGGGAGACCATGAGGTTGTTTGTCACCCCGACATATGAATAATTTGTCATAGTAAAAGGTAATGGTGCATATAATTCTTTAGTATTAATTCCATAATATCACCGGACTCGTATCACACCTCCACTGGCTCGAGCTCCCCTTCATCATACCCTGAAATTTGTTTAAAAATAAGGGGGTGAGATTTGAATTCTCGGTGTGGATGGTCTGCATGCTATTACACGAAAACAGTGGTACGCAAATCATATCATTTAAAAAAAAACATTTTTCCTTTCATGTGTTCCGTCATCATGGCGCCTAGCTACAAAAGTCAGACCATTACGTATCATTTGAGATACCATTCATCATATAGCCCGCAGGCTCTGTCCACCACGGCGCCTAGCTACATAAGCCAGACCGTTACATATCATTTGAGATATTTTAGCTCGAAAGCTCTTTTCCACTATGGCGCCTAGCTACAAAAGCCAGACCATTACGTATCGTTTGAGATACCATGTATCATGTAATAACCATGTGACCCAAAGGTCAAAACATTCGCATACACCAATAATCGTATAATATTCCAGGCAATGCATAAGAACCACCCACCTTAACTGCTTTTCTTTTTCGTAAAAATCCCCTGTTGCGTTCACCAGCAAATCCTCGTCATGTAATACTTTATATACTTAACCTAGCACAGTTTTATTTACACTTTAATAAGCTTTTACTTTTCATGTAATACTTTATATACTTAACTTAAGAGCATCTGTAGATATATTTTAGGTTTATCTTATTTTTCAACAGACAGGGCATATTGATCATATAACATATCTCATTACTTTTCCAGGATTGAGGATATTAGATCTTCATTTTATTTTTCACATTCGAAGTTCTTCTGATACATTATTAATTCTTCTTACAACACATCAAACAAGTCTCTTAGTATTATTTAGATTGTTAATAATTTTTAGCGGGGACGTTAATCTCCTTTTGCTTGTCCTCTTAATATAAAGGACCTTATTCTCCTTTAAATTCTTTTAACACGGTTTTCTAAGTAATCAATCTTTCATGAAAAAATGGATTCACTCATTCTCATATGAATTAGTTATCAATGTCTTAGAAATATTTTTAAAGTTTATACGCGTTGGTTCGATAATGACTTGTACTTTATTTAGTGTTTCATCGCTTATAGAGTTTACCAAAAGCTTTTAATGGAATGCATGTTTACTTAGAACATAAATTTTTATCTAGGCATGTTAGTATACTTGAAGTACTTTGGAGTTTTATAAGACTTCCTCATTCTTTCCTCTTTAAGGACTCACATAGAAACATATAGTCCTTACTTTAAACTAACACCAAACAACACATCATTCACATGTATTCACATAATACTTGAGTGTCTTAGATTAATGCATATCATGTTTATCAATTTAAACAAGGAGACAGTCCATTCTTAAGTCGAATCAAGGAAAACAATTTGAGGAAATCGCATCCGAAGATGAGTAGTTTGCTCCTTCGGATGTTCGTCCCCTAACTTTAACCACTTTTGAAAAATACTAAAATATATCCGATCATCATAAAATTTATACAGTATGTACCTTTTAGAGTGTACTACACATATAAAATTTGTTTCATGTAATTTGGTTTAATAAAATATGAGTTCTAGGTTCATTTTCAAAACGTGACAGTTTCTTCCCGAAACTTACAGTGTGTGCGCAGTGTTAAAAATAATTTTGGTAAAAATATTTATACTTATTCAAAAATCATAGAAAAATAAATATAGATAGCTAACTTCATATAATATTTTATCATAATTTTTATAAAATCCAAACTTGACTCGAAAGGTACATTATAGCCCATGAAATTGAAAAATCTAGCAGTTTCGTCACACTTTCTTTAAAAATCCATAACTTATCAAATAGAATTCCGAATTGACTCAAACCAGTGGAAAATGAAAGCTAACTTGATCTACTTTCATGAGGTATAAACACTTTTCCAAAATACATAACATTTCGAGTTCGAAAATTCGTACAGAAACTTAATGACACTGTTCACAGTGTGCTAGTTGTGCATAGTTTCTCTTGTATTTCCTATTTCACAACTCTCATGCCACTAACATTTAAACACCTTAATGCACATCATTAAAGACTCCATTTATCATATATTTTAACATCCAAAGACAAGATAGTCCTAAGGTTTCATGGTTTCTAAGTAGCAACAAAACAGTGACATTTCAAGAAAAATATTCATATTAGCTATGTTTTGAGTTGAAGGGTTTTACAACCTTTGTAGACTTGTCTGCTTAAGCTAGAGGGACTTATTAACTCTTCAATCCTTTAATTCTTGATGTGGATGAGGGCTCCTTGAAAGAAATTCTTGGTTTTGAGCTAAAACAAAATAAGAGTTGGAGTTAGAAGATGAAGATAATACTTTTATGAACTTTGAAAGAGAGAGGGAGAAGAATTGCTCATTTTTGCTTGGAGATGGCTTCAAAACTTCAAATCAACACTTATGGAAGCTTGGGGCTTTAGATTGAAGTCCTTCTATGCTTGGAAATGGGAGAAGAAAAACTTATTCTCCCTTGAAATGAGAATGGCCTAAATGGAGGGGAAGAAGATGGTGTTTGCTTATGTTTTCCTTTTGTTTCTTTATCAGCCAATTTGAGGGGGTTTCAAGGTCATTATATATAGGGAAAAGGGGTGTGTTGACCGTCCATTAGGGTATGGGGGGGGGGGGGGGGAGAGGTATAGGCTTTAGGGGTATGGGAGGGTATGGTGTGTGTTTGGTATTAAAATAATGGGGTATGGGGTGTGATTTGAGAGAAGGAGGAGAAGGGTAGGTTTGACTGCCTTTTTCCAGCAGCTAGGATGTCCATGTGGGCCCCAGGGATTGCCCAAATGGTTCTCTTGGTATTTTTGGACGCGATATAGTTTTCGGTGTTGAAAACGGGTGTTTTTCGGGCTGGTTTTGGACTCCGAAACTCAATATTTTTGTTCGTTTTGTTATCCGAAAGTTAAGATTTTATTTTACTTTGTAAAACTGATATTTAATTTTATTTTATCAGTTGTGTCTTGGGTTGGGTTCATATTTATTCATTTGATTCGAAATTCGGGGTTTTTAGGGTTTTTCATTCGACTTTTGGCGACAAAAGTATAATTTTATTTGAGAATTTTCCAACAAGTTAAAGGCCTCAACTTTAATATTCTATGATTCATTTTACTTACTTTGTCTATCTGTATAAATTCGTTTCGTAGTTACAGTGCTAGGAGTGCTCCCGGTTCCGGTTTTTGACCAACCGTTGCGTAGAAATCGATTTTTAAAACTCATTGCTATTAAAAGAGTAATGAATCAACAAAAATAAAATAATAAAAACATAATAATAATATTAATAGTATAAATCCTAATTTATTTGGTTCGGGGTATTACATCCTACCCTCCTTAAAAGAAATTTCATCCTCGAAATTTGACTTGTTCTTCCTAAACATTCCATACTTCATACAGTTCTTCTCCTCAAGAAATATTGTGATTCTTACTTTCATAATCCTTTACCCAAAAATATATTAACACTCAAACCTTAATACTCAAATCATATTTCCCTCATATGTCACTAAAACTCAACGTCTCATCCACTATGTCTCCCTTTGTTCACTAGGTTAAGTGTCTCATATATCGTGAAGATCTCATATAAACCTCACGTTTCAATGGGAACTTAATGGCATTCGACCCCACTAGGTCATCATCAATTTACGTTTTACGCATCCCAAAATATTCTTCAATTTCCTAATACTCCACACCAATGAACCATGCCCATAACTTTTCTCGTCTTTTTGTTCTCGAGCAGTCCTAGACTATCTATCCTTCATGTCGCTCTTCATCCTTTTAGTATCTTAGTATGATAGCAAACTTGTCGAGCACTGATAAAATACCTGATTGTTGGAATCCTCAAGATAATTGGTATGTCCTATCACCTCAAAAGACACAACTTGTATCGTCTTTAATGAAATCTGAATGTTAACTATAAGATGCTACTCCTTCTGTCCTTCAGTTAGGCTTCAAATCATTCTTAAATTGGTCAAATTTGTCCTAAATACTTGGTAGTGGATATTGATCCGTGATGGTTTGTTGATCCTTCATACGGTAAATTCATAACTTAGTCTGTAAGACATAAATCTTTTCTTATGAGCTAAACTAGGTACCCTCTTAGTGCTGTGTTAGCCCAGATGAATTTCTCATATAATAACCCTTGCAGTAGTACTAGCTTATTAGTAAGACTTTATCTATCAATCTAAAGTCATCCTCGATAAATTCTTAGGAAAGGTTAGGGTATATCTCTCGTGATCATCATTAGGTCTAGTGATATTTTCCTGAGATAATAACTAAATGTCCTTGATAATTTATTTTCTATATGATCCTTGCGCCTTCCATGATGGAGGGGACTTATATTTCCTATTTAGGCTAGGTTCTACGGGATTACAAGATGCCAGTCTCCAAAAAATCTCGAATAAAAGGTTTTATCGCCTGATTAATACTTTGTCCTTGGTAAACTTTGTAAGTCCTAAAGTCAAAACCATCTACCATCCTTATTTTCATGCTAAGTGATCTCGTTTTCTATTCCCAAAGTTCATTTCTTGCTTTACGCACCTTATAATCATCTTATGCTTTGATAACTAATATATTCCTAAGATTGTACCAGAATCTTAATGTTAAGATCAAGTTCGATCCCTATTTATTGTCCCTTAAATTCATCCTTACTCCTATACTAAATCTTGGATCACAGTACCCATAGACGTAATACTCGCACTTAAACTTTCTTCTTCTATATCCTCTATCCCAAAGGTTCCTCAAATTCTTAGACCCAGGGAGTAGAATGTTACTTTCTTAAACAACCAACTAGGTTCAACTTGACAGGAAAATTTAAAATAGGTTACTTTATATAGGTATGAAAACAAAATCAGAATCCAATCAATGTGACAACATTATGTGTAGCACTAATAATACAATAGGGGCAACAAAAGGTGGGCGCACGCTGTTGCAGTCAACGGCCGACGATTGGCTCAACTATAGTAGTCGGGAACCACACATATGTCATCGAACAAGGACTAGATAAAATTAACAGATAGAATACATAATACGTAAAAGTGCTTTTATAATATATTAAAATAGGTTAGGGAAAATAACTCCCTTGCAAAATAATATATTGAAATAAGAAGACCCAAAGTAAGACAAATACTTAAGCGTCCATATCCAGGGGTAAAATCTAAAAGGTTAAAAGAAGAAAATAGATTAATCATACAATATTAGGAAAGGATAAGCATTCAACGTTCTATTGGTGCATACATATACTTTAATAATTCAACAATTCGTAAAAACACTTTTCAAAACACTTACATAAGAAAATCATACCTCGGGGTGCTCGGCCGTAGGAGTGGATACGTTCCGATGGTCATTTCATATTCACCAAATAAATTAAAAGTTGAAAATGATATTTCCTTGGAAAAAGGGCAAAGATTTCTTTAAAATATTTCAAAATTCGAAAGAAAGATAAGTTTTGGCCAAAGATTTTAACCGCGCTCTGATACCAACTGTAACGCCCCAGTTTTCCAAAATATAAATTCGACATTTTAGAAAATCCGAGTCGTCACTTAGTGACCGAAAATCTGAACTAAAAATTTTCTTTTATATAGAATGCAAATAACTTCACATAGACAGCGGAAATACATAATTTTCGTTATAAAATGTGGCGGCCATTTATTTATTTTTAAAATTCTTATGGAAGGATCTTTATAAAAAGTTTGGCACAAAACAAATATTAAACATAAACATCATACATAACTAATCATCGGGAGACCATGAGGTTGTTTGTCACCCCGACATATGAATAATTTGTCATAGTAAAAGGTAATGGTGCATATAATTCTTTAGTATTAATTCCATAATATCACCGGACTCGTATCACACCTCCACTGGCTCGAGCTCCCCTTCATCATACCCTGAAATTTGTTTAAAAATAAGGGGGTGAGATTTGAATTCTCAGTGTGGATGGTCTGCATGCTATTACACGAAAACAGTGGTACGCAAATCATATCATTTAAAAAAAAACATTTTTCCTTTCATGTGTTCCGTCATCATGGCGCCTAGCTACAAAAGCCAGACCATTACGTATCATTTGAGATACCATTCATCATATAGCCCGCAGGCTCTGTCCACCACGGCGCCTAGCTACATAAGCCAGACCGTTACATATCATTTGAGATATTTTAGCTCAAAAGCTCTTTTCCACCATGGCGCCTAGCTACAAAAGCCAGACCATTACGTATCGTTTGAGATACCATATATCATGTAATAACCATGTGACCCAAAGGTCAAAACATTCGCATACACTAATAATCGTATAATATTCCAGGCAATGCATAAGAACCAGCCACCTTAACTGCTTTTCTTTTTCGTAAAAATCCCCTGTTGCGTTCACCAGCAAATCCTCGTCACCGTAATAACACTTAACCTAGCACGGTTTTGTTTACACTTTAATAAGCTTTTACTTTTCATGTAATACTTTATATACTTAACTTAAGAGCATCTGTAGATATATTTTAGGTTTATCTTATTTTACAACAGACAGGGCATATTGATCATATAACATATCTCATTACTTTTCCAGGATTGAGGATATTAGATCTTCATTTTATTTTTCACATTCGAAGTTCTTCTGATACATTATTAATTCTTCTTACAACACATCAAACAAGTCTCTTAGTATTATTTAGATTGTTAATAATTTTTAGCGGAGTCGTTAATCTCCTTTTGCTTGTCCTCTTAATATAAAGGACCTTATTCTCCTTTAAATTCTTTTAACACGGTTTTCTAAGTAATCAATCTTTCATGAAAACATGGATTCACTCATTCTCATATGAATTAGTTATCAATGTCTTAGAAATATTTTTAAAGTTTATACGCGTTGGTTCGATAATGACTTGTACTTTATTTAGTGTTTCATCGCTTATAGAGTTTACCAAAAGCTTTTAATGGAATGCAAGTTTACTTAGAACATAAATTTTTATCTAGGCATGTTAGTATACTTGAAGTACTTTGGAGTTTTATAAGACTTCCTCATTCTTTCCTCTTTAAGGACTCACATAGAAACATATAGTCCTTACTTTAAACTAACACCAAACAACACATCATTCACATGTATTCACATAATACTTGAGTGTCTTAGATTAATGCATATCATGTTTATCAATTTAAACAAGGAGACAGTCCATTCTTAAGTCGAATCAAGAAAAACAATTTGAGGAAATCGCATCCGAAGATGAGCAGTTTGCTCCTTCGGATGTTCGTCCCCTAATTTTAACCACTTTTGAAAAATACTAAAATATATCCGATCATCATAAAATTTATACAGTATGTACCTTTTAGAGTTTACTACACATATAAAATTTGTTTCATGTCATTTGGTTTAAGAAAATATGAGTTCTAGGTTTATTTTCAAAACGTGACAGTTTCTTCCCGAAACTTACAGTGTGTGCGCAGTGTTAAAAATAATTTTGGTAAAAATATTTATACTTATTCAAAAATCATAGAAAAATAAATATAGATAGATAACTTCATATAATATTTTATCATAATTTTTATAAAATCCAAACTTGACTCGAAAGGTACATTATAGCCCATGAAATTGAAAAATTTAGCAGTTTCGTCACACTTTCTTTAAAAATCCATAACTTATCAAAGAAAATTCCGAATTGACTCAAACCAGTGGCAAATGAAAGCTAACTTGATCTACTTTCATGAGGTATAAACAATTTTCCAAAATACATAACATTTCGAGTTCGAAAATTCGTACAGAAACTTAATGACACTGTTCACAGTGTGCTAGTTGTGCATAGTTTCTCTTGTATTTCCTATTTCACAACTCTCATGCCACTAACATTTAAACACCTTAATGCACATCATTAAAGACTCCATTTATCATATATTTTAACATCCAAAGACAAGATAGTCCTAAGGTTTCATGGTTTCTAAGTAGCAACAAAACAGTGACATTTCAAGAAAAACATTCATATTAGCTATGTTTTGAGTTGAAGAGTTTTACAACCTTTGTAGACTTGTCTTCATAAGCTAGAGGGACTTATTAGCTCTTCAATCCTTTAATTCTTGATGTGGATGAGGGCTCCTTGAAAGAAATTCTTGGTTTTGAGCTAAAACAAAATAAGAGTTGGAGTTAGAAGATGAGGATAATACTTTTATGAACTTTGAAAGAGAGAGGGAGAAGAATTGCTCATTTTTGCTTGGAGATGGCTTCAAAACTTCAAATCAACACTTATGGAAGCTTGGGGCTTTAGATTGAAGTCCTTCTATGGTTGAAAATGGGAGAAGAAAAACTTATTCTCCCTTGAAATGAGAACGGCCTAAATGGAGGGGAAGAAGATGGTGTTTGCTTATGTTTTCCTTTTGTTTCTTTATCAGCCAATTTGAGGGGGTTTCAAGGTCATTATATATAGGGAAAAGGGGTGTGTTGACCATCCATTAGGGTATGGGGGGGGGGGGGGGGGAGAGGTATAGGCTTTAGGGGTATGGGAGGGTATGGTGTGTGTTTGGTATTAAAATAATGGGGTATGGGGTGTGATTTGAGGGAAGGAGGAGAAGGGCAGGTTTGACTGCCTTTTTCCAGCAGCTAGGACGTCCATGTGGGCCCCAGGGGTTGCCCAAATGGTTCTCTTGGTATTTTTGGACGCGATATAGTTTTCGGTGTTGAAAACGGGTGTTTTTCGGGCTGGTTTTGGGCTCCGAAACTCAATATTTTTTCTCGTTTTGTTATCCAAAAGTTAAGATTTTATTATACTTTGTAAAACTGATATTTAATTTAATTTTATCAGTTGTGTCTTGGGTTGGGTTCGTATTTATTCATTTGATTCGAAATTCGGGGTTTTTAGGGTTTTTCGTTCGACTTTTGGCGACAAAGTATAATTTTATTTGAAAATTTCCCAAAAAGTTAAAGGCCTCAAATTTAATATTCTATGATTCATTTTACTTACTTTGTCTATCTGTATAAATTCGTTTCGTAGTTACAGTGCTAGGAGTGCTCCCGGTTCCGGTTTTTGACCAACCGTTGCGTAGAAATCGATTTTTAAAACTCATTGCTATTAAAAGAATAATGAATCAACAAAAATAAAATAATCAAAAGATAATAATAATATTAATAGTATAAATCCTAATTTATTTGGTTCGGGGTATTACAGTAAACAAATTATCTCAAAACTAATCCTTGTTTATAATTTGTAAAAAATGCATGATTAAACTGAGTTTCAAAAGCCCCCATCTTCCTCTACAACAAAAACCCAAATGAATAATCAATCACAAAAAAAGCACAAAGTAAATCAAATCAATTGAAAATATTAATAATAATCATTCCTAGATACAAGGATTCAATACCATCAAAAAGAAAATTTCAACACAAAATACAAAACACATTTCAATTAATCAAATTTACTCACCCTTCTTTCCAACCAACTCCCCCACCATCTCCTGCTACAAAACCCACGCCCCAAGCCTCAGCAACCTAACCCCATCATCCCACACCAAGACCCCACACATAGCCCCACCCAACAATCTCCCCACCATCACCTTCTTATGCAACAAAACCCATGCCCTTCTCCTTCTTCAACAAATCTCACATCGTCTCCTTCTTCAACAAATCTCATAAAATTTCGACGAGTTCTCCCAATAAATTATCCAAAACACTATCTCAAATAACAAAATTTTGCCAGCCCCCAACCACCGTCAGCCTCCAACCCGTTGTCCCCACCCTTCCCCCAAAAATAAATTAAAAAAAAATCTTAGCAAAACACAAGAAAATCCTTGAAGAACGGAAAGGGGTTTGAAAAAGACTTACACGACAATGGATCTGAGACCCGTCATTGTTGAGATGAGCGCCGAAGAGTGGGAGTGTGGCCGCCGAATTTCTTTGAGGAGAGAGAGTAGGAGCCGATTTTGAATTTTAGAGAGAGAGAGAGAAGGGAGAGAGAACCGAGGGATAAGATTGTGGGGGGAGATTTGCAGATTTTATAATAATAGAAGAGTAACAATTATATATGAGGGTAATCGAGTATTTGTACATAAAAAAACTAACTTGTATGCAATTTAAAAAGAGTTTCACTACTCAAACCCCAAAATCCTCTAAATCCACCCCAATTACTAAACATACCCCAATAAAATTTAAAAATTAACATGTATTACTAAACATACCCCATTTTATTCCTAATAATATCCTTACCCCATCAAAATAGGAAATAACATTTTCCTATTTCATATTCGCATAATTTTCTCTATTCTCAAGAAATTTTTTTTTATTCCTTTTTATTTTTTAACTACGAAATTCAATTTTTTTAAGAAATTAAATATATTTTGAAAAATATAATAAAAAATCAACTAACTTTTCAAAAATAAATAAATTACAAAAATAAATTAATAACATAAAATTCTTAAATTTTTTTACAAAATAAATAAAATATAAATAATATTTTAAAATATAAATTAAATTAATATTTTTAATAAATAATATAAATCTAAAAATATAAAAAAACTAGATAAATTTGTAAAAAATTAAAAAATTAAAATTAATCTTTAAAATATCAAATAAAAAACTTCAAAAGAAAAAATGTTAAAGTCAAATAAAATCAGAAAAATATTTTATAAAAGTCAATTCAATCATCGTAAATAATTAACTTAGAAATTAATTAATATTTATTTAGTTTTGAAGGTTTTTTAATTTAGTTAATTTTGAAAATTTAGTTGGTTTTTTAATTTTTTTAAAATCGAATTTTATTTTTGATTGAATTATTTGGAAGATATAATTTTTAAAAAAATTAATTTTCAGATTTTAAAGAATTTTTTAATTGAATTTCATATAATTTTATTATTTAAATATTTATCCAATTTTTAAAAATATTTTCCAAATTTAATTCTAATTTTTTTTAGATTTTTCAAAATTTTTAAAGGGAAATAAAAATTGATTAATTTAAATTTAATGTACTAATTTTAAAATTAAATAACTTAAAAAATTAAAGTCAAAGTCAACAAAACCTAGAATATAATTAATCATATTTATATAAGGATAACTTAGTCATTTTATAAATATCTATTATTGAGTTTAAAATAAGGGTTAATTTCATATAAATTCACAACCTTTATACTTAGTATCAATTTAATCACGAACTTTTAGATTTTTGTAAAAAAATACAATCTTTGACACTGTTGCAATTTAATACACATTTTTTTTATTCCGGCCGACAACCAATGACATGGCTCGCCGTAGCGCGTATCATCTTGCCTTGTAGGATTATACATGTTTATTTTATTTATATTTTAAATCCATATTATAAGTAACGCTTACCATTTAAATAATATCTTTCTACTTAAAATTAATATAACAACCAAATAAATCTCAAAAACTAAGAACGTAAAGAGATTTATTACATATAATTTATGTTTGTTGTTGTTTAATTTATTTGGTTGCTATTTTAATTTTAAGTAAAAAGATGTTATTTAAATTGTAAGTGTTACTTATGATGTGGATTTAAAAAATAAATAAAGTAAATGTGTGTAATCCTACGTGGCAAGATGACACACGCTCCGACAAGCCACGTCATCGGTTGCCGGCCGAAAGAGAAAAAATGTGTATTAAATTGCAACAATGTCAAAGGTTGTGTTTTTTTACAAAAATCTAAAAGTTCGTGATTAAATTGATACTAAGCATAAATGTGGTAAATTTATATGAAATTAACCCTTAAAATAGTAAAGTATGTTTAGAGGATTTTGAGGTTTAAGTAGTGGGACTCATTTAAAAAAGGTAATATACCTTTTTTGGGTACATTTTTTTTAAGGACTGTAACTTTGGGGGGGTGGCAAAACAAGGACCGTAACTTTCCGGGCTGGCAAAACAAGGACAATAACTTTTAAAAGTGGCAATTTAAGGACCGTAACTTTAAAAAATAGCAATTTAAGGACAAATTAGCCCGGATTACTCTCTTTCGGGCTAATTTTGCACGTGAAAGTCACATGAGACCGATTTCGGGCCCAAATCGCCAAAGTGGATATTTTTTTAAATAAAATTATTTTTTAAATATTCCACCTCATTTTTTTCCCTTTTATTTTTTGATATAATTTCCAGTTAATTCTAAAAACTCAAACACGCTCGTATAATCTCCAATCCACAAAACCCTCAAATCCATAAAAACTCATCAAATCCAAATCGACGAAATCCCAAGTTATTTGACTAAATCTCTTTTGGAATCGCTCGACTCTGGATAAATGGTGACCATTCGCACCAAGAAACGGATGAATTTTGCTGCGTGGATGGGAATTTTCCCAAATAAAAAGCTCTGTTGCGCATATAGGCGAGAAGGGAGGAATTGATTTTTGCTGTGGAGTGTTTACCCAAATTTTCGTTTGCAATTTCACCATACTACTAGCCGAATTTTAGAACCCAATAACAATCTCGTTAATTCCGAACTTAATGACCAATTCCCCTGCTCTTCCCACGACAAAAACAGAGGCGATTCGTGAGTATATTGGGCGGATAATTTTGCCGTTGCGGATGGGATTTGTGCCGTTGCGGATGGGATTTGCAGCGTGGGTGGGATTTGCAGCGTGGTGGGATTTTAAAATTTACCTTTGACATTTGTGTTCTTCTTCATTTTTTGTTTATTTTTGGTTTTGTTTCATTTTGCGGACGTGATAAACAATGAAAACTTAATGTAATTCTTTTGCTCAATTGGATGTTAATATTTTTGGACAGGTTTTTTGGATAGTTGTGAACTAATGCACATATAATTTTTGACAAGTCTTTGTCCTGTTTTAAAAAAAATTACATATAGTTTGTTCTGTTTTTTGGTCATTATAACATGTTCAATTCAATTTCTGCAATGCACAAAATAAGTTCACATCTGCAACAATTGAAATATAAACCAGAAAATCTAAATAATTTGCATTAATCAATTCACTTCCACAATGCAGTTGACAAAAGAAGTTCACAAGTTTATCAACAACCAACCCACATCAAAAGAGGTTCACAATCTAATGGGATCCAAATACATCCAAGAAGTTACATGCACCAAATTTACTTCCATCAAAATAATTCACTTCCATCCAAAAAGATTAAAAACAAAAAATACACACACATCTCATCCCATCTTTAATTCTTCCCCCTTGCCATTCTTTGCAAAGTTGACAAGTTTATGAATTTTCTCCCTTGATCAGTAGATGGCCCACCAATATTAACTCTTCTACCTTGTTGTAGTTGGTCCCACTGCTAGGTCCGGCAACGTTTATCATAGGTTGTGATTCTTGTGTAGGAATTTCAATTTCACAGATTTCACTAGTCGTATCTTGTGAAGGTGGCAAAGGTGGTAACATTGCAACTCTTGGTGTTCTTGCCTATAAAAAAAAAAAAAAAAACTTACTTCTCTTATGAAATTAAAGCTGCAAAGGTAATTTAAAAGATTGAAATGTATTTCCCATCCGATCTAAGAGATTGAAATGTATTTCCCATCCAATCTACTTACTGAATTTTTTTGTGGAACCACATATTCCTCATTTTGGTTTTGATCCACTCTTTCTTGATCAACCCCTTCTTGATCCACCAATCTCCTTTTTGATCCACCCCTTTGTCTTATCTCCTAGAATAAAAAATAAAAAATTCTGATGAGCATAATAATTAAAATACCAGAATTATTGAGGATATAAATGTTACCTGGATATGTGTTGGAGCATCGATTCTTCCACATGATTTACTGTTGTGGCCTTCAACTCCACAGTTTCTGCATGTCAAAGTGACTTGTCTTCTTTTCAATTTTTTTTGTGGTTTTCTTCCTCTACCTTTCTTTTTGGACTTATTTCGAGGTTCGTCAGGTTCATTCCTTCTAGCAGATGCAGGTCTCCCTTTTCCTCTCCCCATGTTTGGAGGTAATGGGGGGATGAAACTTGTTTCATTCCACAAAATAGCACCATTTATGCCTTTTATGCTAGGTTCATAGCTCTTTTTATAGCAATCCACTGTATACCAGTCACAAACATATTCTTCAAGGTCTCCTCCTTGATGTGAGATTGCTGAAATCGCATGCTTACAAGGGATCCCACTCAAATCCCACATTCTACAGCTGCAAGTGTGTTCTTCTAAGTTGACACAATATTGAGAACCATCCTGGCATCTTACCTGGAAGTGAAAATCATAGAACACTTAAAAATTATTTACGTAGAAAGTACATAATCAATAAATAATTATGTTTGTAACTGATAGTGAATGTTGTCAGATTTCCTAGGTCTGCAAGTACCAGATCTCTCAATATGTTTCCTTAGTATTTTTTTAATCTTGGGACAAATCTTTCCCTTCCACTTAAATGTTGCTATATCTCTATTTTTTGGAACCTCGCCATCAACCACTCTCTTATCCACTCAAGCATGGTCAGAATTGGCATCTCCCTAGCACTCAAAATACTAGAATTAAAGCTCTCACATACATTATTTAGGAGAATGTCACATTTGGGATGTTCAGTGAAGTGAGACTTGCTCCATTGATCTGCTGGTTTAGCATTCAACCACTCCCATGCACTTTGATTAAACTCCTTCAACTCAAGCATTTTTTTGTTCCACTCACCAATGGTACTAACATTTGCAGCACTCCACAATGCTTACTTAAATGCCAAGCCTGTAAATCCAGCATTCTTAAAGTTCCCATGTAAATGCCTAACACAAAATCTGTGTTGTGAATCTGGAAAGATCTCACGAAAGGCCTGAATTAAACCTTTTTGTTTGTCAGACATAAAGGTAAACTCATACGCTCTTTCTAACCCCAAGTCATTTTTTTATACATATTAGGAACCATTCCCATGTCTCAAAAGACTCAGTGTTCACAACAGCCCATGCAAGGGGGTATAGACAATTATTACCATCAACACCCACAGCTGTTAAAAGTATTCCCTTATGGGGTCCCTTCAAATGACATCCATCTACCCCAATTATAGGCCTACACCCAGCCTTGAACCCCTTTTTTACTGCATCTAGACAAAAATATAACCTGATAAACCTATTACAACCTGGTTCAAGCCCAACAATTACAGTAGAGCCAGGGTTGGTTCTTTTTATCTCGTCTGCATAGTCCCACAACTTCTTATATTGATCATCAGGACATCCCTCAAGTTTTTTCAATGCCAATCTTTTAGCTCTATAAGCTTGATCTCTAGAAATATCACAGTCTATTATATCCATGGCATCTTGCCAAAAAGTTGACACTTTTCTCTTAGGATCTATAACAAAATTTCTAAGGAATTTTTCACTCAACCAAGAGGATTTTACATTTTTCACCTTAAGTGTAGGAGCACAGGTGTGATCAGGATCATACACAGTTACCTGATATGTCTCCTCACCTAAAACTTTGAGTAATGTCAATTTCCAACCACATTGCTTATCACCACATCTTGCATAAACTCTTTCAGGAGCATTCTTTGTAAATACGATTGATCTCTTTGATAAAATGGCATGTGACTGTACTGTCTTTTTGAATTCTGGTCTAGAACGAAAGGTCATTCCTAGTTCAAATGAAGGTTCAAATATCACATCTGGATTGAAAACAGGGTAGTTGGGCCCTGTTTGTTCTCCATCGGAGTCTTTAGACTCATCAAAATTTCCTTCAACAAACACCACATCCTCATCTGAACTTCCCTCGCTAGAGTCTATGTCATCTACAAGAGTATTTAGTTGATCTTGAACCACATTTTTATCAAATAGGTTATCATCATCTGAATCACTATCCTCTCTCATGCTATAGTCACTATCCATAAAATCATCAAGTTCAGAATCACCCCCATTCTCACAAACACTCTTGCCCTTTTCCTTTCCAAACACCAATAACATATCTCCTTTCCCCTGCTCCTCACAAATATTCTTCCCCTTTTCATTTTGTCTCGCTGACTCCTCTGATCTATCCAACTCCTCTACTCCTTGCTCCTCTAACCCATCCCCAATTAAATTATGATCATTTTCAACAACAACATCATCAATATAAATAATCATCTCCTTCAGAGGAATATGTTTAATTGCCCAAACTCTAACATCTTCATCGGTAATCATAATCCTAAATGAATTGTTCATTAAAATATAAAACCTTCTTTGTTTTCCTAAAGGTTTACCACAATATTCATTGGTAGAATTAATGAGGGCATTCAATCCTAACTGTCTTGCTACAACATAATCAAGCTTAACCATTTTACCACCATAATAATAAGCATGAGGATTTATTCTAAAGTCACCCCCCACTTCAATGTCACAGTTAAATACTCCCTATTAGATGCTGCAATAAAGAGAAAACAAAAGTCAAATATATACGGTGGTCAAAGAAATTTAAAATCATAATCAAACAAACAAATTAACTTTATGGAGAAGGTTTCATAGGGAGTCATATGAAGAAGATAGCGTACAATATGTTATTATTGAAAGCAATCAATTTAAAGCATTAAATGAATTCACAATACAACAGGTTTAGATTACAAAGCAATAAATAATTAATCTTCAATGAGTTGTCAATTTGCATACAGCAAGTTCATAATAAAAATAATAAAACACACAATTTCCTATAATAAACAAGTGGTCGACAATAATTTTTAAAGAAAAGGAATCAAACAAACATAATGGTCCAATTCTAGAAATCGGGACCACAACACATCTCCACTCACACTGTGGGTCCACAAATAATCATATATAAACACCGATATGCACAACAATCACCATTACTTTGAGACTTTTAGGGTTCGACGAACTTACTGTATATAGGGGGTGGATCTTTCATCCGTTTCTTGGTGCGAACGGTCACCATTTATCCAGAGTCGAGCGATTCCAAAAGAGGTTTAATAGAATAATTTGGGATTTCGTAGATTTGGATTTGATGAGTTTTTATGGATTTGAGGGTTTTGTGGATTGGAGATTATACGAGCGTGTTTGAGTTTTTAGAATTAACTGGAAATTATATCAAAAAATAAAAGGGAAAAAAATGAGGTGGAATATTTAAAAAATAATTTTATTTAAAAAATATCCACTTTGGCGATTTGAGCCCGAAATCGATCTCATGTGACTTTCACGTGCAAAATTAGCCCGAAAGAGAGTAATCCGGGCCAATTTGTCCTTAAATTGCTATTTTTTAAAGTTACGGTCCTTAAATTGTCACTTTTAAAAGTTATTGTCCTTATTTTGCCAGCCCGGAAAGTTACGGTCCTTGTTTTGCCAGCCCCAAAAGTTACAGTCCTTAAAAAAAAATTTACCCATACCCCAATGCATTTTTTTATCCAAAAAAAACTACTCAATCCACAGAGTTCTCACTTCCTCCCTCACCCCAAAAAAGAACGTGTGGACATATGGACGGCCCAGATTGCATGACTATGATCACGTAAAAATTGGGCGAAGAAAGCGGGTATTGAGCATAAATCGCTGGTTATGAAGCGCGATTTCAGTTCAGATAAGATGGGATAACAGCAAATTCATGCCATCTCACCATTGTTCAAGCTTGATGGTATGGCGCTTTGTACTCCAGCATTTTCGCCATCGAAATCCCTTCTAAGTTTGAAATCATTAAAGCCATTGAACCCACTCCTTGTATTTTCGGAGTCTTTGAGGCCTACCACACATTTCGCGCGTAGGAGATTGAGAGTAGAAGCCACCGCCACTCTCGATTCCGGCAATGGCGCCGTCGGGGTGGCGCCGGAAAAGGAGAATGAAGTCTCCGCCGTCAATCCCTATGGCCGCCAATTTTTCCCTTTAGCCGCCGTCGTTGGCCAGGTTCCGACTCCCGCTCTCCCTCGGTGTGTGTATGTGTGCTAGTAAGATACTGTTTGCTGGTAACTGTGTGTACAAATAATCAATTGGACATGTTCTAGGGTTTTAGGGTGTAAATTGTGATGACAAAGACAATGCTAGAGTTGAGTTATGCGTCACGATCAGTGTAATTAGGTCCAAAATTCAGTATTTACTTATAAGTTTTTGCGATGTGACAATGAGCAGCATTGTTTCTGAGTTATTTGAGGCACTGGATTAATGTGCAGGGCTTTGGTTTAATTACAATTTTATGCTGCTCTACAAAGAAATTTGTATAGTGCATCCTTTTGTACTGTTTACTTTCTTGAGTCTGTTATATTATCTGCCACAGAGAAAATGGGAGCATGGTTTCCGAGTTTGTATCTTCTTCATATATGGTGCTACCAAAAACTTTCTTTCGTTTTGGTGTTGATTAACGTGTAAGCATTGAGAAATTCAGATAACCTCTGTGCTAATATAAGCCTGTTAAAAACCACTTAGAAGAAAAGACCAGCTTGGATACTTATATATTACGACGTTAGTATAAGTAGAACAAATCATATCTCATTTCCTTTTCCATGCTTGTGCTGTTGATATCCACACACTTCAACCAACGATATTTACATAAAGATTGCATGCAATTGCAAACCTGTATTTACAGTCCCAATCACACTCATCTTCACATAACAAAATATGTTTAACTTGGTTATAATATCAAGATAAATTGACACTAGTGGATTTTCATGCAGGATGCCATCAAAACCGCTCTTTTACTTGGGGCTATAGACCGTGAGATTGGAGGAATTGCAATCTCTGGAAAGCGGGGAACAGCCAAAACAGTAATGTCACGTGGTCTGCATGCAATTCTTCCTCCAATTGAAGTGGTTGTTGGATCAATTGCAAATGCTAATCCTACATGCCCCGAAGAGTAAGAAATTACTGAAGTTGATAAGCTTTAATGCAAGCTATAGCTAAATTTTCATCTGTTATGCTAATCAGAATAGATTTGGTAATAAGTGACAATTCTGAGTGTTGCATTTCACCTTGTATTTGGTTTACATTTGCGGAGAGAATTATTCAGCTAACATTACTTTGGATATAAGATCCAGAATCAAACATGTGCTGTTCTTGATATCCAAAAATATGGAAACAAAAACAATCACCAACTTTTGGTTTCATTTATTCAAAACATCTTACTTCGAGTTATTGTTCTTGCTATCTTAAAGTTAGTTGCTGCTTGTACTGTCTGAAGGTGGGAAGATAGGCTCATGGATAGAGTAGAGTATGATTCTGCTGGTAATATAAAGACCAAAATCGTCAGGTCACCTTTTGTGCAGGTATTTTCTGAAGAACCAGTTATTTTCAAGTAAGAATATTATTCTTTAATATTAGTTTCCCTCACTCTGTAGATTCCACTTGGTGTGACGGAAGATAGACTAATAGGATCGGTCGATGTAGAGGAGTCTGTGAGATCTGGAACAACAGTATTCCAACCAGGGCTTCTTGCAGAGGCTCATAGGGGAGTTTTGTATGTTGATGAGATAAACCTTTTGGATGAAGGTATAAGCAACTTGCTTCTTAATGTATTGACAGAGGGGGTCAATATTGTTGAGAGGGAAGGGATCAGCTTTAGACACCCATGCAAACCACTTCTTATTGCTACCTATAATCCTGAAGAGGGTTCTGTCAGAGAGCACCTGCTGGACCGCATATCGATAAATTTGAGGTAAGACTAGTGATTAATCTTTCAATGAAAATCATAAATTATTCTGTGTATAATCATGTTTTATAGTAATAAAACAGTTCATCATTTTCATTATAAATAAATAAGTAAAATTATACATTGTCTTATCTCATTGTGTCCCGGTCCATCTATATCATACATTCTTCAATATAGTGTTCTTTCAGTAATCAACAGTATATAATACTGAAACAAGAAGATCCTCACTCTTTAAGGCTAATGAAAAGGAACTTCGAATCGACATCGTGCAAAAAAAATTCTAGCATAAATAATTCTGTGTATTAAGTACTTGTTAATACCAACAATTGTTACTGTATATTGTGTATAGTTCAATCTCCAATACATGAAAGTAAGATTCTTAATTTCTTGAAAAAACAAATGAAAGATGTATGTCAAGTGTCAACTATAAATTGTTAATTGTTTGAACACCTGAAAGTCAGTTTTTTTTTGTTTATCTTGCCAACTTCTTTTAATGTTTGCCTTTTCAAGGTAATTGCTTGTACTAATATGTAATTTGACCCACAGAGTGGAATCTTCTATATAAATACAATGCTGTTCCATTGCTGACACTAAGTATTCGGTTTAATGAATACTTCGTGTGACTGCATTCAAAATTTTAATTTTATAAAACTGTAAATTTCTTGTCAAGCCTACATTTCTCATTCTTTTGGTGTCTGCTAACTTTGAGCTGAATTTCTACTTATTTTGAACTTTTCATTAAATAAAGTACGAACGGAAACAACGATACAAAATGACCCCTGATCTGATGTATTATTAACTACCTAAATACTCCTCATTGGAAAATTTGGAGGTAAATTCTTTTTTAGATATCCAATTTAACATAAAACAATGTGGTAATAGTTGTCTATATAGTCTCTTTCTCATCCCCCTTTCTCTGGTGGCATAATGTTTGGTAGGCTTCCCTGATCATGCTTACATGATTCTACAGATATGCTTCTGGCACTTCATGCCCACCATCATTTCTAACTTTATCCATTTAGGGTTTATCGCATATTATTTACACAATAACATCACACTTTAATTTGTTGATCAAGATATCAAATCTATGTAATGTCTCAATGTTTCTGAACCCAACACTTGCTCAAGACCAAACGACTAAGATGAGAAGATAAAGTAAAACATTAATTGTTTAATCTTACAAGTAGCATCGCTGAACTTCATTTTTTGCCTATGAGTGTGGGGTAGAACTTTTGCATACTCTAGATTACTAGCTATTCACTTGCCTTAGCCATACCTAATATTTAAAGGTTTGCTTCCTCCAATATATCCAATGTGATTTTGGATTTGTAATGTTGATGATACCCTCTTCTGCAGTGCAGATCTTCCAATGAGTTTTGAAGATCGTGTTGCAGCTGTTGAAATTGCTACACAATTTCAGGAAAAAAGTGGTGAAGTTCTCAAAATGGTTGAGGAAGAAATGGACTCAGCAAGGACACAGGTAATACTGGTTTGAAAATATATGAAGATAACAATTACGGTATAGTATGTATGATTTCATACATAGTTGAACTGAAAATTCAAATCTCTAGACAAATCTGCGTCAAACAAAGATGTTTGTAGTAAAAGCACATGCCACAGGTCATATAAAGTTAGCAATATCTGAAGTGCAGCTGCATAATACATCCTTTGCATGTCAAATGTGATTCTCTACCTTCTTTGTGGCAAACATATTGTAATAGGTAATAGCTTTGGTTAATTTTGAAGGCCATAGGTGAATGTGTATGTAGACTCTTCTCCTATCGTATGTGTTACTGGTTTTATAACATGTTCATGTATATGCTGATTGCATTTGCATAGAATGTATAAAAGTTTTAGCTGAAAATATAAGCATCCTTTTGGCAAGTTAGTTCTATGCATTAATCTTGATTCACAGTTGACAGATTTAAGTTGCACAGTTAATACTAAAATTTAAGATAATGTGTAACACTCAATGAATGACGTGTGCATCCATGCAGATAATTTTGGCACGGGAGTACTTGAAGGATGTGAGCATAGGCAGAGAGCAGCTAAAGTACCTCGTTATGGAAGCTCTCCGAGGTGGTTGCCAGGTTTTTGATTTGAAACTCTTCTTGATTTTGTTAGATGCTACCATTATAGAATTGATAAGAATAATTCATTCTACTGATTCATAATTTATTATTTATATGTTCTTGCCTGTTTCTTCATTAGAGCGAGGGAAATTTCAAGGACATGCATTTAACTTCACAAATGGATGCGGATATTTATCAAGTTTTGTCTCTTAAAGTCTTGTGCTGCTTTGGCAACCTTTTTTTCTTTTCTTTTTTTGGGAAGATATACTCTAGAATTTTGTTATTTATTTGACAAAAAAAAAAAAAAAAAAACCTTTTGTGTATGTGTGTGTATGTACTGGATACTGAATCAAAATTCTCAGTATACTGAAATTTTGGTATATGAAAATACTTGAGGATACCGTACCGAAATTTCTGTAATACCAAATTTACCAAAATACCGGGGGGGGGGGGGGGGGGGTGCTACATGAAGTACATGGAACAAAATTATATAGCAGGCTATGTAGCACATTCTGAGACGGTTTGAACATCCACATTCAAATTGCAGGGGCATAGGGCTGAGTTATATGCTGCACGAGTGGCTAAGTGCTTAGCTGCTTTTGAGGGGCGAGAAAAGGTCAATGTGGATGATCTCAAAAAAGCTGTAAGTGAGCATTCTCAGTCCTTGCTTCTCGTTTTACTAGCACTGATAAATGAGGAGATTCAGAAGATCTTCAAATATGAATAGTTATAGGACAGAGTTCATTTTCCTGGATGGTTGATGATGCCTATGGTAGCTATGTTTTTAGCCAAAAACTTTAAAAGTAGCTGCTTGATTCAGCTGAGTTGGGACCAAATCTTATTTTTAGATTTCACTTAGCTTTCCAAAAAACTCTAAGCTTTAACCAAACTGCCTCTGAATTCTGCTATTGGCTGAAGAACCTTAAAGCAATTTGAAGACCGTTTAAAGAGATTGTTAAACATGATTACGGTACCATCACATGATGTTTTGGTTACATAGTGTGGTTTTGGTTACATAGTGTGGTTTAAACCACAATAAGTTCGAAAAAAAGATCGTATGAGTAGAGAAGATAAACATAATACCAGATACCTTGTACAAAATGTGGTAATACATACAGCCATATCAAGCTTTTTGTTCAGAAGAAGAGTTGAAGTTCATTGTTGATGCAGGTGGAATTAGTCATCCTTCCACGCTCCAACATTAGTGAGACTCCACCGGACCCGCAAAACCAGCAACCACCACCTCCTCCTCCTCCTCAACAGAATCAGGATGCTTCAGAAGAGCAGAATGAAGAGGAAGAGGAAAAGGAAGAGGAAGATCAAGAGGTTTACCTACCACAAAAACCTACCTACCACAAAAACCTACATGAGACGGTCTCATGTATGAGACGCGATACTATAGCCTATTTTTGTGATACTCAAATATCGAAAGTATTACAAAAACATAATAAAGTATCACACGTCTCTTAAATAAGACGGTCTCATGCAAGATTTCCTCTTTGACTTTACCTACAGTTCACTTATTTTTAATGCTGTACCTGCCTTTTCCAAACCACATGGTGACTTATGATTAACATAAAGAAAGAGTAAGCATATTTTGTTTTCTTATTATCCAGAATGTTCTTTTTGGCAACAGGATGAGAATGATGAAGAGAATGAGCAGCAAGAGGACCAAATACCGGAAGAGTTCATCTTTGATGCTGAAGGAGGTTTAGTGGATGAGAAACTTCTCTTCTTTGCACAGCAGGCACAGAGAAAAAAAGGGAAAGCTGGGAGAGCAAAGAATGTTATCTTTTCTGAGGACCGAGGACGATATATTAAACCGATGCTTCCAAAGGTCTGATCCCTTTTATTTAATCTTCTTAAAGATCTCTTATTCAGTTTGGGACATTAAAATGGCGTAGATGCTGTTAATATTGTTTGCCTAATCAAATCAATCTCTTGAAGGTTTCTAAAAGCATTTTTTATTGTATGAAAAGCAGGGTCCAGTAAGGAGATTGGCTGTTGATGCAACTCTTAGAGCAGCTGCACCTTATCAAAAGTTGCGAAGAGAGAAGGATGTCTTGAAGATTAGAAAAGTTTTTGTAGAAAAAACCGACATGCGTGCTAAACGGATGGCCCGTAAAGCGGGAGCCTTGGTAGAGTTACAAAACTTAAATCTTATTCCTGTCTTTATACATCATCTTCTTAATGCTATGAGAAAATCGTGACTTGGTTTCTCTTTTATGCTTGAATTGCATGACTTTCTTATAGCTTTTGGAACTAAATGATCGAGACACTATAGAATGTACCCTGTTAACTGTAGAAATGGATACATGTATTGATTAGCTTCCATATACATATGTAAGGTGTTAGCTAACTGTGTAAGCTTCTGCCTTTGTTTGTTCTTATGACAGAGAATGGTTTACAGTGTGTTGAAACAGTTAAAAAAATAGAAATAGACATAACTGATTGTTGGATCTTGCATGTAAGAGGAATTTAATAACTGAGAAAATGTTAATTATGTCAGGTCATATTCGTTGTTGATGCAAGTGGGAGCATGGCACTAAACAGAATGCAAAATGCCAAAGGCGCAGCCCTTAAATTACTTGCAGAGAGTTATACGAGCAGAGATCAGGTGAATCTAAATAAATTCTCACTTTTCTGTGTATTCTATCATTACTCATATGAAATTATAAATATATTGGGGATAATATGGAAATGCACTACTTTTCTTGTTCGGTTTGTATAGGTCTGTATCATTCCGTTTCGTGGAGATTCAGCAGAAGTCCTGCTTCCTCCTTCCAGGTCAATTGCGATGGCAAGGAAGCGTCTCGAGAGACTACCATGTGGTGGGGGTTCCCCCCTCGCGCATGGTCTCACCACGGTATAAAAGTCTCTTATCTTCATTATCCAATACAATATATTGTTCTTGAAACATTACTATATTGTAATGTGATGTATCTTCTGTTGTTTCTTAAGTTCAAAATGAATAGTCCATTTTTTATTGGGTTAGTATCATTTTACCACCTGCACTTTACACCTTTAGTTGGGCTAGTACCTGTAAAAAAAAAAAATCGATTGCACCCTCTACTACTTTGGAATGACTCCAATTGCAACCTGTACTTTGGTTTAGTGGTTTTTTTCCTGGCCAAAAGTCGAACATGACTTGCATGCTGTTTCTTAGGGATATATTCATCCATTCAAGATTAAATGCATTGGTTTTTATCATGGGGTTTTAAGTGATAAGTGTACCATGTAGTACTCCTTACGGAAATGTAGTAATGAAGACTGGAGATTGGAGAAGTGATACCAACCCCTTTTTATTTAATATAAAGAAACAAGTTGGAAATAATCTGCGATCTTTGTAGTCATTGATTGACTCCTTATTTGAACTTTTCCAACAGGCTGTTAGAGTGGGGATGAACGCGGAGAAAAGCGGTGACGTTGGCCGCATAATGATTGTTGCCATAACAGACGGCAGAGCGAACATCTCCCTGAAAAGATCTACTGATCTTGAAGCTGCTGCCGATCTGCCTAGGCCTTCTGCTCAGGAGTTGAAGGTGCCTTTTAATAATCAGTCGAAAACTTGGTCTTTATGTAAAACAGTTTTACCATTCACAACAATCACTTTATAGTGTAACATTTAATACTTTTGCTTGAAACAACTAATGCCTTTTTACATAAAATAACACACAAAATGCAAACCAGTTACTCGGTGAAACTGATTTACATTAGACTTTGAACTTGTTTGTTATTCTTAACGCAGGATGAGATTCTTGAGGTTGCTGGAAAAATATATAAAGCTGGGATGTCGCTTCTAGTCATTGACACAGAGAACAAATTCGTTTCAACTGGTTTTGCTAAAGAGATAGCTCGTGTTGCTCAAGGTGACTTGCTATCCTCTCTTAATATTAATTTGTGCTAACTTTCAAAATTCAACTTTTTAGTCTAAGTAACCGGTCGGTTTTGAAAGTTAACAAATTAAAATAGTTGAATTTTTATGGTTAACACTGCAAAACCAAATACGGGAACAAAAAAAAAAAAAAAAAAATTTAAAGCTTTAAAATTATTATCTCACTCTTGTTTTCCATTTCCAGGTAAATACTACTACCTTCCTAATGCTTCAGATGCTGTTATTTCAGCAGCAACGAAGGACGCCTTGTCAGCTTTGAAAAACGCCTAAGTCCACCCAAAACATCTCATTAATCTTGATCAAACATTCTTCAGTCTTTTATTTCATGCCAGCTATAACTTGGTTGCTGTAAGTAATTCTTTCAAGAAAATTGAATAAGCTTGTTTCTGATTTTTCATTTTGGCCGATGATGATGTCATAAATGAGTCGATTAGAAAAATCTAGAGCTACACAAATTGCTTGCTTGAACATGAAGCTGACACCCTTACGGTGGTTGTAAAAAAAAAAAAACTACTCCCTCTTTAAAACACGATTAGATTGAATCTCTATTAGCCCATGGACCATATAATAAAATAGTAATAGTAAATGAGTTTTGTTCATGTATGCGAGTACATGTTTTTGTCAAAATTCGTTTCATATCTCCGGCTATTGAATTCCATACTCGTATTTGGATCAGATTTTATTCAATAAAATAGAATAGATTCATCACATCTTTTATTAGGAATCATATTCCTGTTATTTTGTCTCATCTGAGATGTATAACTCTTGAGAATCTACATATTTTATCCTATTCCCAACTGCTGATGAAAATGGCAGTGCCACAACCCGACAAAAACTTGAATATATACATTTGAGGAAATGTCTCATGTTGATATATATATATATATATATATATATAGTGATGGTATCTATGGGTCAATAAAAAATAAACGAAACATAATATCAAAGGTTTTATAGGATTAAATCTTGTCCAAGTATTAAATCCTATTATCCTAACGACATAAAATAATGTAATAGCAATAATAATCTTCCAACTTCTCGTGGGATTAAAATTGAGCGTGAAACTGCAATTTGGCTTTTTATCTTGTAGTATTTTCGTCGAGTGTGAAACTGCAAACTAGTTTGTAATGGATGAAGCCCATAAAAAACAACAAAACAGTACGAAATATAATTATAAAAAGTTTTATGGGATTAAATTATTAATTGTTTAAGAGTTTATTAGTACTATAAATGTATTTGACAAAATAAGATATTTAATATAGCTTATAAGATCATAAAATAAGCTTCTAACAACTTATAAGCTGTAAAGAAATAAGTTGAGATTTTCCCACTTATTTTTCTAACCACCTCCACTCCCACCAGTCACCCTACCCTGGAACCACCCCATACCTCCCTAACCCCATCCACTTCTACCTCAACATAAAAATTAATAAAAAAAATTATATTAAAATTAAAATTTAAGAAGTATTTATTATAAATTCTAAAAAATCTTATAAGTTGTATTAGTCAAACACTTTAGCAACTTAATTAAGTTATTTAAAAATGACATCTTATAAGCTCTTAAAACAACTTATAAAATGTTGGAGTTTATAAGATGTTTTAAATAAACTTAGTCAAACGGGCTCTAAAAGTTGGTTGAGCTTATAAGCTATTTCAAACATTTTATAATTTGTCTTAGGGCTTATAAGCGCCCTAAAAAAAAGTTTGGGAAAATAAAATACTTAACGAATTAAAAAATAAATTTCTTACAACTTATAAGATATAAAAAAAAAAGTGAGATTTCTCAACTTATTTTGCTAACCACATTCACCCCAGCCACCCTGAACCTGCCCCACCCCACTCTCACCCACTCCTAACTCAACAAAAAAAAAAAAAATATTATTTCATATTAAAATTAAAATTAAAAAAATATTCATTATAAACTATCAAAGATCTTATAAGTTGTACACCATTATAAGTTTCTTACTTTCCTTTTTTTGAATGTCTCACTGTAAGTTTTATATTACATAAAGAGCAAAAACTACACTCCATATATTAATAAACAATTTTTTTTTAAATAACTACTCTTTACTTTTTCACAACTTCCAATTACTTTGCACAAAAGTCAACAGTGGCCCAATATATATTAATAAACAAATACACTTTCTTAAACAAATCAACAAAAAGTAAGAGAAAACTTATACTAGGACGGAAAGAGTATTAGTCAAACACTTTAACAACTTATAAGCTACTTAAAATTTACATCTTATAAGCTCTTAAAACGACTTATAAGATGTCAGAGCTTATAAAATGTTTCAAATAAATTTAGTTAAACGGGCTCTAAATCTACCCCTAACTTTTTAACTCATAAACATAAACCTATTAATATGAGAACTTGAATTTAAAAGACCCTCCTCCTACTAATAATAATTAGATAATAATATAGACAGCATCATAATTCATAACCCAATCTGTTGTGTGATTGAAATTGATGGCGAAACTGCAATTTGGCTGTTTATTTTAAATTTTTCATCCAAGTTTGAAACTTTTATTTTAAATTTTTCATGTGAATGTGAAACTGGAAACCAGTTGGTAATGGATGGAGCCCATGTTTTTGGATATATCTCCTGAATATGGGGTCCACCAGGGACGCACAAACCCAACTCCTGAATATAGGCTATAGCAGCATCACTTTTTTACTAATTGTTTTTAATTACTTACTCCTATATAGTAACAGTAGTCTTGGGTTTGTAGTATATATATACACAACACACAAATTAAACAATCACAATCTCAAAAAAGAAAAAGAAAAATATATAAAAGTGAGATGGGTGATCAATTCTATAAACAATTAGCAGATATGGAATTGTTGAACACTAATTTGATGGGATTTTGGAATGATCATCATAACTACAACAACAACATTTTAGCTCAACAAAGTTTGCCTGCATCATTGGTCCAAGATCACACAACTCCTTTGTGTGATAGGAAAAGGAAAGCAATGGAAATTGGTAACACAACACCAACCAGCTCATCTCCCCAAGTTTCTGATAATGGCAATAAAAAGACAAATGTAAGCTTTTATTTTTATTTTTATTTTTATTTGTATAATTTTAAGTTTAGTCGATTTTGATGAAATTTTTCAAAGTTAGGGGACTAAAATCAAAATTTGTATTAATTAATTTGGGTCTTACAGCGCGGAAAGAAAGCGAAAGTGAATGAAAATGAAGAGGACGTGATTCATGTTAGAGCAAAAAGGGGGCAGGCCACGGATAGTCATAGTTTAGCAGAAAGAGTAAGTAGTTTATATAGGTAGGTAGGTAGGTAAACAAATTTGATGATGATTGTAATTTGTAGGTATAAATGTGCAGGTGAGAAGAGGGAAAATTAACGAGCGATTAAGATGTTTGCAAGACATAGTTCCCGGATGCTACAAGGTAGTCATTTCGAATAATTCATTCATTCATGTCTTAATTAATGATACAAAATTCAAATCAACAGACAATGGGGATGGCGGTTATGCTGGATGAGATCATCAATTATGTGCAGTCCTTGCAAAATCAAGTAGAGGTTGGTGAAATTTTATTTATATTTTCATCCTTTTTATTTTTACTTATTTCTCCTTCCATGTATCAGTTTCTCTCAATGAAGCTTACGGCAGCTACTACTTTTAACGACTTCAACTCTGACACAGATGCCTTGCTCAACACAATGCAGGTCAGTGTCTCAACATTTCTATATATATATATATATATATTTTCAATTTTCAAAATCAAGGGTTCACTACACATAACCATAAATATTTAAAAATGCACAATAAATTTACTCATATTTATAATAATAATGGAGATTAATTGTTTATACGTGTTTGCAGAGAACAAAGGCATTTGAAGCAATGAAAGTTGAGAATAATTATGTTATTGGGGCAAACCAGCAGTTTTGTCCATTGCCCCTCAATTTTCAACATCACCATTCGTCCTACCTCAATTAAATTTGCACAACTCTTCAAGGAGGTCGGAGTTTATGAAAAGAGATGAATTTATAAATTAAAAGTAGTCCAAAGAAAACACACAAATTTAGTCTTGATTTGTTATAAGATGGAATGAGAAAATGTACATTCATGATAATAGTGAGAAGAAATGATTGTATTGTTTAGTTGAAATTATTATTACTTGTTTTGTTTGATTTATCATATTAAGTATGGAATTAAATTAAGTAGGACCATTATCGATTATTTTTTAAGAGAGAATTATGAAAATAATTTTATTTATTTTTTGGTTATGGAATGGACGGCATATAATTGAGTACGCATTGCGTGAAATTGATTCATACATAAATAATTGTTAGGGTATTAGCTGTTGTCACTAAAGAATATTAATTGTTTTTACTAAACTTTCTAAAAATATTAAAAAGTTAAGAAAAAATGAAATAAAAATGTTTCGACTGTGGTTTCCAGAGTTAATATTGGAGTATGTGTAGAGTGAAATTGGTTCATACATAAATCATTAAAAAATATTAGTTGTTTTTTAGTAAAAACAACTAATACCGTGCATTGGTTCATGTATGAATCATTTTCACTCTATATTTTGTCCTAATATTGTATAAAACAGTTTTATCGTGTACCAATTGTGCAACTTATAATTTATATTTTCACAATTAATATATTTTAATAAATCAACTAATACCATCAAATTAATTTCTTTTGAAAAATAACCTACAATGTGTGATCAAATTTTTAGATATGCCGATTCATATAAAACAAAACTTTAGTTTGAAATGAGACCCCTCGCTAGTGGACAGTGAGTTATGCGTAAGTTAGCCCTTGGACCGGTTACCATGCAAGTACCCAAAAAAGATCTTTTTAAAATATAATTAATACTAATAAATTAAATTTACACACAAAATATAAATAAAAAAGATTTATACGAGACTTGGCCTGATATTAGTTGTGTGTTGATGAGTCAATTCATAATTCAAGTTGTTACCCGACCGATCTGATTTCCAAAACAGTGTCGAGTATAAATACAATGAAATTGGGTGATCACTCGATTATGTCATCTGAAACATAAAATTGAGACAACAGCTAACTTTGCTTCATTAATTTCAGATATTATTATTATTTTTTGATACAGAATTAATTATTTTGTAGTGTGCAAGGGTATGAATAGACCGATGTCTAATTGAGTAAGCATGATATATTATTTATTCATCAATTATTAGTTTGTCTACACTTGTTTGTCCTTACCCAGCATAAAATTATCTGTACCCTATTCATCAATAGCAAATCAACTATAGATAAAATGTGAGTTTTAAGAAGTTCAACTTAGTGGAGTAGGTATAGTGTAAATTTTATTATATATTCATTTTATTTTTCTATCGAATTCATTGTGTAAAGTTGACCTAGCACATAGAGATTTGTTATGGGGTGTCAAATAAATAAGAGGAGTGCTTGCATTGTGTACAATGATAATGTTCGATATAAACAATTAATATTGTTCAACGAAAACAATTAATAATACTACAAAAAATTAATACTCCATCCGTCCAAGATAAGTGGGCAGAATTTTTTTTCATTTTCGTCCAATATAAGTGGACATAAACTAAAAATGGAAGTTTTACTTCAACCCCCCCCCCCCCCCCCCCCCTCCAATTTCTTTATAAAAAAAAATTTTGTTCACTTATATCGGACGGAGGGAGTAATATTGTTCCGTTAAAACAACTAATACTCCCTCCGTCCCACTACAAACTTCTCATAGAGTGTTTTTCCAATATGATGAATAAAAATTAATTTTTATAAAATGTGTCATTGAACTAATATATTCATTTTATTCATTAAACCACTAATATAATAAATATATTCATCATGCATCATATCCATCAATGTGTGTATGAAATTGAAAGTTATTGCATTTAATTAATATACATCATATCCATCTGCCAAGAAAAATCAATATAAAAGAATAAAATTTATTAAAAATCATATGACAATGACTTCTCATTTAAAAATCATTCCAAAATAACGGATCAAAATCGTAAAAATATTGTGTTAGTACAAAAGAGATCATTTTACACGTACTAAAAAAGATTTGGTATCATAACTTAATGAAAAATATCATTTGAAAGATATAATCAAGCTACAAGTACTTATACACTCAACAATAAATTCTTATTTATTAAATTGTCCTAGTTATTTTTGTAATTTGAAGGAATTATTAATTTATGATATTGATGAGACCACTAATTTATATAGGAGTTTTTTGAAAAATTATTATCTTATTATTTTATCGAAATTGATAATTTTTTTTTTATTTTGGTCCAAATTGAGATCGACAAAAATTATTGTTTTAAAGAGTTTACTAATTTATAGATTAATTTAGGGAGGTTCTACTGTATCTATAAATTTTTAGCTCTAAGTCGTCGCACAATTGTACAAGAAGACTTAAAAAAATAAGAGAAAAGGAATTGCTTTGTAGACAAAAAACATTCCAAATATTTATTCAAAAGGAGTAGGGGGGCCATCAGCAATTTGATCATCAAGAACAAGAAAATCTTCTGTTTATCTTTCTTTTCTTTTCTTTTTTTGGATCAACGCACTTTTTTTTTTTTTTTTTTTTTGTCATGTTTTAGTTATTAGTATTAGTTTGTATTATCATTGAATAAGTCCCTTGTACATCTATACACTCACTTAACACTTAAGGTTGTTTAAAGTGAGAAGTGTGAATTGATTATATTAAAAAAATTATTAGTTTTATCGATTTTTAGTGTAACCTTCATTTTTTAATATAATCAGCCCACACTTTTCGATATAAACAATTTCAATTTGTTAAGTAAATGCACTATACATCATATGCTTATTAGACTTGGCTTTATCATTTTGTTATGTTAGATGATAGTTATGGATGAAAAAAATCTTTCAAGACTTGACCAATCCTTATTTTGGGACTTCGTAAAAACCAAAAAGCATTAATTAATGAATGAATCGTTAATATATATTTTACATACTATTATATAAGGAGAGATTATATAGCTCGGGCAAGTACAAAATTTTACTTGAACTGTAATGTGGATTCTAGTTTCATTTACATAAAATTTTCAGGTTATAAAGAATATAAAAATCTCTTAACATTTTTGGGAGATTACAAAACGAATGAGCTTTATTTGGAGCGTTTATGTATAAATAATTTACGACCATAAACGCGAAAATCGAGCCAGCAATTAAAACCAAAAGAGTGAGTTTGACAAGATAAAAATAATAAATAAATAAATGTACATGATAAAGTAATAATTAGAAATTAGAGAATACTGGATAAGTTATAATTTTATAACTTTGTAAATTATTTGTAAAATTGTACTCCCTCCGTCCCAGTTTTGTTTTCTCATTTGTCAAAAAGGTCCGTCTCAATTTTGTTTTTTCATCCTTAAAATGGAAACTACTTTATTTATTTAAATAATATTTTATTCACCATTCACCATTCACCATTCTCAATACTACTTTATTCATTTAAATACAACTTTATTCACCATTCATCATTCCCAATACTATTTTATTCATTTAAATACTAAAATTCCACTCTCGCATTAAACTCCGCGCAGAGTCAAACGGGAAAACAAAACTGAGACGTAGGGAGTATTATTAATTATAAAATATAATACTATTCACATTTAGTTATTACATTAAGAGTTAAAAAAAATCATCATTAATTATATATATATATATATATATATATATATATATATATATATTGACAATTTACAAATTTAATAAATAAATGAGAATGCAATTTAGATATTACAAATTTACAATGCTAAAATATAATAAAAGGCCCTATATTAAAACTTACAATACATGGCCTTTCTTGTTGGTGATATTTTGGAGCTCTTTAAAAGTTTTACAAGCGTGATATATATTTTTTTTTTTTTTGAATTAGGAGAGAAGGGAATATTGTGACCCATAAGCTAGCTTGTTGTGTTTTTTTTCATGCATTTCTGCTCTCACTATATTTCGGATCCAAGATCTGCTTGTTGACACTCTTAATTAAAGTCGATTTGAGGGCTTAGTAATAATATTTATTTTTCTTTAAAAAAAAAAAAACTATGAAGAATGAAAAGAGAAGGACTCGAACTCAATTTAAGTTACGAACTTAGAAATTTTAAATAAAAAACTTAAAAAATTAAATTATCCACGAATTTCATAAAGGATACAAAATCCACATTCTGAAATAATATGATACTATGGACTGTTGGAGTTGAAAGTGAGATTGGTTCTTTTTATATACGCAAAGTATGGGTATGGTGTAAACTAAATTTACTATGCAATTAGTTTGTATTTTGTCTGTACTTCTTTTATTAAAAAAATTAGTTTAATAGTAGTAATAGTTATTTATTAAAAGATATAAATTATTTCAGTGTTAAATATTAATTACAAATAAATGTGGTAAAACTCTATAAAAAATGCCTTGTGCTGCCCTGCAAGAGCCCCTTTACGTTGTTTAAATATTGTGTAATATTTATTTATAATTTAATAAATATGCAGTGGAATAATTTAAACTCTTGTTCTTTATTTGGAGGAGAGGATTGATAATAAAAGAATACAGGATTGATAATAAAAGAATACAATAATTAAATCTAACAAGCTTTTCTCCATCATAATAATAATAATAATAATTAAATCTAACAAGCTTTTCTCCATTATTATTATTATTATTATTATTATTATTATTATTATTATTATTATTATTATTATTATTATTATTATTATTAGGGTAACACTCATGTGAAATATTTCATATGTGAAATATACCTAGAATAGGCAAATATTGAAAATGGGTCGCTCCAGGAAAAAAAATCGCGGATCTTGGCCGGGTCGGGTCGAATTTGGAGGGTTTTTTCCAAAATCTCCCGCATGCCATATTCCAGGATTTTCGCTCCCAGTTTGTGTTACATGATAGGCAAAATGTATGTTACAATATGGGCAAATGTGTGTTACAGGTCATTAAAAAACAGATTTTTTCTACTTTAAAATAATAATAATGACAAATATATATTTTTACAAGATCAAATATGTGTTTTTAATTTATTTTCCATCCCCTTAAATTTAAATTTATGGTTTTATACATTAAAATATATTTGCTCCTACAATAACATACACTTGCTCTAGATTCAAATACATTTTTACTCCAACATTAACATACATTTTCAATAATACACATTTTCGCTCCCAAATTGTGTTACAATATAAGCAAAATGTATGTTACAGTATAGGCAAAATGTATGTTATTATATGGGCAAATATGTGTTACAAGTAATTAAAAAACAGATTTTTTTCTATTTTAAAATAATAATAATGACAAATATATATTTTTACAAGATCACCTATGTGTTTTTAATTTATTTTCCATTCCTTTAAATTTAAATTTATGGCTTTATATATTAAAATATATTTGTTCCAACAATAACTTACATTTGTTCTAACATCAAATACATTTTTTTGCTTCAACATTAACACATATTTGCAATAATACACATTTGCTATAACATTAACACACTTTGCTTCAATAGTAATACATATTTCCTCCAACAGTAACACACATTTGTTCCAATAGTAACACATACTTTTAGTAACATACATTTGCTCTAACATTAACACACATTTGCAGTAACACCCATTTACTCTAACATTAACACACTTTGCTTCAATAGTAACACATATTTCCTCTAACAGTAACAAACATTTGCTTTAATAGTAACACGTATTTTTAGTAACACTCATTTACTCAAACATTAACACACATTTGCAGTAACACATATTTAATCTAATAGTAACACACTTTGCTTCAATAGTAAAACATATTTCCTTTAACAGTAACACACATTTGCTCTAATAGTAACACGTATTTTTAGTAACACTCATTTACTCTAACATTAACACACATTAATTTGCGATAACACGTTTACTCTAACATTAATACACTTTGCTTCAATAGTAACACATATTTACTCTAATAGTAACATACATTTACTCCAATTGTAACACATATTTTTAGTAACACATTTACTCTAGCATTAACATACATTTGCAGTAACACATATTTGCTCCAATAGTAACACCTATTTTTAGTAACACACATTTGCTCTAATAGTAACACATACTTTTAGTAACACATTTACTCCAATAGTAACATATATTTTTAGTAACACACATTTTCTCCAATAGTAACACACGTTTGCTCCAATAGTAACACACGTTTGGTCCAATCGTAACACACATTTGCTCCAATAGTAACACAAATTTCAGGAACTTTTTCGAGGCATTAAATCAAACATACATATGCTGCAATAGTAACACATATTTACTATAATAGTAACATACATATGCTCCAATAGTAACACATATTTTTAGTAACACACATTTGCTCCAATAGTATATTTTTAGTAACACACATTTTCTACTATAGTAACACATATTTACTCAAACAATAACATACATTTGCTCCAATAGTAACACATATTTTTAGTAACCAACACACATTAAAATGACAAGAATTCTCTCTATAATGTTTTATACGAAATTCCTTAAATTTTATTTTATTGTCCAATTTTTAAATTTAAATATGAAGAACAATTAACAAATAAATATTTTTAAATACTAGCAGGACATTTGGAATGTGTGGAGGGAGAGGGAGGGGGTAGTGTGTAGCAGGGCTTGGAATGGGTTGGGGGAAGTGTAGCAGGGCGGGGCGGGGCGGGGCGGGGCGGGGCGGGGTGGGGGGGGGGGAGAGTGTGGCGCGGGGGAGGAGGGGGGTGGGTGCTGTTGGTTGGAGCTTGGAATAGGTTGGTGGCGGGAGAAGTGTAGGGGGTGAGGGGTGAGGGGTGAGGGGTGGAGGGTGGGGTTGGGAGGGTGGAATTGGTTACCACGAATTGTGTTTGGGGGTGGGGGGCAGCAAGCTGTCGGGTGTTGGGTGGAGGCGGGAACTGTAGCATGGAGATCCATTTTTTTGTATATGGGCTATTCTACGGATCTAGGATCCGTAGAATATTTTATATAACAATTTGTGTTATTATTATTATTATAGCAAGCAAACTAGTTGATTATGTGAACGTATTTTAAGAAAAGAAAAGATTTTGTAGTTATGATCTCACACGAGTTATGCTAATTTTAAGATAAAATTATATTGTGAATCAGTTTCACTATAAAATTTGTTTGCATTTTATTTGTATTTTTTAATAATATTAATTATTTTATTAGAATATATTACTATTAAACTAACATTTTTTAATGAAAACTACTAATATCAAGTAAAAGTTGATTTCTTAAACTTAGTCCTAATTTAATTGAGAAATTTGGTAAAAATTGTTATTTTGAATTTTACATTTTAAAAAATATCACTCAATACATGTAAAAAAAAAAAATCTTGTACTATTCTTGTGCGATTTTTGTATGACCTTGCACAATCCTTGTGCAACTTTTTCTAGAGGTACTTTAAGAAAATAATATGTTAGATGACATTTTTTTAAAATGCAAACATTAAAAATGGTATTGCGAGAAATTTCCCATTTAATTGTGCATTTAGTTGTGTTATGGGTTGTGAGAGTTTGATGTGAAAAAACATGAGCCACAATATGGGGTAGCGTCAAACATGCATGAGTCATGGTGGGCTCGTTACACTGACACGAGTTATAAAAGGCGTTTTGACTCGTATGAATGATTGTAAATTCATATTTTAATTACTACGAAAGCGAGTTTTATCGATATATTATAGAAATTTTAGCCATTTATTGTACTGTATTAAAGGAACTATATATGTATTTATTTTTATATTTTATATATTTTTCAATAAAAATTCTCACAATATATCATATTTCTATGGACAAATTACTATACATAATATAAAAAAAAATTGTTCATCCTAATTTTACACTTTCTAACTTATTTTTTTAGAAATAATTTCTGTTTAAGTTTAGTTATAACACATTAACCAATACACCATACATGCAAAATATATTTTTAAATATCAAAATAATTAAATTACTACACACTTTAAAAAAAAAAATTCATTTGTAATGTAGAGAAGCCCATAAATCAAAATAATCTAAACATTTCTAAAAGGTTTCACAATATTTTTTGTTGTGTTATACTCTAGATGATCATTATCACATAACATAATCTTCAAACCACGACTATTGGTAACCCTCGAAACCGCAACGTAAAGTTGTCCATGACTAAACACCGATTTCTTAAGAAATACTCTAACATAGCTAAAAGATTGCTCCTAACTTTTATTTGTAGTAATAACATATGAAACAATCAATGGAAATTGTCTCTGTGTAAACTTGAAAGGTAACCTAGAAGTAGAAGGTATCAACGACAGTCGCGGTATCAATTCTAACTCTCTAGCACTACTACCAGTCAAAGCTTTAGATTCAATTACCTTATTACTTAGCCTAGTGATTACCATCCTATACATGCAAAAAAAAAAAAAAAAAAAAATCACAATTTAATTTTTTAAATGATAAATAATAATAAGTAGTGTACTAAAATTACATAATAATTTAATAAAACTAACCTCGTTCCATTGCACAATCCTCTAGAATGATCAATATTTCTCAATAACATAACAAGAGATCTATATTTAAGATTTAGTTCATGATTAGGAACACTCAGGAGTATGAACATCAGCAAAAGAATCGAGACTGGAATCAGACTTGCAAAGACTATCAGAACTGAGATACTTGTGAGTTATGACCCATTCTTATGCTAATCAATCTTAAAATTTGATGAGTTTTACCCATCGTTGGGCTTGTTTTAAAATCTATGGCAATTTTAGATCAAATTTGGATTTTATATTATTTTATTATAGAACTAAATTGAAGAGGTTAATGTTTTGGGATAAAAAAAACTTTTTAACTCGTATTAAATTGATTAAAATATTTAGTACATCACCTACCTTGTCACTGCTTTGAATTTAAATAAGACAAAGTTTTGTATACATCAATTTTATTGTGCAATTCAAATATATTTGTTATTTTTATTAAAAAAATACAGTTAATTTTACTTGCACAAGAGTACTCATTAAAATTACTTGTAATTAATTCAGTGAAAATAAATAAATCAAGGAATTCAGTTAGTGAAGGTCTCATAATACATTAGGTGTTTTGTAATTTAGCGTGTAAATAAAGGGACACGATTTGTTGACCCAGTTCGTCCGGAAGGACTACGTCTGGGGGCGATCCAAGCCAGGAGTTCCACTAGTATGCGTGTGTATATGAGTACATAATTCATGAATACAATGGGATATATATAATAGTAAAACCTAATCTAAATGGGTCAGGCCCAATATAATTCTTGGTCCTTAAGTAATGTCCACACCAAATCTCCTAGATTTGGAATATAAAATCTTCCGGATTTACAACACTCCCCCTTGGACATTACGACATAAATGTCTTGTCATAAAAACTCCACGTGCTGAGGATCGGCCATGATAATAAGTGGGAGGAATGTTATTGATCTTCTAGATCTAAATCTTCCAGATTTATTTCGATGTTACCGCTCCCCCTGAAGACAACAACACTTTAAGTCTTTGCATCCCAATACCACGGACGTACTTTTCAAAAGTAGACGTAGGTAAGGATTTAGTAAACAAATCTGCAAGATTGTTACTAGATTGCACCTTTTGAATGGTAATTACGCCACTCTTCTGGAGTTCGTATGGGTAGAAAAACTTAGGTGAAATATATTTCGTCAGGTTTCCCTTGACGTACCCATTACTCATTTGTGCGATGCAAGCAGCGTTGTCTTCAAATATAACGGTGGGAGGTGTATCGCCCTTGGCGATACCACACGAGTCACCAATGTGTTTTACCAAGGACCTTAACCAAACACATTCTCGTGCGGCTTCAAATAAAGCTATGATCTCTGAGTGGTTTGAAGACGTGGTAACCATGGATTGTTTAACCGATCTCCACGAGATTGCGGTTCCACCACAGAGAAAAATATAATCAGTCTGGGATATGGCGTTGTGGGGATCAGACAAATAGCCAGCATCCGCATAACCTACTAAGGTTTTGTCTTGGTTCTTACGATAAAATAGTCCAAGATCTTGAGATCCTTGGAGGTATCGTAGAACATGTTTAACACCATTCCAATGTCTCCTCGTGGGAGAAGCGCTATATCTCGCAAGCAAGTTAACTGCAAATGCAATGTCCGGCCGGGTGCAATTTGCAAGATAGAGCAAAGCTCCAACAGCGCTAAGATAAGGAACTTCTGGTCCCAGAATTTCTTCTGAATCTTCTCTTGGCCTAAATGGGTCCTTATCCACTTCGAGGGATCGGACTACCATCGGGGTGCTAAGTGGATGAGACTTATCCATGTGAAATCTCTCCAATACCTTTTTCACGTAGGTCGACTGATGAACAAGGACTCCTTCTGGGAGGTGCTCGATCTGCAAGCCGAGGCAGTACTTGGTTTTACCCAAGGACTTCATTTCGAATTCAGCTCTCAAGATTGAACTGGCTTCTTCAATCTCTTTGCATGTTCCGATTATGTTTAGGTCATCAACATATACGGATATGATGCAAAAACCGTCTTGCGATTTCTTCGTGAATACGCATGGGAAAGCTTTATCGAACGTGTATCCCTTCATCTGAAGGAATTCACTAAGTCGGTTGTACCACATAAGGCCCGATTGCTTCAGGCCATACAACGACTTACGCAGTTGTATGCTATACATACTGCGATTTTCACCATCCCTTAACTGAGGAATGTCAAATCCATCTGGGATTTTCATATAAATGTCGGCATCTAGTGATCCGTATAAGTACGCGGTTACTACGTCCATTAATCTCATCTGGAGATTCAACTTAATTGCCAAAGATATCAAATAACGGAACGTTATTGAGTCCATGACGGGAGAATAGGTTTGATCGAAATCAATCCCGGGTCTCTGCGAAAACCCTTGTGCTACCAGCCTCGCTTTGTACCTCTCCACAGTATTGTTCTCATTTCGTTTTCGTACAAAGACCCATTTATATCCTACAGGGATAGCGCGCGCGGGTGTACGAACGATTGAGCCAAATACTTGTCTTTTGTTAAGCGAGGCGAGCTCCGCATCAATTGCCTCTTTCCATTTAACCCAATCGTGGCGCTTCCGGCACTCTGCGATTGTTTTGGGTTCAGGATCTAGATCATTAATAATGGAAAGAGCTATTGACGCTGCAAATGTGTCGTCGACGACAGTAATATTTCTATTATATGTTTCTCCCGTATCTGCGAAATTCACAGAGACTTCGACGTTTACGTCAACCAGACCTTCCTCATTTCCTATTATATCTGGGTCTGGTCATTCCACGGTCCTAGTGCATGGAATATTTTGTGCACGTGCTTCATCACTAGGACTCTCGTCTCTTAGAGACTTGGGATTATCTAGACGGATCTCTTCCAGAGATTTTCCATTCGACTGACCAGATTTGCTAGCCTTTCGTTTAGGTATGTTACTATCTCTTGAGGTTCCCTTACGCTTTTGGCGTGTGGGGGCATGAGTACTCATTTTACTTGGGACCTCAACCCTTTGGGGAGCATTTACTGCTGGTATATGCGATCTAGTCACACCTCTATGGTCAGTGAACGCGTCTGGCAGGTTATTTGCTAAGTTCTGCAGGTTAATGATCTTCTGAACTTCTAGTTCAGATTGATTAGTGCGCGGATCTAGATACTGAAGATTACTTACGTTCCACGTAAGTTCCCGGCATTCATTCAATTTTGAATTCGGATCTCCCCCTAATGCCGGGAAGTAATCTTCATCGAACGTGCAATCAGCGAACCGGGCCGTTAATTGATCCCCGGACAAAGGCTCGAGGTATTTCACGATGGATGGAGAGTTAAATCCTACGTAAATACCGAGTTTCCTTTGTGGGCCCATAGAGGTTCGCTTGGGTATCGTAATCAGTACGTATACCGCACATCCAAAAATACGCAGATGGGTCTTTCCCATGCACTAACTGTAGGGGGGAGTGATCATTATATGCAGTAGGACGGATTTGAATCAAGTGTGATGCGTGAAGGACAGCATGCCCCCAGCATGAGGTGGGTAGTTTAGAATTCATTAGCAATGGTCTCGCGATAAATTTGATACGTTTTATTAGCGCCTCAGCAAGACCATTTTGGGTATGGACGTAGGAGACCGAATGCTCCACTTTAATTCCCAGGGCCATACAGTAATCTGTAAAGGCCTTCGAGCTAAACTCAGCTGCGTTATCCATACGAATTGATTTAATTGGATAATCCGGGAATTGAGCTCTAAGCTCGATAGTTTTCGCAATGAGCTTCGCAAAAGCTTGATTGCGGGTGGACAACAAGCATGCAAATGTCCACCTAGTGGAGGCATCAATACGGACCATGAAATAACGGAATGGTCCTGATGCTGGGTGAATCGGTCCACAAATGTCTCCTTGAATTCGCTCTAGGAAAACCGGAGACTCTAGTCCAACCTTAGTGCGCGACGGGCGCACTATCAACTTACCCTTAGAACATGCATCACAGAAATACTCATCTACGGGAGGGATTATATTATTCGAAATATTATGACCAGTTGAATTAGATAGAATCCTACATATCATTGTTTGTCCCGGATGACCTAACCGCTGATGCCACAATTTAAAAGAATTTGGGTCATGGAATTTCATACTCATCGCTAGATGGGAACTAGACGGCCGGATGTAGGAATAGTACAAACCGGAGGAAAGGGATGGAAGTTTTTCTATAACTTGCTTACGGTTACCTCGAGTACTAGTCATCAAAAGGTATTCGTTATCGTTCTCAGTTTTAGTTTCAATATGATACCCGTTATTTCTAATGTCTCTAAAACTGAGTAGGGTACGCTTAGATTGTGGGAACAATAAAGCATTATCTATAATTAATTCAGTACCCATGGGGAGGACAATGGAAGCTCTTCCGGAGCCCACTATCAATGTACTGTCATTCGCAATTGTACTTATACTCCCTTTACGATTAATCAAGTTATGAAAATACTTCCTATCCTTTAGGATCGTATGTGTGGTGGCGCTATCTACCAGACATAAATCACTATCGGCGTCCATCATGCAAGAGGAAATAGTCCAAACCTAATAGCTGATTTGTTTACAAGCCATAAATAAGAATAGCAATATCCGAATAAACACATGGACAGCTACTAAAGCAAACATATCAAAGCTAATAAATTCATTCATTAAATATCCGAAAGAAAGGATCCATAACATGATAAGCACCCGTTTTATTCAGAAAACAAACTGCAGGGATAATTAAATACGCGAATCTACTCGTTTATCCTAAATCTCGAGCTACGGGCCCAAGAGATCATCACTATCTAGGTCAAAATCTGCTTCGGGCAGGTGGTCATCCATAGGTTCATCAACTGGGGCCTTCCCTTTGTCATCCTTTTGTATCTTTAAGTACGCCTCGACCAAGTGTTTGGGAGTACGACACGTGCGGGACCAATGGCCCTTGCAACCGCATCTGAAGCAGGATTGCTCAATCATTCTCTGAGAGCTGGGTTTATCAGGAGCGTTAAACCGGGTCTTGTGGCCACCGAGCGAACTACGGCTTCGGTCGTTAGTTCGGGATTTCTTACTCGCTTTCCCCCTTCCACGATTGCGACGACCATATGAGGGTTTATGCCCGTATCGCTGCAGGCGTACATGGTCGCTAGCGTGAAGCATTGATACAGAACTCTGGATCAGGTTGGTCACAACACGCTGCAATGCAGAGCTGTGCATCGTTATGGACTTCAGGTCCGCATAACTGACGTCCAGCCTCTCATGTTGTGATGGAGGTAGGAGTGCAAAATCATATTGCTGGAAACGTTCCTTCAGGGTTTTCCACAATATTTCGGGGTCCTTTTCTGAGGCATATTGGAGTTTCAGACCTTCATTCAAGTGGTTCCTAAGGAAAATCAATACCTTCGCCTTCTGGGCGTCAGTAGACTTTGAACCTTCCATGACAGTTTCGCTTAACCCATTTGAGGCTAGATAGTACTCTATATCTAGCACCCATGTCGGGTAGTTGCTACCGTCGAGAGCAAGCTCATCGAGTTCTTTCATAGTGATTTCAGACATGATTCACTACAAGAGAAGGGACACGGTGAGGGGGATGAACAAGACGCATAGACAATGAGAAAAGGAAAAGAGAACTCATTTGATTATCCTAAGGCACATAGATGCACATACTGGGCGCTGTCTACCCAAGGCATAAATTTACGGTCCAACAAATACCGGGCGCCACCTACCCGGGCATAAAGAGCGGACTATAAACTATGTGCGCAGTGTTAAAATACGTAGGATAATAAAATCATTCAAACATGCAATAACGATAAATAACGATAATCACATGAAAATGATTTGCAGAAAATATACGGTTTAATGGATAGAGGAAATAATCATTAGAATAATTATTTCATGTACATTAACGCAATTTAACGAAATATTTTCAGGATTCTTTAATAAAACGGAAAACACGGATTTTTTGATATCAAGAACACAAACGAATCGGGTTAAGGAATCATTAAAATCCGAGAAAGAACGTCGCGTGGGTTGCGCACGGCGTACGGGGGTGACGAGCGTAGGTCAATTGTGTGCGTGCGGCAACGGGCACCGGCGTGCGAGGATGCACGTGGCATCGGGCGCAACGGGCGCGGGCGCGCGGCATCGGGCGCGACGGGCGCGGATGCACGCGGCGCCGGGCACGACGGGCACGGGCGTGCGCGACACCGGGCGCGACGGGCGCGGGTGCACGCGGCGTTGGGCACGAAGGGCGCGGGCGCACGCGACACCGGGCGCGATGGGCGCGGGTGCTCGCGGCGCCGGGCGGCGATGGCGACTGGAGGAGCGAGGCCGTGCGGCAACGGGCGCGACGCTGCGGGCGTGCGCTCGGCGCTGCCGATGCGGGCGACGGAGGCGCGAGGCCGCTCGGCACCGGGCGCAACGCTGCGGGCGTGTGCGCCGTGCGGGCGGCGCTCGGCGGTCGGCGCTGGCCGATGCGGGCGACGGGAGGCGCGAGGCCGCGCGGCACCGGGCGCGACGCTGCGGGCGGGTGCGCCGTGCGGGCGGCGGTCGGCGCTGGCCGATGCGGGCGACGGGAGGCGCGAGGCCGCGCGGCACCGGGCGCGACGCTGCGGGCGGGCGCGCCGTGCGGGTGGCGCTCGGCGTGCGCGGTGCGCGCTTCGGGCGGCACTCGGGTCGGCGGCGGCGGCGGCAGCGGCGAGGACGGCCGTTCGACTACGGGCGACGGTCGTTTATTATTGATTTTAATTCACAAAAATAATTTTCATGTAATATAATTATACACAGGAAAATTCAGGAACGAAATCAATTGGAAAGTACATGAACGATCAAGTGATTCATATAAAATAAATTAAAAGCGTACCGTATAATCTCGGTTAGAGACTCGTGCTGATAACGTGTTGTAATTTAGCGTGTAAATAAAGGGACACGATTTGTTGACCCAGTTCGTCCGGAAGGACTACGTCTGGGGGCGATCCAAGCCAGGAGTTCCACTAGTATGCGTGTGTATATGAGTACATAATTCATGAATACAATGGGATATATATAATAGTAAAATCCTAATCTAAATGGGTCAGACCCAATATAATTCTTGGTCTTTAAGTAATGTCCACACCAAATCTCCTAGATTTGGAATATAAAATCTTCCGGATTTACAACAAGGTGCACCGTGCACTTACCTAAATCCTATCCAAATCATTATTGTTCGGATCTTATAAATTTGAATTCCACTACATCTCCACTCTTGCACGTGCGTCGCCTCTTCTTCCTTCTCCCTCATTTTTCTTCGGCCTTCATTACAATCAACATTACTTTGAATTGAAAATTATTGGAGAACTAATTTCCTTGGATCAAATTTCAACGCTTTCAAGATGAATTTGGTTTAATGACATTTTCATTCTTTGTTTATACGATCTGATTTTAAATTGGGCAATAGGGTTTAATACGAATTTGGGCAATTAGTTTTTGAATTAGTTTATACGAATTGACAATTTCATTCCTTCAGTTTGCTTTGCTGGGTTTCAAAATGCGATTGTTATTCTTCATATTACAATTTAGATTGTTTTTAGTATTGAAAGTTTTTCATTGATATTTGTTGAAAGTTCGTAGTTGATTTCATTATCAGTTTTTTTGGTTAGTTATTCTCAAATGACGTTTTCAATTATGTCTAGTATAACTTTTCAGCTATAGCTCATGTAACTTTTTAGTTAAAAGGGTAACGTTTCAGTTATTTCTTGTGTAACTTTTCAGTAAAACTTAATGTAACACTTTAATTATATCTAGTGTACCTTTTCAGTTGTATATAACTACTGTAACTCTTTAGATATAACTAGTGTAACTTTTCAATTATATACAGTGTAACTTTTCAACTATAGCTAGTGTAACTTTTCAATTATTTTGAGTGCAACATTTTAGTTAAAACTTGTGTAATGTTTCAATTATTTCGATTGTAATTTTTCAGTTAAACCTAATGTTACGTTTTACTTAAAACTTATGTAACTTTTCAGTTAAAAATTGTGTAACGTTTCATTTATGTTTAGTGTAACATTTCAATTAAATCTAGTGTAATTTTTTAGCTATAACTAATATAACTTTTCAGTTAAAACTAGTTTAACGTTTCAATTATAACTAGTGTAGTGTAAAAAAAAAATTAAATTTGAGAATTAGATTCGAACCCTGCCATATAAGTTAATTAACTCTGCACTTCCACCAGGCTAAAATCTAAATGTTTAACTTGATAAATATTCAGAAATTTAAATATATATATATATACTCTCTATATAGGCGCCACCTGTTTGCACAATGGATCATTCTTATACCCAATTACATCGTGTAACTAATGCACAAGAGATCCATGCACTCATTCAGTTAGCCAATTTAATTACCAGATGTGATAGTTGATAAAAGGAAATAAGACCAGCAATCATAATTAGTATTATGAGTATGTTTTATATGAACATGATTTATGATTTGAAATCATTATTCAATTCTCGATAATTCTGCTCAAATAATGGAAACTTAAAAAAAAATTTGACTTGATATTTTAAACTTAAATATTATAACACTATATGTTTTATACTCCCTCCGTCCCCTATTAATATTCACACTTTCCTATTCGGGACGTCCCACAATAATATTCACACTTCTAAATACCCAAAAAAAGAAAGTTTTCAAAATATAAATACCCTTACAACATCAATTTATTTTCCCTTTTGCCATTGTGTTGGCCCACATTATCAACTTAATTATTCATCTTAAATTACTTAAACACAATTAAAACAACCCAACCCAATTAACACCCCAAAACCAAATACACATAAAATACCCAACTAAATACAATACACAACCCAATACAATTAAAATACCCAACCCAGTACAATTAAAATACCCAACCCAATACACTTCTAAATACCCAACCCCTTCCTATACCCAACTCTCTGGATCCTTCTACACTCTTCTCTCTCTCTCTCTCTCGTACGCAAACCCTAGCCCCTTCCTCTCCCCTTTCCTCTCTCTCGTATGCAAACCCTAGCCCTTCCACTCCCCCTTCCTCTCCCTCGTACGCAAACCCTAGCTGTCCAATGACTTCCTCCAACCATGTGATTCCCTCAGATTTTTCGGAGCTGGAATCTATGGTGGTGGCTGATTCGGAGGACGGCGACGACTTCGTCGTTCTGGAAAGCCCGTGCTCGATTCTTTGGCCACCATAAAATCAAACGTTTTTATGTTTGATTTGCTTATATCTGAAGCCACTATGTCTGATTCGTTTTTTTCTTCGGCCACCATGTCCGATTCTGAGATTTCGGAGGCCACCATGTCCGATTCTGAGATTTTAGAGGTCACCATGTTCGATTTGTTGATTTTGGAGGCCCCCTTTCTCGATTCAGTCCATTCTCAGGCCGATTCTAAGCCCCTCATGTCCGATTTTGTGATTTCGATGGCCGATGATGTCCGATGTGAGGCCCCCGTGCTCAATGATGTCCGATCCCGTCCTCCGATGGCCGATGATGTCCCAGCTGAGGCCCCCGTGCTTGATTCTGAGTCATGCATGTTCGATTTGCCCTATTACAGAAGTCGAAGTTCGATTTCCCCGATCCCCTTGAGCTACCTTCGTTTTATGCCCCACCACCCAGAATAATTTGGCTGGATGTGCCCAATTCTGATCTCCAGATGCCTTACTATAGCCCTTTTTATGAAGGATCTAAGCCCAAAAGTAAGGATTTTACGGCATTCCTCCAAACTATAGTGAAAATATACTGTCACAGTTTTGAGGTATATTTATTCTACCATTTTTTCGTTTTATGAGTTCAATTTAGCCTATTTGTGATGATTTATCATGATTATAAAATGTCTCAGTGGTGATTTGTGATAATAAACTGCCCCAGTGTTGATTTATGTTGAGTATGAGCTTATATGCCCTTGTATGTGATGATTTGTCATGATTATTAACTGTCTCAGTGGTGATTTGTGAAAATAAAATGCCCCAGTGTTGATTTACGTTGAGTATGAGCTTATATACCCTTGTATGTGATGATTTGACATGAGCATGAGCTTATATGATGAAGTATGTGCCTATTTAGGATGAACATGAGCTTATATGCCCTTGTATGTGCCTATTTGTGATGAAAATAAACTGATATACCCTTGTATGTGCCTATTTAGGATGGGCATGAGCTTATATGATGAAGTATGTGCCTATTTGTGATGAGCATGAGCTTATATAATGAAGTATGTTCCTATTTGTGATGAGCATGAGCTTGTATGCCCTTGTATGTGCCTATTTGTGATGAAAATAAACTGATATGCCCTTGTATGTGCCTATTTGTGATGAGCATGAGTTTATATGATGAAGTATGTGTTGGAAAAATAGGGGTGCCCGGAATCTATTCGGGATGAAATTTAAATACGAATTTAAATACAATTATTACTAGCATGAATTAATCCTAATTAATTCAAATAATAATTCCAACAACCAATTTAACATCATGCATGTTGAATTAATTCACATATAATCTATGGCGGAATAAACAAGAAAATATGTGACTTACGTACCTCTTGTAGAACTTGGCCTTTGAATAAAACGGGACAAACACGTACGCGCTTTATCAACCCAAAAACCTTCTCAAGTATTTCCCTTTCGCCTTATTCGATCACCGGTGGGAGATGCTTTCGAATAATTTAAATAACTAAGGAAAAAAAAATATCTATGCTCTTGATTTTTCCAACACATGAAATTATGTCCTTGGGGATGAAATAATCATCCCCTATTTATAAGTATAGTGGCCGAATTTTTTGAGGGATATTGGGCCTTGGAGAAAATATTTTCTTAGGCTCTAAGAAATCTTGAATATATCTCATATATTCTTTTCTCCATAATAAAATATTCCACAAAAATCTCACTCTCCTTATAAGTCTTGCAATTTTCGAAAATAATGAAATAAAATCAAAGATTTGGATCTTCTTGAAAATATGAGATAATCTTGTATTCCAAGAATACTTATCTTCCATAATATCTTTCCAAGAAAATCAACAAGACCTTTTCTTACTCCAATAAACCAATTTTCGAAAATTTAGAGGAAAAAATCAGCAATATTATTTTCTTTTTATTTTGATCACCTTATCATTATTGGGCTACTTAATGGGCTACTTGAGGGGCCTTTAAGGAGAATTAAGATTGGACCTCCTAATGGACTTCTGAATTTCAATATTGAGCCCCAATATAATTTAATCCATTAATATTAATTATTATCACTAATAAATTAATATTGCACTATCTATCTTAATCCATATTACGATAATATGGGCTCCCGGTTATTATTTCCCGCGTTTAAGATTATCAAGTCCATTAATTAATTAAGCTTCTGAATAGCTCTAAATTAATTAATATATTTCACCTTGGAGTAAAGACAACTCAACATTATTATCCGTACCGAAGAAACTGATTCTTCACTTGCAAGACTTGGTACGATAAAACTTCTGAGCCCACCAAGGGGACTAATCACACGAGCCGTACTCGCACGCGTTTCTCCGTATTAAATCTTAGAAATCGTCGTATGATTAATATTACTGCCCAAAGCACAAGGTTCGAAGTCACAATGATTCTCACCTAACATGAATCAAAGCAGTAACCATTAAGCACACACGGTCCTATTTAAGTGACGGAGATTAAGAAATCAACAACCACTGAGGTCTAATTCTTCACATTTCAGAATAGAAGAATTTATCCTCGCTGTAGGTCCTCTTCAACACATACTAAATGTGCTAGTGCAATCTCTTAGTCAAGACAGACCAATCTGAGACTTACACATCGACCTTTCACGGCGGATTGTTCAATTCCACCTAGGTCGTGAAAATGTACGTTTAGTTACAAGGAGACTGTTAATGTTGTCTTCCGTGATCGGGTATCACCACATTAACTACAATGTAACTAGTACCATTATGAACTATTTGCAATAAATATTCAACATTCAATCATATCTAAAGCATATGCGATAAAAGAATTATTCTCATAAAACAAGTGTTTGATACACGAGTTATACAAAGTAAAAGCATACTTTCACGTATAACTCCAACAATATGTGCCTATTTGTGATAAGCATGAGCTTATATGATGAAGTATGTTCTTATTTGTGATGAACATGAGCTTATATGCCCTTGTATGTGCCTATTTGTGATGAAAATAAACAAATATGCCCTTGTATGTGCCTATTTAGGATGATCATGAACTTATATGATGAAGTATGTGCCTATTTGTGATGAGCATGAACTTATATGATGAAGTATGTTCCTATTTGTGATGAGCATGAGCTTGTATGTCCTTGTATGTGCCTATTTGTGATGAAAATAAACTGATATGCCCTTGTATGTGCCTATTTAGGATGATCATGAGCTTATATGATGAAGTATGTGCCTATTTGTGATGAGCATGAGCTTATTTGATGAAGTATGTGCATATTTAGGATGAGCATGAACTTATATGAAGAAGTATGTGTCTATTTGTGATGAACATGAGCTTATATGATGAAGTATGTGCCTATTTAGGATGATTTGTAATGAGCATGAGCTTATATGCCCTTGTATGATGAAGTATTTGTGATGAAAATAAACTGTCCCAGTGATGAGCATGAGCTTATACGATGAAAATCAGTCAAAATGTGTAAGTTAGTTGGTTGGCAATTGATATTTATGCAGGAATTGGTCAATATCAGTCCTTGTATTAGCATTAGACTCACAACTAGACATTGTTACTAGTTTAAGAGACCATGTGCAATTGTATGATGCATTAGAGTCACCACTAGGCATTGTTCCTAGATTAGGAGACCATATGCAATTGTATTTATGCATTAGAGTCACCACTAGTTTAACAAACTAGTTAGGAGTCTCCTTCCCCTGTGATGAAATCTTTCTGAGGGCAAGTGGGGTTAAACACAAATTATCAACCCAATTATATTGATTGATCTTGTACACAAAAGGTTTGTTTACAACTTAAACACCTCCTATTTTGTCAAAAAGACTTACAAATCTAAATGTGTTTAAGATGTAAACTTCAAAAAGTGAGCAAAAAAACTATCTCCCCCTTAATCCATCATTAGTATCCTAAACTTGTCAATAAACCTCCTTCATCTGTCAGTCCATCCATCTCCTCAGCTTCAATCAAGAAGTCTATCTTCATCCACTTCTAGGCTTATTGGCAGTCTATCTTCCCTTATGCGTCTTTCTTTGTTCATATGTGACACTTTGTATTTGTTGTGTCCCTTGCACTTCATGATTTCCACTAGACAAACTCAGTAGGGTGAGAAAGACATTGTTCAATGAAACTACAGTCATCTCTCAAATGATTGCAACACATTTGTAACCAACTCATCAATTGTGTAACTAGCAGTGTCCACTTGTAATGATTGAATTGCCCTAAAAAACCCCCAAGTCTAGAATGTTTGTATCTGGTAAGTTTGGGGGTTGACATGCAAGTATGATGTTAGATCCATCTGAGGTTGCAGCTGCCCTAAAGTCTTCATCATTGTTGCTTATATGTGGTTTGACATTATCTTGTTGAATAATGATGTTCTTGCTTGCATTAGGAGGCCATTTAGCCTTGATAGCTGGTATAACCTAAAAAATTCAAAACAATAAACATGTTAATGTCACCAATAGGCCTACACAACCTATTATGGAGACTTAACTATGCTTCCTTGTACTGTATGATGATGATTTATATACTAACAGTCCCTTATATGAGCTTATATGCAATGTATGAAAACAATAAGCATTTTAATGTCAACTATAGGCCTAAACAAAGACTTAACTATGCATTATAGTTTGCAAAAAAAAAAAAAAAACTATGCTGCTTTATACTGTATGATGATGATATTCCATCTGACAGTCCTTTATATGATGAAATGTGCAATGTATGAAAACAATAAGCATGCTGAATTTAATTACCTGATTCAATAGGCATGCTTTTGTGACTTCCTTTGTGATTGAATCTATTGGTTTAGTAACCATGGTCCCCCTTACTCTATTCTTAGAGTACCTTTCTGCTGGTTCTAGCTTTGTGAATAGTCAAATGCCTATTTTCCCATCAAATGCCTGTTATTCAGCAGTTGCATTTTGTGGCCTAGCAACAACACACATGAACATAACCTTGGGGATATACCTTTTTTACTTGCATGACCTATAAGGTTCTTCCCCTCCTTCTGCTAAGTAAAAAACCTCAATTGTTCTTGACATGTAGAACCATTTTTCATCTATGTGTACTACATGGAACATACTTCAAAATTTGATTGTATTGGCAACACTATCAAGAACCAATGCATTCAAACTGAACTTGATCCTTTCTAGCTTGTTCCTATCTGTGGGAGTTGGTTTAACTGCATTTGAATGTTTCCTGATCTGCCCTGACTTGATCCATCTGCAAACTTGTGTTTTGCTTACCCCCAACTCCCTGGCAATACTCCTTAATGTGCCTCTTTGGTTTATTGCAATGGCCTTGAACCTTTCAACATCAAAATGTAAGTGTTTCCTCTTTGAACTGGAATGCCTTCTAACATTTGATTTCTTGCAACTTTCCATATGTATTGCACTCCTCTTCTTGTAATCCCAAACTGTGCAGCAGCTTCCTTGACCTTTCCATGAAACACCTTCCCATTTTTACTGTTTGCAATGAGGAATTGAGCAACTAGGTTTTTCTCATCTAAGGTGAGATTTTTTTTTTGGTCTCATTTTGTGTTGTTAGGTAGAGTATTGAATGCTGCATTCAATACAACTAATGAAGGCTATTTATTGTCTTGAAACAGGAGGGAAACTGCAATTTGGGGCTGTATTTAGTGTTGATTTGGCACTTGATTTGGCCAAAAACAATTTGGTGGGAACTTTGAATTTTTTTTGAAAATTTTGGGAAAGTTTCAGCTTATAAATGTTTGTATTTTGGGCTGAAAGCTTTGTTCATATATGTGTTTGTATTTTTTAGGTTGTATGAACAATTTATGTAAAATGTGTATTTATGAACAATGTATTTTTTTGCCTATATGAACAGTACGTATTTGTATTTATGAACAATGATTTTTTTTTAAATACACATTGTCCATTTGTATTTATGAACATTGTTTAGTATATCTTTGTATTTGGTGGGAGTCATTAACTTTAAACATAAAGTTAAACGGCTTTCATCTTTAATATTTGGTCAACAAGTCAATAAAACAATTTTTTCTTAAAACCTATGCCCAACAAAGTGTGAGGGACGGAGGGAGTATTAAATATGAATAATTTAATGTTGATAAACCCAATCAATAATATGATATCAATATTTGAAATCAAACAAGTGATATTTTATACTTTTCAAAACAATTTTATAGTTATTATTATCATTTTTATATAAAAACTTTGCCTAGTATTAATAATATATTTTGTTCATAAGAGAATTTGTACTCCTTACATGAGTGTGCACTTAATAAATATAATAAGAGGCAAGTACGAAAATACCCAAAAATTTCCACAATATATTCTTGATATGTTCATTTTCCGTGGTGACCGATATCGATATTGGGAATAACGATATTTTCATAACATCTATAAAATAATCGATAAATATCGGTATATAAAATCAATTTCGACTATATTTTTTTATGCAAATTGAGCATACTATAGATAAAATATGAAAAACAAATCGATAAATATCGAAATATATCGATAAAGTATCAAGAAATATTGAGAACATATTCATAATTTTGATAAACATCACAAATGTAAAATTTGGTCAAGTTCTACTGTAAATTTTATGCATTAAAAGTTAGTTATTAAAATTTCATAATTTTTTAACTCTACCGATATCGATATTCGATATTTTTATACCCATCGATATTTCCATAAATTTAAGGTTTCGCTATATCCACTGATACCGATATTTTTAACTTTGGTAAGAGCAATATTTGTGTACAGTTGTTCGACTGAAATAACTAATAATTACTAAAAATAACTTATTGTCTAGTGAATATGTACAACTAATATTGTTTAGTAAAAAAAAACTAATATTATTTTAAAATTACACACCAATTATATAATACAACTAATGCACACAAAATTTTATCACTCATTACGTAATAGTACAAAAAATAGTTCATGCATCATGTTAGAAAAAAAAAAAAAATAGTCTCACTAAACATGGATTCTTGACATTTGGTTTATGCACTCGTTAACTCCATCAACTCAAATTTTTAGAAACTATTTTAATCATCAGCAACACACAATTCGTTATGGTTGTAATTCGCACACGGGGCCGTAGTTAGCATGTCATTGTCCGTTGTACTAACATTAATTTTAGGGTTAATCCATAATAAATACCAACATTATTATCAACAAAATCGAACCCCCTTTAAATTAGAGAATAAGTAGGTGATTAAGGAAGTACCCCTATCATTAAGTACTTCAACCATGGAATCTAATTAAATTGAAGTGGTCGATCGATCGACATAAGAAATTAGTGGAGCCCCACAAATAATTATTAATGGACACTCTAAATCTCATGGATGTTGCCCATTCATTACATGAATGATTGAGAAAAAGGTTAATATATTATATACACCTTATATTTCTCTTTCTATATATATGTGCATATATTCAAAAATAAAAAGAATAAAGTAGCTAGATGCATGCATGTCCATAATTCCATGAGAAGACAGCTTGAAATGGGCCAGGGGTTGCCTTAAAGAGGAAGGGCAATGTGGGTTCTCTAAAATGATAAGAGACGTTTATGGAAGCTTTAATTTGAGGCCAACATTATTCTATTAATTTGTTCATCCATTAATTTATTGTGCACTTAAATCATCATTGCACTTGGATTTTGAAAAAAAAAAAAATCCCAAATAAAAAACCAGTAATATAAAAAAAAAGTAATCAGTAATATTCTAATAAGTAATTAATAATACCCCAAGAAAAATCACTAATACCCCAATTACAAAAAAAAAAAAAAAAAAAATCACAGTTCGACGTATTAATATGTGTTTTGAAAAAATCACTAAAATCAAAATTGAGTTTAAAATTCAAGTGCATGCTAAAATTTGTGATTTAATTTTAATTTCTCTCATAAAGAAATCTTTACTTATAAAGGCAAAATTTTGTATGCATTGGGTACTATTTGGACTCGCATTAATTAATTATAATCAATTGTTTTCATTAAAAGATGCAATTGCTTTCAGTAAAAAAAAAACAAGTGAAAACAATGATACTTTTCAGTAAAAATAATCGATAACGTTAAAAATACACTCAGTACAGAAGAGACCTACTTTAAAAAAAAAAAAAAAAGCGTGGACTTCCTTTTGACTGTTTCTTGGAGCATATGCATGCACAAGGAGGAGGAACCAATATAACTATTTGCCTTTCCTGCCCCATTCTAACAAATTGGATATAGTCTCATCCATCATATATGAACATATATATGGCAGCACATGCATCTTCCCATATATATATAATGATTAGATTTCAAATTTTATATATTGGAATAAACCCAACACAAATATTTTTCTAACGCCTATTTGAGAAGTAATATAAATAAATTTGGGACACTCTCATGTGTATCAGGTGCATGGTGCACTCACTTAATAGTAAAAGTTGTTTACACTAAAAAGTATTAATATATTACACTGAAAAGTATGGTTACATTACACAGAATAGTTTACACTGAAAATCGATTTTCAGTATAAATTTTTCTGTGTATTCAAATTATATTTTTCAGTATAAACAATTTTAACAATTGAATGAGTGCCCCATGCACCAAGTGCACAAGAGAGTTACTCAATAAATTTCTACGTGCTCACGTTTTAGAAAAGAAGAATAGTTGCAAAAAGCACCCACTTTAAAGTAACACAAGGTCTTATCGGAAACAAATTACACCGTACATGTAACTAATTTGTATTTTGGGTAAATTTTCAAATAATATCAATTATCTCATTAAAATGTACCCGATGTCTCTTATTAATTTTTATATATAGGGTGACACACTTATCAAGAAAATTTTATTATTTTTTGATCAATAAATTAAGAGTATTTTGAAATAAAGTAGTATTATGAAATTGTTTTATTTTCATATTTACAGTGTAAAAATTACTATGGGACATCTCAAAAAAAAAAAAAGTGAAGATTATTAGGGAGGGGATGGGGTGAGTATTAATTATTTCATTTATAACTATGTATTTTAAATTTTATGAGTATTATTTTAAGAGTTGGTGTCATGTAAAATTTCTACCATGCAACAATTTTTAGGTACCTGATCCACTGAAATTCCATTTCAGGCAAATTCGAGTAGTTCTAATTTTCTAAATTAAATAAGTTTGGAACGAATACGATTGGGTTATTCTTCTTCAATCCTCAACACTCTTTCAAGTGATTTTAGAATCAACGGAATAGATGTCTTTTATGCCAGATGCACAGTGCATTCGTTCAATAGTCGATATTGTTTAAACTGAAAGGTATAGACTGATTACACTGAAAACTAACTTTCAGTGTAACAACATTTTTCAGTTCAACCAAATCATACTTTTCAGTGTAAACAATTTCAACTGTTGGTGACTACACCATGCACCAAGTGTACAAGAAAGCTACTCTTTATTTTATCAAAGATTTGAATATGTAAAGATGCATGTATACATAGAGAGAGGCATATGTGCATATACATTGACATGAGGTGAGTAGATGGGACAACCCCCCTGCCCTAGTAACTAAGTAGGTCAAGTTCAAGGGTCCAACCAAGCTAAAGCATATATTAATTGTCACAAGGCTCCCAAAGGTGGTGCATGCATTGCAAGTAGATAGCTAATCTTATGTCACCAAATTGAGATCATTACGGTCTTGACGTAGAAATTCATTTTGTCTCAAGCTATGTACATACATGCAACATCATGAATATCACATTATACAGCTTAACTAGTGAAGGCCCATATATATATTATGGATAGGGTACAACTACACCATTATATATTGTGGATATAGGTGTGATGGACATCAATAATCTCATAGGCTCGAATTGAAAAAAAAAAAAAAAACATATGTAAATATAAAAGTTATGGTTAAATTATGGAAATGTCAAAAAAATGGACAGTTTTTTTTTTTTTTTCAATTGTCCCAAAAACTTATAATAAAAGTAGATAACAATTTTTACCATAAACTCTCTATACTTTTATTTAATGGACAAAATATTATATAAAAATAGTTCATGATATAATGAAACTATATTTAAATATCGAATATTTGATAACGGGTATCGACAATTCACCAGAAGTATCATTAATTTTGGTCGGTGACATTATATTGTAATTGTAGTAAATTTTCTTGACTTTAGAATATTTAGTAGGTCAAATATTTAATACTTTAAAACAATTTCATTATAAGCTTATCATGAACCATTTTCATATAAAACTTACTCTTTTCTATGAGAATGTCTTGTATGCGCCAAGTATATCATGCAACCTAAATATATTTTTAAACATTTATTGTTGTTTTTATTGAATAATTACTTTGTTTGCATTGAACAATTAGTGTTGAAAAATTGTAACTGTACAGTGTAAACAACTTTTAATGTTCAATGAAAATAACATCGACTATTCAAATATGCACTTGAGTTGCATCATGCACAAATAAACTTACACTTTAATAAATACTTTCATGTATTAGTTGCACTGTGCAATACTTTATTAAAACACTATAAGTTTTCTATTTTATAAAAAAAAAAAACAATATTTTATATATTAATAAGCACATTCTTTTTAAACAAATACTCTTTATTTTTTCATAACTCATTATTTTATACAAAAGTCAATATATGGTCCACCATATATATTAATAAACAATATAATTTTTTAAATAAATTAAAAAAAGAAAGAGGAAACTTATATCAGAATAAAGTGAGAATTACTTGGTTAGTATTAAATATTTTAATGTAAACTGGTCTTAATTATTTTTACTAAACAATACTATGTGAGTGATGCCCCAAATTATTTTTTTAACTTTTTTTTATCGATAAATATTAGTTGTTAATAGTTATAAATTAGTTCACCAAGCCCTAAGTGCTCAAAAAATTTTCCAAGCCAAACACCTTTAATTCTTTCTCAAAGGTCTAAACCTGGTTAAAGTGTTTTTTTTAACTGGTGCACTGATCCTTTTTTATTTTTTTAAGGCAATATCTGACATTGCATCGCTCTAGCCCAAGGAATCCATTATCCACGGACCTCCAATTTTTTAGGAATGATCTGTTAGAAAAATGTGAGGTGTGTGTATACAAAGATGAAGGAAATGCAGACACGGACTTAAAAGTCGAGGCACGAGTTAGACTCGCTCTCCGTAAGACGTTATTGCCCCGTACTCAGGTGCAATACGGATTGTTGGCAACCGTCCCCAAGATACAACGACTTTGGAACTTTCGACTGCTGCACTACAAGTCGGAAGTTATCGGCGAATTGCAAATAGGTATTCGACTCGACTCTAATGCAATCTTAGAATACTAGGATGCTTTGGGTATTTTGAAGGCTAGAAGACTGTTTTGATATTGGAGTGATGGAAATGCATTCTAGGGGGTGTATTTATACTAATTGAAGAGGTATGGTGCCTAAATGGTTAATGGGTGCCACCTTTTGGGCCTCTCAATCTGAGCCCTTGGATTTGGGATTCGAATTTGAACCCAACGGATGCATCCGTACGGGTCTGGACGACCATTCTGGCCCCGACCCGTATACGCCGCCCGACTCGATTCGCATTGACTCGTGCGCGCCCCTGATTTGAAACCCATGGGACGTGCCCCTTTGCGAACCGCTTGACCCCCTGCCCGCGGAACCCGATCCGACCCGCTCGCACCTAGCCTTGGTCCGAACCGCATGCCAACCTATAAGCCACGTTCGGTCCGAATTGCCTTGAAAAATTTAAGGCTCCTCAGCTCCTCGCGACGATGCGTACGTGTGAAGTGCAAAGTGCGCCTCTAAAGCGCCCAATGCGACTAAGTGCGATGTGCGCGTGCCCATTCCCGTGCGGGTGTGAGTCCAAGTCTTTTGGGTTAGCCCTTCGGGCTAACCATAGCACCACCACTTAGTCAAGATTATCTTTCTATGACATAAGTCTACTTATATGGAAGGTCTACTTCTTCCAATTTTCCAATGTGGGACAAGGATATCCTTACTTCTCCATTTTTCCTCTTCAATTTTAGGAATTCCCAACTTCACGTATTAATATCTCATTCACCTGAAATTGGTTTTGTGCAAATTAATACACCAAATTCATCTACTCCGAATGTAGTTTATGAATTTGCAATTTATTTCCATTTTCCATAAATGGAACACTAAATTAAAATTGGTCAAACTTGGGTCAATTACCCAAATTTCAAACAAATTTCCAACAATCCCCCACATGAATGATATTAATGCATGTGACCACTTAAGAAAGTTCTGACGAACCGGTACTGCGTCGGGATAGGTAGCGACTGGCTTTGAACCTTTCCTAGTAAGATGCCATCGAATTTACTTGCCACTCAGTGAACATGATGTCTTGAACTGGTCGGTTTTTTGTGTAAACCAAGACAATGATATTTACACAGCAACGATTCTGATACCCTTTGGTTCTCACGTTGTTGTCCATTTCGGTCCTGGACCGTATCTTGGATTCATAAGCATTTACTGAATTTCAGTCAGAAGCGGCCCAACTTCAATGCTTATATAAGTGATCTCCTATCAAGAGTAACCTACAATACTCCACCCAATTTGGGATATAGGAACCATTAAAAGCTGTAAAGCTTAACCTTACCACATGTCAGCAGGATTTAAGCACCTTAAGGCAACTAAAGGTGCATTGTTGCACTTGAATAGATTCGAGAATGGGCTGAAATTAATTTTCAAGTGCGTACATGAGTGCTTCATAACTTAGTTGTCTCATTGAACCAAGTTCTTGGGATCCTACAGTCATCATGATTGAGTTACTGCTATGAACACTCTTTAATGTGTGGTTTTTAGCCCAATTCCCCTTACCGCACTACACATTTGATCTCTGTTTATGCCTTTTGTTAGCGGATCCGCAATATTTTCTTTCGACTTCACATAGTCGATGGAGATTACTCCACTTGAGATCAAATATCTAACGGTATTGTGTCTCCTACGTATGTGTCGAGACTTACCGTTGTACATGTGACTCTGTGCCCTTCCAATAGCCGACATGCTATCACAATGTATCATTATGGGAGGCACCGGTTCAAGGAATATCCTCTAAGAAATACCGAAGCTACTCTGCTTTCTCACCAGCTTTGTCCAAAGCTATAAACTCCGATTCCATTGTGGAACGAGAAATACAAGTTTGCTTAGAGGATTTCCATGATACTGCTCATCAGTGCATCCTTCCAACACTGCTGGATATTTCGAGTACAAGTTTCCATAACTTAGAGTATGTTTTAAATACCTAAGTACTCTTATCAGAGCCGTCCAGTGAATCTTGTTGGGGTTGCTCGTGAACCTACTAAGTTTACTCACTGAATTTGCTATATCCAGTCTTGTACAATTTGTTAAGTACATCAGATTTCCAATAATCCTTGCATACTTCAGTTGATCCACAGGGTCTCCCTTACTTCAGTTGACTCCACAGGAGTATTAGCCGGGGGATAGTCCAAGACGTTAAATTTCTTAAGTACACAATGAGATTGTGTTAAGACAATTCCATATGCGGTTCTAGAGATCTTCATCCCTAGAATGACGTCTGCGAGCCCCAAGTCTTTCATGTCAAAGTTCTTCTTCAACATGTTCTTAGTATTCACGATTATCTCATGATTACTCCCCATAATAAGTATGTCATCTACGTATAGACACACTATATCACATACTCATTTTGTGTGCTCTTGATGTAAACACACTTGTCACACTCATTAGTTTTGAAACCATTTGATAACATTACTGTATCAAATTTCTCATGCCACTGGAGACGTGCTTGTTTGAGTCTGTACAAGGACTTAACAAGTTTACACACCTTCTTCTCTTGTCCAGGCACAACAAACCCTTCAGGTTGTTCCATGTATATCTCATCGTCCAATTTCCTATTTAGAAAGGCTGTCTAAAACGTCCATTTGATGTATCTCAAGGTTATGCAAAACTGCAATAGAAATGAGTACTCTGATGGATGTAATTCTTGTAACTGGAGAATACGTATCGAAGAAATCATATCCCTCCTTTTGTTTGAACCCCTTTGCTACTAAACGAGTCTTATACTTGTCAATTGATCCATCAGTCTTGTATTTTCTTTTAAGGATCCATTTGCATCCTAAGGGTTTACAACCTAATGGAAAATCAATCAACTCCCAAGTGTGGTTATGCATGATGGACTCAATTTCACTGTTTATAGCCTCTTTACAGAGTGGAGCATCTGGACTGGACAATGCCTCTTGAATTGTCCGGGGTTCATTTTCTATCATGTATGACAATAAATCCGGCCCAAAGGACTTTTCCTTTCTGGCCCTTTTGCTGCGTCTTGGTTCCTTATCAACCTCAGACTCTTTGTGGTCTTCAGGTGAACCATTTGCAGTTTCGTAAGTTCTCTTCCGCGAACTCACTTCCTCCCTTTCTTTCTTAGGGATATATGTTCTCGAAGAACACATCGTTTCTTGACTCTATAGTCATTCCCACACTCATCTCCGGAACATCTGATATGTGCACCAAGAATTGATATGCACTACTATTATGCGCATATCCAATAAAGACGCAATCAACTGTTTTGGGTCCTATTCTCACTTGTTTTGGCTTAGGTATTTCAACCTTAGCTAGGCACCCCCACACTTTGAGGTAGTGGTAAGAAGGTTTTCTTCCTTTCCACAACTCATATGGAGTTTGTTCCCTCTTCTTGTGTGGTAACTTGTTAAGAATATGGTTAACAGAAAGTACGGCTTCCCCCCACATGTTCAACATGACATTCATCATCTCTTTCAGAGTTATGTTCTTGCATTCAGCAATGCCATTTGATTGAGGTGAGTATGGAGCAGTTGTTTGATGAATGATGCCATTTTGAGAGCAAAATTCTTCAAACGGAGCAACATATTCTCCACCTGTATCACTTCAAATCATCTTGATTCTTTTGCCAAGTTGATTCTCAACCTCATTCTTATAGTTCATGAGGCATCGATGGCTTCATCTTTTCTCTTTAAATACATAATAGTATTTAGTGCAATCATCGATAAACGTTATGAAGTAATTCTTACCACCTCTAGTTTGCACAAACTTCAAGTCACATACATCTGTATGGATAAGTTCTAGAGGTGTAGTACTTCTTTCCACTGAATGGAATGGTGCTTTGGCCAATTTTGCCTCTACACAGATCTCACATTGTTGTGAATCGAATTCCATTGCAGGGAGTAAATCTACACTAGGTAGCGAAGCATATTTTGATTTACATGTCCTAATCTACCATGCTAATTAGAACACTTGTTGGGAAAATGTATAAGACTTGTTTTGATTAGATGCCAACATGTCCCTCCCTAAGTTGTTTGTAAGTAAATTATTCAGTAGAGTTAGAGTTTAAATTAAACAGTTCTAAGTGTTAAGAACTGAAGTGCAGTTAGTAAAAACTAGAGTGTATTTTAGTATGAAGTCTGCTGAAGTGAAGTCCGCTGAAGTGAAGTCCGCTGAAGACTAAGTGATCTGAGAAAGAAGTCTAAGTCTTGAATGTTTTCTAAGTACATTCTCACTAAGACTAAATCTATCAGTAGAGGACGAAGGTCCACTGATGGGAACTAACAAAGTACATTTAATGCTAAACATATTTAAAGCTGTTAGTTAAATCTGGTTGGAACAAGGCAAAATGAATCTCAGTGAAGCTTACAATAAATGAAGGAATAAGAAGGTTCTCATCAGAGGAGTTCCACCTTAAAGCAAGACAAGAATCTGGGCATACAGACTTAAGGTCCAATGAGAAGATGACACGTCAGTGTACCTTACTGACAGCCGACCTGTCCCAGCCTGACAAGTACCAAAAGTCTTTCACCTAGCAATCTACAGAAAGTTGGTGAACAGGCATGGTTTTGCAGCCGTTTCTTGACAAGACTTAAAGCTTCAAATAGAGTCGTTTGAACCAATCAGATACAAGAAGACTTACTTGAGAAGATTCAAATCCAACGGGAAGATTTTCAAGGAAGCCTATAAATACAGAAGGACGTGCACATTTTACAAGCACGGGAAACTCACAAGATCAAAGCTATCTCTACATTCATAACTATCTAGAAACACTCGAAATTATCATTGTTTCCCAAGTGTTTCACAATTGTAGAGAAACTAACAAACCTTCTGTAACCAAGCTTAAAGCTATATCCAAACCTTAGAAAGAGATAATCCAATCCTAAGCCTTGAGCTAAACTTGTAAGGATTATCTCAAAATAGTTGGAACCAAAACCCTACTCAAAACCCTACTCAGTGTTTAGGTTGAGAGCTAGTGTTAAGTGGTGTTAGTAAGCTGATTGTTGTATCAGTCTGAAAGCTGGTTTGTTTTGGGAACTAGGACCTGGAATTTCCTAGTGATCAATCATCCTAAGAGAGGAAAAGTTGATCAGTGCACCTTGGCACTATAACACAAGGAATTCCAAGTGAAAGGAATTCTCCTGTTTGATCAGACCAGTGGACGTAGGAGATTTATCTCTGAACCACTTTACATCTTGTGTACTTACATTCTGCTATTTCATAAGTGTGTGTTAATCTCAAGTTTATCAAAGTAAAACGAGTTTTCTAAAAGGGCTCACTAATCCGCATCTGAAAGCTAATTAGATAGTAGTTCAACTGAAAGTCTTGTGCTTTCAGTGGAGGTATTATCTCAGTAAGCTTTCACAGAGTAACTCTCAGCAGACCTCAAGTCCACTGACGAGCTACTGTCTTAAGTAACCTGATAAGTTTTAAAGAAGTTTCAATTTGTAACCACATGTGTATTCCCCCCCCCCATACACCTGTTTACTCGTTTCGGGACCAACAATTGGTATCAGAGCAGTGGTTCAAAAGACCATTGTTCTAAGTATACCTTGTGCTCAAAGGTATTTTTATAAGGTCACCTGAATTGATCTTTTGATAAACTTGTTTTTATTCTATGGCTGACAACACAGCTAGGGTTGCACCACCTGCAGAGAACAACATGGGAGTTAATCCCTTGAACCATATGTCTCATCACAAGCTTCCACAATTCTCAGTGGAAAACTATGACTTCTGGAAAATCAGAATGAGAGCTCATCTTGCCTGTGTGCATGATGAAATGTTAAGGGTTATTACTAAAGGTCCATTTGTGTTTATGACACCTAACCCTAGAACTACAGCTGAAACTATTGCAGATCCTAGAGAAGAATGGCCCAAAGATGAAGATAATTTCACTGCAGATGAGAGGAGGAGAAACAACCTCAACTTCATTGCCATGAACATTCTCTACACCACTATTCCAGACTCTGTAATGGGAAGAGTGATCCACTGCAAGACAGCAAAGGAACTATGGGACACTCTTGCTCTCATGTGTGAAGGAACTGACAAAATAAAAGAGAACAAGCTTTCAGTAGCTGTTCAAAAGTATGAGCAGTTCACCATGGAGTCCACTGAGACCATAGACCAGCTTGATGGGAGGTTCACTGACATCATGAATGAGATTAATTCTCTGGGAAAGGTCTACACCAAAAGAGAAGTTGCCTTAAAGATCCTGAGAGGTCTAACCTCAAGATGGGATGTGTACTCTGTGATGATGCAGAATACCAAGGATCTATCCAGCATGTCTATGCAACAGGTATTCTCTGAACTTAAGGCTTATGAGTTTGATCTGAACAGGAAAAGGGCTCCTGATGAGACCTCAGCTGAGAAGGAAGTTGCCTTCAAAGCTAAGGAGCCTGAGCCAAAATCCCCAAAGCCTCAGAAGAGTTCAAAGGCAAGTAAGTCTCAAAGCAAGGCTGAGATGCAGGAGGAACTCAGCCTGATGGCTAGAAGGTTTGAACAACTTAACAGCCGCTTTGGCAAATATAAGAGATTTTACAGGGATAACAGGGAAGGTAGAAGTTATCCACAAAAGACTACCAGAGAAGGAGAGAAAAGCTCATCTGAGCTGGAAAAGAAGAAGGAATACAAGAATTACACCAAGGCTGAAGGTTCATCATCAAAGACCAGAGAGTCCACTGAAGAAAAGAATGATGATGCCAACAGGTGTTTTCAGTGCAAGAAGATTGGGCACTTTCAATATGATTGTCCTCAACTGAGCACTAAAGAAAGAAGAGAAAGGCAAGCCAAAAGAGACAGAAGATATGGAGAAAGGAAAGCCATGATTGCTGGGGATGTTGATGAAAACCTGGAGTCACCTGATGAACTGTTCTCTGACAGCAGTGAAGATGACATGTGCCTCATGGCAAGAGAAGAACCAGAGGTACAATCTAAACCATCCATTTCTCTAGAACACACACCTGAGCTAAGCTCAGAGTCAACTGAGGAACTCAATCTTCAGTCCGCCTTGGAACAATTGATGATTGATTTCTCAAGGTTGCAAGAAGCAAGTTTCTGTCTTCAAGATGAGAACAAACAACTCTTGAGTGAAAACTCCAAGTTAATCGAGTCTGGGAATCAAAAAGATCTGAACTCAGCCAAATCTACCATTGAACTGACAAAAGAGGTGGAAACCCTCAGGAGTCAAGGAAATGGTAGAGATCAACTGATAAAAGATCTCAATGAATCTAAAACAAAGTTAACTGAAGAGAATTTAAAATTGGTAAGCCAAATAAAGGATTCTCTCCTGAAAATTGATGTCTTACAAGAATCTGAAGAGACCTTGTTAAAAAGGATTGATGCTCTAAACAAACCCTCTCTTGCCATAGAGGAGATCCAAAGTTTTCAAACCAATCCAAATAACAAGTGTGGGATAGGCTTTATTCCAAAACCTTCAGAAGGTCCTCTGAGTGTTGCTTCTTCAAGTGGCACAAAGAGAGTTTGTGTTAAGTCTGTGACATTTCAACCACAGACTGTAGATAAAGGAAAAAGACCAGCTGAGATCACAAAAAAGAAAAGTCAATCTAAGCCAAAACCAAATGGAAAGGCTCAGGTGACTTATCAAAATAGATCTCAGCAGAGGTACTATCAGCCGAGGTCTTCACAGATGAAGCAACCTCAGCTGAGAACACCCAGGCATGAGCAGTCCTCAAGGAATGACTCATATGGAAGACCTAGTCCTTTTGTGCCTAAAGGAAAAGGTCCTTCATACCTTTATCAACAAAAACCAAGACCAGGTGCACCCAAGCCAAAGAGAAAGAATGTGAAGAAGGTTCCTGTTCCTTCAAAGGCTGACACCCATAGAAAGTTTACTCCCAAGGCACCCAGGGAGATAACAATCTATGTAGATGTTTATGGAAGACAAATTAGCCAATCTAAAATAATTAGAACTGTGAGGCAAATTTGGATTCCGAAAGGTACAGCTAACCTTGTAGGACCCAACACCAAATGGGTACCTAAAGCTTGATCTGTGATTGCAGGGCTCAGTGGACCTCAACAAAAGAGAAGCTCTTAAATCATCAGTCTGGTACTTGGACAGTGGATGTTCTAGGCACATGACTGGCAACAAAGATCTCCTGACAGAATTTGTTGAGAAGGAAGGTCCACAAGTCACCTTTGGTGACAACTCTCAAGGAGCCACTAGAGGTTATGGTACTTTAATAATTGACTCAGTAAGAGTAAGCAATGTATCCTTTGTCAGTGGACTTAAGCATAATCTTCTGTCCATAAGTCAATTCTGTGATAAGGGATACAGTGTTGAATTTTCATGTAACCTGTGTTTTGTTAAGAATATATCTTCACAACAGGTATTACTAACTGGGTCAAGAAAGGGAAATATCTATCTTGCAGATTGGAAGTCTTGCACACCAAATGCATGTCTTATTGCCAAAAGCTCAACTGACACTAATTGGTTGTGGCACAAAAGGCTAAGTCATCTGAACTTCAAGATGATGAACAGGATAGCAAGACATGGACTGGTAGAAGGAATGCCAAATGAAGTATACAATAAAGAACATATCTGTAAAGCCTGTCAGGAGGGGAAGCAAGTAAAGGCATCTTTCAAAAGCAAAGTAGCAACCTCTACTGACAGAGTACTTCAACTATTACATATGGATCTTTTTGGTCCAGTAACCCCTGTAAGTATAAATGGGAGAAAGTATACACTTGTTGTTGTTGATGACTTCTCCAGGTACACATGGGTGATATTCCTTGCAAGCAAAAAGGAGACTCAACTGAGACTGCCAGAGCTCCTGAAGAAAGTTAGCAATGAAAAGAGCCTGAACATTGTAAAGATAAGATCAGATAAGGGCACTGAATTCATAAATTCTATCATATCTGATTATTGTAAAGAATTAGGTATCTTTCATGAGACATCAGCTGCAAGAACTCCACAACAAAATGGAGTAGCTGAAAGAAGAAATAGGACTCTCAAGGAGGCAGCAAGGACAATGTTAGCTGAAGCTCAGGTTCCTAAAAGATTCTGGGCTGAAGCTATTAATACTGCCTGCCACACTCAAAACAGATCCATGGTAACCAAACATCAAGGAAAAACTCCATATGAGTTATGGAATGGCAGAAAGCCACAGGTATCTTACTTTCACATTTTTGGTTGCAAGTGTTTCATTCACAACAATGGGAAAACTCAACTGAAAGCTTTTGATAGCAAAGCTGATGAAGGAATTTTCTTAGGATATTCCCAAATCAGTAGAGCTTTCAGAGTTTACAACTGTAGAACTCTTGTTGTGGAAGAAACACCTCATGTGGTATTTGATGAATCTACTTTTGAGTCCAGAAGTAAGGAGACTGAGGATGTGATAAGCAAAAGGCTAACTAGACTGAGTATCAAATCAAAAGGATATCCTGAGAATTCTGTTGATACATTCATCCCAACCTGGGACAACCTCAATGATCAACAATTCAAAGAGGACACTCAAAATCAGACCACCCCTCAAAGCTCACCTGAGAGCTCTCCTGAAGATGTAACTGAACTGATGAACACCATCCCAGTTCAAGAGGTAACCAATGTCAATGAAGATGTGGTCACAGCTGAGACATTCACTGAAACTATCATTCAAGGGCGAACCAATGAAATTACCATTGAGAATGAAAATACCTTGAATGATGACTCAGGACTTCAACCCTCTGTCTTATTTCCTGAATTCGATTTCATTCCAATATCTAGTGACTCAACTTCAGAAGAGTTAAACTCAACTGAAGGGCATCAGCCTAGGAGGACTTGGCTCTCAGATCACCCTGTTGAGCAAATCCTAGGTGATCCTTCCTCAGGAGTCAAAACTAGAAGTTTTCATGGTGAAAGTGCTTTGTTTTGTTGTTTCTTATCAAACCAGGAACCAAGTTCCATAGTAGAAGCACTTCAAGATTCCAACTGGATCATTGCCATGCAAGAAGAGCTCAACTAGTTCACAAGGAACCAAGTATGGGAGTTGGTGGACAGACCATATCACTGCAATGTGATAGGAACCAAGTGGGTATTCAAAAACAAGAAGGATGAGAATGATATCATAGTCAGAAACAAGGCCAGGCTAGTTGCAAAGGGCTACTCTCAAGTTGAAGGATTTGACTATGATGAAACATTTGCTCCAGTAGCCAGATTGGAGGCAATAAGGTTATTTCTTGCATATGCTGCTCACAAGAAATTCAAGGTGTACCAGATGGATGTTAAAAGTGCCTTCTTGAATGGAGTACTCAATGAAGAAGTCTATGTGGAGCAACCCCCAGGTTTTGAAGAAAGTCACAAAGTATATAGACTGAGGAAAGCTCTATATGGACTGAAACAGGCTCCAAGAGGTTGGTATGATACTTTGTCTCAATTCCTTTTGGATCATGGTTTTATCAAAGGGAGAGTTGATAGAACACTTTTCAGAATCACAAAAGGAGAGGACACATTGCTGGTTCAAATTTATGTGGATGATATCATCTTTGGTTGTCCTAACCAAGTCCTCTGTGAGAAGTTTTCTCAACTGATGAAGGGAAAGTTTGAGATGTCTATGATGAGAGAAATGAATTTCTTCCTAGGACTTCAAGTCAAGCAGTCAACTGAAGGAATCTTCATCAACCAAGCCAAATACACAAGGGAGCTGATCAACAAGTTTGGATGCCAGACCAGCAAGGTTGCAAGAGTTCCACTCAACACCAACACCAAAATGGAACCAGATGAGGATGGAGAATCAGTAGACCAGACTTCCTACAGAGCCATTATTGGATCTCTACTGTATCTCACAGCAAGCCGGTCTGATATCACATTTGCAGTTGGCATTTGTGCTAGATATCAAGCCAATCCCAAGAAAAGTCACCTGGAAGCTGCCAAGAGGATTCTCAAATATCTTAAGGGTACTGTGAATATGGGATTGTGGTATCCCTCAGATGACAATCTAGAACTCACAGGATACTCAGATGCTGACTATGGAGGATGCAGAATTGATAGAAAATCAACCTCAGGCACTTGTCAATTCTTGGGAAGTAAACTGATTTCTTGGTTCTCCAAGAAATAAAGTTCAGTAGCCACAAGCACTACTGAAGCTGAGTATATGGCAGCTGGAAGTTGTTGTGCTCAAATTCTTTGGCTAAGACAACAACTGAGAGATTACAACATCTTTGCCAATGAAGTCCCTATTTTCTGTGACAACAATAGTGCAATTGCTATTTCAGAAAATCCAGTTCTCCACACAAGATGCAAACATGTGGATATAAGGCATCACTTCATCAGAGATCATGTGGAGAAGAAGGACATCAAGATGCTCAAAATCCACACTGACAAGCAGAAGGCAGATATCTTCACTAAACCTTTGGCTGAAGCAAGGTTTCAAGAGTTGTCAGTGGAGCTTGGACTCCTAGATCCAGGAGAGTAAAGAAAGGATTGAATCTCAGTAGAGTTACCTTCAACTCAGTGGAGGTTCATACTCAGAAGAGGATCTTCTCTCAGAAGAAGCTCCCCATCTCAGAAGAGATCTATATATCAGACGAGGTCGAACCTCAGTAGAGGTCAAGTCTACTTATGTTATTTTCAAAGATAAAGCCTCTTAGTGTTATATATATTTTAATTGGTTTCAATATATTTACTAATGAGTGCTTTCTGGAAAACTAAATCTCTTTCCACTGTTCCGAAGAGATTTTGGTATGGCAAGCATTTAATGCGCGTGGTACAAGTCAGACATGCTTTTTCAATTACCTATCTCACGCGCTCTAAAAGCCGGATGATGTGACCTTCCGGTTACCAACCTTTTCAATCCATACCATTCAATTAGGCGGTTCTTTTCTAAACCGTCAAGATTTCTTAAAACCCCCCACTAAACCCTGCAACTATCCACGATCTCAAAATCATTCAATCTCAGACGTTGATTGTGAAATTAGATCTAACCATTTATTTCTGATATAAAATCCCCAACCTTAAACTTGTAAACCTTTTCGAATACACTTCCAAGCAAACACTTACTATCTTACTCTGTAATTTGTTCTCTCAAACCCTCTTGTTCAAATGGCGAAACTAAATCTCAGTTTCCTTACCCAAAAAGATAACTTCTGGTATGAACCCATCGTGGTTTTCGATAACCCAGAAATTGAGTCCAGACCAGAGTACGCTCACATCAAAGAGGCCCTTGAAATGATAAAAAGTGCTGGGTTAGAGAAATTCCTATCTGTTCATCCAGAGAACTGTTTTGACAGACAGGTTCTTGATTTCTACAACAATGTCTCCAACTCAGATACAAAGATCAGGTCTCATCTGATCTTGCAAAGGAAGAAGAAAGTTATGAGGGATGACATGGAGGTCATTGAACACCAGAAGATAAAGAAGGAGATTCGTGTAAGCGGAGATGTCCTGAAGGAGCTTTTTGATCTTCCTTCTGAAGGTCCCAATCCAGACACGTGCATTGTGGAGAAGGAGAAAGAATGGGTCAAAACCATAATGCAGAGGAAGGTACCATACACTCCAACAATGAACAGAAGTGAACTCCTGCCAGTTTACAATGTTCTCTGTGAAATTGTGAGTAAGTGTATTTTGGGAAACCAAGGGAGTACTGAGCAAGTGAGCAAGCCAAAGCTCAGGCTGATGAAGGCGATTGTTGAGAGCAAGGAAAGGCCATACAACTGGCAGCAGTTCTTTCTGAGGGCCTTGAATAAGGAGCATTCAAAGTTTCAACCCGACAAAACTCCCCAACTATCAAGTAAGCTAAACTACGCAACAAAAATCTCTTACTTGATAGAGAATGTAGATTTGGGCGTAGATTGGATCCCTGACAGGAAATGGAGCACTCTAAAGATTTTATTCAAGTCTGGAAAGACTCTGGAGGCTAGGATGATTAAGCCTGCTGTGGAAAGCCCAGAGGCAGTAGAGGAGGAGGAAGATACCCCAGCTGAGGGGAAGAAGACAAAGCTGAAAAGGAGACTGGTAAAGTTGAGTGACAAAATGGCTCAACATAAGGAGGCCGTGGCAGAGAAGGCCTCAAGGAAGGAGAAGAAGAGGTCTTCTGAAGCAGTGAAAGAGGCTGCTTTGAAGAAAGTCAGAGTCACAGACTCTACTGATGAGTCTTCATCAGGTAACCCTACCTCTTCCTCCAACACTATCTCAACTGAGTCTGACTCAGATGTTCCTGCTCCTACTCCTATTAAACCCAAGACCAAACCTCGCACCCCTGTAGCCAAAACCAAACACATCTCCAAAATAACTCACACTCAAACCCCCACTGATGGCTCTCAAAAGCCAGCCAGTGGATCTCAAACTCAAACCCCCACTGAACTCATCTCCACCCCAACTGAAACCACCCCATCAAATCCTACTGAACCCATTCCCTCAACCCCCACTGACCAAAACCCAACCTCACCTGACACTCAAACCTCTTCTGAAACTAACCCTCCTGAAACCCAAACCTCAACTCACCTGGAATCTATTCCAGAAGAACCCACTGATATCAGATCCCCTACCCCTTCCCTTCCTTCAGACGATGAAGAAGAGTACTCATTCTTAGACACCCTTAAGGATGAGGTTGCTTACTCTTTGGAGTCTAAGTACCCTGAACTTGACAACTTCCCCACTCTCAAGGCTTTATTCTTGAGGCTGAGACTCCTTGTCCAGCTCAAAGATAGGAGGCTAGGAGAAATTCTATTGGCAGTCAGAGGCAGCAATGCCGATGATTGGAAGAAGGAGGAGATGGAGGTGTTGCAGTTTGCAGGGATGACCAAATCCAGACTTCTCTGTGATGAGAAAATTTTTTAGAGTCTAGTGATGGAGAAGATAGCTGAGGCTAAGAAGTCAGCTGATGTGGTTGCTGAAGCAGAGGAGGAGAAGGAGAAAGAGAAGGAGGAAAGTGTACAAGGAGGAGGGACCTCACCAAGGCAAGGTGATGGTGAGGTAGCCAAGGATGTATCCAAGGCAAGGGATACTGAGGCTCAAAATTTGCCACAGGAGAGTCCAGTAGAGGTGTCTACTGAGATTCTCCCACAACAGCCCTCAGTGGTGGCTTCAGAGTCAACTGAGGTGACTGGAATAGAAGGAGTTGAAAAAGAAAAAGAAAAAGATGAGGGTGCTGAAAGAGATGTTGAAATCACAGGAGTTGTGAGTGGCCAAATAAAAGCAATCATTCCTGTAAAGGATGCATTGGCTGAAAAAATCTTAGTTGAAAATAAGAGTGATGAAAGAAGTAAGCTGAGTGAGGAGGAGGGAGTTCCAATGGAGTTAGAGACTTCAGGAGATCTAGGTTGTGAGATTGAGGGAGGAAAAACTAACACTGTCTTAAATGCAGGTACCCAAACTGATGAGATCCCCTCAGTCCAGATCAACCTAACTCCCCTGAAGGATGAAGTGATTAAACTTCAAGAAGAAAGAATCCCTGCTCTTGAAACTCAGCTGAAAGATGTCCAAGAAGTTGTCCAAGAGGAGGTAGACGAAATGATCATACTCTCAGATCACATTGACGAACTCATGGAGTCCACAACTACATCACTTCAAAATTTCACACTGAAAGTTGAAGACTCACAGCAGATGGTAATTGATGTAGTTGAGGGACAAAGTGTGCTAGTCATTGAGGCTCTGAAAGATCTGGAGAAGAAGGAGGAAGAAGCCAGAGCTCAATTCCTGAAGGACTCAGTGGAGAACGTGTCCATCAACCTAAAGTCTTCTGTTGAAGCTTTCTCAGCTGACCTTGTTGGGAAAGTTGAAGGGTTGTGGAACCAGAAGATGCAGGAGTTCGAGGCAAAGCACGAAGAACTCGGAGCCAAGCTTGGTGAAGTTCTCAAGAAGGCTGCTGAGGACTTCCCAACTCAAGAAAAGACCAATGTGCTAATCGATGAGAAACTGGCCCAATTTGTGCAATTTGGTCAAACTGCTGGAGCTGCACTGGAAAGGATGGAAGATGAAGTTGACCACTGCTCGACTGAACTGAAGGCCATCGCTCACGATCAGATGAAGTTAAACATCACTGTGGCTGAGTGCATGATTAATGCCGGAAAGGGGGAAAGATTGATATCTTCTAAAGAGCTGAAGGCTGATCCAAGGAACAAAATGCAAATCATCTTTGAAACCCCGGAGTTCGAGAAAGGTCAACAAATCAAAAGCACCATAAAGAAAGTTGATGCTGAGGCCCAGAAGCTGGCTGAGGAAAAGAAGGGAAAGGAGACCGCATCAGTGGACCTCTCAAAGTTCAAGGAAGCTCATCTGAAGGAGAAGGAAGAGAGAGCTGCAAAGAAGGGGGAACCTGCCAAGAGGAAGGCAACTGATGTACTCTCAGCAGAGGTTGCTAAAAAGACAAGAACCTCAGGGAGGTTGGCAGCTAAGTCCACAACCTCTACTGATGAAGTTGAGGTACTTCCCATTCTTAACCCTGATCCTTTGTCTTCTGAAATTCCCAAATCTGCACCCACCCGAGTCACGGAGCTCACTGAGCTAATCAAAGAGGCTGGTGGAATGAACGAGAGAGCAAGGAAGCTAACAGCCCAACAGCAGGAGAGGAGAGATAAGGTGGTTGGGAAGATGGAAACCATTGCAGAATTGGCTGAGAGGAAGAAGCAGGAGAGGTTAGCCACTTTTGACAAAACTACTTCTAAAAAGTTCAGAAGTGGTTATCTTAAGTGGGCTGCCAAACTGAAGAAAGACAAGATCACACCATCTCAGAACAGATTCCCTCACCACGATGCCTGGGTTCCTAAGAAGCTCAATGATGCTTGGGAGACTGCAAAAAGAGACTTTGTATATTCCTTCTATGTCAGTGGAGAGTTAGGAAGGGACAATGCACAAGAAGTCTTCAACTCATGGTTGTTTGATGCCTATCCCAAACTCTATCCCGAGATCTGTGATGCTTGGAATGATGCCTTCCCAGATCATGCTCTGAAGGCCCCTGAGCCAATCACATACTGGCCTCCTCAAGATGCAACAGGAGTTGTTGATAGAGAAAGGATCACTGAAGAGTGGACATCCTTATGTGAACACCTTGGTCTCAGAGGACATTCCAAGGAGATGATGGAAAGGAAGAATGAGCTGAAGATTAGAGTCTTTAAGCAATATGGACTTGAACCTCTTTTTGAGTCCATCTGAGAAAGTTGTATCTTTTGCTGGGCATTTGTTTATAAGTCCCAGATGTTTTTAAGTTTGAAACTTTTTGAGAGTTGACTTCATGTAATTTGTACTTCATATTTTTCAATGAAAGGAACTCTGCTGATGTTTTGCCCAAGATAATATCTCATTATCATTTAGGCTTATGTACTTGAATGTTTTACTTACAAAAACTGTGAACTTTGAATGTCATCTGAAGAACCTCATCTAGAAGAAGATATGTAATAAGATAGGTTCCGGCATAATCAAAAAGGGGGAAATTGTTGGGAAAATGTATAAGACTTGTTTTGATTAGATGCCAACATGTCCCTCCCTAAGTTGTTTGTAAGTAAATTATTCAGTAGAGTTAGAGTTTAAATTAAACAGTTCTAAGTGTTAAGAACTGAAGTGCAGTTAGTAAAAACTAGAGTGTATTTTAGTATGAAGTCTGCTGAAGTGAAGTCCGCTGAAGTGAAGTCCGCTGAAGACTAAGTGATCTGAGAAAGAAGTCTAAGTCTTGAATGTTTTCTAAGTACATTCTCACTAAGACTAAATCTATCAGTAGAGGACGAAGGTCCACTGATGGGAACTAACAAAGTACATTTAATGCTAAACATATTTAAAGCTGTTAGTTAAATCTGGTTGGAACAAGGCAAAATGAATCTCAGTGAAGCTTACAATAAATGAAGGAATAAGAAGGTTCTCATCAGAGGAGTTCCACCTTAAAGCAAGACAAGAATCTGGGCATACAGACTTAAGGTCCAATGAGAAGATGACACGTCAGTGTACCTTACTGACAGCCGACCTGTCCCAGCCTGACAAGTACCAAAAGTCTTTCACCTAGCAATCTACAGAAAGTTGGTGAACAGGCATGGTTTTGCAGCCGTTTCTTGACAAGACTTAAAGCTTCAAATAGAGTCGTTTGAACCAATCAGATACAAGAAGACTTACTTGAGAAGATTCAAATCCAACGGGAAGATTTTCAAGGAAGCCTATAAATACAGAAGGACGTGCACATTTTACAAGCACGGGAAACTCACAAGATCAAAGCTATCTCTACATTCATAACTATCTAGAAACACTCGAAATTATCATTGTTTCCCAAGTGTTTCACAATTGTAGAGAAACTAACAAACCTTCTGTAACCAAGCTTAAAGCTATATCCAAACCTTAGAAAGAGATAATCCAATCCTAAGCCTTGAGCTAAACTTGTAAGGATTATCTCAAAATAGTTGGAACCAAAACCCTACTCAAAACCCTACTCAGTGTTTAGGTTGAGAGCTAGTGTTAAGTGGTGTTAGTAAGCTGATTGTTGTATCAGTCTGAAAGCTGGTTTGTTTTGGGAACTAGGACCTGGAATTTCCTAGTGATCAATCATCCTAAGAGAGGAAAAGTTGATCAGTGCACCTTGGCACTATAACACAAGGAATTCCAAGTGAAAGGAATTCTCCTGTTTGATCAGGCCAGTGGACGTAGGAGATTTATCTCTGAACCACTTTACATCTTGTGTACTTACATTCTGCTATTTCATAAGTGTGTGTTAATCTCAAGTTTATCAAAGTAAAACGAGTTTTCTAAAAGGGCTCACTAATCCGCATCTGAAAGCTAATTAGATAGTAGTTCAACTGAAAGTCTTGTGCTTTCAGTGGAGGTATTATCTCAGTAAGCTTTCACAGAGTAACTCTCAGCAGACCTCAAGTCCACTGACGAGCTACTGTCTTAAGTAACCTGATAAGTTTTAAAGAAGTTTCAATTTGTAACCACAGGTGTATTCCCCCCCCCCCATACACCTGTTTACTCGTTTCGGGACCAACAACACTCAAGCAAGTAATTAACGTTACTTTCATTAATATTGCGCTTAATTTCACACTTTATTTTGAAGAGGCCCTTCTTCTCAAGGTACCCTTTTCCAATAAATTGACCACCTTTGGTCAGTACAAATTTATCGGTCTCAAATACTAACTTAAATTCGGCTTTGTTCAACAACGAGCCGGAGACTAAATTCTTGCGAATGTCTGGAACATGCAACATATCCACGAGAATCAGTTCTTTCCCCGAGGTCATCTTCAGCACCACTCTTCCAAGTCCGACCACGTTCGACGTTGCAGAGTTACCCATGAAGAGCTTCCTCCCATTGATCGATTGGTAGGTAGAGAATAATAGTTCCTTGTCTGAGCAAATGTGATGGATAGCCCCAGTGTCGACCCACTACTCCCTCGGGCTATCCACCAGATTTGCCTCGAACAAGACGGTAGACATAAGTTCAGACATCTCCTGACTTAAGGAACTGTGTTCGGCAAGGTTGGCCTGATTGGTATTCTGATCGGCCTTCTTTGGCTGTCACATTTAGGGGTGGTCATTCGGTCCAAATGGTCGGTTTGGTCCAGTTTTTGGACCGAACCGAAATACCCAAAATTTTAATTGTATGGACCGAACCGGACCGAACCGAATATTTTCGGTTCGGTCCATTCGGTCCATTAGGGTCAATTCGGTCCAAAATACCATTTTATATAAAAAAAATATGTATTTCAATATAATAATTATTATGCATTATAAATATCATTAAATCTAATTCAATACCAACAATTTAAAGAGATACTCATACACTACGAAATAGAGTCAAATTTTAGTATTTAAATATAAAATCACTTCATTCATGGCTCCAATCCTCCAATATCATGCAAACCTGCAGTTAATATAATTTTTTATATCAAATTACAAACAAAATGTTTAAACTATAAAGATTCGGTCCATTCGGTTTTTATTTTATACAAATATTCGGTCCATTCAGTTGGTATACAAATCACTTAATTCATTCAATCATGACTACTAGTCCATATACAAATATATTTTTTGTTAAATATATATATATATATATTATTTAATTATAAAATTCGGTCCATTCGGTTTTAAAATTTTAGGACCGAACCGAACCGAACAGACCAAATTTTTAAAAAATTTGGACCGAAAACCGAACCGAATTTTTTTGGACCGAACCGAACGGACCGAATTTCCTCGGTTCGGTTCGGTTTTTCGGTTTTTTCGGTTTTCTACTCACCCCTAGTCACATTACTTTCGGTTTTCGGCTTATCACAATTGTAACAATTATCTTTGAACTTCTTGTTCGGAGGCTTCTGTTCCTTGCCAACACGCTTTCTCTTTTTGCAATTCCCAGACTCGGCCAAATTCACACGCGCCTCTCCATTCTTCATGTTGCTCTTGACTTCGGATTTACGGTTATCTTCCTCGATCCTTAGTCTCACGATCAAGTCCTCAAGCCCCATCTCCTTGCGTTTGTGCTTGAGGTAGTTCTTGAAATCCTTCCAAAGAGGCGGTAGCTTCTCTATTAAGGCAGCTACTTGAAAGGATTCTGAAAGTTGCATATCTTCGGCATGAATCTCATGAAGAATCAGCTGCAACTCTCGAACTTGCTCCATGTTTGTCTTCGAGTCATTCATCTTGAAGTCGAGGAACCGTCCGACAATGAATTTCTTCATTCCGGCATCCTCCGTTTTATACTTCTTGTCCAGAGACCCCCACAATTCTTTGGCGGTCTCGTAGGTGGCATAGACACTATTCATCGAGTCGTCTAGCCTATTTAGTATGTAGTTTCGACATAGGAAGTCACTGTGATTCCATGTGTCAAGAGCATTCAAACTTTCTTGGTCGTTGCTCCCCTCCTCAACGGTAGGAGGATCTTCCCTCAGGAACCTTGCGAGGTTGAGGGTGGTCAGATAGAACAACATCTTTGATTGCCATCTCTTGAAATCGGTACCGATAAATTTTGCCTGTTTTTCAGAGTGGGCAGCAGGAAGATGAGGAGTTGTAGCAGGAGTAGAACTTCGAATACACAAATATAATGCAGACACAGACTTAAAAGTCGAGGCACGAGTTAGACTCACTCTCCGTAAGACGTTATTGCCCCGTACTCAGGTACCCCGTACTCGAGTACAATACGGATTGTTGGCAACCGTCCCCAAGATACAACGACTTTGGAACTTTCGACTGCTGCACTACAAGTCAGAAGTTATCGGCGAATCGCAAATAGGTATCCGGAACTTTCGACTCGACTGTAATGCAATCTTAGAATACTAGGATACTTTGGGTGTTTTGAAGGCTAGAAAGCTGTTTTGATGTTGGAGTGATGGAAATGCATTCTGGGGGGTGTATTTATACTAATTGAAGAGGTGTGATGCCTTTTTGGTTAATGGGTGCCACCTTTTGGGCCTCTCAATCTGAGCCCTTGAATTTGGGATTCGAATTTGAACCCAATGGACGCGTCCGTACGGGTCTGGGTGACCATTCTGGCGCCGACCCGTATGCGCGGTCCGACCCGGTTCGCTTTGACTCGCGCGCGCCCCTTCGCGAACCGCCTGAACCCGATCCGATCCGACCCATGAGCCACGTTTGAAAAATTTAAGGCTCCTTAGGACGATGCATACGTGCGAAGTGCAAAGTGCGCCTCTAAAGCGCCCAATGCGACGTGCGCCTGCGGGGTGCGGGTGTGAGTCCAAGTCACCACCACTTAGTCAAGATTATCTTTCTATGACATAATGTCTACTTATATGGAAGATCCACTCTTCCAATTTTCCAATATCCCTTTCCTTACTTCTCCACTTTTCCTCTTCAATTTTAGGAATTCCCATGATAACTTCATGTATTAATATCTCATTCACCCGAAATTGATTTTGAGCAAATTAATATACCAAATTCATCTACTCCGAACGCAGTTTATGAATTTGCAATTTATTTCCATTTTCTATAAATGGAACACCAAATTAAAATTGGTCAAAATTGGGTCAATTATCCAAATTTCAAACCAATTTCTAACATGAATTAAGGCTAAATTAAGGCTAAGGTTATATTTTTTATTATTAATACACATCATCAAAAAATGTTAAACAAAAATTTCGAAAAATTTTGTCAATTTTTTCCGAAAATGCCAAAAAAAAAAAAAAAAAAAAAAAAAACTAAACAAAATTGTTAAATTTTTCGGTAAATATTTCTATACATTTTTTTGGATGGGGGTATTCACAAAACTAGATTGTATTTAACCTGGGCCTATAATTAATAACCGGCCCAAGTTATATACCTTTTTTTGTTAATACACTCAATAAAAAAAATTGATTTTTTTTTTTGAAAAATTTCCGAATGCAAAAAAAAAAAAAAAAAAAAACAACCAAACCTACTATCTAGTTATTGCTTTTCAGATTTGTTTCCGAAAATTATTGCTTTTAAAAAAAAAAATTTCCTGAATTTTTTTTTTCTTTTTGGTGGAGTGTATTATAAAAATATGAGACTTAAGCTTAAAGGGCTCCAAAGCTTATAGAACACTCAGCAAGGCCTGGCCCAAATACCATCAAATTGGAAGAATGGATTCGGTAGGGATGTCAAATGTGGTCAAGCTTGGAGAATGGTTATTGGACAACCTTCCAACCTAAACTTTTATTTTTTTATAATTATAATACGAAAATGCAATCAAATCCAAATTACTAATAATTAGACAGAGAAACAACTCACTAAATTTAGAATTTGTAACCTGATATAAGAATAAAAATGAATATACAATAATTGTAGTGATTAATAAAAATAAAAAATAATAAAAAACACTGTTTTTTTTTTTTATCAATATATAAACATTACCTTATTTGATTACATTTCTCCATTCCTCACTCATTTTACTATATACTATGCTATAATAAAAAATCTATTTTCTGTTCCATTTAAAAATAAAAAAAATTACACACAATATTATAATCACTAATAATCATTCATTTAATTAATTTATTCGAATAAAATAAAATTTCATTTAAAAATCCAACCATGCGCCACCTAAATTCACTATTTCAATGTTTGGTCTAATATCTATTTTCTAGTTATTATTTTGGCTGGACAAAATATAAGGTGAAAATGGTTATTATTCAGTAAAGATAACTCTTTCACTCCCTAATTAATGTATAAACTAATTTCACTCCCTAAATACTCTTTTGACTTGGCCCATTTGCCCCGATTGCCTATTTTCACCTTCATTAGTCGATTAACTAGACTTTTAACACACGTAAAAGTCATTTAAGTAGAATAAATCCGGATTGCATAATTCAGTGGGTAAAAATTCAGGATTTAAATGACCACATCGAGAAGCCAAACATCTCAACGAAACTATGTATGACTTATTTAAACTTATTTATTCAGTGGGTAAAAAATCAGGATTTAATACTACCTCCGTCTAGAGCTGGCAAAATTGGCCCGGCCCGCCCGGTATATGGGCCGGGCTGGGCCAAGAATATAGCGGCCCAAAAAAATCGGGTCGTTTTGGCCCGGCCCGATTGGCCCGACGGGCCAAATGGACTCGGGCCGGGCTGGCCCGGTCATTATGTTTTTTTTTTTTTTTTAATAATTAAATCTGTTATTACTTTTTACTTATTAGAATTTAGAATATTAATTATTAGAAATAAGTAAAGAAGAAGTAACACGGTTTGTGTATTTTCCTTTCTGACTTTTCCTATAAAATGGATAAGAGAATATGCGGTCCTTAAATATCTAGTAATACTTATTCTTTTTTTACCTTTTTTTTTTCTTCATATTCCTCCTTTCTTGTGCTTTTGAATAGGTAGTAAAATCATGAAGTAATTTGCACCTATCATTACTCTCTGCTAGTCTGCTTTTCTTAATTTCTTTATTTTTGAGTGTACTATTCTTATTTCTGTTAGTTGCATTATTTATTTATAATTCTAAATACATCTTATTAGTTGTATTGCTAATTTATTGAAATAGTTTAATAATACATCCTAAATGACTCCAGTATATGCTAAGCCTATACTCCAATATATCAATATGCCCATTCAATCATTAATAATAAAAAAAAATAAAAAATTAAACGGGCTGGGCTGGCCCGATAGCCCGTGGGCTAAGGTGGGCTGGGCTGGGCTGGGCTGAGTTTTTTGTGGCCCGATTGCAAATGGGCCGGCCCGGCCCAGCCCGCGAACAGTATTTGGCCCGATGGGCTGGGCCGGGCCGGCCCGGCCCGCCCGTTTTGCCACCTCTACCTCCGTCCCCCAAAAGTATGAATTTGTATTATTTTCAACAATTTTTTTTTTTTTTTACCAATCATTTATCATTTTATATATGTATGTCATCAACTTTATATTTTTAAACAACCAATTTATAACAATACATCAAAATATATTTACGTTATATATTTACATCAAAACCTGTCAAAAAAACAAATGAGGGAGTATAATTTAATTATGTAAATTTTTAATTAATTTACATAAACATTATAAATTTCTGATCTTATTAATTGAATTTATAAGTGGGTAAAGAAAGATTTATCCGTGCATAACATAAACTCGCACAGAGAAAGTTGGTATTAAGAAAATGATGAAAAGTAGAGAATGAATGAAGATAAAATAATAGATTAATTGTGAGAGAGAGACACAGCAGAAAATCCTAATCCTAAAGAGCTGGCTTGTATAATTTCTGGACCATTTTCCTGTAGTCTGCATTTGAGGGAGAGAGTTTATTTAGGTAATAAAGCAAGTGCAAGTGGTATGTATAATGTATTGTATAACAACACAAGACCAAGACGCATACCTTGTTGGTTGCTCCAAAGCGCGGCGGCCTGGGTGTTGAGCGGCGAACTTATATTCGGCTCTGACGAAATCATAGTGTGAATGAATATAAGACGAAATCAATCAATCAGTCAGTCAGTCAAGAGAAGAGTGAGCGTTACCTCCAAGCAAACTCTGGATAGATAGCAAGATTGTCCTAACATCATAGGCAGATGACCACTTATCCTGCAATATATCCAAGCATATGTTCCCATACAAATCGACGTTGGGATGAAAGCAACACGTCTCGAATTTAACCTTGGGAGATTTGAAAGGATAGTCGGTGGGGAAGGACAACGATAGCTTGTATTCCGTTCCTTCGAACACCGTATCCTTGCTGCCACAGATTGTCCCTTTCCACAGGAATATGTTATCCTCTTCAGGGAATGCTGATATTCCAGGATCACCTCCCATCTACACACACACACACACATTATCACAATCTTACTTAATCTCCATTCATTCATTCATTCATTCATTCAATGAAACTAATTCTCACCATTAGGGCCATTAGCTCACATTGCAACCTGTTTTAATAACAAAATCAAAAGCATTAGGCATCAGATACAAATACCCAAATCTTATCTACACTGATTAAGTTACCCGGATAATTCATTGATTCTGCAGCTAAATAATTAAAATGCAATCCTTATATCCATCATTCACCAAAAGGGGTAACAACGAATTACAGAGTTCCTATTTATAATAAATAACTATGATTTTAGGCGTATAAACCCAACCCCACTAATTAATCAAAACTTAAATAATGCAGTAAACCTTAAATAATTAAAATACAATCTAAACTTTGTGAAAATAATAAGGTATAAATAGGTTTTATAGAACAAAATACAAACAATTTTATAACTTTTACATGAATAATTGGTGATAATTGAAATTAAGTCGATATTCATACAGTGTCGAATATTTATTTATACTTAAAAGGTGAAATTTGGAGTGCGTTTTACAATAGTTTCGGTATTAGGTTTGAAGATGATAAAATTGTTAAAGAATTGCATAGCAATAAAAAAAAAAAAAAAATCAACAAGAAAACAAGAATCATCTGAATTAGAAATATAACTAATTCCTGAAGACATCAGATGGAAAATATTATCAATTTAAAGAAATTAGATCTGTTTGTATCGCAGACAGATTCACCTTTATTTTTCCGAATTAGAAATTCAATCAAATCCCAGCAGAAGAAACGCGTGAATAAAATCAGATCTACAAAATTGCATTCAACCAAAACAGACCTTTTCAAAACCGACTGGGTATCGACGGTTTTGGCGGCCGGAGAAGTCTGCTTTGCCGCCGGCGCCGGCGCGGCAGGGGTGTTGGGGTTGCTGTCTTGGTTGTGAGAATTATTGACTGCGGCCATCGTTTTCGCACCTTTTCCTCCTTGTTTAGATCAATAATCGATTTCAAGAGAATGAAGATTTTGATTTCAAGATTGTTCGCAAATTGAAGAAGTTCTTCTTCTTCAGAGAGCAAGGAGATGAGAGAGGAGAGAGAGTGGGCGATGAGGGATAATTAGCAGATGGGGGTTATAAAAGGAAGGGGTAATGTTCTGATATTTAATTCAAAAATTCAAAATCGTTTTTGAACGTTACATCCAGTGTGGGGAGCGGTGGCTCAACGTCTAACGGCTAGTTTTTTTTTTTTTTAACAAAAGATTCATTAGGTGGTGGGTTGTAAACGAATCAAATACTTTTGGTTCGATTCGGTATTCGTATTCGAATTTTGATATTCGTATTCGAAATTTTATGATTCGAATTCGATTACAAATATTCGATTCGATTCGTTTGTTATTCAAATACAAATAAAAAATTATGATATTCGATTCGATATTCGTAAGTATTCGATTAAATATAATAAATTAATAATAATAATAATAACATTAGTAGTAAAAGTTTTTAAATCCAGTATAAGTATAAGACTCTCTCTTATCCAGCCCACCACAGTAAATATTGCAAGGCCCAATCAGTTAGTTTAATTATAAAAGGGAACTATATATAGAATATCAAACTTTCAATTCTAAATTACCATTCTAAATTATTTCACGGAATGTGAAACCCTAAAAGGGTTCATCTTTCCCAAGTTCATTTCTCGCTCCCACGCAGTCACGCCATCCACCAACGGCGCCTTGCCTCCACAGAAGGAGTTCTCACCAGTCGTCTGTTCTTCCCGACAACAAGAGGTGTTCTCACCTGATCTACAATCAAGACCACAATCTTCTCAGTCGTCTCTCCATCCTCTCTCTTCTCCTTCTCACTTCCCCTTTTGTTTTTGTAAACGCTCTACAAGCCATTAATTTCTTTTGGGTGAAGAATGAACATGAGACTCGTGATTGGGTCGTAGATCGACTTATATGGAATATCTAATTTTATGTATGAAAAAATTGGATAAAGAGACAGATCTATTTTTTTTTTCTCATTGTTGTTTAGATGATATGAAAAGAGGCAGATCTGTTTTTCTTTTTAATTTTTGCTTGTTCTTCATTGTTGTTTAGATCCTACGGAAACAAGAGGTCGGATCTATTTTACAATTTTTAATTTCCTGAATAATGTTCGTCTTAATTTTGTGGATTAAAAGCATAAAAAATTAAATTTTGATTAAATAAACAATAAGAAAAAAATCGAATCGAATACTCGAATCGAATCAAATAATTCGAATATCTATTTCGAATCGAATTCGAATCGATATTTTTATTCGAATAATAATCGAATACGAATACGAATATTCGAATAGTTTCACGAATCGAATCGAATACAGTGATATTCGCTTCGATTCGATTCGTTTACATCCCTAGGTGGTGGTGTTATTTAGTTTTAGTTTCCTTTTTCATTAGGTTGGTTATGTAACAATATGTTTATGGGTTAAAATTCACGGTCTAACATATAAAATAATAAAAAAAGATGGCATGCCTTGCCATTGTACCACCGATAGCCCCGATGACATAAACTTGCATATTATCCAAAATTGTTACATGTCTCTGTGTCATTTGTTGTTATAATATTTTTTATTCGTAAATATTAAAGATAATGTGTACTAAAAAAACATTAAAACTCGTAAAATAAAATTTTCTACCAATAGAGTCTAATATCCAAATATTTTGAAACATAAAAAAAAAAAAAATTCTCTCTTCATCTTCTAATAATTGTATCCTAATTTCTATCATTTCCTATTATGGATACAAATAATCCAGTTATTTTTCAAACTCTCAAAATTATTCAGTCTCTTAAAATTATCCAAACTTTGGATCTTATCTTAGCTCTTCTTTTTCGATAAGAATTTTTAAACTCACAATATTTTCAAAATGCTCAGTTTTCTCCGGATCTTAATCAAGTTTCTATCTACGAACAAGACCAAACATCACAAAATATCACCCGAAATTTATTCCAAGAAGCTCCACCGACAGACAAAAATAAAAAGGGGGCAAAAAATGTCCCTGTTGTGTGAAAGGAGATATAATACTAATGACATCTTGGTGTTACAGCGGAGAAAATGTACGTGGTAAAGATCAGAAGGGTGTCTCGTTGTGGAATTTCAGCATATGTATCACAAAGCTCAACAAAAAATCCAAAGAGATAAATGAATAAACGTGGAGCCAATGAAAGATCATTGGAAACGACTTAGCGAAAATGCAAATAAGTGGATTGTAAATTACAAGAAAGCATATAGTTGAAAAAAGGAGTGGAATGGGCTAGAACGATATTGAGAAAGAAGCTCATTCAATTTATGAAGCAGGTGGTAATAAGTTTCAGGATTTTATTGTATTTAATGAAGTTATGTGTAAGAATCCCAAATGAAAAATTAAATTAGATCATGATTCAACACCTGTATGAGATGAAAATGAACATGGTAATGCAAAAAGTGGTGCCAGCTCAAAGAGATCAAAGACAAGTGAAAATGGAGAGTATGTCATCCCCTCTAATCAGAAACTCCAGACAGTAGATATTCAACTATTCTTCGTCCTATAGATAGAGAAAAGGAAAAAGGGAAAGGAAAAGACAAAACATCACAACCTAATGAAGTTGTTGCAGAAATTTGTGCAATGAGACTCATTAGATAAAAAAAAGTTGAAGTGGTGAGCAATCTGGAAAGAGAGAGAATGAAATACGAGAGAGAAAAGGAAGAGAGGAAGATTATGATGTCGAATTGTAAAACGTTGATGACATTGATGGTGAAAGATCACTTAACCCCTGAAGATGAAGAGATTGTTGGTGTATACTATAAAACAAACTTTTGATGGGCTTATGGATGTATATTTGATTTCCTTATTATTTGAAATAAATGGGTTTTCACATTATTGCATTCTTATTGATTTCTTGTATGTTTGCTTATCTTATATTGTAGATAATGTGGGGGGTTTATAGTCACATAGAAGATCATATTGTCTGTTCCTTATAGGATATAAACAATATTCACAACTGAGATAGTTCTGGACATAACTATTGGTTTAAATTGTAGTATGAACTTGTTGATGGCTTGTCTTGGCCATTAGTTTATACTAGTGCGCTATGTCATATTGATGGATCACAGATAAGCCATGTTCTTCTATTCTAACGGTCATGAAGAACTCTTATACCTAAGTGTGATATTTAGATGTGCAGGGCGCTTGTTCACTAATTTGATTTATCATGGGTGAGAATCTAGCTAAATTCAACATACTGCATATTTTGGGTAGTGACACCGTTCGCACGATGTTTATTTATTGATATTAGGGCACCGTGTCCTGGTAATCCAGGTTGATGACGTCCCCTTGAGGAAACTCATAAAGAAATATCGTATTAAACCCTGTAGGCGGATTTAATTCGTACGACAACAAGGTTGAGTGGTACTACTCGATGTTAATTAATTAAAGTAGTCAGAAGCTTTAATAATTAATGGATGTGCGATATCTTTAACGGGGGGAATATAGTCTAATAGAAGCCCTGATTCGGTTGGGGATAGGACGAAAGTGCAATGTTGTTACTCAAAATATGTATTTTAATACGGTTTATGTGGCTTTTGGATGAGTAACTAACTTAATAATTATCGAATGATTGAACATTAATTGCTTAAGGCTCTTAGGTGATAAATGAATACGAGAAAACAATAAATGCAAAGAGATTTGCCAAGTCTTTGTGTACACTTGGGTTTAAAGTGGTAGGTGTGTATCAAATACTAATGAGCATGTATTTATAGCCCAAGGGTATGCCCTTGGGCTGACCTAAACTTACTCGGGCAGCCCAGCATTTAATGCTCGGGCTGACCCTAGTTTCGAGTAATGGGCCGAAGTCATTTGTGTAGGTGATCTCGGCCCAATACGAGTAGTCCACATGGAAAGTGGCATGAACTTTTTCCTGAGATCGTGGGATTTCCTGCCATAAGTATGGTCTGTCCCTCTGGAGTTGGTTCTGATTCACTGTTCCTCGTACTAGAAATGGAATGATTGCCTGATAGCGTCTGGATTTGGCCTTATCTTGGATAAGATCAAGAATGTGACATCCTCATCTTGAAGGTTGCCGAGGTGACCTCTTTTCTTCCTTGATTCTAGACTGATCATTCTTCTTGAACTTCACGCTGTCTCCTTTTGATGGTCGTCCTCATCTGTCACCTGGCGTGGAAAGCCGGGGCCGACCCAGTCCCTGCCGCAGATCCCGTCATGCCGCCTTGGACATAAATTATATATGACGAGGGTGGCATTGGACTCACTAGCCGTATCCCTCGTCTTTCTGACTTTTCTCCTTGCCGAGGCCGAGCCTCCTCGACTCTAAGATACGATCTCCTTTGCTCCTTCTTTCATCCGAAGAAGTTGAGCCTCGTCCTGCCCGAGACGTCTTGACCTCGTCATTACTGGATTATTCGTCACACAACAATTGCCCCTCGACTTGTCTGGATGCCATAACCTTCGGTTGGGTCGAAAACTAGCCGAGGTGTGTCGGAACTGGTTGAGTTGTAACTGTTTACAACTTCATAGTCGTCGTGGGAGAGATAAACACGACGTGGGGTGTGTTGTTACCCAATTTAAAGGTTTAACGAGCTTTATGTGGCTATGATCGGATAAAACAAGATAGTGTGCCAAGAGGAGTTAGCCGAGAAAGCTTCCTCCTAATGGGCTTGAAGAGAAAATGCAAGGAAAGTAAATGCACAAGGATTAGCCGAGGGGTTTAGGCTCGGTCTTAAGTGGCTCTTTTATTTATGAGCTCAAAGGCTCTATTTATAGTAATTCCTAGGTTACATTGTATTGCCTTAGCTATTTTGATAGGATATTCAATGATTGCTAATGCTTTTCTGTCTCTTTGCTAGTGTCTAGTCATCAATGAGTGGTGGCCTTTTTTTGTTGTATCTGCGGGTTGTCCTCCGCCAATGGGAGCATAGCAACTGGCTTGTTGGCACTGTTATTTTAGGTACCCTTCAGTCCTATCTGACGCCTGCTACCTGCAGCTGCGCTCGTCCTTTCTTCAGGTGCGAGCACTGCAGCCTGGGCTGCGGTTATGTCCCTCCTTTCATGCTATACCCTCAGTTGTCTTATCCTGAAATGGGATTAATAGGAGCTTGACCTCGCCTTTCGGGCGAGGTCCAGGGTGACGTGGTCTGGGTGCGTTCTTGTCCGCCGCTTGGTGTATCTTGTCTTGGTCCGACTCTGGGCGGGCGAGGTCGCTAGTGGGCGAGGTCACGGATGGGGCGAGGTCGCTGATAGGGTGAGGTCGCCCTAATTGTCGAGGTCGAGGTTGAACATATTTTCCCCCTACAACAGGGTGATGGAACGTCATCTAGGGAAGAGACATTTCGTCTACCCCTATGTGCCGCCCTATCTATAGGCAATGATTATGCCTTATTGGGAAAACACGAGTTGGGGTTGGATGCGCTCGCACGAAAGGTCGCAACTGGTCCAGACACGCCTGCTGTCTAACACGCGTTTCGCCCGTGATCCTCCAAATTTCGCTTTCTTTCGCTTCGACCCCCGACATGGGAGTTGGGTATTTGCATCTTGACCCCACCGTTCTCTTATAAAAGGGGATTAACTCCTCTATTTCAAATTTTACTTCCCACTCTGAATTCTCTTGCTAAACCTCTCATTTTCCAGCGCGATCTTTCCGGCGACTTCAGTGTTCGAGTGCTCAGCTCCAATTGGTAAGATCTCCATCTTCTCACTTTTTTTCTCGTTCAAGTTCAAAAATGACTTCAGACAAAGGGGCTTTTTCCTCATTTGGCACCAGTCATGGGGTAGGCGAGCTTCGCTCGCGGCTTCAAAGGGGAATCACTAGCCAGAATCCCTTCTCCTTGTCCAACAGGGACAACTTGGAAGGGATTTTCGACCGTGCACCCATTGGGGTGGCGGAAATTCCGGCTCAGTCTCCGGGGGGCGGTATTCATGCCTTTGAAGGCTCCTCCGCCCGAGACTGTGGCGCCAACGAGCCATTCGGGCATGATCTGTCGGCCGAGGGATCCCGAATTTTCCAAGATTTGGAGGCCTGTGCTCATGTAGAAAGGGAGGAGGCAAAAAAGGCCGCGGCGTTGGCCGCCTGGAGGAAGAGAGCCGATGAGATAGAGGAAGACCATCGTCAGTGGGCCACCTTCATCGATAAAAGGTCGGGAGAGGGGCCCGATTTCATATATGATTTTTATATGGCGTCACATGAGTTCAACCGTCCCAGGCGTGAGCCGCACCAATACCCGACTCCCACTAGGATGAGGTTCCACTGGAACAATATTGAGAGCACGATGATGGAGAGGAACCTCAAAGATTGACGGTGAACCTTCCAGGTTCCCATTGATGTTTACTTCTATGTTCATGAGAAGGACAAGAGGGCCGACCAACCTCTACCGGGAATGGTGGCCATCTCGTACGATATACTGGACGTGGGTCTTCGCTTTTCGCTCCACCCTGCCATCACGAACCTCCTCAATGCTTGGGGTCTGGCGTCTTTACAATTTAGTATCAATGCTTGGCGGAGCCTCATCGGCACATACGTTCTCTTCGGTCTTCACTGCCTATACCGCATGCCGACAGCCGGGGAGATGAAATACCTCTACAGCTTGGTAAAAGATCCGAAGAAGAATGGTGATATCCACGTTAAGCATCGACATGAAAAACTCATGTTTGACATGCCGTCCAAGGTTCATACCAAGGAGAAATACTGGTTCTGGGTATCGGGGTGATGGAAATCTGGCCGCGGTCATGTCGACGTAGAAATTCCCACTACTTTTGGGAGGAAACAAGATAGTAAGTTTTGATATTCCTTTGCTTATCTTGTACTGATCTAATATTTATTTTTGTATGCAGGTTACTTGGTGCCTTGGCTGGAAGAGCTGCCTTTTGATTTCCATCTCGTCCTCACCAAGATCGACCTCGTCGACTCTCGTGAGTGGCACTATCGGATGCTTCTTACAGAGAAGAAAAGGCAGGAATCTCGTCTCTTCTGCTATCCTCGGTACTTTGACCTTCCTCTCCGTAAGTTTTATTCTTACTGGACTTTGTTCATTTGTTAGAATTTTCCTTTCTAACTCATTTCTTATCTTTGTAGGCGATTATCCCATCTATCTCACTTGTCCCCCCGAGCTCGTAATGGAGATGCCTAACCCACTCGCTCATATGAAGGCCCTTGTGTGCAAAAAGAAGAAAGGGGGTAAGAATGCCCTGGCCATGCCAGCTCCACCGAGGGAGCCAGTCGAGATTCCCACAACTATGAGCTTGGTGACGTTGGTCGTTGCCCCTGTTTCCAAGGCCGAGAAGGCCCCTCCCCAGCCCCATGAGAAAAGGGACTGAGAAGCTGATGACCATGAGGTCGTGGAGGTGGATGATGCTCCCACCTCTAATAAGATTCGCTGAGGGGCAATGGTGGCGACAACGGGCGCTGGGAGTCCTGGGGATGCGGTGGAGGATATTCCGGACCAGTCCTACCTTGGTCGGGATCTCGACCGTAGTGCCAGGTCTGTACTTCGAGTAATATGTCGCCTCTCTTTTGATTATCTTCGGAGATGAGCTAATTTATCCTTCTTTTTTTCTGGGATCCCGAGCTGGAGGCTACCATGGAGAACAAAAATGGGAACTCTAACATTTATCTTTCCCAAGCCCTTCAGCTTAAGGTTGCTTCGGTGATGAGCCATGCTCTCACCCAAAAGAAGAATGAAGCCACTCGGGCTCACCGGGAAGAGAAGAGGAGGTAGAAAGTCCTCCGAGACTTGGAGGCCAAAGTCACCTCCTTAGAGGCCGTTGCTGAGGCGGGCAAGAAAGCTACCTCTGAGGTCGCCATCCTCTCGGCCAAGGTGCGTGCTGAAAAAGGGAAAATACGCTCCTCGAGGAGAAATTACGCCGGGAAGGGGAGGCCTCGGCTAAGCTGGCTGAGGAGAAGGCGAGGGTTGAAAGGCTCCGGGTCGAGGGGAGGAGGCGGCCAGGGCTTCGAAGGCGGAGATACTGCTCGCCAACCAAGAGTGGCCAAGGTGAAGGGGGAGCTGGCCTCGGCCCAGGAAATGGTCGAGGATTTCAAGAAGAAATTGGCCTCGTCTCCCGAAGAGTACAATGCCATGAGCGATACCCTCTAAACTACTAACTACTCCTACAATCTGGCCTCCATCCGAGTTCTCCACAAGGTCGGTCACCCCATTGACGAACTGGCCAAGTTCTTTAAGGACTATATCCTCGGCCATCCTTTCAACGTCGACTTTTATGTCGGCTATCTTGACTTGGATAAGGAGATGGGTGTTAATTTGAGCTAGTAGCCAGACCGCTCTCGGCTGCTGATGCCGGGGGAGTCTCCTCCCGAAGTGGAGAGCAATGAGGAAGAGGGAGTTGCTGAGGGAGTTGGAGCTGAGGAGGCCAGGGTTGATGGAACGAGGGTGACATTCGAGGGGGTCGAGACCAGGACTGAAGGAGTTGGGGCCGATGAGGCCGAAGGTGCTGGGGCCGATGGAGCCAGTCTTTAGGTTTTGTGTTTTGAAGTTTTGTACTGCCCTCGAAGGCCACTTTGTATTTCCCCTTTACTTAATGAAATTTTGCTTTATATTTTTGAACTCTTGAGCTTCTGTTTTGTTTCTTTTCTCGACTAGTTTATAATTTGAACTTAATGAAAGGAGTGAGAAAACCAACTAAAGTAAATGGTCTCGATTCTAGGTGAGGATCTCGACTACTTTCCTTCCATTATATTTAAATTGACGAGAATTGAAGTACATCGAGTCCATATTAGCCAATTGCCCCCGAGCTCTTGCCTCGTCAAGTGTTTTAGACTTTTTGCAAGGTTGGACCTCGTCTTTACATTTTATCTTTAACTATACCACCTTAAGAAGCTTGTATATTAGCAATCGCCTATGAGTTTTACCTCGACGAGAGTCTTTTATCCCCTTGAGATCTAGTCTCGTCTAGGGACTTTTGTGCCATTACGAAGCATGTCCGCGTAATTGGTCTTAGTGCTCTAGGGAGGCTTGGCCTCTTAAAGAGTCGGGGTGTAACATGACTGGCTTAAAAGGTCTCGCTATTAATGCTCGCCTCAGATCTATATGGTCCTCGGGAGACTTCTTCTCGATGAGACTTTTGCCCCTCTGATCTCGTCCGGGGACTTTATGCCATTACGATGCATGTCCTCGTAATTGGTCTTATGCTCTAGGGAGGCTTGGTCTCTTAAAGAATCTTAGGTGCCTTGGTTGAGATCTTGTTCAACCAAGGGCTTTTGCCCTCTGAGGCGGGTCCTCGACGAGGGTCTTTCATTCGCCAAGGTATGGCCCTTGGACGGAGTTAAATCCTAGACGAGCATGGGTCTTGTTTTAGGACTCTGTGCCCCACCCGAGGTATGTCCTTGGATGGGGCCTTGTTTTAACTTTGGCCATGGGCTTGCCTTGGACCTCGGCTTTGTGCCCTATTACAGGTATGTCCTAGAATTGGGACATTGTATTGCTTTAGTTGAGGCCCAGCCTCGTCCAAAGGCTTTGATTGGTATGTGACTGGTAAAAGTGAACTTTATTTCATCGAATTTCAGAGTTACAACTGATTTATTGATAATATTTCTTGAGGTTGATAGCATTCCAAGGGTATTAGTCGGGGATGTCATTGAGGCATTCTAGCTCGTATGCCCCGTTTGCTAAAAACTACACGATTCGAAATGGGCCTACCCAATTTAGGTCGAGGGGGCCCTTCGAGATGGCTTGTACTTTCTTCAGGATGAGGTCGCTAATGGAGAATTGTCTAACCTTCACTTTGGAGTTGAAGAACTTCTCTGACTTTCTCTTGTAGTCCTCGTTCTTCAAAATGGACGAGAGCCTTTTTTCTTCTAGTACGTCTAAATTGGCTAATCTGGCCTTGTCGTTTTCTTCTGTGATGGCCTGTGATGTTCGGTGGCTTGGCACTATGATCTCGGAAGGGATGAAGACTTCGGTCCCGAATGCTAGGGTAAAAGGGGATTCACCTGTTGAGTTCCTGGATGTCGTCCTGTAGGACCAGAGAACCTCGGGGAGGTCAGCGGCCCATTTTTCCTTAGCCTTATCTAACTTTGCCTTGAGCGTATGTTTGAGGATTTTGTTCACCGCCTCGACTTGACCATTTGATTGTGGGTGATATGGAGTGGAGAATTTCTTCTTGATGTTCTATTTTTCATAAAACTCCATCACTTCTAGGTCGTCGAATTGCTTTCCGTTGTCAAAGATGATCGCTTGGAAAAGACCAAAGCGGCATATAATGTTCCTCCAAATAAATTTGATGATCTGGGCTTGGTCGATGGTGGTTAATGCCTCGGCCTCTGAGAAGGGGTAGGGTGAAACTTCTCTTGTACAGTTTATCATTGATAATTATGTACCTCGTCGCTCTTTGCTCCAATTGATGAGACTGGACCCGGTCTTCCAGTAAGGTGCCATCCTTTAGGTATGAGGGGATCGAAGTCATCCAACTTGGTGCCTCGTCGGCTACTGGTACCACTAATTGTTGGTTGATAGATGGAGCCTGGAGCTTGGTTAAGTTGATGTTGGAGAGGTCGGCGGCGCCTTCCGAGGTGGCGAGTTTGGATAGGGCGTCGGCTTGCGAGTATAGTTCCCTTGGGATCTGTTCGATGTAGACCTGGTGGAACTTTTTGCATAGCTCGACAGTGTGCTTGTGATACTTGATCATTTGTTCACCTCGCACCTCGTACTCTCCCGTCAACTAATTGACCACCAACAGTGAGTCCATGAAGATGTTTAGCCTTCGGACCCCGACAACAATGGCTAAGTCGAGGCCGCCAATTAGTGACTCATATTCTACCTCATTGTTGGTGGCGTGGAAAGAGAACCTGACGGCATTGGCGAAGCATTACCCATCTGGTCCCATCAAGATGATCTCGACTCCCGCGCATGTGCTTGTCGAGAAGACATCCACGTACAACTTCCAATCCGGGTGATTCACCTTGGAAGGGTTGGGGGATAAGTGAGTTCCACGACGAAGTCGGCAAGTGCTTGGCCTTTAATGGCGGTCCTAGGGGCATAAGTGACCCTGTACTGAGAAACTTCCAAGGACCACTTGATCAAGAGCCCGCTGGTGTCAAGACTGTAATACTTGGCAGAGAGGAAGAGTCGTTAAGACCTCGACTTGATGTTCGAAAAACATGGTCTCAACCTAACGCTCATGACCAAAGTGTAGGATATTTTTTCCAAGGGAGAGTATCTGACCTCGGCTTCGTGTAGGACCTGACTCACATAGTAGATCGGCAAGTGGTCTTGCCCCTTGGTCCTTACCAACACGACGCTTAGAGCACTGTCGGATGCGGCTAAGTAGAGGTAGAGCTTATTGCCTGGGATTGGTTTGGCCAGGATTTTAGGGTTGGATAGGTACTCCTTTAGCTTGAGGAAAGCTAATTGACTCTCTTTGTTCTAAGAGAATTTTTTGTCTTTGATTGTGGAGAAGAAAGGCTTACTCTTATCACCTAGCCTTGAGATGAATCTGTTTAGTGCGGCCAATTGTCTAGTTAGCACTTGTACTTTACGAACCGTCCTCGGCTCTATCATGTCGATGATGGCTTTGATCTTGGCTGGGTTGGCCTCGATGCCCCTCTGACTGACGATGTGGCCGAGGAACTTCCCTTTGCTGACACCGAAGTGGCACTTCTTTGGATTGAGCTTCATGTTGTAAGATCTTAGTATGGTGAACGCCTCGGCAAGATCTCGGAGGTGGTCTTCCCTTTTCATGCTTTTGACCACGATGTCGTCAATATAGACCTCCATGGACTTGCATAGGGTTGGTAAACATGGTGTTTACTAATCTTTGATAAGTTGCCCCGGCATTTTTCAACCCGAAGGGTATCCTCTTCCAGGAGTACATGTTCTTTTAGGTGTGAAAAGAAGTGTGTTTGACTTCCTCCACGGCCATAGGGATTTGATGGTAACAGACAAATGTGTCTATGAAAGACATTATCTCGTGGCCCACTGCGTTGTCCACTAGATGGTCGATGTGCGGTATATGGAAGTGATCCTTGGGGCATGCCGAGTTCAGATCTGTGAAGTCGATGCAAAGCCTCCAGGTGCCGTTTACTTTCTTGACGAGGACAGGGTTGGAAACCTATGGTGGCTCATCTTGTGCTGGTTCAATCAGTCTGTTCTCGAGGAGCTTTCTGACCTCGACACCTAGGGCCTCGTACTTCTCGGGTCTGAACTTTTTTTTCTTTTGTGCGATGGGTTTTCTGTTGGGATCAATCTTCAAATGGTGGCAGGCATACTTTGGGTCGATGTCGACCATGTCACGATGATCCCATGCGAACACGTCACTGCTCTTTTTCATGAACTTAAGGATCTCGATCCTTAAATTCGGCGGGATGTTTGTCCCAATTGTTACTTCGAGGCTAGGTCGAGCTGGATCCATGAAGACTCTTTCCAGCTCCTCTATGGGAGTGGCCTCTCTAGGATTCGGATATTCACCTCGAGGGTCGAACTCGACAACTATTAGCTCAAAGCCAATTCTGGGTTCCATGGGATCGTCAAGAATTTGGACGAGATCATGTTCGAGATTACATTAATGTCAAAACTAGGTGCGAAATTTAAAAAAGAGCACAAGTAGTTCAAATATTTTCTAGCCATTTTTATCCCCTTTTACCGTGCCAATATGGCCCTCCATAGTGGGGAACTTGACACAGTAAAAGTAGGACTAGGCAACTGCCTTAAAAGTTTTAAGAAAGGGACGACCTAAAAAGCCATTATAGATGTTTGGCTGGTCAACTATTACAAAGTCTAACTGCCTAGTTATCTTCGTCTCTTTCTTCTCGTGGTTGACGAGCTCCACAAAGAGCTTGATTCTTCCATAGGCTTGGACCAGTATCTCCAAAGCCTCGGAGGATGGTGTTGAACGATTTGATGTATGCCGCAAAGCTTCCCATCCTGTCGAAGGCTGACTTGAAGATGATGCAGAAGAAACTATTGTCCACCAACAGACGAACAACGGTGATACCGAGGATCTTGGTGGAGATGACAAAGACATCATTTTTAGGCAAAGAACCCCTTCCCGATTAGCGTTAGTGAAGGTAATCACGGAAGTTTTGGAGATGGTTGGCTCCGGAGGGAAGATAGTGTGGACATTCTCGAATGCCCTTATCTCGACCTTTCTCTTGCGGTATCGAGACCGGGATAAGACCACCAAGGGTTCCCCCCTAGAGAGTGTTCACGTGTCCCCCTGCCCGGGTTGGTGAGACATCATCTTCCTCGTCCTCGACGAGTGTGATGGGAGGAGCTAGCCTAGGCACCTGCGGCCTTTGGTGACGGGGCTGCCCCCTCATACGGGCAGGATATGCCGGTTTCTTAACAAAGTTGTTGAGTTTGTCATCCTCAAACAGCTTCCAAACCTGTCGGAGGAGGTCTCAACACTCGCTAGTGTTGTGCCCCACAACATCATAGTAAGCACACCACTTTGCCCCTGTCCACATGTCCTTTGTTGTGGACGTGCATTGGCTTCTCAGCATGTTGTCATGCTGGATGGCGTTGTATACGTATGACGGGGTCTGGGCTAAGACTTGGAGCAGCTGCTCGTCCGTCTTATTGGCCCATTTCTTGAATGTGCACGGTGCCCTATTTTCCACCCAACGAGTGCAGACGGGTTCTTCCTATGTTGGGGAGAGGACTTGGACTTTTGCCCTACTCCAGCTTTCGGCCGCGGCCTCGGCCTTTGGAGGCCCCATTCTTTGTGCCAAAAGTTTTCGGCGAGTTATCATCTCCCCGACCCTCCCCTTGAATTCGACGTACGTCATGGTGAGCTATTTGGAGATATACCTGAACATGGGGGAGAGGTCGGCAAAGTTGTTGAGTGTTGAGTGGGGGGAGAGCTCGTCACTGATGGGCTCCTCGGTGAGGATGATCTCATCGACCCAGTCGACATACACCTCGTCGGACTCGTTGTTCGCTTGCTTGATATTCACCAGCCTATGGCGTCCTTCGAGCCTGGTGATCTTTGCTGCGAAATAGGCGATTAATTTTTCACTCAGGTCGGTGAAGCTCGTGATTGAGTGCGAGGGCAGGTTGACGTACCACTTGTGCACTAATTCTCCCAAGGTGAGTGGCAATTGGCAGCACTTTGTATCTTTAGTTGCGCCTCAGCCCATCATATAGATACAGTATTTGCTCAGATGAGTTTACAGATTGGTCCTTCCCTCGTATAAAGGGGTCTGAGGGGGTGTGACCTTCGTTTGGACGTAGGCACCTTCAAGCTCCAGGGATAGCGGCTCCCTGCCGAGGTTGGAATGTTTTGATGGAGAGTCTTTGGCCTCCATCTTGTTCTCTATATCGCTAAGGTGTTGCTGGAGAGCGGCAGTGAGGGCTCCTTGGCTGCCCTCGGCTCGAAGGGTGACCTCGGGGCCAAGTTACTCATGTGCCGAGACACAACATTCAAAGTTTGCGACGGGGGAACTTTGAGCTCCCTCGAGCTGTCTCCGCACGGGAGGGCGGCGTTTCTCCTGCTCTTCGGCAGGGGTAGATTTTGGGGGATCTGGGTATCTCGAAGACCTCGTATAGGTCTCCGTTTCTGATTCTGGGGCAGATTGTGCCAAAGATTCGCTTCCTAGGCGACTGAACATGGACTGTGTGTCCGACCCCGATCTCGATGATTGGGGGGCTATGTCGTGGTCCTCGGAGGGAACCACGAATGTCTCTCTCGGTGGTCGAGTGGACCGAGGAGGATTTTTCCTCTTCTTCGTGGGAAGGGTGGCATGGATACCGAGGTCCCTCCTCATCTCCCTAGCCTTCCACCGGAGCTGTTCGATGACAGACTCCACTTGCTTGGGAGTTTGAAAATCGGCGGTGATAGTTGGGATATCCCTCGTCTATCGCATGGGGGTGGCGATGATCGCGGTGGCCATGACTTCTGGACCGGGTTAGATGTGCCTTCCCCAGCGTCGTGATCGACTATTTTCAAGATTTTTGAGAATCTCGAAAGTGTGGGTTTTGGTGATTTTTAAACGAAAAACAGTGAGTGTTCTTCGAGTTCTTGATTCGAGATTTCTGGATTGACTACCCCCATTCTAGCGCCAATTGTTACTTAAAATATGTATCTTAATACAATTTATGTGGCTTTTGGATGAATAACTAACTTAATAATTATTGAATGATTGGGCATTAATTGCTTGAAAGTGATAAATGAATACGAGAAATTAATAAATGTAAAGAGATTTGCCAAGTTTTTGTGTAGGCTTGGGCTTGAAGTGGTGGGTGTGTATTAAATGCTAATGCGCATGTATTTATAGCCCAAGGGTATGCCTTTGGGCTGACCTAAACTTACTCGGGCAGCCCAACATTTAATGCTCGGGCTAGACCTAGTTTCGAGTAATGGGCTGAGGTCACTTGTGTAGGTGAACTCGGCCCAATACGAGTCGGCCACGTGGAAGTGGCATGTACTTGTTCCTGAGATCGTGGGATTTCCTGCCATAGGTATAGTCTGTCCCTCTGGAGTTGGTGCCGGTTCACTGTTCCTCGTACTAGAAATTAAATGATTGCCTGATAGCGTCTAGAATTGGCCTTATCTTGGATAAGATCAAGCACGTGGCATCCTCGTCTTGAAGGCTGTCGAGGTGACCTCTTTTCTTCCTTGATTCTAGACTTGGCTGTTGGTGATCCTTTCTAATCACGTGGATTAGTGGTTGTTTTTAGTTACTAATTAGATCACCAAACAATTACGTGTGATTGATCACTAACCTAATTAGTGAATATGAATATTGGAAGTGAAAAAGAATAAACACGTGTAGTGATTACATGTTAAATTCGTTTTGTTTTGTAATCGAGGTGCTTTGGTTAATGTAGTCGAAGTTTAGATGTATATGTGAATTTGTGCTTATTTTATTGTACAAGTAGGAGGTGTACAAACCTTTGATCTTCCATGTGCGCATGCTTGACACATGGAGATTTGACTAATTTGACCTTAGCTAAACTAAATTCTATCTTCTACACTGGATTTGCTCGTTTAATGAGTTGTTCGCCTCTTTGGGCCTTGTCCTTGAGGAGTTATTAGTTTGATTTTGTTGGTCATCTCTTTTATTGACTCAATTTCTTGATGCCTTAGTTGGATATGTTCGCCTATTGGCTGGAATTGCTCGTCTGAGCTCCATTTGGGTTCGCATGACCTCAGCCTTGAAGTAGCTCGCTTGGGTAGAGTAACTCGCCAGGTTGGAATAGCTCGCCTAGCTATTCCAACTTAGCTTGGCATAATCTTGATTTTAGATGGGATGATTTCGCTTAATTCTGTTCGCTCTAGTTGTAATTCTGCTCGCCTATCAACAATTGCCCCCTAGCCAACCATTATGTTGTAATGATGTGGGGAGAACTACATATGGGTTGGCTATAAATCCTTGTTATGTTGGCGAGCAGTTCTTCTCTGGTGCGAACTGCTTCAATTAAGCGAGCTATCTCGGAGGAGCTGAACTGGTTGGCGACGGTTGGAATACCAAGACTGGGTTCGATTCGAGGCATGACGTGGGCGACATGATTGCCGCTGCCCACGCGCATGCAATACCGAGGTGACGTACCTCCAGGGTTTTCGGAATGAGGCCGCATGCGCTCCGTATTTGTAATTTGGTCCTTCTATTTTCACCCTTGCTCGCAAAATACCCCATTTTTCTTTTTACTATAAAGGAAAATTTTCCTTTCATTTCTTCACTTTTCCTCATACTTTCAGCGCGAAATTTTTGCCCTTTCTTTTTCAAAACTTTCCGGCGATTATACGTTCAAATTCTGGTGACTCTTCATCACTTCTAGCATCATTCCATTGTTTCTCAAGCATTTGTAAGTATAAATTTCTCTTTTTTTTAGTTGAATTTCTTGTTATTTTGGTAAGAAACCTCGAATTCCGTCGTTTCTCTCGTGGAACCGCCGGTGTCTTTTGCTATCCCCACCGGAATCTACCATTAAAGTTTTTCAAGATTTTCCACTCACCTTTTCCACTCATCTTTTCCCCCATAAATCTTCGATTCAAATATCCTCACACTCTGAGACGGGATCCTATCCACCTCGCCATCCCGGGATATGCCCAATCGAAGAGCCCTCCGTTCCCGTGGTTAATTTAGATTCGGATCCCGATGCAGCCTTCGGTGCTTGCTCTATCAATTTAGAGGCTTGATCATCGGGGAAAAGAGTTGTGCGAGCAAATCCTACTCGCCAAGTTGAAGAGGAGACCAGCTCCGACCTCCACGAGGAGGAAGACGAGGTCGAAGTATTGCAACCCACCCCACTAGACGAACTGACCTGGGGATATTTGAAAAATATTCACTACCCCATGCCGGACCCAATCGAGCATCAGATTTCGGTTGCCGTAGCTCGCCAAGTGGACTGGGACGAGTATGAGAGAGAGTATTCCAACCGGTTCACCGTTCCAGCTCGCGGAAGACGAAGACTCAAAGCAACTGAGTACGCGGCGAGCTGCATTGTGTCCGCCATCACTGAGGTGGACTTGCCTAAAATCAGGAGGGATTACAAAATCCCTTTTGATGTACACATGTATGCGCCGCTGACCGATGATAGGGCTGATCACCCACCTCACGGACTGATGGCGATCAACTTGACAACTTTGAACGTTGGAGTCACATTGCCATTGCATCCTTTGATCGACAATTTCCTGGAGCGCACAAACCTCGCCATTACCTAATTGACTCCTGTTGGGTGGATGAATCTCATATCCCTCATGGTATTGTGCACCCTTGAGGGATATCCCAATAAACTGGCTGCCGAGGAGGTTAACTACCTTATGACACCCACTGCCTGTACTGGAGAGGAGGCGGGCTGGTACTACCTCAAGGCGCGACCAAACTTGAGGCTGATTGAGGACATCCCTGGAAAGGTGCGAGACTGGAAGCACGACTGGTTCTGGATTAGTGGGGATTGGCATGCTTCTGCTCGCCCTTATGGCGGTCCGGAGCGCATAAATACTCCGGCGGAGTTTGGGGATCTTATCCGTGAGTCTTATCTCTTCTAAATATTTGAAATGATAAGACTAATTTTATTTTTTTTCTTCTTTTGTTTCAGGTCCCAAGAATCTCAAGTGGCGAAGTGCCAAAGATAGTGTTGACGATCAGTTCTTGTTCACTGTTAGTCTGATCGTCCTTCGACGGCGAGCTGATCGAAGTGTCAACCATCTTTGCTCAGAGGCAACCCGCAGGGTAGCTCGCTTCACTACCTATCCCCATCATCTTGAGGCTCAAGCCCAAGTCCGCGAGGGTAATATTCTTGATTTTAACGAACAATCCTGCTCGCATCTTTTATATGTTCAACTTCTAACTTTTTGTTGTTCACTTTTCTTGCAGACCAGCTCGTCACAGTCGCCATTCACCCTTCCTACTACATTTTAGATCAACACGTATGGGAAATGCCGCTGAAAAGAGGAAGGAAGAAAGGGGACCCGATAACCAAGATGATTTCCCTAGCGGCGAAGGCGCGCAAGGATGACCCCAAGCAGGCGGGCGGGTCTACCTCTGCAAAGTAGCGCGCACCCATCAGCAGCCCGCCAGCGGCGGGAACTCCCAAGTCCAAGAGACTTGTTCGAGGAGACGGCACCCCCGTCTGTAATACGGAAAGGGCGGCCAAGAAGGCCAAGGTTGCCCAAGGAAGTGGAGCTGCCGCTGCTCGCCCAATCGAGCCTGAAGGTGGGCGAGCTCCTTCCGCGGAGCAACATCACGAGCAACCTTTGGTCACTGCTGCTCCTGAAGGGCGTGTTGCCGACCACCCTCATGATGCAACTTATCTCGGATGGGATAAAGGTCGCCATGATGCGTAAGTTCCTAACTTGTTCTCAATTTCTTTCTATTTTTTTAACACCCTCATTTGTATTCAATACAGTTATAAGCCCGAGCAATATCCTGGGCGATCAAATATAGTGCACCAGTATTCTTGCTTGAAGGTGCCCGCCAACTTTCATGAAATTCTGGACTCCTTTGTCTGACGTGCCTCCAAGTCCGTTGCTCGTTCCTGGAGCAAGGACCTGCACGAAATCGTCAAAACCCAGATGCCTCGTGACAACGGTCATCTGTGTATTATTGAGGCGGGTAACACTCTGGTCGCCGTGTAAAAACTGGTCGACCATGTTGAAGATCTGAAGAGAGATGCCCATCAGCATGCAGAAATTGTTAGCCATATTGCTAAGGAAAGAGACGAGGTAAAGGCGGAGGCCAAGAAAATGGTGGCCAATCTTGAAGATAAGGTGAAAGCCCACCAAACGAGCGAGCAACGCACCCTTGACCTCCATGTCAAAGTTTTGGAAGAGCTTCAGATCAAGATGGCCGAGAACGAGCAGCTTTGTGCCGAGCTCGCTCGCATGAAAAAGTAGAAAGAGGTTGCTGAGAAGTTCGCTACCGAGGCAACTGCCAAAATCTCCGACCTCGAGAATCAGTTCGCCAATTCCATCACTTAAGAAGAGGTAATCCCAAAGATGGAGGCGAGCTCGATTATAGGCTTTGTGTCGGCCTATGCTGAGTGTATCCGGGCTGTCAATGAGTTCAATGTCCCTCACATTATTGAGGAGATCGGCAAAGAGTTCACCAACTTTGTCGAAACCAACCCTCCTGCACCCGGGATAACTCTGCAAATTGGCAACTTGCCTGACTACGGGGTTAAGATCAACTTCATTGACCCCCGGGTTATAATTACAAGTTCTCCCGAGGATGAGGAAGAAAAGGTCATCGAGGGCGATCAAACTGAGCCGGTCGAGCAGAGTGAGAAGGCTCGAAAAGAATGAGCAGATGTCGAGGGGTTGATTGCCGAGGTAGTTGAGGACATCCCTATTGATCCATCCTTGTCTGGGGTGCCCTTAGATGATCCTAAGGATGACAACCTTCCTCCTCCTGCCGGGAAGGGCTCTTAGGAAGTAGGATTAGATAGGTCTTTATTTTTCTTTTTGTAGTTGTCCACTCCTTGAAGGAGTGTGTGTAATCATTTTGGGCGAACGACCTTGTTATTAATGGAATATCTTCTTTTGCTCGATTTATTTTCCTTCTTTGTATTTATATTTATGCTTAACAATCTTAATGTAGTTGGGTTTTTTTACTTAAGAACTTTGCCTTCAGAAATTGGAATAAGGGCTTTGGCCTTAGGCTATGTTCATTTAAAAATGAACAACCTTTAAAGGGCTTGATTATATAACAAATTTGTGCCTTGAGCTCAAATCTCCTCTGAACGAACAATCTTGTGATTAAACTTGCTTAAAAATTACAAGTATAGATAACGACATAATTTACAAACTTTAACAAACCAAGCTAATGTAGTTCGACTTCTATACATGCTGTCGAACAATCATCAACTTGCCAAAACATATAATATACAGACTAGGCCAAAGTAGCTCGACAACTATACACTTTGTCAAACTAACTTTGGACTCCTTGGAAAATTAAAACTATACAAGAACAAACAAGTGATTGATCAAGAGCAGCTCGACATCAAGAGTAGTTCGACCAATTAAACTTGTCCGACTACCAGTACTTGGTGAGAAATTTCAAAAAATTAGGCAAGTTTTTGGATCTTACTTGCACACATGCAATTTTAACTTGCTTGTGTGATACATTAGCTCGCCCGGTAAAAGAGCAGCACCACTTCTTCTCATAGCCAGAATAGCTCGCCTATTGGTAGTACTTCTTCAAGTTAGCCACATTCCATGAGTATTGGACCGATGTACCATCTAGATCTTCAATGTCATACGCACCATTGGGTAACCTGTCTGTTACCCTGTATGGACCCTCTCAAGTCGGTCCAAATACGCCTGGAGGTGGGACGAGCTTCTTCCTCAAAACGAGGTCGCCAGCTTTAAACTCTCTTACTTTGACTTGAGAATTGTAATAACGCTCTGCCCTTTGCTTATATGTTGCCTTTCTTAGTTCAATTGTAATTCTTTTTCCTTCGAGCAAATCTAGCTCGACTAATAGGGCAGAGTTGTTCGCTCCTTCTTCAAATCTGGTCTTTCTTAGGGTTTTGGCCTTTAGCTCAATTGGGATAACTGCTTCAGTCCCGAATGCTAGTCGAAATGGTGTTTCTCCTGTACTAGACCTGGGAGAAACTCTGTATGCCCACAACACATCCGGCAATTCCAAAGACCACTTGCCTTTACTTTCTGTTAGCCGTATCTTGAGAATATGGTTGATATCTTATTAACGACTTCTACCTGGCCATTCGACTGTGGATGATAGGGGGTCGAATAATGTTTTCTGATCCCCCATTCAGTGCAGAAGTCCCAAAGCTTCTTCCCGTCAAACTGAGGATCATTGTCTGTCACGAGTGTTTGAGGAATTCTGAATCGGCAGACAATGTTCTTCCAAATGAAATCGATCATTTTTTCCTGAGTGACTTTGACTAGGACTTCTGCTTTTGCCCATTTGGTATAATAGTCCACAGCCACGATGGCGAATCTTACGTTCCCTTTCCCTGGCGGGAAAGGTCCAATGATATCCATTCCCCATCGTGCAAATGGCCAAGGACTGAAAACCGAAACGAGCTCTTGAGCGGGTGTGTGGATGCTTGGGGAAAAGATTTGACATCGATGATAAGATCTGGTCATCTGGATTGCATCTTTTCATAAGGTCGGCCAGTAATAACTTTGCCTTACTGTTTTGTATGCCAAGGCTTGCCCTTCAGCATGATTTCCACAAACTCCTGAATGTATATCTTCCAAAGTAGTCCTCCCTTGCCCCCTAGAAAAATACTTGAGTAGTGGAACTGAAAAGCCTCTTTTGTAAAGTTGCTCGTCTACCAGGGTATACCTTGCTGCTTGTTTTATTATTCTTGCAGCTTTAAAAGAGTTGCTCGACAGTTCACCATCTTTCAAGTATTTGGCTATAGAAGTTCGTCAATCATCATCCTCTTTCAGTTCGACAACTTGATTTACTTGGTAATCAATTGTTGAAGATTGAGTTTTTCTAGTGATGATGATGTCTGTCAAGTCTGCTGGCCCATCACTTGTGGCTAATCTTGCCAAGGCATTAGCTTGTGTGTTGCTCGTTTGTGGTACTTGCTGAATATGTGCTTGATTCAGCATTTACATCAAGTGAGCAGCAATTTGTTGATATTCGATCATGTGTTCGTGTCTAGCCTCGTATTCACCCCATACTTGACTTACTATAAGTTGAGAATCTCCAAATATTTGGAGTCATTTGACTTCGACAGCTAGCGATAAGTGGAGACCTGCAATGAGATCTTTGTATTCGGCCTCATTGTTGGTTGCCATGAATTTGAATCTAACTGCCGAGGTGAATACTTGTCGATCGGGGCTAATAAGGAATATCCCTGCCCTCGAAGCCATGTTTGTTGATGAACCGTCAACATAAAGATGCCAAGGGTGATCTAGCCCTCTCGTCGAATTTTGGGGAAAGGTTAACTCGACTATAAAGTCGGCTAATGCCTGTCCCTTAATTGCTGTTCGAGGTACATAGGTCACTCCAAACTAGCTAATTTCTATGGACCACTTTAGCAGGCGGCCAGCTGTGTCAGGTCGGTGTAGTATCTGCTTGAGTGAGAAAGTTGTTAGTACTTCGACCTGATTATCGAAAAAGTACGGTCTTAACTTTCTGACACTCATGACCAAAGCATATGCCAACTTTTCTGTGGGTGAGTATTTCACCTCGGCTTCATGCAGAGCCTGGCTGACATAGTAGATGGGAAGATGGAATTTGCTTTCTGCCCGTACCAGAACTGAACTTATTGCCACCTCTGAGGCTGCCAGATATAAGTAGAGCTTTTCTCCTGAGATTAGTTTTGATAGAATTTTTACATCTCCCAGGTAGTCTTTTTCAGCTGTTCAAAGGCTTTCTGGCAGTTACCCATCCATACAAAGTTTCCCTTTTTGATGGCTTCAAAGAATGGACGGCATTTGTCTCCTGATTGAGATATAAATTTGTTCAAAGCAGCAAAACATCCTGTCAATCTTTGCACTTCTTTGACAGAACGAGGGGGCTCCATATCAACGATTGCTTTAACTTTTGCAGGGTTAGCTTCAATCCTTCGCTTACTAACCAGATGGCCTAGAAAATTTCCCGAATGTACACCGAAGCTGCTTTTCTTCGGGTTCAACTTCATGTTATATTTTCGGAGAATGTTGAATACTTGGGATAGATGCTGGAGGTGGTCTTCTTTTTGGGTACTTTTAATGACTATATCATCAATATACACCTCCCCCGTCTCTCCGATGTGTTCGTCAATCATTTTGTTCACAAGCCTCTGGTAGGTTGCTCCTGCATTGATCAATCCAAACGACATCCTTTTCCAGCAGAGTAAATTTTTGTTCGTGTAAAAAGTTGTCTTCCTGATCATCAGGATGCATCGGGATTTGGTGGTAACCGGCAAAAGCGTCCATAAATGTAAACATTTCATGCGCGGCTGTGCTATCCACCAGTTGATCAATGTGCGGAAGTGGGAAATTATCCTTTGGGCATGCTGCATTCAGATCTGTAAAGTCTATGCAAACCTCCAGGTTCCATTCGGCTTCCGCACCAGTATTGGGTTTGCTGCCCATTGAGGACATAACGCCTGTCTAATTAAGTCGTTGCCCAACAACTTTTTCACTTCCTCATTGAGGGCTTGGTATTTATCCGGTCCGTATTTTCGTCTTTTCTGATGGACTGGTTTTTAGGCCGAATTAATATTTAACCTGTGACAGGCGTCTTTTGGGTCGATCCCCACCATGGCTGCATGCGACCATGCAAAGACATCAAGATTAGCTTTGAGGAACTCTACCATCCAAGTCTTATAAGGCTTAGGGAGCTCGGACTCTATGTAGAGTTCAAGATCATCACGGCTAGGGTTAACTTTGAGGGCTTCCAGTTCTTCGACTGGAGTTGCTCGTCGTTTTTATCCCTTCCACCGTGGATCAATGATAGGCCCTTCTGGGTTTAGCTCGTCTTCAATGTCCATGGGTTCAACACCTAGGCGGGGATCAAAATCGTTTGCTGAACCAGGATCAATATTGGTCGACAAAATTAGGCCCTCTAGGCTAGTGTTCACTGGTAGCTCGTCGATGGCCACTGATGCCATTGATGATTATGTTGTCGGACAGGATTGGTCGCCCGGGAGCAACTATTGGTCGCCCATGTGCAAGATCTATTCGTCAGTTTCTATTTGATCGTCATGAGGTCCCAAAAAAGTCATTGAGGACAAAAGGTTCATTGTCAAGATGACTGGTGGAGGCTTCCATCATCGATACCTATTTTTCATTTAAACGCAGTTGAAGGAGGCATTCTCGAGCTTTCCTTTGGTCTCCCTTCAACGTCCCAGCTCCGCTTGCAGTTGGGAACTTGACACAATAATAATAGGTTGAAACTGCAGCTTTAAATTCATTTAGAAATGGTCGGCCAAGGAACCCGTTATAGGTGGATTCTTGATCTACGACCAGAAAATCCACCATTCTAGTTATGTTCTTTTCGGGATCCTTGGTCGATACAAGTTGCACAGAAAACCTAATTATTCCTACTGGGCCGTTACAGCATTTCCAAAGCCTAAAATTCAGTGATTGGAATCTTCATTATAGCTCGTATAATCCCTAGCTGGCCCAGCATCTTTTTGAAGATGATGTTGGTATAAGCCCTAGTATCCACCAGTAAATGGTGTACTTTTGTCCCCATTATCTTGGCACAGATTACGAGGGAATCGTTATGGGGTGTTACGATTCCATCCAAGTCTTTTTCTGTGAAGGTCAACTCTGATGTATGGAGAATTGATGGGTTGACCCCCATTTCTTGTACATGAGCTACTGCTCGTAGCTCAGCCTTTCTCTTCCGATTCGATATCGGAGGTCGCCCATCAGAACAACCTCCAACAGGTCCAGCAGGTTCCATCATTTGAATTTCAGGAACCAGTCCTCCTGCTGGGGCTGGAGCTGGTCGCCCAGCACGATTCCTTCGGGGGGCTTGTTCAATATTATCCTCCTCGGAATCATCTTCTCTACCTCTCTTACCGGGTTGCCTCTTCACAAATTCGGATAACTTACCCTCGTAAAATCGCCATAACTGCTTTAGCAAGTCTTAACATTCACTCGTAAAGTGCCCTACGCTCTGATAGTAGGCACAATACTCATTTTGGTTTAACTTGCTAGCGTCTTGACGTATCTTTCTCAGAGGGGTAAGTAACTCCTTTTCCCGAACATTATTGTATATTGCATCGATTGATATGTTGAGCACTTGATTTAACTTGTCCTTCAGCTCAGCCTCTTCATTGAATGCTTTCATGTTTTTAGGAGCTCGATACCCACTATCACTAGATTTCTTTGTATTGTCCTTCTGATCACCTTTGTCTCCAACATCTTTCTGCAAGGCTGCATTGAGACAAAGACTCCCGCCCGGTCACAAAATTATGCGTAAGTTTTAGGGCATTTGAGGTGTACTTCTTTCCAGAGATCAGTGCCCTTCTTTAATCCAGCTAGGACAACCACAATCTTGGTGTCTTCGCTGATAGACTCTCCCTCCAACAAAACCTTGTCAAACCTTTCCAAATACGATTGGTCCGACTCATCATCAGCTTGTTTCAAGTCAAATAACCGATACCTTTGGGATAGGTAGGACCCAGCTGTGGAAAAGTGAGATAGAAACTCCTTACCCAACTGGGCAAATGAATGAATGGATGCCGATGGCAAAGCCGAAAACTATTTATGAACACGATCCCCCAGGGTCAAAGGAAAGTTTCGGCATTGGGTAGCGTCACTTGCCCCCATTGATATCATGTAATCAGAATACTTCATTAAATGCACTCGGGGATCTGCTGTGCCCTCATATTGTATACTTGCAGGAAACTGGATCTTCTTCTGGATTGGAGACTTTAAAATTACTGAAGATAATGGAGAGGATGGAAAAGTGGTATTTCCATAGTTTTTCTGCAGGTCTAACTGACCATGCATGCTTTCGATTGCCTTTCTCATAGACACCGATTCTTCCAATGATCCCCCTTGACTTGGAGGTTGTTCAACAAATATTGGTGCACGACCATCAGTTTATCGCAGTCCCTCACTTGAAAGGGTGGCCTCATAGACTGGCTTTCTGGGATTGGGCGCCCCATCTGGACCCAGGCGACCAAAAGCTGACCGAGTCAATCTTTCGTGGACTGACAGGCGAGCTGGTGCATGGGCTGGGTGAGCTACTTCAGCTCTGGGGTGAATTTCAGTTATTCCCCGGTCAGGGCGACCTAATCTGTTAAGCGCACTCTGGTGTGTGGTTCCCTGGCTAACTCCCGTTGTCTGACCAGGGGTTGATTCTCCATGGCTAGCTGGCTCGTCGAGCTATTTCTCTTTGCCTTTTACCTTATGGACCTGGGGACAATCTGCCACGTTTTGATGTTCATCCCTTGCCTTCTCATGCTCACAAGCTCTTGTTGGGCTATGCCTTGCTCGAACATGAGATGGACTAGGTTGTCCCTGTTATGTTTGTAATGCCTAAAGTATTGCGATTGTGCGAGCTAGATCTTCAGGATTGCGGGCTAATGCTTCTAGCTCAGTTGGCATTATCTGATTGACTGTTAGCCTATTTTCTTGTCCATGCCGAGCTATTTCTGCTCGCTGGCCAGTGGAGGAGCCCCTAGTGTATGAGGCCCTCCTTGAAAGATAAGAATATTGTGTTTCCCGAGACTGTGGCATCCTTAGCTAGGGTATTTGTTAATGTTATACCAGTGCTGTAAAAAATGTTTAGGCAACATTCTGGATAACATTACTGAATTTGCCCTTTCTCCTAACACTAACACTTTTGTTATATGTTGTGTTTGATGTTGTGTTCGCAGGTTGAAGACCTAGAATGTTCCAGGTCATGCGGCTGTGGTTATCAAGTGAGGAGATCAAATACATCATGGGTGGTTATTGGAGTTAGTGGAGGATGTGTTTCTAGGTTCTTCCAAATTGACCTAGTAATTGTAACTTCCGGTGGATCCTACATCTATAAATACCAGAAGATAGACAAAGGAAAAACCAGGGAAAACAAGCCAGAAAGTAGTAACCAAGAGCTACACTATCGAGTGTTCAAGTACATCTAGTGTAGAAGGGTCGTTACTATTATCTTTTGTGTTGGTCGAGTTTTGCAACGCTTCTATCAGTATTGGGATCTAAAATAGACTAGATTAGGGTCTGAGTGTGATCAGTTTTCTAGTCATCGTAGATGTGTTTAGGCGGTGTGTTTACACATTACCCTCACTTTGAGATCTTATGTTAGATCTTTATTTGTATCACTACATGGTTATAGTGAAGCTCATGAGGCATCATGACTTTATTTAAGTCTATGAAAATTTTAAAATTCCGTTTGTAAGGTGTTTAAGTCTTCCGCTGCTTAGAACTACTTAGATATGTTCATAACTGTTCGTAACCGTCTTGTGTTGTTGCTCATGTTGTCAACATTTCAGTTAACACGACTCTGAAAAACACCACACACACTCACGTTTGATTTCAGACCAATCTGATATCAATACCACTGAGATTTACAATTGGCACCAGAGCAAAAAACTTAGTCTTTTAAGTTTAGATCCTGTTGTCTTATGTGTATTTTTATTGCAATGGAATATCCCCTTACTCCTACACTTAAGCCTCCTGTTTTAGATGGAACAAATTATGTGTATTGGAAGCCTAAAATGCGTATGTACATCAAGTCCATTGATGAAAGAGGATGGAGCAGTGTTTTATCTGGTTGGACTCAACCGAGGACACCAACTGATGAGGACAATGAGGCCCAGATCAAGAGAGAACTAGACTGGACAAATGAATAAATTCAATTGGCTAGTTACAACTCGAAGGCCTTGAATGCTATTTTCACAGCAACTGATGTTTACATGTTCAAACTAATCTCAACTTGCATTTCTGCAAAGGATGCTTGGGAAAGATTACAAGAACATTGTGAAGGATTAAATAGTGTTCGAAGGACCAAACTTCGAATGCTTGGGACGAAGTTTGAGACATGAGAATGAAAGAAGATGAAACAATCTCATCCTACAATGAAAGGATCAGTGAGATTGCAAATGAAGCTCATGCTCTTAGAGATCCTATCTCCAATACCAGGTTAGTACGCAAAATTCTTAGTACTGTTCCTAAAAGATTTGATTCGAAGATATGTGCTATTGAGGAAGCTAAAGATACTGATACCGTGTCTCAAAATGAACTTATAAGTATCTTAAAAACCTATGAAATGAATATAACACAAGCTGAAAATTCAAAATATGATAAAAAGGTTGTTATGTTCTAAGGTAGTACTTCATCTAATTCTGAAAAGACTTCTTATATTACTGAAATTGAATCTAATAATGATGATGATGTTGTCAGTTTATGTCTTGACAATCCAGACAACATTGCTCTATTATCTAAGCAATTCAATAAGTTTCTTAAGAAGAAAATGAACAGTGCTAAAGGTATTGCTCAACCTAAAGTTCAGATCAATAACTCACCTCAAGTTTCTGAAAGGAGAACAAGTTTCAATCAAACTAAACCTCAAAATAGGAATAGCAAATTTAGATATGATCCTGAATACAGAAAGAATGTGAAATGTGATGCATGTTCTGGTTTTGGTCATTATGCTAATGAATGTGCTAATACCTTATTGAAAAAGAAGTATAGTTTGACTGCTACTTTGAGTGATAATTTTGGTGATGAAAATGATTCTGATAAAGAAGAAGAGTGTGATTTTTCTGCTAGGATAGAGTATGATGATACTTTTGATGATCATCTGGATGATTATTACTCTGATGTTGATGAAAATGACATGTCATTTCAGATAACACCGAGTGAAAATGGTCCAGATGTGAATTGTTTTAATGGTTTACTCGATGAGACAGGTAATACAGTTGAAATTCGCAAGGATTGTGAATCTGGAAGACAGAAGCTGAGTAAAAGAACTTGAATCCAAAAATCAGATTCTAGAGTCATTGACTTTGGAAAATTCTGATTTGAGGAATTCTCTTACTAAGGTGGAAGTGATCTTGACTAGAAAGGACTTGGAACTGTGTAAACTTAAGGAGGATTTGAAAAAATCAACTTTGAGTTTCAAGAGATTCTCACAAGGGAAAATGAAGTTGGATGATGCTATGACATTTGGACAGATAAACAAAGCTGGACTTGGCTTTGTTGGTGACACTTCTGAACCTTCTCATTCTGATAAGCATGTGAAATTTGTTAAAGCAAAACATGATAATGTTAATTCTGATAATTCTGAAAAGCATGTTAGGAAGAATGATAAAGTCTATATATGCCATTACTGTTCTGAAATAGGTCATATTAAGCCATATTGTACAAAGTTGAAAAATGATAAAGGCATGTTACCCAAAGTGTTACAATATTCTGAGAGACATACTGATATATCTTGGACTTCTAAAACTAATATCTCATGTAATGTTGTGTATACTTCTTTGAAAGCATGTGTACCAGATTTATGGTATTTTGATTCAGGTTGCTCAAGACATATGACTGGACAAATTGAACATTTAGCTGATTATGAGTCATATGATGGTGGTAATGTAACTTATGGTGGTGGTTCTAAAGGAAAAATCATAGGAAAAAGAACTCTTAATGTGAATGGTTTTCCAATATCAAATGTGTTAACGTGTTGGTGGTCTTCTTGCAAACTTGACTAGTATTAGTTAGTTATGTGATGATAACTTGCATGTTAAATTTGACAAGAATGCATGTAATATTTTTAACCAAAATAATGAATGTTTGATAACTGGAAACAGATTTGCTGATAATTGCTACTTGATTGGTTCAAACAATGTTTGTAATAGCATGAAAACTGATGAAATTTTATGGCATAAAAAATTTGGACATGCTTATTACAGAAACATTCAGAAACTGATTAAACATGATGTTGTAGTTGGTTTGCCTAAATTATAGTTTAATGATGTGAAAGTCTGTGGACCATGCCAAAAAGGTAAGCAATCAAGAGTGTCACACAAAGTGTTATCTTCATGTACCACAACAAGATGTTTTGAATTGTTACATATGGATTTAATGGGTCCTATGGAAATAGAAAGTATAGGTGGTAAGAGATACTCTTTAGTTGTTGTAGATGATTTTTCTAGATTTACATGGGTTGAATTCTTGAAAGAAAAATCAGATGTCGTTTCTGCATTCAAAATTCTTTACAAAAAGTTTAAGATTGTTTATAACTTGAAAGTAAGCAAGATAAGATCAGATCATGGTAGAGAATTTGAGAATAGCTAATTCACTGAATTTTGTGAAAACAAAGGTATTTTTCAAGAGCTTTCCTCTCATAAAACTCCACAACAAAATGGCATTGCTGAAAGAAAGAATAAAACTCTTCAAGAGATGGCTAGAGTCATGTTAATTTCTAAAAATCTTTCAAAAAGACTATGGGCAGAAGCCTTGGATACTGCATGTCATGTTGCAAATAGAGTGTTCATTAGATCTGTAACTTCTAAAACACCATATGAAATCCTGAACAACAGAAAACCTAACTTAAAGTACTTTAATGTTTTTGGGTGTGTTTGCTACATACTTAATGATAGAGATCAATTGCACAAATTTGACTCTAAGAATGACAAATGATTTTTCTTAGGTTACTCTATGAATAACAAAGCTTACAGAATATACAATCTGAGGACTGATACTGTTCAAGAATCCAATAATGTGATATTTGATGATATTCTAGTATTGCAGGTACAAATTATAAGGATGATGTTGCTGATCTCATTGAAACTCCAAAAGTTTCTGACCTGAAAAAGGATGTTGCCCAAAATGAGCGTCATGTAGGACAACACTGCCTGAAAAATCTGAAAAGATTGTCAAGTCAGAAAATGTATTAGAAGCAGGAAGAATACCTTCTTCCAGGATTCTAAAAAGTCATCCAATGAATCAGATAATTGGTGAACAGTACAATGGAGTGCAAACCAGAAGGAGATTTGAAAATGACACCAAGGATGTGGTAAGGTCTATTTGCATGTCCTCTATATGCAATCAGGTAAACTTTGAATGTTATCATTCATTAATTGAGCCTAAAAATGTAGTTGAACTCTTAAGGATGTGAATTGGATAAATGCAATGCATGAAGAGCTAAACCAGTTTGAAAGAAATGAAGTTTGGAGTCTAGTTCCAAGACCTAGTCATACTAATGTCATAGGAACAAAATGGATTTTCAAAAATAAGACTGATGAAGCTGGTAATATAATTAGAAACAAAGTTAGGCTATTAGCTCAAGGTTATACTCAAATAGAAGGAATAGACTTTGATGAAACATTTGCTCCTGTAGCAAGAATTGAGTCTATTAGACTGTTATTAGCCATTCCATGCTTTGTTGATATTAAGCTACACCAAATGGGTGTTAATGCAGCTTTCTTAAATGGAATACTTAAAGATGAAGCTTATGTAGAACAACCAAAAGGCTTTGAAATACCTGAATATCCTGATCATGTTTATAAATTGAATAAGACTTTGTATGGTCTCAAACAAGCACCTAGAGCTTGGTATGAGAGACTAACTGATTTCCTAATTCAATTTGGTTTGGTTAGAGGAGAAGCTGATATGACTTTGTTTATCAAACCTTCAAATGATTTTCTCTTAATTGCTCAAATTTATATGGATGATATTGTATTTGGTTCAACAAGTGAACATATGCTGAATAAATTTGTCCATGAGATGACTTCAACATTTGAAATATCTATGGTTGGTGATCTAAATTACTTTCTTGGATTGCAAATTAAACAAAGTAAAGATAGTATATTTTTCTCTCAAAGTAAGTATGCTAAGAGTCTGGTTAAAAGGTTTAGATTAGAAAATGTTAAAATCAGGAAAACACCAATGGGTACTAAATAAAAACTGAGTAAAAACAGTGATGGGAAAAATGTTGACCCAACATTGTACAGATCAATGATAGGAAGTTTGTTATATCTTACTTCTAGTAGATCTGACATCATGTTTAGTGTTTGTTTATGTGCAAGATACCAGGCAAATCCTAAAGAGTCTCATTTAAATTCTGTAAAAAGAATTATAAAATATGTGGCTGGAACTAGTGAAATAGGTATAATGTACTCAAAAGATACTAATTGTGCTTTAGTTGGATATAGTGATGCTGATTGGGCAGGAGATGCAGATGATAGGAAGAGCACCAGTGGTGGATGTTTCTTCATGGGGAACAATCTGATCTCATGGCATAGCAAGAAGCAAAACTGTGTTTCACAATCAACTGCTGAATCAGAATATGTTGCTGCAGGAAGTTGTTGTACACAACTTCTATGGTTAAGAAAAATATTTTATGATTACGACATTGATAATGATGTTCTGACTGTTTATTGTGATAATACTAGTGCCATAAATATCTCTAAAAACCCTGTGCAACACTCATTAACTAAGCATATAAGTAAAAGACGCTATTTCATAAGAGACCTTGTAGAGAAAGAAGTTGTGAAATTGGAGTATGTTTCTACTGAAAAACAATTAGCTGATATATTTACTAAAGCCCTTGATTATGAGAGGTTTTCTTCCCTTAGGAAATCTCTTGGTTTATGTAATGTCTGAATCTGTTTTAACAGGATGTTGTGCAAAATATTGACAACATTTTAAACAACATCAGTATGAGTCATGTTTTTATTTCTAAGTGTCAAACCTATTTTGTCTATTAAGTGAATCTCTAGTAGAAAGTTTTCCATTTGAACCTTGAAAATTATTTTCTGGACACACATCTCTTGAATGTTTTAAGATTGAAAAAAATCACAATAGATGCTTAATTACCGAGTAACTATGGAACACGGAGCTCGCTACTACGATGATCTCTTTTCAAAAGGTGATTAAATATGCATTGATATTGGGTTAATTACTGAGTAACTATGGGACACGGAGCTCGCTACTACGATGATCTCTTTTCAAAAGGTAATTAATTCAATATGGTCATAATACACTGAGTAGCTATGGGGCACGGAGCTGACAACTACGATGTACTCTTTCAAAAAGGTGGATCAATATGATCAAGTGATTTTGTGCTTGAAAATTTGAAATTTATAAGTATGTTGAGGTGTGTGTGTGCCATCATTTTTGTTATCACTGTGTTGGTTCGAATGTTCAAAATTTTCTCATGCATATTTGCTTAAGATTCGAAAAATAGTAGATTCTAATATATTAATGTGATAATTACATTGTTATTTCTTGATTTTAGATTAATTACAGTTTATATAATTAAGGTAGATACTTATTTATTTAATTATTCAATTAATTATCCCACTCTCTCCACAACTCAACCCATGTTCCTATCTCACTCAACATAATCGTCGGATATCTCTCTCCATTACCCACGATTCCACTTCTGCTGTTCACTCTATAAATATTGAATTGATTTGTGTGTTAAACATACGAAGAGCTGAAATTAATTTGAGTGATTAAGCACAGAGTTAATTGGAAGGTATTTTCGGTTAGAATATTATTGCATATGTGTTTATTTCGGTTTCGTTCTTGCTTATGTGATTGGAATTTAATGTTATTTTAATTGGCTGTATTATATTCCTGCAGGTATAATGTCTAACACTCAAACCTTTTCGAATTCACAAAGCTCAAGCAAACTAAACTCTCCAAACACATCCACAACCTCCGAAAATCCTCTCAACCTACTTACTTCAATGGCTACTGGAAATGAATCTCTCAATGTCGACCAAAGTATTGTGTCATCTACGCCAACACAACAGCACATTCCACTCGCCATCGTTCTCCCTGAATCCACAACCACGGAGGAGATCGAGCGAATTGTGCACGATGTTGGTAGCGCACCTGTGCCTCCCACAATCACGATTGGGTCTGTACCAGTTGAATTATCTAAGTACATGCCAGAATTAAGCGGTGAACCTTCAAACCCTTCATCTCAATCACAAATTCCTACTGAAAACCCTATTTCTAAAACCCCTGTTCCAGAAATTCCTTCTGAAAATTCTAAACCTACTGAAATTCCAACTCCCATGGCAACAGATGAACCCACACCTGTTGTTGAACCTGTAGTTGAACTTAACCCTACTCAAAACTCACCAAAACCTGCTGAAACCTCTAATGTTGCTGGATGTGTTGACTCAATAATGTTACCAGATGAAGACTTTCTTTTGCATATTGAACTGGATGCAAATGTAACTGTTCTTGACATCATTCAAACCTATGAAAATATGGTTCGATGCTCTTCAAGACAGAGAATCACTATTGGTGGTAGGGATGTTAACTTGAATCAGTTTTCTTACATAAAGGAGAAAGCTGAGAAAGAGAGAGCTGATATGAGAAAAGCTGAAGATGAGAAGGCTAACAAAGGGAAATAAACTATTGAACCTTCTAACCCTGAGGAAGGTGAAACTAATTCTGACATTGGTGAAGAGTCATCTAACTCTGATGGTGGATTGGCAAAGAAATTATAGAACCTTGTTGCCAAAGGAAAGAAGAAGAAGAATGATCCAACACCTTTTAAAAGGTATGGTGGCAAAAGGAGGATGTCATTTAGGACAATGGAAAAGAAGGTGGACTATTCTGAGTCCAGGAGGAAGAAGCCAAGGGATGATGGAACAAGCTCAAAGCTTGTTCATGTGTCTGAATCTGAGAAGGAGGAAAGTGAACCTGAAGGAGAAACTGCTCAAGATGTGGAAACTGAAGCTGAAGCTGATACTGTCATGAAGGAGATGTCATCTGAAGAAGATGTTGACATGAAGATCCCACTCAAAGATTTCTTTGTAAACAGAACTGAAGGAAGGACAAAGCACAAACATGATCCTTCTACTGCCAGAAAAGAAATCAGAAGCAAAAAAAAGAAGTGATCCTACTCATGTTGCCGAAAGTGTTGCCTCACCTGAGACAACATCAGAACCTGAAGAAGAAGATGTTGAACATGAAGAGGTATACTCTGACTCTGAGACTGATGATGAGACATATAATGACATGACTAGTTCTAGGTATACTACTATTAGAACTAGAGTGATTGTTAGTGAAAGAGTCATTAGGGTACCTGAGTTTGAAGCCATGAATCTGATACCATTCCTTACTGAGAGACATCTTACGCATGCACTACAGTTTGCTACACCATACTATGTTGATTGGGTGTATGAATTTTATGCTAACTTGCATAGGAGTCTTGGTAGAGTTAATTCTGATAATTATGGGAATGTAAGATTTAGAGGTAATATGATTATGGTTAATCCTAGGGTAATCAACCGCATTCTAAGAACAAGGAACATGGAGAAAAGGTCTATCACTGATTTGAACTTGGTGATTTCTGTGATTACTGGTGGAAAAGTCAGAATCTGGGCAAAGAGAATTTTGACTTCTAGATTGACAAGTTTATACTCTGCACTGCATAGATTGGTGATCCACAATTGGCTGCCTACAACCAATTCAACATGTTTGACTGAAGAACAAGCTATCCTTCTGTATAGGATAGGTGAGCTGAATGAGTTTGATTTAGGTCAGACTATATATAATAACATGTTGAGGTATGCTGGAGAAATTAGTGGAAGAGGACTACTGCTGTATCCTTGTTTGATTCACCAATTGCTGCAATATAAAGAGTTTGAAAGAGCTGATGATGAAGTAATTAGTAGATATGCACATACTCTTGGAATCAACCATCAGTTGTTGATTGGCAACAACAGGGTGATTGATTTACCCCTTCCAGGACCAAGAGTTAATGCACCAATGCCTGAAGCTGAACCAGAACAACAGTCTACTCAAAACAGAGGGAGTGTTAACCCCAATGGTATCAACATACCTGCCGACATCAATGTTGATGGGTCATCTATTTCTTCTGTTACCATATCTGCTCCATATATCTCTAATCAAATTGCAGATTTGGAAAAGATTATTGCAGACTTGAAGAGAACTCTATCAAGGATGGAACAACAAAGATTTTTTTGGAGATTCTTGCTTTCTACTCCAACAGGGGGAGTAGCTGATGAAAATGCTCAACAAAGACCTGAAGATGTTGCTGGACCATCTGGCCATGGAGGTTCTAATCAAGGAGAAGATGCTGGTGAAGATGCTGAAGTTAATGTTGATGCTGATGCTGGACAAAGGAATGATGATGGTGACCTTTGAAGGTTTTCAATTTAGAGCTTGAAGATAGGGAGAGATTCAAGTATGGGGGAGTCTGTGCAGGTTTATTGAAGATGCAGCTGTTGATATCCTACAGCCCAATCTTTTCTCATCTTGGTTTATATTTTCCTTTATTCTAATAGCTCTTGAATGTTTGAAGCTAGCTAAGCCTCTGTTAGCTTTCCAGCTCTGTTAGATTTGTAGCTAGGATTAGCTTTGATAGCTCTATCTAGCTCTGTAAGTTTTTCTATTGTTTAGAATAATTAGTTTAAGTTCTTATCATTGCTCTGAACAATAGTTGTTTGAACATAGTTTATTGTTTGTGCTTGTTGCTCATACAAAGACTCTGAACAATAATTATGTTTTGTTGTTGATGTCTTATCTTAAGAACAACTTGTTTATTTTTAGATTATTGTTTGGGCTAAGCATGATTTGTGCTTAGTTAAATCCTGATCTTTTGGCATTTTTGACATTCATTTGTCATTGTCTATTACACACATATTACTGAGATTTTCATCAGGTGTGTTGTAGTTGAAAAGCCAAATTGGGGGAGATTGTTAATGTTATGCCAGTGTTGTCAAAAATGTTTAGGCAACATTCTGGATAACATTACTGAATTTGCCCTTTCTCCTAACACTAACACTTTTGTTATATGTTATGTTTGATGTTGTGTTCGCAAGTTGAAGACCTAGAATGTTCCAAGTCATGTGGCTGCGGTTATCAAGTGAGGAGATCAAATACATCATGGACGGTTATTGGAGTTAGTGGAGGACGTGTTTCTAGGTTCTTCCTAACTGACCTAGTAATTGTAACTTCCGGTGGATCCTACATCTATAAATATCAGAAGATAGACAAAGGAAAAACCAGGGGAAACAAGCCAGGAAGTAGTAACCAAGAGCTACGCTATCGAGTGTTCAAGTACATCTAGTGTAGAAAGGCCGTTACTATTATCTTTTGTGCTGGTCGAGTGTTGCAACGCTTCTATCAGTATTGGGATTGAAAATAGACTAGATTAGGGTCTGAGTGTGATCAGTTTTCTAGTCATCGTAGATCTGTTTAGGCAGTGTGTTTACACCTTACCCTTACTTTGAGATCTTATGTTAGATCTTTGTTTGTATCACTACATGGTTATAGTGAAGCTTTTCTCCATGAGGCATCATAGACTTTATTTAAGTCTATGAAAAATTTTGAATTCCGTTTGCAAGGTGTTTAAGTCTTCCGCTGCTTAAAACTACTTAGATCTGTTCATAACTGTTCGTAACCGTCTTGTGTTGTCGCGCATGTTGTCAACATTTCAGTTAATGACTCTGAAAAACACCACACACACTCACGTTTGATTTCAGACCAATCTGATATCAATACCACTGAGATTTATAGTGTTGATAAAAATCTTCAAATCTTTAAGTCTTCGGATAAAGAATACCAAGAACACCAAGAACACCTTTGTATGAATCTTCAAGGGAAATTTAAAGATTTCTTCAAACCTTCAAGTTTTAAACTTGAAGTTCTTGCTTAATCACACTTAACCGGAGGTTCAAACCCCTCTTTCTAGCGCCAATTTGTTGATCCTTTCTAATCACGTGGATTAGTGGCTGTTTTTAGTTACTAATTAGATCACCAAACAATTACGTGTGATTGATCACTAACGTAATTAGTGAATACGAATATTGGAAGTGAAAAAGAATAAACACGTGTAGTGATTACGTGTTAAATTCGTTTTGTTTTATAATCGAGGTGCTTTGGTTAATGTAGTCGAAGTTTAGATGTATATGTGAGTTTGTGCTTATTTTATTATTTGAAATTCAAGGTATTTATACAAGTTGTACAAGTAGGAGGTGTACAAACCTTTGATCTTCCATGTGTGCATGCTTGACACATTGAGAGTTGACTAATTTGACCTTATCTAAACTAAATTCTATCTTCTACACTGGATTTGCTCGTTTAATGAGTTGTTCGCCTCTTTGGGCCTTGTCTTTGAAGAGTTATTAGTTTGATTTTGTTGGTCATCTCTTGTATTGACTCGATTTCTTGATGCCTTAGTTGGATATGTTCGCCTATTGGCTGGAATTGCTCGTCTGGGCTCCATTTGGGTTCGCATGACCTCGGCCTTGAAGTAGCTCGCATGGGTAGAGTAGCTCGCCTAGCTATTCCAGCTTGGCTTGACATAATCTTGATTTTAGATGGGATGATTTCGCTTAATTCTGTTCGCTCTATTGTAATTTTGTTCGTCTATCAACATTGGTCTTTCTTCTTGAACTTCACGTTGTCTCCTTTTGATGGTTGTCCTTATCTATCACCTAGCGTGGAAAGTCGGGGCCGACCCAGTCCTTGCCGCAGATCTTGTCATGCCGCCTTGGACATAATTTATATACGATGAGGGTGGCGTTGGACTCACTAGCCGTCTCTCTCGTCTTTCTGACCTTTCTCCTTGCCGAGGCTGAGCCTGACACTAAGACACGATCTCCTTTACATCGTCTTTCATTCGAAGAAGATGAGCCTCGTCCTGCTCGGGACATCTTGACCTCGTCATTGCTGGATTATTCGTCAGACAACATGTAACATTAATTCTCTAGTGGAATGAATTAATGTTCTCGAGCAAAGTAATATTTTGGGTTGAACATAAGAGTATTGGGGCCCGTGAGGAACCTAAACCCTATACCTTCTACCAGATCCCTAGTTTGGCCCATAAAACTTAAGGAGTATATATAAACGAATCATACTTTCATCCAAAAACTAATGATTGCCAATTTATGCACAAAATTAAACACCACGCAAGTGTACGTGTGTTGACGTAGTTAGACAAGTGACTAAGGTATATTATCGAACCACGGGACTAGTGGCTAGTGTAGCCCTAATACTATGCGTCGGCGCGTAATTGTAGTGCGAATCAATGTTTTGGGAAAGGGGTTTTCTCAAAATTAAAGCAACTAAACAAATTAAGGCAATTAACTAAACAAAAGTAATAAGCAATTTTATGGAATTTTCTAACAATCAAACGAGACGTGTTCGGGTGTTTTTCATCACATAAGAATCAAGTATACGATCGATAAGTGATAACTATTCAAGTTTCCGATCAACTATAGAAGCAATCACTAAACATCATGTATTCACCGTACTGGATAAGCCTAGGTAAACACGTCAAATGAAAATATCGGATTGTTAATCTTCTAATTTATCACTAATTTCTCAATTAAGCAACAAGTGTAGGAATTATGGGGTTCTAATGAAAATAGCCAACTCTCGTTGCGATATCTCAATATCCATTCAAATTTCATAAATCACTCACACACATACTAGATCATGCACCGACCCAACTCTCGTTGCGATAAACATACAATCTAAATACAAATTACAAGAGCAATCATGAAATCGAACAATCAAAACCATAATCCTAATAGATTGACCTTCAACTAGAATAGATATCACAAATCAAATCAAATACTCAATTACTCATGTAAATCCAAACACCCAAACGCAAAAAAATTAACCAAGCATCATGCCAAACAAACTAATATGAAATAAAAAGCAATAATCCACAAACATGAAAATTAAGCAAAAGGAAATGAAATTAAGGAAAGAAGTCACCTTTATGAGTTGATTTAGTTACAATACTTGAGAATCCTTGCTTGAAATGAAAGTAACTACTAATTGAAAACTTAATCTAATCTAAATTATGCTAGAAATGAAAGGAAATGAAAAATAAAAAAATGGAAGAAAACTATTTTAGAGGATTAGGGTTGTTATATGTTTTTCTCTAAATTTGTTGAAATGATGTATTTATAGTGCTTTAGAGGGGTTGATCTAAAATACCAAAAATGGGCAGGATTGGGATTGTGGTGAGCAATCTTGCACGGTCGATCGTCTTTGATAATTTTACGAAGCAGGGTATTTTTGATGTTGCACTACTTGCTGCATTTGGTCGAGTGGGACTACACGGGCAATAAACACGCTTTCTTAATTGGACTAAAGTGCTGAATACCCTTTTTTGTTTGCCTTCTTTTCAGCGTGGGTCCCAGGTTGACGTGGCCTGAATTTCAATAAGGTGGGCCAGCTGTTTCCCACATCCTTCCGACACGGCTTCAAGCTCGAGTGGGTCCTTCGCGTTGTTTCTCGATTTTCCGGTGTGAGTGAAAGGCATGTCGAATTCCTGCCTCTCTTCTTAAACAAAACCAGCTCAACATGATAGAAGTGATATTCCCTCTTCAATTAATTCCATCTACCTCACATAGTCACATTATCTCTCTCTTCGTATAGATGGGGGTGGGGGATAAGCTTAATGGGAGAAAAACCAGCTTTTCCTCTTTCTAAAAATAGGTGGGGTAAAAATAAGTGTGTTCACATGAATTACCATTTAGGCATTTACCATAACAAATGGGAATGGCCTAGCATATTTAATTGTTGGGGAATTCTAGGGAGCCCCTAGGACACCAGTGTACCTGGTCCAGTCATCAGGTGACTTCTCGGTTCCCCAATAATTGCTTATAACCCCATTTTTTAAGTCCTAGTTGCCTTAAATCACTCAAATTTCCCTATATTTCATAAAACCACAATTTATTTCAAACCACCACATTTTTCAACTTTTCAAATAGGATACACTAATTCCCCCTCTCTCTCCTCTCGGTTATAAGTAACCATTCCTCACCCCATTATTCAAATTACTTTTTTTTTCTCTCTCCATACCCCCAACCCACCCCACCGCCCCCATTCTCCCCTCCCGTTCTCTCCATACCCCCAACTCCCCCCCCCCCCCCAACTCCCCCTCCACACCAACTCCTCCAACGCCCCCCATCCCCTCTTCCCACAACCCGCCGTCCCAGCCCCGATTCACCACCCACCCAGCCACCAACCCACACCGGCCCAGCCCCAAGCCCCCATCGCCCCAGACCCACCGATCTGCTGAGGCCACCGCCGATCTACACCACCACCATTTTCGTCGCCGCCGTGAACCCGATCTGCCCTTCCCAGATCTGTGCCTTCATATGCCGGGTTCGTTTTTTTGGGTTTGATTAGTAGTTATTTGCTTAGAAGTTCTTTTTTTGGTGTTTGATTTAAAAGATATGAATTTTTCAATTTATGGATTAAAAGATATGGATTCTGCAAATTAAAAGTTTTGTGTTTTCTGGATTTTATTTGTGAAGTTATTTGTTACTAATTTGTGTAAATTATTTGAGGATTTGTGTATAGATTATTTGGGAATTTCTAGTTGGATTGATAAAATAGAAAATATTCAATTTTACTGGATTGTTGGAGGGCTTCTGTTCATCTACCTGTTTTGTTCTGTGTTTTTTTTTTTTTTATAAAAGGAATGTAACTATATTTTTTCTTTGTTTAAAACCAAAACAGATTCAATTAATCCCAACTATTTTGTTTAACAGTTCGTTTCATTTTTTTTATGTTTATGTAATTTTTGGATTATTATTGGATAGGTACTGGTGGGATGGATTATGCCTTATTTTTTAACATAGTTTGTGAAGAAGGGTAAAGAGAAGATATTGGAAGGCATTGGAGAAAAAAACAGTTTCTGCAAAAATTCTAAACGTTTCTGAAAGAAGAAGGATCTGCAAAATTGAGGGCATATATGCAACTAAATTTTGCATTTCTACAACCATATATGCAACTAAATTTTTCATTTCTGCAACTATATATGCAACTAAATTTTGCATTTCTGCAACCATATATGCAAATATTTTTTTTTTACATTTCTGAAAATATTTAATGTAATTTTAGAATTTTTAGATGTAATTTTTACATTTAAATGTAATTTTTTTCAGAAGTTTTATACATGTAAAAATGATTATTGATAATGAGATTGTGTATTTATTTTTTATTTGTGTAATTTCATACTAAAATGAAGAAAAATGGCCTGAATTTGGGGAGTTTTAAAATTCGTGCGAATTAAAATTGGGAAGAAAAGAAAAAAAATGATTTTGGGGTAAAGTGAATTTAAAAAAGGAAATAAAAAAGTGGCCATATTAATTAAAAAAATGGAAATTCAGTAAAAAGAAAGAATCTGGGTGTGCAAAATTAAAAAATTCAAAAAAAAAGAATAAAAAACTCAACCTACAAAAAAGTTATGCAGAATAAAAAAAAAAAAGAGAAAAAAACAGCCGGCAACAAACTATCAAAATCAGAAAAGGAGTGTTGTTTTTGTGGTTGTGGACTTGTGGTCCCCACAAAATGGGGTTTCTTGAAATATAGGGAAATTGGGGTGGTTCTATGCAATTAAACTCCATGAATTGTGCCTATAGGTCATTCACCCATTCTTGGGGAATTCTAGAGAGCCCCTGGGACACCAGTGTACCTGGTCCAGTCACCAGGTGACTTCCCGGTTCCTTTTTTTTTAAATTCACGCATTCCAAGGGAAGCCAATGATTGACAATATGTACATATGATGCACATCAGCTGCACATGTACTTCACACTTGTTTGGGCTTTCTGCCCATTAGCTTTTTTTTTGGGCCATTATGGTTTAAAAATTTGGCCCATTTATTTTATTTATAATTCTAATACAATTATTATGCAATTTAATCATGTAGGCACAAAATAATTATTAAACCTATTATTTATTTTTATGGTTTAAACATATAATTTATTGTTTAAACATATTATATATAATTTATTATTTAAACATATTATATATAATTTATTATTTAAACATATTATTTAAAATTTATTGTTTAAACATATTATTTATAATTTATTGTTTAAACATACTATTTGAGTTCATTCTCTGATCATGTAAACACTTAATTCATCAACCTAATGCTATTTGTCTACCAACTTAAATTTTAGACATTAATTACACAAAAGCAATTCACCTAAAAATATTATATACAATTAAATTTAAAGAAAAAATAAAGTGTATCGGTTTTATCTAATAAAAGTATTGGAGACAAGTCAAATAAAAAATTATTAATAATTTGACTGTATCTAATGGAGAATAAGTTGGAATTTGAGGGAGTGAAATTATTTTAGTGGTCAGGCGGGGGAGAAATATTCTATATTAATATATGAATGGTTATATTTTTTTATAAAATCTATTAAATGTCGTAAAAAATAAAAAATATATATGTATGATTAATTTTAGATAAGATCAAACAATTCAATCTTATTCAATTTGATATTTTAAATACGTCAAATTTTAAGTAAAAACAAATATCTAGTAATAATAATCAATTTTAATTATCATCAACAATTTGAATTTATTATGTACCGTGTAAAACTTATTAATACATAAATCAATATACAATATTTTTTAGTAGAATTAACATCATTTAGTAAAAGTAACTAATTTTATTTAGTGAAACAACCAAAACCCTTCAGTAAAATAATTTCAAAAACTCTGAATTTTCGTAAAAGTATTGAATATGGATTATGTATAAAGTGAAACTGGTTTATATATAAATCACTGAAGTGTATTAGTTGTTTTCACTGAAGAGTATTCGTTGTACTTACTGAAGAGTATTACTGGTTTACATTGAAGAGTCTTAATTCATTTTCACCGTTCAACTTAGACTCTTTAGTGTAAATCAGTAATACTCTTCAGTAAAAACAACTAATACTCTTCAGTAAAAACAACTAATAGCCTTCATGGATTTATGTATAAACTAGTTTCACTCTATACTTTGTCTTGAATGTGTATGTATATATAAGGATAATGTAAAATAACTTTTTAAAAAAATGTAAATATTTTTAAAGATTTGGTGAATATTGTAAGATAAATTAATTTATTTACTTTTTCTCAAAAAATTATAAAATTTGGAAGTATTTAAATAGTACATACTACATTAGAATATTTATATTATCTTGCATAATATACTATATCCCACTAATACTATTATCTTGCATAATATAATATTTCTCACAAAAATGAATTAACATATTTTACAATTGCAGATAATATTATTTAGTGCAACCATAATTACATACAACATTAGAATATTGATATTATTTTGCATAATACACTATTTCTCACTAAAATAAATTAATATATTTCACAATCGCAAATAATACTACTTACTACAACCATCAGTACATACTACATTAAAACATTGATATTATCTTACATAATACATAATTTCTCACTAACGTGGATTAAAATATTTTACAATTGCAAATAATAATATTTAATACAATCCTTAGTACATACTACATTAGAACATTAATATTATCTTGCATAATACACCATTTCTAACTAAAAAGAATTAAAATGTTATGTCTTGTTGCAAATAATACTATTTAGTACAACCATTATTACATACAACATCAGAACATTGATATTATTTTGAATTATACACCATTTCTCATTAAAAATTATTAAAATATCTCACAAATGGAAGTGATACTATTTTGTGCAACCATTAATAAATACTAAATTAGAACATTGATATTATTTTGCATAATACACCATTTCTCAGTAAAATGATTTTAAATATTTCACAATTGCAAGTAATATTATTTAGTAAAACCATTAGTACAAAAAACATTGGAACATTGATATCGTCTTGCATAATACGCAATTTCACACTAAATTGAAAGTAATATTATTTAGTGCAACCATTAGTACATACTACATTAGAACATTAATATTATCTTGCATAATCCATCATTTCTCACAAAAAATGAATTAAAAAGTTTCATAATTGCAATTAATATTATTTAGTGCAACAACTATTACATATTACATTAAAAAATTGATATTATTTTGCAAAATACATCATTTCTCATGAAAATAAAATAAAATATTTCACAATCGGAAATAATACTACTTAATGCAACCATTAGTACATTCTACATTGAAACATTGATATTATTTTGAATAATACACTATTTCTCACTTAAATGATTTAAAATGTTTCACAATCGCTAACAATATTATTTAGTGCAAACCATTAGTACATACTACATTAGAACATTGATATTATCTTAAATAATACACCATTTTTCTTTACTAAAACTATACATTTAATGTTTCACAAATGAAAGTAATACTATTTAGTGCAACAATCAGTACAAAATACATTTGAACATTGATATTATCTTGCACAATACATCACTTCTCACTAAAATGAATTAAAATGTTTCAAAATTGCAAGTAATACTACTTAGTGCAGCCATTATTACATACAACATTAGAACATTGATATTATTTTGCATAATACACAATTTCTCACGAAAATAAATTAAAATATTTCACAATCGGAAGTAATACTATTTAGTGCAATTATTAGTACATACAACATTGGAACATTGATATTAATTTGTTAATAAACCATTTCTCACTAAAATGATTTAAAATGTTTCACAATTGCAAGTAATACTATTTAGTGCAACCATTAGTACAAAATATATTGGAACATTGATAGTATCTTGCATAATACACAAATTCTCACTAAAATGAATTAAATTATTTTGCAATTGCAAGTAATACTATATAGTGCAACCATTAATACACATTACATTAGAAAATTTATATTATCTTGAAAAATTTATATACAGTACTTAAACTTGAAAAAATATGAATTTCGATATAATTTTTATTTAATATTAAATAAATATTATCCATAATATTTACAGTATTCGTTTTTAATCATATAAAAATTTAAATCAACTAATCAATTAGTGACAAATGTCATTTTTTTAACTGGTACTTTATGAGTTGTCTTTTAAGTTGACTTGATTGGCATAGCATTGCAGGCGGTTGAAAGTTGAAACTTTTTTACTAAAAGGTGGCGCTAAACATCCATATTCTGGACATCCATAATGTGACATTTTGGTAATTATTGTATTAAATGCCAATTAAAAGGTATAATATGCCCATAAGCGAAAATTATGATATTTGAGTGTATTTTCGGACGATTCCAAATTTGAAATCTGATTCTCTCTCCAACTTATATTTCCAATATATTATAAAAGTTCCAATATTTGATTTATTTTTCATCTTTTTATATATTTAATATTTAATCTCTTATTCCATTTCTTTTATCAAAGAAAATATATTCAAAAAATAGAAATTATTATATTATCTCATATAACTTAAATATGGAATAAAAAATAAAATAAAATTAGAGATCATGAGTCGCATATGAGATAAAACTAATAAAGTAAGATATTTTTAAAGATGTGGTGAATATTGTAAAATAAATTAATTTATTTACTTTTTCTTGAAAATTAGAAAATTTGGAAGTATTAAATAGTACATACTACATTAGAACATTTATATTATCTTGCCTAATACACCACTTCTCACTAAAACTAATTAAAATATTTCAAAATCGCAAATAATACTATTTAGTGCAACCATTAATACATACTACATTAAAACATTGATATTATCTTGCATAATACGCCATTTCTCACTAAAATGATACATTTAATGTTTTACAATTGCAAATTATACTATTTATTGCAATCATTAGTACAAAATAAATTGAAACATTTTTTTTCGGGAAAATACATTGGAACATTGATATTATCTTGCATAATACATCATTTCTCACTAGATTGAATTAATATGTTTCACAATTGCAAATAATACTATTTAGTGCAACAATTAATACATACTACATTAGAGCATTGATATTATCTTGCATAATAAAATATTTCTCACTAAAATGAATTAAAATATTTTACAATTGCATATAATATTATTTAGTGCAACCATAATTACATACTGGAACATTGATATTATTTTGCATAATACAATATTTCTCACTAAAATGAATTAATATATTTCACAATCGCAAATAATACTACTTACTGCAACAATTAGTACATACTACATTAGAACAATGATATTATCTTGCATAATGCATCATTTCTCACTAGCGTGAATTAAAATATTTTATAATTGTAAATAATACTATTTAATACAACCCTTAGTACATACTACATTAGAACATTAATATTATTTTGCATAATACACCATTTTTCACAAAAAATAATTAAAATATTTTATAATTGCAATTAATATTATTTAGTGCAACAATTATTACATATTACATTGAAAAATTAAGGATTAATTGCTTATAGCCACATTTTCTACACCATAATTGCAAATACCCACCCCAAAAATCCTACATTTCAAAACACCACACTTTATTTCAAAAAACTCCAAAACATATGGACCCCACACACACCCTTTTCTCTTCCTTTTATCTCTCCTCTCCTCTCTCTCCCCTCTTTCTCTCTCTCTCTCTCCCCTCCTCTTCTCTCTCCCTTTTTCTCTCGGTCAATAAAGACCCCTACCCATTATCCCCCACATTCTTATCTCTCTCTCATATACCCCCACTCCCCCATCTTTTCTCTACCTCTCTGCATATACCCCCATCGCCCCTAGACCCCAGCCTACCCTACCGCCCACAGACTCCCACCGACCCAGCCCCCAGCCCACCCCCACCGCCCCCAGACTCCCCCCCACCCAACCGCCTCCAGACTCCCACCGCCCAACGTCCACCACCACCCCGGTCTCCACCACCACCATGGTCTATGCCTCCGTCTGCCATGGCCGCCGCCCAAACCCACCGATCTATAGTGTGGCTGCCGCCCACCCTCAAGATTTGTTCCCGTTCGACAACAAAAAAATTGGGGGTTTTCGTAGATTTCTCAATAGCTTTTGATTCTGATGGATTCCTCAAAATTTCCACTCCAGAGAATTTCAATTTCACCAGGGTTATCTAATTTTTTGTGGGTCTTCTCCCGGCGCTGGATTTCCATATTTTTGTTGTAAATAATACTCGCCGGAATTGAAGGTACCCCCTAAGCCTCCGATCTGTTTTTTTTTTCCGCAGATTTGTAATTTTGTGGGGTTTTTTTTGCCGATTAATGTGGAGGTGATTTTTGTGAGGATTAAAGAATTGTTTTGGAGCCTAAGTTTTGAAAAATAATATGTGTTTAATATGCATGATTTCTTGAAAACTGATCTGGGATTTTTTTTTTGGTTTATTTGCTTGGATAATTAATCATATAATTTGCGGGGGTTTCTGAAAAAATTATGTAAAATTTTCAACAATTCTCACTCGCAATCGATAATGAAGTCGTTTACATCCGAAATCTCGCCTTCGTTGGGAGTAGATGCGCAAGGAATAACAGATATTGAGGCCGCCATTAGCATACAGGAATGGCAGGTGAATTTGATGATTTAGTGAGTGATTTTTTTTGCCGATTAATGTGGAGGTGATTTTTGTGAGGATTAAAGAATTGTTTTGGAGCCTAAGTTTTGAAAAATAATATGTGTTTAATATGCATGATTTCTTGAAAACTGATCTGGGATTTTTTTTTGGTTTATTTGCTTGGATAATTAATCATATAATTTGCGGGGGTTTCTGGAAAAATAATATGTGTGCTTGCTGGGAAAATGGAATTTTCCATAAATGAAAATATTTTTTTGGCATGATTAACCATTATTATTCGACTTGAAAATATTATTCTTCGACTTGAAAATATTTTTGGAATGAAAATATAATGTTCAACTGTTATTGTTTTCATGTTGGGGAGATTTTCAACTGGTGGAGCAAAGAGAAGAAAAGATGGCATACTGGAGCAAAGATGACATACTGGGGCAATCATATATTCAAATAAATTTTGAATATATGCAACCATATATTCAAATAAATTTTGAATATATGCAACCATATATTCAAATAATTTTTGAATATATGCAACCATATATTCAAATAAATTTTGAATATATGCAACCATATATTCAAATAAATTTTGCATTTCTGCAACCATATATTCAAATAAATTTTGCATTTCTGCAACTATATATGCAAATATGTTTTTCTACATTTCTGCAAATTTTGTGGTTGGTGCATTTATTTTTTATTTTTATTAGTGTTAGTTCATACTAATAAATGTTTTCTGCTAAAATTTGAAAAAGAAATCTGAAATAAAAAAAAACAAATCTGAAATTCGAAAAAAAAAAATCAAATCTGAAATAAAAAAAGAAATTTGAAATCTGAAAAGATCCCAATATTTGAAATTCGAAATTAAAAACAAAAGGAAAAATAAAAAAGAAAATTTGAAAATGAAATAAAAAAAAATACTGGGGAAAGAAAAAAGAAAAGAAAATTTAAAATTCAAAAAAGAAAAAGAAAAAGACAGCCTACAAAAAGGCTGACACGTCCCTGCATAATCAGAAAATGGGGTTGATGACTTTATGCCTTGTGGACCCCACATTTTGTGGTTCTTTGAAATGTAGGAAAATTGGGGTGCCTCTATGCAATTAAGCTTCAGGAATTGGGCCTCCATGTGACTACCCCAAAAATTAATATCATTTGCAAAAATACATCATTTCTCATGAAAATAAATAAAATATTTCACTATTGAAAATATTACTACTTAATGCAATCATTAGTACATACCACATTAGAACATTGATATTATTTTACATAATACACTGTTTCTCACTGAAATAATTTAAAATATTTCACAATCACAAATAATATTATTTAGTGAAAACCATTTCTACATACTACATTAGAACATTGATATTATCTTTAATAATACACTATTTTTTTTACTAAAATGGTACATTTAATGTTTCACAAATAAAAGTAATACTATTTAGTGCAACAATCAGTACAAAATACATTTGAACATTGATATTATCTTGCACAATACATCATTTCTCTCTAAAATGAATTTAAATGTTTTAAAATCACAAGTAATAATATTTAGTGCAACCATTATTACATGCAACATTAGAACATTGATATTGTTTTGCATAATACACCATTTCTCACGAAAATGAATTAAAATATTTCACAATCGGAAGTAATACTATTTAGTGCAACTAGTAGTACATACTACATTGGAACATTGATATTATTTTGCTAATAAATAATTTCTCACTAAAATAACTTAAATTGTTTCACAATTGCAAGTAATACTATTTATTGCAACCATTAGTACAAAATACATTGGAACATTGATAGTATCTTGCATAATACACAATTTCTCACTAAAATTAATTAAATTGGTCTGTAATTGCAAGTAATACTATTAAGTGCAACCATTAATACATATTACATTAGAATATTTATATTATCTTGAAAATTTTATATACAATACTTAAAATTGAAAAAAATTAAAATATCCAGTATTTAGAATCTTATCATGAATATCAAATATCGAGTTGATATTATATTATTGGTAATGAGTAACAATATTCTTTTTACTGCGTATATTACTCATTTTTAAAATCAAAAAATATAATATAGTAATATTTAAGTTTTAACATATCAAATTTTTAAAAGAAAATATTTAAAGTATTCAATATTTAACAAATAAATTTATAATTATTTAAAATATTTGAAAGATTATCACACAAAATTTTTGGTCAAATGTTATAATACCACACAAATATAAAATATTAATTAAATAAATCTTAATAACACTTAAATAAATATTGGTGATAAAATTTATTCCACACTATTCTATTTTTAATAAAATCAATGTAAGTAAAAAATATTTTAAAAAATATGTGTAAGTCCACGCTATTTAATTTATTATTACTCATTTCTAATGCAAAAAACACACAATATTGTATCATTTAAGGTTAAAATATCAAGTCTTGAAAAATATTAAAGTAATGGTGTATTATGCAAGGTGTATTATGCAAGGTAATATCAGTGTGAAACATTAAATGTATCATTTTATCAATTATTTGTATTTTTTAATTTTTTAAATTACTTCTTATTTTTTTTAATCATAACAATATTTTTATTTAACAGGTAACAATTATAATTATAGCTTTTTATTTTGTTAATTCTTGATAAACTTTGCTAAATAAGTTATTTTTTTAAAATTAAAATTGGATATTATTTTTATTAATAATTAGGGGAAATTAAGCTTAGTAAACTGTCAAATTAGATACAAAAAAAGCTTGCAATTACCCTCAATTTTTTGTTTAACAATCGTGTCAATATATAAATTAGGCCAAAAAGTTTTTAAATATGGGTGACTGGGTGAGTGGTGGTTATATTTGGTGAGATTAATTTTTTTTTTAATTAATTGATGGGAAGAGGAAATATAGGCTCCGAAATATATGGTGGGAAGACCAAAAAGTTTTGGTGGGAAGACGAAATATATTTGGTGGGAAATGAGCAAAATAGTAAATCTCTGTTTTCTACCTTTTTGGCTTCTTGTTTTGGAAACTACTCCTATGCAGTAACTTACTCCATTTTGTCTGCCATGTGTACGACCCACATGTGTCAATGAGAGAAGTTGCTGAAATAAAAAACGAATACTCATCCATTTTGTTTATTAGTTATTTTCCAATTGCATTTTGTTTTTTTTTTAATTGTCTTTCACAATAATATACATATACTTACCCATATAATACTACTCTACTTTACTATAAAATAATTTTGTATTAAAAAAATGTATCGTTTCAACTACGCAAATAATATCGGAACGGAATGAGTAATCTTCAAGTATAGAAATAATATGCGAAACCTTGACAAAATATAGTCATGACTCATAATGGGTACAAGCTGGTGATCGAGACTTATTTTAACTCTGGAATTAGACATAGAGTATGATTTGAGTTAGTGATAATGAGGTCTAGACATTCATTCATGAGCTACGTGGATGAGATGTTGATGTGAATCCTTTTTATTACTTGCGATTATGAAACATATTAATTCACTTTAGTGAGAAATGATGTACTATACATGATAATATCAATGTTTCAATAAAAATAATACTAATGGTTGCACTAAATAGTATTACCTGCAATTGTGAAACATTAAATGTATCATTTTAGTGAGAATTGTGTATTATGCAAGGTAATATCAGTGTTCCAATTTAGTATGACATAATGATTGCACTAAATAGTATTATTTGTGATTGTGAAACATATTAATTCATTTTAGTAAAAAATGGTGTATTATGCAAGATAATATCAATGTTCCTATATAAATTGTACTAATGGTTGCACTAAATAGTATTACTTGCAATTGTGAAACATTAAATGTATTATTTTAGTGAGAAATGGTGTATTATGCAAGGTAATATCAGTGTTCTAATTTAGTATGTAATAATGATTGCACTAAGTAGTATTACTTGCAATTGTGAAACATATTAATTCATTTTAGTGAGAAATGGTGTATTATGCAAGATAATATCAATGTTCCAATGTATTTTGTACTAATGGTTGCGCTAAAAATGATTACTTGCAATTGTGAAACATTTTAAATTATTTTAGTGAGAAATGATTTATTATACAAAATAATATCAATGTTCCAATATAGTTGCACTAAATAGTATTACTTCCATTTGTGGAATATTTTAATTTATTTTAGTGAGAAATGGTGTATAATGTAAAATAATATCAATGTTCTAATGTTGTATGTAATAATGGTTGTACTAAATACTATTAAATTACATCTTTTGTTTTTTTAATCTTAACAATGTTTTTATTTAACAGGTAACAATTATAATTATAGCTTTTTATTTTGTTAATTCTTGATAAAATTTGCTAAATAAGTTGTTTTTATTAAAATTGGATATTATTTTTATTAATATTTAGCGGAAATTAAGCTTAGTAAACTGTCAAATTAGATACGAAAAAAGCTTGTAATTACCCTCAATTTTTGTTTACCAACCGTGTCAATATATAAATTAGGCCAAGAAGTTTTTAATCATGGATGACTGAGTGAGTGGTTGTTATATTTAGTGGGATTAAGAAATTTTTGAATTAATTGGTGGGAAGACGAAATATAGGCCTCGACAAATATGGTGGGAAGACCAAAAATTTTGGCGGGAAGGCCAAAATGTTTTGGTGGGAAGGCGAAATATATTTGGTGGGAAATGGGAAAAATTGTAGATTTCTGTTTCCTACATTTTTGGCTTCCTATTTTGGAAACTACTCCTACGCAGTAATATACTCCATTTTGTTTGCCATGTGTACGGCCCACATGTGTCAATAAGAGAAGTTGCTAGAATAAAAACGGATACTCATCCATTTTGTTTATTGGTTATTTTGTAATTGTATTTTATTTTTTGTTTAATTGTCTTATACAATAATATACATATATTTACCCATATGATACTGTTGATAGGCGAGCAAAATCAGCAATTGGGTGACCAAGATTAGCATAAACACCCGAGGATTAAGACGAAACAAACTCAAGATCCACTTAACAAGATACTTGGCGAGCAAAACCTGCACGCCACACAGAGGCGGATCGGCGAATAGAACCAAATCAAAAGCTATATGACAAGCTCAATCGGCATCCCGCCGATCAGATCCAACCACAGTGCCAAAATAACAATTAAACAAGACAAAAGACCATCAAAATCAGACTAAAGACTCCTCAAGGACAAGTCCAACATGACGAGCAGCTCTAGACTGCGAGCAAGTCCTACAGATAAGGATAGAATTTAGTTTAGATAAGGTCAACTCGGTCAAAGTCCAGATGTCGTGCATGCAGGCCTGGTAGGCCAAAAGTCACGACATCTCCTGCTAGGCAAATATCTATAAATACTTAAGATTTTTTCAGCTAATAAAATAAGCACAAATTATTATACACGTCCAAACTTCGTCTACGAACCAGAAGCATCTCGTTTATTTTACGATCGAATTTATCACGTAAGCTTATAAACGTCTCAAACCTAAACCTAAAATTTCGTATTCACTATTTTCATTTAGTGATCAATCACACGTAATTGTTTGATGATCAATTAACCAACGAAAACAACCACTAATCATCGAGATTAGAAATGGTCATCAACAAATTGGCGCTAGAAGGAGGGTTCGAACCTCCGATTCATTGAATACGGGAAGATTACCCTAGGATTGTAGAATACGTTTGAACTTTTGAAGAAAAAAATCGAGAACACCAAGAACAATACTTGATATTTCCTGTGAACATGCCTCAATCCCGAGAAACACAATGTTCACAACATATAACAAGGGATTCACACTCCCGGATGTCCCAAGCTGGTAGGCGAGCAGGGGCGAGCAGAAATGACCAGGAGAATCAAACCAATGTTGCTCGCCAATTGATGCCACCTGAGTTGGACGCTTTTACTCGCAACCCAGACGAATTGGCACGCACAATAGCCATGCTCCAGGCTTTACAAAGATAGCAAGCCCAGCCTGGCCCTTCTTATGTAAGAGCAAGGCATAGCCCCACAAGGACTCGTGAATATGAGAAGGCCAGAGGGGATAATTTAAACGAAGCAGACAGTGCCCAAGCTCGTAAGGCCAAGGGCAAAGATGAGCAGCATGTTGAGGCCACCAGCCAGGGAGGTTCAACTCAGAATTCGGCTGAAGGGGTGAGTCGGGGCATGCGTCAAAATGCTCTAGAAAGACTAGGTCGCCCCAACCGAGGAGTCATGGAAATTCATCCTACATCAGGAGTAGCTCACCCAGACGTTGCCCCTGCTCGCCAGTCAGACCATGATAGGCTGACTAGGTCAGCTTTTGGTCGTCTTGGCCCAGATGCAGAGCCCAATCCAAGGAGGCCAACCCAGGGGATTCCCACGCTGAATGAGGGATTACAGCGAACAGATGGTCGCGCACCTCTGCTCGCCGAGCAGCCTCAGAGCCAAGAGGGATCCTTTGAAGAGCTCGCCTCTATGAGAAGGGCTATTGAAAGCATGCAAGGCCAGCTCGACCAACATAGAGGATATGGGAACACAACTCTTCCAATCTCTCTTCTATCTTCGGTGATTCTGAAAACCCCGATTCAGAAAAAAGATCCAGTTCCCAGCAAGCATTCAGTATGAGGGCACGGCGGACCCCCGGGTGCATATGATGAAGTATACCAATTATATGGTATCAATGGGGGCAAGTGATGCAACTCAATGTCGCAACTTTCCTTTAACTTTGGGGGATCGTGTCCATAAGTGGTTTTCAGTTTTGCCACCAGCTTCAATTGGTTCATTTGCCCAGCTAGGCAAAGAATTCTTGTCCCACTTCTCTACAACCGGATCTTATCTATCCCAAAGGCATCAGTTGTCCGACTTGAAGCAAACTGATGACGAGTCGGACCGATCGTACTTGGAAAGATTCGACAAGGTCCTGCTAGAAGGGGAATCTGCCAGTGAAGAAACCAAGATTGTGGCTGTCCTAGCTGGACTTAAGAAGGGCACTGAACTCTGGAAAGATGTACACCTTAGATGCCCGAAGACTTATGCTGAATTTCGGGATCGGGCAGACGTCTTTGTCTCCATTCATGAAGCACTGCAAAAGGACATGGGGGACAAAGGAGAGCAGAAAGAGGGTGCAAAGAAGCCTGGTGTTGGATATCGAGCTCCCAAGAACATGAAAGCATTCACTGAAGGAACAGAGCTGAAGGATAAATTAAACCATATTCTTACTGTATCAATTGACACAGTTTACAATAATGTCCGGGATAAAGAATTGCTCACACCTCCCCATAAGATACGTCAAGATACGAGCAAGTTAAACCAGAACAAGTACTGTGCCTACCACCAGAGTGTGGGACACTTTACGAGTGAGTGTCATGACTTGCTAAAGCAATTATGGCATTTTTATGAGGAGGGAAAGCTATCCGAGTTCGTGAAGAGGCAACCCGGCAAAAGAGACTGAGATGAGGATTCTGATGGGGAGGACCTAGAACAAGCACCTCGTCGGAATCGAGCTGGGCGACCAGCTCCGGTACCAGCAGGGGTTCCGGTTCTGGACATTCAAATGATGGAGCCTGCAGGACCTGTGGGTGGTTATTCTGATGGCCGACCACCAATCTCCAATCGTAAAAGAAAAGCCGAGTTACGGGCAATCAATCATGTACAAGAGATGGGAGTTAATCCATCCATCATGCAAACATCAGAATTAACTTTTACTACAAAAGACTTGGAAGGAATACTGACCCCTCACAACGATTCGCTTGTAATATGTGCTAAGATCATGGGAACCAGGGTGCACAGGTTCTTGGTAGATACTGGAGCCTACACAAATGTCCTTTTCAAAAAGACGCTTGATCAAATGGAAGATTATGCAGGCTACATCAAAGATACAAATCATCGAATCCTGGGATTTGGAAATGATGTAACAATCCCACTGGGAATAGTTACTTTGGCCATGCAACTTGTAACGGTCAAGGAACCCAAGAAAAATATCACTAGAATGGTAGATTTCTTGGTTGTAGACCAAGAGTCGACTTATAATGGGTTCCTTGGTCGACCATTTTTAAATGAATTCCAGGCCGCATGTTCAACTTACCATTATTGCATAAATTTCCCAATAGCAAGTGGGGTTGGCACAATAAAGGGAGACCAAAGAAAAGCTCGTGAGTGTCTCTTACAAATCCAGTCAAGGCAGGAACAAGTATCTATGATGGAAGCGTCAACCAGTCACCTCGAGAACGAGCCTCAATTTTGGAAGACATCCTCGGGGCACAAAACGATAAGATGGACATAGACGACCAAACCTTGCCAGAAGCAATGTTACCAACCGTTGTTGGCAGTACATGTCCGAATGACAACCAGGAGGGCCCAACCGTGGCGACCAAACTCTGCCCAGATCCCGTCGAAGATTTTGACCCCCTACTAGGTGTCGAACCCATGAACATCGAAGATGAGCTAAGCCCAGAAGGACCAATAGTTGACCCTCGATGGAAGGGGGAAAAACGACGGGCGACTCCGGTTGAAGAATTGGAAGCCATCAAGATTGATCCTGTACGAGATGACCTTGAACTCTACATCGGGTCAAAACTTCCCGAGCCTTACAGAACCCGCATGACGGATTTCCTGAAGGCTAACTTGGACGTCTTCGCATGGTCCCATGCTGATATGGTGGGAATTGACCCAAAAGATGCTTGTCACAGGTTGAATATCAACCCAGTCCGAAAACCTGTCCACCAAAAACGATGAAAATATGGACCTGACAAATATGAGGCTTTAAACGAGGAAGTCAAAAAGTTACTGGACAACGACTTAATTAAATAGGTGTTGTGTCCTCAGTGGGTTGCAAATCCTGTCTTGGTACGGAAGCCGAATGGAACCTGGAGACTATGCATAGATTTTACAGATCTTAATGCAGCATGCCCGAAGGACAACTTTCCGCTCCCGTACATTGATCAACTGGTGGACAGTACTACCGGGCATGAGATGTTTACATTCATGGATGCCTTTGCAGGTTACCACCAGATTCCGATGCACCCAGATGACCAAGAGAACACGGCCTTCTATACTAAAAAAAATCTACTATGCTGGAAAAGGATGTCGTTTGGTCTAATCAATGCTGGAGCAACCTACCGGAGGCTGGTCAATAAAATGTTCGATGAACATATTGGGGAAACGGTGGAGGTGTATGTCGACGACATAGTCGTTAAAAGTACACAGAAGGAAGATCACCTCTATCATCTTTACCAAGTGTTCGACATACTCCGAAAGTATAATATGAAGCTAAATCCAAAGAAAAGCAGTTTCGGAGTACATTCCGGAAAGTTCTTGGGCCATCTGGTCAATAAGCGAGGAATCGAAGCTAATCCAGCAAAGGTGAAATCAATCGTCGATATGGAACCTCCACGTTCTGTTAAAGAAGTACAAAGATTAACCGGATGCCTAGCCGCTCTAAACAAGTTCATATCACGGCCAGGTGACAAGTGCCGCCCATTTTTTGAAGCTATCAAAAAAGGCAACTTTGCCTGGACGGGGAGCTGCCAGAAAGCCTTCGATCAACTAAAAGATTATCTGGGAGACATAAAAATTCTGTCAAAACCAATTCCCGGCGAAAAATTATATTTGAACCTGGCAGCATCTGATACGGCCATAAGTTCGGTGTTAGTTCGAGCAGAAGGCAAATTTCATCTGCCAATTTATTACGTCAGCCAGGCGCTGCATGAAGCAGAGGTGAAATATTCCCCAACCGAAAAGCTGGCCTATGCTCTCATTACTTCTTCGATTATCAAGTCGAAGTACTGACAACTTTCCCGCTCAAACAAATACTACACCGACCCGACACCGCTGGCCGTCTTTTAAAATGGTCCATAGAGATAAGCCAGTTTGGCGTGACATATGCACCTCGAACAACGAATAAGGGACAAGCTTTAGCCGACTTCATAGTCGAGTTAACATTCCCTCAAAATCCAACCAGAGGGCTAGATCACCCATGGCATCTTTATGTGGACGGTTCATCAACAAATCAGGCCTCAGGGGCAGGAGTGGTTCTCATCAGCCCCGATCGACAAGTATTCACTTCGGCAGTCAGATTCGAGTTTATGGCCACTAACAATGAAGCTGAGTACGAAGCCCTCATCGCAGATCTCCATTTATCACTGGCGGTCGGAGTAAGATGACTCCAGATCTTGGGGATTCTCAACTCACTGTAAGCCAAGTACGAGGTGAATATGAGGCCCGAGATAGATAAATGATCGAGTATCAACGAATAGTTGCTCACTTGGTATCCTTGTTAGACCAAGTGTTTATCCAACAGATACCTCGGACGAGCAACACTCAAGCTGATGCCCTAGCAAAATTAGCAACAAGCGATGGACCAGCAGGTCTGACAGACATTGTCATTACCAGAAAAATCCAACCATCAACAATGGACTACGAAGTAAATCAAGTAGTTGAACAGAGAAATGATGATGATTGGAGGATTCCTATAGGAAAATACTTGAAAGACGGGGAACTGCCAAGCAACTCTTTTGAGGCTGTAAGAATCACGAAACAAGCAGCCAGATATACTCTGGTAGATGAACAGCTTTACAAAAGAGGCTTTTTAGTCCCGCTACTCAAATGTTTGTCTAGGGGGGCAAGGAAGGACAGTTCTGGAGGACGTACATTCTGGAGCTTGTGGAAATCACGCTGGGGGGCAAGCTTTGGCCTACAAAACTGTAAGGCAAGATTATTATTGGCCAACCTTACGACAAGATGCAATCCAGTTAGCCAGAGCTTGCCACCAATGTCAAATTTTTGCTCCAAGTATTCATGCCCCGGCTCAGGAGCTCGTATCGGTTTATAGTCCATGGCCATTTGCAAGATGGGGAATAGACATTATTGGTCCTTTCCCAGCAGGAGTTGTAAATGTTCGATTTGCCGTCGTAGCCGTCGGTTATTATACAAAGTGGGCGGAAGCAAAAGCCATGGTGAAGATTACACAACAAAGTATGATCAACTTCATATGGCAGAACATTGTCTGTCGTTTTGGGATTCCACGAACAATTGTGACGGATAATGGTCCGCAGTTTGATGGAAAAGAATTGAGAGACTTCTGTACAAAGTGGGGGGATCAGGAAACACTATTCGACTCCCTATCATCCCCAGTCAAACGGGCAAGTTGAAGCTGTGAACAAGATCATCAAGCATACATTGAAAATACGGCTGGCAGAAAGCAAAAGTTATTGGTCAGAAGAACTCCCAGAGGTCTTGTGGGCGTATAGAGTTTCTCCCAGGTCAAGCACGGGAGAAACACCTTTTGCAATGACTTTCAGAACAGAGGCTGTGATACCAATTGAGTTAAAGACCAACACAGTCAGGACAATCAGCTTCGATGAACAGGCAAATCACTCTGCTCTAGCCACATAAATTGATTTACTCGAAGAAAAAAGATTACACGCCGAGCTAAAAAATGCTACGTACAAACAAAGAGCAGAGCGTTATTACAATTCCCAAGTCAAGATAAGAAAGTTTGAAGTTGGTGACCTTGTTTTAAGAAAGAAGCTCGCCCCACCTCCAGGCATATTTGGCCCGACTTGGGAGGGCCCATACAGGGTAACGGATAGGTTACCCAATGGAGCATATGACATAGAAGACTTAGATGGCAACTCGGTCCAATACTCCTGGAATGCAGCTAACTTAAGAAAGTACTTTCAGTAGGCGAGCAGTTTTACCTATGAGAGTGTGAATTCGAGATTGGTGAACTACTAAGTCCAATGGGCGAGCTAGAATGGCAGATGCACAAGATGGATCCAAAAACTTGCCTAATTTTTTGAAAATTTCACCAAGTAAAAGTGGTCGAACAGAGTTGAATTAGGTCAAGTTTGGTCGCGATCTAGTGTGCAAGCCTCTTGTATAGTTTTATTCCCTGTTTGAGAGTTTAAAGATGCCTTGACAAAATGTATAGTGGTCGAGCAGCTTTGACTCCGGGTGTAAATTATGTTTTTTGAGGGTTGGGGGTTTGACATTGTTTTGGTCGAGCAAATCCAACCTAGTTAATACGGGGTTACATTTTTGGTCGCGTTCAATACTTGTAATTTTTAAGATTTCAATGTTAAGTTGTTCGTTCAAACAGAAATGCAAGCTCAAGGTGCAAGTTGATTATACAACCAAGCCTATTAAAGGCTATTCATTTTTAAATGAACATAGCCTAAGGCCAAAAACCCATCAAATTCTAAGGCCAAAAAGTTCTTAAGGAACAAGGCCCAACTACATTAAGATTGTTGAAGCATAGATAAAAATGCAAAGAACAATTAATGTAAAGTAAATAAGACGAGCAGATGAGCAAAATAGTTTCATTGAAGATAAGGCTTGATCGCCCAAAAATTACAATGAAAACGAACAACAACAACAAAAAAAGAAAAAAGTACAAGGCCCTAACTAATCCTGTCCGCTAAGACCCTTGTCCGGCAGGTGGGGGAATGTTGTCATCCTTGGAATCTTCCAGAGGAGACCCAGCGAGAGCGGGATCAATTGGGACCTCCTGGGATAACTCGGCAATTAGCCCCTCGGCGTCAGCTCGTTCTTGGAGAGCCCTTTCACTTTGATCGGCGGGCAGGATTTGCTCGCCCTCGGCAGCGTCGCCCTCCTCTTCCTCCTCGTCCTCTGGAGGATTTGTAATAATGATCTCGGGACCGATGAAGTCAAGCTTGACCCCATAATCGGGCAGGTCGCCGATCTGGAGAGTTGTGCCCAGAGCTGGAGAGTTTGATTCAACAAAGTTGTAGAGTTCCTTGCTAATCTCTTCAATAACGGCGGGAGCTTTGAATTCATGCGCGATACGGATGCTTTCCGCATAGCCCGTCACAAAACCCAATATTGAACCCACCTCCATCTTGGGAATAAGTTCCTCTTGGGTGATGGAGTTGGCAAGTTGGGCTTCGAGATCGGCAATTTTAGCCGTCGCCTCGGTCGCGAATTTCTCCGCAACTTCCTTCTGTTGTTGAGCATGAGCAAGTTCTGCTTGCATCTGCTCGACCTCGGCCATTTTGACCTTCAGCTCTTCAGATACCTTGACGTGCAGGTCCAGAGCACGTTGCTCGCTGACCTGATGAGCTTTGGCCTTATTTTCCAGGTCAGCAACAATTTTCTTCGCCTCTGCCTTGGCATCATCTCGCTCCTTGGTAATACGGCTGACAGTGGCCGCATGCTGGCGAGAGTCCTTCTCGAGATCCTCTACTTGGTCGACCAGACGCTGCACGGCCGCCAAGGTGTTACCCGCCTCGATGAGACACAGACGACCATTGTCACGAGGCGTCTATGCCTTAACAGTCTCATTCAAATCCTTAGTCCAGCTGCGGGCAACGACTTCGGAGGCACGACGGACAAAAGAGTCCGGGATCTCGCAGAGATTGGTCGGCACTTTCGAGCAGGCGAACCAGTGCACCATGTTTGACCGCCCAGGATATTGCTCGGGCGAATAGCTAAAAAAAATCATCAGTTAGTTAAAAAAAACTAAGTGCCCTGGGCCAGGAGAGACATACTTGTCGAGACGACCCTTATCCCAACCAAGATAAGTGGGGTCGGTTGAAGGACTAGATCCTTCGCGGGCAACGGCGACTAGAGGTTGCTCCACATGGCGCTCCGCGGAGGGAGTTTACTCGCTATCACCCTCGTTTGAGCGAACAGCTATGGTCACCTTGTCCTGAGCAGCTTTTGCTCATTTAGCCGCTCTCTCAGAGTCAGAGACGGGAGTGCCGTCTCCGCAAAGGAGCCTCTTAGTCCTTGGAATTGGAGCCTTGGGTGGGCTCACCACTGGAGCAGGCGGCTGCGCCGAGCTCTATCCCCCAGTTTGTCTAGGGTCGTCTTTTCCACCCTTGGCCGCAAGGGCAATAATCTTCGAAAGCGGATCCAATTTCTTGTGACCTCTTTTTGTCGGCATCTCCGAAACACGATTGTCAAGCTCGAAGAAGGAGGGGTGAGTGGCAACGGGGGCGAGCTGGTCTGCAAAAGAAGTGTAAAACAAGTTAGATAACTCCAAGTACAATATCGAACAGATCTGTTCGCCCAACGAGAAAAAAATACTCACCTTCCAGAATCGGAGCTAGAGCCTTGAGATGGTGAGGATAAGTAGTGAGATGGGCAACCCGTAATGTGGCCTCGGAGAAGAGATGGCCAATGCTGCGATCTCCTCGGCGACGAAGAGCGATCAGACACGCGACGAACAAGAATTGGTCGCTGATGCTATTCTTGACAGTTCGCCACCCCAAGTTCTTGGGACCTGAAACAAAACAAAAAGAGAATTAAAATTAGTCTAACCACTTCAAAATTATAGAAGAGGTGAGACTCACGCTTTAATTCCCTAAACTCCGCCGGGGTCTCAATCCGCTCAGGACCACCAGAGGGGCAGACAGAAGCACGCCAGTCCCCTCCTATCCAAAACCAGTCGTGCTTCCAGTCTCGCACCTTTCCAGGGATGTCCTTCACTAGTTTCTGGCCAGGTCGTGCCTTTAAGTAGTACCAGCCAGTTTCTTCCCCAGTGCAGCCCGTGACCGTCATTAGGTAGCAAACTTCCTCGGCAGACAGTTTGTTGGGGTAGCCCTCAAGGGCGAACAGAACCATCAGAGCAATCAGATTGATCCACCCAACGGGGGTCAGTTGGGTGATGGCTAAGTTCACACTCTCCAGGAACTTGCCGACCAAAGGGTGCAGCGGCAAGGAGACCTCATCTTCGAGAGTGGCCAGGTTGATCGCCGTTAGCCCGTGGGATGGGCGATCAGCTCTGTCATCCACCAGCGGAGCATACATCGAAATGTCGAAGGGGATTTTGTAATCCCTTCGAATTTTGGGCAGTTCTTCGTCAGTTATGGCGGACACGATGCAGCTCGCCGCGAAATTGGTCGCCTTGAGTTTCCGCACCCCGCGAGCAGGCACTTCAAAGCGACTGGAATGTTCCCTATCGTATTCATCCTAGTCCACCCGGCGAGCAACTGCGACCGGAACTTGATGCTCAATTAGCCTGGGCATGGGGAATTGAATATCCCTAAGGTACGCCCAGGTCAGTTCGTCAAGGTTTACCGGTTGGAGCACCTCAACCTCCTCGTCCTCGTCCTCATGAAGGTCCGAGCTCGTTTCTTCCAAAAGCTGGCGAGCAGAATTTGCTCGCCTTTCCCTTTCCCCAGAAGGGCGAGCTCCCGAATCAACGGAGCAAGCGACTGAAGCCGCATCAGGATAAAACACCAGATTCACGATTTGAGGATTCTCTTCAACTGGCCATTTTTCGGGGTTCTGAGGTGGGAAAGATCCAGTCCCGGAGTGTGACGACATCCAATAAGCAAAGGTAAAAAAAAACTTGTATGTTTACAGATTCCAGCGAGGGAGAACTCAGCGGTTTAAGGCTTCCCACAGCGGAGTAGGGATTTTTGTGAAACCAAAACACACGCAACACTAGAAGAGAAGAAGAAGAAGAAGAAGAAGAGGGAAAAGAAAACTACCTTGCCGTTGCTTCGATGTCGCCGGAAAGTAAGAAGTGTACGCCGGAAGTTTGAAAGAGAGGAAAAGGAAAAATTCGCGCTTAATGAACAGTTAAAATGAATAAAATCGCGAAAATTTTCCTTAAATACTCTCTGAAAAAATGGGGTTCCGGGTGAGCAAGTCCAAGAGTTGAGGGACCGAAATGCAATTTTTGAGCACGTGCAGCACCTGTTCGATAAAGCGGGAAGACACGTCGCCTCGGGATCACGTGCGCGTGGGCGGCAGCAATCATTCTGCCCACGTCACACCTTGAGCCGTACCCAGGCCTTGGGATCCCAACCGTCACCAGCCCAAGTCTTCTCGGCCAAAGTTGTCCGCCCACGAAAAGTTGCTCGCCCCATCGACATTCCTGCTCGTACTAGTAGCATTTAAAATTTGCCAACTCAAAAATTGTTCGCTCATCATCTTCACAATTTATTGATCGGCAAGGGGGCAATTGTTGATAGGCGAGCAGAATCAGCAATTGGGCGACCAAGATTAGCACAAAACACCCGAGGATTAAGATGAAACAAACTCAAGATCCACTTAACAAGATACTTGGCGAGAAAAACCTGCACGCCACACAGAGGCGGATGGGCTAATAGAACCAAATCAAAAGCTATATGACAAGCTCAATCGGCATCCCGCCGACCAGATCCAACCACAGTGCCAAAATAACAATTAAACAAGACAAAAGACCATCAAAATCAGACTAAAGACTCCTCAAGGACAAGTCCAACATGACGAGCAACTCTAGACTGCGAGCAAGTCCTATAGATAAGGATAGAATTTAGTTTAGATAAGGTCAGCTCGGTCAAAATCCAGATGTCGTGCATGTAGGCCTGGTAGGCCAAAAGTCACGACACCTCCTGCTAGGCAAATGTCTATAAATACTTAGATTTTTTCAGCTAATAAAATAAGCACAAATTATTATACACGTCCAAACTTCGTCTACGAACCAGAAGCAGCTCGTTTATCTTACGATCGAATTTATCACGTAAGCTTATAAACGTCTCAAACCTAAACCTAAAATTTTGTATTCACTATTTTCGTTTAGTGATCAATCACATGTAATTGTTTGATGATCAATTAACCAATGAAAACAACCACTAATCATCGAGATTAGAAACGGTCATCAACAGATACTACTCTACTTCACTAAAAAATAATTTTGTATTAAAAAAATGTATCGTTTCAACTATGCAAACAATATCAGAACGGAAGGAGTAATCTTCAAGTATAGAAATAGTATGCGAAACCTTGACAAAATATAGTTATGATGAGTACAATAGTGATCGAGACTCATTTTAACTCTAGACTTGGACATAGGGTGTGATTTGAGTTAGTGATAATGAGGTCTAGAAGTTGATTCATGAGCTACGTGGATGGGATGTTGATGTGAATCTTTTTTATCACAATTTTTTTAACATTGTTTAACATCTATTTGATCACTGTTAAATATATACATTAGCAAGTGTAGTCACATTGCTTTATATTTTGTCGTACGTTTTCTTTTTTTAAATTCATCTCTTAATGTACTATGTCTCAAACTAATAGTCTTTCTATGATAATGAAATCTAAATACACAACTACCAACTTAAATTCTTTTAAATCTAAAAATAATGAAATGAATTTGTAGATTGTAATGGGTGCATAGAAGACCTACCAACTTCTCTCATTCATATATATGGGCCGTACGCATGGCAATAGACTTTACTGTATAGTCGTACTTTCCAAAAACAGTAAGTCAAAAAGGTTGGAAACATAAAATTACTATTTTTGCCCATACAATAATATTTAAAATATCGTCAATTAATTCTAAATTTTCATGTTCCCACCAAATATAACCACTAACTTCTATTTGTGAAATGTTTTAATTCATTTTAATGAGAAATAGTGTGTAATGCAAAATAATATCAATGTTCTAATGTTGTATGTAATAATGATTGTACTAAATAGTATTACTTGCAATTGTAGGATATCCCATGGGAACGATTGGGTGTATGTTGTATAGTCCCAAGGATCAAAAGACCGTATTTTGTACACACTTTAAATTCTTGGAAGAAGACTATAGGAACAATAGAAAGCCCAGAAGTGATGTTACCTTAGGCGAAATAAGAGGGCAAACTCCTATACCAAGTGTACAAGATGATATACTAATCGTCACACCTTCACAACCGGAACCCCGTCGCAGTGGGAGGATTGCTAGGCAACCCGAGAGATTCATGGGAATAGGAGAATCTTTGGATTTAATTCCCGGTGATGAATTGGACCCATGGACATACGACGAGGCAATCCAAGACAAAGATGCGGAGTCATGGCAAACGGCAATGGAAGCCGAGATGGGTTCGATGGATCATAATCAAGTGTGGGAGTTGGTCGAACCACCCAATGAGGTAGAACCCATTGGATGCAAGTGGGTGTACAAGAGGAAAAGAGGACCGAACGGAAGGGTTGAGACCTTCAAAGCAAGGCTAGTGGCCAAAGGGTATACTAAAAAAGAAGGGATCGATTATAAGGAAACCTTTTCGCCTGTAGCTATGCTTAAGTCCATCCGTATTCTCTTGTCGATCGTTGCGCACCTAGATTACGAGATCTGACAAATGGATATCAAGACAGCTTTCCTTAACATAAGTCTTGACGGGATAGATATCTGTATGCAACAGCCCAAAGGTTTTATTGAAAAAGGCCAAGAGCACCTCGTATGCAAGCTTAAGAGATCTATTTATGCATTTAAGCAAGCATCGCATACTTGGAACCAATATTTTGATCAAGTGATTAAGTCTTATGGGTTTTATCAAAACGAGTTTGAGAATTGTGTGTATAAAAAGTGTGATGGAACTGCGGTGGTATTCTTAGTATTATACGTAGACGATATTCTGTTCATTGGAAACAATGTAAAGGTATTATTAGACGTAAGAGTATGACTGTCAAATCAGCTTGATATGAAGAACTTAGGGAAAACTAGCCATATCCTTGGGATCTAGATCACTCAAGGTCGCAAGAAAAGGATGTTGGGCTTATCGCAAGCTTCATACAAAGATACTTTTTTCAAGCGATACAACATGCAAGATTCTAAGAAAGGTTTTGTACCTTTTTAGACACGGAATCCATCTATCCAAAAAAATATACCCTAAGACGCAAGTGGTGATAGATGACATGAAAGACGTTCCGTACGTAAGAAATCTTATGTATGCAATGTTGTGTACGAGACCGGATATCTGCTTTGTCGTGGGCATGATGGCAAGATATCAAAGTAACCCCGGGAAAGCACATTAGATTGCAATTAAATGTGTTCTTTAGTTTCTGAAAAGAACTTGGAATGGAATGCTGATTTAACAGTCAGACAGTCTAATTCCCATGGGATAAACGGACTCAAATTTCCAATTAGATATAGAATCCAGAATATCTACCTCGGGTAGTGTGTTTTGCATGGGAGAAGGAGCCATGACATGGAGAAGCATTTTGCAGAAATCTATCGCAGATTCGACCATGGAAGCCGAATAAGTAGCTGCTTGGGAAGCAGCGAAAGAAGCGATTTGGCTCAAGAACTTCTTAGTGGACTTGGACGTTGTTCCGAATTTGCCCAGCACAATCACTGTCTTTGTGATAATACCGGAGCAGTTGCAAATTCAAGGGAACTGAGAGTCCACAAGGCCAGCAAACACATAGAAAAAAAATACCATCTTATACGAGAAATCATTAAGAGAGGAGATAAAGAGGTGGCAAAGATAAACGTCGGAGGACAACCTAGTATATCCATTCACAAAGGGTCTGCCTCAGAGTACATTTTAGAGAAATGTGGATGGAATGGGTGTCAAGACTATTGTTAATCTGCTTTAAGTATAAGTGGGAGGAATTATTAGGTTAGTGTAGGTTGACATGAGATGTCACGTAGAGCTACTACACTAGACATGCATGATGATGTATACTAAAAAGCAGACTTTAAGTATAAGTGGGAGATTGTTGGAGTTATATGTGAAAGTATGCTTTTACTTTGTATAACTCATGTATTAAACTCTTATTTATATGGGAATATATCTTTTATCAAATTTGCTTTAAATATGATTGAATGTTGAATATTTATTGCAATCAGTTCATTATAAATAGTACATGTTACATTGTAGTTAATGTGGTGATACCCGATCACGGAAGATCACATTAACGGTTTCCTTGTAACTAAATGTACAAATTCACGACCCAGGTGGAATTGAACAATCCACCGTGAAAGGTCGATGTGTATATCTCAGATTGGCTTGTCTTGACCAAGAGATTGCAGTAGCACATTTAGTATGTGTTGAAGAGGACCTAGAGCGAGGATAAATTCTCCTGTTCTGAAATGTGAAGAATTAGACCTCAATGGTTATTTATTTCTTAATCTCCGTCACTTAAATAGGACCGTGTGTGCTTAATGGTTACTGCTTTGATTCATGTTGGGTGAGAATCATCGTGACTTCGAACTTTGTATTTTGGGCAGTAATATTACTCATCGCGTGCGAGTACGGCTCGTGTGATTAGTCCCCTTGGTGGGCTCACAAGTTTTATCGTACCAAATCTTGCAAGAGAAGAATCAGTTTCTTCGGTACGGATAATAATGTTGAGCTGTCTTTACTCCAAGGTGAAATATATTAATTAATTTAGAGCTATTCAGAAGCCTAATTAATTAATGGACTTGATAATCTTAAACGCGTGAAATAATAACCGGGAGCCCATATTATCGTAATATGGATTAAGATGGATAGTGCAATATTAATTTATTAGTGGTACTAATTAATATTAATGGGCTGAATTATATTGGGGCTCAATATTGAAATTCAGAAGTCCATTAGGAGGTCCAATCTTAATTCTCCTTAAGGCCCCTCAAGTAGCCAATAATGATAAGGTGATTAAAATAAAAAGATAATATAATGCTGATTTTTCAAGTGTAATTTTCGAAAGTTACTTATTTGGAGTAAGAAAAGATCTTGTTGATTTTCTTGAAAATATATTATGGAAGATAAGTATTCTTGGAATACAAGATTATCTCATATATTCAAGAAGATCCAAATCTTGGATTCTTATTCAATAAAATTCGAAAATTACCAGTCAAATAAGGAGTGTGAGATTTTTGTGGAATATTTTATTATGGAGAAAATAATATATGAGATATATTCAAGATTTCTTAGAGACTAAGAAAAGATTTTCTCCAGGCCCATAAAATACATGAAATTTTCGACCACTTCATTATAAATAGGGGGTGATTATTTCATCCCCAAGTACATAATTCCATGTGTTGGAAAAGTCAAGAGCATATATGTTTTTCATTTTCCTTAGTTATTTAGATTACTGGAAAGCACTTCCCACCAGTGATCATGTAAGGCGAAAGGGAGATACTTGAGAAGGTTTTTGGGTTGATAAACCGCGTTCGTGATTGTCCCGTTTTATTCAAAGGCCAATTCTACGAGAGGTACGTAAATCACATAACTTCTTAGTTTATTCCGCCATAGATTTTATGTGAATTAATTCAACATGCATGATGATAAAATTGTTGTTGAAATTATTATTTTAATTAATTAGGATTAATTCATGCTAGTAATAATTGAATTTAAATTTGTATTTAAATTTCATCCCGAATAGATTCCGGGCACCCCTATTTTCCCAACACATGTGATACCAGTAATAATCTTGAGTTTAAATTTATATTTAAATAAGTATTTAAATTCCAATTTCAACAATCCACCGGTGATCAACCCCAAATGTGATACAAACTGTTAATGTGATCAATCCCTCTTAGGGTTGATCACCGGTGGGAAGTGTTGTTTTTGTTGAAGTGTTCCTATTCAATTTAAATTCAATTTATGAGTGGTGTGCCCAATTAATGGTATAAAGATCATCCAACAATATAATGGATGTCAAAACTATTGTCAATCTGCTTTAAGTATAAGTGGGAGGAATTATTAGGTTAGTGTAGGTTGACATGAGATGTCACGTAGAGTTACTACACTAGACATGCATGATGTATACTAAAAAGCAGATTTTAGGTATAAGTGGAAGATTGTTGGAGTTATACGTGAAAATATGCTTATGTATTAAACACTTATTTATGAGAATAAATCTTTTATCGCATTTGCTTTAGATATAATTGAATGTTGAATATTTATTGCAACCAGTTCATTATAAGTGGTACATGTTACATTGAAGTTAATGTGGTGATACCCGATCACGGAAGATCACATTAACGGTTTCCTTTTAACTAAACGTACAAATTCACGACCTAGGTGGAATTGAACAATCCGCCATGAAAGGTCAATGTGTACATCTCAGATTGACTTTTCTTGACCAAGAGATTGCACTAGCACATTTAGTATGTGTTGAAGAGGACCTACAGCGAGGATAAATTCTTCTGTTCTGAAATGTGAAGAATTAGACCTCAGTGGTTATTGATTTCTTAATCTCCATCAATTAAATAGGACCGTGTGTACTTAATGGTTACTGTTTTGATTCATGTTGGGTGAGAATCATCGTGACTTCGAACCTTGTGCTTTGGGCAGTAATATTAATCATACGACAGTGGCTAAGATTTAATACTGAGAAACGCGTGTGAGGACGGCTCGTGTGATTTATCCCCTTGGTGGGCTCAGAAGTTTTATCGTACCAAATATTGCAAGTGAAGAATTAATTTCTTCGGTACGGATAATAATGTTGAGCTGTCTTTACTCCATGGTGAAAGATGTTAATTAATTTAGAGCTATTCAGAAGCTTAATTAATTAATGGACTTGATAATCTTAAACGCAGGAAATAATAATCGGGAGCCCATATTATCGTAATATGGATTAAGATGGATAGTGCAATATTAATTTATTAGTGGTACTAATTAATATTAATGGGCTGAATTATATTGAGGCTCAATATTAAAATTCAGAAGCCCATTGGAGGTCCAATCTTAATTCTCTTAAAGGCCCCTCAAGTAGCCCATTAAGTAGTCCGATAATAATAAGGTGATTAAAATAAAAGAAAATTATTATTGCTGATTTTTTGCTTATAATTTTCGAAATTTATAGATATGGTAGATAAAAGATTTATTGATTTTCTTAGAAAGATATTATGGAAGATATGTATTTTTGGAATACAAGATTATCTCATAAATTCAAGAAGATCCAAATCTAGTTTATTTCTCCCATGAATTTCGAAAATCTCATATATTAGGGAGGTGAGATTTTTATTGAATATTTTATTATGGAGAAAAGAATATATGAGATATATTCAAGATTTCTTGGAGGCCAAGAAAAAGATTTTCTCTCCCCTATTCCATATGCAAATTTCGAAATTCCTAGTCCTATATATAGGAGATCATTATTTCATCTCCAGTTTACAGTTTCACAGTGTTGAAAAAAAATCAGCAACAATATTTTTTCTTTCTTCCTTATTATTCTAATTGCTTGTCAGCACTTCCCACCGATGAACAAACAAGACGAAGGGGACATACTTGAGAAGGTCTTTTGGTTGATGGCACGATTGTGATAGTCCCGTTGTTATCAAAGACCATATCTACAAGAGGTACATAGTCACATAATCTCTTAGTTTTTCCGCCATAGATTTTATGTGAATTAATTCAACATGCATGATGATAAAATTGTTGTTGGAATTATTATTTGAATTAATTAGGATTAATTCATGCTAGTAATAATTGAATTTAAATTCGTATTTAATTATCATCCCGAATAGATTCTCGGCACCCCTATTTTCCGTTCTCGTTTTTTTGTGTGATTTTAAACGTCGTCCCGAACCCCAAACAAAGTTATTTTTTATGAAGTGTTGTTGTTCGAGTTGGAGCGTGGAATAGGGGCCGATAGTTGAAATTTAAATACAAATTGCAACAATCCACCGGTGATCAACCCCAGTTGTTGGGAAAACGATAGGGGTGCCCGAAATCTATTCGGGATGATAATTAAATACGAATTTAAATTTAATTATTACTAGCATGCATTAATCCTAATTAATTCAAATAATAATTCCAACAACAATTTTATCATCATGCATGTTGAATTAATTCACATAAAATCTATGGCGGAAAACTAAGAGATTATGTGACTACGCACCTCTTGTAGATATGACCTTTGATTACAAAGGGACTATCACGATCGTGTTATCAACCAAAAGACCTTTTCAAGTATGTCCTTTTCGCCTTGCTTGATCACCGGTGGGAAGTGCTTTCAAGCAATTTAAAATAACAAGGAAGAAAGAAAAAAATAGTGTTGCTGATTTTTTTTTCAACGCTGTGAAAAGCAAACTGAAGATGAAATAATCATCTCCTATTTATAGATGAGGGAATTTCGAAATTTTCATATATTTTAGAGGTGGAGAAAATCTTTTAGAGTGGTGCCCGGAACAATTTAAATTCAATTATTAGGTTAGTGTAGGTTGACATGAGATGTCACGTAGAGCTATTACACTAGACATGCATGATGTATACTAAAAAGCAGACTTTAAGTATAAGTGGGAGAATGTTGGAGTTATATATGAAAGTATGCTTTTACTTTGTATAACTCATGTATTAAACACTTATTTATGAGAATAAATCTTTTATCACATTTGCTTTAAATATGATTGAATGTTGAATATTTATTGCAAACCGTTCAATATATATAGTACATGTTACATTGTAGTTAATGTGGTGATACCCGATCACGGAAGATCACATTAACGGTTTCCTTGTAACTAAACGTACAAATTCACGACCTAGGTGGAATTGAACAATCCGCCGTGAAAGGTCGATGTGTACATCTCAGATTGGCCTGTCTTGACCAAGAGATTGCACTAGTACATTTAGTATGTGTTGAAGAGGACCTACAGCGAGGATAAATTCTTCTGTTTTGAAATGTGAAGAATTAGACCTCAGTGGTTATTGATTTCTTAATCTCCGTCACTTAAATAGGACCGGGTGTGCTTAATGGTTACTGCTTTGATTCATGTTGGGTGCGAATCATTGTGACTTCAAACCTTGTGCTTTGGGCAGTAATATTAATCATACGATGGTTGCTAAGATTTAATATGGAGAACGCGTACGAGTACGGCTCGTGTGATTTGTCCCCTTGGTGGGCTCAAAAGTTTTATCGTACCAAATCTTGCAAGTGAAGAATTGGTTTCTTCGGTACGGATAATAATGTTGAGCTGTCTTTACTACAAGGTGAAAGATGTTAATTGATTTAGAACTATTCAGAAGCTCAATTAATTAATGGACTAGATAATCTTAAACGCGGGAAATAATAATCGGGAGCCCATATTATCGTAATATGGATTAAGATGGATAGTGCAATATTAATTTATTAGTAGTACTAATTAATATTAAAAGGCTGTATTATATTGGGGCTCAATATTTAAATTCAGAAGTCCATTGGAGGTTCAATCTTAATTCTCCTAAAGGCCCCTCAAGTAGCCCAATTAAGTAGCCCAATAATGATAAGGTGATTAAAATAAAACAAAATATATTTGCTGATTTTTTCATGATATTTTCGAAAAGATATATTAGGAGAAAGAAAAGATCTTGTTGATTTTCTTGGAAATATATTATGGAAGATAAGTATTCTTGGAATACAAGATTTTCTCATATATTCAAGAAGATCCAAATCTTGGATTCTTTCTTTAATATTTTCGAAAATATGCTTATTAGGAAGAGGTTGAGATTTTTGTGGAATATTTTATTATGGAGAAAAGAATATATGAGATATATTCAAGATTTCTTGGAGGCCAAGAAAAAGATTTTCTCTCCCCTAAAATACACCAAAATTTCGTTCACCCTCACCTATATATAGGGGATGATTATTTCATCTCCAGTTTACTTTTCACAGCGTTGAAAAAATAAATCAGCAACACTATTTTTTTTCTTTCTTCCTTGTTATTTTAAATTGCTTGAAAGCACTTCCCGCCGGTGATCAAGCAAGGCGAAAGGGACATACTTGAGAAGGTCTTTTGGTTGGTAGCACGTTCATAATAGTCCCGTGATTATCAAAGGCCATATCTACAAGAGGTACGTAATCGCATAAATTCCTAGTTTTTCCGCCATTGGTTTTATGTGAATTAATTCAACTTGCATGATGATAAAAATTATTGTTGGAATTATTATTTGAATTAATTAGGATTAATTCATGCTAGTAATAATTGAATTTAAATTCGTATTTAATTATCATCCCGAATAGTTCCCGGGCACCCCAATTTTCCCAACAACTTGGGAAAATAGGGGTGCCCGAAATCTATTCGGCAATTTCATGCAAAATAAACAAAATGTACTTTTCTCGACAATTAAGCTCAAATAATAAATTTTAATGCAAATAATCACAAGAAACTCAATAAAATAAGCAATTTAAGTACACAAATTTCGAACAAAAAAATCACACTAATCAACTAACTCTCTAATAGCAGCAACCGAAATTGGCGAAATAGGATTTTGAGGAGATGAAATAATGAGGCACTTTTCTCCATGTTCGATAGTTTGTCGTCCACTCGATGTTTGAACGAGGTTGGGAGATAGTTTAGAAGATCTCTAGTGGAGTCAACGCCTCGGTCGTCAAGGGTAACGAATCTAAACTTGTCTTTAGATGCACATTTATGTATTATATTTATGATTGTATACGTTTGATATCAAACAACGATCTTGGAGACGGATGGCCTTCACCGGCGCGATCCTACAATTGGTATCAGAGCCAAGGATTCGTGTATTGTTGCCTCTGCCTGAAACGTATGGTCTTGTATGTTGTTTATGTTGTTATGGTATTTAAATCATTTCTCTATCGTAACCCTTGTGTGTGATGTTGTAATCATTTTTCCCATTAGATAATAAGCGTGGGTAGTATAGGTTATTATTCATAGATCACTGTAGTAGGGTTTTGTTCGCTTGTATTTGTTGTATTTTTTATCACAATAACGGATGATGTCGGATGGAGGATCTGGAAACAGGATTTGGGTTTTTCGTGTTACAGGTTTTTGGCCTTGGATGATAATGTTCACTTTTTTGGCAATAACTTTTGACTCGGGTGTCCGTTTTCTACAAATAAGCCAATTTCAGAAACGTCGGACATTATCTATATTTGTCATGGCTTTGCTTTAACCCCTGTGGCAAGAGCTAATTCATTCGTCTTGATGAAGTTTTCTGTCAGTTAACTTGAACGTTAAATACTAGCTATACTAGTAGTTACCCTACAAGAGTATGAGATCCCTGTAGTATAGGCGAGTATAGGAACCAAGTAGTATCGAACCAAAGGGAAAGTGTGTATACGAATAAATCCCTAGAGATGTACGTCTCGTAGCTAATATGAATGTATATTTTTTGTTTTTTAAAATTAATTCTATACTATATTATACTAACCATTTGTACCTCCAGGCCCACAGCCACCTCAAAATCAATGGAGGAACACACAAGGATATCAAGGAGGCCAGCAGCCTCCTCAAAACACATGGAGGAAGAATGAGAATTTCTCATATGCTAACCCAAAAGCTGGTATTACAGTTCCTGCAGGTGTTGATCCGGGATCTAAACCTCCTGGTGGAGAAGGCGGTGCATCAACCGAGGAGATGTTGAGAGCTATCCTTCAGAAGGTGGAGGAAGGTAGCAAGAGATTATCCTCTTTGGAGTACGATGTGAAGAAGTTGCATAAGAAGGGCGATCATCGAGATCAAGAACTCCAAAAGAGAGACATAGAGTGGAATCGAGTTCAGCAAGAGAACAATAGAAGGTTCAATTCTATCGAGTACCAAATTAGTCAAATTGCAAAGTCTCAGCCGAGAGAGCCGGGGAAGTATCCTTCAATGCCCGAGGACAACCCAAAGGAACATTGCAAGGCTATTGAGTTGAGAAGTGGGACCAAGTATGATGGTCCTGAGATGCCTGCTGATTCTGAGACGTCCAAAGGAGAGGTTGAGATAGAAGGAAAAGAGCCTGAGGCAGTTAGAGATGAGATTGAGGAGGTAGGAGTTGAGAAGGGGATTGAAAGTGAAGGGATTGTTAAGAGGAAAGATGTGGATGAGTCTCATGAGAGCAAAATGCCTGAAGAGGAGATAGAGGAGATCGAGAGAATTCCAAAGTGGAAGAAGGCAAAGGAAGCAAGGAAGAATGCAAAAGAGACGGAGAAAGATGAATGGGGGGTACCCAAATCTGTGATACTCTAAAAGTTGAAGATTCTCAGCAGATGGTGATTGATGTTGTTGAAGGACAAAGCGTGCTAGTCATAGATGCCATGAAGAAGCTGGAGCAGAAGGAGGAAGAGGCCAGAACTAAGTTTCTAAAAGACTCAGTGGAGAATGTATCCATCAACCTAAAATCCTCAGTAGAGGCTTTCTCAGCGGACCTACTTGGGAAGGTTGAAGGGTTGTGGAATTCTAAGCTGACAGAATTCGAGGCCAAGCATGCTGAATTGGGAGTTAAGCTGGGAGAAGTTCTGAAGAAGGCAGCAGAAGACTTCCCCACTCAGGAGAATACAAATGTGCTAATCGATGAAAAGCTAGCACAGTTTGTACAATTTGGGCAGACGGCTGGAGCAACCTTGGAGAGGCTAAAAGATGAAGTTGATCATTGCTCAACTGAGCTGAAAGCCTTAGCTCATGATCAACTGAAGCTCAATATCACTGTGGCTGAGTGCATGATTAATGCCGGAAAGGGGGAAAAGAGGATAAGTGCTAAGGATATGAAGCTTGATCCCAAGAACAAAATGAAGATTATCCTTGAGACCCCTGACTTTGAGAAAGGCCAACAGGTGAAGAGTACTTTGAAGAAGGTGGATGCTGAGGCACTGAAGATTGCAGAGGCTAAGAAGGGCAAGGAGATCCCCTCAGATGACCTGTCAAAGTTCAAAGGAGAGCATCTGAAAGAAAAGGAGGAGAGAGCTGCAAAGAAGGGGGGAACCACCAAGAGAAAGGCATCTGATGCCCTCTCAACTGAGGTAGCCAAAAAGACCAGAACCTCAAGGAGGTTGGCAGCTAAGTCCACAACCTCATCTGATGAAGTTCAGGTACTCCCCATTCTTAACCCTGAACCTCTGTCATCTGAACCTCCTAAGTCTGCACCCACAAGAGTCACAGAGCTCACTGAGCTAATTAAAGAGGCTGAAGGGATGAACGAAAGAGCTCGAATGCTAACAGCTCAACAGCTAGAAAGGAGAGACAAGGTGGTTGGGAAGATGGAAAACATTGCAGAGCTAGCTGAGAGGAAAAGGAAGGAGAGGCTGTCCACTTTTGATAAAACTACTTCAAAGAAGTTCAGGAGTGGTTATCAAAGATGGGCTGCTAAGCTAAAGAAAGATAAAATCACTCCATCTAAGAACAAATTTCCTCACCATGATTCTTGGGTGCCTAAGAAGCTTAATGATGCTTGGGAAACTGCTAAAAGGGAATTTGTATATTCCTTTTATGTCAGTGGTGAATTAGGAAGAGATAATGCTCAAGAGGTTTTCAACTCATGGTTGTTTGAAGCCTATCCAAAACTCTATCCTGAGATCAGTGATGCTTGGAATGATGCCTTCCCAGATCATGCCCTGAAGGCCCCTGAGCAAATCATCTTCTGGCCTCCTCAAGATGCAACTGGTGCTGTAGATAGAGAAAGGATCACTGAAGAGTGGACATCCTTATGTGAGCATCTTGGACTCAGAGGACACTCAAAGGAAATGATGGAAAGGAAGAACGAGCTGAAGATCAGAGTATTCAAGCAGTATGGACTTGAACCCATTTTCGAATCCATCTGAGATGTTAAGTATCTTTGCTGGGCATTTGTTTATAAGTCCCAGATGTTTTTAAGTTTAAATCTTTTGATAGTAGAATTCATGTAATCTGTACTTCACCATTTATCATGAAATGAACTCTACTGATGTTTTGCCCAAGATAATATCTCATTATCATTTAGGCTTATGTACTTGAATGTTTTTACTTACAAATTCTGTGAACTTTGTATGTCATCTGAAGAACCTCTCTGAAAGAAGATATGCAATAAGATAGGTTCCGACATAATCAAAAAGGGGGAAATTGTTGGGAAAATGTATAAGACTTAAGTTTTGATTAGATGCCAAAATGTTCCTCATAAGTTGATTTGTAAGTAAATTATTCAGTAGAGTTAGTGCTTAGTTAATCAGTTCAACTGTTAAGGAACTGAAGTACAGTTAGTAATTTTTATAGTGTATTTAAAAATGAAGTCTGCTGAAGTCAAAGTCTGCTGAAGATGAAGTCCACTGAAGACAAGTGATCTGAGAAAAAGTCTAAGTCTTGAATGTTTTCTAAGTACATTCTCACTAAGACTAAAACTATCAGGAGAGGACCAAGGTCCACTGATGAGAACTAACAAAGCACATTCAATGCTAAACATATTAAAAGCTGTTAGTTAATCTGGTTGGAACAAGGCAAAACGAATTACAGTGAAGCTTACAATAAATGAAGGAATAAGAAGGTTCTCTCAGAGGAGTTCCACCTTAAAACAAGACAAGAATCTGGGCATACAGACTAAAGGTCCAATGAGAAGATGACACATCAGTGTACTTTACTGACAGCCGACCTGCTCCTGACTGACAAGTACCAAAAGTCTTTCCCTAGCTACCTACAGAAAGTTGGTGAACAGGCATGGTCTTTCAGCCGTTTCTTGATAAGACTTAAAGCTTCAAATAGAGCCGTTTGAACCAATCAGATACAAGAAGACTTACTTGAGAAGATTCAAATCCAACGGGAAGATTTTCAAGGAAGCCTATAAATACAGAAGGATGTGCTCATTTCTATGCACGGGAAACTTACAAGATCAAAGCTATCTCTACATTCATAACAACTAGAAGCACTCGAAATTACCATTGTTTCCCAAGTGTTTCACATTTGTAGAGAGCCTAACAAACCTTCTGTAACCAAGCTTAAAAGCTATATCCAAATCTTAGAAAGAGATAATCCAATCCTAAGCCTTGAGCTAAACTTGTAAGGATTATCTCAAAATAGTTGGAACCAAAACCCTACTCAAAACCCTACTCAGTGTTTAGGTTGAGAGCTAGTGTTAAGTGGTGTTAGTAAGCTGATTGTTGTATCAGTCTGAAAGCTGGTTTGTTTTGGGAACTAGGACCTGGAATTTCCTAGTGATCAATCATCCTAAGAGAGGATTAGTTGATCAGTGCACCTTGGCACTATAACACAAGGAATTCCAAGGGAAAGGAATTCTCCTGTTTGATCAGGACAGTGGACGTAGGAGATTCATCTCTGAACCACATTATATCTTGTGTACTTATTCTCTGCTTTCCTAAGTGTGTGTTAATCTCAAAGTTTATCAAAGTAAAACGAGTTTTCTAAAGGGCTCACTAATCCGCATCTGAAAGCTAATTAGATAGTAGTTTAACTGAAAGTCTTGAGCTCTCAGTGGAGGTATTATCTCAGTAAGCTTTCACAAGTAACTCTCAGCAGACCTCAAGTCCACTGACGAGCTACTGTCTTAAGTAACCTGATAAATTTTAAAAGAAGTTTTAATTTGTAATCACAAGTGTATTTCCCCCCCCCCCCATACACCTGTTTACTCGTTTCGGGACCAACAGATAGCCTTCTAGGTCATCTACGTAGGGTTTGTTCAACAGATACATCTCCCATGCAGCAGCCGTCCCTGCATGTATTTAGTAGTGCATTTAATGCTCCATTTAATGTTTGCCCGTTGAAAAGTGCAGTCTGAACTCAGTCTTCATGTCAGGTCCGTACGTGCGTGACCTTCCTGGATTGGTCCACGTCATCAGGTTGGTGAGAATGTCAGAACTCATTCCTATGCTTCAGGCTTGTCTTATTAAGTTCTTTTTGTCTCAAGCACAACGGTCTTATCCTGACGCTGACATTCCTTTTGAATTGCTTGGCCCTACTCCAAGTCTTTTCCCATTATTCAGTGTCATCCTGTTCCCTTCAGGACTGAGTTAGTGGTGACCTCAGGGTCATACTCTTCTTCACTGACACTTACTCAGCCAGCTTAGAGAGACTGCCGTAAGTTCTGGATGGTGCTCTTGTGTCTTCAGGTTTCAGTCTTGATTATCATCAATGAGTACTCCTCTCATTGAGTTCCTGTGAAATGTAAAATGACTAAGTAAAAATCTAACCAAGACTAGTCTTGACCACTAAGGCAAATCATCTTTTCTGGGGTTTTGGGATCTAATCAAAACTGACATTGTCCCAACAGTGTGATCGTGAGAAAATGAGATGAGGTCTTTTATAAATAAGTGTATCGAAATTGGGCTCGAATTTGGGCTTAAAAGAGATAACCACTATAATTCTAAAAGATATGAAATATTTCCTCAGGAATATAAATAGGGTAGAAAATATATTTTCTGGTGAAAAAATAAGGAATTTCCATGTCTAAATTTGAATATTTTATCTTGAATAAAAATCTATTTTGTAATTAAAGATGAAATTTTGAAGATATATATATATATATATATATATATATATATATATATATATATATATATTAAATAATTTTGAAATATGGATGGTCTTTAATTTCATCAAAACTTGATATTTTAAAATATTGTGGAAATAGAATAAATAATTAACTTGCAAATTAGGGGTGTTACATTCTCCACCACTAATAAAACTTTGTCCTCGAAATTCAGTAATTTGTCAACTCTTAGAACTATCCGATTTTTGTTTGGTTCTTAGTTAGCTAGTCTATACTCAATGTATTATCAAAGTCTGTTATTTCATCAAATGCAAATTATCAAAGTTAGTTCTATCAATATCCAAAACATCAAAGTCTCTCATTTATCAAATGAAAATCCTCAAAGTTATTTCCATCAATATCCAAAACATCAAAGTCTCTTATTTATCAAATGCAAAACCTCAACGGTATTCCCATAAATATTCAAAACAATAAATCGTTTCAATTTATCGACTATAATTGTCCTTATGGTATACTATCCTCAAGAACTCCGATTGTACTAGTTTCCTCATAAATTATATATTATTCCTCAATATTTCATGCTCTAGTATAACAACTAATAATATCTATCTTTATCTTTCGTATAACGTGATGTGAGGTTTTATAAAATGTAGAATGCATCTCATGTATATGTTCATGGCAAATATATAAATGTTCAGGTATGCACTTTGATCGTGAAATATTTGAATACATAGTAACATAATTATAGCATAGACTTGTCTTGTAACATGAAATAAAATGTATAATGTTTGTGCCTCGAAATAATTAATGAGAAAATTAGGGGTGCTACACAAGGCAATAACAAAAATTAAACGCACAAATTAAAAGGTTTATAAGGTAGTTAAAAAAAACACACACAAACTAAAAGATTTACAAGACATAAATTAAAGTTAAATGAATATAAATTAATTAAATTCACTATTTAAACACAACTCCGATCAAATAACGTTTCATCTCTGTAGGATTGTGCCAGTGAAGGTGGTCTCTCCCTAAGATCGTTGTTGGATACCAAACATATACAATCATAAATATAAAACATAAATGTGCATCTAAACACAAGTTTAGATTCATTGCCCTTGACGACCAAGGCGTTGATTACCCTAGAGATCTTCTAGTCTGCCTCCCAACCTCATTCGAACACCGAGTATATGGCAAGTTATCAAACGTGGAGAAAAGTGTCTCCTAATTTCGTCTCCTCAAAACCCTATTTTGCCAATTTCGGCTGTTGCTATTAGAGATTTAGGTTTTGGATGAAATTAAGGTCCTTTTATATATACTCCTTAGGTTTCATTGGTCATACTCAAGGATGAAAATATCGGTATCAATGGAAATATCGGTACCTTAAATATTGCTATTCGATATCGGTAAAAAATAGAAAATTGATGTAAATTTTATTAAAATGATGGAAATTTAACATGAAACTTTAGGGTATATTATATCTAACTTTAATATATATAAATTTAATTTAAACTCAAACAAAATGAATTGTTTACGACAAATATATAAAAATAAAATACTTAGCAGTCTAAAATGATACTCCCTCCGTCCCAAGACTATCTTCATATATTGGTTTGGCACGGGTATTAAGAAAAATTTACTTTATTGAGTGTTAAACCAATATGAGTAGATGTTTTTGCTTTTTAGTGTATAAAGTAGTTAAATATGAATATTTATATTGAGTTTTGTTTCCTTTTTAAGGGTGTGAAGATAGAGTTGGGACAAACCAAAATAGAAAGTGTGAAGATAGAGTTGGGACGGATGGAGTATAATAGTTGTTCATAATAATTTAATACAATACAAACAATGGAACTAAGCATGTTGAAACTTTTTTTCTTGCAAGATTTTTGAATAAATGGTGATTTTTAGTGACTAAATCCTCTCAAGATTTAAAATAATATTCATGGACAATAAATGAAAAAGTGATATTTTTTTCGATATTTATCGATATTTTTCCGATTTTTACCGATATTTCGCCGATATTTCCTCGAAATTTCCAGATATTTTGCAAATTTTGAACTACAGCTCACCGATATCGATATCAATACCGATATTTCCCGATATTTACCGATATTTCCCGATATTTTACTGATATTTTGGAAAAAATCTCGTTCCGATGGATATCCATATCGAGACCTCCAAAAAACCGAAATTTCGGTGAAATATCGGCGAAATTTCGCGATTTTTCCATCCTTGGTCATACTAGGGATCTGTTAAAAGGTATAGGGTTTGGGCTCCTCACGGGCCCAAATACTCTTATGTTCAGCCCAGAACATTAATTCATTCCACTAGAGAATTAATGTTGCATTCCCGTCCTATCCCAAACCCAATCAAGGATTCTATTAGACTCTATAATTCCCCGTGTTAGAGATATCTAACATCCATTAATTATTAAAGCTTATGACTGTTTTAATTCATTAACGTCTATTATTCCTTGAGTAGTACCACTCAACCTTATTGTCATACGGATTAAATCCACCTGCAGGGTTTATTATGATAATCCTTTATGAGTTTCCTCAAGGGGACGTCATCAACCTGGATTACCAGGACACGGTGCCATAATGTCAATAAATAGACATTGTGTGAACGGGGTCACTGCCCAAAATACATAGTGTGTTGAATCTAACAAGATTCTCACCCATGGTAAATCAAAGTAGTGAACAAGCGCCCCACACATCTAAATATCACACTTATGGTTAAGAATTATAAGAGTCACCAAGACCTTTAGTTCTTCATGAAAGTCAGAATAGAAGAACATGTCTTATCTGTGATCCATTCAATACGACATAGTGCACTAGTATAAATTGATGGCCAAGACAAGCCACCATCAAGTTCATACTACAATTTAAATCAATAGTTATGTCAAGAACTATCTCAGTTGTGAATATTGTTTATATCTTAGAAGGAACCTACAATGTGATCTTCTATGTGACTACAAACCTACCACATTATCTACAATATAAGATAATCAGGTATACAAGCAATAATGTGAAAAACCATTTATTTCAGATAATAAGGAAATCAAATATACATCCATAAGAGCCCAACAAAAGTATATTTTACAGTATACACCAACAATCTCCCACATATACTAAAGCTAAACTTGTATTATACACATGAAGTCATAACAATTCTCCCACTTATACTTAAAGTCTAGCTGGAATACATCGTAAATTAAGATCTTCCATATGTTGCTCAAAATCTTTCATCCCTAGAGTCTTTGTGAAAGGATCAGCCAGGTTGTTCAATGATGCAATCTTAGCAATAGCCACGTCTCCTCGATTTATGATGTCTCGTATAATGTGGTACTTCTACTAGCTTTGTGGGCTCTAAGTTCTTTCGAGTTTACCATTGCACCCACGTTATCACAATAAATAGTGATACACCTTGGCATACTCTGAATACCCTTAGGTCCAGTTGGAAATTACGTAGTCAAACAGCCTCTTTGGCAGCCTCTAAGGCAGCTACGTACTCGGCCTTCATAGTAAAGTTTGCGATGCATTTTTGCTTCACACTTCTCCAAGATATGGCTCCACCTCCCAACATAAACACATAACCCGAGGTAGACTTCTGTTCATCTCGATCAGCTTGGAAATCTGAATCGGTATAACCCAAAGGAATCATACTGTCTGACTGGTATACCAGCATATAATCTCGAGTCATTTTCAAGTACTTAAGAATATGCTTGACAGTAGTCCAATGTCCTTGACCAGGGCTAGACTGATTCCTCCCTACCATGCCAACTGCATAGTAAATATCGGGTCTCATACACAACATCGCGTACATAAGGCTTCCTACAGCTGAAGCATAAGAAACCTTAGTCATCTCCTCTATCTCCTTCTTTGTCTTAGGACACATATCCTTAGATAAGGGAAACTCCATGTCTGAAAGGTAGTAAATCCTTCTTGAAGTTTTACATGCTAAAACGAGCAATCACAGCATCAATATAAGACACTTGAGATAAACACAACATTCTCTTTTTCCAATCACGAATGACCTTAATACCTAGAATGTAAAATGATTTTCCCAAATCCTTCATTTGAAGTTGCTTTGAGAGTCACACCTTTACGTCTGATAATACTTTCACATTGTTGCCAATAAGAAGATTATCATTTACGTATAATACTAAGAATTCCACGACTTTTATTTTGACATTGTTCAAATCTAAAAGATTTGATCACCTCGTCAAAATGAATGTTCCAAGACCTGGAAGTTTGCTTTAGCCCATAAAGAGACTTTTTCAACTTCCAGACCAGATGCTCTTGTCCTTTCTTCACATAACCCTCAGGTTGCCTGATATAGATGTCCTTATTCAAATTTCCATTAAGAAAAGTTGTCTTGATATCCATTTGCCAAATCTCATAGTTGATGTGATTATCTATGATAAGAGAATCTGGATTGACTTTAGCATGGCTACACGCGAGAAGGTCTCGTCATAGTCGATTAATTCTTTCTGAGTAAAATCCTTTGCCACCAACCGTGCCTTAAAGGGAATAAACTTCCCATTAGATCCTCTATTATGTCTGTAGACCCACTTACACCCAACGGCTTCCTTGCCATGGGGAAGTTCGCTTAAGTAATACACTTCCACAACATCCATGTATTCAGTTTTTTAATCCAAAACTTAGCATCTTTGTCTTGAATTGCCTTTTTGTAAGTCCAGGAATCATTATCATCATGTTCATCGCTTGGAATTAAGTCCACAGACTCTCCCACAAACATGAAACGATGAGGTTTACGTACAATCCTCTCACTATGATAAGGCAATGCATGCAAAGGTTCATCAGAGTTATCACGTTGTGCAGTCTCTTGTGATATTTCCTCTTGCACACTCAGTATGCTATTGTCTCCCCTTAACTCATTGAGAATGATCTCACTATTGGACTTATGCTTATTCATATAATCTTCCTCTAAAAATCGAACATTAGTACTCACCATCACCTTATGATCTTTAGGACTATAAAAATAACCACCTTTTGGTCCCGTAGGGTATCCTACAAACAACCGTACTTGATTAGGAGTGAAATTGTCATGATTCGTCACTTGAAATACCCTAATGTTGGCCGATTTTGTCGAGTATTTAGAGTCAATTGAGAATTATTTCTCTATATTGATGAATTTGTCTCTTTGATGCTCGTAGGTGAATCGAGGGCGAAGAACGGGTTCGTAGGACTTTGAATCGACTCAAACGGATGCCCGGATGAGAAGATATCGAAGAAATACGATTGGTGTTAGTGTTGAAGAAGAAAAGTGCTACTTGGTGAAAATTTGGGAGCACTCGAGTAAACAACTCGAGCACTAGCGCTCGAGCACATTGCTCGAGCGCCCAAAATATACAGAAGATTTCGAGCGCTCGAGCAGCTCGAGCGCCACCGCTCGAGCGTGTTGCTTGAGCACCCTAAAACATGCAGAGAAGTTTCACCATTCGAGCGGCTCGAGCGCGAGCGCTCGAGCACTTGAGTCATTCGAGCTCCATGCTCGAGTGCGACTGCTCGAGCAGGCCTGCTCGAGCGCCTTCAATTTTTATGTTTTCAAAGGCATTTTTCGGCCCACGAGTTCACGATTCGGCCCGTTGCATATATATATTCGTCTCAAGCACATTTTTTGGAGGATACCACACTTCACTTGATATTTTTAGAGTTTTAGAGTTCGTTTTTGGAGAGGAAGGAGAGAAGCAAGCTTTACGATTACGTTTTTGAGGTTTTCATTACGAATTCGAATTACGATCTTACTTTTTAGTTTCTTTTGGTTATATTTCTGTTCTTGAGCACATTGAGACTTCTTTTCTTGAGTGAATTTCAGTTATTCTTTTATTTCGTTAAACCCTAGTTTATGTTTGATCTCTTCTTCGTCTTAATTATCATGTTCATGTTCGTTGCTTATTTAATTGCTATTATTTACGTTAAACCTATGTCTAGCTAAAACCCTTGCATGCTTGGGGTAGGATGAACTCGTAGAAGTAGGTTGTGGGTACGTAATTAGGGTAACTTGTGACGTTAGGTTTTAATTCTCTTGATTAATGAATTCTTTAAATTAATCTTAACTTTACTTTTGAATTTCGTTCGAAAAGTGTTAAAGAGAGGACGACCGCATCACTCTTTAACAACGAGTAGACTTAACTAGAGGGTTTAGAAAGGGTTGATTCATCTATCAGTTTAGCGAAGGATGACGACCACATCACCTTAGTTAAATTAGGGTCTCATTAATTAAGCACGATTCATTAACTTGTTATTGGATTATGGAAGTCGAGTGTTAGGGTAAAGTATTAGGGTTTAGAATCTTGAGCTTTCACCTTGCATTCTTTTACTTAGGTTATTTCTTGCGCGTCACAGTTATCTTGATTATGTACATGCTCCGTTATTATACGTAGGGATTCCTATCCTAAGCATCACCATCTCTTACTTGAAAACAACCCGTAGTTAATTCGTCTTCTTTAATTCTTTAGTTTAATTAGTTTATTTCAGTCTTTTAATTAATCTCTAAAAAACCAAAAAAACATTACACTCATATTAGCTACGACGCGTAGTTCTTCAGGGATCTGTTCGCATACACTCCATCTCGTGGGTTCGATATACTTGGCCATTATACTTACTAATACTACAGTGAACCTGTCCGCTTGTGGGTGAGCGATTAGTAGAAGTTAGTATTTTCGCTTCAAGTCAATGGCGTCGTTGCCGGGGATGGCGTTGTATGCTGTTGGGATATATTTTAGTTTTGATGATTTTCCAAAACATATAATAGGTTTGAAAGCAGTCAGGATAGTATCTTTTAGATTCAGGTCAGGCTAGGTTGTTTTTCAGTAGAACAGGTTATCAGTGGAGGAAGAACTCAGCTGAGGGGGAACTCTACTGAGGGGGAACTCAGTGAGGGAGAACTCACTGATAGAGCCTGAGGAAGTCAAGATGACTTCACAAGGAAAATGACTGAAGCCATGTCAGAAGACCTGAACCTGAAGAGAAGCCTGATGGAAGTCCCACTGAGTATAAACCTGACTATTCTAAGCTAAGTGAGTGGACTACTCAGTGAAGAGCATGATCAGGAGGATCAGTGCTGGGCCTAGTAGGACCTGAAGGAGTCAGGCTACTGAGGCTGGGAAGCTTGATAAATTGCCTTATGTCAACTCCCCTGAGTGGACTTCAAGTCTACTGAAGGAAGGTATCCTGAGAGGATTACAAGTCAGCTGAAGACAAGTCTCCTGAAGTCAGGACTACCCTGATCAAGTACCCTGAACTAAAGAGTCGTTGGACTCAGTCCACGTGGACCAATCAAGTCAAGGCAGCGAATCTGACAAAAGCTGACAAGGCCATACTTTACTGAAAAGGAGAATTTCACTCCAGAGATAGTCTGGATTTGAATGTTACTCTCTCCAACGGTAACATTCAAATCCACACTCTAAATACAAACTCAAGCTGCTTTTGAAAAATAAGGAGCAGATGTGAGAGTGGTGCAAGTTCAAGGGAGGCATAAGGAGGCACCATCTCCATCAAGAACACTGACATTGAGTTCTTCATAGTCATATTTGAGTGTTCCAGTTTGTATACTCGAGTCTATCATATGCATCCTAAGCTTAGAGAGGTTTTCCCAACCTTAGCTCTGAGGCTAAAACCATGTAAGGGAAAACCTCACCTAGTTGGAGAGAACCAAACCAAACTAAACCCTTTCCAGAAGAGTGTTAGGTGTTTCAGTAAGGTGAGGAGAGGCAGTCCCTGTGCAAAAGGGATGTGAGACCAGTTTAAGAGGCAGCTCCGCGGAGGGGTGTGAGTCCAGTTGAGAGTGCACCTTGGCACGTTAAAAACAAGAATCCCGGGTAGTGGATTTCCTGTTAAATCAGGCAGTGGATGTAGGAGCTTGAGCCTCTGAACCACTTTACATTGTTGTGCTCTTTATTGTTTTACTTACTTGCATAAGCACTTGCTATAAATTATCATGCATACACTAAAAGAAAATATTAGCTAAGTATTTTAGTCAGGATCGAATCACTCATCCCGACACACTTATGCACTGTACTGACCAGTCAAGCATTTAAGTGTACATCAGTGTTAAAATAAAAATTTCTCCTAAATTCCCATATTGTCCTTGTTTGTGAAAGAAATACGGGACCAACAATTGGTATCGGAGCGGGTTGTTCACATGACAACTGATCCAGCTTAGTTAAGAAAAATGGTCAATCGAACAGATCTTAAATGTTTTAAACTACGGGAATTTCTACATGTTTTAAACTATTACTTGTGTTCTGACATTATTCTTGTAATAGAAAATTATCTGGTTGGAAGTTTTGGAATCATCAAAAAGGGGGAAATTTTTGGGATATATTTTAGTTTTGATGATTTTCCAAAACATGTAATAGGTTTGAAAGCAGTCAGGATTGTATCTTTTAGTTTCAGGTCAGGCTAGGTTGTTTTTCAGTAGAACATGTTATCAGTGGAGGAAGAACTCAGCTGAGGGGGAACTCTACTGAGTGGGAACTCTACTGAGGGGGAACTCAGTGAGGGAGAACTCACTGATAGAGCCTGAGGAAGTCAAGATGACATCACAAGGAAAACGACTGAAGCCATGTCAGAAGACCTGAACCTGAAGAGAAGCCTGAAGGTAGTCCCACTGAGTATAAACCTGACTATTCTAAGCTAAGTCAGTGGACTACTCAGTGAAGAGCATGATCAGGAGGATCAGTGCTGGGCCTAGTAGGACCTGAAGGAGTCAGGCTACTGAGGCTGGGAAGCTTGACAAATAGCCTTATGTCAACTCCCCTGAGTGGACTTCAAGTCTACTGAAGAAAGGTATCCTGAGAGGATTACAAGTCAGCTGAAGACAAGTCGCCAGAAGTCAGGACTACCCTGATTAAGTACCCTGAACAAAAGAGTCGTTGGACTCAGTCCACGTCGACCAATCAAGTCAAGGCAGCGAATCTGACAAAAGCTGACAAGGCCATACTTTACTGAAAATGAGAATTTCACTCCAGAGATAGTCTGGATTTGAATGTTACTCTCTCCAACGGTAACATTCAAATCCACACTATAAATACAAACTCAAGCTGCATTTAAAAAATAAGGAGCAGATGTGAGAGTGGTGCAAGTTCAAGGGAGGCATAAGGAGGCACCATCTCCATCAAGAACACTGATATTGAGTTCTTCATAGTCATATTTGAGTGTTCCAGTTTGTATACTCGAGTCTATCATATACATCCTAAGCTTAGAGAGGTTTTCCCAACCTTAGCTCAGAGGCTAAAACCATGTAAGGGAAAACCTCACCTAGTTGGAGAGAACCAAACCAAACTAAACACTTTCCAGAAGAGTGTTAGGTGTTTCAGTAAGGTGAGGAGAGGCAGTCCCTGTGCAAAAGGGATGTGAGACCAGATCGAGAGGCAGCTCCGCGGAGGGGTGTGAGTCCAGTTGAGAGTGCTCCTTGGCACGTTAAAAACAAGAATCCCGGGTAGTGGATTTCCTGTTAAATCAGGCAGTGGATGTAGGAGCTTGAGCCTCTGAACCACTTTACATTGTTGTGCTCTTTATTTTTTTTACTTACTTGCATAAGCACTTGCTATAAATTATCATGCATACACTAAAAGAAAATATTAGCTAAGTATTTTAGTCAGGATCGAATCACTCATCCCGACACACTTACGCACTGTACTGACCAGTCAAACAATTAAGTGTACATCAGTGTTAAAACAAAAATTTCTCCTAAATTCCCATATTGTCCTTGTTTGTGAAAGAAATACGGGACCAACAATTGGTATCGGAGCGGGTTGTTCACATGACAACTGATCCAGCTTAGTTAAGAAAAATGGTCAATCGAACAGATCTTAAATGTTTTAAACTACGGGAATTTCTACATGTTTCAAACTATTACTTGTGTTCTGACATTATTCTTGTAATAGAAAATTATCTGGTTGGAAGTTTTGGAATCATCAAAAAGGGGGAAATTTTTGGGATATATTTTAGTTTTGATGATTTTCCAAAACATGTAATAGGTTTGAAAGCAGTCAGGATAGTATCTTTTAGTTTCAAGTCAGGCTAGGTTGTTTCTCAGTAGAACAGGTTATCAGTGGAGGAAGAACTCAGCTGAGGGGGAACTCTACTGAGTGGGAACTCTACTGAGGGGGAACTCAGTGAGGGAGAACTCACTGATAGAGCCTGAGGAAGTCAAGATGACATCACAAGGAAAATGACTGAAGCCATGTCAGAAGACCTGAACCTGAAGAGAAGCCTGAAGGAAGTCCCACTGAGTATAAACCTGACTATTCTAAGCTAAGTCAGTGGACTACTCAGTGAAGAGCATGATCAGGAGGATTAGTGCTGGGCCTAGTAGGACCTGAAGGAGTCAGGCTACTGAGGCTGGGAAGCTTGACAAATAGCCTTATGTCAACTCCCCTGAGTGGACTTCAAGTCTACTGAAGAAAGGTATCCTGAGAGGATTACAAGTCAGCTGAAGACAAGTCGCCTGAAGTCAGGACTACCCTGATCAAGTACCCTGAACAAAAGAGTCGTTGGACTCAGTCCACGTGGACCAATCAAGTCAAGGCAGCGAATCTGACAAAAGCTGACAAGGCCATACTTTACTGAAAATGAGAATTTCACTCCAGAGATAGTCTGGATTTGAATGTTACTCTCTCCAACGGTAACATTCAAATCCACACTATAAATACAAACTCAAGCTGCATTTAAAAAATAAGGAGCAGATGTGAGAGTGGTGCAAGTTCAAGGGAGGCATAAGGAGGCACCATCATCAAGAACACTGATATTGAGTTCTTCATAGTCATATTTGAGTGTTCCAGTTTGTATACTCGAGTCTATCATATACATCCTAAGCTTAGAGAGGTTTTCCCAACCTTAGCTCAGAGGCTAAAACCATGTAAGGGAAAACCTCACCTAGTTGGAGAGAACCAAACCAAACTAAACCCTTTCCAGAAGAGTGTTAGGTGTTTCAGTAAGGTGAGGAGAGGCAGTCCCTGTGCAAAAGGGATGTGAGACCAGTTCGAGAGGCAGCTCCGCGGAGGGGAGTGAGTCCTGTTGAGAGTGCTCCTTGGCACGTTAAAAACAAGAATCCCGGGTAGTGGATTTCCTATTAAATCAGGCATTGGATGTAGGAGATTGAGCCTCTGAACCACTTTACATTGTTGTGCTCTTTATTGTTTTACTTGCATAAGCATTTGCTATAAATTATCATGCATACACTAAAAGAAAATATTAGCTAAGTATTTTAGTCAGGATCGAATCACTCATCCCGACACACTTATGCACTGCACTGACCAGTCAAGCATTTAAGTGTATATCAGTTTTAAAACAAAAATTTCTCCTAAATTCCCATATTGTCCTTGTTTGTGAAAGAAATACGGGACCAACATATGCTTTTTGAATAGGACTTGTCGATAGCTTAGTAGTTAGTAGTGAGTGATTTTCTTTTCTGTTTTTTATTATTTTGTACATATTCGGCAGTTGCGTTTTGATTCTTTTGTTAGTGTTTTAGGTTTATGAGAACACGCTCGCAAGGCAATACGAGCGAAGAGAGGTTACCGTCAGATCCTGAGACAATAGCAAGAAGAAACCAAGCCTTCTTAAGAAGGATGAACGCTGCCGGAGGGAAAGAACCGATGGACATCACTAATGAGTTGGACGATGTCGAGAATGAGTTCAATCAGGCATTGAACCGGGTTGACGGCACTGGTGGCAATACCAGCAAGAATCAAGATCCGTTAGGAGAGAGTCAGAGCCAAAACCCGGGTACTCAGAACTAAAATAGCCCAGCTCATAACATGGTCCAAAATCCTCATAACAACCCTGCTTACCCACATCCTAACTTACCACAAAACAACTTACCTTATCCACCCTACCCATACCCACCTTATCCTTACCCATCATACCCGTATCATCCACCTCCAGTTTTCAATCAACCACCTGTTTACCAACCACCACCCCAACAAGTACCCATACCAGCTGCTAATCCTCAACACGTTCCGCAGAACGTAGATCAAAATCTGGCTATTCGAGGGAGGTTTGCAGCGCAGCCACAACGGTACTATGATGGAGTGGCATTGCCTCCTGTTGAGGCAAATAATTTCTCGATTTCCCCGGGAATTCTTAAGCTGCTTACCGAGAACCAGTTCAAGGGGGAAGTTGGGAAGGAGAATCCTCACACTCACTTGAGGAGTTTCCTCATGATAGCCTCCACATTCAATTATAATGGCATGTCTGAAGATGCCAAGAGGCTTAGTCTGTTCCCATTCTCACTGACGGGAATAGCTAAAGAGTGGTATGACAACACGCTCCCACGGGGAGGTGTAACCACATGGGCCGAGCTCGAGCGTCTGTTCCTCGAGCGATTCTACCCTCCATCGAGAACTATTAAAGCTAGAATTGAGATCTCTTCCTTTCGCCAGAAATCAGGAGAGGATTTACGCCAAGCGTGGGAGAGATACTCAAACATGCTGATCGAGTGCCCGCAGCACGGGTACAATGAGGGAGACATTATGGCGTTCTTCTATAGTGGAGCCAGCAAGGCTGGCCAAGCCCATTTAGATGCATGTGCGAGTGGAGCTTTTCTGAACCAAGGGATAGCGAGATGTAGAGAGATCGTGGACAACATTGTCACGAATGCCGGTGCATGGAACGAGAATCCTGAGTTTCAGAGAGTTTGCAAGTTGGAGGAGAATGAGGGTACGATGAAGCTGTTGATGGCAATGATGGAGATGATCAGCAACCTTGAGATGGGGCAGAATCTGGTTGGAGGGAATGTAGCGGTGAATGAGAAAGTGGACCCACCCACGAGTCAGCAAGAAGAGGCCAACTATATAGGAAGGCCTAACTATCCACAAGGCGGGTATCCACAAGGTGGAAATCAGTATGGAAGGCCTCCTTATGGCCATATATATGCTATTAAAGAAATTAACTAAACAACTTTTGGGCTTAATCCAAATAAGAGATGGTGATGCTCGGGATATGAATTCCTATGTATACTAATGTAGTTGGTACAATAACTAAAATAATCGAGATGTGCAAGTAATAATCCTAAGCGTACTAAAACTAGGCAATCAACTTCCCTAATCTAGCACAAGATTGAAAGACTAAAAGCTCGAGAATTAACCCTAATACTTCGTCATATCAGCCTACTTCACTAATCCACTAAACAAGTTATATGGATTGTGCTTAATTATTGAGACCCTAATTTAACTAAGGTGATGCGGTCCTCCTCCCTAGATAAACCGGTAGATGATAAACCTGTTGGTCCCACTCGATAGATTAATTGCCGAAGCTTTAAAGCAAAGTAAAGTCTTTAAAAAAATCTTTTAGAAGAGCACTTAAAGATAAGCAATATGAAAGGAAAGCAATAAATAAGACCGGATATATAGTGGTTCGGATATAACGATCCTACGTCCACTCTCCCTTATTCAAAGGGGCCTTACTACCAACCAACCAACAACTTGCGTACTCGAATTGTGAAGTACCAGTTCCTTCTTACAATAATCTTTAGATCTAAATTCGATCTAAAGCCTTACAGTCTTCAACCTTGTCTTAACAGATGAACATGTTGAGATTCAATAACTCCTTAATGAGTGCATAGAATTATGAACAAGATAAGAGTGCTTTGAGCGTGATAAGAACTAAGGCTTGGAAATGACTTCGTGCGCATGAGATCTCTCTAGAGCCTTTATTTGAAACTGCACTCTTGTATTTATAGAGGTGATTAGGGTTATCCGTTGGAGAGCTAATCTAATCAGATCTCTATTTAAGGAAGCTTTCAATCAATTAATTCCCTAATTGATTGATTGGGTTGGTGAGATCTTTGGATTGATTGACTTCAAATACTTTCCAATCCAATCTTGTTTGACTTGATTTGAAACACCAACGGTCAAATGCTTCCAATGCCTAACTCTGATTCTTCCAGAGAAGGCAGGACCAGACACCAGGCAACCTCGATGTCTTCTGGTCCAGAGTTGGTTAAGAAATAGAATACTCAGTAGAATCAGGAGATGATTCTGAGTATCTTTTGTTTCACCAGACTCGTCTGGTCTGGACTCGTCTGGTCTGGGGAAGGTCCTCTGCCTCTGGTCAGTCTCTTCTGATGAAGTCTTCTGGTGGAGTCCTCTGGTGAAGTCCTCTGGTGGGGTCTTCTGGTGAAGTCTTCTGGTCTGGCAGTTCCCCCTAGACTAAGTCCTAATCTATTTCCTCATCTGGCTAACAGGACCAGATGGTCCTATTACATCTTCTGGTTTGTTTTAACTCATCAAAACTAAACAACTTTTATCCTAACAAAATCCCTTCTAAAACCCTTTCCTTAAGCCTATTCGTCTAAAGAGTGATGCGGTCGTCGTCTCTCTAACAATTTTCATACTTAATTCCAAGATAATTCTATGGTTTATTTTAAGAATTCAATTAATTAAGAGAACTAAAACTATACATCACGAATTATCATAATTATGTACCAACGTCCTACATCTACGAGTTCATCCTATCCTAAGCACGCAAGGGTTCTAGTCTAACATGGTGGTTTGAATAATAAAAGCAATCACAAGAACAATAGTTATAAACATACTTGAATTAACTAATGAAATTAAAATCATAAACACAAGAGCAAATTCAAGTCTAGGTTTAGAAGTCTCAAGTATCAAGAAATCAAGAACAAAAAACTAATCGGTTCAAAAGAAAGAATTAAACTAAGAATTCGTAAACTAAAACCTCGATTACAAGATGTAAAACTCTTCAATCTTCCTTCCCAAGCTCCCTCCTTAAAAAACTATCTAATAATATCAAGTGGTCAAAGTGTCTCCTTCAAAATATGCTTGGAAGGGGTATTTATAGGCTTTGGGACGAATTGGGCCGAAATTTCCCATAAACGCTCGAGCACTGGTACCGGTCGAGCGCCTCCTTCTTCCAGCGGCCAAGCACCACTCGAGCTCCTACCGGTCAAGCGCCTAGCGCTCGACCATGCCTCGGTCGAGCGCACCTAGACAACAGCGTATGCACAGCGCTCGATCTCGTTCCACTCGAGCACTATGGTGCTCGACCTCTACTCGGTCGAGCGCCTCTCCTTTCCAGACTTCCAATAATGCTCAACCATGAATGCCGAGCACTCTCTCCTCTTGAGCCAACTAGCACTTTTGCTCGCCCGGACTAAAACTTTTTGTCTTTCTTCAATATCTTCTCATCTGGGCATCCATTTGAGTCGAATTAAAGTCCTACGAACTCCATTTTCGCCCTCTTTCCAACTATGAGCATCAAAGAGGTAAATTCATTAGTTTATGGAATTGATACTCAATTGACTCTAAATACTCATCAAATACACTCAAAACATGGTCAAATCGGGCTACAAAACACAAAAATTTCACGCCTAATCAACCCCCCCAAACTTATCATATTGCTTGTCCTCAAGCAACAAAATAATAAGTCAAGTGAAATTGTTAGAAATGAATTAAAGTACCAAATCATGAAAGTAATAGTGCTCAAGCTTTAAAGATCGATCACCCGCACACAAACTCACCTCCTTCATCTTACTCATGGATAATCAATAAGAACAACCAAAATCAAACATGGATGTGCCCTCAATCACTCGGCGATGTGTTTCACTCCCACACAATTGTATATCAATAATAAGGGACTCTCTCAATCAATCAATCAATCACACAAATCAGTAGCCATAGGCTTGTAAGCACTCACAACTTCGATAACCGTAAACTAGAATCCATGCCGAATAAAAAAGGACTTTCTCTAGGTTGTAATGTAAGGCTATTTGGACAGGTGGGATAACTATATATGATAACTGACTCAAGTGAATGGAGAATAGAAAATCAAACTTTGGTATTTTCAATACACAAAACTGACTTCTTCAAACATCTTCATGCAAAGCACTTTCGATTCAATCCCTTCACAACACCTCAATTTTTTGAAACTCTTTTCACTTTTTTTCTCAATCAATTCACTCCTTTTTTTTCTTTTCACACTACACATGAGCTCATATTTTCTTTTGCTCATTCTCAAAATTTTGTTCTTCCCCACAACTCAAATCATCATTACACCTTTCCTCATATTCACTCAACCATTAATAATTCTCCTTCTCAACTCAACTCAATCCCTTTCCACGCATAACTTTTCCTATTCTCCACTCAAATTTGGACAAAAAGAATTTTAGAATTTGGATAAGCTCAAATGTGCTAGCAAATAAATAGGCTAAGTCCCAAACGGGCTAACAAGGGATAAATGTCATTGGTAGACTTATTTTGGCTAAGTGACTTATCAATTCAAAGATGGCCTAAAATTATTTTCGCCATTTCAAACTAGACACAATCAAGAAGCGAGAGTACCCACAAGTTCTAGCACCTCTAAGGTGAAGATCCACTCACAAATGATGAGATCAATTTTAGTGGATTTTAATCTCTTAATAGGCTCAAATCTCACGGCTTTCACATCCATGCTAGACCTAGTGAATTCTCACTTTTTACCACACAAGTATTCAAAAGGAAAATTCGTAAGTATACGAGTTCCCTCTCAAATCAACTCTAATTACTACATTCACACAATCTAAACTCTAACTCAACTCCACATATCACTAACTCATAACTCACACTCAAAGATAGCAATCAATAAGTACAAGAAACTTAATAAGCATGAAATATGTAGTAGCACCCAATTAGTTCACAATATAGCAGCTCAAGGAGTATCTCAGGGCACAATATATAACCTAACTCAACTAAAAAAGAGGGTGTGCGCCTGTGCAATGTCAACATAAAACATATAAAAACTCCAACCCCAAACTTTGACCTTGTGAAGCGGTCTAAGTTTGGGGTGATGGTTACCTCATCCACATAATTCATGCTTCTCTTAACAATGTGGCACACTACTTTTTCTCGAGTTGCTCCCCTTAATTGGTTCTCTGGAATTCTTGGCACCCTCAACACACGCCTACAAAATAAAATATCTCAAGAACGAGATTAGAACATACGACTCAAAACAAAACACTAAATAATAAAAAATACTCAAACGCAAGTAAAAATGGGTTGCCTCCCATTCAGCGCTATTTTTAAGGTCCTAATGCCGGACCGAGCTTGAAGGAGCTCATGGGACATAATACTCAAAATTACCTCCCTTATTCTCACAAGAGAAGTAGTAGAATTTCTATCCTCGATTCCCATTCATAGTAAACTCATTCTTCACCTTCGGCGGAGGCGTTACCTTCTTCTTAGTTTTTCAAGGAGGCGTCTTATCAAGCAACTTCCTGAATTTTATCTTCTTCACATCAACTCCTCCTTTTTCCTCTAATTTTGCCACGTCCACACTTTTAAACTCTTCATCTCTCAACACCTATTTGTCTTTATCCTTATCAAAACAATCAAGATCATAACGCTCATAGGTTAAATCATCAAGTTTAGGATTATCATAATCATGAATATAAGATGAATAAGGATTAAGAGGTGTGCCCTCAATAAAGGGTCAATGGCATCAATGGAATGACATCTCTCATCTTCCTTCGGGTGTTTCATGGCCTCATATAAGGAAATCTTCACCTCTTGATCATCTACCTTTACCGTAATCTTCCCATTCACCACATCTAACACCATTCCCGCCGTAGCTAAGAACGGTCTTCCTAAAATCAGGGGCACGTGCTCGTCCTCCTCCATGTTAAGCACTACAAAATCGACTGAAAAAACGTGATCACCCACCTTCACAAGGATATCTTCAACAACACCCTGAGGTCTTATAATAGATATATCAGCGAGTTGGAGAGTCATCATGGTTGATTGAAGATCTCCGCCATCCAACTTCTTGAATAGTGACAATAGCATTAGATTGATGCTTGCTCCAAGATCGCACAACGCTCCCTTCTTGACTCTATTCCCGATATCACATAAGATCGTGAAGCTATCGGGATCCTTCAACTTCGGGGGAAGCGCTTTGTGCACCATTTCACTCACCTCGTGATTCAACTGCACAAGCTCAGGTCCGTCAACTCTTCTTCTCTTTTCCTTCAGGAACTTGGCGTAATTAGGCATCTGCTCTAAAGCATCATAAAATGGGATGTTGATGTGGAGCTTCTTGAAGACCTCAAGAAACTTGGCGAACTTCTCATCTTTTTTTTGGTACTCGGTATCTGGCTCATTGGCCGACTAATCCGGGGGACCCATAACCCACCGTCCACTAGCGGGGGGCCCCATTTCAAGCTAGAGCGTAGCTCTGTATGGACTAGCCCATCTCAGGAATTGTTTGCACCAAGTGGGTTTCGAACCTGAGACCTATGGAGCATCACACTCCTAAATCTCAAGCCCTCACCACTAGGCCAACCCCTGGGGGTTGGCGAACTTCTCATCTAACTTCTTCTTCATCAACCGCTGCGGATATGGTACTAGAATCATAGATTTTGGCACCCCCCATTCATATCACTCGGTCTCCTTCACATTTCGCTTCGCCTCTATAGCTTTCTTCCACTTCGGGACCCATTCATCTTCTTTCTTCTCCTCATGTTCTTCCCTCTTAGGAGCGTCTTCCACCTCAACCTTCTCGCCCTCCTTTTCCACCTACTCAGGAACTTCCTCCTCATCAGCAGGTAAATGAGGTCCATCATACTTGGTTCCACTTCTCAACTGGATCGCCTTGCATTGCTCTTTCTGGTTCCCTTCTGACATAGAAGGATATTTCCCGGGCTCTCTACCCAATGATTTCACGATCTGGCTAATCTGATACTCCATGGAAGTGAAACGCCTGATGTTCTCGCTGAATTCTATTCAACTCCATATCCCTCTTCTGCAGATCTTGATCACGCTGATCATTCTTCTTACTCATCTCTTTTACATCGTACTCCAAAGAGGATAACCTCTTACTACCTTCTTCCACCTTCTGAAGAATGGCACGTAACATCTCATTAGTGGTAGCACCTCCTCCGCCTGGGAGTTTTGAGCCAGGGTCGACATTTGGAGGTATAGTTATCCCAACTCTCGGATTACTGTAAGACAAGTTATCATTCTTCCTTCATTGATTCTGGTTAGCCTGCAGTCCTCCTTGATATCCCTGAGTATTCCTCCATTGATTCTGAGGAGGCTGTGGACCCGGTGGTATGAACGATTGACCATAAGCAGGTCGCCCCTGAAAATTTCCACCTTGATAGCCATTCTGATTATAATTAGGCTCTCCCATATAGTTGGCCACCTCTTGCTGGCATCCTGGCTGATCCACTTTCTCACCCATCACACTATTCTGACCACTTAAACTATGCCCAACCTCCAAGTTGCTGATTTTCTCCATCATAGCCATCAACAACTTTCTCGTTCCCTCACTTTCTTCCATCTGATAGACTCTCTGAAATTCCTAATCTTCTTTCCACTGCCCCACGTTCTTTACTATGTCTTCGACTATCTTCCTGCACTCAACTGCACTACGATTCAAGAACGCTCCATTAGCACAGGCATCGAGATGGTGCTGATCCTTCTCGCAAGTCTCGCAATAGAAATAGGCCATAATATCTCTATCATTGTACCCGTGCTGTGGGCACCCAATAAGCATATTGGAGAATCGCTCCTAAGCCTAACTCAATCCCTTGTTCGATCTCTGCTTGAATGAGGAGATCTCCTTCCTCGCCTTCACCATTCTAGATGGAGGGTAGAATCGCTCAAGAAAAAGATGCTCTAGCTCAGCCCATGTATTCACACCCCCCTGTGGGATTGTGTTATCATACCACTCCTTAGCTATTCCAGTTAGAGAGAACTGGAACAATCTGAGCCTCTTTGCATCTTCCGACATCCCATTATAATTAAATGTTGAGGCTATCATCAGGATGTTGGAGTTATACGTGAAAGTATGCTTTTACTTTGTATAACTCGTGTATCAAACACTTGTTTATGAGAATAATTCTTTTATAGCATTTGCTTTAGATATGATTGAATGTTGATTTTCTATTGCAAACCGTTCAATATATTGTACTAGTTACATTGTAGTTAATGTGGTGATACCCGATCATGGAAGACAACATTAACAGTTTCCATGTAACTAAACGTACATTTTCACGACCTAGGTAGAATTGAACAATCCGCGTGAAAGGTCGATGTGTAAGGCTCAGATGGGTCTGTCTTGACTAAGAGATTGCACTAGCACATTTAGTATGTGTTGAAGAGGACCTACAGCGAGGATAAATTCTTCTGTTCTGAAATGTGAAGAATTAGACCTCAGTGGTTGTTGATTTCTTAATCTCCCTCACTTAAATAGGACCGTGTGTGCTTAATGGTTACTGCTTTGATTCATGTTAGGTGAGAATCATTGTGACTTCGAACCTTGTGCTTTGGGCAGTAATATTAATCATACGACGGTTCCTAAGATTTAATACGGAGAAATGCGTGCGAGTACGGCTCGTGTGATTAGTCCCCTTGGTGGGCTCAGAAGTTTTATCGTACCAAATCTTGCAAGTGAAGAATCAGTTTCTGCGATACGGATAATAATGTTGAGTTGTCTTTACTCCAAGGTGAAATATATTAATTAATTTAGAGCTATTCAGAAGCTTAATTAATTAATGGACTTGATAAAGTTAAACGCGGGAAATAATAACCAGGAGCCCATATTATCATAATATGGATTAAGATGGATAGTGCAATATTAATTTATTAGTGGTAATGTTGGGATATGTCTAGTTTTGATGATTTTCCAAAACAACATGTAATAGGTTTGAAAGCAGTCAGGATAGTATTCTTTAGATCAGGTCAGGCTAGGTTAGCTCTCAGTAGAACAGGTTGCTCAGTTGAGGGGGAACTCAGCAAGGGGGAACTTCTCAACACAGCCTGAAGATATCAAGATGACAACCAGAAGAGCTAACTGAAGACCTGCCATCAACCTGAACCAATGGAGAAGCCTGAAGGAAGTCCCACTGAGTGTAAGTCAGGCTGATCTAAGCCAAGTCTGGTGGACCACTCAGTGAAGAGCCTGATCAGGAGGATCAGTGCTGCACCAAGTAGGCCTGAAGGAGTCAGGCTACTGTGGTCAGGGAAGTTTATCACACTACAAGAAAAAAGAGGTTTTACAACGGTTCAAAACCATTGTCTATCTAAAAAAATAGTCGATGTAGAAGATCACGTTGTAGTAGGTGGGTATAAATAGACGACGGTTAACTAACCGTCGTATTTTCTCCATTACTACAACGGTCAAGAACAGTTATGTATAACTATTCAAATATGTTGTTGTAGCATAATAATTTCATAAATACTGGAGATAGACAACAGTGCTCAACCGTTGTTGTTCTATAATACATACAACGTCTTATAACCGTTGTCTTTTTTAAAAAAAGAAGTTGTCGTACCATATATTTTTCTTAAATTTAAAGGAAAGACAATGGTTATTAACCGTGGTCTGTTCATGTTAACTACATCGTATTTGAACTGTTGTCTTTCCATTAAAATACACATAGATATTTTATGAATTTCTTGGATAGACAATAATTATAAACAATTGTCTTTTTATATTTACTACATCAGTTTTGCACCTTTGTCTTTCCTAAATATGAGCTATATTGTATTTTTTTATATTTTAATTACGTAAATATATAATAAGACCGGTAATAAATTTTCAAGATAAAATTTAAGCAAAAATAACCATAATACCATCAACATTCTTTCCAAACTACACATTCATTGTATTAAAAGTTCATAAAAGTGTTCCACACTATCAACAAAATACCATAAATATTAGTTTACAAAAGTTTAAACTACTAATTAAATGAATGCTTTAACATTCATTTACAAAACTCTCAAACACCTTGTACATCTTTCTTCTGTTCCCCAGCAACATTCATGCACCCTTTTCGTCACTACATTGAAAAATGAATAATATTTTAGCAAACTTACAAATCAAATTAATCTTCATATTAAAATCAATTATTTCCACAAAAAAATAAGGTGATCAACAATTCTTATTCAACCCCACATCAATCAATCTTAAAGCCCTTCACGTTTTGAAAAATATGTGATCAACAAATCAACTAAAATATAATAGTGATGTGGACAAATCTAACTTCTAAAAATATTACTAACATAATTTTCTTTAAAATTATAAAATGAAAGCTGGTGGGAAATAGCTAATGCTATCATGATAATGAAGATATTGATGCTCAACATAGATAATAAAGAAGGAACGTAGTCATGCTGCATGAAGAATGTTAACACGGTTTATGGCTTCATTTGAAAAAAAAATATACCTCTTTGCACCTACACAAGGCTGTGAATCTGAAACTAGCAAGTCCCTTATCTGCTCATTATAAATCTCCAATACACTCACTAATACTTCATACCGAAATGTGTTCTTTCGTTCTTCAATGATGTCAAATAGCTTCTGAAGAGTTCTGTAATTAACTCCACGAGCTTTATTTGTTCCCTCCATTGTGAAAGTCTTCCCGGTTCCAGTTTGCCCATAAGCAAATACGCAAACATTATATCCATCTAAAAATGAAATTGCAAGTGGGGTTGTTTCCTCAAAAACATCAGCTGCAATCAGAAGTGAAGATATAAATTTATGCATTTTTTTTTAACTGATATTTAATAATAAGAAGATTATCCATAGCAGTGATGGACCAAAGTCCAAATTACTTTGGTTAGCCTCAGGAGTGAAAATAGCATCAAACTTGAAGACCTTTTTTGATATCCCATTGGATTTCACAGTTATTTCCCCATCCTTTGCAGCTTAAAAGTCAACTGCAACTGAAGCTCCTCCATCAATTTCTTTAGTGTTCAAAGGCCTACAACGGCAAAATACTCTAATGTTTCCTGTGGATTTAAAATTCTCATTCGTATCTAATGTAAAAAAAAAATCTAAAAAAGCACATCTTATTATAAATTAGCTGTATTAATTTAGTAATTATCTTTAAGATTATGAATCCATAACTGTGTATAATGCATTGTCCACATATATGCCATGGTGAAATGGTTAATTTATAAAATTATTTCATACATCCACTTTCATACGCGAGCAACTTATAAGTAGTCTACACATTGTATACAATATTTTTTTGAATTTGAATAGTATCTCAACTGGGTAGAAGAACTAATGAGTGACCATTTTAATATTGTGGATGTGATTCTTTTGATTCTGATAATTAATTTAATTATGTTTCTTATACAGACAGTAGAGTTATGCATAATAATAATCGCTTATGAGAAACACGTTTAATTTGTTTGGATTAATATTATAGGAAATTTTGATGGAGAACTTTATCCTTATTCTCTAAAGTCTTTCTTCATTGTTTTCCTTGCCTTGGTTAATTAGTTAGATAATAATACAAGATGACTTACTTGAAGCTGCCATTGTGGTTTCAATTACTGAAGAGCTGGAAACAGAGCCAATAGGAGAACTGTTGCAAGAAGCACCTTCATTTTTTCTTTCTTTGGGGGAGAGTGAGAGTGAGTGAGGGGGAGAGAGATTGAAATGGATTACAAACCAGCTTCAACCAATTCTTGGAGTAATAGAAATAAAATCATATTACCAAAGTTATTCAAACTTAAACCATTTTGAAAACCAGCAGCCTCATGAATATGAATCAAAAGATATTTGAGAACTGAGACTAGGAATTCAATCAACTGATATATAACTAAGCATGCATCAAATCATACGGTTGAAAGGAAACATTTGACTCTCTTATTTAATGATATTATGCCTAGGTTGACAATTTGGAATTAGTATAAAAAACAGAACAGCATAGCATTCATCTCAAGTACTACTACTTAAAGAGTATGTATGATAAGAAAATATGGTATTCAATCTCCATCGAATTAATCATAACCATTCCAATCTCCACCGATGTCTCAGTTTGATCGTATCAGGCTGCTTAATCATAAAATTATCTAACAAGAAAACAAAATTACAAATTAATCTAATTCAATGTTTCATCTTAATTACCAACTAACAATAGTTACAACATTTCACTAATCGATAATCAAAATCACATATGTAGCATGAGCTTTATGTCTAAGAATTTTGTCGATAAAGTATAAACGAGATAGAGAATATATTCATTCATCTACTTTACGATGCAAGCTCGATAAAAGTTAAAACATCCATTACCACAAAAAAAATATCAAACGGCCGCCTTAGCAGCTCCTTTGGCAACTGAGTTAGTGTTAAAGATTTCAATCCAGTAGCCATCAGGATCCTTGATGAACGCTATGCCCTTAACTTTTCCTGCAATACGAGTAGGAGCAAAATAATTGAAGATGTTTTAAACTAAACTTCGAGAATATTTCCTGAAAAGTAAATTAACATCAACATTTAAGAAAATAGATAGCCCTTAACATTGACAACACGATAATAAAAAAACAAATATTGCCTGCTACATCAACTGTGAGTTTCCCAGTGCACCGGAGAATGCATATGCGATATGCCTACATTCTTAACAATTCCCGGTTTGGTGAGAGATGTTTCCACTAAAATAGCACTCACATTTTCCACACTAACAGGATATTGAATATTCTTTGAACAGGAAAGGATGCAGAATATTGAATTTTCCAACACACTAAATCACTCTCAGGCATTCTCTCGAACACCTTATATGCCTCATGAATTTCTAGGCATTTTTCATATAAATTCATCACACCAGTAAGGGCAAATAAATAGATAGCAACTCATTTAATGTCATGCGTGTGAATCTCCCTAACCCTTCTAACATTAGTTTAATTTTCAAATTTAGGGCATGGCACACAAAACACATATATATAGCGAGTGTAAGAGAGAAAGAACGAGAGAGAGAGAGAGATAGAGAGATAGAGCAAAGAAATTGCTTACCATTCTTTCATGACCACTTCAATGCCCAACTCACCCCATCTTTTTTGTATCTAGGGCTTGTTGGCGGAAACAGCTACGTTTCGGGCGAATTGTGGAAGTAATAGCGCAGTGGAGGGACGCGAAATCGGTGGTGAGATGATGGAGACGATAGAGGCATCGATTGAGCACGAAGGAGGCAGAGATGGAGAACAATGGAGGAAACGATATGGAATTTAGGGCACGATGATGGAGCTCGCAGCGGGAAAAGAATGAATTTTGAGGAGGGAACGTGAAATTTTTTCTAAGTATAAATAAAAGTGTTAGTTTTATTTTTTTAATATGCATTGTAAAGGTGTTAATTCCAAAATGCTTAAAAGTGTTATTTTAAAAGTTAAAATTGCTATTCTTATTTTTCTGTAATGTGTATTTATAGAAGTATTAATTCAATTTACTAAAAGTGACATTTCAAATATATAAAAGTGTTGATTTTAATATATGATTTATTTTTAGATTTCAAAGATAATAATATTTGATTTAAAATTGTGGAATGACAACACCCAAAACACGTTGTGTATAAGTTCATTGAAACAGATGTGCACATTTTTTTACATTTTACAATTTGTAAATACAACAGTTGAAAGACATTGTCTTTCATGTGTTGTATAACATCTTTTTTCTTGTAGTGATGGTGGACGGTGGAGGATGGTGATGCACGGTGGAGGAGCGCGCGGGGGAGACTGGGACGAACTAGGGCACGGAGAGGGGAATGGAAAGCTAAAAAAATTTCTAAGTTTTTTCCAAAATTGCTAGAAATGTAATTGCTATTTTATTTTTAATAAAGTGTCAGTCCAAATAAATAGAAGTGTTATTTCAAAGATATATAATTGTAAAAGTGTCATTCCATATACATGTATTTGTAAAAATGTTAATTGAATAATTTTAAATGTGTCATTTCCAATGATAAATTGATATTCTTATTTTTTTTATATGTATTTGTAAAAGTGTTACTTCAATTTACTAAAAGTGTCATTCCAAATAAATAAAGTGTTATTCCCACCAATTAAAAGTGTTGATTTTTAGAAGATAATAGTTTTTGTTTTAAAATTGTGGAAAGACAATACTAAAAAAACATTGTTGTAAGAATTCATTGAAAAAAGATGTGCACATCTTTTTTTATTTTACGAATTGGAAATACAACGGTTGAAAAGTATTGTCTTTCTATTCATTCCTTAAAAAAAACAATGATTAACTACAACGGTGTATAACCGTTGTATATGCCCGGTTTTTCGGGCCATTAATAATGCGGAACTAACAATTAACTACAACGGTGTATAACCGTTGTATATGCCCGATTTTTCGGGCATTAACAATGCGGAACTACAACGGCTGACCATACCCGTCGTATATCATCAAATCTCTGATCTGAAACACAACGGTTATACTTTATGCAACACATTTTTTACTTTATACAACGTTTTTTCCCGAAACCGTTGTCTTTCCAGCGTTGCAAAATCTCATTTTTCTTGTAGTGTCATCCAGCCTTATGACAAACTTCTTGGAGTGATCTTCAAACAGTCTCTGAAGGACAACTGCACTGAGGACGAGTCAGTCCACTGAAGATCAGAGTCAGTGAAGGAGGAAGCCACCTAAAGTCAGTGGGTCTTGGTCAACCCACTGAGTCAAAGATCCGTGAATTCAAGCCACGTGGACCAATCAACACGAGACAGCAACTCTGACACTGACAAAGGCCGCATTCCAAGAAAAGTGGTTGAAACCATTTAATGCTGGATTCAAATGTATTTCCTCTCCAACGGATACATTTGAATCCCCATTATATATACAAGCTCATAGCTTGTTGTTAGAGTTTGTTGTGTTGTTGTGTTGTTGTATCATTGTAAGAAAATCAAAAGAAAACCAACACCTACGAGCTGAGAGTGTGGGTAGTAGAATACGTGCATGGGAGTTATAAGGAGGGTTTACTCACATCTTAAACACTGACCATTAGGGTCTTCAAATATGCACATATGAGTGTTCAGCTTGTAACTCTAGGCTTAGAGAGGTTTTCCCTATCTTAGCTATTGGCTAACACATTGTAAAGGGAAAACCTCACCTAGTTGGAGAAAACCTAACTGAAACCAAAACCCTCTAGTCAGGTTTGTTGGTAGTAAGTAAGGAGAAGGGCAGCCCAGGGAGTGGCGTGAGTCCATTTGTAAGTGCACCTTGGCACGTTAAAAACAAGAATCCAAAGGAGTGGATTTCCTGTTAAATCAGGCCGTGGATGTAAGAGCTTGAGTCTCCGAACCACGTTAAACCAAGTGTTATTATTTGGAATGTCTTTTCTTCTAAAGTATTGCGAAAATCTGCTCACTGAGAGCATTGTTTAAAAAGGAACTTTGGTTAAGCATTCAGGTCAGGGAGATTTCATCTCCTTGACCAGATCAGGCTAGGCACTCGAGAGTTCAGTCTCTCGAGTCACTGCCTTGTTGAGAGCCTGAGCTTTCAAGTCTCATCTCTGACTTGATAGCTCTAACTCTCAGCAACGCAGTGACTTGATTATTCCATCACTGAACTTAGTTAGGGTGCAACGCGAAGGTTTTAAAAAAAAAAAATTTGTGCTCCTGAATTCCTATTTTGCCCTTCGAAAACGGGACCATCAATTGGTATCAGAGCAGGTTGTTCACATGACCACTGATCCAGTTTTGTTAAGAAAAATGGTTAACCGAACAGATCTTAAATGTTTTAAACTATGGGAATTCCTGCATATTTCAAACTATTACCTGTACTCTGACAATATTCTTGTAATAGAAAATCATTTGGTTAGAAGTTTTGGAATCATCAAAAAGGGGGAAATTGTTGGGATATGTCTAGTTTTGATGATTTTCCAAAACAATATGTAATAGGTTTGAAAGCAGTCAGGATAGTATCCTTTAGATCAGGTCAGGCTAGGTTAGCTCTCAGTAGAACAGGTTGCTCAGTTGGGGGGAACTCAGCAAGGGGGAACTTCTCAACACAGCCTGAAGATATCAAGATGACAACCAGAAGAGCTAACTGAAGACCTGCCATCAACCTGAACTAATGGAGAAGCCTGAAGGAAGTCCCACTGAGTGTAAGTCAGGCTGATCTAAGCCAAGTCTGGTGGACCACTCAGTGAAGAGCCTGATCAGGAGGATCAGTGCTGCACCAAGTAGGCCTGAAGGAGTCAGGCTACTGTGGTCAGGGAAGTTTGTCATCCAGCCTTATGACAAACTTCTTGGAGTGATCTTCAAACAGTCTCTGAAGGACAACTGCACTGAGGACGAGTCAGTCCACTGAAGATCAGAGTCAGTGAAGGAGGAAGCCACCTAAAGTCAGTGGGTCTTGGTCAACCCACTGAGTCAAAGATCCGTGAATTCAGGCCACGTGGACCAATCAACACGAGGCAGCAACTCTGACACTGACAAAGGCCGCATTCCAAGAAAAGTGGTTGAAACCATTTAATGCTGGATTCAAATGTGTTTCCTCTCCAACGGATACATTTGAATCCCCATTATAAATACAAGCTCATAGCTTGTTGATAGAGTGTGTTGTGTTGTGTTGTTGTAAGAATTGTAAGAAAACAAACACCTACGAGCTGTGAAGGTGTGGGTAGTAGCATACGTGCATGGGAGTTATAAGGAGGGTTTACTCACATCTTAAACACTGACCATTAGGGTCTTCAAATATACACATATGAGTGTTCAGCTTGTAACTCTAGGCTTAGAGAGGTTTTCCCTATCTTAGCTATTGGCTAACACATTGTAAAGGGAAAACCTCACCTAGTTGGAGAAAACCTAACTGAAACCAAAACCCTCTAGTCAGGTTTGTTGGTAGTAAGTAAGGAGAAGGGCAGCCCAGGGAGTGGCGTGAGTCCAGTTGTAAGTGCACCTTGGCACGTTAAAAACAAGAATCCAAAGGAGTGGATTTCCTGTTAAATCAGGCCGTGGATGTAAGAGCTTGAGTCTCCGAACCACGTTAAACCAAGTGTTATTATTTGGAATGTCTTTTCTTCTAAAGTATTGCGAAAATCTGCTCACTGAGAGCATTGTTTAAAAAGGAACTTTGGTTAAGCATTCAGGTCAGGGAGATTTCATCTCCTTGACCAGATCAGGCTAGGCACTCGAGAGTTCAGTCTCTCGAGTCACTGCCTTGTTGAGAGCCTGAGCTTTCAAGTCTCATCTCTGACTTGATAGCTCTGACTCTCAGCAACGCAGTGACTTGAGTATTCCATCACTGAACTTAGTTAGGGTGCAACGCGAAGGTTTTAAAAAAAAAATTTTGTGCTCCTGATTTCCCATTTTGCCCTTCGAAAATGGGACCATCAATTGGTATCAGAGCAGGTTGTTCACATGACCACTGATCCAGTTTTGTTAAGAAAAATGGTTAACCGAACAGATCTTAAATGTTTTAAACTATGGGAATTCCTGCATATTTCAAACTATTACCTGTACTCTGACAATATTCTTGTAATAGAAAATCATTTGGTTAGAAGTTTTGGAATCATCAAAAAGGGGGAAATTGTTGGGATATGTCTAGTTTTGATGATTTTCCAAAACAATATTGATGGTCCCGATTTCGAAGGGCAAAATGGGAATTCAGGAGCACAATTTTTTTTTTTTAAACCTTATTCCTCAGGGAGTTCAACATGAGTGAGAAATACTCAAGTCACTGCTCTGCTCAGAGGCTGAGTTACCAAGTCAGAGAGAAGGCTTGGAGACTCATGCTCTGAGCAAGGACAATGGCTTGAGATGCTGAACTCTCGAGTGCGTTATCAAAACACAGCTTGCACCCTAACTGAGTTCAGTGACGAAATACTCAAGTCACTGCGTTGCTGAGAGTCAGAGCTATCAAGTCAGAGGTGAGACTTGAAAGCTCAGGCTCTCAACAAGGCAGTGACTCGAGAGACTGAGCTCTCGAGTGCCTTGCCTGATTTAGTCAGTGAGATGGAATCTCCCTGACCTGAATGCTTAGCTAAAGTTCCTTTTTAAACAATGCTCTCAGTGAGCATATTTTCGCAATACTTTAGAAGAAAAGACATTCCAAATAATAACACTTGGTTTAACGTGGTTCGGAGACTCAAGCTCTTACATCCACGGCCTGATTCAACAGGAAATCCACTCCTTTGGATTCTTGTTTTTAACGTGCCAAGGTGCACTTACAACTGGACTCACGCCACTCCCTGGGCTGCCCTCCTCACCTCACTACAAACCTAACAATCTCTGAAAGGGTTTAGTTTGGTTTGGTTTTCTCCAACTAGGTGAGGTTTTCCCTTTACAATGTGTTGGTCAATAGCTAAGATAGGGAAAACCTCTCTAAGCCCAGAGTTACAAGCTGAACACTCATATGCGTATATTTGAAGACCCTAATGGTCAGTGTTTAAGATGTGAGTAAAGCCTCCTTATAACTCCCATGCACGTATGCTACTACTCACACTTTCAGCTCGTAGGTGTTTGTTTATTAAACAACAATACAACTCTTTAAACAAAACAACACACACTATCAACAAGCCATGAGCTTGTATTTATAATGGGGATTCAAATGTATCCGTTGGAGGGGAAAATACATTTGAATCCAGCATTAAATGGTTTCAACCACTTTTCTTGGAATGCGGCCTTGTCAGTGTCAGATTTACCGCTTTGTGCTGATTGGTCCACGTGGCCTGAATTCACGGATCTTTGACTCAGTAGGTTTGACTAAGACCCACTGACTTTAGGTAGCTTTCTCCTTCACTGACTCTGATCTTCAGTGGACTGACTCGTCCTCAGTGCAGTTGTCCTTCAGGGACTGTTTGAAGATCACTCCAAGAAGTTTGTCATAAGGCTGAATGACAAACTTCCCTGACCACAGTAGCCTGACTCCTTCAGGGCCTACTTGGTGCAGCACTGATCCACCTGATCAGGCTCTTCACTGAGTGGTCCATCAGACTTGGCTTAGATCAGCCTGACTTGCACTCAGTGGGACATCCTTCAGGCTTCTCCATTGGTTCAGGTTGATGGCATGTCTTCAGTCAGCTCTTCTGGTTGTCATCTTGATATCTTCAGGCTGTGTTGAGAAGTTCCCCCTCGCTGAGTTCCCCCTCAACTGAGCAACCTATTCTACTGAGAGCTAACCTAGCCTGACCTGATCTAAAGGATACTATCCTGACTGCTTTCAAACCTTTTATTGTGAGGTGTGTTGTTGTAAGGTGTGTTGTGATAGAGTGTGTTGTGTTGTGTTGTTGTAAGGTGTGGGTAGTAGCATACGTGCATGGGAGTTATAAGGAGGGTTTACTCACATCTTAAACACTGACCATTAGGGTCTTCAAATATACACATATGAGTGTTCAGCTTGTAACTCTAGGCTTAGAGAGGTTTTCCCTATCTTAGCTATTGGCTAACACATTGTAAAGGGAAAACCTCACCTAGTTGGAGAAAACCTAACTGAAACCAAAACCCTCTAGTCAGGTTTGTTGGTAGTAAGTAAGGAGAAAGGCAGCCCAGGGAGTGGCGTGAGTCCAGTTGTAAGTGCACCTTGGCACGTTAAAAACAAGAATCCAAAGGAGTGGATTTCCTGTTAAATCAGGCCGTGGATGTAAGAGCTTGAGTCTCCGAACCACGTTAAACCAAGTGTTATTATTTGGAATGTCTTTTCTTCTAAAGTATTGCGAAAATCTGCTCACTGAGAGCATTGTTTAAAAAGGAACTTTGGTTAAGCATTCAGGTCAGGGAGATTTCATCTCCTTGACCAGATCAGACTAGGCACTCGAGAGTTCAGTCTCTCGAGTCACTGCCTTGTTGAGAGCCTGAGCTTTCAAGTCTCATCTCTGACTTGATAGCTCTGACTCTCAGCAACGCAGTGACTTGAGTATTCCATCACTGAACTTAGTCAGGGTGCAACGCGAAGGTTTAAAAAAAAAAATTTGTGCTCCTGAATTCCCATTTTGCCCTTCGAAAACGGGACCATCAGGTAATAATTAATATTAATAGATTGAATTATATTGGGGCTCAATATTGAAATTCAGAAGTCCATTAGGAGGTCCAATCTTAATTCTCCTTAAAGGCCCCTCAAGTAGCCCATTAAGTAGCCTAATAATGATAAGGTGATTAAAATAAAAAGATAATATTATGCTGATTTTTTTCCTCTAAATTTCGAAAATAAGAGATCAAGGAGAGAGAAGATTTTGTTGATTTTCTTGGAAAGATATTATGGAAGATATGTATTCTTGGAATACAAGAATATCTCATATATTCAAGAAGATCCAAATCTTGGGATCTCTACTTGTGATTTTCGAAATTTACCTCTTTGTGAGGAGAGTGAGATTTTTGTGGAATATTTTATTATGGAGAAAAGAATATATGAGATATATTAAAAATTTCTTAGAGTCTAAGAAAAGATTTTCTCCAAGCCCATTAACCCACAAATTTTCGGCCATCACTCTATAAATAGGGGATGATTATTTCATCCCCAAGAACATAATTCCATGTGTTGGAAAAATCAAGAGCATAGATATTTTTCTTTTTCCTTAGTTATTTAAATTATTCGAAAGCATCTCCCACCGGTGATCGAATAAGGCGAAGGGAAATACTTGAGAAGGTTTTTGGATTGATAAAGTGCGTACGTGTTAGTCCCGTTTTATTCAAAGGCCAAGTTCTACGAGAGGTACGTAAGTCACATATTATCTTGTTTATTCCGCCATAGATTTTATGTGAATTAATTCAACATGCATGATGTAAAATTTGTTGTTGGAATTATTATTTGAATTAATTAGAATTAATTCATGCTAATAATAATTGAATTTAAATTCGTATTTAAATTTCATCCTGAATAGATTCCGGGCACCCCTATTTTCCCAACAATTGGTATCAGAGCCACGGTTTCGGGCTCTGATCTTTAAATTGGAATTTAAATTGTTAGACATTAAATTTAAATTGGGTAGTAGAATTGCTAGATCTTTTTTGCAGGTATCCAATTGTCATGGTTTTAATGTTATTAATTTTTCATGCGTGTGAATTAATTATTTTTAATTCGATTCGTTCGAATTCGTTTTTCTCGTGAGAAAATCCACGAGTAGATTAGTTGGTTTTATTTTGATTTGATCATTGTAATAGACTAGTCTAGATCTAGTATTTATTTTTGTAAAATAAATTATAACCGGATCGAGACGAAGAACGAAGAATTGAAGACGGCGTACCCGGACGACGCATGCATGCGTGGCGTGTGAATGGACGTAAAATCATGCATGGGGTGAAGAAAACGAGAACGAACGGCGAAACCCGGCGCACGGGGTGCGCGAGGCGCACGACCTGCGCCCGACGGGTGCCCGACGCCGCAAGGGCGCGCGCGAGAGGCTCGGCCTCTTGGCGCTCGGCGCCGTGTTGCTCGGCAGTCAGTGCTTCGGCGCTTCGGCTGCTTGGCCGAGAGGCGTGTGGGCCCACTCCGTGGGCCGACGCGCGCCGTATCTCGTGCCGTGGAATTTTTTTTCGGTTCTGTTTTTTTCGTGTGATTTTAAACGTCGTCCTGAACCCTAAACGATGTTGTTTTTAATGAAGTGTTTGGGAGTGTGTCGAGATGAACAACGGATAGCAAGAAGGAAGATATTTCACATCAAGACGTGAAGAAATTAAGCCGTGACAATTGGATTTGAGTGCTCCAATGTGTTTAATTTTGTTTTGATGGATGTTTTATTTCGTGCACTTATTATTATTTGTTAATATGTGTTTGCATGAATTTTATTGTCCAAGAAAAACCTTACTTTCGAAAATTACTAAGTATGTTTATTTAATCGCAATTTTATTCCGGATATTAAAATTGGATTAATTTGGCCTCCATAGTTTATTTATTTGTGAAGTTCTTTTGGAATACATTTTCCCCTCGGATCGGCCAAAAGGACGGATTTCACATGAATAAATTCCGAAAGGATGATTGTGAATTATTACTAGTGGCGATATTGACCCTCACCACGAGTGGCTTGCTCAAAGCGAAATAATAATCATGTATTTAATTATGGTTATTACTTAGGCATAGGAAATTGATATTAACTTACTCCCCTCGGAGTCCCTGTCAATTTCTATGTGGTCAAAGTGGGAGCCAACTATTAATTTTGAATTAAGGATTTGTAACTTTTAAGTTTGTGATCCGCTTGAATGTATTTAAATGTATAGACCACCCCTCGTAGCGCATTTAAATTATTTCGAGATGTTGGCTGATGCATGATTATATTGTTTTAAGGTTTCAATATAATTGATGTGATCGAATTATGTGATAATTTCGTATTTTTCTAGATATTGATATGAATGTATGTTTTATTCTCTAATTCATCATGTCGCAACCTTTTAATCCACTGTTTAGTATACTTAAAGATAATTATTTTGTTGGTGAGAACTATGTTGATTGGAAACGTAACCTTGATATTGTCCTAACCGCTCAACACCACAAATGGGTACTTACTACTCCTAAGCCCCAAGAGCCTGCCGAAGATGCGAGCAAGGCGGTCAAGAAAGAGCATAAGAGTTGGTTTAACTTCGATGAGATGGCTAGGTGTACTATTCTGACTTCAATGTCAGATGTGTTACAACACCAACACCAACACATAGAGACCGCCTCTGAGATAATGCTCAATCTTGAAGCGATGTTTAAACATCAGAACCGTACAGCTAGGCAAATCACCATGCGAAAGATGCTTTCGTTGAAGATGGTGGAAGGTACGTCTGTAAGGGATCAAGTTATCGAGATGATGGGTTATCTCAATAAGTTGGATGTACTTGGTGCGGAATTTGACCTCCCTACTAAGGTCGATTTCGTTCTCCATTCTCTGCCGAAGAGCTTTGAGCAGTTTCAGTTGAACTATCAAATGAATGACCGGGCAAATAGTTTGCCCGAGCTCTTGCAAGCTTTGGTATCGGCGGAGACTCTAATGGATCACCAAACCGTTGCTATGGTGGCAAATGGTCCGTCTTCCTCTTCGGGTCCCAAAGGGAGGGAAGAAGAGGAAGAGGACGAAAGGCCAGACCCAAGCAAATCCAACCGTTGCGAAACCCAAGGCAAAGGGAGAAGGAGGTGGAAAGAAAGCTGCTAAGGGTAAGTGCTTCAAGGGACATTGGAGGGCGACCTGTTCTAAGCCTAAGAAGGAGGGAAAGAAAGGTAAGTCTCATGCTTTAGTCGTTGAAACATATGTTGCGGCGTATGCTGCCCATGTTTGGGTAGTGGATACCGGGGCAATTGATCATATTTGTTTCACTCTTCAGGGGTTCCAGCTAACCCGGCGACTTAGCAAGAATGAGATCACAATCACTTTGGGCGATGCTACGAGAGTGGCGGCCGAAGTAGTGGGAGTCGTGCACCTATCTTTTGAAGATAGAGTTTTAATTTTAAGAGATGTTTTATACGTTCCGAACTTTAGGAAGAATTTAATTTCAGTTTCTAAATTGTTTTTTGATGGATATTCAGGTACTTTTAATAAAGTTGTTACTGTTTCTATTAAGAATGATGTTATCTGTCATGGAACGTTGGTAAACAATCTCTATACGATTAAGTGTGCACACCACTCAAATAATGAATCTAATAACACGTCGATTATTTCGAGTAATAAAAGAAAGCGTTCTTCGGAGATGAACGAAACACTTCTATGGTATCTTAGACTAGGTCATATTAATCTAAAGCGGATAGAGAGATTGGTGAAAGACGGATCCTTGGAATCATTCCAAGTCGAACCGTTTCCAACTTGTGAATCCTGTTTAGAGGGTAAGATGACCAAGAGGGTATTTGGAGCCAAGGGGAATAGAGCCACAGAAGTATTAGAACTCGTTCATACCGATGTGTGTGGTCCAATGACGATCAAAGCGAGAATAGGGTATGAGTATTTCATCACCTTCATTGACGATTACTCGAGATATGGGTACATTTACCTTATGAGGCATAAGTCTGAAACTTTTGATAAGTTCAAGGAGTTTAAGGCCGAAGCCGAGAAACATAGGGAAAAGAGTATCAAGTTTCTACGATCAGATCGTGGAGGCGAATACCTCAGCGATGAATTCTTGAACTACTTATCGGACGAAGGGATCGTATCCCAGTTAACCGCACCGGGAACCCCTCAACAGAACGGTGTGGCGGAATGAAGAAACCGGACTCTTTTAGAGATGGTCAGATCCATGATAAGTTATTCGGATTTACCCAAGTCGTTTTGGGGTAATGCCTTGGAAACGACGGCTTACATTCTAAACTTGGTGCCATCCAAATCAGTTCCTAAAACCCCAATAGAATTGTGGATCGGGCGCAAGCCCAGTCTAAGACATTTGCGGATTTGGGGTTGTCCGGCATACGTGCTAGACAAGGAAGCCAGTAAGTTGGATCCACGTTCGGTATTAAGGCTGTTTATAGGATACCCTGCGGGAACGAAAGGGTCTATGTTCTATAGTCCCAAGGATCAAAAGACCGTGATTAGTACACACTTTAAATTCTTGGAGGAAGACTATATGAACAATCGGAAGCCTAAAAGTGAAATTACCTTAGAAGAATTGAGAGGTCAAACCTTGATACCAAGTATACAAGATGATGTACCACACGTCACATCTTCACAACCGGAACCCCGTCGTAGTGGGAGGATTGCTAGGCAACCCGAGAGATTCATGGGGATAGGAGAATCTTTGGATTTGGTTCCCGGTGATGAATCGGACCCATGGACGTACGACGAGGCAATCCAAGACAAAGACGCGGAGTCGTGGCAAATGGCAATGGAAGCCGAGATGGGTTCGATGGATCATAATCAAGTGTGGGAGTTGGTCGAGCCACCCAATGGGGTAGAACCTATTGGATGCAAGTGGGTGTACAAGAGGAAAAGAGGACCGGACGGAAGGGTAGAGACCTTCAAAGCGAGGCTTGTGGCCAAAGGGTATACTCAGAAAGAAGGGATCGATTATGAGGAGACCTTTTCGCCTGTAGCTATGCTTAAGTCCATCCGTATTCTCTTGTCGATCGCTGCGCACCTAGATTAAGAGATCTGGCAAATGGATGTCAAGACAGTTTTCCTTAACGGAAGTCTTGACGGGATAGATATCTATATACAACAGCCCAAAGGTTTCATTGAAAAAGGCCAAGAGAATCTCGTATGCAAGCTTAAGAGATCCAGTTATGGACTTAAGCAAACATCGCGTACTTGGAACCAGTGTATTGATCAAGTGATTAAGTCTTATGGGTTTGATCAAAACGAGTTTGAAAGTTGTGTGTATAAGAAGCATGACGGAACTGCGGTGGTATTCTTAGTATTATACGTAGACGATATTCTGCTCATTGGAAACAATGTAAAGGTATTGTCAGACGTTAAGGTATGGCTGTCAAAACAATTTGATATGAAGGACTTAGGGGAAGCCGGCCACATCCTTGGGATCAAGATCACTCGCGATCGCAAGAAGAGGATGTTGGGCTTATCGCAGGCTTCATACATTGACACTGTTTTGAAGTGTTTCAGCATGCAAGATTCCAAGAAAGGTTTTGTACCTTTTAGACACGAAATCCATCTATCGAAAGAAATGAGCCCTAAGACGCAAGCGGAGATAGATGACATGAAAGGTGTTCCGTACGCTTCGGTCGTAGGAAGCCTTATGTATGCAATGCTGTGTACGAGACCGGATATCTGCTTTGCCGTGGGCATGGTGGCAAGATATCAAAGTAGTCCCGGGAAAGACCATTGGACTGCCGTAAAGTACATCTTGAGGTATCTGAAAAGAACTCGTGAGCGGATGCTGATTTACCAGTCAGATAGTCTAGTTCCCGTGGGATACACGGACTCGGATTTCCACTCAGACATAGACTCAAGAAAGTCAACCTCGGGTAGTGTGTTTTGCATGGGAGGAGGAGTCATTTCATGGAGAAGCGTTAAGCAGAAATGCATCTCCGATTCGACCATGGAAGCCGAGTATGTAGCTGCTTGTGAAGCAGCGAAAGAGACAGTTTGGCTCAAGAACTTCTTAGTGGACTTGGACGTTGTTCCGAATTTGCCCGACAAGATAACTGTCTTTTGTGACAATGCCGGAGCAGTTGCAAATTCAAAGGAACCGAGAGCCCACAAGGC